>OX463755.1:57753375-60204788 GCA_949824845.1 Rhingia rostrata
AAGCACATGGACTATTTACGTTATCTATTTAGATTCATAGAAGCCGCCACCAAAGGTTGTTCGTGTTAGGTAAAATGCGGAGTTTCCGTTATTTTCTGTTGGAGCTGCGTTTAGCTATATGAGCCTTATATCTGCAAAAGTCGACGTATCGAAGAGACTTACAGCCCAATCTACAAGAGGTTGTATGACCTACTGGAGGAAGCCTGTTCGGAACGCAAACATTGGTAAGAATGGAGACTGTACTTCCATGAAACAGTAAAAATATATTTGTTTCTGATCATCTTACAGCTTTTAATGAAGCACCAGAGAATTCGCTAAGCATGTTTTACGTGGTTGTATCTTCTCCCGCATTCGCCTTCCTCTAATACAGGAACAAAAATAGAAGAATTTTTCCTTCGAATGTGCCAAATATTGGCTCCATTTTCGTGCTTATTACAGCTCTTGGCGCTGTAAAACGAGACAAGAAGGATTTAATTTTGGTAGTACAAATATTTGTTTTGCTAAACCGAAATAGCATCGGTTTCCTTCGATCAGTCTTCGTCGTATCTCCACTAAGGTGTCATTCGTGGGGTTGATGTTGATTTAGAGGTAGATCAACCCTTTAGCTATCTCAAAATGATTGCTATTTGTCGAAAGTTGTTCGTCGACAGTACTTTGTCAAATTTGTACTTCGTCTTGTCCCCGTGAACTACAAGACCAACCCGTTTTGCTGTAAATTTCTACAACAGCACGGCAGGAATGATCAATGATGTCGATATCATTGCGTATTACAGTTGCTGGACAGATTTGTTAAAGATAGTGCCTTCCGAGTTTACACCTGCCCTACGCCCTATTTTTCAAAACGAGATTAAGGCAACAGGAAGATTGAAGCTCTCCTTCTCGGAATACGGTACAGCTATTTCCAAACTGAACATTGTTAGGCGACACAGTTGTATCAGTTTTGATGGTATCCCGAACTCCGTCATCTGGACCCTGTGACGACAGTATTGCAGAAAACTAAACTTTGAAATATGAGAACAGTCTATGGTCCTAGTTTTGATTAACATTTAGAAGAGAAGTGACTTGGCTAATTGTTAAGATTTCTTAACTCTTGAAAGATAACTAAGTTCAGCTCTCCTTGAATTAGGAGTAGAGGCTACATGCTCTACCCATAATACACATGAACCAACTAATATACCTAGTATATGTTACCTATGGTTTAAAAAAAAAAAACAAAAAAAAAAGCAATTGATCCGGTAAATTAATAGTAAATATCTTATGTTTATATTTGCATTATGTTATTAAAAGTACATTTGCATTTTTTTATTTTATTTCCGCAAGTATCACATTGTTTCACATTCCTCTGTAAATAGAATAATGTTATGTTTGTAGAAGTTAATCGTAGCTGTATTTTAATCCATTTTCTCTAGCTTAGGTGTGAGCAAGGGAAAGCCATTAAATTCTTCAATAATATCCGGTGGTGCACTTTCTTTGATGCTCGTACTTGTCTCTCTTGGTGTTGTAATGGTTCCGTTTTCAGGTTTTTGTACTTTATTCAATGAGGATAATGCTGCCAATAATTTTTCAGCCATGGATTTTTCGAATTCCAATCGTTGCCGTTCGATTTCTAAACGTTGCCTTTGGATTTCATTGTTCTCACTTTGCATTACAATTAGTCTGTTAAATAGCAGTTCCATACCTGAAAATAATGAGGAAATGATGCATATTTAGAGAACATTTTTAAAGAGATATTTATAATCAGGATAAGGAGATGGTTGGGTGTTGTAGAACGAGGGTAGACTCTGATTGGCTTTAACTTGACAATGCCCAGTGTTGTAACTCTGACTATACATCAAGTGCTTATTTTTTACCTCCAAGTGGTAACCATCGGGTACTGGTCTCATCCAACCGGATTTGACTTGCTTAACGATAAGCGCGAGTGTTGATAACACGACGAAAAACAGCAACACTATAAACAGCCAGGTCAGAATGGCACGGAATGAATACCCGGCCTGCTGTCCCTGGCGAACCTAGACAAGCTGCTTCGACATATTCGGACAACAGGTTGTCTAGGAATTTCAAGGGTTAGTCAGGCCCCTTGAACAGAGTTGGTGGCGGATAAACCGAAAGGCCAACGGAACTGGCCCTTCAGGTTGGGGGTTGTGCTTTGGGTTAAATCTAAATGAAAAAATCGAACGGTTACGAAGCAACCAATAGACTCGGAAAAGACTGATTTTATTGTTGACGACACGGCTAAACGAAAAAAGGACAACGACGTTCGTATCTGCACCTGGAATGTGAGAACATTAAACAGGAGAGGTGCAAGCGAACAACTAGCGAAAGCCCTTAACTGCTACAAAGCAGACATTACTGCCATCCAGGAAATACGATGGGATGGGCCGGGCAAAAAGAGGATGAAAAGCTGTGACATGTACTGCGGACCGTGTTATAGTGAGCAGAAACAGCGACTATTCGGATGCGGATTTGTTATAAGTGCCAGACTTAGGCAAGAAGTCGTATGTTTCCAAGACGTTAGCGAACGCATTGTAACGATCCACTTCAAGGCCAAATTCGCCAACATTAGCCTTATATGCGCTCACGCCCCAACGGAGGAAAAATATGATATAGCAAAGGACTGCTTCTATGAGCGCCTTGACAAAACCTATGAGCAACTACCAAAGTACGATGTTAAAATCGTGCTGGCAGATGCAAAGGTAGAAAGAGAAGACATCTTTAGCAGTATTGTCGGAAAACATAGCCTACAGGACAACACGTCTGGTAACGGACTTCGCTACCGAACGAAATGCCACTATAGACAGCACACGGTTTCCTCACCTCGATATCCATAAGGGGACATGGCGGTCTCCAGATCAACGAACGGTCAATCAAATTGATCACATAGCGATAGACAAGAGGCACGCATCCAGTATTTTGGATGTCCGAACACTCCGAGGAGCTAACATCGACTCGGACCACTACCTTGTTGCAGCCAAGGTTAGAATGAGGATATCCACCACGCCACAAAAATCCAAAAATACTGTAAAAAAAATCTAATGCCGAAAGACTGCAATCGCAATAGACCGCGAAAACCTTCGCGCAACGCGTATCCCTAAACCTCTGGATTAACACCATACCACCAGCATCGAATGTCGAAGAACTATGGCAACGATGCCAACAAGCCATTAGATCAGCCGCAAACGATGTGCTAGGTTTCTCGCTCCCACCAGCAAGAAATCCCTGGTTTGAACGAGGCCTACACGGCTAAGCTGCAGGTGAAAACGAGAGCTGCCGTTGAGCTCTATAGGCAAAGAAGAAGGGAAGAACACCGGCTTTTTAGAAAGAAGAAAAAAGAGCAAGAAAAGCGCGCGATCGAGGATATAGAGAGGTGCCACTCCAGGAAAGATGTTCGCAAGTTTTACCAAAGTGTAAAACGTCAAAGCCAAGGATACAAGGCTCGAACAGAATCCTGTCGAGACGAAGAAGGAAATATCGTAGTTGAGACACAGTCGATGCTGAGGAGATGGAAGAACCACTTCTACAGACTGTTAAACGGCAATGACGAACAAAATTCCGCTGTCAGGCAGAACGAACAATTCAATATTGGCAACGACAGCGAAAGCTGCCAACCACCCGACCTGAGTGAAGTGAGGATAGCAATATCTAAACTGAAGCTTAATAAGGCTGCCGGAAATGACGGCCTTCCCGCCGAGCTTTATAAAGCCGGCGGAGATGACTTGGTAAGTAACATCCACCAACTTATATGCCGAATCTGGTCGGAAGAAAGTATGCCTGAAGAATGGAACCTCAGCATCGTTTGCCCGATCCACAAACAAGGAGACCCTCTAAACTGCGCCAACTACAGAGGCATAAGTCTCCTCAACATCTACAAAAATACAAAATTCTATATGTCGTAATTTGTGAACGCCTGACACCTTTTACCAACAATCTGATCGGCCCTTGTCAGTGTGGTTTTAGGCCAGGAAAGTCCACAACCGATCAAATCTTTACACTTCGGAAGATCCTGGAAAAACCCAAGAAGTCCAAATCGATACCCACCACCTATTCATCGATTTCAAAGCCGCATACGGCAGCATTTATAGAGACGAATTATGCAGAGCCGTGTCTAGTTTTGGTATACCGCCCAAACTCGTCCGTTTGTGTAGGATGACGATGGAGAGTTCTCGCTGCTCCATAAGGGTCGGAAACGACCTCACAGACACATTCGATACCAAAAAAGGCATTGCCATGCGCTGTCATGTGACTTCTTCAATCTGATTCTTGAGAGGATTGTGCAAAACTCAAAAGCCAACACCAGAGGCACAATTTTCCAAAAATCTGTACAACTACTAGCATACGCCGACGATATTGGCATCATTGGTAGGACCCAACGTGATGTCATAGCCACGTTTGCTAGTATAGAGAAGGAAGCGGCAAAAATGGGTTTATCAGTAAATGAGGGCAAGACGAAGTATATGCTGTTCTGACACACAACATCGACGAATTGGACAGAACGTCACCATTGACAGGTATAACTTTGAGGTAGTACGGGACTTTATCCATCTCGGCTCCGCTATTAACTCTGACAACAACATCTCTTCAGAAATGAAACGAAGCAATACTCTTGCCAACCGCTGTCTCTTCGGGCTAAGAAGGCAATTCAGTAGTAAAGCCCTCACTCGAACTACTAAGGAGATCTTATATAAGACCCTGATAATCCCAGTCCTGCTCTACGGCGCTGAAGCATGGACCGTCTCAAAAGCGAATGAAGAAATCCTTGGTCGATTTGAGAGGAAAATTCTTCGAAAAATCTTCGGTCCCGTTTGCGTTGACGGGCTATGGAGACGAAGATTCAACCAAGAACTATACGAGCTGTACAGCGACATGCCCTAGGACATGTAGAACGAATGGACACCAATACTCCGGCTCGCAGAGTCTTCGATTCCTAGGCAGACGTCGGACGCAGTAGAGGAAGACCTCGCCTTAAGTGGGGCGCACAAGTAGAAACCGACCTCAACAAACTTGGAGTGCGCAACTGGAAGCAGTTAGCTAAGGATTGGGCTAATTGAAGAGGCATGTTGGTTGAGGCCCAGGTTCATTCCGGACTGTAGCGCCACTTTAGTAAGTATAATGAGAAACGTATAAAGGTGTGATTATTACCCATTTTAAGTGTCTAATTGTACAAACTCACAATAGGAACTATACTAGCGACGACGATGATTTTTTTGCTTATTTTGGAATGTCAATTGTTTAGGAATAGGAGGATACATTCTTGAGCACAAAGCCTATCATGAATGTCAACAGGACGAAAATATGTTTTCTGAAATACGGGGGAAAGTAAAAGATACATGATCAACATGGTGTTGTAGGTAGGACCATAAAAATCACCAGAACACCAGGCTTCTCAAGAATAACATCGAAAGATAAAAGATTCCATAAGCAAAGACTTACTTTGGCACAAACTATGAAAGACTATTTCCTGGGGATTGTGACAACTATTTTTACCTCTTTGGTGGATAGCATTGAATGTAGATAACAGAGTAGTCATTGCTAGTGGCTTTTCAAAGTAACATGGATCACACAACATAGATCATACATTACATCTATCTATCAATGCATTTATTTAGCGATGTGTCAGATTGATATACACGATGTACACATTCCCTGATCCAGTAATGAAGCGATTTTTGCCGCAATAAAAAAAATTGGATCGGTAAAGTTTGCTAGTTACCAGTGCCCAAATCCCTAAAGAACAACACACACGTTTTGTTTACCCATTTGATCACCTGGAGTAACTTGTTTAGCGGCAGTGTTTACTAGCCTCATTTTGGACCAACTCCTCGGAGACGTGTCGCCAAACCCAATCTTTTTGGAGGGAAATTACCGACTTCAGAATGCGATTTGGAAAAACTTAAACTTTTATCGCAAAACTAAATAATGAAATGATGATATCCACAAATGTGTCCAACAAAGCAGACAATTTCAATAATATTCTTCAAACTGCCTTGTCGCTGGACAACGTACAAATCAGATGAACTTTTTTATCAAGCGAAAAACATTTACAATTCGCCTACCATACAGACTTACGTTCTTACAGAATGGTGATTATTAGCCAAATGTCAACAGGTTTTGTCAATAAAAAAAACTGGCCACTCTCAAAAATTGCTCGTTACCTAACGCAAAGACTGGCGGAGCATAGGAAAAGGAAAAAAATTTAGGAAGCATGGAATCGACTGATGTTCTAACCAATTTCCTCAACAATCAATAGAAGCACGTTTCTTGTATATTCCGAATGCATTTAATAAAGTGTGAATGGTTTGGTTTAAAAGGCAGAAGTTCTTGGATTCACCACTAAGCTTTTGCAAATCGGTTTATTTTCTTACTTTCAGAAAATTCTTTGTGCTCTAGAACATCAAGGGGAATCAGATGAGCAGTAGCCCAAGGTTTAGAGCTTGGCCTAGTGCTCTTCAAAATATTATCATCAGAGCAACAGTTTCAGTCGGAATCAAATTCACTCTAGTTGAAATGTCAAAATGTCTGGGGATCCATTACAGAGAGAAGGGAGCTTCAAAACCTACGTAACAGTAATCATCAATAAAGACAACTACGTTCTCCACGGGATTTACCTGCTGATGAGAAAGTAGAAGGATAAAGCTACTCTTAAATAAACAACTACTGCGCTCAATCATAGAATATGATTTTTAATTTTAGTACAGTGTTCCGGATTTAAGATTTAGTAAGATAACTTAGATAAAGCTATGTTCTCGTTGGCCAATCGACCATTTTGACCAATGAGAATGAGCTTATAAACATGGAACTTTAAAATGTTTTATCAGAGTTTCATTAAAAACTCAAATAAAAAAAAAATAAAAAAAAATCAAAACTAATATACCCCTATGGGATAGGGTACAAAAAAGAACAAGCGTCTCTCTTCATTTGAATGTGCGAAGTTATATTCGTGTCACAAACAATATGACCTCCCATTTAACGCAGATTACGAACGGAATTCTGGATTTTTGAACAGGACATCAATGATATAAGCTTAAATAACAAGCTACGTCAGTTCTGCTCAAATGTGGAATCTGTGCTGTTATATGGATTCATCAGCTTGAAAAGTAACGCCACTTTAACAAGATAGCTGCAAAACCGAAAATCAAACAAACATTGTGATAAGAAAACAAAAAAGGGACCATTGTTGTAACCGTTAAGCCATGATGACAACAGACCGTGGTCGACCTAAAAATATTCCAAAAAAGTCGAGAAGGAATCACTTTAATTTGTGAGTTGAAAAGTGCTGAAAAATATTTTTGGCCATGGTTCGATATGTCGCGTAGCAGTAGTTGCAGTCACAGACAGTTTTCAGTCTGTATTTATTCGATTTATTATTTTTTTATACACTACGAGACTTGGATTAAGCTTGGCTAAGACACGGCAACAGCAATTGACCCAAATTAATTAAGGTTATTAATAAACAAACTGGAGCTCAACATGGATGCTTTATACCATATCATCAGATAAATTTGGTCAGATAAAATACATAATTACAATCATTCAGATATAGGCAAAGAGCAACAGAATTATCTGTCAAACATTTGAATGCTTGAAAATGTCGTTTTCCATTGGTACAAAAATAAGTTATCGAAAACAGAAGAGCCGAAACGCTTCTAATAGCAGAACTGCTTTATGCTATCCAATTAGAAAATATAATCTACGCTTTAGGCGAATGATCTGGCTGGAACATGTAGAACGAATGGAAACAGATGCTCCCGCCATCAGACTCTTCGAATCCTAACCAAATGATCGAAGCAGTAATAAGAAGACATTTTTTTAAGTTCGGGCAATAGTACATTGTAAATTATATGACCTCGAAATGGACTGCCCAACTGGGGGATAAGCCGCAGATAAGGTGCCATTATGACACAATATGTGCTATATTACAGTTGCGCAGAGTAGTTATGAAAAATATGAATACCTACGTACAAAAAGTAATAAAAAACTGCAAAATTAATTCGCACAAGAAATTTGGCGCCCATAGTCTATTGTGATTTTAATCGTCAGGCCTTAGTCATCGTTTTAGAGTATCCACCGAAGTATAAAACATGTCTTAGATTGAGTAGAAGTAGGTATTAAGTATAAAAATATTCCTTACCTGGATCCTTACTGGTACCTGCTTCATCTGTTCTCGTTTGCTTAACCGTTTCTATAATAGGTTTATGCACACCAGCTTCTGTTGTATTTGTTTTGAGAATATTAGCAGTCGTTATCAAGTTTGTATTTGAATATGTCGTTTCCTTTGTTGTAACCGCTGTTGTTGTCTTTCCATTTTGAAATGCATTCACAAGTAGCACTTTCATTCTTCCATCTCCTGCTGATGTCACGATACCAGTATTCGATTGAGTATTTTGCTGACTGCAAATAATTCGCTGCTGAGGCTGTTGTCGGATTTGTATTTGCTGAGGCATTCCTTTATTTTGATGCATTAGAAAATTTGTCGGGACAATGGAAATCTTCCCTGCCCCAGACATAGCATTTGGTTGATTGGCAAAAACAATTGACTGGGGTATTCCATTGATTGAGGTATTCACTGTTGGTGATAGTGCCGCTCGTAGGATTGTATTAGGATTGGTAGCAGACATTTTATGACAGTTTGAGGTAACCGTCATGGTGTTTGAATTGCCAGTTGACATTTGCATGTAATCGGATAGTTTTGGGGTCATGCACTCTGGGATCGTCTTTCTGTTGTAAAAAAGTAAAGAAAAAGTTAGTTCTTGTAACCTTAGTCTTTTAAGTTTTAATAAACGGTTTTCTATATTTTAACAGAAATATGAAAATTGTCAAGTTCTCGCAACTTGGTATTTGGTCTTACACTCGCTCTGAAAGAGAAAGTTACTTACGACCCGGTCGTGCACCCACATCTCGGTTAATGTCAGAAACACATTTTTCGTTGATGAACACGATCGCCATGTTACACTTAATGGAGTTAACTATCATGGCATGTTAAAAAAAACTATTGTTGACCAGTATTGAATGGATCTGATATCAATATGTCTTTGCCAAATGCCAGACATAAAGTTCACCGATCGCAAAATTTTAAATCGATCGATGCAACAAATTCGAAGAGAATCAACGAACAGAATTTAATAAAATTTAAGATGCTTCAAAATTTTCAACAAAATTACAAAAAAAATCTTTGGGATTGTTGTAGCTTGTTCATTTTGATTAAATTCTTTTAAAATTATTTCCAACATCTGATTCTTACTTGCAATTCAATATCAAATTCAATTCAATTCAAAAACGTTCGAAACTAAACGGTGCGGGTCAAGCAATTATTTTGGTAACGACGTAATCTTTTGTTATAATTTTAAATCGTCAAGCTGCACTGTATATTAAACCACCCAAACTACTGCGGAATCGATTCTCGTGGTAATATGACAAAAAACCGGACACTTGATGCAAGATTAAAATTAAAGTCGCATGTAAAAAAGAAATGCAAAGAACTTAAAAATAAATACAGAGAACTGTACTGGTTACTCGGAAAATATTCGAAGCATAACCTTGCTAACAAGCTGCTATTATACAAGCAAGTGCTAAAGCCGGTCTGGACATATGGTGTAGAACTGTGGGGTTGTACCAGTGAAACGAATCTAAATATTTTACAAACTTTTGAAAACAAAATGTTAAGATCATTCGTCAATGCGCCGTGGTACATAAGGAATGAAGATGAAGACGCAGAGATCTGGGTATTCCCGCGGTTAAAGATGAAAAGAAAAATTTTGCACGCAAACATAAAAAACGTTTATTGGAACACGTTAACACAACGGTCCTCCAAATTCTTGACGAAACAAATTTATTGCGGCGTCTTCAAAGAACTAAGCCCTTAGATTTGGCCCAATAATAACAAACCGCGCTATAAATTGCGGAAAAGGCAGGAAATCTCATAGGAAAGTTACCTGTCAAACATTCATTACTCTTGATATAAAAATTGCATACTTAGTTGCAATACAAATACAAAAAGGGTGGTGGTTTTAGTTAGGATTAAAGTCCCACACTACTTTGGGCACTTGCTCATAGAGTCTTTTGAGATTTCCACCATCCCACGGAAAAAAAAAGTAACCGGTGTACCGTAGCCAGAAGCCGCCAATCTGGGTTCGTAATTTTTCGCGTGTTCTGACAGGTAAAGTGACTTTATAATAAGCGCAATGTACTGAGAGCTATTTGCTCTGCTGTCAAAAAATGAAGGCGACTAAAGAGTCGCTCATTTTCAAACTGGGTAGTAACCAGCTGCCCAGATGGCAGCTGGGTCGGGTAATCATACTTAACATTTCTTGAAAAGCAAGGGAACCTGGGTTTGTAATTTTTCGCGTGTTCTGACAGGTTAAGTGACGTTATAGTTAGCGCAATGTACTGAGAGCTATTTGCTCTGCTGTAAAAAAATGGCGACTAAAGAGACGCTCATTTTCAAACTGGGTAGTAACCAGCTGCCCGGATGGCAGCTGGGTCGGGTAATCATACTTAACATTTCTTGAAAAGCAACGGAACCTGTCTGAAAGAGATCTTGCCGTCAATAAATGACAACATCGGTATATTCCAAAAACCGTTTAATGCCGTTAAAAAATCAACTCCCAGTTGTAACATTGGTTATCGAAACTAAGCGAAACCAAAGGCACAAAGTGGGATACATTAACTTTTATGTGGTAAGAAAAGATCGACTCCTCTCTAGGTGGGAGACCGTAAAGGCTAATGTAATATTATTATATATAGTTGAGCAGTCCAGGTTATCGTAGCATGAATCGTATACATTCCTCTTCATAGTGAAGTGTCGCGTAATAGAGTGAATTTAGTTTATAACAAAGCTCGAGCCACTTTTTCACTGTCAAAGCAATAGTTCCCAAGTGACTGATTACTACATATTAATTCATAAAAATGTTAAAAAAAATTCGCATATATTTTTTCATATAACATTTATGTAAACTAAATGAATGTATGGTTTTTTCAAAGTTGATATATAATAGGATCCTTACGACATCAATTGTTACATGACGTGTAGGTTATTAATTCAGAAGTTACAATTACTTTTGATATTACAGGTATTAATACCCTATCCCTCCCATAGAGTATATTAGTTTTGATACATAGTTTGTAACATAGACAAATAATTTAGCAAGATATAGCTTGAAGTATATGGACCGACTCAGAATCGATAGTTGAGTCGATTTAGCCATGTCTGTCCGTCCGTACGTCAATTGTAAGCTGGAATGACGAAATTCGGTATAGCTCGCTAGGGCTTTATAAACATTTCTACGGTATATTATTTAACCCACGCCCACTTTTTGGAGCCGTTTTTATACAAAAACCATTTGTAAATATAAACACATAACACTGGTTATGCTATGAAGCCAGGCGAAAAACGTTGTTTTTTTTAACCATAAAAGATTTTAATAAACTGTCTGAACAAGATGTTCTGATAATTCATAATAATTCACCGCCATAAAGCCGACATTTTGGGGATATTTATTTTAAGGATGGGATGGAATAGGGTAATTAACTATCCGAACAGCGGATTGTAGCCTTCTCATATGTTCTTTTGACAATTTTTTAAATGTAAGAATTAACGTGTTTCACATTGTCCCTCAAGTATAAGATAAAAACGTAATTTTTGGAAAAGTATTTACCTGTCACTCTTCTCTTACGACGTGGCCCTGGCCAAGTATATAGTGAGTGCGTACAAATTTATATGTTTATCAAGTCATCGATATTTAAGCAAATTACACTTTATTCTAAAATTACTAATAAAAATATTTTTTTTGGTTATTTTATTCTTTCATCGTTGAATTTTCGTGACATATTTTTGAACGAGCGACCTGACGTTTAGCTTTGGTTTGATTTGTCTATTCATTAGAATTACCGCCGGAGTATGAATTGCCAGGAAATTTCTTGAATGCAAGTTTATGCGTGCAGTTAGAAGTTAGACCCCATCATTCTTTCACCACTCGAATGTTACACATGTAACCACAAAACTAACACCATTAAAGAAGTAATGAATTAAATACTTGCAAATCTAAACCCCGGGTGAAGTATGTCAAACCCTGAAATTCACGGAAAATTTTAAGACTTCCCGCTTTTTGATGTATTTTTACTAATTGGAGATCTTAATACCATCATTATTCTCATGATTGATCTTAATGGTAAGTGCAGAGTAACGTATATCGCAGAACACTTTCGTAGGTACAACATATTTTTTTCTCAGACGTAGTAGGGAAGACCTCACGTAATGTGGCGCTTACAAGTAGAAACTGATCTAAGCTATCCTTGTAGTCAAATCAAAAAAGCCTCTACGGAGAACGTCGGGTATATTTTAAATAAAATGCATTCAACCCAAAAAAAACGTTTATATACATATATATATAAAAACGATTTGCTTACACGTCAGTTATTAAGTCAGGTGTTACAAACTGCACATCATCATCGTCATCATCCAAGGGCTCATCCTTGGGAACTATCAACGAGCCCTCATCAGCTTCTTCCACATCTTTGTCATACGAATTGGAACAGTGTTCTTCTTTAATTTTAACTGGATTTCCCTCACTTTCCGAATACTGTACAAAACCATCATCGCAATTCATTTGCTCCTCAATTGCATCGTCCTCCGATGCGATACTAGAGTTACTAATGTTCTCCTCTGAAATATGCGCACTGTGGTTGGATGATTTACGTTTCACTTTTAGCTTCCTTTTCTCCTCGAGTTCCGTTTGCTCGAGTTCCATTTGATATTTAAGCGACGGTTTTGGTATCTCATTTGGACGAACGCTAAATATCGAGCGTGTCATAATTTCGTCCATTGCATTAAAATGTTTCCATGTTGCTTCATTTATCAGTCCCAATACGATGTCTTTTTTCAAACGATTATAAAAACACTTCAAGTTCTTTATGCGCGTGTTTATCTCCTCGGCAGATCTACTGTAGCCATATTCGCCCATTTTCTCTGCCAGTTTAACAATGACATTATGTTTTCTATGGGTGGTGATGAGTGTCTTTTGTACCACAGGATCTCCCCAAAGTGAGATGAGTAATTTTGTCTCATCCGTATCGAAGTTGGGATTACGACCGGGGTCCTTTTTCGAAGCACCAAGCAGAACCCGGTTGTTCGACACCCATCTTTCACCTTTCCGCTTCATTTTAACACGTTTCATTATCCCGATTTATTTTTATATGGGCACACCAAACAACCGGTCCCGTAAGCAATGTTAGCTTTTTGGAAAATCGATATTAACCAGCGCACTAGTTTTATTCACATACACTTCCCAATTTGGAGTAAAATCGCAGCGCAGACGAAATGAAAATTTACTTGCGAGAAAATGTAAATGACTTAAATTCCAAATTTGACTTTTCTCTAAAACTATATTGCTTTCATTTTTTTTTCTGTTTTTAAAATTAACCATCCGCTACTGAGATTCAACAAACAATGAGAGCGTTTAAATGTTAGTCTAGTACATATAAAGAAAATAATCCTTGCTATGCGCATTGCATTTAAATGCACATGTGTGGTGTGGAACTTCAAACCAACTTGTTTACTTTTTAACGTGCTTTGGTCACGGCGCATGCCCATTATCTGGTTACAGGAATCATTTGAGTTGTGCATTTAACTAGCTCGATAACCTAGTACCTACCTACCTACCTACAATTTTGTGAATGGTGGTGTTTTTTTGCACTGTAGGTTTTTTTTAGGGGAGGAAAACATTATTTTTCTTTTTGGCTTAAGCATTACATATATTAATCTGAAATCCATTTTATTAGTTTTGCTGAATGTTGGTAGGTACAAAACAAAAAATAGCAAAAAGTAGAAACGCCTCGAATATCCTTTTAGTTATTTTTATTTCACCAACTCATTCAATTAGCCGATGATTACCAAACTGAAATCAACCAAAAAATGTCTAAAAATTAAGTCATGCTATTTTGCTTAAACATTTGAAACATTTAAATCATGAATCCTGCCAGATATCGGAAAATAAATGATAACCTGCGTGAGCACCTCCTTATTCGGTCTGATTATGGAAATATTTTCGAAAATCGAAAACCGATGGCTTTGCAAGTATCTGCTGTTAATTTCGTTGTTCAGGTCCTTAACATAAAATTTATTTGCATACGCATGTTGATATTATTTAACAATATAGGTAGGTACTTATTATATTTTATTCAAAAAGGTATATGATTTCATCCCCTTTCCAATGAATGACCCACAAACTGCTTAGACAAATCGATAAAATTCTTAAATCATCCCTGCGAATGGTACTGCTTACTTACGCACATGCTCCGTTTATATTAGCACAGCGCATGCGTTTCATAAAATTTAGCTGGAGAGGGATCAAATTATATGACAATTGTGTAAGTGTTACGGCGACTTAGGAGGGTTCGTACGCTTGTATTATTTTATTGACGTTTATGACGTATATTATGAAAAAAGTCACAGAACATACAAGGGTATGCGCAACGCAGAGCAAATGTGATATAAAAGAAAAAATGCTTAATTTGGCATTATATCCATATTATACGACTTGGAAAATGTTTCTGTACCCTATTAAAATGCCATAGGGTATATTAATTTTGACACATATTTTGTATCATGAAGAACAGGTTTTGTAGACTTTTCAAAAAAGAAGCATCATCGTTCATACGTATTTTGCATAAGGTCCGTTTTTTTGTTTGGCAGCTGTTCCCTGGGACATATTCGGGCCTATCGCAAAGAAATTTTCTCTTGACAACAATGTCAATCAGATTGCGGAATGGGAAAAGTTTCGCAGGAAAATTTATTCGTGATAGGCCTGATAGATATATTACAAGGTTCGTTCGTCTTAAAAAAAACCGTCAACAAAATGACGCCTGCGAAACGGTTTTAAGGCAGTTGCCACCGTAGCCTACAAGTTCGAAAACTGAACATAGTATGGGAAAACTTTAGTTTCTGATGAAGGTTTATTGTTTTTTATACGAAAACTCTGTTTTTGTTTTTTTGTTCTCTTCTTCATCAGTTTCCTAACAGAATTACACCGTTTCCCTCAGATAACATGCTGTTGTAATTCAAACATATTAACAAATTGATTTCAAAGAAATTAAATTAAACATGTTGTATCTTGTTTGTGCATGATTCAAAGGTGATTGTAGCACTTTTTTCCTTAAAGTATAATGAAGTATTACGATGACTCGAAAGCTCGAAGTGGAGTTGTTGACATTTTTTTATGGTTAAGGTATCCTGAGTAGTATTTACAAAAAAAATGTCTGCCCTCTTTAATAATGGAGTCAACGATCTGTGATCTGGAATTCGTTATTGATACTAAAGTAGAAATTACTCGGTCGATTGACAGACATTTTGGGTATATATGTGCTACAGGCATGGCACCTCCCATAAAAAAACAAAATTTCTGGAGTACCATGAAAGCCACAGTCTTGAAACTTAGTGTGAGCATATGAATTGCTAATCTGGGTAGTTGAGAAGAAAATGTGCGTGGTAGAGTTAGTAGGAGTGGCACCTCCCATAGAAAGTGAGTGTCTTGAATGGGTCGGGATTTAATCCCGAAATCCCCAAAACCAAAAGTCCAAAAAATTCAAAATCTGGATTTTCGGTATAACGTTTCTCGTAACATTGAGTAAGTTCATAAGCCATTAATGTCGAAAGCATTACATAAATTTAGCGGGGTCAAAAAAGTGGGCATGGAAACCTCCCATATGTAAGAAAACTACCTGAAGTACTAAGAAAGGCACAAGTTAAAAATGGCCGTAGTAGAATAAGTAGGCGTGGCACCTCACATACAAAGTATATATTAAATCTCATATATCTGAACAACTAAAAAAATGAGTATCTTTAAAATTTGTTTGAGCTAAGAAGCCATTAGTGTCATTAGCATGACATAAAATTCTTTTGATGCAAAATTGTTGCAATTCCCATTATTTGTCATATATTTGGAACACTATACATAATAGTGAGAGCTTTAAATTATTTCTGTAAGTCCGTAGGCTGTCAATATAAGCATCGTAGCAGACAATTTACGGAATCATATCTATATCATATATCTAGTGCATGACATACAGTGTGCATAAACATAAGTTGTTTTTGTGAGAAGTATGTAGTTCAAAAATTGTCGGGTTCTAATATCAAGAGCTATGAAATTATTATTATTTTAAATAAAATATTTTTTTTCCCCATATATCATTTTGACGAACGCCTACTTTTGGAGGCGTTTTTCTACAAGAACCATTTGTACCCCATACCATATGCAGGAGAAAAACGCTTCTTTTTGTCGAACCATACAAGATTTTGAAAAACTGTCTGAATAGTATGTTGCGACAATGTCAACATTGATCTTTGCCATAAAACCCACATTTTAGGGTAATTTATCTTAAGGAATGGGATTGGGTAGGGTATAGAACGATCAACACAGTGGATTGTAGCCTTCTGATAGATTTATATATTTAAATTCAACGGGCTCATGTAGTTCGTCGTATATTTGGCTCTTTCTGAGAATTATAATTCCTTCTCTATGAAATATAACAGATTATTAATTTTTACTGCAAAAGTAGGAAAAGAGAAATGTTGTTATATACATTTGGCCTATAGACATTTTTGAACCACTTTCACTTTTTATACCCTATCCTATGGGAGTGTATTAGTTTTGATATATTTTTTGTAACATAGAGAAATAATTTAGCTAGTTATAGCTTAAAATATGTGGATGGGCACAGAATCAATAGCTGATTCCGCACGTCACCAGTTTTTGGGCCTTAAATTTTGAGCTAGAATGATGAAATTTGGAACACGTGTTCTTTGTTGCTCCCAGCAAAACAAGTGTAAACAATTTTGAAATCCGCCCACTGAAACGCACCCGTTTTTTAGAAAAACATTATTTCTGGCTGAACCATAACGAATTTTATAAAAGTGTTTGAACAACATATTTAGACAATTTTCGTCTACATTAAACTATTTGCCGCGCCCACTTTTTTGGGGCATTTTTTTTTGTAAAAAAACATTTTTCGGTAAAATTTTAAAATATTCGAAAAAACGTTTGATGCAAAATCATTGATTATGATAATATATTTCGTCTATAGATCATTTCGTACAAAAACCATTTGTGTTGTGTACACCATAGATTTAGATACTATATCTGAACAACATGTCGTGACAAATCAATTTTCTTTATTCAATTCCCATTCAGTTTTTAGTCACGCCCAATTTTTTTTGACATTTATTTTAAGGATGGGAATTATAGGACGGAATGGTGCACCTATTAGAATTTCACAATCAATTGTGGCCTTCTTACACACTCATAACAGTCCTGCTTGATTCTCTATTTGAAGTAGGTACCTATGTATTGTATGGTGCATTAGTAATTTTTTGCGAAAAAAGAAATTTGTTTGTGGTCGGAAAAGATAACAGTCATTTTTAAAAATGGTTGCATTTTTATATATAGGTAAACAAACAACTTACTCATTATCATTACTAGTAAGTTCCTCAGTCATTTCTACAGGTTCGTCTTTTGGTATAAGCAACGAGGTTTCCACAATTTCAAAATCTGGATCTTGATCTGGCTCCTCTTTTATTTTAACCTCAGCATTGTCAACATTTTCAGAATGTTGCATTAGAACATCCTGAGCACTATCCACATACGCAGCAACATCCTCTACTGACAAGGAAGAATCATCAGTTTTAATGTCTTCTCCCAAGTTCATTCTTTCCTCTTGTTCCATTTCCAATTGGTACTTCAATGAAGGTTTTGGTATCTCATTTGGACGTACACTAAATAGAGATCTAGTCATAATCTTGTCCATAGCCGCAAAATGCTTCCAAGATGATCTATTACCTATTCCCGTTTCATTGTCTTTTTTCAAGCGATTGTAAAAACACTTAAGATTTTTTATCCTCGTGTTGATCTCATCCGCAGATCGATTGTATCCATATTCTTTCATTTTGTCTGCTAACTTAGAAATGACACCATGCTTTCTGTGACTGGTTACAAGCGTCTTTTGAACCTTTGGATCTCCCCAAAGAGAGATAAGAAGTTTTGTCTCCTCAGTGTCAAAGTTAGGATTACGTCCTGCATCCATTTTTGATGGACCTATCAAGTGGCGATTATTTGACACCCACATTTCACTTTTACGTTTACTTTTCGAACGACTCATGTTTTTTTTTTCATGTAGGTAGTATTTCAACGCAGCGAATAAATTGCCTCAAAGAAATTTCCAGGTTGAGCAGTTATTTGGAAAATCGATGAAACTTTTAACACTAACACTAAAAGGTAATAACATGAACTGATGACAAGTGAATTATTTAATGAACTTAACAAGATGAATCTATGTACATTGTTTCAACACTTATATATGAAAACATTAAGGTTTACCATTTCTTCTCGCACACTTAAACACGACGTATACAACTTACACCACATGCGACGATATGAATATCGGTTATTCAATCCCGTTACGATGCGCATTGCCTTCTACTGCACAAGCGCCCTGTGAGCTGAGAAACTTAACCTATTTTTGTCAGCTTGCTCCTGCATGTAACTGCGCATGGATTTCATAACGACCGGTGTTGTGAATGTCTGGGTTTGATAACTGCGCACTGCCCAGATAAAGGTTCAACTTTCCATAGCACTGCTGGTCGACAGATACAATACACACTTGAATAGATACACATCCGCAAAATAATACTGTCTACAGTATCTATCGAAAGGGAAACGTGCAACTGCAAGCGAAACTAGGACATGCGCAAAACAAACTAAAATGATACTAAATCCTGCGATGTATGATTTTTACTAGGTACCATGCACTACCGCATCCACGAATCCACGATACATTTTCTTTAGTTTCGGCATGGCAGATGTTTTTTTTTTATTTTGTATATAAACATGATAATAGATACTCGTACCTACTTACAGAAGGTAGGACCACCCCATTTTCAATTTAAAGGGATGAAATTCATCTCATGCATTAAAGGTGTGGGTATCCTTTTAGACATCATTAATGGTCATGCATAGGTACATTCATATGTTTTAGTTGCAATTTGTTTGTTGCGTGCGTACATCATATTTTTTAACTTTCCCTTACCCTTTGAAAGGGAAAGTTAAAAAACATGATATCTCTTTGAAAGATATTGTTTTCGTGAAAATTTTCGACCTCGAGATTTTGATTGATTCTAACCTTTCGATGATGGCGGAACTCAAAAAAGTGGTCTTTTGGAATTCCGTCCGTCGGTTCGTCGGTCCGTCTGTCGGTACAAGTCTCTACAGCCTAAACGACTTGACGAATATTCTTCAAACTTCTTATCCAGTTTTTTTTTTGGTCATAATTCTAGGCCATTTTTTTTCTTTTAGCCATGTTGTTACCGGTACCTGCCATATAAAAGCCATACATAACCTCAACTTGCTCAAACACGACCCTAACGATTTTCATTAAACTTCTTATATGCTATAAGCATATTAGTTCCAACAAAACAGCATACATACTCAGTTTTTTCGAGAAAATCCAAATAACCGATTTTTGCATTTAGGCCATATAAAGAAAATTGTCAATGTCTCGCAAACTATTTTGCGAAATTGAATGAAATTTAATTTGTATAATACTATTATTGTTTTAATGAGTTCCACATAATTGGTTTTGGCCCAATTATATGATTGTGGATTGATCTGTTTAAAAGCAAAGAAACCTAGTGTAAATATATATTTTAAGTATCTATTAGGAACTTTCAATTAAATTCACATATTTGTAGTCAATGTCTACAATTTGACATTTTTGAATGATAAAAAGCCCGTAATAGAAATGAAATATCTGGCATTAACGGTCTATACAAAGCCTCAAACCTAGTTTATTCCTACACTTGTGTGTGCGAAGTTATATATTTTGCCACAAGGAGGCGGACCCGGCCTCTAGTTTAACGCCGTATCCAAACGCGAAATTTAAGAGGCTTCTCATGTCAGTGTTACTCTTGGATGATTGTCATACTTTCGGAAGAGGTGTAGCAGTGAAAAGAAATGTTTGTTTTGCCACTTTGGGGTTTGAACCCACGCTTAGTAGTCCAATGAATTCAAATAAACAAGTATTTGGAGTTTTATACATAGATATTTTCTTAAGAACGGATCTTAGTTTATCTTTCGTTTTGACTTCTAGGGTTAAGTTATTTTGTTTCTATAAATGGAAGGATCCAACAGAGTAGTGAGCTATGAACCAAAAATTACAAATCCATACGTCAGACTTAAAGTGAATTGATTCATATTTACTGTGTATTCATAAAACTATGAATGGTAATCAAATCACAATTAACAATACTAAAGAGAGAATCGTAAGATTTGGAGATAATGTCTATAAATGTCTGATTTCAGGGGATTTCGTACCGCTCCCGGCATCGCTAACCAACTAACTTGCAACAGCGACAAAAATCGATGCAGACAGCGAAATTTTAGAACCGTCTTCGCGATTATTAAGCGCCAGTGTGGGGACTCTCATTGGGTGCGTTCCGGATTTCAGTTTTACCAAGTTAACTTTGCCGGTGCACTGCTCTCATTGGTCAATCGACCGTTTTAGTCACGTGACATATGAGGGGAAATGAATGACGAAACGACACATGGGACTTCAGATATGAGGAAACAGCTGATTTTTCTTCGACCTGTCATGAAGATGTTTTTGCTCTCAGTAAAATAACCCGTCTATATAGGTTTAGTTATTTTTTATTTTTTACGGTTCTGATAAGGAATAATTATTCTGAACAGATAAAAGTAAATAGAAAATTTAATTACAAAACGAGTGTAGAAAAAGTTTGACATTTACATTTCGACTTAGTAAGATTTTGCGTTACCTTACCTCAATTTTCAGTTGTAATCTCAAATGCGGAATACGCCATTATTAACCGTTTTTATTCGTTTATCAGTTTCGCCATCGACGGGAATTTGGGTACAGATAGGGTACATTTATAGCTACATATTGTAGTATAAAAAAAGAAGATTGGAACGAGTGTGTTCCATTTGGGTGGAATGACAAACATTAGGTACCTACTTCAGAAAAATTAATCTTAAAGAGTGGTTTTCTGCGAAAACTTCAATTAAAATATAAAAAGAAAATATTTTTGGGTAGTCCTGTTAAAAATTCAAAAGCTGTGGTTTAACATCAACAAGTCAATGATTCAATTTATAAAAAAAGCCGCAAAAATTTAAATGAAATTGCCAATTTTTGTTTTATATAATATCTAAAAGGTTCCAGTAACATTTTATTTCCATCATGTTTTGTTTTCCATGGCTTTTGAAAGAAAATATTACTGGACACTTAATCTCTCCTGTATCGCTTCAAGCGTTAAGGTTAAACCGGATTATTAACTTCAGTTGACACATCAGTATACAAATACATTTCATAAAATACCATTACATTTTAACAACGATAACGAAGAAAATAATTTTGCCATTTTTTTGTGATCATACCCGATAGTGTAAGTACATGATGTATTCATACCTTTCATTATGAATCATATCCCTTATTATACCATTCGCAGTGGTTGATTTGTTTTCCATGTTTTGATAAAGTTGTTCATCTACACTGGTTGAAAAAATTGTTGGATTTGTCGACGAAATTGATGGTTTATTGTTATCGGGATAGATATCACTGGAACTAACACAATATTTACAAGGATTAAGTATTTGTAAGTCATATTGGTTTGTGTATCTTACAGAAGTTCATTTACAATCTGCTTTGCATTTCTTCTATTGTTTCTTTCCTGTCTCTTACTGTAAGATTGCTTTGATGGAAACGGCATATTTTCTGAAGGAACTGCATCTGGTTTGAGCATTTTGCTATTCTTTGGGCAGTAGTTTAATAGTTCATGCCTAAGATTTCGGAGATACTGGTCCGTAGTGAAATGCTTAGAACATATGTAGGAGTTTTTTGGTTTAAATTTATCTTTTCTGGCACACTTAAACACCCACACTTTTTGCATCGTTTCATCTTTTGGGAACCGAAAGAATTTCACTGGTTTACACACGATTGGTGGTTGATTGCGTTTTAATTTTTTATCATTGCTACTATTGCAGCCATATACAGCGCAAATCACCATTGTTTTTGCAATTTATATTACAAAATTCAGGAAACAAAAAAGTATCACCATGCAATTCCTATCGAATTGTCAAACTGAAACTATTCAGTTGACGTCACACTCAGAATTGGAGTAGGAGAGTCATGCGCATGTCACTTGCCAGGTAGATATACAACTTTTTATTGTAGGGTATGTATTTTTCATTTCCAAAATAAAACATCAAATGAATAGAGAAGTTAGGTCCGAGGCCCAGTTGGGGTGAAAGAGTAATATTTTTTAATCGGTTAGAACACTAAATGCTTTACAACAGTATGTTAAGGGAACAGTGGACAGAGATAAAGCCAAGTGATATAGATAACAGACAAATTTTAACTGGCCCTCCTGGTGGATGATGTGCTTTGTTAAAAAAGTGAAAAAAAATGGAAACAAAAATTAGAATAGGTGACGGACGACCATACAAATTTAATAATTAATTCAGATCAAATAAGTGATTTAGTGATTCGGTAAAAGAATGAAATGCAAACATAAAGAGGATGCATAGTTCTACTTTACTGCACTGAAGCATGGGCCGTAGTCGTAGTTGGACCTAAACCAACTTAAAGTAACTGGGCGCATCTAGCGAGCAATTTAGAGAAAGATGTTGTTTTCACTCGGACTGTAGCGGCGACTGTAAAATAGTGGGTAGATTTAAAACGTGTTATTATCAGAAACTTCTCTTTAAAATGTCGACAATACTTTTATAGATTACTCTGAAACAGTTAGGTCCATAGTATCAGGGTAACAAAACCGATTTAAAAACTTAATTTGATTCAAGATTCATCAATTATTATTTAATGCTTTCATATAACATAACGAACGGTTCACGATCAAAATTGATTTATCATAATTTTTTAGGTTTTACTATACTTTACTTGTAGATATAGTGATTTCCTTGATCGGAAAATTTCAAAACAAAAACGTATAGGTATGAACAAAATTTGTATATGAAATTTTAAGTTGGAATACCATTTTTGGATGTGGAATAACTCAAGACTAACTAAACCTAAGGTAGAAAAATGTTGGTGTAGAATAATGTTCCTTAAGTTAAAAATTGTTTAATTGAAATTTTATCTTACAACACAATTTAAATAATTTCCGAAACAGCATCAAAACAATAAATAAAAGAGATAAAAAAATACCAACAAAATAATAACATTTATTTGATATTAATTATATCAATATTTTTGAAAGATATAACTAAGTACGAAATAATTACGATATTGCAGGTGTTAGTAAAAAAGGTACAAAAAATCAGGACCATGTAAATGTCTCTTAAGATATTTACAAAATTTTGCGCATGTCCTGAAAATGTTTATGCCTTGTGCGATGTACACAGAATGTCATGTCACATAAAAATAGGATATTTCAATATTTCATGCTTGAAAATGATTCTTATTAAATAAGTGTTATCTACTGAAAATGAAAAAAATTAAACAAAAACAACACTAATTCAATTTCAAATAGTAATAACTAAATAACTAAAGTGAATCAATATCTTTTTTAAGGTGTTAGTGGAGAATATTTTTGCTGAACGAAAATATATCAGTGGATAATGTGGTTTTATTTATTTATATTTCAGTATTCCTTAAGTCCTTTACAAATATTTTAACATTGACCTTAAACGTTTATCATAGGATTTGATGTCATCATTAATTGCAATATTTGCATTAGAAGTCAAATGATATCGAAAATAATTTTGGTCGATTTCTCATTTAAAAAAAAGGAATTTAAAGTATTTCAGGTAAGCCTGGAACATATTATTTATATTAAGCATTAATAGTAAAAATAGCAACTTCATTTTCATAAAACAATGTTTTTTTGTATCAATAATGGAAATACAAAATAATATTAAACAACAGTTTTGCTGGCCAGCTGTTATTTCAACAAATGGAGAAATCCAACCTTACCTTTTTTATTTTTATTTTTCAACCATTTCAGCTCAGATGTCAATCAAATAATTTGGCTGACCAATGAGAACTGAGATTCATTAAGTAAAATTAGGAAATCTGACTTTTAGGATGCACTCTACAAGAATCCCACTTGCTTATGCTATGGTGTCCACATACCTCCGCCTAAATAAAACACGTTATTCAATCACCAACCATGTTTTTTATATATTGAATTTGGTTTAATTTTTTTTTACTCTGTATTTACATATGTGGAAGTGTATCAGTTCGTTAAAAAATTTCTTAACATTTTTCCTTCGACCTACCATGAAGATGCTTTTTAATTCAGTAAAATGACCCGATAAAATAGGTCCATTTAAGTTGCTTTTTATTAAAAAAATAAAGAATAATTATTCCGAATAATTAATAGTAAATAGAAATCTATAAATATTGAAAAATTAAGAGATTACAAAACAAGAATTGGAATAGGTTGGCATTAACATTTAAAATCAGTAAGGTTTTGCGTTCCACGTTACTTTATCTACATTTTCAGTTGTAATCCGAAATCCTTAACAAGACCAATGTGTAAGCCAGATATCATGTAACTGATACAAGCCATTAGAGTCGGAATCTGTCCCTTTTCCAATTTTAAAATTATGAATTAAGTAAGGTTCATATTATATATATATCAGTTAACCGATGTAGACAAGCAGCACTGACACAATATGAAATAAGTATAAACTAGCTGAAGCATCTAGCAATGATCTACTAAATTTGTAGTTATGATGATATTTTATCGATTTTTTGTTTGTCATATAGTTTCTCAAGCGATAATAAGCGAAAAAGTAATAGATTACGTTTTTTTAATCTGTAAGTACTGATATTTAACACATTTTGAACTCCTAAATGCATGCACATAATTTCGTATCTAGCAACGGGTGTTTTTTTAGAGGTTGGTTTTTCGAAAAGAGATTGACGACTAAGGGCAAACACCTGGTGGCAAATTTTCGTATCGACTTAGTGCTATACATTTTGAAAGCTAACGCATATTTGTATGGGAAATCATCAAGTGAATAATTCAAATAAGGAAAAAAAATAATAATAATAAAAATTGATTGGATTAAAGTTTAATCCAATTGACGATTGTACAAACAATATAAAAATACAAAGTCTCAAGTCTTCGAAAATCGTTAAAGTGATTTCCAAAGATTTTGCTCCTAATTTGAAAATTAAATTACTATTTTTATACATATGTATTTACTGCAGAACGATTAATTAAGAGATCGTTCTTCGAATGGGTAAAAAAAACGCAAAAAGTTTGTCTTTCAGCTGTTTTTGTAAACATTGAATACTACATAAAGGATAATTTTGAACTTGTTTGTTATTTTGTTTGTTTTACGTGTCAAACAATTTGTTTTAACACATATTTCGAATAATCAGATCATAAATTTACATAATCAATTTATTTTTATTGCAATTAGTTACTTTTTCCACACAAAATCCTTAGTTTATTTACCTGCAAATTATCGCACTCCTTATGGAAATCCTTCACAAATAGCAGTAGCTCTCAAATTGTATCAAATGCAATGCGTCATGAATTTGGTGTAAGGGCCAAAAATGAGACTGATCTCGATGCTGATTTTCATCGCAATATTTTGTTCAGCGATGAGGCTCATTTTTAGTTGAATGGCTACGTCAACAAGCAAAATTGCCGCATTTGGAGTGAAGAGAATCCACATGAGACCCTTGAGACGCAATTACATCTACAAAAACTGACTGTTTGGTGTGCTCTATGGGCTGGTGGAGTCATTGGGCCATACTTCTTCTGAAATGATGCTGGAGAGTCAGTTACCGTTAATGGAGACCGATATAGAGCCATGATAACCGACTATTTTGTTCCCGAATTGGATGACATGAATTTGGATGAGACGTGGTTTGAACAAGACGGCGCTACATGCCACAGCGCACGTCACAATCGATTTTTGGAAGAAAGCATTCGATGAGCGCATAATTTCGCGGAGTGGACTTGTCAATTTGCCACCAAGATCGTGTGATTTGACACCATTATTTGCTTTGGGGATATGTGGAGTCGCTCTTCAACGCCAACAAACCAGAAACGTTAGGGGACTTGGAAGCCAACATTAGTGGCGTTACTGCCGACATACGGCCCCAAATGCTCGAAAAAGTGGTTGAAAGCTGGACCTCTAGACTTGGCTTTATTCGAACCAGCCGCGCCGAAATCATATTTAAACATTAATGGCATAAAATTATCCTTCCAATAAAGCCCAATTGATGGACATTAAAACGATTTTCTTGAGCTTTTTTTCAATTCGAAGCTCTATACCTCTAACACCCGATAAATGTATTTAAAATTTGTCGGATTTATCGCCCTGCTTAATGAGTACAATATTGATTAATTTTGACATCGTTGTGCGAATGTTTTCCTGTTATTAGCCCTAGGTTGTAGTTACATGTATGATTAATGTATGAATTTAAAAGTATTTGTTATGCTTTATAAAACCATATTAAAATAATTAAACACATTCATTGTTTGCTAAAAAAAATTAAAACATTGTTTGCTTAAAATCTTTTAGGAGGGACTATTTGAGCTGATACAGTCTTCTGCAAATAATTTAGATATGACTAACGTTTATTAATGTTCATATGGATAAAAAAAAATATTTATAAATACACATTTAAACTTATAGATTTTCATTATTCCATTTTCTAATTTCAGAGGATTCCTATAGTTAAAAATAAATAAATAACTTTTTGCAATAATTCTATATATTAACTTCTTATTTAAATGGGGATTAAAAACTGAAACTCTAACTAAATTTGTATTAATTTTTCATCTT
This sequence comes from Rhingia rostrata, assembly GCA_949824845.1. Classification (NCBI taxonomy): domain Eukaryota; kingdom Metazoa; phylum Arthropoda; class Insecta; order Diptera; family Syrphidae; genus Rhingia; species Rhingia rostrata. Next base: position 57,780,195 of record OX463755.1, read on the forward strand.
ATTCAATTAAAAAGAAACATATATTAATAACTTTTTAACTTAAAATCAATAGCACCTTGCTTCGTACCTAGACTTGAGAATGGAAAACTAGTGTTAAACACCTCAAACGCCGATGGAACTTTTGCAATTTCATCAAATAAGGAGGTGGAATCAAATCAATATGTGACAATAGAATGTGATCCAGGATTCAACATTCAGGTGTGTTTTTTGTTTGTTTGTTTTTGTAATCAACTAAAAATAAGATACATTAATGCATCCTTAACTTACGGTGCAAATGATTTCGGCCTTAAAAATTCGTACGAAATGTAACGTTTGAAACGAAGACATATCCATATCTTACTGGTTACATTGCTGCCAAGTTGGTGAGATCTTGTCAGATCAGACTTTTCAGCCGAACAGATTGTTTTCATTTGCCATCAGAATTTTAACAGTCGTGTTCACACTCATTGTCTTTATTTTTTTTTGTGGAATTATGATGTTAATCTGATGAAATTTTCTTCAGGAATATGATAAAAATATACGTTTTAGTTTGGTTGGAAATATGTATTTGGTCTGATTCGGGTGCACTGGTTTATTTTAAGGCAATAATCAATATTATCATATCAATATCAATATTGATTTTTGAAAAACTGCTATAGAAGGTTGAACCGGCAAAATACTAAAATGAAAGTAGAATTGTGTTTGTAGTTGTTTTTAATTTTTTTGCGAAATACGGACGCTTTTCGTAGAAATGATAGAATTTCCACTCAATTGTGGAAATAGGTTTTTTTTTTTACACAAAACTGGGTATATGAACGGATTTAATTTAGTATTGCATTACATTATATTGACATCGATTTTTTAATTTGTGTATTACTCAGCAAAGAAAATGTTTAAAAAACCCTTGGCATGGTTGATAGCTTTTGAAGATTTGGATTTGGATTTGGACATGCCACAGAAGCCGTTAAACAATCGATTTGTTCCTCACTTACTTTTGGTCGTTTTGGAGATTTTGATTAGCTTGCATGAACTACGATTTGATGCCAATTAACTTTATTTTACATTGTTGTGGGGACTTAACGGAATGTTTTTTTTCCCAAAAAAGCAACAACCTCAGAAAAATATTGAGCAGTGTATTGTATAGTCCTTTAAAAAGAAAGCAACTCTAATCCGGTTTGATACATCAAGTTGTATAGCTTTAACATTATCGCTTAAGGTTGGGTAGGTATATTTTGAAAATGTTTCCATTACAAATACCACCGTTATCTTCTTGTAACACTGACCTGAACAGAGTAACTGTAGAGTTAGGATGAAATTGGCTTAGTTAATTTCTGAAAAGTGACTCTCCGATCTGAGTTAAATGTGATAATCACATGTTTGTGACATTTTCTTGTGACTTAATTATCACGAACATGTAATATTAGCTTATTGAATTGTGACTTTAATGTATCATAAATAATTTAAGCTGATTGCATTCCTGATTGATTATAATGTCTTCAATGTAAGAAGGATAGGATGATACTTAAAAAAACAACTATATTCAGGGGTTAGTAAATGTAGTGTTCCCAGATGTAAACCGACCAAGTGCTAGCAGATGTTGGCTGATACATCATACATCATACGAATGGAACTATCATACGAATAGTGTTATAATTATTATTATATAAATATTATTGAAATATTTTATCATTACACAATTTTTTTTTGGATTTTAGGGTCCCTCACAATTGCACTGCTGGCGTGGAAAATGGTCAGTGAATAATATGCCTCAGTGTATACCTTCGCCTTGTGTCTTGCCGTACTCTGACAGTATTGTATATGAGGTAAGTAATTATTTCAACTGTAGTTTCTTTACGAAGTCATTTTATACATTTATAGGGAGGATATCGACCTGGCTTTACAATTGCACATGAAAGTGAGATCACGGCGCATTGCGTTTCGAAAGCAAACAAATCGATTCTGGTGACATGTTACAAGGGCACCATCATACCTAACGTTTTTAATTGCTCGAACCGATTAAAGAAATCTTCAGAGATGCTTTCGAACCCACCCAAACCAGATGCTACTGGAGAGAAATTGCTTCACACAACTGACAATTTTGGTAAAAATACTCTAAGGATAAAAGAAAATCTTACTGATGCACCTAAAAAGCTGCACTGCGGACCTCCGAATAAAATAGAAGGAGCATTAGTGTATAAGTAAGGCTTTGAGATGAAGTGCTTATTTGTTTTTGGAAATATAAACATGAACCACTTCTAGAAATAGTGACAATGTTGACGAAGATGAGGGCTATCCCAATGGAACGGAAATCTTTTTCAATTGCATTGCTAGTGTATCCAGTGAACGTAATACATGGAAGATTATTTGCGAAAATGGAGAATGGATTGGACGGTCTTATAGTTGTGGTAAGTTTTGATTGCGGAATTGTAAAGCACGTAGAATTTGTGGTATCCCGCAGAGCCCACTGATAACGTCATAATTGGACGAAAAGTTGTATTCAGTGCTAAACATGGTAGCTAATAATTGGCGGTTTTCAAAGAGATTACAAGACAAGTGTATTTAATCTTTATTGTAGGCATTTTATATGCTCAATTTTAGAGATCCGATAATAACTAGAATCTGAAACAGAAGAAACAGTTTCGAATAAAATTTGTTACTGACGATATGGTATTTGCATGTCTGTATATGTAAACATTGAACAACTTTGATATTTAACAACCAATTGACTTGGTTTGAAACATTAACATATTCGAAATTTAAACAACGCACCGAAAAAAGTGACGATGTTCACAATTTTGATGACTGAGGCAGAGACTGAGATCCATAAAATACCATTGCTGTTTGAGCTGGCATTTGCGCCAAAATTATTGGGCCATTTATTTTTTCAGAGAAGGTGGAACAGCCGAAGGAAATCGATATCGGTGGATGCTGGCTCAATTAATCTCCCTACAAATGTGTGAAAAAACTCTGGATGGTTAAAGTTTTTTTAACAACGAAAATCGTTTATACTTGTGCTGTAGAAAAATGGCTGACTGGTCAACCAGGTCTTCACATTCAATAGGTCTTCTTTTTGTGTGGTTGATTCAAAAACCAAAGTGTACTGCTGCAAGCCTCAGACCATTGACAAAGAGTGATGGAAAACGCAGCAAAAGGGCAAAAGCGGCCACGTTATTGACGTTGTTTTCTAAAATTTGTCCAAATAAATTGTAAAGAACTAAATTAAATAAAAACTTTTTTTTTTTAATTATTTAGGTATTTACTCTTCACACACCGTCATAAAAGATGGTGCACCTAATATTTCGGGATTATCACACGTCAATTAACCCCGAACTATAAGTTTTTTTTCCTTATTTATATAGGCTTAAATAAAAATATTAAATATTGGAAGTTTTCGATGACAGTTTTCCATAACAATTGCAATAAATATGTTTATTAGCAAATTTTATATCCAGGGTAAGGCTGCAAAACTGTTTTCATATCCAGCTTTAACGAAATCTATATCTACAGACATTGGTTTTTTAAGATTATAATACACTAGCAAGAAAACTCATATATAGTCCAGATGATAAATAAAACTAATTATGAAAACGGTTGGATTCCGTTCTTACACGTGTCGTACCTACATATTTAGTTATTTTTATGAACGGACATTTAGTTAGGCTAGCAAAATGTATTAAAAAGTAATGGTATTTATAAAAAATGGCTCATGTTGTTTTTCAACAGCTAACGGCACATGTCTATTTCATAACAACGAAAAAAATGTTGTCAGCTTTTACAACGATCTGGAGATACGAGAGGATGTAGTCGAGTTTCCCCCGGGTGCAACAATTATTTCAAGGTGGTATAGTTTTCTTTATAAGCAGGTATTTAAATGCAACAAAAAAATCTCAGCTTAAACAAAACAGCTTTTATACTGATTGTTTTCCTTATTTGCTTATTTTTCAAACAAAGGTGTGCAGATATTGGCAAGTACGCAATGGTTGGCAGTAAGGACAGAACTTGCATACACTCTGAGTGGACCACAACTCAACCTACATGCTTTGGGCTAAATCAGGAAAACGATTATGCAAGTATGAAATACAAATTAAAAATTAGCTTTTATATCCAAACCAAAACAATATAACATATAAGGGCGCTTATTTTGCTATTTATATAATTATATCTGGATAGAACAGGATTTCTCCGTCCTTTTTATACAAGATAAAGGAATTATTTTGTTGAATATTTTTGAGCTAAGTTATTCGATTTTTGCACTGCTCCACTTCTTGGCAAGTCTGACAAACGTCTGGCAGTATCACTGCTCCTCAATCAACATGCCTCTTTCATTAGCCCTGTAACTAACTAATTGCATCTGGTTGTGCAGTTCAAGTTAGTTGAGGTTGGTTACTTTTGGGCTCACCACCAAGAGGGATTAACCTTTACTACGTCAGTCATCTGGCTAGTATAAGACTGCGTAATATTGTGGGATTGTTTTGGATCAGATCTATGTCACTTAGCTTTACAGCTCGTTCTTAGCTAAATCTTGGTCTCCTCAACCGGTCAACAAAAAACGGGACCAAACATTTTCGATCAAAACGACCAAGCATTTTATTATTCGCTTTTCATTCGGTCCATGGCGCATTACTGGGATGATCAGGGTATTTTAATACTATGATGATTTTTTACTGTTATTATATTATTACTAAATTGTATTTAATGTCCGAAGAAGTAATTATTTGTTTGATTTCTGACCTGATGCTCTTGTCAGGGTTAATAGCGGAGCCGAGGTAGGCGAAGTTTCTCCTTCTCAAATATGTACCAAGCATGCGAGCATTTGAAGATTTTTATAGCTTGGAATATTATAAAAAAAAACCTTTAGTTTTATTCAGATAAATATTATGAGGAACTATGATTAAAGGAACTCCTATTCCGGAATTTGAAGGAAATTGGTGTCCATGTGAATTAAACTGGTAAAAACTAAATATGTGTATAATACTTACTTACTTACTTAAGTGGCGCTACAGTCCGGAATGAACCTGGGCCTCAACCAACATGCCTCTCCAATTAGCCCGGTCCTAAGGAGGCAGTTAGCCTCCAGTTGCGCACTCCAAGTTGGTTGAGGTCGGTCTCTACTTGTGCGTCCCGTACTACTTCAAAGTTATATCTGTCAATGGTGACGTTCTGTCCAATTCGTCGATGTTGTGTATCCTTTCGTGTTGACAGCATATACTTCGTTTTGCCCTCATTTACTGCTGAACCCATTTTTACCGCTTACTTATCTATACTAGCAAACGTGGCTATGACGTCACGTTGGGTCCTACCAATTATGTCAATATCGGCGGCGTATACTAGTAGTTGTAGAGATTTTTGGAAAATTGTGCCTCTGGTGTTGGCTCGTGAGTTTTGCACAATCCTCTCAAGAATCAAATTGAAGAAGTCACATGACAGCGCATCGCCTTGCCTAATTCCTTTTTTGGTATCGAATGTGTCGGTGAGGTCGTTTCCGACCCTGATGGAGCAGCGAGAATTTTCCATCGTCATCCTACACAAACGGACGAGCTTGGGCGGTATACCAAAACTAGACATGGCTTTGTATAGTTCGTCTTTATAAATACATTCGTATCCGGCTTTGAAATCGATGTATAGGTGGTGGGTATCGCTTTGGACTTCTTTGGTTTTTTCCATGATCTGCCGAAGTGTGAAGATTTGATCGGTTGTGGGCTTTCCTGGACTAAAACCACACTGATAAGGGCCGATAAGGTTGTTGGTAAACGGTTTCAGGCGTTAAGATCTTGTAGGCGATATTGAGAAGACTTAACCCTCTGTAGTTGGCGCAGTTTAGATGGTTTGTTTTTTTGTGGATAGGGCAAACGATGCTAGGTTTCCATTCTTCAGGCATACTTTCTTCCGACTAGATTAGGCTTATGAGTTGGTGATGTTACTTACCAAGTCAACTCCGCCGGCTTTATAAAGCTCGGCGGCAAGGCCGTCATGTCCGTCAGCCTTATTTACATTCAGTTTAGATATTGCTATCCTCACTTCACTCAGGTCGGGTGGTTGGTTGAATGGTCCGTTATGCCTGACAGCGGAATGTTGTTCGTCATCGGCGTTTAACAGTCTGCAGAAGTGGTTCTTCCATATCCTCAGCATCGACTGTATCTCAACTACGATATTTCCTTGTTCATCTCGGCAGGATTCTGTTCGAGCCTGGTATCCTTGGCTTTGTCGTTTTACACTTTGGTAACACTTGCGAACATCTTTCCTGGAATGGCACCTCTCTATATCCTCTATCACGCGCTTTTCTTGCTCTTTTTTTTTCTTTCTGAAAAGCCGGTATAATAGATGTGTATATATAAATATAGAATAGAATATACAAGGTGGCGCAAAAGTAATCCTCCTATCAGAAAATGCTATAAATTTTGCGATTGGCCCCTAATGTCAGTTCTGTTTTTTTTCTTGTATATGAAATTTCACTTTATTTGACTGTAAGAGAAAAATAAAAAGAAAGAATAAAATTAATATATTTACAAAATGTGAAATATCAATAGTCAGGAATAGACATACAGAATTACAGAGTTCTAATTTAAAATAATCTTCGAAAAATATGTATTGCACATAACCACTGCATATTTTTTAGTGGAGAAACCTCCAACTATACTTTTCCGTCATCAAAATGGACCGATTGCACAGAGCAACGATGGAAAGCTTATTGTTTACCCCGGCACAACTTTGCACATGGAGTGCCTATGGATGAGAAGATTTGGCAATCCGAAATGGAACGTTAGCAACACTTTCAGGTAAATGAATTACAAATTATTACTTCACCTCCTGGTTGCATATATCTCCATTTCAGAACCTATCCAGAAGGCTGGGTTACTGATGCTGACGAGGGCCGCGATTCTTCGCTGGAGTATCGACTAAGCATAACGAATGCTGTCGAAAGAGATTCTGGAATATTTACATGCCAAACCCCAGCTCGTCACGAGCACTCGATCGAAGTCTTAGTCAGGGTCATAACCTGTCCCGTGATTCCCGTACGCCGTGGATTGATTATAAGTGTTAATGACACCAAACTTGGATCAAGGGTTAATTTATCATGTGCAAATGGAAATTCATTGATTGGAGCGTCGGAAATCATTTGCCTACCAAGTGGTAATTGGAGTGCCCCACTGCCAGTATGTGAAAGCATCGAGTGTGGGGATATCAATATGCATATAGAGAATCAAAGCTCACCACGAGTTGCAGTGCTGTCAAGAGAAGTTGGAGGTCGAGCATCGTTTTCTTGCTCATCTGGATATGGCCTGAGAGGGCCAATGGAATCAATTTGCTTGCCAACTGGTGAATGGGCTTTGCCCTTCCCCACTTGTATTGAAGTTCAATGTGATGATCCAGGAGCACCAGAAAATGGATATGCCCAAGGTTCAGCCCCCTATAGAGCCGGTGATGTGGTGCAATTGAATTGTAATCCTGAATTCATGATGCAGGGACAACCGATAATTGCCTGTCAAGATAATGCCCGATGGTCTGGTGTCCTACCTAAATGTGTGCAGGCCTGTTCATATCCGGGAACCGTAATAAGTGGCCGCATGTCATCGGTTAAGTTTTACTACACCATTGGGGAGAGCATAACATTTTCTTGTGACGTTGGCTTGGAACTTAGGGGCACAACAATGGTTAAGTGTTTGAAAAATGGAAAGTGGTCAAATGCAATACCGACATGTATAAGTCTTGAAACTGGTAACAAAGGAGGATTACTTATTAAGAACTAATAAGGAGCCTTAATTATCAGAGTTCTACAAAGAATATATGCTATTTAGTGGAATCAAGTTAAAATCATCAACCTAAAGAACAATTTAAGAGCAAAGGGAAACTCAAAAACAAATACAATGCTGATTTTATAAAATGGTAAAAAGTGGAGATAGGAGAGTTCAAAGATGTTCATTATACCTACGATGTAATTTTTACTCCTTCAAAAACAAATTCTTCTCTTGTATGTTTTAAAAGCTTCGATTAAGTCCTGTTACTTCAAATCATACGAGTACATTGTAGTACAACACATATTTTTAAAACACTACTTAAACACAATTTATACCTCGAAAATGTTGAAGGTGTATTTTAAATCCTTTTCTTGTTTCCTCTTTAATGAAATTTGCATTTCAATTTAATGTACATAATGTTAACTTTAATTATATTGAAAAAATTAGATTTAGGTAAAGCAAGACGAGAAAATAAACGAATTTCCTTACATTTAAGGAAGCAAAACTCTGTATATGTATTTTTTTTTGTTAGTCAGCTAGAATGTCGATCTATAGCCGCTTCAGCTTTCCAATATAGAAATAATACAATTTTGATAAAAAAAGTGATGCATCTGCACTTGGAGCTCAGAAAGCAGAGCAGGTCACCTTTGAACTCAAGCCGTTCCAAATGCATTAAGTTAAGACAGTCTGTCAATAACTATTTTAAAAGATGTCTTACAACAGTAACTGTTCCTTTACTTTTCAAATCACGTTTTGAGGCGAACATATAAAAAGCATCGCTTTAGTTTTGGTTCCTCTTAGGCCATGAAAGCAACAGTTTACAGAATTTTTCGTGAAAAATAGCCATGGTTTCACGGGGAGTCGCAAGAACCAAATGTCGTCGATAACACGGGATGTTTCCTAAGAAGGTCGGCTGGCTCAAATAGCTTAAATTCTTGCACGTGTTTGATTTTGCATGCCTTTAACAAATATTCTTATATAAAATATACCAAGTTTTATAAACAATACTAGACAGAAATGCCATGACAGTTTGACATGACTTACGCATTATATGTCATTAACCACGACTTACAAACAGTATCTCTAAATTAATCACCTATTACACAAAACAAGAAGAAATACTGCATCTATCGAGGCACTCTTTTTGAAGCGGTTATAGTCTTAGTAATGCCAAGCCAGAGTATATCTAGTTACAGTGAGTAGGGACACCCTCGACGATTTAAAAATTTGAAGTACCGCTGTGCCACACATACATGAGAAATAGACGGCAGTAAGAAAGTCTTGCAGTGAAAGAGAGAATAATAAGAAGTCTGCACAAATTACTATAAGTAGCTTTTATTTTTACTTGGTATAAAAATTCTGACGACATTTTTTATCAAAATGAGGAATAACTGTAGCTTGTTTTTCAGAGAAATAGAGAAAGACGGGCATAATTCTATGAGAAAGTAAGAGTATGATATAGTGATATTGGAATATCGTAATAAACGTAAACTACAAGAGTTTTAATAAAAAAACAACAAAGTGTTTTTCTTAAAAGCTTTAAAAATATATTAATAATCTTTCCCAACACATATGCACTTAAAGAAATAAGGGGCTTATTTACCCATAGAATTGTTGACAAGTTTCTTACGTACAACCATTTTCGTTTGACTATAAGCTACTTACGAACATATGCAACCAACCTTTCAAATTTATAGGTAGGGATTATGACATATTAAGTTCTTCAATAACTATGCGCATACCTAATTTACACGTGACTAAAGGTATCTATACCTCTCAATCAACATTGAAAGGTGTACAAAGTACAAAATCCATCAATTAATTTTCAAAGATACCTAATTTGACATTTTAAAGCTTGTAGTTGCTCTACAAAATAAAGTAGATTAATCCAAGAGGCTTAAGGTAAATTTAGCATAAACTGAAAAAAAGGATTAATACGAAAAAAATTACCATTTGTCGGGTCAGACATTGTCAAAACAAAATTAGCTAATAAACTAAAATTAATTGCAAATTAAGTAGTTTTGAGATTACCAAAATATCCACGTTAGGTTGGTTATGATCTTGAAACTAGCGAAGTTACGTGGGACAGCTGATATTGCTGTTATTTTGGTCGTTGAGATTAGAGGAAAAAAAGGAGATTTGAATAGATTTTCCGGAAATCCAAGAGATTACTTGTTAACTTACTTACTTACTCAAGTGCCACTACAGTCCGGGGTGAACCTGGCTCTCATGGGTTACTAAATTAGAAACTGTGCCGTGTTAAAATAACGTTATTGTGGAGTTATTCGTTCTTTTTTTGTATGGTAGCACGGCTCATCATACACCATGAATAAATATGAAGTTGGAGATTTTCCCCCACTGTCTTAGCTGAGATTTTTTGTTAAGAGAAACTTTTTTTTTGTCAGAAAAACATTTCCTTAATTCGCGCCATTTATTATAATAGTTCATGCTTTCTTATCGAATATTCTCTTTTAGAACTTCCGGAATTAGTGGCTTGATTTACTAGAGCCCTGACTTAAAAAAAGGTGACCCCAAAATCATATCCTTCAAAATGACGATCCGTACTCGTTGAAAGGCTTATAAATACGTTTATGATTAACACAGCGCAGGTGTTTAATGGAATTTTCCTCGAAAAAATCATCCTTAACAAGATGGTGCTCCGCGAAGTCAATGTGGATGCAGCATCCAGCTATGGCAATTATATTCTCCTCGGAATTATAGTCCCGACTCACGTGGCCTTCGGGGGGTTTTCCAGCCTCTTTTAAGACATTGGCTAAGCGGCTTAATATTTGACCAATTGGTTATGGGTGATAAATCTGTTTGGAAAATCATGTTGCGAGAATGTAAGTAATACGTCATCTGAAATGATTTGCATTGTTTGCTTTCAGAAATATATCCCTTAAATGCCCAAGGTGACCGATTTTAGTGGAAAAAATATATTATGTGTAAATTGGTGAAAAAATAACAACTACATTTTTAATTTTTTGAAAAAAAAATGTTTATAGATTTTATTTGAAAAAAAGATACACCAGGCATTCACCCACTGCTTAAATTCCTATGGAAATATGCCAAAATAAAAGATGTTGTTTGCAAATATTTTTTATAAATTCATATTTTTAAGTTTAAATATATTATTGTTAATATATTTTTATTTAAAGTAATTTATATCATATAAGTTATTTAAAATACATTAAACTAAAGTAAAAATTAAGTAGAAATACAAATATAATAAAAATAATACATATAGATTTTGTAAATTTATTCGAATGAATTTACAAAAAATAATATAAAAAGTTCCTTTACGTATTGTGGTAGTTATAAAAACAATTTTTTTCTGCAGTTAAACACAAATTCACTTTGCATTTAGTACAAAACATCCTTGTCTGTCCTGAGCAGTTCGGAAATTTGCATCTACCCTTCTTATCAATCGTTGTCCAATGATCAATTCTGTCCAATCTGGTGTCCTTCGGCGGTGGTATATGAGCGTTAGGTTTTTTACGTTTTTCTTGAATATCTGATTCAATACGTGGACGTCCGCGAGCAGGAGGTTGTGTCGATTTAAAAGAGAATAAGGTATCAGCTATCGCTAATTTAAAATCAATCAATCGCATGGCCTTGAACCCAGGCCGATTTTTATTTATTCTTTTGTACAACAGCCAGGAATTAACAACTGTCATATCCAAAAGGTGATAGAACACTCTATTTGTCCACTTTCGGCTTTTCATGTTTATCTTATGACGGCCCATAGAGCTATCCATCAGATCGACACCACCCATATGCCGATTATAATCTTTTATAATTTGAGGACATGGAATCATTTTGACAGTTTTGTCCTTTTTGTCAAATCTCTTTATGGTAATTGGTTGTACCTTTTCTTTTCCCATACTTTCTGATATCGGCTTTACTCCGACATAGGTTGATAGTAGATTTACAATTTTATTGTCTTTCCAAGACAGTGAAGCTACATCTATTCCATGAATGTTACATACAAACTCTTGACTGGTACCGCGCTCGAACTTTTGCAATACTTTTTCCTCGGGAAGCTTACAGTTTTTGATTCTAATGGTACCAACTGAAAGTATACCTAATGTTCGCAAATATACTACTAATGGCACCGTTGTGTAATAGTTGTCAAAATATATTATGTGATTTTGGAATCTTGGTACTTCTCTAAGCAGCCGGACCACTACATTGGCCGAAGGTTGAAGATCAGGTTCGCCTTGAGCTGGTGTTTCCGGTGCTCCATTATATATTTCAAATTTGTATGCATATCCCGTTGTATCGTACATAACAAAAAGCTTGAAGCCCCATTTTTTCGGTTTGTTGGGCAAATACTGCTTCATGTAGCTTGCAATTTTGGTAGAACACATTTGCTCGTCAACACACAGTCTATCTAATTTTGGCACGCTTCCAAATGTGGTATTGAGGATGTCAATAACAGGTGTAACTAAATAAAGGCGGTCTCGACTAGGAGCATCAGTTATCATTAAAATGAATGTATTCCCTTATTTTTTCGAAACGCCGAACATTCATTTGACTTTTCACCACATTTACGGAATGATTATTTTTATCAGACCAATAATCTCTAACGTTTGGAAGTTTATGATATGTCATGTAAAAAAGTATTCCAATATATTTTCGTAATTCAAATATATCGAAACGAAATGTCTCGTCAAGTTCAGCATATCTTATGGTTTCGTCAACTATATGTTGCTCCAAAATTTCAGGAAAAAGATAGCTCCAAACTTGATATGGTGTTTCCAATTATATTTTGTGGTAAACTGCTGTCACCTCTAAATCTAACTTGCTGGTCATTAAACTGTATATTACCTTTTTTCCAGATAACCTTTTCAAATTCAGAAGACTTACCAATTATTTCTACATTGCGAAATTCTGAGGGGAATTCATTCCAAGAACTTGTTAACCTTGTAGGTGGGACATTACGGGATGAAGTAGATGGCTCAGAATCAAGCAGTCCGAAATTACTTGATTCCATTTCAATCAAATCTCCCTGATCAGTATCATCATTGATCATATTGAGAAAGAAATCTTGAACAGATGTATTGAGGTCAATCGCATTCGGATTCATATGCTCATCTTCATCAAGAATCATCTCCATATTTCCCAACCTCTGAGATTCACCCCCCATCCCTTTCCCCCCCTCATCATTTAATTCATCGCTGTCGTCATCAATGTTATCGACGCTATCGTCACCTACATCTTCACTATTACAAAGTAATTCGCAGACGTCATCATCAGTCATTTTAACTCTTCCATCTCGAATATAACCCGCCATGACTTATATTTAATCAAAGTATCTCTAAGAATTAATTTTATTTAAATATTGTATCTAAAACAATAAATAATCATCTTATAATTCAAAAGCTCCGAGAAAGTGAACTTGCTCTCGCAAAGAATAGAACACGAATGAAAATGTAGTGCAAACGCTGTGCGTAACGGAAATAAGAAAAATGCAGGGAGTGCACACTGTATCTTTAAAGATACAACCAATAAAAGATTCCCTGTGAAGGGTCCAATGCCTGGAATTGTTTGAATCATTCTATATCACTAAAGGATATATTTTAAATGCAGGCGGTATTTTTTTTACTCAAAAACATTTACCCGTTATTAGAAATTACACTGAGAAAAATCACATTTATTTAATTTTAACAAAAAACAGTTTTTTGAATTTTTTTGTAATTTATTTCTTAACTATTGCAGATAAAAGTAAAAAATAATGTTTTATGTATAAATATAATATTATTAATTACATAGATCCAATTTATAAAAAAAAATATCCGTATCCATGACCACAGGAATTTTTTGAGTGGTTGTATCTTCAAAGATACAAGGGGCATTTAAGGGATATGTTAAAAATGGAGACCACATGTTTTGTCAAAATTATTTTGGAAACTATAATTTATTTATCCAATATAAAACTATAATTTCTCTATGCAATATAAAATATTTACCTATGCAATATAATTTTGTTTGCTTTGATTTTTTGGCCTAACAAGTTCAGAACTAAATCAGAAAAACAAATTGAAAGTGAAAAAAAAAACTTTTCTAGAGCGTCATAAGGGCATATTTTGAAAAATTTCCAGATGACATGTCCGGACATGGGGTCGGAATTTTAATATTTGGGTAGTTTATTTAAGTAGTGTCATTACAACTTCTGTGCTGATAGTTATAAATTACTACATTTAATAAAATTATAAAAATGGTCTGTTACTCAACAGACTCAATTATCAGTTATCTTATGCGATGTTTATCATGCAAATAAAACACATTGAATCCGATTTTATTGTGATTAAAAACTGCTTATCCCTATCGCCCACTTAAAGAATCAGTGATTTAGATTATTCAGCTAAACACCTCAGTCAGATTTATTTAGATTTATGGCTTTTGGTATAAAGAATACAAAGTTATCGGTTCCTCCATGTGTATGTATATCATTGTATTTTAAATAACTGACAGCTGTCATTTGACAGTTTACAATCAGCTAGTATCCTCCTATGCCTTGGCTTAAGTTATGCTATATCTGGTGATTTTATATAGCATATCTTGGACCGAGGATACAAGCTCATTTTAGTCCCATTTAAACTAATTAAATTCACCACTAATATAACAATTTTGAATAAGAGCATTAACAAAATGACCAGCGACTTCACCCAAGCAGGTCTGACAAAGCAGCTACTTAAAGTGACAGCGAAGGTCATGCAATATCTTGTTCGACAAACGTGTGCCATGTGTTTGTAACCAATCCAACTAGTTAGGCACGATGAAATTACAATGGTCGATAAAATCCTAACACCCACCAAAAAGGCTTATCTTGACAGAGAGAGAAGCGTTTGATTTACCGTACTGTCCAAATATGTAAAAGAATAAATTGGCTTATTCTCAAAACGCGCCAAAACAAAAACAAGCCTAACTACGTTCATCAGCGAATGTGTGGTCAAAGAAGACCAAAATATAAAACCTGTTGTGCTAAACTACCTGCCGGCATATAACGGGTATGGGCTGAGTTTAGATTCAAAACCCATTGCATTGCAATATTATTAAGTTAGTTCTCATGAATGGGATAGAGTTGGAGTACCGATTTATTTATTCGCCAGTAATCAATCGAAGAAATGAACCATGTGCGGTATGGTTTAATTGAATTCGCAATCAAATCAAAACTTGTGCCTGCAATAAGATAAGCCTAGATTCGCTGACATCCTATGGCAATAACAGTGACGTGAATATAATGTTTAATTTTATGAATGGAACAGCATACAAAGCTAAGCCGCACGAAGTCGTCGTTCCCACAGGGACAGTAAATGGTTGTCAAACTCGAATTTATGACGAGATTTTTAATATAATCGAACGAACGAAACATTAGCATAATGACGAACGGTGTGACATTAAAATGCTCTTAAAACTTAAATTTTTTATTCACGTGTTTTATTAGTCCGTAACGTTGATTTATAGAAATAAAACAGTTTTCTGTGTGAAACGTAAAATGCAAGTGGTGTTTTTTGTTGGCTGATCATTAAAACTCATTATTCAAAATAACAAAACAAATTGTGATATTTGCGAAAAAAGTATTGCTTAGGAATTACATTTGGTTGTGGTGTATAATTACAATATCGTCAAGTAACAAGTATTTTTTTTAATTGTGTTAAATAACCAACGTACATTTTGAAAAATAAAAAAAGCAGGTGAGTTAATTGTTTCGATTTATTGATATTATTTTGTCTGTCAAAATATGTCTAAAATTATTTTTACATACCAAGTTATGTGTTCTACATACATTGTTTACAAAAACAAATGAACCAAAACAACCATCGCGAATTCGCCCTAATCATATTTTTAATTGATATGATTTTATACTGTTACATATTATATATAACATACTATTATAGTATTTTTGTATTCCACGTGGTGTGGTTTTCATTATTTACAAAAACGAATGCACCAAATAAACATTGCGAATTCACTCAAACCAAATTCATTCGTTGTCAACGATGACAGCCATATGGAAATCAACAAAGATAGATGCTTCTTAAGGTCTTGTTACGTCGTTAATATGACGATGATGTTAGACAATTTTAACCATTGTCTAACGAAAAACTCGAGTTAAACACGGGTCGCTCTCCATTTTACATCCTATTCAAACATCTCTATAAAGAAAAAATTAGCGTGGCGATTTAGCAAAGCTGTATGCTCTTCGTGATCTAAATTCTAAGCCTCATATAGACGTGACACAAAAAAGTAGGCAAGCAATAACAATACTATAATATGTTATACGAAAAGTATGATACTGGTAAGGTGACAAGTTTCACTTATTTTCTCACAAAATTGAGGTTCAACTCAATGCTTTATTTAAAATTAATAAAGATAAATATAATGTTCGGCTTGTGGGAATGGTTCAATTTATTTAGGAAAATTATAATTTCCCAAATAATTTAAAAGTCAGTACCTGACATCTGCATATGTATGATATTTCTTTGAGTCATGTATTAAAATTAAGCTAGCCTTTAGATCTATTCTTGTATTACTTTTTTTTATTCTTTTTTATGTTTTTACTTATTGCCGTTCTTATACACACAAATTAGTAAGAAAACATAATAAAAATGCTATGCAAATCGTTTCATATCACTTAAGGTAAATATTAAAAAAACTGGACGTTGGTAGAAACTATGTATGGATAAAACATTGTCTAAATATCTTGTTTCGCCAGTTTACCGATTTTAATTGCGCCTTGAACAAAAAGAAGGATTTTCAAAAGTGGGAGTGGGAGTGACAAAGACACTCGTAAACTGCTATCTATATACCAAATTTTATTGTTCTAGGTTAACAATTTCGGGCGGAGCAATAATACCCCATGTTGTATATCTATCGTATGGGATTGGGCAAGAAAATGTTTTTTTTTTAATAAAATTTAATAAAACACCCCCAAACACATTGAAATTGCTTTATTGCTTATCATGTGAAAAAAACTATTTTTTTTAAATACTTCATGGTTTAACCAAAAAACAGCCGAAACTAATATACCATTTTGGGGTGGGGTTAATAAATGGCGATTTTTCCCCTCAATGCCACACGAAAGGAGTAATTTTTCAGTCACAATTATTTGCGGCAGCGACAAAATTGTAGGAACGTGAGATGTAGCTGGAGGGATGTCCGATGTGCGAAACAACCTCAAGGATGGCGACAAAAGTAACGTATTAACCGTAACGTATTTGTTGTCACCACATTTGAGAAAATAACCAGAAAATAGTTACGCTAAAATATAATACAATAATATAATCGATATAAGTGTAGCCAAAAATAGTATTATCGGGAATCCCCACAAGAGATCTGGCATAAGACCGGTTTCATACCATACTCCAAGCGCACACAAGATGAATTTTTCCGACAGAACAAATTGTATACATGAACCCCTTTTGATTTGTTAATATTTCTTTCGACATACACATTTGCCTGAGTACTTTCGACAATTCGCAAGCTCTTAGGTTTGTGTGAAAATACATATATAAACCTACATTGATATTGACTGCCGGCTCACAAAACGCATATGAGAGCCAAATGACATTCAATTTTGTTCAGACCTAAAATGGTGAAAAATGTATCTGTTTGTTCAAGAATTTCAGCTATTTCTCCCCCATATATCAGTCCCCACGCAATCAAAATCGGGTTCATAATAACTGAACACATCTCGTATGAGGAGGCCCAATGTGTCAAAGTTTTTGCAAAACTTTACTTTTGTTACTTTTGCCACCTAGTAAAATGCAAAATCTTTATGAATAGCAGCTATTTTTACTGAACCAACTTAGCCAAAACGTCGAACTATAAGCCACGAGTTTGGCTACTAGCTTTGTTTATTGAGTCCAGTGCTTTTCTGTTCCGACAGTAAGATTTTCGGGCACTTTTGTGCGTCGAAAAATAAATACTGTCAAATCTCTAATACCGAGGAAGAATTCGCCCAACGAAGAGTATCCGTAGGCTTTCAAAAAGGAAAACTAAAAATTTCATAGTTTGAAGTACATACATACTATCAAAAATAACACAATCAACAATTTTCTTTCGACTATAAAAACTTCCAAGATTATTTTTACGAACCTAAATATTACAATAAATTTAAATCTAGAAGTACATGCTTCGTTGAATCGACGACGTTCGTTTAGATTTTGCCGTTTTTCTTTCTTACCTTGGTTTGTTTTGTCTCCGTTGTTCGTATAGTTACATAATTAGTATTTAATACAACCTGATTGTCATGAAAACTTGTTCCATTCTTAACTTATAATAATCCTTTGTATATGCCAGCATCTTTAACGAACTATATGGGCCTTAGGTTTAATGTCTAGTATTTTGTAAAACATGCCAAATGACATAATAACAATTGGAATTTTCTTCATACTACACGTTCTAGAGTATACTTGCTATCAAAAACAAGTATTTTCATAGCTTACATTGCGATATGTTCTTAGGTCATTGGCACAAGGCAAACTTGAATGTTGCTTTTCTATTTCCTTTGAAATCGTGAAACAATAGTTGTGGGCATACATTGCTTACAAGTTAGACTACTTTATGTTAGTTCAATGAGCAATTAACGCGTGAGTAGTTTTACAATTTGTCTAAAATAAAATAGGTACTGATAATTTTCTTAAAATGTATCTTAACGGAGTTCTTGTATAAAAAACGAGTTTTAGAAAAAACAAAAAACGTAAATATTGATGAAGCGTAAAAAAACGTTTATGTTAAAAATATCTAATAAAAGAATAAAATTTGACTTACAACTTCTTTTATGCAGAGAGTTCAAGAAGTTTGAAGCAGGGTTGCAAATGTTGATACAGTTGTGCTGTGTTGGATACAAAACATTTTTATCAAAATATGTTTTAAAAAACCAAAACATCACATAACTTGCTTTCCCAAAAAATGTATAGTGCATGTCTTGTTTTTGTTTCTGTTTAATAAAGAATATTTGTTCCAAAAAATCATCTTGTACAATGTCAATACAATTTTTATTTCGGCTTTTAAAACATTGCTGAAAAGCCTTTTTTCATCAAAGGTTTGAAGTATATCTCTATAACTAGAGCTTCACCTAAGCCATCATTCAACTGTATTGGATTTGAACGGTTTTTTTAAATTGACGTTAGTGCGTATCAAAATGCAAATGATGTTTTGATGTTAGCAGGCAGTTTTATACAATTAGTACATTCATTTTTAGATGGCGCAAACAGCAATAACAAGTTTAATACTTACGTTACCCACGTTTAAGTCAAGCTATTGACTTAAATTAGCCATTCATATTACGCGAACCGTATGACAGAGTAGTGGTTTCCAGATTTTCCGATTAATTTGTGAACATGTATTGCTTTTTTTTTTTAGATTATCACTAGGTAAAAAACGAAGAAGTCATCTAATAATCTAGCCCTCAAAAGTATTATCGACAAACGCGACGTAGTCGTTGACGCGTTAAACTCTAAAGAAATATTTATCTTGTGGGAACATTTATAAGTGGGGAACCTGAGATGACGTTGACGCAAGCGACGTTCGCTGCAAAGGATATTTGATTAATTTCGAATATCCTTTGATAGTTGTTAGCTGTTATTTTTGTGAGAATGGCTGTTATCTGGATTTCAGATCAAGCCAGATATCTAAGATGAAGTTCTTCTTTCATTCTTCCAAAATATCTTACTAAATCTCAAATCCGGAACATCGTCAATATTATAAGCAATTTTTAATTTAATAAAACTTCTTTTGGGACGGTGTGAATTGGATTTCATGAAACATAAAAACATCACGATGACGATGTTCTGATCCGATCCTCAAATCAAGTACTAACCACAATCGTTACTGCTTGATTGTTTAATTTTGTTTGTTTGAAATGAAACTTTTTTTAGCCACTTTTGTGTGGCTGTTTGATTGAACGTGTGTTTGAAAAGATGAACTTGTAACTAAGGCAACATGTACGTTGGTGTGCAAAGAAAGGGATGGTTTCAGGTTGGCATGTTGACATGTTGGTTTGGAGAAAGGACTTTGGTGCACCGGTAGGTATGCATCAAGAAAGTGTGGTGTCTGTCAATAAGTAAATTTGGGTACGTGGGATCCGTTAGTCCAGAAAAGCAATTTTCTTTGTTGTAAGGAAACAAACAATCGTTGTTACATGGTATGGATGCGACATTTCTTAGCATGTAGGTGGCTAAAATTGTCAATTCCCTCTGAATGTTGGAATTACAGCTGATCGATGGTACTGCCTTTCTTTTAGCGTGGTAAGTGTGTTTTAGCGAAGGTGTGTGTCTGACGTCTGGAGTCTATAATTAAAGTTTAAATCCAAACATGTAACCTCAATTTGATTGAGTTTTCGATGTGTATGTGATTAGTGATAATGAAGATAAATTTTTGGAATTGGGTTGCCTTCAGGAAGTACGGTGCTTTTCCTATGACGACATTTTAAGATAAGATGCTAGATATCGGTAACGCTTCTAACGTTTGTGGTTGTAAATTTGCAAATACAAATTACGACTCTTCAAAAATTAGAGATTGGACGAGAGAGGGTGCAAGTTGAAGATGAACAACGAAAGGTCGAGCGCGCAGCTTTGGTTTGATTTTGTGAGGTGCTCACAATGAAGAGAGAATATCTTCACACTAGAGATCTTGCAGAAGTGACTCATTGTAATATTTGTATGATTGTCTTTTTGAAGTGAAACTTCTTTTGGGGCGCTGTGAATTCGATTTAATGAAGAAAAAAAAGAGTAACGGAAAAGAGATCAAACAAAATATCGGTTGTCGTCTGATCACCAAAACCAAGCAGCGTCGATCGCGGTTAATACTTGGAACGCTTGTGAACTCCGTGTGTTGTTGGTTATTGGAAGGGAATGAGATAAGTTCAACTGACTTAGAAATGTGTTTGTGGGCTTTGGAGCTGACTTTTAGGGGTCAAACATATTTGAAATATTGAAAGATCAGCTAACCAGGTATTGTTGGCTCGATGATTTATATCAAGAGGATATCAAGCAGGTAATAAAGACAAGGATACTGTAACATACATACAAAATGTAACATACTCTTGAAAGATAATCGTTTAAGAAGAAAACGATTAGTTTTAGAAGTTATTTTAGTTATGTGATCACAGGCAATATTCAATTTGCACTTTTTAAATTTACATTGCAATTCAATATTTTCGGATGAATTTATAAAATCCGTTTAATACAAAAAGTGACACTTCACACATTTAAGTGCCCTGTCTTGTCTAAAAAATGTATATATGTTCAATGCGTAGAAAAGTTGAACGTGCAAAAATTCCTTAAATATTAGTACATATCTGTTTTTATAATCGGTAAAATTGTTTAAATCATAAATGCTCCGATATGATTTAAGTTAACATTATTTATAACAGGAAAACAAAATCTAAAGATTTTCAAATCTAATCTAAGGTACTCTTTACAAGTTTACATTAAAAATGTTTTTAAAAAAATAAATTGGATCTTTAGTTATCGTGCTACCGAAATTTCCAAAAATCGATTTATTCAAGTGTGTGGCGCCTGCCTTAAGTTCCCATCATAAAACTGGCGAATGAAATTAATTGATAAGACCTAATCCATTATTCTAATAAACAGATGACGTATGTTTAAATTTATTTTTAACGAAAACTATTTTCGTTTTGGTTTGAATTTTACCAAAGGTTGACAGAAATGGGTTTACAAAAAAAAAAATTGCATCAATTGAAAGGTACATGTACTTATTTAGATTGAGGGTCGATGTTTTGCAACATTGATTAATTTTTTGATTTGCTAATTTTTATTGCGCAACTGAACCTAAAACAATGCCTGCTTTTTATTGTGTCCTTTATAAAAAAGCCAGCTGGATGGGCATTCAGCTGTCAATTACTATATCTTCAAGCAGAAACATAAATACGCAGTTATCATTCCATGCCTTATCTGCCTTATCTCGGATGTATATTGTCGAAATTCGATCCAATATATTCGATCGTAAGTAAGAGTAGGTCTATCCACAAACCAACGTTTTATTGGCTGATATTACAGGTTCCTTTTGGATCTAAGTCAATGTCTTCTTTATGCTTCTTTATTCACTTTTCTCAAGCACAGTAAAAAATATTCGACAAATACCCAAATAATTGCGTGTCTGTATGTTGTCTAGCACTCGGCGCCGTAATAGACATGCATAGGTCCATAGGTCAATTTACGTCGGATATCCGCATGATGACATTAGTGGGGTTGATGTTTAGCCCGAAGTTAGATGCCCGAAGGTAGATGCAGAAATAGATGCTTTCCCGCGACTTCTTTACACGATAACTTGCATACCGTTTACGTTTACCGATAACTTGTGCAAAGATGTCCGATGTATAAAACTATATATTTTTAACGAACTAGTGCAAGCTTAATTATTGATAAGATCGATCTAAAGCTATTACCCATTTTCTCTTCTTTTTGGATATCAAAACAATTTTCCTTTTAATTTGAACTTTTAGTTCGAGATCAGCATTTTAAGATCGAGCTCAAAACATAAGACCTATGGTCAATGTATTTTTGTTTGCATGTCATGCATCTCGAAATCATCTTTTTGCATTTGAGCCATGTGCATATCAATCACTTAAAAACTTCTTAATTAAAACGCATGATTGTCGTAACAGGCTAATCGGAAAAGACAACAAATTTAAATTAAAGATAAATAGATGTAGGGATCGCGAAAAATTCTGACATCATTTTCGAGTATGTTTGTCTGTTATTTTATGACTTGAAGAGCGTCCCCAACACAACTTTATTGTTAGAACAACACTGCGAAGAGTGCCGACAAAACACTACCGAGACTTGTGTCTTGAGTCAGCGTTAATTGATGGCGAATATCACTTGAGAGAAATTCCAGCACATCATGCGTAATGTGGTGTATACACTTCATTGAAAATATAAAAGATATTTTTTTAGTTTTTGAATTAAAATTGTGAAATAAAATTAAACATTTTGTTTAAAAGTTTTTATGAAATTTTGCAGAAACCAAAGTTTACGGTTACTATTGACCGGAATATGGTTAATATTATTGAAGATTATTGGCAAATGTTGTAGAACCATATGTTAACGTATTGCGTATACTGATTCTGAGTCCAATTGTTTTTATTCATTCATTTTCTAACATAGAGGAATAATTGTTATGAAAATAATCTGTCTATAGACCGTCTTTGTGTATCTAACCGATTTTTCAGCCTCTAATTTTGAGCTGGGATGATTAAATTCTTTACATGAACTATAAACCAACCAAGTAGAACTATTTTGGAATGATAATAATCTTTCTAAACAAGGCATTTCGTATTTGGCGCCGTTTAAATATAAAAGGCTTTTGTTTGGTAAACGCTATGCTAAACGAAAAAAGGTTACTACGTTAGTCTATAGCTTAACAATCATCATTTCGGATCATTTCGGTCAAAAATAATTCTGATATGCAAATGAATTGAACTTAACATTAAATTTATTATAGGTCACAAATGCAAATGTAATATAAAACGAGAGGTGGGTGCACGACGGGGTCGGTCATGCCAAGCATGAGACAATTTGATGATATTCATAATTTGGCCAAAAACACAATAATATTCATTTTGATCATTGATTATATGAACGCAATTTGAAGGAGTCGGTGTTTATGTGAATAATATTGATTTTGCGCTATTGGCCAAACTGAAAATTCCGTTAAGGGATATTTGTGACAAAATTAATTATGTGCAATTGATGTATATAGTAATTATAGTATATGAATTAAATTTCATTCAATTTGACAAAATAGTTTGCAAGAAATTGACAATTTTCTTTATATGGCCTTAATGAAAAAATTGGTTATATAGATTTTCTCAAAAAAACTGGGTATGCAATTTTGTTGGAACCAATATGCTTTTAGTATATACAATTTTTAATCAAATCGAATTCCAAAAACCACACTTTTGGATTTCGCTATCATATCATTAATGTTAGAATCAATCAAAATCTCGAGGTCGATTTTTTTCACGAAAACAAACATTTCTCTTTGTAAGAGAAAATCAAAAGTTCCACCAATTTGAGTTAGCAAAATTGAAGCTGGTCACTAAGATTTCATATAAATACCGCGATGTATAAAGATAAATGTATATATAGTTCTTAGCTGAAAACATTGATAGTACAAAAAGTTCCTGTTATGTCTATCATATAGGACCATGCAAATACTGATATGGCATATTTTTGGTACCTAGATATATTTTCATCGTTAACTTTATTGATACCATTATATTTTATCACCTACTAAGGTTATTTTTAAACTGCAATATTTGCACGGGCATATAATTTATAATTACGGGCTCAGTGGCGCGATGGTTAGTGCGATGAACTGCCGCGCAGAAGGTCTGGGTTCGATTCCCAGCCGTAGCAAGACCTAAATGATTTTTCACTGGCCCTCCTCTCGTGATGATCTGACAAATCATCCGAGTAGTATTAATTGTCATGACAAGCTTATCTCAACTTAGCCGTTCGGATTCGGCATAAAACAGGAGGTCCCGCCATCGTGCTAAGAAGTACACACGCACGCATGAATGGTTGTGAGAAAAAAGCTATGCCCTGGGTACTAAGGAGCCTGTTGCGCCATAATTTTTTTTTTATTTGTTTTTATTTTATATAAATTACAATTTTTAACTTTCTCTTAGAAAGAGAAAGGTAGGTATTGTTTTCGTCAAAATTCTCGACCTCGAGATTTTGATTCATTGTAATATTACGATGATAGTTGAACCCAAAAAACGACTAAACGACTTGATCGCTTTTCTTCAAACTTCGTATCCAAGTTTGTTTTGGTCAAAATTTTATGCCATTTTTTTTGTTTTTGCTTTTAGCCACGTTATAAAGGGTACCTGCCGTATAAAAAACATGCATCACCTCAATTTTTCAACAACGGCTCTAACGATTTTGATAAACATATAATTATATATATTATAAGCATATTGGTTCCAACAAAACTGCATACCTAGTTTTTTCGGATGTCTATATAATGTCTATATAAAAAATATTGTCAATTTCTCACAAACTATTTGGATAAATTACATGAAATTTATAATAATACCATTACTGTTTGCATGAATTCCACATATTTGTTGTTGACCCAATTATGCCTAACAGAATTTTCATTTTTGGCCAATAACGGGAAATAAATATTATTCACATGAACACCGATTCCTTGGAAGTCCGGAACAAACGCTCGTATAATCACATTTCGACATTATTTATACCAGTCTTACCATCAATAAACAAAATGCTTGGGATTTGATCTAACGCGCGAGTCGCTGGGAAAGAGAAAGTTGCGTACGACCCAGTCGTGCACCCACCACTCTTTTTTTAAGCATTTGATAACATTTGCTTATATTTTTTTATGAAAGTAACAGATACTATTACTGGGCGACATTTGTAATATCGTGAAATTTCTTTAGATTAATTTTATAGGTTGAGCTATTATTTTTTTATGAACCTGGAATGATATATTTTTACTTGGATTAATATCTGTTAAGGTGGGTGATGTTTTTTTGTTAACTGTAAACATAATTTAAAACATAATCCTGTTTATTTCAAATGTTCTGTATAATTGTCTCGGACAGAGGCTTTTCAATGCACTCAGACATTCGTATTCTTACACTAAGCGAAACATTAAAAATATATATTTTCAATTAAAAGGAATCCGGTAAAATGTTGAAACAATGTTCTTGTGCATATTTGGCTATATATAATGAAATTATTATTGATCGATGTCAGGGATTTAATAGGACGGGCTTATGATAATGGTGTCAAAATGTAGATGGCGTATAAATAAAGAAGAGACTTTAAACTGCTAGTTTATTTCCTCATCAGTTAAATTGAACTCTATATCCTACAAATATTATTTACTTTATTTGGGGCAACAGTGGATAGTTGGATTTTTTGTTCAGTAGTCGTGTTCCACTGATGGATCCCTCAGATATTTTCCTTCGCTACCTAAGCTAAAATTTTTGATTGTGGAACAACATTCCCAGCAGTCACCATATTGCAGAAAATATCAGTTGTTTTTAAATGAGGAATCGCATTTTTCGGATTTTTGGAGGGATCAGTAAGTGTAAGATTCCTAATGCCTAAATTAACGCTTAGTATATCTACTGAGAAATCAAAGTACTCACAGGTTCAAAATGCGTAAGTTGTTTCTGTGTATTATCTACTGATTTTCAAAGACTAGTATATAATATGATATAAGATTGATGAATATGTATATATTTTTCTATAATAGCGGAAATTTGTTAAAAATAAATAAACAAATTTTATCTTCTTTATTTAAAACTATGAACATTATGTAGTTGGTAAAAGTTAACCATATTAAATGTGGATCCATTTTTTTGTTTATTTTTATTTTGTTGTCTTGGAGTAACAAAACAAAACTTTGAATAAGGGTAGTTTAAGTGTGGAAAAATTCATAGCCTGTCAAAATCGTTTACTTATCATGTTGCAAAACACAAGCAAAAGAATAGCACAAGAATATTTTTGTTTTGCAAAGGAAAAAGTAAGCATACAGAGGAAGTTCATAATTTTTTAGGGGAACTCAGGGCAGAGCACTCGCATACGCGTTTTTCAAATTATTCCAGGAAAAACTAGTTTGCCTAATATTATAAAGAACAAAATTACAATACCAAATTGCTAATTCCCAAACTAGATAATCCACATGTTATACATGGTGTAGAAATTTCTTATCAACACGGGGTGATAGTAAAAATAAGTTAACAAATGCTAAGTTGGAGTTTCTTGCTTAACGTAAAATTTTATAAGAACAAAAAAAGAAATAACAATTTACTGTTAGGTGATTATTTGCAGCCTTCCTATATTATTATATAACTTGTATACAAAAATCTATATTAGACAAAAATGTATTGATTTGTGTTTACTTCATCGTTTGATCCAATCCGTCATTAATCTTTTATATGATTATCCCTAACCTCATGTATGGTTGCTCCCTTACAGAAGTGATTTGAATGACAGAATGTCTAATGATTGTTACAACCCATAATAAACATAAATATAAAGTATGTAGACTAAATTCATCTGAATCTCCATTTAGCTTGGGACGTAACGTCACTCTCTCCTTAACTTTTGACAATTCATGGATTGGTTTCTGGAATCTTTAAATTAAATCTTTAAATAAATTAAAAAATGATATAATATTGAACGATTGCACAAAAAAAGAAAGTTTTCAGAAACTCACTCAAAAATGCAGAAGTGGTGTCTGTATATATAAGTTATAAGAGATAATTTGTTAGGTGTAGGTTATATTTTTGAATAATGCATGCAGAATATTTTTATTTAATACTAACAACTGTAAAATATGAAAAATCATAAAAGCAATCAAACAATTATAGTTGTCACTAGATATGTGTGGAGTTTATTGGGATAAAAATAAATGTGAAAAACTATAACATTTGTTTATATGAGAAAATATTGATTTTCATTTTAGTTTCACTAGTTAGTTAAAAGTTGTTACTTAAAAATATTATTTAATTATCACTTATTAAAAAAAACAAGGCAATTTTTTTTAAAAACAAATTCAGTAATTTATTAATTTAATTTTCAAATCATAAAGCTTAAAACATTATCGGATAAATTATCTTTAAATTTAAATTTATATAATTAATATGATTTGCTTTCACTGGCGCCTTGAAAAACTGGGAGAATAAGACGTCACACCACATCTTTCAAAAACAAGTCAACCTACCTATATTAACAACTTTTCAAGCAAAATTAATTTCAGTTCTATCATGTTTTGTGTTCCAATAATGTTTTTTTAATGATGGCTGTAACTGAAAGAACAATTTTACTGATCCATTTCTCAGTAGGTACATTCACATTAAATGCACGTTCCAAATCGCATTTTCCCCATGCATGTTTTCTAATTTTTATTCTAACCATTTATATGAATGTCTTCAGAAATGTTTTTTTTAATTAATTTTTTTAAAGATAAAAAGTACATCCACCCTGTGTAGATTTTCTTGCATCAACCCTTCTGTATTATTATCATACAAACACAATGGACTTCAGAGCATGCGCGTTAATGGGAAATTATTATTTGTCAGATAAAAACGATTAACATTTAACACTCCAGCCGAGTGCAAGAGACGAATTACAATGCCAGCAGTATATCTAGCAATCCAAAGGAAATCATATTGTATGATGTTTCATTCATTGTTTTTCTCCCCCAAAAATACATCAAGAAACATGAATCATTACACATAGCTTCACTCTCCATTGAGTCATGAAATGTCAATTTCAATTTCAATTCTGTTACTTTGTCGGCTATAGGCGGTGCGACGCGCGAATCAATTATGTATTAAATCCATAAAATTAAAAATTCCCTTAAAGAACAAGATTATTCATCGCTCGTTATCTTCCATTTAAAACGCTATAATAAAAATGTTCGTTTACGAGTAGTAAATGGTTTGGATATTCGAGCAAAGTTTCATGCAGCAATCCAATAAGTATGCGCACACATATTCGTGAAGAACTGTGTTTTCTATGTGAACGTATTACTTTGACCGTCCTTTCATGTGTAAGTCGCAATGAAATATATTCAGGCCAATTTTTCGAAGAGTATGTTCTTTTTTTCAGATTTCAATTAATTTTCATTCTTATTAGAAGTAATTCAGACAGCGTCTCTCCGTGGTATTGCTCCAACGCACTTTGTTCGTTAATAATTCGTTTTTTAAGCGCATATCATTTATACCGTACGCTTGTTGTTATTTGTTTTATTTTTGTAATTTTTTCCGACACCCCGTATACGGTTTTGTTTGGTGCTATATATCCCGCTGATTATTGTTATAATAGTGCGAATAAAAAAAACGTAAAATATAGACCAATACATTAAAAGTGAACAGTCTTGAAGCAAAATTTCTCGTACTCCTTTCGAAAACCCTTAATAGTAATAAGTAGTTTTTTTAATTGATTGGAAATGACATTTCCATGACAGAGTTGTAGTTTGAAGCAAAATTTGAGGTAAGCATGAAGAACATAATACCTGTTGATACAATGTTTCTTTATGGAAGATACTTTTTTTTTGGATTAAATGTGTAAAATGTTTTTGAACCTATATTTAGAATATGGCACTGAAACGGGTGTCTCTGTGATGTGTTCCGTGTGTTTTTGTAGTGCTCTGGAGGCAATTCTGGTTCAATTGGTGACGATCTTGTAGGAATAGAGAGCAATTTGTGCTGTTTACGCGCGTGCGCCTGTTTTGTAACGACAAATAACAAAATTCATTTATTCATGCGAGCGCCAGTTAAGAGATCATGTTATTGGAAAATATCTGGTTAAGACAGGCTTCGATTAATTTCTCTCCTTAAAGTGTGAACTTAAATTTTTTTATAATCCCCATTTTTTTTTCATTTAGTGCAAAATTGCGTCATGCCATTGATATTTGTGAAAATTTCTCACATGGTTGTGATATGTGCTATCTATGCTTATTATCAAAGCGGATTTATTATTTGGCGGGCTTATTAGATTTCGTAGGGTGCCCCCTGTGAATTGATGTGAGGGTGGTAGGTGCATCAGCTGATACGAATTCAACTAGTCACTGGGTAATACCATGGCCTTCGGGGAAGTGTATTTGGTGTTCTCTTTTTTGTTGAAGGGAAGTCATTAAACAGGGTGGCTCTACTGTTATTATTTTTAAATGACAACGAAATTTCAAAAGATTTGTGCAGAAACATGTGCACTGTGCGTGTAAATTTCTCATGAGAATAACAAGTTTATTGTGGCATAACGAACCATGTCCTAGGTCAAAGTGACTAGAATGTGTGCTTATCTCGGAAATAAAAGTCATCGTTTATACGCCATGATATTGAAAGTGTTATATAAGAGTATTGGATATCGTGAATAGGCGTTTTTTGTGTGTGTTTTTTTTTGTGATTTGTAAAATAAAGTTGAAAGAAATGAATGCACGGTGTAAAATTGTGGTCGACAATTTTTTTTGCTGTTCACAATTGTTTATTTACTTGGTATTAATAGAGAGTGAAAATCGAACTTGATATTTTATTCAAACCTTACATTCCGATGATGAAGAAGCATGAAAAAGTGGTTCGGGCAATTTTGCCCGTTTTTCGGTCAATCATCAACTGAAGTCAAAACGACTTGGCGGATTTATTTGGAATTTAGTATACAAATTTTTTTGATCAAACATTTGCGTAAATAGATCGAAATTTATGGTATCTACCGTCCATATAACGGTTTTGGTAAAACTCAAAAACGTCTTAAATTAAACTTAACCCGATTATTAAAGTTAATATTTCAAAAGCTGTGTATCAACTCAGTTTTTCTCTTAAAACTCATACATTGGATTTATATTTAGGCATAATTTGAAAATAAACATTTTCGTGTGAATTGAAAATAAAAAATCTTACTATTGACATTAGTAACAATACCTTTTAATCAGTTTTTCGCTATAAGTTTCTTGACTTAATTTTCAGTTTTAGACAGTATCGAAAAATTACAATTTTCTTACACTTTTATTGATTTGTTTTCTAAATTTAGTTTAAGAGTTCTTATGATCATAATTTAAAGTCGAGCGCGCAAGGAGCAAGTAGGTATGACCCAGTCGTGCACCCACCAATTCACACCTTAGAATGTTAAATAACTTTAATACATCTGTAAAAAGCACAATTTTCTTAGGTGTATAAAAATGAAATCAATTATTTTTGCATCAAATTGAATACTCTATTTAGCATAATTAGAATAATACGATTTAGGTCAATATGCGTTCCATAATTTATTGCAATTGTTGTAGAAAAAAACTGGGACATTCGTTTTTGAAAAAAACGCTTTTCGGGCGAACTTTTCATCAGAAAAATCGTACGTATTGCACAGGGTCTTTCTAATTTCATTAAGTGAAAGTTCGATAGGACATATACCACTGACATATACGACGCGATTGAGCTGTTTCCCAAGTGAACGTTTCATCGCGTGTCCTCCGTGTTAGGCGATACAGCTGTACAAATGTTAATGGTACCCGGAATTCCGTCACCGATGGTTGGGTGTTGTAGAACGAGGGTAGACTCTGGTTGGCCTTAACTAGGAAATGCCCAGTGGTTGTAACTCAAATTATACATCAAATGTGTTTATTTTTACCTCCAAGCGGTAACCATTTAGAATACAGAAAAATCCCACCACTTATCCAATTTAAATTTTAAATTCTAAAGAACTGTTTAAAATCAACTACTCTATGCAAATAGATGTTACCTTGTTGTGTGTTTCTTAGAAGCATAGTAAAAATTACTCTTTAAAACTACTGTAAAATGAATCTAAGATCATGTACCCTTGCCCGGCAATCTACAACGGTAAAGTGTGAACAATAGAATTTAATGCAAACCATTCAAACGCGTTAATAGGTCGTAACAACCCTCCAAAATTTACAATTGAATTTTTCACGCTTCAACAATTCACCGATGCACTTAAAAGCTGCGGATATGTTTAATGTTGCTAAAAGTGTAACATGCACAATTGGGTTAGATTAAAAGCATTTAAAATGAAATACAGTTGTAATTACATTCGAATGTGTAGTGTTCAATCGAATTGTTTAAACGTAAGGTGTTTTGTTGAATATCTCTAGACATAAACAAACCTTCCAACAGACAACTAATTAGTCCACAATAACTATCGGTCATACAGAGCTATTCGATACCGCAGACACAACGTTCGTATATATCTAATCAAAAGAGGTAAGACAACATAATAATTATCAGCAAAGTCAACAGAGGTATTACAAAATTAATTGCGAATCCGAATTTCGATAAAGTCAATTCACCCAGTTTTGAATTAGTTTAAGGTGAAAGTTTTCCGTTTTGTACGAGTATATGTCCATATTCAACCGGCGGTACCGATCATGGATGGCATAATAAAACATAAAATGCGAGTTTCTTTATTGAGTACACTGAACGGACGTACGGCGCAGCTTGTATATTCATTAAAATTCGTTACCGCAAGCACACGTCAACAGAAGATTTTAATTAACACATTAATTACTGCTTTCTTTATGATCGCCTCTGATCAATATAGATCATTTTTTAACACGAGACCCTTGCTTTTGTTTAATCTCGATCGTGAGAATCGTGAGCAAAAAAATCCCATTTGAAGATGTTTATTCGTTAGTATTGACTCACATAAAAAACGATCTTTCGATGAGTGCTGTTAAAAATGCTTTCATAAACCATTTTTTTCCCGTTTGGCGATAATATAAAGTTGTATAGAAGTGTATCAATTTGGCGTATAGCGGTGCTTCTTACATTATACACAAAAAAAACAAGCGTTTTAGTTCAAGTGAACTTCTTTATTATAGTGAATCGCCAAATTTCGCATAGATCTTTGTGGGGTCCAGTTATAGCTATCGTTAAAAAGCATCGATAGAACACAAAACGTGATGGATTGGGAAAATTTTACTTGAGAAATTCGAGAATTCTTTTATTTAAATCATTACAGTGAGGGATGAACCATATTTAGGTTCATACATAAGACTAATAACACGTTAGAACAAACGAAGAAGTGAGAATATCATGAGAAGCTTCTCAAATTTGCCGTTCGCACTAGGCGTTAAGCAGGAAGTCCTCTTGTTTGTGGAAATAATAACTTCGCACACACAAAGGAAGGAAGCAGCAAGGTTTTTGAGACCTTGTATCACCGTTTATGTAAAATATTTCGTTTTTCAACGAAATTCGGTATATAGGCTCCTTAAATAGTAATATCGGGTTTTTCAACAGGTACGGCGGTACGCTACAAAAGTTGAGCGCAAGGTACAGCAAACGACATATTTCTTGCCGCTGTTTTGACATTTCTCTTCAGTAAGGTTTGCCATTTCATGATGGAAAGATATACGATCCATCAACGAGTCGAAATTATTAAAATTTACAACCGAAATTCGGAGTCAGTTGCCTCACCGTTAAGAGCGCTACGTCCAATTTATGGTCGTCATAATCGTCCTGGCAGATCAACAATTGAGCGTCTAGTGGAAAAATTTGAATCCACAGGCACAGTACAAAATGTGAGATAAAGAAGTGCCCGTAGTGTCGAGAATATTGCTGCCGCTGAGGCTTCAGTTGAAGAAAGCCCAAATGTGTTGTGAGAGACACACGTTCTCATGAGTTGGGCATCTCTGTGACGTCGTTGTGGCAAATTTGCGAAAAGATCTTGGCCTACATCCTTACAAGATTAAATTGACGCAAGAACTGAAGCCGCTTGACCGCCAGAAGCGTCGTATGTTTATGAATTGGGCTGAGCAACAACATGAAAATGATTCGGATTTTCATCGAAAAATTATCTTCAGCGATGAGGCTCACATCTGGCTGAATGGGTTCGTCAATAAACAAAATATGCGGTATTGGTCAGGCAGCATCCACACGTACTCCATGAGTCACCATTACATCCCGAAAAAAATACGGTTTGGTGTGGTTTATGGGACGGCGGTGTCTTCCGCGATGATCAAGACCGGCACGTTACTGTGAATGGTAATCGCTACCGTTCAATGATAACCGAATATTTTTGGCCCCAATTGGATGATATGGACTTGAAGGACATGTGGTTCCAACAGGATGGCGCCACAAGCCACACAGCGAATGCAACAATCAATTTATTGGAAATCAAGTTTTAGAGAACGTGTTATCTCACGAAATGGTCCAGTCGCTTGGCCGCCTCTGTCGTGCGATTTGACGCCGTTAGACTATTTCCTGTGTGGCTACGTCAAGTCTATGGTCTATGCCAACAAGCCAGCGACAATTGATGAACTTCGTACGAATATCGAACGTGAAATTGCTGCAGTATCGGCCGATTTATGCTTGAAAACCGTCGAAAATTGGGTTCAGAATCTGGACTTCTGCAAGCGTGCCCGTGGTAGCCATGCAAAAGAAATCGAAATCGTTTTTGTTTTATTTAAAAAAAAACTTTTGTAGCGCTCTTATTGAAAAACCCTTTAATATAGAACACTATACCAGTTATAAGATCAGCATAATCAACCAATAAAAATGGCTATTCGTTACTCAATTTCAACATTATGCAACAATTTACTTATTTTTGGACAACTTGTAATGTTGGATTTTTTTTAATTTTGGTAAAGAATTTGTAGATTTTGCTTTATCTCCACAAAACAAATATATTATCTTTCACCTTTTGAGAAGTAAAATGAAGTTGATTTTTTTTTAATTGTATATATAATCCATTTTCTAATTGTGTAAACATTGGCTTTTTGCAATTCTAATTCAATTAAAATGTACATTTAAAGAGCGAAATTATAGGCGGATAAAGGGCACATTAAAGTAACTCTAAAGTACACTCTAAAGTTCGACTAGTTGTTTTATCAATTATAGTCATCGTGATAGCTGCTTCGTATTTTCTACCACAAAGGCCAATATTTGTCTGTGTTTCGATGAATCCCAGTCAAGTTAGTAAGTTCTTAAGTCTGGTATTAAGTTTATTATCGCATCCTCATCATTTTATTTTAGACTATATGTTTGCTCGCATTGCTTTCAGCTATTTGCTTCCATTTCCTTAATTGCTCCAAAAATTGTATGTAAGATTGGCACAAGAACACTAAAAGCAATTCGAAAATCCATTTTGTTTTATTTCATCGCTCACCAACAAAACAAATACGATTCTATTTCGCTTGATATGTGTTCAAAAATTAAACATTTTCTTGACTATCGAACTTTTGTAGGTTAAAAAATCGTTTTTTTTTTTAAATATCAAAAAATCTGTCTGTGATGGCGGATGATGGTCAGAATTCTATTTGGAGCCTTAGTTTTAGAGATGTGGCATTATGGCCATTTAAAGTTTTACAAAGGAGGAGAACATATCTATGTCAACGTTATGTACAATATTACAATATTTTAGTCTAGTAATAATCTTGTTGCTTTTGAAAGCTTTTATTCGAGGCCATATTTTTAAAGTGTCGAAGACTTCATAATCTTCCTTATCATAATAAACCTGGAATTATGTATTTTTTGTATTCAAATATCTTTTTATGCTTTTGCATACTTATACTTAATGTATGCACTGTTGCTGTTTAAAATATACAAGGTCAGATCCTTTAAATTGTTTTTGTTTTTCTTAGAGAGAATGATGACTGGGTTTTAGTCATTTTGTCAAACATTCCTTATTTTCGTTATGAGTATGATTTTTCCTTATAAAACAGAATACTGCAAATGCCTTCTGTTTTATTGGACACAAATGTGTTTATCACCTACTGAATTACTTTTTTTTTTTACTAAATAGTTCATTAATTTAGAAATGATTCCCGATTTTGATGTGGATTCAATAGACATACAGCAACACGATTGACTAACGCAATGGATTTCCTGAAATACAGTATGTACTGATAAAAAATTACAAAAAAAACAATTGTGCCGACACTTGAAAAATCTAAGTACGACTTTTAAAACACTCTACTATTGTTTTGTTTTGTTTATTTAAAATCACTCAGTTCGAATTAAGGTACACAATTAACTTGAATCTTAAGCAGCACTCTGAAGGGCCCACTTATACTCAACTAGCTTGGTACGCAATAGTCGGTAATTTGCAGATATTATGTATTTCTGTGAGTAAATATTGTCTTATGTTATTTTCAGGAATTAGAAAATAAACTTTTCAATGAGAGAACGAACATATCTATATAGGCCTTTATAGTCTGTGCACAATTCCGACTAACTAACTAACAGAAAGACAAAAAGACTCGAGTTTTTGACGTACACAAAACTGCAAATTTTCAAGATCAGATTTACAAAAGCGTCAATGCTTGAGCTCCGTAATATTTTAAATAAAATTCTAAATATCATCAGAAAATTATATTCTTCGATGCAATTAATTTTTGACAGAATTTCTATGTCAATTAGTTAAATGTGTACATATGGACAGCAACAAAACCATATCTGGTTTAATAACCGCCATTGAAATCACTGAAGGCAACCATGTGGTTCATCTCGCAGATTTGATTGGACAGCTTTTGTTTTTCATTGATAGAAATTAAATGTCATACTGGAAGACCATTTTTGGCCAGAATACAAATACAGATACAAATTTTTGGCGCAGCAGGCTCGTTAGTACCCAGTGCCGAGCTTTCTCACAACC
The DNA here is from genome assembly GCA_949824845.1 of Rhingia rostrata. Lineage (NCBI taxonomy): Eukaryota > Metazoa > Arthropoda > Insecta > Diptera > Syrphidae > Rhingia > Rhingia rostrata. The sequence goes on from OX463755.1 coordinate 57,816,028, forward strand.
GTTCATGTGTGTGTGTGTACTTCTTGCTCGATGGTGGGACCTCCTGTTTTAAACCGACTATGAACGGCTAATTTGAGATAAGCTTTTCTTGACAACTGATAAAATTGGGATGATTTGTCAGATCATCAAGGAATTTTAATATAATATATAACAGTTATTTTAATATAACAGTTGTACTAAACCTTGCACAGATTCCATCCCGATATTTCAATTGTTTTGTTTTCAATTAAGCATTCAATTTGTTTGTCCTTATAGAAAAACCCGATAAAATGGCCATGTTTATCTTCGCTTTAAGTAACAAATAGCTATTGCACGCATTTCAGAAATGTTAGTTGTCTGTTTGTGTGTAACTTAGTGGCGCCGTTAAGATAAAACCAATAATAGCCCCATTTAGTATAATCACAATGTTAAACTCAATAAAAATGAATTATTTTTGCGATTAGATTAAAAAAGCGAACAACGTAATCTTTAAGCCAGTGGCATGAAGCAGCATAATCCACAAAACGGGTCTGATTAATAATTTCAAAATGGACAATGTAGACATCGCACGATTATAACATCTCGTTCAAAATGTATCCATCTTCAACCTTCACAAAACCATTTTATTGGAAATTATGTTTGCTCCACAAAAAGATCATAAACCTTTTTTACAACACGGAAACTTTTAACATTTGCTGATAGCGTTAATTGCACCTGAAAATACTAGTAGGTGTGGTTTTTTCCTAACTTCTACATTTTCTAAGTTTTCGAATACATTATAAACCCCAATCTTCAGTCTTCATTATCAACTGGTTACAAAATATTATACTTCACATACCTTGTTCCGATTGAAGGAAATAAAAAACCGTTTATGATAGCAGTGATATCTCTTGGTGAGATTCTATCGCAGGTATATACATTTTGACGCATTCGATGATAAGAACCAAATTTTTACTGACCACAATATTATATCTGCATCATCAAAAATGTGATTCAAATGCTATATTATCGCCATTAGATAGATTAAAATCAACTGCTTTCTGTTCTTCGCCCCTAATTAGTAATGAACACATTTTTCTCCCACCAGCAAAGATGGCGACTGACAACTTGGTTTTCTTTTCGTTATCTATAGTCATGTCTTTTTTTACCAAAAGTCAAATCGTTTGGATAGTGACAATTTGCCCTCAATGTTGGGTAGGTAGGGTAGTCAATATACGTAAGAAAATCGATTTAATCTTGTTGGATAATAAGTTTTAATGTCGCTTTGGTTGCCTCTGCTTCTGGCAATATTTCGCCTTAAAGACACTGCTCTTAAGGTTAAGTATTGCAAAAAACATCCATCTTTGACTCATCCATACAGGTCAGTTTGGATTTGGCATCATATTCGTTCCTCCTACAAACCTGGCTGTTGGGGAAGATGAAGATGATTGGTCTTTGAAAATTGATGGCATGTATGCAAAGAACATTGCTGATCACAAGAATCTGATTAGAATTTCAGCGTACCCTCTTGAACCCATGTTCAAGCAGTCAAGCTGTTTGATTCTGAGATTGCTTTCAACTACAGGTACTTACATGTGAACCGGTTAAGTTTAAATGGATACATTCGCACTTATCTCCTGGCGCCCTAAATTTACAAAGTGATTGGTTATCCAACAAATAGTCAAGTTATTATATTTTCATTTAAGACATAAGACCACCCACACTTGGCAAGATCCAGCAAAAAATAATTTAACCTACTAGAACGGTTGCAATGCATGCAAAAAAAAAACAATATGAGACACAAACGAAGCTTTATATTTAGTGCGATGAATTGCCGCGCAGGAGGTCTGGGTTCGATTCCAAGCGGTGATTTTTCACTTTGCCTTCTCTCGTGATGATCTGACAAATTATCCGAGTAGTATCAATTGCCAAAAAAAGCTTATATCAATTTAGCCGTTTGGAGTCGCCCTTAAACAGGAGGTCCCGCCATAGTAAAAGAATTCATATGTGTGCCTAAAAAAGGCAGAGATGTAGTCTCAGATTTATCCAAAAGCTCCCTAATAACGAAAAATATTGGAATGGCTATCAATAAGTTGGACTTTTACTAGACTTGAAAAATTTCCTATAAACCAAAAATTTCCATTAAATTAAATTGTATTGGAGTAGTTGTACCGCTATAAAATCACAATATCAACTGTGTCATATTAATAAAATGAAAAATAACGTATCTACAAGGGTTATATAATGTTTGTGACGTATCTACCGCTGTGAAAACAAAATCAAGAATCAGAACTCTGTCATAATTGTTCACCTTCTGTCTCTGTAGAAATTGGTGTAAATATAACATTGGTAATATAACACAATCAAAGATTTGAAAAAAAATTAACGAAATTAACGTGGTTATTGGGGCATGTGATTAACTTTATTACTTGCAGAAACTGAAAAGCAACCTTTCCTTACCCGTGATTTATTTTACCCCACTTTAGTTGTTATACTGTGTGCTCGTCTAGTGTGTTGTTCTACGAGGGCCTCAATCTAAAAAAAATCAAAGTTTGTGCGTTTTTTTTTAAATCAATTATTGTCCACATTGAAGTAATGCTGAAATCTTTTTGAAAATCTAATTTTTTGTATCGATAACAAGTGTGCAGTAAACCGATCAGAAAGGTAAACAAAGGTGCACCTGAATAATTGTATCTACACATGTTTATTGGTAATATCAATAGCCTCTATCTATATATAAGTAATACGACTTTGGAAAGATTGTAATCTTGAAATTAATAATTAAAACAAAATTGTTAACGTTCATTAACTCAGATTAGTTTCTATTCTTGTACTGAGATTGAACGGTTTATGCTGAGAAGAAAGGGTAATCTGTGGATAATATTATTTTAGTGAAATAAAAATTTACCGATTGAGTTTATTGGCAATTATCCGATGATTTCTTGATAGCAAGATGTATTATGTAATTGGAAATGTTTATCGCGAATTTGTTTTACATTTTGTTTTTCTTGATGTCTTTGAAGGAAATTTTTATTACTATTGTTTGTGATGAATCCTTTACTTTTAGTACCTGCTCTAAATGAAAAAGGCGAGGATCAATTCTTACAGAGATTGGATAGGTTTTAAAAAAGTAAAGATATTGGAAACATGCATGCATGAATTAAAAGAAAAAAAGATATCACAGTTTCTAAAATTGAAATCGCTAATTGTAAAAAAAAACTAAATACATATGTAATATCAATAAAATAAAATGGTTATCAAATTGTAATGTTCATTTCCTACCAAATAAAAAATATCTATAAAAATATGTATCTAAGATCCCAATCTCATCTTTAATATAAAAGTCCCCAAAAAGTTGGTTACATTTTTCTTGAGCCGAATTTTAAAGAAAAGAGCACTAAGCAATCAACTAAATCCCACCCTACCCACTACTTTCTCATTTCTTTGAAGATATGATCACTACTTTTGTTTCTTCCTACTTACTTCTTTAAGTGGCACTACTGTTCGGGATTAACCTGTGCCTCAACCAACATGCAATTACAACTAGCAGGTACACTAGCTAACTGGCTCCAGTTGTGCACTTAAAGTTGGCTGTGGTCGGTCTCTACATTTACGTGCCACTTAAGTCGATATCTTTTTTTTTTGCGTCCGACGTCTTTCTGGAAAGCGAAGGCTCTATGAACTGAAGTATTGGTGTCCATTCACCCTACATGCCCTATTCATTTTAAACGTGCAATGTACCTGTATAGCTTGTAAAGTTCTTTATTAAGTGCTAGTCTCTCAACACAAATTGGACCGCAGGTTTTTAGACATTTTTTTTTTGCACAAAACGACTAATGCGCCGCGCCGTAGAGCAAGAAATTAATGAGCAGGTTCAGCGGTTGGTAAGAGTAATTCTTCGTTTAATTTCTGAAGACATGAAGTTGAGAGAGTTAAAAAGAGGATCTGAGATAGACAAAGTCACTAACTATCTCAAAGTCATATATGTCAATGACGATGTTCTGTCCGATTTTGTGTCTTTTTGGGTTGACAGAATATTCTTGATTTTGTCCTTATTTACTCATTAACCTATTTTTGTCACTAACATCTATTTATTAACAAAGGTTACCATTATATCAGCTTGTTTGTGCCTGGCTGTGACGTTTAACAGTTTGTTAAAAGTTACGATCATCTTTCCTGGAGTGGTACCTCTATGTTTTCGATCGCTCGATCGCTCGATGTTCTTGTCTTTTTTTCTTTTTTCTGAGAAACCTGTATTCTTCCCCACCTTCTTTGCTTATAAAGCTCAATGGCAACTCCCTTCTTCTCCTGCAGTGGTGCCATTTAGGCTTCGTTATGGGCTACAGGTATATTACGGCACTTGCTGACAATCATACAGCTTGTTAACATTGTCTCTATTATTCGTGGACATTCGATCCCATTATTGTGTTATTACAGAGATCAATAGATACGTATTCTGCATATGCTCGGTATGTTCGGACACTTTAAATTGATGCGGGCACCTTGTCTAATGCAATGCGATTAATTTGATTGACCTTTTGTTGATCTGGAGATCGCAATGTCTTTTTATGGATATCATTGTTATGTACAGACTACAGATCTTTGTCTATTTTCGTATATCATGATCGTCAACAGTGAAAACATTCCTTCCAATGATTGTCGTAGCAATAGGGGTTTTCCATGACTGAATACTTTCCCTAAAGCACAAACCTCATCCTGGAGGGTCAGCTACCAGGCTACCAGGATATACTAAGGGATTGAGCGCTGTCGTTGGTGTTCGGCTCATCTGCCACCATCACTGCTCGAGGGGCCTAACAAGCCAAAGTGGATTTGTCCAAATATGTCGAAGCAGCTGATTTAAGTTGTGTTGAGTTGTAATGCCGACTTTAATTTCCTGTGAAGTATGTTCGATTCCGCGGTTCTTTCTACCACTTTAAAGAAATGTTTTTATACTTATTGCCATAATTTCCCTATAACTGCTAAACAGGTATTCAAAAAATTAAATCGATTGCCATCCAACAAATGAACAGAACTAAACATTCAAAGTCTAACTTCAATGTTTGCCATATAATCCGTGTGGTTAGGATAAAAGTGCTCTCATACCTTTCAGTGGGTGTTGACAATGCACTCGTATCCAACTGAAAATATCTCCAACCTAAAAGGCGAAAATATACCCACTCAACCTACTTTCAGATGATTTCACCCCGAATACACATCCTCGTTTGATTACTGTCAAACCAATTCGTGCCTCGTATTTCTTATTTATTGAAATTTCTTCTGGGATCTCCTTTCAACCAAAAATACAACAACACTTTAATTAGAAGCGAAACCCCTTTTCCATTTGCTAAATGAATACACGGATTTGCCTCAACAAACATCCCATCTACTGCCACAAAAATAATGGCATCACGCGGTTCCGTAAAGAGAATGGCAATCCGATGCCAGTTCCAGCACCTTTGTGCCAGTAGGTACACAACAAACTTTATTTTGCCCAGGTATCTAGACCTATGTTGAACCAAATTGAATATTCTCAAGGGCAACGACATTTTCCCAATCCCGTCTATAGAGGAGCTCGATTTCTTAATGGAAACACAAGAGATAGCAAATACTCGTATCCAGGTCCAGGTGAAGTTTCTCCCCCAGATGGAGTAGCTCTTCTTAGATGTGGAGTTTACTCTCCTCGGATGTGGAGTTAACTCTCCTTTTTTCGGAGGCAGTCCTCCTCAACCACAAGCAAGCCTCTGCTAAAGCTCTTCACCACGATAGGCCTATTTTTCGGGAATTTCGAAACTTGCGCACGTCCAGTCCAAAAAATATGTTAATAACTTCTCTTTTTCTCTCTCTCTCTCTCTCTATCTGAACTGCCTACTTTTGGAGCTTCAACTTAAATAGGCTGTAAGGTCATGCAGAGCAGTATCAGTTACCCCACTATAACATTTTCGACCAACACATTTGATGCATGGGATTTTGAACGACGACATTTGATGCATGGGATTTTGAACGACGAATCAATGTTGTCAATAATTGCATTCTTCGTCTGATTATGTTTAGGGGTGGATTATTTTGTCTGTAATGTTGTGACAGTCAGCAGATTTAGGGGATGAGTTGAATTATTTTTTTTAATACTGTTCATACAAAATGTATCTCAGTTAAATCTCTCATATAAAATTCATTGTCAGAATTTTCGCATGTTTTCATAACCATTTTTTTAACTGTTCCCTTTTATGGGTGGATTGTTTTAAGATATGGACACTCATTCCATACAAAACCAAAATAAAGATGAATTGTATGTTCATGGAGAATATATCTTTATTACATGGGTGTATGGCCGTTATGAATTATGTTAGTAGGTAAAAATTGCAAAACGTACCGTTTTCAAATTCTGAAGGTTAATGGATTTTACATGTTTTTCTTTTAAATAATTTGGTTTGGACTTTTTTGTTTTATGAAAGGGACCTTATATTCTACGACGATTCCGAGTGGACTAAAATCTTCTTATTACAGTTTTTTTTGCTTTTGGATGTTTGTTTGGGTGCATTAGTTTAGTAGTAAGTGCGTTTTATAGTTCCATATGCAAAATCCCGAAAGTAACCGAAACATTTTTTTGCACTGCACCATTTTTTGCGAAAGTCTGACAAACATTGAAGAGTATAAATCTGCCATGAGAAGCTTCTCAAATTTGTGGCAAATCATATGCCTCCACACACAAACAAATAGATAAACTAGGTTAGTAATGTCGAATATTTAATTTAATTAATGGAATTGGAGCATTCCAGATATAAGCGGCTGAAACTATAAGGAACTGTTTGTGACATAGAACATATACACAAACAAAAACCTTGGTAAAATCAAGCTTGCACCTTGTTTGTTTTTGCGTCAAACACGAACGCACTTAATTTGAACATGCTCGCATTTTAAGTTTTTTTATTTAAACGATTCAATTTTCCTTGTTGAAATTAACAACGTTATTTTCACTTTCATGCTTAAAATATCACTAAAATAATAGTAACATGAGCATTGAGCCTAAACATTGTTAACCAACAACGCTTGTGATGCTAGAAATTAAATATAAAAATGTAAAAATGTTGTGTGTGACAATTATTACTCTGGGTTTAATACGAAATTAAGCAAGATCATTGTTGAGCAACAAAGTTTGTGATATTAAGAAAATATGAAAATCGGTTTATATATACAATATGTTGGTATGATAGTTATTGTGCTCGAATCAATGTGAAATCTGATTGATTGTCCACTATCGTATATTTATTTTATTTAAATGACCGATCTTTCTCTCCCTCACAAAAAAAAATAAAATTTTATGGCATCCAATCCTCTCTATCAAGGCAGTAGTTCCGGACTACCGTTCCATAGAGCTTGAAGCTATTTCCTCCTCTTTCTCCCTTAGAAGGAAACCAAATTAACAAACATTGGTTTAACCATATGCTTGGGGGGTTCGACTAATAAATACAATATATTTAGGCTCTTTTGGCCAAAAAGGATTAATATTCTTCTCCCTTAAGCTACTGATTAATTGTACTTTCGTCCATTTTTTGGGCTGATATAATATAATATCTTGAGGTAAATATCTCGAAACACAAAAATTTCTTCTTTGCTAGCGGCATGATTTTCGCAGCTTCAGATTCAGTGTTGACTTAATGACATATCTAGCCGAAAATGGAATTAATCAATACATCATGGTTGGACTTGATCTTTCAAACGTATTTCAAACCCTATCAGTTTGGCTTCAAGCCTTTTAAAGAAAATTCGTCATTTGAATTCGATGAAATGCTTATTATTCGTATTAGAAAGTATCTTTCGAAACATTCAATTCAAGTTGTTTTGTACGGTTTAAGGTGCAATTTACAAAAATTATCTCATTATTGCTACTTCTAATCCAATTCAATGCTTCGCTTATGGACGAACGTACGCTGAAATATACAGATTCGAATATAAGCCGAACAGCAAGAATGTGGATTGTCTCACCAAAATCTGTTTCTCCTATTTCCATTATACCTTGCGGTCATTCAAAACCAAACCGATGTGCATCGATGTCTTTTTTCTTCTTAATCCCTATTTCCTTAACTCATTTAGCTCATGTAGATGATCTTTGGGAGATGACTGGCCAACCATCGCAGATCGACTCCGATATGCGCCCGATGTTTGTATTCGGTCGGTCTAGACAGTGTGTTGGTCGATTATGGCTGGCTGAGCGCCCAAGGACGTTAGAGATAAGCTTTTAGTATCCGCTTAGGGTCCGAATGTTACCTTAAGAAAACTGATAAAATAAGTTTAAGCTGTTTTGTCTGGAATTAATTTTATACTTCAAAAGATAATGACCAAAATAATAAAAAAAGTAAAAGAAAAAAGTTTTTATTCATATCATACTATCGAGTTTATTACAATTTACTCTTTCTTTTTTGTATTTACAGACTGCACACTAAAAATTTGAAGGTAGGCAACATAAACGGACATAATGCCCGATAGATTTAAAGTTACGAAAACCACGTCAGATATAACCCAGAACCAGAATGACATTGAGGATGACACAGTTACAGGCGGCCTTTTATCATATGACCACGGTAAGTTTGTATGTAAGCAATTTATAAAAATTCACAGACCTTTCCCAAGTGGTTATATTCTTAAACAACCCAATTCTGAAACATAAACAGTTACCGATTAACTGGTGAGGTTAAATTAGATTATTTATTTCAGAACATTTTTTTCATAATAAGCTTAAGAGGAGCTTCTATTAAATTAAGTATTCCGTATAGAAAAACTACCTACTTCCAAAATCGGAGCTGAGCTGAAATATGGATTCATATAATCTTATCTATCTAATATGTTTAGCTTTATTTAAGCTTTAGTTTCTCCCTGTAAAACCCAGGCCGTAGCTTGTTCTGACACAGCGTCCAGAACCCTTTTTATGAACATCAGCGAAGTAGAGGATTAAAGTTCTGTGTCGGAATGATCAGCAAAACGTTATTGAAGCCAGGTTTAATTTGAGAAGCGAAACTGTCTATGGCCCATGATGTATTTTTTGTCAGATTTGGTATTGTCTTAAATGGGAATCAGCAAATTCAGCCCCAAGCTGTTTTTTTGTACTTATTGAGAGGAAATCGAAATTCGATCCATATTTCTTATAAAAGACGATTTTTATGAAATTTGTCTCTTATGAAAGAGCTGTAATTATTAGATTGACATTCATCTTCTCTAGATACCATCCTAGGAATAGCGTTTAGGTTGACACTAAACAAATCTTCATAAGGTTTAAAGAAATCGTATTTATACCAGAAATTTATTATATTTTTAATTAACCAGGATCCACATTTCTCCTGAAGTAAGTCTTTTTCTATATACTTTTGATTTTTGTCCTCAGTTCGTTTGTCGAAGTGATTTTATATTGAAGTAATTCTTAAAAGTCTTTGTTTATCTACTTGTGCACACTTTGCCCAGTTAAATCTTCTGCGATTTTCTTAAATCGATTGGTGGTGCATAGATTGGAAGTGCCCATCAAAGAGTTTCCAGTTGTGACTCGAAAATAATTTTAGGTCGGACATTTCTTCACCCTTAAATTAATGTTGTTTGGATAATTTCTATATCTTTCAAATACAGACTGATCTTGTGGTATATCTTTACCTGTATCACTACTTCTTTGTTGTCGAAACTAAAAATGACAAATAAGCCACTTGATCACTTCAGCCTTGTAGTATGTGCAATGTTCATTCACGTGCTTAAATTATCTGATTTGCTTTTTATAGCATTTCATCGAGAAGTGCAATCCAATACAATTTGACACATTGTTATTGAAATCGTTGCTAATGTTGACTGCTGCGATTTTGGTCTACCAGCTGTCAGTCGAACTACTCTTTCATTGACGTGACAATTTATAAATCACTCACACCAACAGCGCGTGATTTATGTTGACGTTTTCGTCAACATTGAATTTCGTTATCGTTATCCATCTGAGGCTTCAGCTTTGACTTTATGTTATGATGTGTTGTTGTGAATACTTATAGGTAGTAATAAAGTTTAAGTTTGTAACATAGAATAAATAAATAAATAATAAATAAATAATAATAAATAATTGGGATAGACATCAGAAAACAACCTCTTAAACTCACCCCCTACGTAGATGTAGGTTAGGCCTACTGCCCTTACACATTTTTGAAAACGGACTTGTTTTTTTTAGCAGGTTTATATCACTGTACAGCTCGTAAAGTTTTTTATTGACTCTTTATCTCCATAGCCCATCAACACAAATGGTACGGAATGAATTTGTCTTCATAAACTACCACGGATTTCTTCATCCGGGCTTGATACTGTACATGATCAGTCTTATATAGAATCTCTTTTGTAGTTTCTGTTTCTTAGCCCGAAAAAAACTGATGCAAGAGTAATCCTACGTTTGGTTTCTGACGAGATGTCGTTTCACGTTGTCTTACGTGATTGAGTAGTTTACCCAAACCACACGGATGAAGAAAGGAGCTGTATAATCTGGTATTTATTTCGGCTGTGATCCGAAAACTTCAAAGTAGTACATATAAATAAAATGCTCTCCTAGTAGTTCGGATTTACTGAAACTCTGGGTGCCATTTATCATCTGCCCTTTGGGCATTATAGTGTGACTTGATCGGAGCAAACTTCATTTTGATTGTAAAAGGTTGCAACAAATTGCAGCTTTCAAGTTTGTTCTCCCCATTATGAATTCAAACGTAATATTAGATTTAACGCAGTCGAATAATAACAATCCCCTACACTTTCCCAGCAGGCACTCCCAAGTCTGCATCACACCCGCGTGCCTCATCGACTGTAAAATGTAATAAATCATTAAAAACAAAACCCTGTTGACCCAGAAGTACCTTTCAAAATTAAATGTGTTTTCATGTTCAAATATTCCTCGACTTCACAAGCTAATTAAAAGTAACGATGCTCAACCTTTTTGCCAATGCCCATGCAACATCTGACAGACTGAGAACTCTCCTCGACGTTATATATGTGTGGCGAGATAATTTATTAAATATTCTGGATTTCCAGGACGAGCCTGACCTGCAAACAGAATCAGCTGAGATACCAATTTTTCTCCCATTATTCGAAAGTAGTCCAGACTTGTTTCCTTCAATCTTTATCTATTCGTAAGAAATTCCAACCCCCCACCCATTATTGGAAAAAGTTTAATTTTTTCCTAGAACTAAACATCTAGACCAAATGTAGGATAGTGTGACATTTGTTTCCACTTAGAACTTCCACCCAGATTACATAAGTTCGGTGGGTATTTTTTTTGTATGTAACATTCCCTTACGCTACCCTGCGGTGTTTTCTTTCATTGGACCATTTTTGTTTGTGAATGTTTATTTTGAGCTTCAAAATCCTTTAGAGCCTTTCGAATTTTTTATAACATCTCGACGACGACCTCTTTTCAGTCCGTATCTCAACGTCTTGCTGATGATGCGTGAAATCCTCAATTAGGTACAGCGCTTTCGGGTAGATAACAGTATATTCAACCCTGGTAAAGCTTTCTCCAAAAATCACCGAATTTTGTTGAGTAGGTATTTATGATACAGAATACAGATGGAAGTAGGAGCACTTTTTCGTTTTTATTTGACGGGAGAGCGTATGTACATTAATAAGGGATACATGGGAATAGGTTAGGGATTGTAAGAGTAAATGGAATCCGAGCATAACCTCTGCTCCCCTAAATTTCCAAATTACTTAAGCAACTCAACTTAAATATATATATGTATATATATTTATATACATAGATATATATATTTTATTTTTATTCAGGACTATTTTCATATATGCTTATTTGTATGTATTTTTAAATTTAGCCCATATATTGTTGTTGTATACTCAAAGTACGTTGTCAGAGTCATACAATTGTAATCTTTTGTTGACATAGGTAAACCATTGTTGACTGGGCCACTTTTTCTCTTACAAAATTTCCCACACCCGCATGGAAAGTTTATTGCAGATAAGTCACAATGTGTTCTGAAGAGGGTAGGTTTTCAGATGTGAATTTAAGATGAAATCTTAAATTCCATCAGGGATGGCTACTGACATTAAATGATGTTTACCACCATATTATCCTCTCTTAAAAAAGTTGTTTCGTGTGCAGCAGCAGCCCGGATTCGGTTCGATACCAGAGAGCGAGAGAGGTTAAAGGGGCTTTTAACCTATACACCTCTCGGCTCCTTGTCCCAGGCTCCTTTCGTGTGAAACACTGAAAGCGAAAGTGAAGTGTTGCGCTCGGATGAAGGATTTTAATTACCTGATTTATATCGTTCCGATTATTGATAGGAAATATCAATCGGTTCTTTGAAATAATTTAATGAGTAGCTCATCTTATCTCTAATAAATATAATTTATGGGTAATAGATTGTTTTCATTGTATTCTTTTTGATTTGGGGTATATTCTGGTTATGGCTGCTTTAAAATTGCTTGTTTGTAAATTATTGCTTATTTTATTATTTGTCAAGTATATATCTCTAGGCATTTGGAGAATTTATGGCCCCTTCAACAATGACAATTTTTTGTAAACAATATTTTGAGTAACGCTGATTTCAACAATTGATTTTGATTCCCAGTTTTGTTTAGACAAATCTGGACTGATCAAGTCTCCATTATCGAAAGAGAACTCTTACGTTAGAAAAAAAAACAGTAGTGTTTCGTTAAAAAAACTAAAATCGTTACAGTTTGCCGTATTATGAAAGAGTCATCCCTTGACAGTTTTCATTTCCTCAACAGCCGAAATTACATTTTTTACGACCTTCTCGGTACGTGAATGGTTTCGCTAAGTTCCACATCTAAATTTATAAAAGTTTGCACCTCAACGTCGAAATGCGCTTTGTAATTGTCAGTCTCAGGCCTCGAAATCATCTTTTTATATATCAATTCAAATTCAAAACAATTCAAAATGTAATCTCTAGGCACTCAGGCCGCTTGTACTTGCACACTACAGGGGCATACATATAATTAAATGCCGAATCTAGCTCAGGTGAGATACCTTTATATTGACTGTTGATTCCATTGGAATATTTTATTTGGTTTTCACTATTTTTTTTAAAGTTTTAATAATTGTGCGACTGAGAGAGGGCGTATATTGGAATGGTTGTTTCTATTTTATCTCAAACACTAGTGAGTGATGATGTGCGCTCTGTCACTTGAGTATTGCTTGAAACATCATTCTAAGAAAGATCAGATCAACTTTTGAAATGAGGAGACAACTGAAACGCAAAAGCATGAAGAGCTGGGGCGGTCGTTTCTGGCACTCCTCTCGTGATGATCTGACAAATCATTCGAGTAGTATCAATTGTCAAGAAAAGCTTATCTCAAATTCGCCGTTTGGAGTCGGCATAAAACAAGAGGTCTCACCATCGTGCAAGAAGTGGGAAAGATCGGCTTTTGTTTTATAATTTCAACTTATCCCTAAAAAATAAAGCATCTTGAAAAGGTAACTTTGAAATTTTAAAATATCCTTTTGTGAAGTAAACGATATAAACGGTCTCAGCTTTTACTTGATATCTATCATGGAGACTGGCCATGATAAATTCATTAAATGGGCACGTTTCGACTGTCACAATGGCCGTCTTCTGGGTTTTAGTGTTACGAAGTTAACTTTGCCGATTGGTCAATCGAGCATTTTTAGTCACGTCACAAGGTCGATTGACCATGACAGTGCATCGGGAAAGTTAACATGGGAAATCTAAAACATGGACCACAGCTAATATATCTGAGCTGTTTGATAAACGTTAAATTGTCTATATTTTGCAATTTCATTTTTGTATATTTGTAGGTTGATAAGAAGTAACATTCGAAATGATTATTCTTGAAATTAAAGTAAAAAACGATTTAAATAAAGCACTTATAATGGCATAAAACAATAATACGTAGAAAAAACATATTGGTGAAAAAATGGACCTATTTGGGTGTTTACGTATACTTCGATGCCTACTCACAATTAAGCATTGTGGCACATTAGGCATTTATATCATCACTAATAGAGCTTGTAGTATAACCACTAAAGGTGTCATCACGGGATACTGTCTTATTGGCAAGCACGCAATGGTGACGTGAAACAAGAGCTAATGAAATAATTCCAACATTATTTTGTTTTTAAAAGCCAATATTGTAAAATTCCCTGGGAAAATAGATGCAAGATTGTTGTTTTATATTCATATATTTTTATTCCCAAAATTTTATTTACAATATAGGCAATGTTTAGATTTATTTCACGGTCCTGAATAAATTGAACGATTGACCAATGAGAATATAACTTTATAAAATAAATTAAATGATTTAATTTTATTTGAGTTTTCGCTTTTAAATTTGTACTAATATAATCATAAAAAAACTGTTATCTGGTGACAAAAATAATGTGACTATGTAGTTTTAAATTTTCTTTCCGAACTTCACAGCCATCTGTCACATTGAACACATATGATAACTCACACTTTTGTAAAAGCTTAAGTTGCCTTACAGACATTTGAAGTGATTAAAATTACCCCCTCCTCTTACCGCCAGCCATCAGCTTACAAGATTTTAGGTAACTTAAATTACGTCAGGACCGTGAAAATTCTCCAACCATCAGGTGAGCCCACCTCCCCAGCTCCCCTATTTTCTTCATTTATGGCAGCAACCTGTTAACAAATGTTCAAGTTGAATGCTGACCATTACCCAGGGAAGGCTCGAAAATATCCAACAATTCTACTAAGCCCCGTGATATCGTGCTCCCTTTTTGAAAGAGCCTTATATACAATCACAATCTTTTTTAAGAAATGCCATATTGGCTTTAAGAAGCATTCTGCGGGTTTTATGTAAACTCTTGCAAACCAACATATTCCCATTATGATAATCTACCTCAAGCCTGTCACCAATAATAACTCTCAAGTGCTGTTAAAACAAGATAAAAACAGAAATTCCTAAATTAACATACATTAGCCACGAGGATATCTACTTTAAACGACACGTTTCGTCATGTTTGGCAACTTTGTTCGTCCACATTGCGCTTCCGTATACGCCAGTAATATGCATTTAAAAAGTTCCACTTCGACAAAAGGAAGAAGAATAAGAAAAATGATTTAAAAATTATTACTCTTAAGTCATGCAAATCTTTCATAAAAGAAATTTAGAGCATCTCAATAGGTACAATCAACATCATCATGATTGTAATCTTTAAAGGACTTTTCCACCATCTCCCACAACACCACCACCCCTTCGCCGTACCAGGCAAACGTGTGTGTAACTAAACTTGAATGCTGTTTTCAGGACAAATTATTTTACAGAGCAGATCCATGAGCTTTTTTTTGTTGCTGGTCTCCTTTTTCGCAAATTCCTTGTGCTTTGCAACAGGGAGTGGCTAACCATATAGTAAACTCTCTAACGAGGTGCCGCTAAGCTTAAAAACAGTATTCCTCTGGCAAAAAGAGAATCGGCCACCCTCTACGCAAGCTCCACACCGTATATGGGTTAAAGAGAAATATGTAGTTCATCTGAAGGTTTTATCCCAAAAAACTCTTCACACCGACTAGTGGTTTTTTTGTGCAAGGTAGAAATAGTCGTACTTTTTTGCTGTTTGTAAATACTTGCAATATATCCTTTGGAGATTCAGTTCAAATTAAAATAGAAAAATTCTTTTAATTTTATCTGTGTGCTTAGAAAATGTTTAAATAATATTTATTGGTGCCAAAAGTTGTCAAATTTTAATTTTTGTTAAAACTAAACTAAAAAATAAAATTACTTATGAAATCGACCTGTCCCAATGGTGATGGTATTGGAGGATGTTCTGACTTGTAATAGGAGTATATCTGAAAATTGTGCAAAAAGCTGAAAAGCATCATTTTGTTTTTTTTTTTCATAAGTTTGTCACGGAGATTCTGTTTGCGTTTTTCGTTTGTAAATACGATGAAAACGTGTCTCTGCGGACAAAAAGTGTGTTAGTAGAATCAATTTAAGATTTATATGTACATATCAGGAACACTGTTCCGTTTCAGAGATGGAGATTTTTTCTTCATCTCGAGATTTCTTCAGACTTAAGATATTTCTTATTAGAATTTAAAATAGAAAAAAGAATCTTTGTAATAAATAATCCAAGACCTTGCAAAAACGAAAAGCAGGCAAAAAACATTTTTGCATGAAAAATCGATTATAAGCAGATGCTTAAGAATTAAGTTTTCTGCATCACTACGGAAAATGTTTATTCATTAGTAATACATTTTTTTCTTAGTGGTGCCAACTTATGTCACATTAACTTAAATCCCTTTACCACTCATCCGAACATATCCTGTTTTCTAATCTGGTTAATAGGACTGTTTATAAAACAACGTTCAGAAAATCAGAGGCCAAAATAGCGCAGAGTTAATAATATATCCCGTTGTACAAAACTTCTCACAAATATCCATCTAAATGCGAATTCTCCCAGCAGATCAACACACACAGGGATGAGGTAGGTACACGGGGATGTTCGGTACCCCAAACCGAAGTGCATGGAGAAAATCATATCAATGCGAATAAGAGTATGCAGGATAATAAAAATAATCACTTTTTTATAATTTAATTGTGTAGAGAGTTAAATTATTGAAACACTTTTGTTGCGTATCCTCATAAAGAAGTTATTTTTATCTTCTTTTCCCATTTGGAGCATCAGGGCTTTTCCTGTTGTACACATTTATGGAGATGTATTCTGTATCCTTACACAAACAAAAAAATCTACACAGCCACAATATCAAGTGCTGAGAAAATGTTTTAGTTCGTTATACATATGTGGCGAGTTAAGGTGCACATTTCGAATGAGAGGGTGTTTTAAAGTGACAAATAATTACATCTGAAATTGAAAATCAAAAAACACAAATACCTATGATATTAAGTGCATCTAAGGATTAGATTGTTAAAGGGGATAGAAAAAAAGGGGACACAATGACATAATAACGATACGAGGTGGATGGTGTGGATTTGTGGCGATACATAATCTAGATTTATTTGCATTCAGGGTATTTGTGCTATTTAAATTGGGATAAACATGCAACTCGAATTTGTTGTACAAACCTTTTTAAAATGGCGCTATATTCTGACACAAAAAATGTATTTTTTAACGCAGTTTCCATTAAAACTAAGAACTTGAACATTGCGAATAGTTTTTGAATTGTTGATTTAATTAAGATAAATATAAAATTGGTTAAAAGTGGATGGTCACATTTTTTTATATAGATAATTATAAGAAATGTTTCAACAGAAAGTAATTTAATATCATTAATATTGAGGAATGGGTACCAACACTAACAAAATAAAAAAATTTAAATCTAAGGCATTCCCATTATACTATATGTTATTTTTGGCACAGCAAATGAGACCTTTAATAAAGCAAATTTAAGAAGCTTCTCATTTCAGATATATACTTTAAAATATTTTTTGACCTTTTGCATCTGGATTCGAACCAGCAACATTCGTCACTCGTCAAACTCCGAATTTAAACTTAAATAAAGTTGTTACTATTTTTATTAGGTAATTTGACAGACTTTTAGTAGATTTGAGACTTTGAAAATTATATCGTTCATGTTGTTTCTTTTGACATATTAAGGAGAAATTTATTTCTATAGTAATTCTACTTGCCCAAATCAACAAATGCATAAAGTTTGTGACAAAACTAAAAATAAATTGATGCTAAATCTTTACTATTTTTAATTCATTTATAGAATATGTTTTAAACTTAATGCCGCTTTAACGATTTGCATGAGACTAAGGTCATTTGTGTAAAACTACCGTTCTATTTTGTTTAATAGAAAGAAGTCTGGGAAACAAGTCAAACAATCAATATCTACATTTTTTTTAATTAATTTGCCCTGGAAACGCATATTTAAACTTTTAGAATATTAATAGAAGATTTTCTAGCTATGAACCATAGAATTGAAAATGGTCATTGGAAATTAAACTTCAGAATCGACCACATTTCCAAAGTTACAGTTAAAATTTAAAAAAAAAATGTTTTAAAAATAAATGTGAGAAGTATTTTTACAAAAAAAACGTAACTAATTTACTTAAAAAACAGTGATTGTAAATAAATATCCTATTATATTGTGTGTACGCATTTGGTATATCCTACTTTCGTCAAAATTATTATCTTTTAAAGAGTTACGGAATGAGTACTTTGGAGTCAGTTCTACAAGAATAATCAGTGTACTAAAAACCGACAGTGGCAAATTGGCGAATAAGTTGGTGATACAAAAATATTGGAGGATTTTTTTTTAACGGGTCCCCTTTCTAAAGATAACAATATGTCCCTATTTTCTGTGGAAATACCTTGCTAGATTGTGCTTCAAAGTGCTTTGCACTACATGTTCTTTAATTTGCATCATAAAACACCTGCTTTGCTTATTGACCAAGCTATTGTGCTACTGACATAATTATTTAAAAAAACTGCTATCTTCATTTTGTTTTCAAAGTAGTCCGCCTTATTAATATATGTAGAAACAGAAATTTTTTAAAATCTAACACATGTCCAAATTGAAAATAAAAATAATTTTTAAAAGCCGCAAATTTTGGATAAAATCTGTATTTCATTGTATAATTTTGTCTGTCAGTATATTGTCTACGCAGCAGTTTAAGACTCGAGACCAGTCTGCTTTTGTGTCGGTGGAGTGCCCTTATTAACGGAAATGACATTGCTTGGTTTCCTAGAAAATGCATTTTACCATGATGAATTGCATCGTTTTTCTGATAAAGTCATTCACAATCAAGATTAATACTTGGATGTAAACATTTCATGCTTAACACTTAGTTAAGATATAAAGAATAGACTGTCTGTGTTAAAGTGGGTTCAATTAGTATATATGTTTTAATATATCAATTTAAAAATATCCGTAGACTTGGCGCTGTGTCTTTCTATTGTCTCTTTCATTAAAACGTCAAAATCACTTGGAGAAAAACAATGAGAAAACAATTATATGGCGGGAGTGCTGTTTTATATTGTTACTGCACTAAAAAGTTCTTTACTGTGAAACACAAATTATAAACTTATAAAAATACAAAGTAAGTGTGTTAAATCATAAAATTGATATAAAAGGATTGTACTGCTCATGAATATCATTGAAAAGTGTGAATATAAATACAATTTCATATAAATACTTCGCAATCAATCAAGTAGAAAAAGGAAAAGAAAAAGAAAAGGTATAAATGTTTCCAGAAGATATGTCTTGGCCTTGTCAGCATCGGTAAAACAAAAAACGTATTTCTGCAATACTTGTTAAAAAAATGGTAGCATAAAGTTGAAAAAATGATATTGGTCGAATGACAAACCCCGGAGTTGATGCTGTCTCCAAGTTGAAGAATTCTTCTTAAATGTTGCCTTGCAATACAGTCAAGGTTGTTGAATCTTAAAATGTACGCAATATAACAAAAATCTTGCCGAATTTCACGCCAAATTGGTCAAATAACCTGCATTTTCACTATTTGTCTGCAACATAAATGATCAAGTGTGTAAAAGCTGTTAAGTAAAATGCAGCTGTTCATTTTGTTTGCCTTTCAAAGAATAAATGCCATCAATCAAACACATATCAAAACAAACGATTTGACACTTTTTGACACCAAGAAACATAAAGAACAAGAACGGCAGTAAGTTAAAATTAGTAAAAATAAATGAAAATAATATTGTTCGGCAACAAACCTATAGATATTAGACAACATTACCAGGATGAAATAATAAATGTTAAGACAACGTTTACATACATATTTCCTGCAATAGCTTTGTGTGGGCTTTTTTTAAATGACAAGAGTTTCCCTCCCCAATAAACCAAATATACTTTTACTTTTACTTTTAACAGTAAAAAATAATATATTTTCATTATATATATTCTTGTTATATCATTTAATTCTATGACCTGTAATTGTAATTGTATGGAATTGTGAACGTTCGGTATTAACTTTCCAATTGAACAATGACATTTCTTTGATTTTGTTCTGTCGTTCCTGTTTTGGTCATAATTCCCCTCTTTTATTTTACTACAGAATTTTGTTCTCCATATTATTACTGGTAGACTTGTAGACACAATAACTCCTATTAGCGCTCACAAAACTCCACTGAGATTCGTATATGTATACGTGTTTAGATCGGCCGCCGTATCTTGAAAATTACAATTGTTTATTTTGAATGTTCAAAATTTGCTATTCGCTTTTATGTAAATGACATTTGCTCTCAATCATATTAGAAAACAGAATAATACGTTCTCTATCCGCATGAATAACCTTTAATAGAGGACTCAAATATAGTTTTGCTTGTTTTTTTCAAAGGAAATAAAATTCACTGTGCAGCATTTGAAATTTGTGAGGGTACCAGGGTTTGGTATGAATGGTAAAGACATTTTTAAGTTTTCTGAAACAATTGTTTGAATAAACTATTAAATTGTCCTGGGACATACTACATAAATGCCTTGTTAGTCCTAAATAGCGATTGCAAATATAGCGCTTACATAGCTTTCTAAGACAGAAAGAGATTTTGTTCTCTTTCTTCTTCTCGACTGAAACCCTGGCGGGCAGATTAGCATTGACAAACTCAATGTTGTCGGCGAACCATCCCATGAAGTTTCCCTACAAGAACAAAAAAATATCATTTAGGTATAGGATATATTGAAAATATAACATGTTACAAGTATATATTATATGGTACATACGGAAACTCATGTGCCATGAGCGTTGATGACGTCGATGTGCAGCCAGAGACAAAAATAAAAACGCGAATATGATATCTCATCAGTGACTTGCGATCATCTTATAATCAGGAGACTTTTTTATATGCTGTTTTGGACAAAATTATCTATAACAACTAGATTTCATAATTTTTTTTCATCGAAAAATAAAAATTTGGCTTATGTTAAACGTATAGAAAAAAATGCTGAAGTGAAAAGTGGAATATGAAATAATAAAAGTTCTGTGGATGCTCTACAATAAGTAACATACACTTTTTTAAAGGAATGGGTTCCAAAAAGACAGTTCGGGCAATAATCATTGGGCAAATCTTTAATAAACCAAAAAATGTTCTTCTCTCTGTCCTTCTTACTCTTCCCTTCAAAAGCCAGCAATTGGGCTTAACAAAAAATCATAACAAAAGTATTCATAGCTCTTTGAACGCATACAATTAATGAAATACGACTATCAATTTCAATTGAATAAAAGTAAAACACAACACCCATTTGTTAAAGGATACAAACAACAAAAATGTGCATTTCCATTTTACATGCACTTTATTATATATACATATCTTTTCAAGGGAGTTATTCAATTACTGCTTTTACCTATATTCGAAACACTTTCGTTATCTACTGTTTTATGTAGATATGTATGTATCTTTATTTATAAATGACAATGAAAATTGATTGATTACATAGTCATTAACATAAATATTTGCTCCAGTAATCGATAACATTTGTCTCTGTTTCGTTGCCATAATTATGTTGCTCTCAAATAAATTAACTGACAGTACCAACAAAATGTTCGGAAAGGCAATATCCTAACAATCCACAACTATTCAATAATGTTACGATAAGCCCAATCAGATGTTTGAAGTCCTTTGAACTCGCGCAATATAAATAAATCCATGTAAATGAACAAATATTTGAAACAATGTTAACATATTTTAAACATATAAATGTTCATGATCTTATTTCTAAATACTAAATAAAAACCAAAAATGTTTTAAGACCCGACAATCGATAATGAGTTGTGGAACTCTGGTAATTTTCTAATCTATGCCTAACAATCGAACACTTTGCAATAATTAAAACATATACAAACAATTCAACATTCCACTGAATTCTTTAAAACTGGCCAAAACTATTTGTAGCAAAATGTCTAGGTCACTTTTTTTTACTTTCTTATCAAAGCTGGGTAAATATTCTAACAACTCAAAAAAAAAAAAACGATGCGATTTTTTTTCAGTGTATGAAGATTCGACAGCGTATTCGTCAATAAATGATCAACCTTAGCTATCATTTTTTTATTCTAATCGAGATACCATTTTTCACAACCGTAGTGCAGACGAGCCTTACCAATCCCCAATTCTCATACCCTCCATTTTTTGTGATTTTTGAAAACCAATAACGAATGAAATTCGATTCCAGTGTTGCATAAATGATTAATCTTGTACTGAATTATGTATTACTTGGACCGGATACTTGTATATCAATTCTCAATATTCAACACTATTTTCTAAGCGTAGTATAAACGATTCCCTCTACAATACACTCAGTCGAGTAGTTTCAAAATTTCAATAAATCATTTGAGATTCCAGAGCACAGATTTCAGACTGCTGACAAAATGCATAAGTTTTTGGACTCAAATTACCTCACAACTGATAGTTTGTTGAAATCTGAATCTTGCATTTGGTTTTGTCATAAAAAAAATACGAGTTTGTCTTTCTTAAATACTGTTTTGTGTGTTATAAATATTTCGTGCATTTTCGAAATCAGAATTTCGTGAAAATAATTATTACACCTTAAGCAATTTTACTGAGACCCCCCTTTTCTCATTTCAATAAACCAGTTCCATCGAAATTAAGGTTTTTCAATTGTCAAATCATACTTCTTCATTGGATTTTGTTATCTGTCGCTTTCTATAACCACTATTTTATATAACCCTTTGTTATTTTTTTTTTCATCACGCCGCGTTTCAAAATGTGACATGGCTCGTATTTAAGCTAAGATGACTCATTTCGTCTTGTATGGAATGTAAAATTTTACTAATCACAAGTATTCTAGTCTGGGTAAACTTGATTCCCCTTAAAAATGCAAAGAATATCAAATGATAAATCATTTACCTTGCAGTTTTAACTGACTAGGTGATGTGAACATAAATTATGTGTATGTTTTTCTAAACAGATATATATTGTCAATCGAACGGTGTTCCAAATGATCAATTTTTTGATAAACTTTTTTTTTCAATTTCAAGTGGGAAAATCGTTTTTGTAATAACTGAATAAGTAGGTAAAGATGTACATATATTTCGGATATTAGAGATTAGGAATCATCTTCGGATAAGAACGGATACATAATACCTGTGTAGCAAAGTTCCGGATATTAGAGGTTGTCAGTTATTATAGTACTAGATAAAAGAGTATCAAGATACACTTTATAAAAAATCTATAGTATGCAAAAAAAAATAAACGGGGTAAGACAACTTTCTAGTAAAATACATCGATGCACTTGATAAAAGTCAAAGCTACAGGGATTGCCTCCCGTTGTACCTTCTCGTATTCCATAATCGATGTTGAAAAATGTATTCTTTGTTTAACTTTCATCCATTGATTAGCTTTCATAGAATAAGATATTATACATATAGTTTCTCTATAAACTACCTAATTTTTTTGTGTAGTACCTATAAAAAAAATAAACACTAACGAATGTGTTTATGTTTTTATAAAGTTACTACACAACAAAATACACAACCAATGTAAAATAATATATCAAATAGCAAGTCTTCAAAATTGATTCTATTCACAACTTTAAAAAAATTTAAAGTAATATTCCATAAAGGTTTAAAAAACATTCTCCATATCCAATAGAACATATTTATATGTTCATATGCACTGTATATAGATTGACTGGGCCGTCACAACGAGACAAATCTGCCGCACTATAAAAATATCTAACCACCATTGCCGTTGTATCTAATTTTACAACAACAAACAAAAACATTATGCAATTAAATTAATAACAATATGGAATAAAATTCCCGCAAATGATATAAATTTCAAATATTATGAAAGATAACAGTTTGTAACCCAAAATAAGAAAGTGTCGAAACGGTTGAAACGGTTGGATAGTTTAATTAACGCGCGTCAATATGAGCTCTACGGACGGTACCGAAGTAGCAAACGGAGTGGAGGAGAATAACAAAGTTGCCGAAGAATCACCCAAAAAAACTACCGAGGGTAAGTGTTTGTTTTTTTTTATTTCAAAATAAAAAAAATAATTAGAAAACAAAATATGTATAGTAAATCACGTAACAAAAACGCAAAACCATTATTTTTTGGATCAAAAATACTCTTGCCTAAAATCAAAAAACAGGTGTAAACAAAATGTCTATATAAATCGGTACATTAACTTGAGAAAATTATCTCAATATTAAGTTATGTATCTTAATTTCCATTGTCTACGCGAGCTGCTCAAATGGCATTGAATATCATAAACATCACGTGAAAATGTATTTATAAAATGTTAATGCAATATTCTGGTCAAGAATCAACAATACACCACACGCAAAAAATGGGGAGACAATCCGTATGTTAAAGTGATGTGTTAAAATAGACATACGCAGTTCTATGACACTTACAAATTGGTTAGTATTATATTTTTATTTTGGCGTCCACCCTGTGACCACTCAGGTAATCATTATTTTCCGTTCTATTTTTATTTATAAAATAAATGAATCAGTAAGTGTATATGATGTTCATGCTTTCCAGTGATAATGAAAATCTTTAATGGAAACAGTGTGAAAACAAATAAACATATTGCAAAAATTAGGCCATGTGCCGATTGTACTAACATTTTCAGAAGCAAATAATTTTTGACATTATTGTTGTGAACAGTGAATATGAGATCGCTAAAAATTTATCCAGAGGATAATTTTTTGAAAGATATGAAGATATGAAAAGGTCATTATGAGATTAATTTCTCATTACCAGTGTTAAAAGGTGTTGTTTTCGCACTTTAACAACATATCGTGGCAATAATTAAACAAAAAGCAAGCTACGTAAATAATATGTATCAGAAAATGTAATGCAATGTTTAGCTCTATGTTGTATAAGACATTTTTTTAACGTAGAACGATGGATACTTCAATCGTGAACATAAATAATGCAACAAATTTGTACTGATCGGAATAAAATGAATAAGGTAATGCAATTGTCTCACGGGCTAAGTAAAACTATTTTTTTAGTTATGTTGATTTAATTTGATTTTTAATTATTTTTTGTCTATTTTTGGAATTATAGAACCTACAAAACAAATCATTTTTGGGGTATTATAATTTTGTAGTTCTTGATCTATGTCGATGATTTATTCGGAACGATTACGTATTTATACCGTGGAATAGCCTATACGAAGATGCTGAGATTACATACTAATGCATCTTAAATAATAACTGTGGACACAGATTTAATTAATAATTTTTTTATTATTAAATTTAAAAAAATAGAATTCTAAAATTATCAACTGTAATCCCATCGTTAACTATTTTTTAAACCTGGCTATCAACCAATTAAATCTAATAAAAATTTAACTTATACAAAAGAACAAAGTTCTTAGATTATTATTATTTTAGTTTCTTTTTTATAATTGTTTAATTCAATTGTTTAACATTTTAACTACCAAAGTTAATCGAATAGACGTCTGTTGTTTTTTTTTTTCAAATAAACCCTCAAGAATAAATTAAATTGTGTCGTTTAGACGATGGAATCAACCGATTAACCCCAACACCTCGCAATTAACTGGTTTGTTAGGGCATTTTGTTATCCACGTTAATGACCTTGAGCTGGAAAGATATTGTATTTTTTATATGAATTCATTTCTATTTTTGAACTTACCGAAAAGTTCTTTAAAATGCTGCAAGAACTTTTCTTTTAGGGGTACTTACTGTTCTCAGTTTTGGTTTTGAACCCAATTTCTAGCTTAAGATGTGGTACTAAATAACAAAAAATGAGAAAGCTACTGTCCGCTTTGCGAATTATTTAATATCCTACTTCCATCTCATCCTATCTTTAAAACTAATATCCCGAAAAGGTGGGCTTGTCTTAAATATTTAATAGTAAATGACATTGTCTGAACGTACTGTTCAGATAGTTAATCAAAATCGTTTATGGTTCGACAAAACATCGTTTATCTAGTGCATATGATATGATGTATGGTATACAAATATTTTTATAGTAAAACGACCCCACAAATTAAGCGTACGTTAAAACGTTCTGAAGAAAAAAAGATTATTACCGATATTTTTGTATCAAACGCTTTTTCGAATTTAAAATTGTTACTAAAAAGCCTTATTTAATGAGAACTCTATAAAGACGAATAAAAATATTAAGATTGTCAAAATATCCTGCTCAGGCACTCTTTCTAAATTTCTTACCATTTGAAATTTTTCACGGGATGATTTAAAATAATTTTAAACGTGTTCTGCTGGGAGCAACAAATTTTACGTGCACCAAATTTCATCTTTCTAGCTTAAAATTCAAGTCCTATAAACTACCTATCCAGCTGGCGAGTATGCGTCGATCGATATACTTTAAGGTATATTTATCAAAATTATCTCTCTATGCTACAAACTATCAAAACTAGTATACCCCTATGGGATAGGGTATAGAAAAAAGTTTTTTTTCGTGACTTACACTTATTAAATCTAATTTTTAAAAGTGTGGGTAATTGCTAAATCTTTTTTTCTGTTCACATTTTCATCCTCTTTTTGCTCGGTCTATTACAATAATCATATTTCCTAGATGACAGTTGTGTCTGCTTTGGTGCAGTTTATGGTGCCAGGTGATTTTTCGGGTAAACATTTTCTGTAAGGAGTTATTAACATTACAGAAACGGACTCGAGCATTGTTGTCTATGTCTATTTAGACTATCGTGCCAAATGACAAGAAGAATAAAATCAGACCTTTCCATTTCTCCTGGCTAGATATATACAAATTATTGGACCAACTGTGCCGTTAATTCCAATAGCATAGCTTTTTCTCACAACCGTTCATGTGTGTGTGAGTTATTCTTGCACGATAATGGAACCTCCTACTTTATTCCGAATCCGAACGTATAATTTAAGTTAAGATTTTCTTCACAATTGATACTACTCGAGTGATTTTTCAGATCAACATCTTTTATATGTTGCTATGACTAGGAATATAACCGCCACTGAAGGACTGCCTATTTCTTTTGATATCCAGTATCGTTCGTCAGCATTGAGGTCGCGTTGGTTGCCTTTGTTTCTGCAAATATCTTCGCCTGGAAGACATGATAATTAAGCTTTGGTGTTTCGAAAAACAATACAATTTCAGATAGATATGGATTCAACATCAAATTCGTTATTCTTCTATACGTCTCTGTTTGAATCGTGAATCGGTGAATCGTATTTGAAAGGCAACATAAAGTCAGAGAATACAGCTGATCCCAAATATGTTTTAAATCCATTTTCCAGCAGTTAAGAAGTCTAATAATTAAAGTATTTTGAACTACAGATTAAGGGTAATAAGCAAAGAATGGATATATTCACTCTCTTCTGATGCAGTCCGAACTTAAAGAATTGGTTAGCTAAAAAGTAAAGTTACTTGGCACACGTGAATGCTGCTATCGGAATTGCTGAGAAACAGCATAGTGAAAAACCTAATGTTTTCATGTAATACGCTAGATATTCGGCATCTGGTCAGATGCAGAAAATACATAACGCTACGAATTGAAAAGAATGCAAAATAAAACTAATAGGAAACAGAAACTTAGTCAACTCCATAGTTTGGAATTTATTTTGTCTTACACTCTTATCGTTTTATATTATAGATACTGAAATGAATTTGTTCAAACTGTATCATTATTTTTTTTTATATTTTTCGAAATACCTGAGGATGTTTCGTTACCATCACTACGGTAATGAAATAAATAAAAAAACAGTAACAACAAAATTGTGTGCTACGGCCTTCATGTTATGCTTTTTGTTATCAAAGTTTATATTATTATTCGGTTACTTTTTCCATTATACATTTCAACTATCGTATTTGTTTACCCAAACACGAGTCTATCTATATGTATGTTAAAAATATTTTCAAATTGTAGGTTCAGATATAAGAAATGTCGATGTTTGGGCTAATCGATCATTTTTATCAACTTATTTATGTAAAATAAATACGTAGACTCTAAACAAAATAGTTTCGCACTTCAACGCTCATATTATTTCGGCATTAGCAACTCATAGTATGGCTTTGATTTTTCAAAATTATCAGATTAGTTTTATTATTTTCAGTTGTACCAGTCATTATTCGATTTAAGAAACTCATAAATAATACAAGTAAGGTAGTTGGAAGCAATATAATTTTTTTTAAACGTTTATTTATTCACATAACATATATCATATGATAATTAATAGCCTAAATAAACTTTAAAGCTCTATCTATCTAAATCTTTCTAAACCTATATAAACCTATAGCAATATAATTAAAAACCTAAGGAACATGCGTTTTTAACAATACCAGGGCAAAGTGAATCCAATTCATATACAGATGAATTGGATTGGCTTAAAAAAATATTATTGTTTTGTGAGCTAATTTTTTATGTTAATTTTATTTTAAAGAATTGATCCCATTGACATTTTAATACGCATAGGCTTAATATGGTTTATTTTAATATTTAATAAATAAATACGGTTTATTTGAATAATATTTAATAGTGAGAGCGCATTTATTAAATACAAGTCAATCCGGAGGGGAAATGTTGCAAGTATGTGTGTCGTTGAAGAATCCAAATACTCTATTGGAATTATTTTAAAGCGGGCTATATTTTTTTGCAAATGATATAGGATCTCAGTGCAAACACAGAAACATTAATATTTAAGTAGAAAATGTAAAATTTCCTTTCTTGACACTTAATTAACAATAAAATTTATTGGAACTTGAATAATAAAGAGAAAAATTAAAACCGACATTAATACCTTCATAAAGGCTAAAAAAAATTGGTAATACAAGTTCCACTTTCTAACTTCAGAATAGCCAAATAGATGTTATTCATTGACGGCCGGCCCTTACAGGGTCTAAAATGCAATGCTTCAAACCGAAGTATAGCGTGATACGTGTGGGAAGGCGAGACTCTGGTATCTACAAATGGCAAAGTTTTCTGGTGTAAGACACTAATTACGTGTTCGGTATTTTAAGGTTTGTTTTAAAACAATAGCCTTAAACAACCCTTCCGAGGTATCCCAAAAAAAAAACCCAGGACTTAGCTTTTCCTCACAACCATTCATGTGTACGCGTTTACTTTCTGCACGATGGAGCGACCTCCTATTTTATGCCGAATCCGATAGCTAAATTGGATGATTTGTTAGATCACCCAGTGAAAAATCATTCAGGTGTTCTTACGGCAGAGAATCGAACCCAGACCTTCTGCGCGGCATTTCATCTCATTAACCATCGCACCACTGAGCCCGTGTCTGGTGCGTTGAATTCTTTTCCTTCTTTACATATTCTTGACTAGAGATAAAAATCTCTTTAAAAAAAATCGCATCTGATGAGATCACGAGCATGGAACAAGTTTGTTCCTCGTTTGATATGCGTCTTTTTAATCCATGGTTTCCTAATTGTATGAATTGCTTTGGCAAAACTTTCCTTTTCTGAACATTCATCTAGAGTTCTGCCTTCACAACTACCTAATATGCTTGACAACAACTTTGTGAAGAGCTCTCGTCTTCGTCTGCAGAGTTACCGTGAACAATCTCCGTCAAATTGACGTTTCAGTTTATATGCAGGAAAGAAATTCAGCCCATCTTTTCCCGCTTTTTGATGACCGTTGATGCTTTCGTCAGCATGTACAAATGAATTGATGCATTTAAGGATACAACTTGTGCAAAAAACTGAGTGGTTACTGGCTATTGCAGCTGTAGATATACTACATCAATAAAGTTCGTAAACATTCTATCTAATTTTGAACCGAATTTGGTTGGATATAATGTACCCGAGTGGATGGTAGTAAATAAAAATAGAGTCCTATAAGTAGTTGTCAAAGCCACCATTTTAAATTGAATTAAACGTTTTCGCTCGACTTTTAGCGAATGCAATTTCCATGAATTATTATTTTAAAACATCTCAACGGGTTCCGGAAGCATGGAGGCATTACAAAGCTTGCTGCAGATAAAGCAAATAGACTCAATCCCTGTAATAGATTAGTTTAGTCATTTCATTAACTTTTCATGTCACTGAATTATATACCAAGTATTTTTTTTAGAGAATTATCACTTCGTTGCACTAATAAAATAGTCCTCCACGTTTTTTTATTTCATTTTTAGCTAACGTCCTGTTTTAACTTTTGTGATAGTATGCAGATGACCCGATTGTAAGACTTTTGGAGATTTTTCTTTTAAATCGGTTTAAAACCAACTGAAATGATTGTAGATAAAACTTTCGAAATAAAATAAAATATGAAATTCTTAAGTTAGAATGTCTGAAAACTTGTAACATTTTAATTCGCCCACCCCAAAAAGTATTTCACAGACACAAAACATTTTTCCTCCTAAAATTAAGTTTTCTTCGATTTAAGGAGGCTGTATCATATTTTTCATTATAAAAACCATTCTGATGACAGTTGTATAATATAATAATCTGTCTCTAAAAATTGTAAGCCCTAACCACTTCTGACAACAATGTTATAATATGCACCATTGAAAAGTCAACGGTTGAGGGTTATTAACTCCAACATTTACTACAAGGGAACAAATATTATGAAGCAATTGAAGTGGTTTATGGCAGTCAACGAATTGCTGGAAATAGAGCGCCTTCTAAAACAATGCTTTTTCTGTGTTCAAATATTGACAGTCATGTATTTCATTTTTAATATCCACTGAAAATTTTGTTTTTCTAGTGTCAAATAAATTTTTCTACTAGAATAGCTACCTGTAATTGTGCTGTGAGTAATGTGATTTAAGGAGACTTTGGGATAAGTACCGACTCGTTAGTTTTAATTACAGAATAGAGAGTGTATTTTTCGCAGGTGCTTACATTAAGTCGTATTCTAGTCGCACACTTGCTTTAAAGTTTTCGCTTGTAAATTCAAATTTAAATATGACTACCTGAAGAAATTTGTAAAATTGTTTGGTTTTTTCTTGCACTTTATTCAATCTTGTTAAAATTGTTTTTGCTTTGAATTATTGGTTCAAAAATATCTAGCCTATTACCCATGTGTGACTTCTTCCCGATAAGAGGGATCGTACCTACCGTTACGCCCAATCGTATATTTTGGGGAACATTTTTTTATTTAGATAATAAAATTTGGGACTACAATATCTCTGTATTTATTGTTTGTGTCTCCTATTTCTGTCTTGTTTTTATTTTGTGTGAAATTTTTCTAACATTTTAACAATCCTTGGCTCAAAATTAAATTTTGAAAAACTTAATTTTCGTTGCAGTAGCGTTAAGCCAAATTAAGCAATTTATCCTCGAATTCAATCTTAGAAAAGGTTTTAAAAAATGTTTTTTTAGGTCTTCTGTATTTTAAAATATATATACATAAAGTCTACCGCATGAAAGTAGTGTTTCTGCCTAAAATTAACCTTACCCACTCTATCATTTCCAAAACCATACCTCCTTGTGAATCGAATAAATGCTATCCATTTAAATTGAAATAATTTATTTATTCGATTTTTATATTCCACAGAGGACAGAGAAAACACGAACGTAGAAGAAACCAAGGATAGATTAGATGCAAATTTGTACTTATACGACGATGAATTGGAGACCAGGCCACACGTTTCAACGTTCATCTCATCGCTTGCGAACTATGAAAATACCATACCTGCCGCAACAGATCCTGATGCGAAACAAGCTCCACCTGTAGCGCGGATGGGTAAGTTTTTAATATTCCGTATACAATTTATTATTTCCTTGTAAATGAATAATTAAAATAAATAATTAAGATGCACTACTTATCGGCATCATCTATATTTAATTCATATGCATAACAATAAGTTTTATTTAATATAATTATTTTTTCAGGAACGCTAATTGGCGTTTTCCTACCATGCATTCAAAATATTTTCGGAGTTATCCTCTTCATCCGCTTAACATGGGTTGTCGGTACAGCTGGTGCTGTGTGTGGATTTCTTATCGTACTTACATGTTGTTGTGTGGTAAGTAAATTCATTCTTCATTGATATAATTTCATTTGATTGGGTGTATGCATTATGTCTGCATCTTGTCGACTCATAAAATAAACTTACAAGCGAAAATGTATGCCAAATGAGAACGAGTAAATATTTTTTTAGTTTATTTTACGGTTGAGTTGCAAAAACATTTTTATTCAACTATCCTGGCATTTTTTGTTGTGTTTGTTTGTTTATATGAATACAACTTGACTTAAAAAAATATTTCTGTACTATATTCATTAACAAGAAGCTTATATCCTAAATTTCATTATCCATCTCCCCATTTTTGTACTGAAAAAATAGTTTTTATAGGAATACGCCCCCAAAAAGTGGACGTAAGCTTAATCAATCTATTGACGAAATGTTCGTATTAATATTCCGAAGCATTTCCATGAAATGTTTTTTCAAACATTGTTAAACATTTTTTTACTTAATTGTCATCTAAAGTGAACGTTGCAAAAAAAAACTTTACATAGGCGAAATATAGATATCGAGATTGTCGAGATAAATTGCTATTCGCTGACTTGATGAAATTTTCGTCATAGTTTTTCGTAGTTAGATGTTTAATCGGGAAATTAAAGAAATACGAGTTCTTTTAGAACTTTGTGTTATCTTGGTATTGCAAAGTATTACTTTTTTGTTGTGCATGTTTGGATATCCGCATTTTTACATTAGCTGCAACAAGACCGCAGTGATTTCGCTTGTACTGGCTGGGAGGGTTATTTTATCTATGACTGGAGTTGGGCGGTGAGCGACAATATGCCCATTAAGCTGCAGCTGAAATACTACACTAGGCACTAATATCTAGTTTATCGGTTTTTTTTCGTGATATTTACCTGTAAGGCTTATCATGGTTTATATAAATGGTTCAAAAATATTTAAAGTTTGGTAGCATTTATTAAGAAGCAAAGATTTATTTTCATCATGATTTAGAAATTCGATAAACATTTCAGAAGTCGACGTCTGAGAATAGGTTTTATTTTAAATTATTCTAATTATTATTTAAATATTATTTGTAACATATTAAATATTAAAAGCTTTCACGAAAACCTTTTCACTTTCGCTATCCTATATTTAGGTACATCCATTATGTTAAACCCTTTATGGGCTATGCCTCAAGTGTCGAATTTCAATTGACGCTTACCATTAGGAGAGCATATATATAATGCTCAGGGCATTCTTCTAAATAAAGGCAGCTGTATATAATTTAACAAAAGAAAGTAAACGTATACTGAACAAACAATGATAAGTGTTTCAATTATAAATGACTCATAAATGGTCCAGGAACTGTGAATTTCTTTCCCTGGGGTCTATACAATTTTAATGAACCTCTGAGAAATGTATGTTCCTACATTTGAAGAGCAATAAATTGCATTGCCAATGTCAATTATTCAAGTCCACAACACGCTAACCCATTAACAGAGAAGGAACATAATATGCATCGTGGTAGACTACTGCATACATTGCGAGTAACTCATCTTTTTCTGTTTGCGATGCAGCTATTACCACGAGTAGATATCTTTTGAACTTAAAAGTAGGTAATGGTTAAATGAATTGCAAAATATTTGAAGGGTAAATCTTCAATTTTGAAAAAGTTTAGTTAATAGGTTTTTTTTAACGAACTCGGAAGGAAAACCTTGGAAAACATTATATCGGAGGACTTCTTGAGTAAATGAGTAGTTATTGAGTAAGAGTCTCAAACTCGAAGATACATTTGCAATATTTCGATCATTTTAAACCTAACATTACGAAACGAAAGACGTTCAAATTTCTTTTTTATGTTGTAAAGTTTAAAGATTACAATCGGAACTGAATAAGTACGTTCCTTCATTTTTAAAAATTAATTTCCTTAAACTTTATTTTTTAATAAGTTAAAGTAATATCTGTATATCTGACAATAACATCAATTTCATTTTGGGCCAGTAAAAATGTGAAAGAATATTAACAAGGGCTATGCTATATTTTCAGCTGGGTCGATCTTGCCTAAAATGTTGAGCGAGACATATAAGATCTCTGCTCCTAGCAGAAAAATTGTTACAATTTTCAATATTAATACAATACAAATATAAAGTTTTTGGCAAGGCATCTTTTTCAAGTGGTTTCTTAAAAATAAATAAACACTCAGTTCACTATTAAAATAAAAGTGTCATTCCTCTGTCATGGTATTCTATGATCATTTTACCAATAAGTGGATATAAATTGGTAAGGAAATTTGAAATTTAGAGTATGTCCGTAATGTTTGGCGAATTATGAATCAATTCAAGAATAGAGTCTATCAATGCCAGTACATTAATGAATCCATAGCTAACAACAACAGACTCCAAACTCCAGACGACAGGCTTACATTTTTGAAAGCTACTGGCAATTCAAAACAAAACAATACAATACAATAGTAAGTTTTTGAAGCAGGTCCACTTTTCTAACTACAAAAATATACTTTTATTTTTATGTCTTTCTAAGTATTTCTAATAATTACCTATCGTTAAAGTCGCACACATCGTAACTATTTAAAGCGAGTTCTCTTACACTTAATAGGAACTACTTTTCAAAAGCAAACATACAATTTTTAACAAATAAATTTGTATATTGATAATTTCAGACGATGCTTACGGCCATATCAATGTCAGCGATTGCAACAAATGGCGTGGTGCCGGCGGGCGGAAGCTACTTCATGATATCAAGGTGGGAAACATTATTTGTTGAATTCATTGGAAATAATACTTGATTCTAATTCTGATCAATAACGTAGTTTATGACAGTGTAAAGAAAACTAATCAAACAACAAAACATCAAAAAATCGACAACCGTTGAAATCACTCAAATTTGTACATACGGTTTACAAAACCATCAAAAGTAGCCTAAAAATGCGGGTCATCTAAACGTTAGTAAAGCAGTTTAACATACACCTTTGCTGTGTGTAAGGTATAGGGAGATTTTAGGTAATTGTAAGTCTGATAACATAACCAGACATGTATTAAAAGTAATAGTCTCATTCAACTAGGCAATACATATTGGATTGATTAGAATTACGGCAGGTGGCCATGGCTCAGAGGAATGCGTAGTTGACTGCTAAGCCAAGCGCTGCGGGTTCAAGCCCCAGCTTCGGCAGCATTTGTTTTCTACGAAAATTGCCAGCTTATCTGAGGCCACCTGTGCGATAATATGAGACAATATAAATCTATGGCTCCTCCTGTGTACCACGTAGGTTTATGTTATATGTCTTTCCTTCTATGTATCTATCCGTTTCTCTCTGTTGTATAAATGTTTTGATCTGTCCCAGCCGATGGCCTCAGTCGCCAGTGCTGTTATGTGTCTGTAGTTCGTTGCATTCATGTGCGAAGTACTGTGATGTCAATGTCAATAGAATTACGAGACCGAATTTTTTTAACTTCTCCATTCATTTGCGAAG
Organism: Rhingia rostrata; assembly: GCA_949824845.1. Taxonomy (NCBI): domain Eukaryota; kingdom Metazoa; phylum Arthropoda; class Insecta; order Diptera; family Syrphidae; genus Rhingia; species Rhingia rostrata. The sequence goes on from OX463755.1 coordinate 57,851,258, forward strand.
TTTTAGTTTTACCACAAAGAGTGGGACATCCTGTTTAATGTCGACTCCAAACGGCAAATTTGAAAAGAAAATACGTATTGTTACTTTCGAAATTTTTTCCAGGGTAATCGAGCTTAATATTAGAAGAATAGTTCGTTCGAAAGTGTCTCCATTGTCCTTCTTATTGTCTAGAACTTGCCATCCTAAAGTGGGATTTCCAGGAATAGGGTCCGGTAAGACGCATTTGTACTTTCGAGTTGATCACATTCGATTCCAATGTTTACTCTGAGATAATTGATCTCTTTAACTACCCCAAACTTGCTGCTACATTTAATCCAAGGTAGTATTTCGGCAGTAATTGGTTTTTTAAAAACATAATTGTTGTCTTGTCTTCGTTAACTACAAGCCCACTTCCTTATGCCTGTCAATTAATTTTCGTCATGCTTCTACAACAGCATGATGGTAGTCGTCTACGCATAATAGTACTGACCTTTTTCTGAATCTGTTACATGTTTGAAACAGTTCAGACAAGCTTCTCTCAACACATTGCATCACATGTCTTCAAGTATTAAACAAATCAGCTGCATCAATTTTGATGGAATTCCGTCATCATGATATAGGCTATGGATGATGCATGTCAACTTGAAATTCGTTGGTCTTTTTTTCAGGATTTGTCTTAGTGTCAACATTTCAGAAGCCATACTAATACGTGTCGATAAGTATATTGAAAATAAGCTTAAGACCTTCACGCAGTACGATATATGTCGCATATAAGGAATATCTCTGCCTCGGTAATTGGTGCAAGACATGGGATCTCATTAAATATATTAAAAATAAAAACGATTAAGAAATTACCCCTTTATAAAAATTGCTAAAGAAATTGAATGCAACATTGTTTGTTTGTAAGAATCAGTTGGTGTATTGAAGTGCCAACTCGTTTGTGTTGGTTGATTGACACGTTTTATGTCATTTCATTTATAAAAGCTTTTTTTGTGATTTTCATAACCGTGTTTCCTTTGGTTTGTACGCTTGTGTCTTTTTACCTATTTTTATTTAGTTATTACTAATTTTTAATACAAAAGCCTTGGAACAGATCCTTTTTTTATTAAAATTTTTGAGCTAGAGATTTGGCTTAATTCTGACATTACGATTATACAAAATAAAATAAAAATTGTTGTGGCAGGACCTCCTGTTTTATGCCGACTCCGAACGGTTTGAGATAAGCTTTTCTTGACAATTGATACTACTCAGATGATTTGTCAAATCATCACGAGAGCGCCAGTGAAAAATCATTGAGGTTTTGCTACGGTTGGAAAATCGAACACACACCTTCTGCGCCGCTGTTCATCGCACTAACCATCGCTGCACTGAGCCCGATTATACTGGAAATCAAATCAGCCTAAACGACTGGACCGATTTTCTTTAAGCCTCGTATCCAGCTTTTTTTGGTCATAATGCTAGGCAATTTATTTCTTGTTTGCTTTAAGCCATGTTATTGCTGGTACCTGCCATATCTTAATTATGCATTTCGAGAAAATATATAAAACATTTCGGACATATGAAGAAAATTTCTCGCAAATTATTTGGCCAAAATAAATTAAATTTAATTTATAAACTACTATTAGTGTTTGCATGAATTCTGCATATTTGTTTTTGACCCAATTATTCCTAAAAAATTTTAGTTTTGGCCAATAACGGAAAATCATTATTATTCACTTGGACACCGATTAGTTTTAATTACGGAATAAACGTTCGTATAATCACATTTCAACATTATTTATATTATTTTTAGCATCATTAATCAAAATAAATATTATTGTGTAATTTGGCCAAATTATTAAAAACGTCAAATTAACTCGCTGTGAGTTGCATACGATCCATATAGTAATCCTGAAAAGTTTCATATCTCATAAATTTGGCTTCAGATTTTTCGATATCTAAGCCTACGTTTGCTACCTCTTTAATTGGTAAACGATTCCATTTACAATTATTCCAAATATAAATGTGTAACTTCCGAGAACCGAAGCAACGATAATACTAAGTCAATGCCGCGGTGTAGTGGTAAAGTGTTCGTCTTTTGAGTGGAAGGTTGCGCGTTCAATCCCAACCAAAATCCATTTCACTTTTATTTATAAGAAATAAAAGGTCGGTGTAATACATAAAAGTATGCACACCATCTTGAATTTCTTCAAATTTAACGAAACAAGAAAAAGTGACTCCACCCATGGAGTTTAAGTCTCCACTACATCCAAAATCTTTCCTATCCTCTCCTTCTTCCCCTTCTCTAACGCTCGTACTATGGTAACATATAAAAGGGTATTCATAACCCCTTGAGTACGTGTAAATTATAAAAAAAAAAGTCAATGTGAGAAACAAAAAATTAAATTTAACTGACAACGTAATTTATCTGTGATTCAATTCTTTCTAATGTTCGTAAGTAGAGATCCTTAAGTCATTTACATAAAGGTTAAGTCTTGTTGCAAGCTTAACTTTTGAATACTTACTTACATTTGAAAAAGTGGAGATTTTCTGCAATAAGCTGATACTGTAATTCATTGAATTCATTACCTCACGTGTTTCATGATAAAGAAACTGATGTTTTCTTTCTCTACTTAAGACATTGTTTTGGGAAGCGTATGAATCGACATTTCGTACCCAACCCCATTGTATTGCTCAAAAATTTCAGCTGAGGCAGCGTAGGGAAATCTCTGGAGTGATTTGCAGTTGAGCACGACTAGTGGTTTAGAATATTTGTAGTGGTGAAAACGTGAAATCTATTAGGATAAATTAGCTTCTTTGACCATTCCATTTTTGTACCTGTTGATTGGATGGTACCCTTATAAATTATTTCCAAACACCGATAGTAAACTCAAGTTAAAATATTATTTTGGTTTTATGTTTGGTGAACCCATCAGTTTACAAATGCCTGAAATGCCTAAATGCCAAGACACGTAGTGAGTAATAAACTGCTATGCAATGTCCTGAAGAAATGAAAAGGACTTAAATGATGACAGTTTTAAGAAGCATATGAAATGTAAAGAAAGTACTTGGAAATTGAAATGAATGGTAAGGATTTTCATGTTTGCTGCAGTGAAAAAACACCACTAGTTATATGTCTTAACTAAAGTGAAGTTAGTCGTTCCGTAACAAAAATTGTATATAATAACTTAAACCGTAGTAATAAACGATGTGGAGTTATCCGTTGACTAAATTTGAACATAAGAGCGTGTATTTCTTATGGGAAATATATTTATGCTATCTATATAGTATAAATATAGTAGTATTTTAAAACTTAAATTAAATCAATACAACAATTGATTTTCATAAATTTTATTTCCAATTTAGATCTCTGGGACCAGAATTTGGAGGAGCAGTAGGGATGCTTTTCTATACTGGTACAACGTTGGCAGCCGCTATGTATATTGTCGGTGCTGTTGAAATTGTACTTGTAAGTTTATAAAGCTCCAATTTTGAACTGAAAAAAATCTGGTTTTGCTCTTCATTTTATCCGAACATTTAAAATATTTTAATTCCCTGCAGACGTATATGGCGCCTTGGCTTTCTATATTCGGAGACTTTACCAAAGATGCAGAAGCAATGTTCAATAATTTCCGAGTTTACGGCACGGGTCTTCTTATTGTAATGGGTTAGTCTGAATAGTACCTTTATAACTTCAAAAGCCATGGCTAAAATGTAATTTAATTTTATTTTAGGTCTTATTGTATTCCTTGGTGTTAAGTTTGTGAACAAGTTTGCTACCGTCGCACTGGCCTGTGTTATACTTTCAATTATAGCAGTTTATGTTGGAATATTCGATAATTTAAATGGCAATGACAAACTTTTGTAAGTACTGCTAATTGAAAATATATATATCAAATTAAAAACTAACAAATATTTGTCATATATAAATATTTTATCTTGTATAGCATGTGTGTTCTTGGCAAGCGATTACTTAAAGATATTCCATTGGACAACTGCACAAAAGATGTGGATGGAATGTTATACAATTTATTTTGCCCCAACGGTGGAGAGTGCGATCCTTATTATTTAGGTGAGCACTTGTAAAACAAACATCGAAAAAAGTTTTATTATGATTTGTTATTCTTTCAGCTCATAATGTAACAAAAGTCCGCGGAATCAAAGGCTTATCAAGTGGAGTATTTTACGATAATATAATGCCATCATTTTTGGAAGTAAGTATAGCATTTAAAAGATGAATTCCCTTGGAAACAGGTTCACAGAGAATTTTGCAAAGAATAATATAGAAAATAAAAACTATCAATAAATAATATTGCTTCTATGCATGAAATCAAATATCTGGCATTAACGGTGCATTCAGGGACTCAAACATAACTTTGTAATTCATATTGCATGTGAAATTTTATTCTGAACAAATTTGAAAAGGCTTCTCATGACAATTTTATACTCTATGATGTCACGAATAGTTTTTAGAATAATTACTTTTAAGAATCAAAAAAATATTTTTTTTTTAATTTAATTTTCTACTAAATTGGATTGTGGTATTTGTCGCTCCTATGGCGTTTTATATTTTCGTAAGACTTCCAAATATAATTTTTGGAGTGAAAAGTGACACCTTTTTATATACCGTCTTTTATTCCGTCTTCTTCTTCTTTCTAAAATGCCAGAGTTCAATTTTCATTAATCTTTGCCTATAAAGATGAACATGTTTTTTCAGATACTATCGTCTTCACATGCTTGTGATTTACTATCAAAACAGGGATTTCTTGTTGATGCACAGAAGTGATTCTTTAATGCGAAGATATTAAGCCATATTTGTGGTTATAGTTTTAGTTTCGGTTAGTGGAAATAACTACAGGGATATGTTGGAAACACATTTTGTTAACTAATTTGGTGCAGGCCATATTGCTGCCCATTATTTGATGAATGTATTTTTTTTATAAAATAAACTAGCCCAAATCAGAAAGTAACGTCAAGTCATTAGTCCATTTCAAGATGTCAGAGACGTAAGACGAGCCCAAAGACAATATTGAAACCAAAATTGTTTAAAGAGCACTCAACGTATCTTTTGCTGCATGCGCTCCTATAATGGGCATATGAATGAACTTGAGTCGAGAAATGGTATGAGATGTATTACAAAACAAATAATTTTCGTTCGATGTTTTTAATAGCTTCTGGGTTAAACTATTTAAAAGAAAATGTATAGCTAGTCCCAATCGAAAGATCTCGTTATTATAAACAATTTTTTAAAAAGTATTTTAGATACTTTGGAAATTGGTGATAAATAATTATATAAGAAATTTTACCATATAAACGGAACTGACTGAAAATATTTTAAATCATTTTAAAATTATTTGAAGTTTGTTTATTTTGTGTTTTCTTTTTCTCAATTTTCAGAAAGGTCAATTCATTGCATATGGCGATCATGGAAACGATATTGGTATTGTTGGCGACGCGTCATACAACCAAATCATGGCAGACATTACCACATCGTTTACACTTTTGATAGGAATCTTCTTCCCATCTGTCACAGGTTAGTATTAATGGTTGCGTCGAGCACAAAAAGTATGCCGCTATAGAAATATCGATAAACTTTATACTCAAGAGTTCAGTTTGATAAGTGGAAATCAGTCTACCTAATGTCATTGCATATTAGGAACACCCGTGGTTCCCTTCATTTTCCCTCCAATCCACAATTCCAAGAAAATTAAAAAAAATTAACTTTGGCAACACTAGATAATTCTTGTGTCATCGTGAATGCTTCAAATAATTGATTTCCTATATGGATGATACATAATAATTCCGAACAATTACAGGTATTATGGCTGGTTCCAATCGATCTGGTGATCTCGCCGATGCTCAAAAAAGCATACCCATCGGAACAATTTGCGCAATTCTAACCACCAGCACAGTGTATCTATCGTGTGTGATGCTTTTTGCTGGCACAGTAGATAATTTACTTTTACGTGACAAGTATGTTTGGAAAATGCAGGATTTTTAAAATGTACATATTCTACTAACAACATTTCAGATTTGGACAGTCTATTGGTGGAAAACTTGTAGTAGCTAATATTGCATGGCCCAATCAGTGGGTCATTCTTATTGGATCGTTTTTGTCCACGTTAGGTGCTGGCCTTCAAAGTTTGACCGGTGCTCCACGACTCTTACAAGCAATAGCCAAAGATTCAATTATACCGTTCTTAGCGCCGTTTGCCAAGTCTTCATCTCGAGGAGAACCAACAAGAGCGCTTCTCTTAACCATATGCATTTGTCAATGCGGAATATTGCTTGGTAAGTCAAGACGCATTCGATACTATTCCTCTCATTGGTAGTGTAACGATATCTGCGATTATGATCGAGTAACACTCAGAAGCAGTAATGGGACTGAATTTTCTTTGAATATAGGTAATGTGGATCTGCTTGCTCCTCTACTCTCAATGTTCTTCTTGATGTGTTATGGTTTTGTGAATCTTGCTTGTGCTGTACAAACGCTATTGCGGACGCCAAATTGGAGACCACGATTCAAATACTATCACTGGTCACTGTCACTGATCGGTCTCACACTTTGCATCTCGGTGATGTTCATGACATCGTGGTACTTTGCTCTAGTTGCAATGGGAATGGCAATCATCATTTATAAATATATCGAATACAGAGGGTAAGTTAGCATCTACAGAAGTTATCCTCTCTTACAGCTTTAACCTGTCATGTTTCAATGATAGCGCCGAAAAGGAATGGGGTGATGGTATCAGAGGTATGGCTCTTACCGCCGCACGCTATTCACTTCTCCGGCTCGAAGAGGGTCCACCACATACAAAGAATTGGCGTCCACAAATTTTAGTAATGGCTAAGTTGAATGACAACCTCATGCCAAAATATAGGAAAATATTTTCGTTTGCAACACAACTCAAGGCCGGCAAGGGCCTTACCATATGTGTTTCTGTGATACCAGGCGATTACAATAAAATAAGTTCACAAGCATCACAGTGTAAGAGTGGACTGCGAAAGATAATGGATGATGAGAAAGTAAAAGGCTTCTGTGATATACTGGTAGCTCGTGAAGTTGAAGAAGGCATTAGTTCTGTGTAAGTTGTTCTTCAAAAAGTTTCAATGATTTTTTTACATCAGACATGATATTTTGTTGATAGGATACAAACTATTGGATTAGGTGGTATGAAACCAAATACAGTCATCGTTGGATGGCCCTATAGTTGGCGTAATGATGCCAAACAAAGTTGGAGAACATTCATACAGACTGTTCGAACAGTTGCAGCCTGCCATATGGCATTGCTAGTACCGAAAGGTATTAACTTTTACCCTGAATCTACTCATAAGGTATGTTTTTGAAATGAGTATATATAAATTTTATTTCGTAGTCGTGTTGTATATGGTGATTTAATATTTTAGTTTGTAAGATGTAATTTTAATGTCATCTCTAATCATTTACTTTGCAAATACTAATGTTGCCTGAATACAAAAAATAAATATACTTAAGAATCTGAAAAATAGCCCTTATTCCTGAATTAAGTGTCTCATCATTAAGCTTTGAATAAAATACAACATAAAATACCAAGAATTAATATATGAACAATTAACATAGAAGATTTGAAATTAACAAGAGCCTTTCCATTAAAACGCATATCAATCAACAAAGCTTCGTATAAGAGCTCAGTTTGGTAAATGTCTTGCAAAATTGCAAAATGTCGGGTACGTAGAAATTTATACTTTAATTATTGGGCACATATTTGACAGGGTAACGAAACAAATTTTTTTTTTCAATTAAATAAATATAATAAATAAATAATGTACAATTACCTTAAAATTCAAAACAAAATGTCCAATATTTTATTCATATTTCCAGCACGAAAGTTGAATTAAACCATTCTTTAAAAAAAATCGTGTGTTTTCCATGCATTTTGGTTGGCCTTGTAAACGACGGGCTTATTTTCGAAATGATTAAATGCTCTTGGATTAAGAGCATTTCCTAAAACGAACAATTTAAATTTGTGCATCCCAGACGCATTAGTGGAAGCAAGAAAAGTTATTCTCTCCTTGCTCACTTTTCTACCAGGAGCAGTAGTTTCTTTGATCCCACAAACGTTCTGTTTGGCATAGGCTTTAAAAATAGGCCAGACTCGTCCGCATTGTAAATTTAATCTGGTAACAAGTCGAGTTTTTAATTTTATTTTCGAATTAAATCAAAAATGGTTCCAGCAGTTTTGACTTATTTAACAGCTTTTTTCGCAATTTTTTTGCATGATTCTATTTCTTTTTTTGAAATTTGAAAACCAGCCATTGCTGGCATTTTAATCTCTCGGTCTTTCTATAATTTTCTTGTAAAGAATGCATGCTTTTGACTTAAAGATTTCTGTGGATATAGGTAAGTTTTGCTGCGTTGCCTCTGGAACCAATTGTACAAGGCTTTTTCCATCCTTGGGTACTCGCAGGCTTTTAAAGTTACGCGCTTTCCCGGTCCGGACTCAGAATTATTGTTAAGCAAATTTTGTTCTTTTTTATTCTGCTATGCAATTCTATGTTTAGCAAAGCGATTTTACTGATGCTCCGTTACCTAATTACACCAACAAAGCAATTACCGACCGCGAGAAAACATAAGAAAGTTGAAATTAATGAGTCACTTGTGTATCAAATTTGAAGCCGTCTAGCTTTCATTCGCATTCAAAGATGGATTAAGCGCAAGAACTCGAATAAACGCCGACTGTGCGAGCAAAACTGAATAAATATGACGAGATTTTTTTATTATGCGTTTTTGTTTCATCAAGCATAAAGTTAAAGAAGTCCTCACTACTACTTATGTATAGACAACTACATATATCCAAAAGAAAGCCTCTTTTGAATGTTTTGAACCATGCTCACTTCATCAAAAGCATTTTAATACAAATGTTGTTTTGCATAAAGGTAATAGAATTGATGCAACATTTTTGGACCATATTGGCTTCGTTTTTTTATCATACATAAATAATAGTAATTTTATTTTATTATTAGTCGTAAAGTCGGATAGGGTGGATTGTAATTTCTTACGTCTCAAAACACAATATTATATAAATACATGATAAAGCGATGGCAGACGTTTCTATCAAAATTAATTTATAGTAGTTCAAAGTATATAAAAATAATCTATTTAAAAAAAAACGTTTCGAGTGCGACTATGGAAATTTTGAATGCTAAACAATTAAATAATAAAAATAACGACTTTTAAATCATTTGTAGATATGCGGAAATATAGATATTTGGTGGATTGTCCACGACGGTGGACTCTTGATGTTACTTCCATTCTTGCTTAAACAACACCGAACATGGAAAAATTGTAAATTACGAATTTTCACAGTCGCACAAATGGAAGACAATTCTATACAAATGAAAAAGGACCTAAAGACGTTCCTTTATCATTTGCGTATTGAGGCCGATGTCGAAGTTGTTGAAATGGTGAGTAAACTATAAGTTCAGTTCCCGCACATATAATTTTTACTAATTTTTGTTAAAAGCCGTAAGCAACTTTTGTATGCATTTAAATCTGCAGTCAAAATTACAAAAAAAAAACAGAATGTATTGGAACAGAATTATTATTGTGATTTAATTTATTATATCTTTTAGATGACAAGTGATATATCAGCGTACACTTATGAGCGTACCCTCATGATGGAACAGCGCAATCAGATGTTGCGTGAACTCCGACTTAACAAGAAAGATAACTTCAAAGTTGTAAGTTGTGCTTGTTTTACTACTTTTCTATTTAATTTTAATTTAACATAAACAAAATTAAATAATAATAACAATCAACTAAATATCACATTATCAATCAACCATAAATCATAAACTAAGTTAAACAACAAAACCTTAATACTCTTTAAAAAAAATAATACATCGCTTCAGACAATTTTTAACTAATACCTGTTATCAAAAATAACTTTCTCTCCTTCAACAAAACTAAAGGTACAAACATTGGTGGACATTAACGAGAGCACAGGGGAGGATAAATTCCCTCTGGTAATGATAAGAATAAAAAACGAAAAACACATTTCTGTTTTATGAATATACAAATTCTTTTTTTTTGGTTGACATTCTTTCCTCCTGCGCTTCGCCTTTTTTTTTGATTTTGACATCGTTATGATTTCTTTCATATTTGTCATATAAAATGACAATATACAAAAATCGACCATCTCATGTTCACACAATTTCATGACTTTTTTTCGAATGATTTTACTACTTCTCTCATTGAATCACAAAACATAAATTTTGTTATGAATTGTTGTTATGCAAAGTTTTTTTGTTTTCATTTTTATCAATGTGTATAATTAGTTATACTTTGTTAATGCGTTAACAACTTCAGCAACATACGTACGTTAGCGTAGAAAAATGCAGCAAATAAAAGCATGCTCTATACTTAATTGTCAACTAAATAATTAATGTTAATCTAAGCTCGTTTTGTGGTGTTGCCACCAACTATATTTCAATTATTATTTACCTGTGTAATAGTTTGCCATAATTACTTGACTTTGCCGTAAAATCGTGGATAATTATTTGGTAACTTTTACTGGAGACAAATAATTAAGATTATATTTTCTGTGCAAAAAAATTTAGTTTAAACGCCTTTTATTCAAACCAAAAAATATTTCATGAACAGGGTGGGGAATTCATTTTGCTACATAAAGGAACGCAACTGTCCTTTTTTAATTATTTAAGCCAAAATGTAATTAACTTTTTTTTTTTTATTTTGTGAATGGTTTTTAAAAGTTATGGAGTTATGGAGTTCCATGAAATCATTTTATCGTATAACCTGGGATGCAACTCAGTATATAGAGTTTAGTTTGTTGGAGGCTTGCCAACTCCAGTTGAGAAAGCGTCCCGCTGCTCGAATTGGTGGCTCATCATCCAAGTCTTCCATTCTGTTAAAATCTTAATAGCAAACTGTTAATTAAACGAAAATGGGATTGATTACTACTCTGGATAAAAGTTCTTACTTCTTTTACTTTTTTTAGTAGCTCGTTTTAAGAGCGGTAAATTCTATGTTACCACAAATAACAAATCAAACTTTCAAAAAAAAAATTTAACTCTGAAATCATCCCATTATTTAAAAAAAAAAACTAACTATCTATTAAGCTCGAAATTGGTGGTCATTACTTTTGTAGTTTTGAAGTGAATTTAGAAATACAGATTAGAGACAACGGCAACCTATATGTTCTTTTTAATCCATAGAAAAAAGTCTACACGCGTGCATCTCCACAGTCCACATCAAAATAATCATGTGCCCAAGGAGATGACGGAAATACCAATATTACGGAGAGAATATATTTAATTTTTGCACGAGGCGGAACTTATTGAAACAATAACTCTCAAAAGTTGTACGCTCAATAAAATCTGACGAATGTCTACTATACCAATGAATTCATTAATTACCAAAAATATGAATTTGGTTAAAAAAGAAATTCCGAATTTAATTAATTAATTTACGTCACTTTGCAAACTTCGGTCTCAATGTCTATTTTTGAGTAAGAATTTATTTCTTTAAGGCTGTGTGTCAATTGCGTTAAAATTTTAGCTCAACAGTTCGCTAAAATTTATCCAGTGGCTAATTTTTGACATTTGTCATACCTTCTGAGGAGTGAGAGTGATCACTTGTGGATTAATCGTCGTTACCAGTGTTCACATGTGGCGGAAAAAACAACATTTCAATTAAAAAATAAAAAGCAAAAAAAAACATTCTTAAAATAAACTTAAAATGGGATTTTGAAAAAGGATGGTTACAAAAATGTTATGATTTCAATCGTTTCGCTTTATTTTATTTGCGCAATATGTCTGACTTGAACAAAGTAGAATGGATAACCTTAATCAATAACACAAATCATACAACAATATTTTTTTTACTGATAATAATGAATAATTAAGGGATTTTTGATGATTTCTTTGAATTCCATATTTTCTTAAAACAAGAAAATATAAAGAAAGGAATTATGTTTCAATTCTTTTGGGAAGTTATTGAAAATAACATTCCAATTAAAATCCAATTTAATCCAATTGACACAGCAAAAAGCCAATTTGTTTTTACCCCTGCAGAAATGTCAAAAAATAGCCAGTGGATAAAATTTAATCGCATTTTAACGCAATTGACACACGGCTTTTTTTGGTTTTATTTCTGCCATTCGGACTCAATAACCCGATTGTTAGTGGGCCGAACTTCGCCGCCAAGAAGGTCTGGGTTCGATTCCCAGACATAGCTATATTCTATAGCTATATTGCGATAATCTGACTATTATCAAGTATTAGGAAAAGCTTATCTTACTTCAGCCATTCGGATCGGCATTAAAATATCGTGTGTGAGAAAAAAACTAATCGCATAGAAAAATGTCTTTGTGTCATAATCTTTGCAATTGGCATGAAATGGCATTGTGCTCTCACATTTATTTTATGAATAGTTCGCCCAATGGAGCCGAAAATTATTTTTACTGTAAATTTGGACAATTTCCGTTCTGTTGATTTTTATTAAAATATACTATTTAGAGGACACTATTATAAGGCTATCGCTCGGCTTCACGGCGTATATCCAAAATAGGGATGAATGAATTTGAAATATGGCATAGATATGGAGGATTACTACTACGATGTTACTTAACTGAAGATTTTCACAATTCTAAAGTGAAACGTTTCATTTTTTCAACGAGTAAAAACATGTTACGTTTTAAAATAATGCATAATCTAAAGGTTGTGCAGCGGCTAAAGACAGGTTAAAGTATCGTGATACATACTAAATGCTGTGCTGTGTTACTTAAGTTTTCAACCTTGCGTTAGATGTCACAACAAACTAGCTTATTACATCGCACTTACTTAAAAAAACATAAATTCACAGCTCAAAGAAATTTGACTAATAACAAAATGCAATTAATGTCACATGAAGTAAAGATGTCGGTAGCTATGTAGGTACTTAATCCAAACCTTTTATTTTATAAACATTTCTGAGGTGAGAGTGTGAGACGGAACCTGTAACTATCCATAGACGTTGAGATGATGCTTGTAGATGTTTATTGTCTGTCTCTGCTTTTTAATGGTTGTAGATAATAATTTATTGGTGGAAGTATCTAGGTATTCTGGAAGTTTACTTCATTGTTTGCTTGTTCTGTAACAAGCCGTCGTGGACCGGCCGAAAGAAGCGAAGCTTTTACGTATTGGCCCGCGTTACGTGGCGGGCTATTATATATGTATATATACTTATATCTATATACGTATATATACGTATATGTATTGCATATATATATATATATATAGCTTTTTTAAGGACGTAAAAACGAAATTTATATATATATATATATATATTATATACGTCCATAAAAAAGCTACCTTCACTTCAAAAAAATGTTGGTATTGCGTTGTACGTGTCGTTGTTAGGTAGACAGTAGTCTGTGAATTAAAAATCCGTGTCTTCTGGGTCGTTGAAATTTAGCAAATCTGTGAATTATTTTTCTAGAAAGGATGAGAGAATCGATCCTTGTGATAGCCCAGCATTTAAAGAGAATCTGTCTGACGAAACGCCATCCACAGCTACTCGCAAAGATTAGTCTTCAAGAAAGTTTTTTTAATCTGCCGAATGCAGTCAATTTGGCTAGCAAAGCCCTGTACAAAACTTCCTTCCAGCAGCAAGTCTAAAGATTTGCTTATTTATCCATTCATTTATGGGAAATCAAAAATCTCGATATTAATATTGTTTTTTCTATTATCCACCCTGTTTAATGTTGAATTTCCTGCAAACATTTAAGCGAATAAGTCCCCTTTTCCCTTTTAAGTGTTAGATAGCGATAATAAGTTCTAATTTAATGACCGAGTGAAGAGTGGAAGAGTGGCGCATGGGGTAAACAGGGTGTAGTGTAATAACCCCCGCCGAAATAAGCAAAATGGGGCTGATTTCCTCAAAATAATGAAATAAATAGTCCTTTCAGAGCTTAATTCTTTTTGGAATTGGGAAATAAGTCCTGCAACTGTTAATTCCTTTTGGTTATGGAGTTTATTTCATTTGCATGCATCCAAACTCGCACACATCCCAAATTTAACAGTGTACCCAAGCAGGAAGCCATGTAGGGGTTATTTCCTTTTTTTGGGAAGTAAGCCCCATTGAGCTTTTTTTAGTATTAGTCAATGGAGCTACTCGTACGACTGTGTCACAATCCAAATGTTGCCAGTATTTTAGAAAATTGTACAATGTTTTCATTGTTAAATTTTTCTAAAGTGACACATGTGAATTTTGTCTGTCAGTTAAAAGAGTGATATGTAATAGATAGACAAAAGGCGTACATTACTGTCAAAAAAATGGCTTTTTATTTATACGTATCGACTGTGTGCATACAAGCATTACGTTTTTTTTATTAAGTATTTTTTTACTGCCAATTTGTTTTAATTGAAATGTTAAGCCGTGGTTATGCTTTTATAAATTGAAAATAGCACAGTAAATGAACGGTAAAACAATAATTTATCGAATAAGGTTGAAGAGATTAGAATAGTTCTGGGACATACGAACGAGGTTTTGATTTTTGCATAATGACGAGTTATGAAATAGTAAAGATCAATACAGATTGTATCATCATCTTTAACATTTTTTTTTTTGGTTTCCCATTTCTACGCATGCTGTAATTTGTTTGTGTTGAATGTGTGTGTATTATATATAAACCTTCATGAAATTTTATTTGTTAAGTCAAAACTGACAAAAAAGTTGGATTACTCATTGTTTGCTATAGGGACTAGCAGTCGTTGCAATTTTTAAAACATTTTCTAATTAAACAAATGAGAATGTTGAAAATAGGTGTCGTATACGCAACATTTCGACAGTAACATAATCATACGTGCAAAATTATAGCAATCCCAATGGTGATATTATAGTTAAAAATGTATTCGTTTGTCCCAGTCCTAGTATCTTTCTATCTTCCCAGTTAGTTTATTCTGTTAGTTATTATCTATGTATATCAACTCTAGGCCAACAATAATCTAAGTACCTATTGGTGTTCAAATTTCGTTCTATAAAATAGCCTAACTAAAAAGAATTATAAATCTCTTTTAGGTTCAAGCAATAGTAGATCATCACCATGATACTACCAGAACAAGTGCAAAGGTCAGATTTGCTGATCCTTCTGAAGCCTTGGAAGAAAATTGTGAAAAAAATGTAAGCAACCTGGAAAAATGACAAACCATATATTAATTCATCAATTATATCCCAATAGCATTTAGATTATTATAAGGACAACCAAGATGATGATAAGCAAAGAAGTAATTCATCTAACACCGATGGTGAATCAAAAGAACTAGTTCTAAGGACGAAGAAAGGAATAGAGAATAGTGAACCCGATGAAGAGAAGAAGGAGAAATCTACTCATGATCCACATAAGGAAGTCAAATCAAGACCGTAATGTTTTTTTTTTTGTTGATCTATGAATGGTGATACTAAATTCTGTTTTATTTTTCCACATATAGCGATGAGTTCAATGTTAGACGAATGCACACGGCTGTGAAATTAAACGAAGTCATTGTAAATAAGTCAGTAGATGCACAATTGGTAATAATGAATTTACCAGGACCACCCAAGGACTTAAAACATGGGAGAGAGAGCAACTGTATCCTTTTTAAATTAAAATTTATTTTAGGGTATACAATTTCATGATTTTTTTAATGAGGAAGCTGTCGTTATACGGGTTAAGCAATATGCTGATGGTAAGAACAGCAGTTACAATGGCTTGTTATATAATGATACCTACCATTTGATTGTAACTGGTATTTTTTTCCTAAAACTTATTTCTTGAACTTTGTGTTCAAGATTTTTACGTTATATGATAATGATACAAAACTCTCATGACATTATAGAGAGAAACAGCGCGTTTTTCAACAATCACTTTATTATTATTTACATTCAATGTTTATCTTAAAACAAATGTCATAATCCTTAACCTATAAATACAGATATGGAGTTCTTGGAAGTATTAACGGAAGGCTTGGAGAAAGTGCTAATGGTTCGTGGAGGAGGACGCGAAGTTATAACGATATATTCTTAAGAAGAAAATAAAAACATTCATTTTGTCACTAGTTCATTAAAATTAATGAAAAGCCGGGCGATACACACATATAATTGTTAACATTTAGTTTGTAAGTATGCTACCAATGAGTGGTAACAAAAAGGCGAACTTAACTTTTGCTAGGTTAACTGAATGTAGTCAATTTTGAATGGTTTAAAAATAAAGGGAAATTTACAAAAAAATAAGCGCTGCTATTTTATTTGGCACCAAATGACACAATGACTTAGCCGTAAGTATTCATACCGTAACAAAAATAAATGTTCATATAAATTTACATGCATAGATACTTACTCACTTACTTAACTGGTGCTACAGTCTAGAATGAACTTGGTACTCAAACAACATGCCTCTTCAATTAGCTCGGTCAGCTCGTATAGTTCTGGTTGAACCTTTGTCACCATAGCCCGTCTACGCAAATAAGACCGAAGAATTTTCCTGTCGAATCGACCATGTATTTCTTCATCCACTTTTGAGACGATCAATGCTTCAGCGCCGTATAGCAGGACTGGGAGGATTAGGGTCTTATATAGGATCTCCTTACTAGTTCGAGTGAAGGCTTTACTAATGAATTGCCTTCTTAGCCCGAAGAAACAGGGGTCGAAATATCACATCAGTCATCGAGTCATGCGTGACTGAAAAATGTTGATTTGGTATCATCGCATACGAGATTCGAGTATAGAGTATCGAATTTTGTTATACGATGACAGTATAACAAAATTCGATCATCGATCATATTATCATACGGTAGGGTTTGTGGTGTCGAGTGGATGCATTTTTGTGAGAGAAAATGTAATATATATTTATTTTGTCATTTTCATATTCTTTTCAATATAAAGAATGTACTCTTATTCACTCCTTTTAATAAAACTGTAATCGAAAGTTTAAGTTATAAGACATGTGTCAAGAAAATTAAATTTAAATTTCATTATGCATACGCGGAATTTTGTAAAGATAAAGGATTGCTTTTATCTCGTAAACGTCTTCGGCAATGGATTCACAATTTCCATCTTCTGAGTCGGAAGATAAAAATACAGCCAAACACGACAATTTATTTTTTAACAATTTAAAATTCGATACGTCACCACTCGTATGTGATAATCCCAATGAAGTTACTCCATGGACTCGTGACTCTGTTGTTGGCTAGGGAGCTTTGCAAAATCCTGTAAAGAATTAAACAAATTAAAGAATTCACATGACAGTGCATTGCCTTGCCTAAATTTGGTATCGAATGTATCGGTGTATCCATCGTCATTCTACACAAACGGCCAACAGCATAAGCAGCAAAAGAAGCAGCCTCAACAACAACAACAACAGCAGCAGCAGAGGAAGCGGCAACAACAACAGGAACAGCGGCAGCAGCAGCAGCAGCCACAGCCGCCGAAAAAAGAAAAAGTGCCACCCATCAACACCTACAAAATGGACCTCAAGGAGACTATTGAAATATGTTAGTCGGCCATAGGCTCCAATTTTACAATTAAACGATTAAGTCAGGATAGGCATGCTATCCACTGCCTAACAGTGGAGCATTATAAAATAATTAAGCAATTGCTTGCAGACACCACAACGGAGTTCTTCACATTTACTCCGAAAGTAGAAAAGTGCCAGACGGTTGTCTTAAAGGGCCTAGATTCCTCAACGGATCCGCAGGCGCTGTTAAGTGAGCTCCGCCATGTAGCGACGGACGAGCTCGAAGTCGTAGGTGTAAAGCCATTCACCACAGTGAAGGCCAGACGGGAGAATCGGAAACTGCCGATCTTCCTAGTACAGCTATCGCCCCAAAGCAAAATGGAAAAGTTGAGGAGTATCTCAGTCCTCAACTTCCAGGTTGTACGTTGGGAAAAATTAAAAAGAGGTGACAGCATGCTTCAATGCAATGCACGCCCAGCCAACTGCGAAATGCAGTCACGCTGTGTTAAGTGTGGAGAGAACCACAACATAGGAGAGTGCAGGTTAGGAAAGGAGCGGTTCGATGACATGACCCTGCTTAAATGTGCACTATGCGGTGGCGGCGGGCACCCCGCAAACTATCGGAGCTGTCCAAAGTTTCAGCAACTTAAAATAAATAATAAAGCGAAGCAAACGGTAGTGGCAAATCAGCCAGCCGTTCGTCCTCCCTCAATGTCCGTCAATCCCCAAATTTCCTACGCCCAAATGGCGTCAGGAAAGGGAAAAACGGTACAGCATCCACCTAAGGAAGCCAGACAGGCTCCCGTGCCTCAGGCTCCAGCAGTGGATGCGGATTTGTTGACTGCGTTTAGGGCCATTCAAGGTCAGCTAGCCGGTCTTCAAAACCAGCTACGGGAGCAGGCGTCAAGGGTAGACTATATCTACTCCTTGTTGCCGAGCTTAACGCAACTTAGATCGTAATGGGCGCGCTGTCAGAGAGACCCTAGAAGATCCTGGCTGTGAATGTAAATTCACTGATTAGGATCGAACGTAGAGCTAATCTTTTCCAGTTGCTTACAGACCAAAGTCCCGATGTGCTTATGGCTAGCGAAACTAAGCTAAACCAGAAGCATAAATTGGCCAATAGTAATTACAATATCGTAAGAAGGGACCGACCCAACTCCACTCAAGGAGGCGGAGTCGCTATCTTTATACGAAAAGGCATTAGTTATAAGGTCATATATAGTGGTGAAGTGCGCCGATTCCGGCTGCTGGAAGCCTGCGTCATATGCATTCCTCTCCAACAAGGGAAGCGACTGTATGTGATAGCGGCCTACGCACCGGAAGCACCTCAGATTACACTTTTTACAACAGAGCTCGGAAAACTTTTCGAATCTCTAAGACTGAACTCAGTGGAGAACTTTTATCTTTTGGCCGGAGATTTAAATGCCAAACACGAAGATTGGGGAAATCAATTACAGAATCCTCGGGGTAACCATCTTTACAATTGGATGGTCCACTACAATGTTGAATATAGGATCGACATTCTCGCCACAGATAGGCCATCGTTTCCGAGAAGCGGTGCTTTTAGATCTTTTACTGCGAGACACAAGACTGACAGTTACTAACAGAGTAGGTCAACACCCGCGAAACTGTTTACGGACGATTGAGTACGACAGTGATCACTGCGGACTCGCCGCCGTAATACAGCTTCCGAACGAGCTTGTGGCGCTGGAAGAGTATGTGCCTGTGCATTCTTACAATTACGGTAAAATGCGCTGGCCTCGCTTCACCAACGCCTTATCAAGAGAACTACGTTCGAGGGCCTTTTTACCACCAAACAACAGAAACCTAACAAACAACGAAATCGACGAATACTTACAACAAATGGACGAAACGATTCAACCAACAATGAACAGGACGATACCGAAATACAAAGAACATGACATAACGTCTACGTACAGAAACGCGACTATTGACGCACTACACAGACAAAAAAGCGGACTTCTGACAAGACTTAAACTCTTGTACAGACGACTGACAAACCCACGCGATTAGAACACTGAAGGCGTCGATCAAAAACATCAACCAATTGATCAAGGAGAACTATCGGTTGTCCATTAATTTGTTTTGGAATAACAGAATTCGGGCCGTAAATTCCAGCGACCCGAGTATGTTTCCACAAATTAATAAGATCTTTAGGAGGAAAGGTCATAACGACCTTCCGTGTATTAAGCTCCAACGAACAACTGACAATACAAACATACTTTTGACCGCAGGAATTGATCCGGGGGAAGCCGTCTTCGACGACGATTTCTATGTTATTGAAGATCCTCAGGAGAAAGTGGAGGCAGTGGGGGCTGTCTTTCAGGAAGTGTATAAGGTGAATGATAGCATTCGCCCGAACCGCGTCCTGGAAAACAATGCCCTGCTCCATCATTTCTATCTCCGAAACGACATAACGCAATGGCGATCTGAGAACCGTGGTTTCACCCGGTTTGATGACGAAAACTTGGCAAACGCCATAGTCGCCGAGCGAAGTGGGTCTAGTCCCCTGTTAATCTCGAAGGTGGAACTCCAGATCATCTTCGATTCCATAAAGAAAAAGAAGTCAGCGGGAGTCGATGGTATATCCAACATTGTACTGCGACACTTACTACCTGAAGCTGTGGACATTTACGCCACGCTGTTCAACAACGCGCTGAATAATGCATATTATCCAGTACGTTGGAAGACGGCGGTGGTTTATCCTCTCCCGAAAAAGGGAAAGGACAACTCCAATCTGGCGAATTTCCGGTCGATAAGTCTCCTTTCGAGTATCAGCAAAGGTTTTCGAAAAGATTCTCAATCGAGCACTGTTCAAGTGGTCTGAGGACAATAATATTATACCAGAGAACCAGTTTGGTTTCAAGGCTGGACATGACTGTATTCATGCCGCCTCCAAACTCGTCTCTGATATACAATGGAACAAAGCCAAAAAACAGTGCACTGGTGCATGTCTGGTTGATTTAGAGAAGGCTTTTGACACCGTATGGTTAGAGGGCCTCTATCTAAAGCTGACCAGACTTGGCATAAGTAAACCACTGCTATATATGCTTCATGACATGCTGACTGGTAGAACGTTTGTTGTCAAAAGTGGCAATGTAACTTCTACCACAGAATTTTTCATTCAGAATGGTCTGCAACAGGGTGCGGTAAACTCGACGATTCTCTTCAGCATTTACACCAGTGATATGATAGGTAGTCTTACTCAGGCAATTGCGTATGCGGACGATCTTATCGCGTACAGAACAGCCTCTACTGTCGAAGTCATTCGAACTCTTTTGCAGCGGGACTTCGACAAGATCCAGAGATATTGTGATGACTGGAAGTTGAAAATCAACTTTCAGAAATCAGAAACTATCCTGTTTAGGACACCGTTGTCTAGGGCCTCTAGGGATACGAGAAAGGACTGGCGAAAGCTGGTGATCGTTGGACCAAACGGACAGCCACTGGCGAGTAAAAGTGTAGTAAAGTACCTTGGCATCTGGTTAGATCAGTATCTATATTTCGGAAGACATGTAGATGCTGCTCTGGCTAGAGCTAGTAGAGCATTTGCCCTGACAAGACGATTGTTTTATAGCAGTCGTCTTGACAGCAGGGTGAAGGTGATTTGCTACATGGCCCTCATTAGGCCGATGATTGCCTATGGGTGCCCGGTGTGGTTCAACGTTGCCCCATCTCAAATGGAAAAGATACGGGTGTTTGAGAGGCAGTGTCTGAGGAGCTGCCTTGGACTTCACAGAACACCAGTATCTGACTACACAAAATACTATTCCAACCAGGTCCTATACAACGGGGCCAACATAAACCGAATAGACAATTTTCTGGTGAAACTCATTTGATTTCACGCGGCAAGAGCGATGGCTTCGAACAATAGTCTCATCTTTGGGGCCTTCTATCCCAATGATGAATATTTTGAGATTGCGCGTTTAAGTGGCTTTATTCCGCCCGAAGCTTTCCTATATTTGGATAGTCGAGGGCTAATACAGGATAGATCGACGGTTCCGCTAATCTACCACGTCTTCCGACGAACTGTGGATAGGCGTCTCCTATACGACCGAGACGTCGTCGCTCAGGGCGGAGGAGAGCGGCTGGGGTTCAGCAGGAGTGTGTCCGATTGGGACCGTCGGAGTAGGTCACAACAGGAGAACCTGTTGTGGTGGTTGAATGAGTATTAAAGATAGTTGACTTAAAGCAAACTACCTGCAATATTGAATTTTTTCTCAAACTCATTTGATTATGTCGATTTATGCAACAACTTTTTGACCATTCGTTTCTAATTTCAGTGATTGATATTATAAAAAGCCGTAGTTTTCTTTCTGCCAAAATCACCAAGTCCGTTTCTTAATTACCTACCTCGTTCAAGTAATTCTTTGGTATTTTTGACCGCAGCAGAATCCTCTCTATCGAATGAATGAACAATTTTTACAACATTTACAAAATTTTCTGCAATTGCTTCTATCTAGGTTCCCCAACGAGTTGTAACTAGTTGCGAAGAGAATGATAGATCTGGTTTGTTGCAAAGAACATTAAATGTTGCAAACAATTCTGAGGCCTTATCGGTAATGATACATTAAATTCAAAATTATCCTTTCGATCAGTTGATAGCAGCGAAGTGACTCGGTGACTTGCATCCTAAATTTCTTATGATACTTCTACCAATCGCTTTGCCAATAATTATTTATTTTTTTAATAGCATTTTACCAAAAAGTATATATCCTAGGCAATGGAAACTAGCAAAGTATACATCCCTAAAAACTCCAAAGGCGATGAATTCTGGCCTATAGCAATTTTACCTTTCTCGTCCAATGCTTTCAAAAGAATTTTTAAAAAACCAAATGGCCATTCATTTCAATTCATCTAACTTATTAACATCGAAGCAATCTGGCTTTCGAAAAGATCACATTAACTTTCTGGATTTCTAGATTTCTCAAAAGCGTTCAATATGGTCGACCACAATGTTTTATATCGAAAACTTTATTAAGACTTTAATTTATCGTCGAGTACCGTGAAACTTTTATTTCCCTATCTTAAAGATGGAGTGCGGTCCGTGCAGGTAAATATCGACTTATCAGAATCAGAATGGTTGCGAGATATATTCACATCGTGACGTGGTGAACAAAAGAAGGCGTTTAATAGCATCGTACGATATGTCTTTGGAGTACGTAAATATGGTAGACTATCGGGATGTTCTAAATGTCTGCTTAACATGACATTTAAAATTTTTTTTAAGTACCGAGCTCTATCTTTGCTATCGAAAATCCTTTTAAATCATCGACCAAAATATCTCTCTGATATGATATGCACCACCGTATCTCAAGGAACGCGTACGCTTCCTCAACTTCCAGGTGGTGCACTGGGAAAAATTAAAAAGAGGTTACAGCATGCTTCAATGCAAGCGTTGCCAAAGGTTCGGCCACGCCCCAGCCAACTGCGAAATGCGGTCCTGCTGTGTTAAGTGGAGAGAGCCAAAACATAGAGAGTGTAAGTTAGGAAAGGAGCGGGTCGAAGATATGAACCTGCTGAAATGTGCACTATGCGGAGGTGGCGGACACCCCGCAAGCTATCGGGGCTGTCCTAAGTTTCAGCAAATTAAGATCAATAAAAAAGCGAAGCAAACGGTAGTGGCGAATCAACCAGCAGTTCGCCCACCCTCAATGTCCGTCAATCTCCAAATTTCCTACGCCCAAATGGCGTCACGAAAGGGAAAAACGGTACAGCATCCACCGAAGGTAGGCGGACAGTCCCCTGTACCTCATGCTCCAACAATGGATGCGGATTTGTTGACTGCATTGCGGGCCATTCAAGGTCAGCCAACCGGCTGAATAATGCATATTATCCAGAGCGGTGAAAGACGGCGCGCGGTGGTTCCTCCACCTCTCCCGAAAAAGGGGAAACACAACTCTAATCCGGCAAATTTCCGGTCGATAAGTCTCCTTTCGAGTATAAGCAAGGTTTTCGAAAAGATTCTGAATCTAGCTTTGTTCAAGTGGTATGATGATAATAATATTATACCAGAGAACCAGTTTGGTTTGAGGGCGGGACATGACTGTATTCATGCCGCCTCCAAACTCGTCTCTGATATAGTAATATACAATTCAACTAAGCCAGAAAACAGTGAACGGGACTGGTTGATTTAGAGAAGGCTTTTTACATCGTGTGGTTAGAGGGCCTCTATCTAAAGCTGACCAGACTTAACATAATTAAACCACTGCTATATATGCTTCATGAATGCTACCGGTTGAACGTTTTTAAAAAGCCGTTTAGAAAAGAAGCAAAACGTTTTTTGCCGATTTCTCAAAAGTGTGGAAAGTTTCGTTACCCACTTATTGCATTCAGGTGACGATATAATGAAATACATCTCCCCGTATGTGTTTCTGAAATGTTCTTTAAATATGTTTTCAATCTCATTAAACTTAAAAACAAGAGTTTTTACGGCTTACCGTGATGATCTTTATGACATTGGGGGTTATCATTATCAACGAGCTGTGTTGGAGTCTTATATTCGTTAGTTGTTTGATTGAGAAGTAAAAACAATATACATATCCAGCTATCTGTGTGTGATTTGTTTTATTATGCAGTTTTTCGTAACATAAAATCAAGTTCAAAACTATTGTATCTAGTCAGCCGTTTTTCTTATGGTATTTAGTAAGTTAGTTGATGTCAGTGCATCAGGAAACAGTGTATGGTAGTTGATAAGTGGTACATATGCTGCAGTAATTACTCGACCGGCAAACCACCGTCCGTGCAATGCATTAACGGCCAACACAGCCGTTGTTATGCTGGGACACTTGACATACACGTTGCCAGTGGGCGATTCCTTATCTACATAAATGTGCAAAATGCCACCGTGCTTCCTGCATTCTTCGATTACATCGTCCCGTATCTCGGTGTCCCACAATGGGTTTGTTTCCTTATGCGGATCGAACATATTTGCGAGCATAAAGCACTGCGTCGCTATTGTTGGACTCTGTGTTTGCGGTTGAGAAACCACTACCGGCTGTGGGGCAGTTGCTAGCAGAGCGGTGGCAGCAGCTTGTGGAACAGCTAGTCCGGCACCTTCGGCAAGCTTAAACATAAGCTGCAGTCGACCAGTAGCTCCGAGATCAATACCACTGCGGTCCATTTCATCTGTATCAAGAGAGGTTGTATTCATATCAAGACGCTCAGTGACATTGCCTACTTTCATTGGACGACCAGCTAACTCGAATCCATTTAGTTGCTCCAGCGCCTTCTTTGCATCGTCTGCATTGTGATACTAAAAGGAGAAAGACAAGTTACAATATGAAAAACCTTTTGACTTTGAAAATTTTGATATACCCTTACCGCAATAAATCCGTATCCCTTTGAGCGTCCTGTCTCTGTGTCCGTTATTAACTGAATGGAGTCGATTTTTCCGAATGGTTCGAAAATTCCACGCAACATTTCTTCAGTTATGTTAAAATGCAAAGAGCCCACATACAGGCGCATGGGTCCTGTGTGATTTTTGGGTGTAAATGTTGGTATAGCACTCGCAATACGATTCTTCTCGGCCTGAGTGTGCTGCACACAAATTGGTATACCCAATAGCCTTTGACCAGAGAGACCAAGCGCTAAAGCAACCGATTCTGGATCTTTGAACTCAATGTAGGCAATGCCTTTGAATCGTTTTGTCTTGTTGCATGTGATAAGTCTTACATCGCGAACTTTACCGACGCTGGAAAAGAACTCTTCCAAATCTCTTGCGCGAATACGTTGTGATAATTGCATGCAAAACACTGTGCGGGCATCTCTTTCCTCAGGACTCAAATCGGCTCTAGGCGATTGATCACCAAGCCCGTTTGGTGGTGTGCGACCTCGCTTGAACGGTTTCGGTGAATAGCTACGACGTCTGCAAATAGAGAAATTAAAATGAAGCATTAATGATTGAAAACTATTAGCACAAATCTAAAATGCTTGAGCCCTCTCCCATATTAATATTTTAAAATATAAAAGTGAGCATTTGGTGGACCTCATGAGCTGCAGATGCATGTTTTTATTTTAACTCTTATTGAGTTTTTCGTCCGCATCTTTTCTTGGAAGAGTTGTAGCATTTCAAGAAATGATAGGAACGTGGTTATCATTTTTTCGTTTAGCGTAGTTGCTCTTGGTTTTTCCGTGATTTTATAATTTACATGAAGAGCCGATTCCAATTTATCTTACAGCCTTAAACACGGTTCTACTAAAAGCGAAGCCACCGAAGGCAACTGGCCCTGCTAGATGTACTGACACCGAAGAATAGAGTTATTGTGATCTTAAAACACCAAAGACTATCTTTTTCGAGAGGAAAAAGGCAAGAGATTGCACCAAAACTGAGTTTATATGTATCTGTTGTAACAAAGGTAAAAAAATCGTTGACTAAAATGACTCCTTCAAATTGACTGAATGGGCATTACTGCTGCAGACATTTCCAGCCTTCAGATTTGTGACGACAATGACGACCGAACATACATATCTATGTCATAACGACAGTTGCATCTGACTTAAGTAACTCGATATGTGAGTTAGTGAGGGGTCAGTGGCGCGGTGGTTTGTGCGATGGCTTACGCAGAGAAGGCGTTAGTTTGATTACGTTTTCACTAGATATTCTGACAAATCGTAGGCACGAGAAGCTTTTTTTAGTCAGCCGACCACACTTGTCGCAATCTTGCATGAAGTACAAACGCATAGATGAGCCAAATTTGAGTGTTTAATTCGATTTAAAAAAAAACTGCGCTTACAAAAATCATTTGTTACATATATATCAACGAATATAAATACGAACTTTAGAAGGAGACTTTCAAAGCAAAGCGTGGTCACAATTGAAATTGCTTTCTGCAGGAGGTTAACGATGGATATTTTGACATTCAATGCCCACACCAGGATAATAGAACATCTTTGCAACATATCACCAACAGATAAACCAAACGGAAGTCTATCGATTAGAATTGTTTTGACGCCAACTTTGAAATAAATACTTTAGCAATACTCAAATAGTAATACGTGGTCATAATTAGAATTGTTGAGTGGAGAACAGGAAAATATGATTATAGCGATTTACTTTGGATTCAGAAAGATTCCTTCAGATAAGTTTATTTTGCAAAGACACTCTTACTCGTGAAAATAGTACAAACAAAACTCTTAATTTGGTAATATATTAGCTAAAAAACAGAGGTTATTATTTACCTTTTATCCCGTGAAGGTTCCGGTCTTTTTGACCGACCCGGCTTCTCCCTAATCGGACTAAGTCTTCTCTCTTTGGATCGGCTTCTACGATCGCCTGATCGACTTCGTCTCCGATCGCGTACTCGGTTGGGCTTTCTATCGCCGGATCGACTTCTTCGACAATCGCGTGATTTACTACCCCTTTTTTCGCGAGAACGACGTCTTTCTCTGTCTCTGGATCTATCCACCGAGCGATGGCGTTCCTTTTCCGAGTCCCTTGAATAACTATATTTGCTCTTTTCATCATTTGTACGACTCCTCGAAGGACTCCTATAAATCAGATTAACAAAAAAAAGTTTGTATAACTGTTGTCATCACTTTCTTGTAATAACTTACCTTGACGAATATCTTGATTTGTAGTTATCGTCCTTGCGGCCATTGCTTGATTGATTGTAATTAGAGGGTTGTCCAGTTTTTATCTGTTAATACTCAGTAAAGGTACAGCAAAGACGTTCAAAAATACACGTCAACAATTTTTTGAAGGATGAAGCAAATCGAAGAGTTTAAATTAGTAAAAGATCATAATGATTTTTTTTTGTTTTTTGGTTTATATGAAGTACTGTTGATTAATACAAATAACACAAAATTCTTTGAATTAGTGTGTCGCACTATGGACTCTTTCTTATTTGTATAGCGTACATTTTGAGAGACGCTATGGTAACACAAAAAAAATTTACTCTTTGGAGTTGCATTTTTTTTCTATCCTCCCTTTGTATTATGCTGCCCGGACGAAATTTGTCAGTGAAATCTGAAAATCAGTGGCATTTTGAAAAATGATGGGTACAAAGGATTCAACATTTTGTTTGCATAATAAGGAAATATTGAACATTTTCCGAAAGTGTATTTTTTTAAAATAAATTATGTTTTTTTTATATTCGTTATCGAATATTCACAAGTATTTATAACTTACCGAAAAGTCCGGCTCATGTGTAAGTATTTAGAATGACCAATACAATCAATAGCAAATTGAGCTTAAAGGATTTCTGTAAAAAAGTATTTGTACCCTTTGAGAAATGTTCATAGTTTGGATGATGTTATTCTTTGTTCGAGAATAGATCAGACTAGGCATACACTGTTTTATTTGTTTGTTTATTATTATGTTTTTTTTTGGTTTTAATGCAGATAGTCAGAGCAGCAAGATTTTGTATATACCGTCATATGCATGAAGAAAAAAAAAAAAAAAAACAATATTAACTACCTTGCGGCGATTTCCACAAATTTCGATTTTTTAAAAGACACAAGGCAGGTAAAAGATTAGGTTAAACGTTTGATATGGATTTAGATAAGAACGTGTCATGTGTTTAGGGAACATTCTGTTGTGCTAACAGTCCAATCATAGAATTCAGACGCCAATAATGTCGTTTGGTGATGGAAACTATCGAATTATGAGGTTAGTTCATTAATTAATAAAATGACGTTAAATTTAGTATTATGGAATTGTGTATTCAAATAACGAGTTCAATAATTTATTTGTTTTGTGAGGTTAACAGCAATAAGATTTTTCCGACACTAGAAAGATAACTAAAATGCTGTATCTGCTTTCGTCCGAAATAAATTGTCGTACGCGACTTCTTATTGAAGTCATATAAGACCAAAATGAATAAATTCAATTTCGGGATCAAAAAATCGGTAAGCATTATGTTCCTTACGTTCACCATCGAACAAAAATTATACAATCAGACGTAAGTTACGCCACAAAGTATATTTTAAACAGTGCGGTATAAAACTGGGTCTTAACGAATATAACTCTCAATTTAGCTCCGTAATTAGCTTCATGTATCCTGTGGTACAATTCAAGTTGGTTGATGTGGTTTCTACATGAGTGCGACATGCCGAGGCCTTTTTGCCTTGGAATTGAAAATATTCCATTTTTCCCAGGATAGATTACATATATCATCAGCTGAACATCTTGTTTTCAGAGCCCGTAGACGAGGCTGACGTTTTTTTTTATATATTGCCATCGAAAAATTGAAGAATTTCGTAAAGTAAAACAGGCACAACCGTAGTCCAGGATCACTTTATTTATTAGAATAAGAATTTTCCCCTCGAATCGACCAAGGATTTCTTCATCCGCATTTGATACGGTCAATGCTTCAGCACCGTAGAGCAGGATTGGGATAATCAATGTTTTATATAGGATCTCCTAAATTGCCTTTATAGCCCAAACAAGCAGCGGTTCGCAAAAGAATTTCTTCGTTTAATTTCTAACGAGATGCTGTTTGTTTATGTAGACAAAATCTCGTACTAACTTAAAGATATATCTTCGATATTGACGTTATGTCCAATTCGTCGATGTTGTGTGTCCTTTGGTGTTTACAGCATATAATTAGTCTTACCCTAAGCCCATTTTAGCAGCTTCACTCTCTTTACCAGCAAACGTGACTATCACATCACATTGAGTCCTGACAATGATGTCAATATCGTCGGCGTATGCTAGCAGTTGCACCGATTTTTGGAAAATTGCTCCTCTGGTGTTGGCTCGAGTTTTGCACAATCCTCTCAAGAATCAAATTAAAGAAGTCACATGACAGCGCAGCGCATCGCCTTGCTTAAATCCTTTTTTGGTATCGAATGTGTCGGTGTGGTCGTTTCCGACTCTGATGGAGCAACGAGAATTCTCCATCGTCATCCTACACAAACGGACGAGTTTGGGCGGTGTACCATAACTAGACATCGCTCTGTATAGATCATCTCTATAAATGCTATCGTATGAGGCTTTGAAATCGATGAATAGATGGTGGGTATCGATTTGGACTTCTTGGATTCACATATAACGGTAGGATCTGTTAAGCGATGTTGAGGAGACTTAAGCCTCTGTAGTTGGCGCAGTTCAGAGGGTCTTTGTTTGTGGATCGTGCAAATAATGAGTGTGGAAATACCCATTATTCTTTAATCGAGGATCCTCAGAAAAGTTTATATTTGTTTAGCTTACTGCGTGAGTGCAACGAATCCAAGGGGCGTGGAGCCTCTTGCTCTAGAAAATTTTAGGTTTGAAAAGCACAGATGACAGAAACCAAGGAGAGTAGTTATTACTAAGACCTGTATGCATTGCTCCAAGTACCTCCGGCATAGAATTTGAATCAATTGCAGCCAGACGCCATGTACATATTGGATTTTAGTTTTGTTTTGGTGACACTTGTACTTGAAATATGTAAAGATAAAATAATAAAAAATATGAATAATAACGATAAAGAAACACGTTGTGTAACTGCACTATGCGCAGTTTCTTCAAGCTGCATTCCCGGCCATATTTTCTGAAGAAAACGGACCCACTATACCTCACTGCTGAGGGATTTTATTTCAAAAATTATAGCAAAATTACAACAATCATTTGTTCAGACTTGACTGCAACGGAATTTTTCTTCTGGGATTAGACAGGAAGTCTACAAAACAAAACCAACAAATTTTAATAGTTTGAAGCAATCCATGAGTCAAAAATTAAACGTTTATTCTTTGTTATGAATTTTAAGAAGGTTATCGAAAGGGGTTTTTGAAACTTATGTCACTTTTTCGTTATATATTTGTTTCGTTTGTAGTAGTTTGGACTATTCCTGTATGTAGTTCATATTACAAAAAAAAAATCCTGGTTAATTTTAAAATGCCTTTATCCAACTTTAAATGTTTATAAATTCTTTCTCAGGAAGTCAATTTTTTAAAGATCGCAGCTTTTTTTTCTGAAGTAGGAACACACCCATTAAATATTCCGATCTCAAGTACGATTGTTTTCTCATACTAGATATTTTAATCAACGAATTTTCTAATGATTGCTAAAACCATCCTCGCAAAAAATAAAGCCAATTGAAGCTTTTGTTGTAGCTGAATGATGCATTGGCGAGCCGTTTCGACAGGACACGCCAATTTGCTTATAAACATTACTTTGATGTAGTCTACATTAACCTTACAATTTTATTACTTTTCTAACGACCAAAAGTGTAAAGATCAATCCAAGAATAACTATGGGTAACGATGTGTGTTGATGCTAAGAAGGTGGCGAAGAAGTAAATACTTTTGCAAGTTGTAAAGAAAAACCATTATTAGATGTTGTATGAAAGAATAGTGGTGTGGTTTTGGTCAAGGGGCTGAAAGATCTCCGGGAAAAGTAAAGCTGGTCGAGACGAGTTCAAACAAGAGGGGCAACGGAAACAACTATTACAATAAAATCTAAACCAACTTAGAGTGCGAAATTCAGCTATCTACGGATCAAGCAGAGTTTGTTTGTTGAAGCTGTGGCCATTATCTTAAAGTAAAAAAAAGTAAATTCATACACTTTTCATAAAAACAAAACTTGAATCGATTTTTTTGTTACAGAGATACACACAAGAAGCAAACTTTGAATCTAGATTCAGCAGACCAAATGCGTCCAAATTATGCAATTCCTGCGGAAATAAATATGAGAGTAAAATAGTGTTCGCGATCCCAACAGTTCATGAAAAATCAATATTATGCAAAACATTCCAGATTTTATTTCGACGACAAAAAAAAACAATTGTTAAGTGCAATGGTTTCAGAAGGAATTGTTGTGTCCATGGAAACACTCATTATAAGCTAAATTTATGGAATGGGTGTTTCAAAAAGGAGTGCCTTCACTCATTGATATTCAAACTTTACCGACCATGACAATAATTTGAATTAAATATTTCCACACCGATCATTGGAAAAATGCTTATATACAAAATACTTTCAAAATCGCAACAAAAATTGGTAAGGCTTATGTTAGATCGGATATTTTAGATCTATCTCTTCAGTTAGCTAAAATCTGAAACATTTTACGCAATACTTCATCACAGTTTTAAACACAAACAACGAACGCATTACGAGTATTGTGTCTGCTTAATCCGGAGCGTGCGTTCCTCGCGAGTGTAGTACGTACATATGTATCTATATTAGAGATGTCTGAAAAGAGATAAACTGCCTGATAAAAGGAAAATCCACACGAACTCGTTTCTTACCTCCTAGTATGTACACAACAGGTTGACTTGGTGAAGCAATTCGTAGGTGTCTAGAATTCAGTGGAAAGTTGGGCATAAACTGAACTGAAGACTTAAAATTTTAAATTGTTTTTTTTTTTTATTAATATTTAAAAGTAAATTTATTGGGATTTAAACAAAAAAAATCGCCTTGAAAAATCTCGCGCGTTATAAGAAGTTTGTAGTGTTTTGCCGGGGACGTTAAGCATAGGGATACCTGTACTCGAAAAGTATGCCAACATGTTACTTTTTTACCTGAAATGTATTTACGTTACCATTCTTTTGGATTTTGGGCATGTGCAAAACAAAATTAGGGCATGTCGGAATGAGCCGTGTTTTTTGTAGCGTTAAGCCGGCATTATATATTATAAACGTTCGATGAAATGATAAAACAAAAACTATTGCAAACAATAAATAGTCCATTGTTGTTTTTTTAGCGCAAATTTACCAACACGTGTCGCAAAAGAAACTCTTTTCGCAAGTGTGAAACAAATCGACAGCAAATTGTTGTACACAAAGGTGTAGAATCGTCACCGGAAGCAATGTCGTATCGCAAACTTCAAAAAACACGGCTATTGTTGCAAATGGATGGTAACAGCTAATTTGCCATACATTTTTTGGAATAATTCAAAAACTTAATACAATTACATTTTGTTGGATAAAAAAATAAGTTTTACATAACAAACAAATACTGAGTCGGTCGATCAAGTGCCCTGCATCCATTTTTCCTGGTCACTGCACTTATCTGACGCACAAAAAACATCAGCACATATTTGTAAAGTCAATAAAAATCGGAAAAATATTCGACTCGACTTACGCTTTTTTGATATGGTTCTTCCAACATGGCTTCTATATCGAAGTCATCAGCCATTTTAAGTGTTAATCGGCAGATCGCTTGCACCAGTTACAATTAAAGATTAATTTATCTATGTACCTCTCTCTACAAGAGATAAGAATTTATAAAACAATCAGCTTGAAGGTAAACACCGAAGAACTCACGACTAAACGAGAATATTTTCTTCGCGAAACAAAAAACACAAAATAATGCTGGAACCAAAATCGTGGTTTTGCAGAAAATATCAGCAGAAACTTAGAAGTGGGTAATTTATAAGTAGATTTCCAATATATTGTTTCTTCCACATTTTCTGTTGGAAATTAGACGGCAATTAGATGGGCATTTTTGTTTGAGTAAGAATCTGGAAGGGTAGTTTGTTTGGAAAGATAACACCAAGGATATGTGTATTGGAATGGGATAGAGTGCTACATGCAAATTAATAATGGCGGATGACTCATTTGACCAGGGGTCTAGATTTAGGAGTGTGAAAATTGCCATTCGTAATGTGTAAGTGACTTACCCGAAGTTTAGATTTGCAAGAATTAAATTTAACTTGCATGGTGTTTATCTGTGTTAGTGGATGTATTTTGTACACGAGAGCTCTTCCTTGCAGACTGAATGTTTGAAACATTTTGCTTGCAAGTAGGAAACATTTTGCTTGCAAGTAGGTCTACAACAGCATGATGGTGAATTTGATATTTGGCTATTGCTTTCTCTTTTACACAGGTGCATTTGTATTTATTATGCATATTATGTCTATTGTTAAATTTCTTTATTTGCCGATCCCTTTTTCGAGTTGGCTTTGTTTTAATTCATTTCTACTACTAATAGGTATGTATCAATTTTTATTTTAATTACCAATATCACTTTTCATTGGAATTATCATCACCTGTTTTCTACCTACTCGCAAGTAATTAGTTTTGATTTTGTTTTGATGTCATGTAATATTCAAGCGATGTTTTATTTTTCAATTTAGTATTTTCGCCTTCGCAAACGATTTGCCGTTAATAATAAAGGCTTTGGTTTTATTTGTCTATTCAGTAGAATTGTCGCCGGAGTATAACATGCCAGATAATTTCATGATTGTAATTTCACGCGTGCTGTTAAAACCCATTACCTCTTGAAAGTTAAACATACACTTACAAAACAAACACCATTGAAGAAGTAATGAATTTAATACTTGCAAATCTAAACCTTGTGTTAGTGTATCAAGAGAGTTGATGACAGCGATGAGTGCGAATTTGACTTTGGTAATGTTTTCTCTTGTGCATTCTGCAATTATCGTTTAAAAGGTGGCGAATGAACTGAAAGGCCAATGGCAGCTCTTAATCCCGAAGCCCTAAGCCGCTACAAAGAAGACATTACTGCCATTCAGGATATACGATGGGATGGGCCAAGCAAAAAGAGAATGAAAAACTGTGACACATACTATGGACCGTGTTATAGTGAGCAGAAACAGTGACTTTTCGGATGCGAATTGGTTATAAGTGCTAGGGAAGAAGTCTAATATTTCCAAGACATTAGCGAACCCTTTAGAACATTTCGCATCAAGGCTACAACATAAGCCTTATATCGGTAACAAGCCGAAAGAGGAAAAAGATGATATAAATAAAGATTGCTTCTACAAGCTCCTTGAAAAAAAAACATATGAGCGTCTACCGAAGTACAGTTTGAGATTTTTGATATACAATTGGTTTATGTAAAGAAAAATAAAATCGTCATTAAATAAACAGCATTCTTCTTCGATATTCGAAGAACAATGGCAATGATGTAAACAAGCTATTAGATTAGCAACTAGATGTGCTAGGTTTCTCGAGCCCACCAGCATGAAAAACTTGGTTTTATATAGAGTGCTGACAGATGTTCGCAGCTTAAAACGAGGCTTACAAAGCTAGGTGAAGAGCTGCCGGTGAGCCCTATAGGCAAAGAAAAAGAGAATAACAATGGCTTTTCAGAAAGAAAAAACAACAAAATCACGCGATCACTGTGCCACTACAGGAAAGATGTCCGCAAGTTTTGCAAAATCTCCGAAGCCAGATATATAAGTAGAGAACAGATTTTTGTCTAGATGAACAAGGAAAGAACCTAAGTGAGACACAATTCGATATACAATATAAAATTCTGCTGGCTGTAAAACAACGATGACGAAGAAGATCCTATCTGCCGTAATATGTGATTGCATGAAACTTGAATATTCATCCTCAGCATCAATCAATCATCAAGCGACAATTTCTTGGATATTCTTAAAAACAATCTCACATTCATTGTTTACACACAAGACAAGTGTTTATACATTGTCGTTTTAGCTGTCAAGTTTCCAGTAACACAGGTTGTTAGTTTATGATTTACAGCCCGATTCTCCCCTTTTGAGGAATCAAAAGTCACAAGCTCCTTACAAGAAAAGTCACAACGAAACTCACCACAGCAAAGGTGAATATCGCAACCATACATCCCTCGTTAGTTGATGGAAAGCGAACCACATTTGCTTTTACTTGCACTACAAGTTTGCATATAAAAGCAACGATTCTGCAAACTGTGTCTTTGGCTGAGAGGTATTGTATAATCTTTTCCTATCCACTTATGTGTATATACACTGCATGTGTGACTGCAATGTGAAGAACAAAATGTAATACATACTCGAATTACAAAAGGTAAGGAAGTTGGTTGATTGTCATGAGGCTTCAAGCTCTGCATGAGATCCCAGCACAATGTTTTTTTGGAAAAAAGAAATTACAAACGTGTTTTTTTTATAGCCATTGCGTAATTGGTATATCTCAAGGTTATTAAAAGCCATCTTCACTGCAATCTTATCAATGTTATTAGTTTGTTACAAATGATGTGCTTTTGCAAAATTCTTACTTTTCATTTACGGAGGAAACTTCGTCAATTATATGTGCCATGATCATTCAACTTTCATTTTTTACACTACTCAACAATCAAAATGTCTAATTTCAAATGATTTTTTAGTTGTGACCTGCTTTGAAGGAGATCAGAACTTCAATTGTTTTGTGACTATCACAATTTGTGACTGTGTACGAAAAAGTCACAAAATCAATTTCACTTCTTCTTGTGACTCGTTAGAATTCAGTGATGATGGGGAGAATCGGGCTTTTAATTTATATTTGACATCGTACTGCTACATACAACCATTAAAAGTTAATAATAGTTTTTCACAACCGAAATAATCTTTAATCAAAACTGAAATTATTCTAGTCAAACTGACCGCTACCATATGTATTAGTGTTGCAAAATTAATCTGAGATGAACAAAAAATAAAATTTTTGTGCCCAATGGAACATAACAACTGTCAAAATCGGTCTTTTGACAAAACTAGATAAAAAAAATTGATTTTTTTTACCAATATTGCAGAGGAACAGTGGCGATGGGAGGAACAAGAGTAATATGATTTAATATGATTGATTTCAACTCCGTTTCTAGAAGCGAACGGTTCCGCCAACGCATCATCATTGCTCCGCTCTGACTAGTTGATTTTTGTCCTATAGCTACAGGTGGCACTCTATACTGGAGAAGATTTTAGTTCTTTTTTTTCCTAAGTTCCTATTGCAGGCGCTATAAAATATTTGATGCAAAGATAAAGGCTTGTTCGAACTAATGTTATACCAATAGATTGGCATGTACTCAGGTTTCGATTAAATTATAGATATTAAAATTCTCCAATTTCGTTTTCACTTCTTTTGTTGTTGAAAATTACGATACGATTTGCACCTGTGTCAAATTCGTTTTGACGTTAGTTGTTGCTAAAGTGAGAAACTTTGTCCATCTGCATTATGTTTGAAGTTTCCTCTTTGTTGCCCTCATTTGGTGAAGGGGTTAGTTGGTGCGAGGAGGATGGTTTCCGTTGCTGTTGAGGCAAGTTGCACTTCGATACCGACTCTTTTAACGGTGATGCCGCCACATGAATCGGTAGTTTGGAGAAATAAATTTAATCTCGATTTTAGTTTTGAAGTCACCATTTAAGTTGCAGGAGCTGTTTCGCTGTTTCCAGTTTGGGCAGACTTTAATGCAGGATTTATTTAATGGTGCTGAGCCCATTTCCAACAGCATTATTTTTTGTTTTTTACATGTGTGCAAATTTTAAGAAAACCTAAGCCGAATCGCGTTATGCTGCGAGATAAAGCTGGCTACTACACACTTTATCATGCGGCGGGCACCCCGCAAACTATCGGGGCTGTCCAAAGTTTCAGCAACTTAAAATAAATAAAAAAGCGAAGCAAACGGTAGTGGCAAATCAGCCAGCCGTTCGTCCTCCCTCAATGTCCGTCAATCCCCAAATTTCCTACGCCCAAATGGCGTCAGGAAAATGAAAAACGGTACAGCATCCACCTAAGGAAGCCAGACAGGCCCCCGTGCCTCAGGCTCCAGCAGTGGATGCGGATTTGTTGACTGCGTTGAGGGCCTTTCAAGGTCAACTAGCCGGTCTTCAAAACCAGCTACGGGAGCAGGCGTCAAGGGTAGACTATATCTACTCCTTGTTGCCGAGCTTAACGCAACTTAGATCGTAATGGGCGCGCTGTCAGAGAGACCCTAGAAGATCCTGGCTGTGAATGTAAATTCACTGATTAGTATCGAACGTAGAGCTAATCTTTTCCAGTTGCTTACAGACCAAAGTCCCGATGTGCTTATGGCTAGTGCAACTAAGCCAGAAGCATAAATTGGCCAATAGTAATTACAATATCGTAAGAAGGGACCGACCCAACTCCACTCAAGGAGGCGGAGTCGCTATCTTTATACGAAAAGGCATTAGTTATAAGGTCATATATAGTGGTGAAGTGCGCCGATTCCGGCTGCTGGAAGCCTGCGTCATATGCATTCCTCTCCAACAAGGGAAGCGACTGTATGTGATAGCCTACGCACCGGAAGCACCTCAGCCTACACTTTTTACAACAGAACTCGGAAAACTTTTCGAATCTCTAAGACTGAAGTCAGTGGAGAACTTTTATCTTTTGGCCGGAGATTTAAATGCCAAACACGAAGATTGGGGAAATCAATTACAGAATCCTCGGGGTAACCATTTTTACAATTGGATGGTCCACTACAATGTTGAATATAGGATCGACATTCTCGCCACAGATAGGCCATCGTTTCCGAGAAGCGGTGCTTTCCTGGATCTTTTACTGCGAGACACAAGACTGACAGTTACTAACAGAGTAGGTCAACTACCGCGAAACTGTTCACGGCAGATTGAGTACGACAGTGATCACTGCGGACTCGCCGCCGTAATACAGCTTCCGAACGAGCTTGTGGCGCTGGAAGAGTATGTGCCTGTGCATTCTTACAATTACGGTAAGATGCACTGGCCTCGCTTCACCAACGCCTTATCAAGAGAACTACGTTCGAGGGCCTTTTTACCACCAAACAACAGAAACCTAACAAACAACGAAATTGACGAATACTTACAACAAATGGACGAAACGATTCAACGAACAATGAACAGGACGATACCGAAATACAAAGAACATGACAAAACGTCTACGTACAGAAATGCGACTATTGACGCACTACACAGACAAAAAAGCGGACTTCTGACAAGACTTAAACTCTTGTACAGACGACTGACAAACCCACGCGACCCCGAGATTAGAACACTGAAGGCGTCGATCAAAAACATCAACCAATTGATCAAGGAGAACTATCGGTTGTCCATTAATTTGTTTTGGAATAACAGAATTCGGGCCGTAAATTCCAGCGACCCGAGTATGTTTCCACAAATTAATAAGATCTTTAGGAGGAAAGGTCATAACGACCTTCCGTGTATTAAGCTCCAACGAACAACTGACAATACAAACATACTTTTGACAGCAGGAATTGATCCGGGGGAAGCCGTCTTCGACGACGATTTCTATGTTATTGAAGATCCTCAGGAGAAAGTGGAGGCAGTGGGGGCTGTCTTTCAGGAAGTGTATAAGGTGAATGATTGCATTCGCCCGAACCGCGTCCTGGAAAACAATGCCCTGCTCCATCATTTCTATCTCCGAAACGACATAACGCAATGGCGATCTGAGAACCGTGGTTTCACCCGGTTTGATGACGAAAACTTGGCAAACGCCATAGTCGCCGAGCGAAGTGGGTCTAGTCCCCTGTTAATCTCGAAGGTGGAACTCCAGATCATCTTCGATTTCATAAAGAAGAAGAAGTCAGCGGGAGTCGATGGTATATCCAACATTGTACTGCGACACTTACCACCTGAAGCTGTGGACATTTACGCCACGCTGTTCAACAACGCGCTGAATAATGCATATTATCCAGTACGTTGGAAGACGGCGGTGGTTCATCCTCTCCCGAAAAAGGGAAAGGACAACTCCAATCCGGCGAATTTCCGGTCGATAAGTCTCCTTCCGAGTATCAGCAAGGTTTTCGAAAAGATTCTCAATCGAGCACTGTTCAAGTGGTCTGAGGACAATAATATTATACCAGAGAACCAGTTTGGTTTCAAGGCTGGACATGACTGTATTCATGCCGCCTCCAAACTCGTCTCTGATATACAATGGAACAAAGCCAAAAAACAGTGCACTGGTGCATGTCTGGTTGATTTAGAGAAGGCTTTTGACACCGTATGGTTAGAGGGCCTCTATCTAAAGCTGACCAGACTTGGCATAAGTAAACCACTGCTATATATGCTTCATGACATGCTGACTGGTAGAACGTTTGTTGTCAAAAGTGGCAATGTAACTTCCACCACAGAATTTTTCATTAAGAATGGTCTGCAACAGGGTGCGGTAAACTCGACGATTCTCTTCAGCATTTACACCAGTGATATGATAGGTAGTCTTACTCAGGCAATTGCGTATGCGGACGATCTTATCGCGTACAGAACAGCCTCTACTGTCGAAGTCATTCGAACTCTTTTGCAGCGGGACTTCGACAAGATATTGTGATGACTGGAAGTTGAAAATCAACTTTCAGAAATCAGAAACTATCCTGTTTAGGACACCGTTGTCTAGGGCCTCTAGGGATACGAGAAAGAACTGGCGAAAGCTGGTGATCGTTGGACCAAACGGACAGCCACTGGCGAGTAAAAGTGTAGTAAAGTACCTTGGCATCTGGTTAGATCAGTATCTATATTTCGGAAGACATGTAGATGCTGCTCTGGCTAGAGCTAGTAGAGCATTTGCCCTGACAAGACGATTGTTTTATAGCAGTCGTCTTGACAGCAGGGTGAAG
Source organism: Rhingia rostrata (assembly GCA_949824845.1). NCBI lineage: Eukaryota > Metazoa > Arthropoda > Insecta > Diptera > Syrphidae > Rhingia > Rhingia rostrata. Next base: position 57,890,914 of record OX463755.1, read on the forward strand.
GTGATTTGCTACATGGCCCTCATTAGGCCGATGATTGCCTATGGGTGCCCGGTGTGGTTCAACGTTGCCCCATCTCAAATGGAAAAGATACGGGTGTTTGAGAGGCAGTGTCTGAGGAGCTGCCTTGGACTTCACAGAACACCAGTATCTGACTACACAAAATACTATTCCAACCAGGTCCTATACAACGGGGCCAACATAAACCGAATAGACAATTTTCTGGTGAAACTCATTCGATTTTACGCGGCAAGAGCGATGGCTTTGAACAATAGTCTCATCTTTGGGGCCTTCTATCCCAATGATGAATATTTTGAGAGTGCGCGTTTAAGTGGCTTTATTCCGCCCGAAGCTTTTCTATATTTGGATAGTCGAGGGCTAATACAGGATAGATCGGCGGTTCCGCTAATCTACCACGTCTTCCGACGAACTGTGGATAGGCGGCTCCTATACGACCGAGACGTCGTCGCTCAGGGCGGAGGAGAGCGGCTGGGGTTCAGCAGGAGTGTGTCCGATTGGGACCGTCGGAGTAGGTCACAACAGGAGAACCTGTTGTGGTGGTTGAATGAGTATTAAAGATAGTTGACTTAAAATTGTTATTTTATGACCGACTTACATAGTTTTAGTCTTAGGTTTAGGTGCAAAGCAGTCATGGTGGCACAAAAAAAAAACGCTTGCTGTGGCTGTTCTAGTTTTTAAGTTATTTTAGGTAGTTTTAATTAATTTTTAAGTAGTTTAAGTTAGTCGATAAGTAGTTTTAATTAGCATGTAAGTTTAAATAAAATAAAAAAAAAGACAAGGAACCAAGTTTTTCAAAGATTTCTTGGTAAAAAAATTTTGTTACTTTTATATTTATATCTTAGATAATAGGCTGAAAGGCATTAGAATTAAGTTATCGAGTAATTTAGGGCGCCCGCATAGAGCAAGTTAGTTTTAAGAAAAAAAAAAAACACTTTATCATGTTCAAAATAGTAAGCATTGTATTACATTTATAGAAGACTACTATGGCATTGTCGACACAGAATACAAATGCTTTTGATATCACAAATTTATACACGTTGCTAACATGTAATAATCTCGCAGCTAGGTTTGTAAAAAAAATTAATGGAATCAATACCCGTAATATGCAAAGGTATCCTCGTTCCACAACATCATATTCCCATGTCTAATGTTTATCAACATCACTGCCAAATGACATTTAAAAACCTTGTGTACTGAACAAGAGTCGTAATTTCAGTGATTGTTGATATATCTTAACTTCAACAAATATGTTGATTACTTGCGCTTGTTGTTTATTCTAATTCGAATAAAAACACAAAAACTATACATGCAATGTCGATTTCGCATTTCGGCATAGAAACAAAACATTATCATTTTAACAAATGAAAACATCTAAAAATGTTAACAGTTCTTTTAACACGTCGCAATTTGATCACGCTTACAACGTTTAAAACGAGTTTCCGACGTTGCATGAATACCCCTAATTTATAATCGGCTTGAATAAAAATGAGAAGGAACGCAAATCGGTGATCTGACATAAATTTCCTGTTGTCATTTTGACAACAGAAAATCAAGCAATTTCGAATTTTTTTCTAATATCAATCTTCTACTACATTAATTTTAGTAGTGTAATTTTAGAATCCTAGAACACATTTAAATAAAAATATTTTCATAACAAATTATTTCATAAAACATTGATGTGTAACGTTTTTTGGAGCGTTTGCATACTAGTTGTACCATCAGTCATTTTTTTGAATTATTTTTTCGTAGAAAACAAATTTAATAAGTGATTTGGTAATACTTTTTTTTCAAGCTAAGGGTGTAAGAGTGAATAATCATCCAGGCTTCACGAAATCTATTGACGACTGAAGGCAAACACCTGGTGGCGAATTTCCTATCGACTAAATGCTATACTTTGAAAGCTAACGCATATTTGTATGGGAAATCAACAAGTGAATAATTGAAATAAGAAAAAATAATAAATAATAATAATAATAGAGTTGATTAAGTCTGAATTCAATTGAAGATTGTACAAACAATATAAAAATACAAAGTCTCAAGTCTTCGAAAATCGTTAAAGTGATTATCAAAGATTTTGGTCCTAATTTGAAAATTAAATTACTATTTTTATACATATGTATTACTGCAGAACGATTTATTAAGCAATTGTTCCTCGAATGGGTAAAAAACGCAAGAAATGTATCTTTGAGCTGTTTTTAAGAAGATTGAATACTACATAAAGGATTGTTTCAAACTTTTTTGTTTGTTTTACGTTTCAAACAAGAATAATTAACACATATGTCGAATAATCAGTTCATACATTTACAACTTCTATTTATTTTTATTGCAATTAAAATTACAAAATCCTTATATTTTTTACCTGGAAATGATTGCACTCCTTATGGAAATTCTTCACAAGTAGCAGTGACTCTCAAATTGTATAGCACTGAATACATTCTTTGTTTTGTCACTAGGCGTCGCATTGGAACTTTTCCAATCGTCAATAAAGACTACGTTGTTGTTGTATTTTGCAAGTAAATTGTTCTTTAAGCATGATTAATAAAAACGCACTAAATATGAAATTGCTTTATTCTACTACACCTTTTATTACATTTCATTCGATTTGTAATTTGTTCTGTTTTTGTTTTGGGTTCTCGCACAATTTTGAAGACTTTTTTTCAAAAAATTGCAAGCAAATTTATCACCCGAATCCAGCTAATGAATTTGCCATCATACAAATTCAGCAGCTGTCAGATAGTGTTATCTTGTTTTGTTTTCTAATTTTGTCGCAATTGACTATGCTCTTAATTAATAAATACGTTTATTTCAAACATGTATCTTCATCCCTTTTGCTTATTTACTAGTTTTATTACAGATTTTCGTAACAGTCGATGTTGTATAAAATAAAATTTGTTTTCCTCACCAAATTCTTACGTTCAGTTTATACTGCTTCTGATGTTATGAACCACATCTACCACCACAATCATTGGCCGTTGTATTAAGCGGACTCGTTTTCGCTAGTATTTATCGTTTTTCGCTAACATAGCGACCTGTTTCGAACCTGACAAGTTATTTTTTCACTATACGCTTATGAAACACGCGTCGTATTACACCTGTCAGCAACTTCTGAAAAACCAAAATAAAAATAAAAGAACCAATCAATTTTAAAATAATATTGTCCTATTTTTATTGTTGTTCGCGCTTACGTTCGGTTCCATAGTGCCGCTGTCGTTTAGTTGGTATGTATACCAAATTAGATAGATACATAATTTTCCCGTGACATTTTATATCTGAACGATTCTTTTACCAACCATACAAATCTAGTACAAGTAACCAGATCCTTTAATCAGTATAAAAATAATCAGCCATATTGGGCTTAAATTTTTCTCCTTGGTATCCGTTTTGTGCTTAGTATTGGCATTCGGGAATAAAAAGTTAGTGCAGAAGAAAAATAAATAATAAAACAGAAGTGACGGTTGAGAAAAAAGTAATTATATTGTGCGGATGAATCAATTTAATTTATATTGTTTGAAAATTTGCTAGTGTAGTGTATGTGGCTTTCTCAGTGGGAAAAGAAACAAAGTCACAAAGTAAACATATCTGAAGTATTGACCGATTGGAACCTTTCATGGTTTTGCCAAATATATTTTTTTTTATGGAGTATACGTGCATCTAACTATGAAAATTTTTTCTCTTGAATACACAGAATCAGCTCAGCTGGGTTAAAAAATTACGATTAATGCATATGATATCAACAGATATGCATTAAATAGATTATCTCGAACTCGAATAAAAACATTTGGCTATAGAATTAGAAGTGATAAATTTTAATTTTTTTTTAGTTTTTATTTTGGCAAAACAAAAGTAAGTAGAGTTTTCAACATGTGTCATGAAACTAATGGTTTTAGGAAAATAAACTATTAATTGTTTAAAAATTATGTTCGCCCAGCCGGTTGTAATAATTTTAATCATTGAAATTGTAAAAAAAAAATTATCTCGCACAGCAGTAATTTTCAGATTTGATTTTTTTTTACCATATATGCTAGAAAGATGGCAGTTCTTCGTATAAAATTAATTCCAATTTTGCATATAACGAAACGGGTTATAGGGAGTAATCGATTTTTGGAAGTAATAGTACTATTTGGCTGTTATCAAATTGTTTCGAGATGTCTAGTTCATTTTTTTTTTCAAGTATCTATTTTGGTTTTATGTGGATTGTGAGTATTCTGTTGCGCATCAGATGGTTTGATTTTCTTGTGCTTTAGACCACCGGCTAGCTACTTGCGTCGATAGATATTTTTAACTAACTCATCATTTGAAGAACCGGACGGGAAGAATTGAGCACATGCGTGACAAATTGATGTTATTGAATTTTAAGTAGCAAGGGCTAGGTAATCATGAACTTGAAATGGGAACCTTAATTGTTTTGTTCAGTTTGATTCAGTGTCAATAAAAAGTGGAGCAGCAGTGCCTAGGAAGAGGCGTACAGCACGATTGAATTGAAGGTGTTAGAACAGGTTAGATAAGAAAGGTGCAGCATTGTTGTCTTTTTAATACGTATGCCGACTTCTCTTGGTTGGCTTTATTCCACAGGTGATAACATAATTTATATCTCGATTATGTAGGTATGCAACTGCAGTGTTGATGTGTATTGCTTAAGGATTAGCAGTTTTGTTTGGCCTTAAGTCATTGTTATTCGTTGGTTGCTGGATTTAACAAGCTTTGTTCATCTGAGGACGTGAATTCTATTTTTTTTTGCTCTGGACGTACTTACTATAGTCTAGATTTCAACTAGACGGTTAGTCGTTTCGAATTTCAGCCAAAAGAAATATTACAAGGTTATACCAATCAGCTTGAAACATTAACCAAAATACAAACAATATATAGATTAACCAAGTCTTTTGCATAGGTATACAAACTCGAAGCTACCCACACATCAATTTAAACGCACCTGACTATAGCCTGGTTCAATTGAAATGTTAGTTATTTAGAAAGCGCACGGTAGATAGATTCACTTTACTCTTATGCAAAAAATGTAAATTAATGGGCGTGGCTGTCATGAAGTGGCTGTAATACGAATTAAATTTATTAACTCTCGGCAACTACGTGTGTATGCCGGTGGCTTTCGATTAAGTAAATTATTTTACCTGCCATCAAATAAGTCATTTTTCATTATTTTATCATACGACCTAAAAAGGTGGGTGTTCTAGAAGTCGTCGTTGCAATGAACTTGCTTAATTGGTTGTGACTACTAATATGCGCAAAGCTACAAATCACTTCAAAACATGTCTGGATTAAACAAATATTTCTAAACATGTAGCTTTGCGGTTTCTTCATTTGAAAGGTATTAAATCTTTTGTGGACAAAAGCATTAAGCGGTTACATGTCTTTGGATTTTACTTATAATTTCAAAATTTGGGTTTTTAAATTATGTTCTAAGATTTAAAATTACTCCGTGCCCAATTGGAAAGTGATTCTTTAACATTTCTGAGCTCCTCTAGGGTTGTTTGCTAAAACCAATGAATTTTTTGTATACCTACTATACATATAAAATCGTTATCTGAATGCTATAAGTTGGTTTCTTCAATTTCCACACTTTTGAGAAATCGGCAAAAAAAGTTTTGCTTCTTTTCTAAACGACTTTTTGAAAACATATTTCATACCCTTTATTTTATATTTCCGACATAGCTATAAGGTATTTTTTTTACTGTGACACTGGTTGAAGTTAAAAAAGTAAAATTGCGACAAATATTTTTGTTGAGAAAAAAATTTTAAAATTTTTAAAAAGGTCAGTTATTAATTTTTTGCAACTAACTCTTTCTTACACCCAATTGGTGGCAGCAGAAAATTAGTTCGTTGGTTATTGCTGTACATTTATATTGAATAAAGCAAACAGCAAACGTACATATCTAACTTATATCTAACCACTTATTGCGTTCAAGTGACCATATATATATATAGACTTAATGGATAACAAAAAAAAAAAAAAAAACAATTATGGATACTCTCCTCTTTTTTTTTTTTAATTTCCGACTTTGGCTCAGCGAAGAGTTGTTGGAGGAAGTCTGTCTATTTAATGTAAATGTTCACAACAGGTTAGAGAAAACATCCCCAGACTTGTAAATTAATGGGCGTTAACTATTTTTTTTTACAATTTGTGCACACCCATGGGTTATAAATAGCCTTTAAATGTTTAACCACAGTCCAAAAAATAAGCATACAGTTGTGAAAAATCTCATCATCATTATTGAAATATAAGCGTTAACGACTTAAATGACTTCTTTGGAAAACTTTTTGACGACATCTTTTCATATCTCAAATAAAGGCATTGACGTTAAACTGAGGAGCTTAGCACCTGTACACTTTTGAAAGCAAAAAATGTGTAACATTTAATTTTTTTTGAGAATTTAATGATAAAGAAAACAAGTTATATCGCAACGCTATATCAGAATTTCTTAATTGTTTAAAAAAGGAAAAGAACTTGATATATTATGTTTATTAAAGTAGTGTTTCAGTACAAGGATTAGCAACAAGATGTGCGGACAATCTATTCTGCATACGTCTGTATCTGTCTCTTTGTTTTGTTTGTGTCCACACGTTTATGATCTTGTTGTTGTTTTCGTTTATTTATACACGACTCATGAATTTGTAATTCGTTTTATAATTTTTTCGCGCGCTCATATGGCTATGAATACCTTTATAGTATTTTTGCAAATCAAGGGCGTTTGGAGAAAAGAGTGAGGAATGACATGGATGTTAATTGAAGCAACGACTTATATTATTTAATGCCTGGTAAAGTATTGAGAAATCAGCTTTTGTTGATTTAATTCTCAGAATCTTTTTGGAAATTTGTTGTTTAGATCGAATATGCAACCTTCCACTTAATAGGCGAACACATTACCAATTGACCCTAAACATCTTAAATGTAATGCAATGCTCACTTGAGTTATAAAACTACCAAGTGATATGCTCAGCAATACATTGCTTAGTACCATAAATGATTCCCAACCATGATGACACCAATTTTTTTTTTTTTGCTGATATCCTATCACAAATCGTTTGAGTAGTACCAAAGATAATAAAACGCATTGAGAACAAAAAACAGAAACTTTTGCTCACCAGCTCCATGGTACGGGCGGGCGGTGTGCACATGCACACATGAGAAACGAGGTCCAAATTATATGGCGTGCTGTGCCAGTACGACCCGCCATAGAACATGTGATGCGTCATCTGTATGGGTTTATAAGCTTTGGAGTACCTAAAGTTTCGACCATCATGCAAAAAGTACCTACATACTTAATTAATTGTCGCTGCAGTTCGGAATTATGCTAGATTTCATCCAACATGCGTCTCTAATTAGCCTGGTCCTACGCTAACTGCATTCAGTCACGGAATTCAAGTTGGTTGAGTTCGATTTGTAAATATGAGGGACTCCTCTAGCCAGACGCAGTGTCTAGCTAAGAATCGAAGACTCTGATAGCAGGAGTATTTTTGTACATTGGATATGTCCTTTCCATGTTATGCACCCAATGCGGAATTTTTTGACCAGGTTCTATGTAGCTGTACAGCTCGTATAGTTCATAACTGAATCTTTGTTTCCTAGCCCATCAACACAAACGGAACCGAAGATTCATAAAAGGTACACTCCCGCATAAATGGTTCTCAGAAAGTTCAGAAAGTCCTGAAATATAAATCGATATTAATTGGTCACAAATACGTACGATTATCACAATTTTTGTTAGACACAAACATACCCCGTTAACAAAACAGAAAAAAAGATATCCAACCGTATTAAATCCCACAATCTTGGGTTCAAAGTTGCAAGATCAAAAAATTAATTTAAATTAAAATAGAAACTAATCGGTACAATATTAGTGTTAAGTGTGTTTCGGCCATAACGTTTGGTTCTCGATTATGATTAACTTATGTTTGTTGGAGTCAATCAGTGGACTTGAAATGCTTCCCTAGTGTACATCAATTCTTAATTCCTTCATCATTACAGGTCGAAATCATCTTTGTTACCTCGACATTTTTTTGGATATTACCAAAAAGTATAGAACTACATAGAGTACGCATCACAGTTAAAAATTTCGTCGATCGTATGCTTCGGCTATGCTGTTGTTTAATGCTGGGGTAGCAATGTGAACACGGGTATCTATATCAGTACCCCATTGAGTTACGCATATTGAATTATCTTGTATGCAACATTTAATAGGGACACTTTGGTAGTTGGAAAAAGATATGGTATCGCCTTTACGGTAGATGGATTACCAAACGCTATTATCATATAAAATCTCTTCTTGAATAACAACTTTTTTAAATGAAAATTAGCCGCAGATTTAATAATTCAATAGTTTCCAGCTAATCAGTTCACCCTTAATCCTTTCTTCAGAGGTTCTATGAGTTTTCTTTTCTAAACCGAACAATATGAAATATTTAGCCGGCAATATTTTATCCTTTATATGTTTATCTACAGACCAACGCACATCCGAATCTTCTGTATTCTAATCCATATTTTACGATATTTTGACATATTAAAATCAATCAGTTTATACGTTTATTTCTTCATTCTCTACAATACTTGATTGTTAACCCAATTACGTTGCTCGTCCTATGATCTGGACTTCATGACAGACAGATGCAAGTCAAGAATGTCTCCAAAATAAGAATATACATATATTGTGTATAGCTCAAAAATTCCCTCTCCCGTTTTGTGTCCTTACAGAACATAGTACTGCCAACAGTTTTCAGTGTTTGCATTTTTATTCACATTATTATTTATTTGCAACAAAACGGCATTCAAACAATTTTTTATCAAACGATTTCTTTATTTTGTTAGACTGGCTCGGTATAGTGACACCAGAGGAGCGGAGTCTCCCGAAAGTGTACGAGACAGTGGAGGTATTTGTTGGTGGACTCCCTGGAATACTATGGGTTGTTTTGGATCTCCTGGCTCAAAGCAAGCGGATGCCAATCCTGATGATTCAAAAAGTCAAAAACGCCGCAGCGACGCAATATCTAAGCAATTACAAAAAGATAAACAGTTATATAGAGCAACTCATAGATTGCTATTGTTGGGTGCCGGTGAATCTGGCAAATCAACAATAGTAAAACAAATGCGTATACTTCACGTAGATGGATTTTCCGAACGAGAAAAGAAACAAAAAGTCGATGATATTAAGAAGAACATACGAGATGCGATTTTGGTAAGTATTTTGTTATATATACTTCCCTTTTACTGTAATTTTTGTTCTTTATAAATTTAATACGATTTTGGCATATTTTTGGGTAAAATATCTAAAAGGAAACATGATTAAGAAAGTTTAAGTAAGTAACATATCGGACTGATCCAAATTGGATCATCAAATCTTCATATCTTGAATAGTTTAAATCAAAAATACTAGCAAACATATATTAACTTGCGCACTATTTCAAAATGAGGGTACCAAAATGCTAAACATAGGATACCATGAGCTTTCATAAAGCAAAAGATCACAAGCTCGGGAAAACTGTCAGAAGAGAAAAGTACAGATCCGTGACAAATTTTTTTTTCAACATTGAAATATCTCGTGTGAAACCACAAATGTGGTATTTTAAAGATGTGTTATTGAATAGCTGTAAAAATTCTTTTGGTATTAGTGTGTTCGCCCTAGTCGTTCAGCCTGAGGATTTATCGCAATCCTCAGGTTGCAATTTACGTTTTTTTTTATTCGCTATGTTTTTTTTTAACCATTTCGCAACTAGCATTCAGTTGATTTATATTTCTTTGTTTTCAAAAACCTTTTTAATCATTTCGCAAAATTCATTTTGCAATTTGTTGTTTTGTATTTTTTTATTAAATTGTTTGATAATTGTCCTAGTGTTTTTTTCGTGCGCGCATTTTTTGTATAAAGCGAAGAAATTGCAAATTAATTGAATGCCAAATAAAAAAGCTTACAAATAAAGTGCCAAACAAAAAAAGAATGCAAATGCTAATCTTTCAAAAAACTAAATGAAAATTGCGAAATAATAAATGGTTAAAGATTATTTGTCATATTTAAAAAAAAAACGAAACGTGGAGTTCAAAACAACAAAATGCTAAATAAAAAAAATTGCGAAAAGAAAAACAGCGAAATGAGCTACCATACCCTTAATGTTCATTTCTAAAAATTACAAACCCAAAGCTTTTATAAATGAAGCGCTTAAGATGGGGTCTCGTCCCTGGGTACTAACGAGCCTATTGCGCTAAAAAAAATTTCTTTTTGTATGTGCAAGTCGTATAAAAAAATGTCGCTAAGTCCCTTCACTTTCTAAGCGCTTCATTTGTAACAACCAGACATAGGCATTTATAACATGAGTGGGCTTATGAAACAAAAAAAACACATGCAACACATATATGTATGCATCCCTGTTCTTTCCTATAATTTTCTCATCTCAGACTGAATATATAAAGCTATGGACATTTATGTAAACGAATTACATACCATAAGAAACAGTGAGAATTTGCTATAGAAGCTCAGAATCGACGGACCAAAGAAGTTAATTGCAGCACTTACTATCGACGAAGATTATAGTTTAAACTAGAGAAAGCCATCAGAATAACTCAGTTGTTAGCATATTAGCTGTGTGCGGCTCATTCGTATGTCGCTTCCTAACTTTTCGGTGCGGTGTTGTTTCACACAGTAAATTTGGTAGGCATTCAGTACCTGTTTATATCAAAGACATGTTTCAATGAATAGCTCAATATGTGCGGGAGTGTTGGGCTTGATATGGACGATATACCCAGTGTTGATACGAAGAATCAGTAAACAATCGGAATGTAGCGCATGGTAAAGAACAAGCTAACCATGTAACGAACTTTTAGAAGACGTATTTGTACCAAAAATTACAACCTATTTCAAGAGCTTAGTCAATTAATATTTGCAATCATCTCAGGTTGTTCTTTAGACACCGAAAATATACCGATAAATGAGGAGGCAATGGCAGTATCGATATCCTATGTATCATTGTATTAGTAATAGGTGTTCAACAATTGCCAAATAACAGCAAAACACTACTTAATATCCGGACGGCAGCAAAAACATTTCTAAAAGAAATCTTAAGAATACTCTTGATTTCCTTTAGAGATGTATTTGTTGCCGTTCCAGTTAAGTCGCAATAATTGGTGAACGTCTTAAGTTGAATATTTTGGTGTTTTTAAATTATATGACAATGAGGAAGGCATTATCAGGCCCATTACATTGATAGAGTTCAGCCTGGAGGTACTAATTTGTGTCAACTACTCACTCACATACAAAATTAAACCATTGTTACGAATTAGAAGTCAGGAAAAGGGACAGAATTTATTGGTAACACCATCGGGTCTACCCATTTCATTATTTCCCATCTTAAAATATTATATTTGGTTATGTTTTTTATATGAACAACAGTCCGAGAGTGAAGATAATCTTCCGGAATTCGAATGGGGAACAGTACGCCTTTAATGAACTTATTGTGAGAATGAACATTAAGGTCCAACATATGTTGTTTCTTTATGCATGTTTTGCCAATAGCAGCATAGGTGTCCTCGGCGAATTTACCCAAGGTAACAGTGGAGCCACGAGCGGAGGTGGTACAATCCTCAATACCAGCCATGTTCAACTTCTTGGGGAGTGGAGCCGATTCGATACCATTACCATGTGGGGCTATGATCAAACGCTCAGATACAGAACCGCAGTAACCTTGAGTAACTGCCAAAATAAATCTGATAACAACACTTCGTCCATGCCCCTCTACAATCCCGTTCAAGGACGTTTAATCCCATGATGCCGTGTGTTGCTGCCCAAGAAAAATCCCAAAACTCTGTCAATTTTCTAATCTACCTACATTTATTGCAAATAATTTATTTATATATATATTGTATATATTGAATATTTACTTTTAGTTAGATGGTTTAGAATTTTTTCCGCCTTTTCTTAAATGATTTTTCCTCTTCATGTATTTTTTTTTTAAATTCCGTCTCGTCCTATTCGAGAACAAACACCGTCTCGTTATTTTTTTTATTTCAAAAATAATAAAAACATTCGAGTTTCCCTGTGCTTAATGTGTCAGGCAGTGCTGCCAAAACCGTGATCACACAGATCTAAAGCAAACCTGTGAAATGTTTGTGTCCCTGGTACATATATCGAGACAAATAAATAAAATAACATTTTTGGAATGATTTGTATGTTAATGCCCATGCAGAAAGTTATGTTTAAAATAGTTTTTCGGTGCAATCTTGTTTTCTCCCTTTGCCTCACATTATACCTGTCATGACTTTCATATGAACGAGTAGTCAGAAATCGAAACGAAGAATTATAACCGTTTGGTTGCGTTAATAAGGCTATAAATCTTGTTCGGGCTAATATTGTTATAAAGTCTTTGTTTAAACTATAAATGAGATCTTATACAAGACTTTGATCCCACTACTGCATTGAAACATACTAATACAATATCAAAGTCATGAATGAAGTATGAAGTAATCCTTGTCAGTTTTGAGCGAGCATGTCTTTAAAGAAATGTTTGTGTAATAGTTGTAGAATCTAATATGAACCCATGAACCTTAACAGTGTTTAGCGACTATAAAAAAAATAAGTAAATTTATGGCGCAACAGGCTCGTTAGTACCCGGGGCCTAGCTTTTTTCTCACAACCATTCATGTGTGCGTGTGTACTTTGCATGATAGCGGGACCTCCTGTTTTATGCCGAATCCGAACGGCTAAGTTGAGATAAGCTATTCATGACAATTGATACTACTCGGATGATTTGTCAGATCATCACGAGAGGATGCCCAGTTAAAAATAATTTTGGTGTTGCTACGACTGGGAATCGAAACCAGACCTTCTGCGCGACAGTTCAACGCACTAACCATCGCGCCACTAAACCTGTCGTTTAGCGACTATACATAGTCATAAAACTACGTAAAAGTCGTTTAATAATGTCAAAACATGCTCTTAACAAAATGCTCTTTATAAGCACCAATATAAAGTTATATAGTCTTTTGTTACCAGCCAGATGTTCCCAACTGGAAGCAGTCAAGCACTGACTGTCATCGAACTAATACTACCAAAATGCAATTTTTAAATACTTTGTATTGTCGAAAAACGCAGCATACACAATACTACGTCCGATGACGAATTCTTATTATGATGCTGATGCTACTTCGATGCTGATGGCTCCGGCCATGCAATGAGCGACTGACCGACGCAACAAAATTAAAACACATGAAATCGTATAGAGGTGGCCACATAAACCCTGAGCGACTGAGCGATTTTTTAAGCGACAGGCGACATCGCTCTGCAATCAACGAAATAATAACATGGACATGTGCTGTTGCACAATTTGACAATTTCGGATAACTTGAGATAGGAACTGACATTCAAAATATTATTTTGGCAAAACTTAAGAATAAAAATGAAGAATACAAAAATTAAAAAAAAACGATCCTTAAACGTAATAACAGCCGTTGTTATCTATTAATTGCTTTTTTTTTGTTTTATTAATTTTGGTCAAACTTTTTTAGTACACCAAATCTACATATTCTCGATCTTATTATAGATATGTAAATATGAACGCGACTTTCAACTTATAAGCTGTGACGAATCGTACTTGACGATGGTATTGTCCCAACTAATCGCTCAGCGACGTCGTTCAGTAAAAGGCCACCCATCACTCAGATTCGTTGCTCGTCGCTCGTCGCTAATTGCGAGGTCGGGGCCTAAGGTTCTTCTTTAACAATTTCCCGTACTTATTATTTTCACTGATTCTTACTGAATTTTAGTGATTTCTATTTATTGCTTTACCGTATACAAAAACTAGTAAAAGGGGGAGATAATGAGAGAAAAAAATCTACGATTCAATAAAACTCAATTCACTGCCGAAATGTCCATTAGTAAAAGTTAGTAAACTGTCTGTTGGTATCAGAAATTGACAAGTCGCTTGCTTAACATCTGTTTTAAAAATTAAACAAAACGAATGTTTTTGCTGTAAATTACTTGATGCGTTCCCGATCCTTTAAGTAAATTTGTCTCTTTTTGAGATAGTTTACCGCTACTCCAAGGAATTTAAGAATTCACTAATTTTACTGCAAAAGTGCGGAAAACTAAATACGATTCAAATTTTCTCCTTATAGACTATAACCGGGGCTATGAGCACATTGAATCCACCTGTAGCTTTGGAAAAAAAGGAAAACGAGTCTAGAGTTGAATATCTCCAAGATTGTGCTTCAAGTAAGTTTGTAGTGAAACAATTTTAAGCAAATTATGTTAAATCATATAATATAAGCATACTATGTAAAACATATCATGTCATATATTTGTAAAAACTTTAATTTCTATAACTTAATATGCGATATTTTTCTTTCAGGTCCCGACTTTAACTATCCACTAGAATTTTATGAATGCACTGAAGAACTTTGGAAAGACCGTGGTGTGCAACAAACTTTTGAAAGGTCTAATGAGTACCAACTAATCGATTGTGCGAAATAGTAAGTAATATGTATTTCCAGCATTTAAAATTTGTTTGCAAGGCAAATTTCAATAAAAAAACATGAGAAGGCTACAATCCACTGTGTGGATTGTTTTATACCCTATCCCATTACATCCTTTAAATTAATATCCCTTAAATGTGGGTTTTATGGCAAAGAAATATTAAAATTGAAATTGTAGCAACATATTGTTCAGACAGTTTAACAAAAACATCTATGGTTCGACCAAAAACAACGGTTTTCTCCTGCATATGCTATGGCGTAGGGTATACAGATGGTTTTTGCATGAAAACGCCCCCAAAAAGTGGGCGTGGGCATCTTTGTAAAGACGAAATATAGACATTAGGACTGTCTAGATATCTTGTTCAGACACTTTTTCAAAATTGTTAACGGTTTGGCCTTAAATTTCATTTTACTAAAAAGGGGGCGTGGCAGTGGGTGGATTTCAAATTTTCCTACACTTGTTCGAACAGCACGTACAAGGATCACATGTACCAAATTTCATTATCCTAGCTCAAAATTTAAGGCCCAAAAACCGGATACCTACAGACAGACGGATGGACAGACAGACATGGCTTAATCGACTCAGCTAGCGATTCTGAGTCGATCCATATACTTTGAGGTATATTTAGCTAAATTATCTCACTATGTTACAAACTATGTATCAAAACTAATATACCCCTATGTGATAGGGCAAAATGATTTTCCTGAAACAAAAATGAAAAATATGAACTAGAACAAGACAGACCTGGATATTAAAGTTACGTCGAAAGAACTGACAAGTAGAGAATGTATTATTGTTGTTTTAAATAACGTTTTCCATTTAGAGTGGGTCAATGTTGAAATAGAATCCGAAAAGCTGTGTGTGCGGTATTAACGAACATTTTTTGTTATTAAAGGTCCACCGTGGCACGGATCTAAGAACTACAATTTTATAAGACTACCGCATAAGGCCTGGGTTATATTTATTTTGAGTGCATCGGTGAATTGGGCCTTATAAAAGATACCTTACAAGAAAAAGTCACTTTAGCGGGAGTTAATGCTACCCTCAAATCTATCATGCACGTAGCGCTCTCCTGCTATGACCACAGGTCTCCTAAGTCTATATCGTTCATTTGTTTATAATTGATTTGTAGCGCTCAAAGCTGATGCTTCTGGGTTATTTTCACGGGTGCAGGCCGAAGTCCCTAGACTGACTTCTCAAGTTGGAGTCTGCGAAATGACATGTTTTAGTCCACGACTGCATGGGGCACTCCTGCACACATTCACGAACAGCAGCGATCTTCTCGTACGATCTGTAGTTTCCAAACCACTCATAACGAATTTGACCACCAAACTTGGGAGATTTGACTTTAAATGGCTGTTGGCCGTTTCCTTATTTAGCTGTGCATTCCAAGTTGATGAAGGTCGTTTTCCACTTGTGAGTATTAGTAAAGGCGAGTTATTCCTTTATGCGTCTAGGAGATGGCTGGTAATCGAAGATTCTGAGCCGATTTATTCCATTTTTTACATTTTTTTGTAATATGTAGTGGTTACAGGAGATAAAAATGGAGTCATCCTTAGAATTGCCACGGATTTCAATTTAGAAGAAGGGAAACGTTATTTCAAACCAGAAAAGATAGGAATGTTGTTTTCAAATAGATCTTTCATGTCGTGGAAAAAAGTATTTTTCTGGAGTTAGTTTCTATAGTTTTATGATTGGCTGAGGCCATGATCTATAAATTTATTTTTCAATTTATAACTTTTCAATAAGTTGTGGGCAGTAATTATCCCTACCATATCTAAAAAGAATGAATGTTACTTCAAAGGAGTATGTATGGAATTCCAACTATCCTTGTTGATACTCGTGCGATGCTAGTCATAGAATATATCTTCGTAATATTTGACCGTTTAATCTAAAATCTATTTTTCAGTAGTTAAGCTCAGTGATTTGTAAAAATCTATTTAGTGCATGGTCTTGTATTGAAATGTCTGCTTTTTGTGATACATTTCACATGGGTTACTTTATTTGTGCCCCTGACAAGTCACCCATATACTTTGATTTTTGTGAAGTAAACAGATACAAGGTGGCGAAAATATTGTCTCCTTCAAAATGTCGAAGTAAGGTTAACATTTGTCGCCATCTGCAACAATTATAGCATCTTCTGATAGGGTAATGACATTAAAAGTCTTACGATAGATGTATGCATCCATAAAATTATCTTGGGATTTTGAGTGGTGAACGCTGATTTTCCTTTTATTAGTATCGCTTATTGGCTTCGTCTCCACGACACCTTTTGACTACAACCCATAACAGAGGTGACAATACATCTCATTTGTCTCTTTCCTACCTATTAAATTATTTGCATATAGCTAAACATACTTTCAATGATGTTTACTAAAGCATGATTTATGTAACTATTTTAATGGTTCATATTGACTGCACCTGCCTTCAAGGCTTCGTCTCTGTCGAAAAATGTCGCAATTTATAACTTTTTCTCGTGAAAATATTTTTCTATAACACATTAATTTCATTTGATTCTATAGAACATTACTTAGTGATGACAAAGATTTCTTAGAAAATCTGCTTTCCAAGGCGAAATTTCGTTATTCTCCGCTAATAATGTCAAGATTACCGTTCAATCAGGACGAAGAATTTTCTTCGTTCGAAAATGTCTCATGATGGGTGACCCAAAAATACACACCTGAAATTGTATTGCTTCAACTTGAAATTGCAACATTTTTTTTAATTTGCAGAAATAAACACATTAATTTTTATCGCTCACAAGTAACAGCAATCGCGTTATCCTCGGTGTCCTCTAAGAAATTAGACCTGATCACAGTTTTGGTGTAAAATAGCGCACCATGCAGTGGCATTGCCTGCATGTAAAGGCTCCACTCCGTCGTTCAGCTTCATTAGAGAGTGTGCGTACAAAAATAATGAGGAGTATTCCGCGATAGCTAGTCGAAGGACATTCATCATCTGACATGTGCCGACATTGCTTCGCTTTGCTGCTTAAAGTTCATTTCCCGTTGGCGTAAATTAGCATTAGAGATCCCGTAGAGAAGGCATTTGGTTTTTCGAGTTAAGAGTTTCGGTACAATTTGTCCCGGCAAAGCAAAGTAGCATTCATCATCACATTCGTGGGATTGATGTTGACTCCAAGGCAGATGAATTTCTCAAATCCATGATTTGTGCAAGTTTATGTGACAATGCTTTTTTTGTGTGTGTTTTTTTTTCCGGGCTGTAATGGAGTCTCAAGAGTATCATCGGGATTTTTCTCACTCCAAAATCGACAATTCTGCTGGTTTACATACCCGTCAAGCCGGAAATGAGACTCATCGCTGAAGTTGGTTTGACGACAAAAATCTGGTTTAACTTCCAGTTGTTTCTCAGCGCATTCACCTAACATACAACGCAATCGAATTGGAAGAATATTAGGAAAAAGGGTAAACGCGGTCATGGATCAATCCACGGTATTACGTTTCAGCTGCTCCGATGGACGATTATACGCGCCGTAAGCTGGACGTGGTGCTCTATAAGTTTGGCGACCAGAGCACGAATTTTGGAAATAAATGTTCACGATTTGTAAACGTTGTCTTGTTTTAAGTTGTTCCATGGTGATTTGCCAAAGTATACTACAAAAAAAATCAAACACACTTCATTAGTATGACAGTAATCCCTATCGGAAGTTCTATATCACTAAAAACCTTTTACAAGATCCATGCGTTACGCCAGTTCATTAATAGATGAAAATGCCTGCACCATTTTTGCATTAATAACAAACATTTACTCTGATTTAAAATAAAACAATTCAAAAATTAGCACTACTGGCAACTATGCTTTCTTTTTCTTAAAGTTTTTTAGACCGCGTTGGAAAAATAAAACAAACAAATTATACACCAAGTGAACAAGACATTCTAAGATGTCGAGTATTAACATCAGGAATATTTGAAACGCGATTTCAAGTTGATAAAGTTAACTTTCAGTAAGTAGCACATTCATTTCTAGTATTTATTTTCCCCATTGGTCATTAACAAATACTATCGCAATCTTTTTCTCCATTAGTATGTTCGATGTAGGAGGGCAACGAGATGAACGGCGTAAGTGGATTCAGTGCTTTAACGATGTTACTGCAATAATTTTTGTTACTGCCTGCTCCAGTTATAATATGGTTTTACGTGAAGATCCTACACAAAACCGCCTTAGGGAGTCGCTTGATCTTTTTAAAAGCATTTGGAACAACAGGTAATTAACAAATATACATATCTATAAATAATATATCAATTAATTTTTATTGGTATTCCTCAGGTGGCTACGCACAATTTCTGTTATTCTTTTCTTAAACAAGCAGGATTTGTTGGCAGAGAAAATCAAGGCTGGTAAAAGTAAACTATCTGACTATTTTGCAGAATTTCTCAGATATGTAACGCCAAGTAAGCAAATTATACATGTTTTCCCAATTTGTGTATATTTATATAATAAATCGTTTTTGCTTCAGGTGACGCAATTTTTGATGCTGGTGAAAACCCTGAAGTTGTAAGAGCTAAATATTTCATCCGAGATGAATTCCTGGTATGTTTTAATTCAATAACATTACTTTGTATGGTGCTAGTAAAACAATTGAATCGTGGTGATAGGGAAAAATTATTTCTTGAATGATGATGGTGATTATAACAAATCAATAATTTTTGTGTGAAATTCAAGGCTTTATGTAGAATATTTATAATGATTCGGTTAAGGTCAAATATGCCGATCATTTTTGGCCATTTTGAAGATAGAGTCGCTCTATCCTATTGGCAAAAAAAAAATTGGATAGTCGTTTTTCAGGAGCCTCTTATTTAAGGTGATTTTTTTACCAGCAAATCGTTTGCCACGTTACAACAGGTGGTAATCAATTGGTAACACAATTCCTCCTGATTGGCTAGAGCTGGCCAATTATTTAGTTTAGTTTAACTTGTTCGACGTGATTTTGTATTGATTCAGAGGAATCCCCAAAATATCTAATCCATTAGTTTCTCATGTTTGTTTTAAGAATGGACTTCAAACAAACTTATTGAAAGCCGATATTAACAGCATTAAAATACAAATAGAAAGTATTAGCGCAACAGTCTCATTAGCAGCTACCCAGGGCCTAGATTTTACTGACAATCATTTATGTGCACGATGAGGGAATCTCCTGTTTTATGACGAACGGATGAGTTATGATTGGCTTTAAAAAGTAATTTTGAAAACTTCTGTGAGGCAGTTCATCGCACTTACCATCGCGCCACTGATTCCATCATAATCAAATGGGGTAAATTTAATAAAGAATGCTTCAATGCTTCCAAAACACAATCGTATCTTCTGTCAAAGCAACATTGAAATGATCCAAATGGGTGGACAAAATTGTAGGAGAATATGCATTGCAAACTCTTTAGTTTCGTTCGAACTTCGTAGAAATATCTTTTGCCTTGCATTACTTCGAAATCGAAATAGACAGTTGCAATTGCATTCAATTCATTCAACAATTCAGCCGAAATACTCGCAACGCTATGAGTGCAAACCAGTATACCCTTAAGACTATAATTACAGCCATTCGTTCCTAAACCAAACAACGCAAATTGTTTGATTTGATTTTTCTAAATCCTCATTCTATTTTCGTATCCCCCATTTAATTTACAATCGCACATTTGCTCTCATAGGGCTATATTGTAAGTGTCGATTAGCACGCATGCTCTTATGGAATCACAACATCCCAAGCCCTCCAAAGTTTTATCAGGTTTTTGGCCAGTTTAGGTCAACCTCTTGTGACCTCTGAAATGTATTTCCCGAGCGTCTCTTTTTGGTTCACCCTTATTCAATTTGTTTTGTCTCATCTTTCGTATTAGTAGCAGGAAAATATATTTCTTCAAACTAATGAAACAAGAGCTTGGTGCTCATTACACGAATACGTTTTTCGGTGCCCCTATAATAGAATGGAAATTTTGACCAAGCATCTAAAGTCGCCTTCCTTTTACTTATCACTGCATTAGCTTCATTTGTTCGCAGGTATGTTTTTAGATGTGTTTTGTGAGTCCTTTTGAACGTCAAATATATTTAGGCAATGTCGATGTAGGAAGTCCCACAAAGGAGATTTTAAGATACTAAATGTATTGAAGAAATGGATTTTGTAAAGTATATATATGTTATTCCTCCATTTAAAATTATATATCCGATATGTCCTTAATGTAATTTGGATCTGGAGACTGTAAGGACGAGTGCATTTAATCGACATTTTGACATTTACTTTACCAAACGTAGATTGCATAAAGGCACTTTACAATCAACACTTTGTATACTTTTTGAATGCACCTTGTGTAGTAGTCCTTTTACTTTGTCCGTAACCGTATATCTTCGTGTTGACCAGTGTTTTGGATTTATCTGATAGTAGTAGTGAATCTTCATAATTTAAAATATTTTTCATTTTTTTTGCACATGCAAAGCATTTTATGTTATCTTTCTAGTTCGATTGGTGAACTCAACGAATGATATTTATTTGGAAAATATCAAGCACAATGCGCATTTAAAACCATGAAATCAAATGCATTGTTGTTTGCTCTCCAAAGTGTGTTAAGGTAAATACATTTTCCACAATCGTGGCACGATTAAAGGCTTTTTTTACCGTACTGGGATAGTTGTAAACTAAAAGTGAACTGGCCGCTAATTAAAAGTATCATTCTTCTTAACTTTGACAACATGCTATTTTATGTATTTCTAGGGTAGTTTTTGAAATTACGCAATGCTTAAGAGTTTGGAAAACAAAAATTGGCGCCCAATGGAGGGGTACATCATAGTCTCGGGCGCCACTTTATTTCCATTTATATATTGTAGACAATTTCATCGAGGGTTGTAAATTTGATGAAATTATAAAAATTTAGAACACGAAAGTAAATTCATCGTAATGTAAGAACTTTAGACATATTATTTTAGGCAAGTTGTAACTTTATAGATTTTATTTTCAAATTTCAGTAATAACATCGTTAATTAAAAAATAAACGAATACGCTAGTATTGAAAGATAAATTTGTAATAAAAATGCCATCAACATTAAAAACTCTTACGAGTAAAAAAAAAACGATTTATTAATAATTCAATATCAAATTTCAGCGCATTTCCACTGCAAGCGGAGACGGCAAACACTACTGTTATCCACACTTTACATGTGCAGTTGATACTGAAAATATAAAAAGGGTGTTCAACGATTGTCGGGATATAATACAAAGAATGCATCTGCGTCAGTATGAACTTTTATAGGTTAATAAGAAAAAAGATAACAAAAAACTGAAAAATAATAGAGAAAAGGTAAAACAATGTAATACAATGTTGCAGATGATCATCACAAAACTAGATATCGATGGTACAATATTGCTATGTTGCGTATTACTACCATTTGAACACGCCATAAAAATATTAAAAAAAATATTAATTATTTATTGAAACTAACTCATAATATTCAACCATTGAATCATAGGACAATTATTGTAACTTTAGAAAAATGTGAATATCATACAAATTATATAAATATAATATACAAAAGAAAAACTGTTTATACTACATAAGATAAATTGAAAACAAAACAAAAAATAATGTAAAGCTTTCCGCTATAAATAGGGTAACCTTAAAATGAATCGTGTTAATTGTTTTTTCTAACATTCTTTCTGTAAACAGGTTATATTATTTCTACATTTTATTATTATTCGATTCTATTATTCTCCACAAAAATTAAAAAAGAAACAAACACATACAAAAACTACCCGTTAATTGTCGCAATCCGAGGTAACGTCAATGTAACTGCCCAAAAGTTGGAATGGTAAAACTTTATCAGTTTGCTGGTTACATGTCTCAGCAGAATTATATAAAAATAAATCTTAACAAAAAAAAACATACAATGTATATATATTTGGTATATATTCATTGTATTTCAATTCTATTCGATTCTAGGAGGCGAAAGATGCACATACACAATAGGTGTACCGCACCTCCCTTCAAACTGTGGCCAAGTGTATTTTTCATTTTTGTTTATTTAAATAACTCACACTTTATAAATTTTAACCGGCAGTGCTTTTGTTTTGACTCATTTCACAAAAAAAAACCTAATGAAAACCAAAAATAAAAAAAATTAAATAATTAAAAGTCATAATAGAAGGTTACGAAGTATGGCCATTTCGGTGGGTAAAATTTATTGTAAAACTTAACAAAAGGCTATGTACGATTACTTTCGAAAGAAAAAAAAAACTAAACAAAACAAAAACCAAACCCAGTCAATGGGTAGTAATACCCAGCAAAAGGTTCGGTTGTTATTATATTTACGTTGTCTTGAATCTAGACCCAAATATGTAAATGGCGCCAAACGAAAGCTATTATTTTCGTGATTGTCAATTTTATCATCCATCAATCTGGTAAATTGTAAATCTTAAAACTATCTTTTTAAAACAATTTGTCCAATAGAATAAATCTGAAGTCAGACACCGTTTGGCGCCATTTTTAATTGAGTTTACATCATCAATGTATGTAACAAATTCTAAACCCGACCTTTTGCAGGAAACAGAAGAAACCCTTATGTACGTTCCCATTGACTGGATTTCAATTGATGATTAATAGTGAGATTTACTTTGAAAAGTCTAATAGCACATAAACGGTAAGATTAACATTGACTGCTGTTACAGCGTTAATACATCACCTTCCAAAGATTGAAAGGAAAAATTCGAGAAACCCTGTGCATATATGTACACTAAAAATCGTAATAATAAATACTTGTAATTACTATAATTGAAAAATACTTTTTTGTTCGTTTACTGGTGTTTGTATTTTTTTACTTAAGAAAAAAACGTGTCGATTGAATTATTATCTTATTCTACGCATTGAAACTGCAACTTGGTAAGCTGTGTTTAAGTATTTTTGTTTTGCCTAAGAGCAGCTGAAGTAAAAATTGTATTGTACGAAAACAAACCTAGTAGTTGGCTAATAAAAGGAAGCAACAGAATCGGCCCTCAGCACATATCTTATCAATTTAAAGTGCTCGCATCATATTTACCGATATACATTTTCTCCCAAACTCTTAGCATCGACACATTAAATAATAAACTTTAAACTTTAAATTTAAATTAAACATCAAAAAAACAAGTAAGCACATTCGCACATCGAAATGGAGAATGCAGTCGTTAAACCGGAAAAGTCCGTGCATTTACTAAGCATCAGAATTGGTTCAGATGTATCATGGTTACATGTTGCCACAAATACCAAACTAAGTTACCCTTTTAGAGCTTAGATTTATTTTATACCAGCCCAGCTTCTTCGCTATAAAGCCCAAGTAGGTCTAGGTCTTGAATAGGGTTCTAAATTTAAGAGTTATGTCCATGGACGATTTTTCCTTTACTTTACATCTCCAACCTTTGGTATTGCAAGACTAGGTGCCAGCTGCTCACAGGAACTTGGAGACAGATTTTTTACAGTTAAACGACTTAAAAGACACCCAGATGCTCATATGTACACAGCCCATTTAACATTGTAACGAACAACGGGATACCAAAATCAGAGTGAATAAAAATCTGCAAGCATCATCACGGGGATCATAGGTTCGAGAAGTATACATATAAACAAATAAATGGCTTGTTATTTCTATATATGTATGTTCATTTTAATAGTAAGATGTATGGAGATTTAAAAAATTCAATGAGCCAGAATCGAAGATAAAAAACTAAGGATGTTGAGGCCCCAAAATTTAGTTTTGGACTTTATACGATTTTACCTCAGAACCAAAAACGATTTTCACTTTAACACCCGAATCCTAAAAATGAGGTTTTCCCAAACATTGTCAATTTTCGAAAATTTGTATCATACTAGAGAACAACTGACATCTTGCTACCCAAAGATTTTTTTGTCATTAAAATTTCGAAACAATTAATAACCCCTGTATTAAAAAACGCTGCTTAGCTAAATTTGTTGCTATAGCAGTTGTTTTTTTTTTTTTGCATTTATAAGACGTGGTTCTTTGTTGTGCCATGAAGTGGAGAAAATGTGGATCCAAATCACTATAGAAAGCGAGATTTAATAATAATATAACCCACTGTTATAATTTCGCCATCATCCCGAACAAGTCGCTTCTGTCTTTGGGATGCTTTTCAAATAGTTTTCTTTTTTTCCGACAGTTATAATAAATAAAAAGAATTCAAATCACAACCATACCGGTGATCATAAAAAAGACTAAAGACGGATTGGAACAATCGAAGAAGTGAACACACATATTTGGATGGAGCTTCTGAAAAGTAAAGCTACAAAACAAGGAATTTTCTGCGATTGTTTTATTTTAACATTAAAATATTTTTCTATAAACATGTTTTAAAATTCATAACTTCGTATGAAGACTCGCCAATGATCGAATGTAAAAACAAAATCAAAAAGGCAACTAACTTCAATAGCAAGTAATAAATCAATTGAATTGTTTGTGAAATAGGATTTAGTTAAAGCCGTGTGTTGGGCGCCAATTTACACAATATTTTGAGAAAAAAGGTAAGTATGTCAGCCTAACAGTGACTGAATTTTCCACCGTTGGCTACACAGTCGACAAAATTACTGTACCGGATATTCTACATGTCGCACTATACGGCGCCGAGTCCTTCACAAAAAGCAGGAAAGCGGAGAAAATATATGTAACATTAGAACGAAAACTTTAATACATATATGCTAGTGCCAAGAGGATGTGCAAGTACCATGGGCTGACATAAGTAACACCTTCCTAAAACCTATTTTGAAATTTAAAAGAAAAAAAAAATTGTTTTTCTCCTTTTTTTTTATTTATTGCGTTATCAGATAACGGATAACAGCATTAAGTAGTAATTATGGAATGAGAAGCTAGGAAATGGATACATGAGTTGTGCTAATATAAATTTGGTATTGATTGTATTCGTTTCATTTTAACGAACTTCAATCCCGATTATGTATGTATGCATTGGATTGAGGAGTTCAAATTATCTGGTATTAAAAATTTTTTGACAACAATTGTGTTTGTGATATCACATTTCCTTTACACACATCTGTTATCTGTGTAAAAGGTAAGCAATACAATTTTTGTGTAACTCAACGTTTCACTGCGCAACTCAGCAGAACATGTCGAAAAACAGCAAAATGAGGTAAAAAGTGTGGGTGTTGGCATAATACATTTGACGTGCATTATAGAATCGTTCAAATATATACTAGTTACCACTCTATTACATTTTTAATTATGAAAGTGTCAGAAAAATAAATTGAAAACTCGCACGTTGAACTGTCAGAACATACATTGTTGTAAGTTTGCGACACCGTTTCACTAACGTCCCCACGAAATAATATGGTGAACCACTGAAATCATTCTCAATTTATGGCGTTTTCGTTTTGTAAAACGAGTGGTGGGTGCACAATTGGGTCGTACGCAACTTTCGCTTTCACAGCGAGTTACTTTGACGTTTTTGATAAATTGGCCAAATAATACACAATATTTATTTTGATTATTGATGCTTAAAATGATAAAAAATAATGTCGAAATGTGATTACACTAATGTTTATTCCGTAATTGAAAGGAATCTGTGTTTATGTGAATAATAATGATTTTCCGTTACTAGCCAATACTGAAAATTCCGTTTAGGTATAATTGGTCCAAAACCAATTATGTGGAATTCATGAAAACGGTAATAGCAGTTTATAAATTAAATATCTTTCAATTTGGCCAAATTGTTTGCCAGAAATTAACAATTTTTTTTATATGGCCTAACTGCAAGAATCCGTTACATGGATATTCTGGAAAAAAATTGATATGCAGTTTTTTTTAGAACTAATTGCTTGCCTGCTTAAGATATTATGCAGGAAAATTAACAAGCATAACCGAAGTTATGATGTTATAACCTCTGTAAGGTTGTTTTTAAACTTCCGGATATCTGTGTTCATATAACATACATTAAGATGTTTTGGTAGAACTTCGCGAAAAGTTATTCCGAAGTTAGACATGTAAAGAGATTACGAACGAAGGCTTAAAAAAGCTAAGGTTAAAAGATTGGGAAAAGGGTGAGAAAGTCGGAAAAAGGTGAAAAGATTGCAAACCTACCGGAAAATGAGCTAAAATGATTCAAGTACTTCGTTGTACTGACTGTACTTTCATATTCCAGAGATCCGCCCAGTGCGATACCGTGCAAACGTATTTTTTTTAATTCAATTTTAATTTTTTATCATCTTAAAACTAACTTAAATGCTAGACAAAAATTCATGAATAACTATCCTACTTATCAACTACTTAACTAATATACTGGCCCTACCCGGGCGCCCTAAATTCAACAATGAAAACTTACTTCGAATGCCTTTCGGCCTATAATCTAGTATGGAAATTCAATATTATATTGTATTTCTTTATTAAAGTATAACCAAGAGCATACAAAAACTGTGTTTTGTATAATTTTTTTTAATTCATTAAAACTAACATGCTAATTAAAACTACTTAAAGAACTTACAAGCTTATTTAAACTACTTTAAAATATCTTAAAAGCTGGAACATCCACAGCAATATACTTTTATTTAATTTTTTATTTATTTATATTATTTTTTTTGTGCCAACCTGACAGTTGAACCTACACTTAGGCCATGTGTCAATAGCGTTAAAAATTAAGCCAGTGTATAGATCTTGACATTAATATGGTGACTAGAGACTTAAAAATTTTGACCTGCTCAACAGCTCGCTTATATGTATCCAGTGGCTAATTTTTGACATTTGACATACCTGCAGAGGGATGACAGAGATAGAAAGCACATGCAGAAATGTAAAAAAATAGACAGTTGATAAAGTTTAGATCCCATATTAACGCAATTGACACACGGCCTAAGGCTTAAACTATGTAAGTCAGCCATACAATTTTGTCAGTCAACTGACTGGTTATCCTGATGTAACCTACATGTCTTCCGAAATATGGATATAAACGATCTTTCTAAAATCTATTCGGCATTTTTTTTATTACAAGAAATGATAAAGAGAGGAATATTGTTCCAATTCTATTGGAAAAACATTGACAATAATAGTGAAACAATATCCCATTTAATCCAATTGATACAGCAAAAAGCCAACTTTTGATTACCCTTGCAGAAATGTCAAAATTAGATTGTGGATAAAATTTACCCTAATTTTAACGCAATAGGCACAAGGTTTCAGTAGTTATAAAAAAGTGTCAAAAATTAGTAACTGGATAAATTTTAGCGATATGTTGAGCAGGTTAAAATTTTGAAACACTTTTCACCACACTAATCAATTGCGTTAACATTTTAGCCAGTGGATAAATTTTGACATTAGTATGGTGAATAGAGACTTCAAAATTTAAACCTGGACAACAGCTCGCTAAAATTTATCAAGTGGCTAATTTTTCATTCGGTAGGCATACTGAGGAGTGAGAGAGAAGGAAAGCACACTCGTGTATCATTACCAATGCTCACAAGTGACAGGAAAATAGCACATTATACAGAATACAGATTATTAATTAAAACGCAAAGAACATATATTTTTGGCAATAAAATGTAATTACGTTTTAAAAATAACTTAAAATGGGTTTTTAAGAATGGATGGTTACAAGAAAGTTATGATTTTATTCGTTTGGCTGTATAGTTTATGCAAAATATGCGAAACTTGAACGTGTTTGAATGGATATCAAGAACACAAATCATAAAAAAATATTTTTGTTAATGAAAATAATAAATAATCAAGGGTCTTGTGATGATCTCTTTGAAATCTATTCCGTATTATTTTAAATCCAGAAAATATAGAGAAAGGAATTTGTTTTAATTCCTTAGGTAAATTATTGAAAATAGTATTAAAATAAAATCCCATATAACAAAATTGAGACAGCAAAAAGCCAATTACTTTCTACCACTGCAGAAATGTCAAAAATTAGCTAGTATTGTATTGTAATGTTAGAAATTTTCTCGTAGTTTGAACCCACCGCCAATTGGAAATTTAATAAAATACTTAAACAATTTGTTGGCGCAACAGGCTCGTTAGTACCCAAGGCCGAGCTTTCTCACAGCCATTCATGTGTGCGTGTGTACCTCTTGCGTGTGCGTGTGTACCTCCTGTTTTATGCCGACTCTGAACGGCGAATTTGAGATAAGATTTTCTTGACAACTGATACTACTCGGATAATTTGTCAGATCATCACGAGAGGAGAACCAGTGAAAAATCATTGAGGTGTTGCTACGGCTGGGAATTGAACCCAGACCTTCTTTGAGGTGGTTCATCCCACTTTAACCACCTCGCAACTGAGCCCACTTGAAAGTTACACTCACAAAACTTACATCAAGCCTTGTCTTGGGCATCATCACTTCCATTCCTGCTTGCTAGTGATACTTAGCGTATCGATCCAAGTCTAGCTAGCTCGTCTGCCCTTTCGTTTTCTATTATTTCATTGTCTCAAAGCCTGCTTGAATGCACTGCATGAATACATGTCATTCAGTGTACTTTGGTGGATGACGTTATGTGTCTGTCGTATTCATGGCATTCCACCTTACTAAGCAACTATATATTTACCCCTTTTATTCTGAAATGATATTATGGTCCCAGTTCAGTTTCCTATCAAGTTTTATTCCCAGATACTTTGGGGCAAGCTATTTGCCTGATGATTTTATCTAGTTCTGATGTTTAAAGTTGCAGGAGCTGCTTCATGTTTAACTGATTTGATTTTCACTTTTATTTATTTTTTTGGTTTTTACTCTATCATTTTTTTTGCTCTTTTGATATTGTTTTGAAAAGTGACTTGTTTCTAGTAAGATGTTTGTTTGTTTTTTTGTCTAATCATCATTTAACAATTCCAGGTTGAAGCAATATTAGCTATTTTATTTTGAAATGGCCATATTTCAAATAGTGAACACATGGAAACTATTATTTTTAAGCCTGCGAAACTACACCATAATCATTGCAATTGTTATTGAAAGCTGTCATCGAAAATCCAAAAAAATCGCTAGTAATTAATATCTGCAACAAGGTTAAAAAAAATATATTATTAAAAATATTTCAGTCGTAAATGGAAATTTAAGCTTGACGTCGGCAATTCACTGAGTAGTGTCAGATATACGATAGTCGCAGAATGCACTAGAATATAAGAGAAATCATATTCAAAATTAAATTCATTTTCATTTCATTTCTTGTAACATTCAGCTAGCGAGTAATTGAAAGTTAAGAGGGAAAATATTTTGCCCTGCGAGTCGTGGGTACATTTTCCCGTGCCTCTTTTTAACGTTTTTTTTTCTCTTCCTTCTTCTTATCGGTTTGTTGCTTCAAATAATTTCGTTGCTTGGAGAGTCGGTTTCGCTAGGTATGCTTTTGCACATAGACTCTTGAGAAAAAAGTCGCAGTGTATGAAGCAGAATAAAAGAGGACTGTCAAATTTGAGTCAAGACAAAAAGTCGCAGGTGTAAAAGCGCGAAACTCACGAAAGAAAACAACAAAAGAGAACTTCGAAAAAGTCATGACTCCAGAGTTAACGTGTAAAAGCAGACATATAAATATATGAAAAGTTAATTTTCATGCTCCTCAATCTAAACCCCGAGTGAGTGGTTCTAAGCAGAGTTCAATTAACTTAAGGTCGTGTGTCAATTGCTTAAACATTTAAGCCGGTGGATGAATTTTGACATTAGTATGGTGAATAGAGACTTCAAAATTTTAACCTGCTCAACAGCTCGCTAAAATTTATCCAGTGGCTATTTTTTGACATTTTGTATACCTACTAAGGGGTGACAGAGGTGGAAAGTACGCTCCTGTATTATTCCTCGTTACCAGTGTTAACATGTGGGGGGAAAATAGTACAATATTCAGATTATTATATAAGAAGTAAAGAACATATTGTAATCAGATAATGTAATGCAAATTGTAAAATCAACAAAAAATTAATTTGTTCGCTATATGTGAAGTATGATTAACATGAACAAAGTAGGGCGAATATCTATAATTATCAGCACAAATTGTACAATAATATTTCTATTACAGACAATAATTATTAATTAAGGGATTTTCAATGATCTTTCTGAAAATCCATTCGGTATTTATTTATTACAAGAAATTATAAAGAAAGGAATTTTGTTCTAATTCTTTTGGGAAATTAATGAAAATAGTATTACAATAATATACCATTTAATCCTATTGACACAGCAAAAAGTTAACTTATTTTTGCCCATACAGAAATGTTAAATATTGGCCAGTGGATAACCCCTTAACCCGCATTTTAACGCAATTGACACACTGCCTAAGTAACTTACTCCGGTTCTAATGCATTTTACTAATTCTGAACTTCAGATAGCGTTTATGGCGTTTTCCATTGGTAAATCTATATTTTGATCTATATTTTGATCTGAAATTTAATCTTTTTTGTTACCAATGGAACACGATTTCAGATTGATTTTTTTCTTGTGGTTGTATTGTTTTAATTTCGTGTCTGTGAAGCTATAGTCGGTGTTGCTGTCAAGTTTCCTGTAATACAGGTTGTTTGTTTTTGATTAAATTTATATTTTAGATCGTACAGCTAAAGTTTTAATGGTTAATAATAGTTTTTACCAACTGGAAAATCATCCAAGTCAAACGGACAGCTATCATTTGTATTAGTGTCATTGCAAGGAGTGGTAAGTCGGCCGAAAAATCTAGATCAGCGAAATTGATCTGAGATAAGAAAAAATCAATTTTTTTGCCCAAAAAATAAATTTTTTATTTGCCCAATGGAGCACAAGAACTGTAAAAATCGTTCCACTTAACAGATCTTTTTTAAAAGTAAGATGGATTTTTTTATTAATGAAAAACGCCATTAATTGACTACTCAGGCGATCATTTTTACTACTACAAAATGACAGTTCTTTTCATGTGTTTATTGACCATAGAATTGTTTAGGGATGGTTTGGTGTTGTAGAACGAGGGTAGACTCTGATTGACTTTAACTTGGCAATGCCCAGTGTTGTAACTCTGACACATCAAGTGCTTATTTTTTTACCTCCAAGTGGATTTTTTACCGAAAGGCCAACGGCAACGCTCAATCCCGTAGTGGATACTGATGGCCCCGTGTCCTAGGGGTATCTAATAAATTGAAACTGGCCCTCCAGGTGGGGGGTTGTGCTTTGGGTTAACTACCCAACCATGGAAAATCTAACGGTTACGAAGCAGCCAATAGCCTCGGAAAGGACTGATTTTATTGTTGACGACATGGCTAAACGAAAAAAGGACAACGACGTTCGTATCTGCACCTGGAATGTGAGAACATTAAACAGGAGAGGTGCAGGCAAACAACTAGCGGAAGCCCTAAACTGCTACAAAGCAGACATTACTGCCATCCAGGAACAACGATGGGATGGGCCGGGCAAAAAGAGGATGCAAAACTGTGACATCTACTACGGAC
The DNA here is from genome assembly GCA_949824845.1 of Rhingia rostrata. Classification (NCBI taxonomy): domain Eukaryota; kingdom Metazoa; phylum Arthropoda; class Insecta; order Diptera; family Syrphidae; genus Rhingia; species Rhingia rostrata. Next base: position 57,922,774 of record OX463755.1, read on the forward strand.
CGTGCTATAGTGAGCAGAAACAGCGACTATTCGGATGCGGATTTGTTATAAGTGCCAGACTTAGGCAAGAAGTCTTCTTCAGCGAACGCATTGTAGCGATCCGCATGAAGGACAAATTCGCCAATATTAGCCTTATATGCGCTCCTGCCCCAACGGAGAAAAAATATGATATAGCTAAGGACTGCTTCTATGGGCTAATTGACAAAACCTATAAGCGACTACCGACGTACGATGATAAAATCGTACTGGGAGATTTTACTGCAAAGGTAGGAAGAGAAGACATCTTTATCAGTATTGTCAAAAAACATAGCCTACACGTCTGGTATGGCAACGATGCCAACAAGCCATTAGATCAGCCGCAACTGATATGCTAGGTTTCTCGCGCCCACCAGTAGGAAACCCCTGGTTTGATGAGGAATGCCGACAGATGCTCGGAGCCAAGAACGAGGTGTACAAGGCTAAGCATCAGGTGAAAACGAGAGTTGAGACACAGTCGATGCTGAGGAAATTTAAGAACCACTTCTGCAGACTGTTAAACGGCGATGACGAACAACATCCCGCTGTTTGGCAGAAAGAACCATTCAATATTGGCAACGACAGCGAAAGCTGCCAACCACCCGACCTGCGTGAAGTGAGGATAGCAATATCTAAACTGAAGCTTAATAAGGCTGCCGGAAGTGACGGCCTGAAGAATGGAACCTCAGCATCGTTTGCCCGATTCACAAAAAGGAGATCCTCTAAACTGCGCCAACTAAAGAGGTATAAATCTCCTCAACATCGCCTACAAAATTCTATCTGCCGTAATATGTGAACGCCTGAAACCGTTTACCAACAACCTGATCGGCCCTTGTCAGTGTGGTTTTAAACCAGGAAAGTCCACAACCGATCAAATCTTCACACTTCAGCAGATCCTGGAAAAAACCCAAGAAGTCCAAAACGATACCTACCCGCGACCTATTCATCGATTTCAAAGCCGCATACGAAAGCATTTATAGAGACGAACTATACTAGTTTTGCTGTACCGCCCAAACTCGTCCGTTTGTGGAGGATGACGATGGAGAATTCTCGCTGCTCCATCTGGGTCGGAAACGACCTCACTGACACATTCGATACCAAAAAAGGATTTGGGCAAGGCGATGCGCTGTCATATGACTTCTTCAATCTGATTCTTGAGAGGATCGTGAAAAACTCACGAGCCAACACCAGAGCCACAATTTTCCAAAAATCAGTACAACTACTAGCATACGCCGGCAATATTGGCATCATTGGTTGGACCCAACGTGATGTCATAGCCACGTTTTCTAGTATAGAGAAGGAAGCGGCAAAAATGGGTTTATCAGTAAATGAGGGCAAGACGAAGTATATGCTGTCAACACGAAAGGACACACAACATCGACGAATTGGACAGAACGTCACCATTGACAGATATAACTACCGCTATTAACTCTGACAACAACATCTCGTCAGAAATTAAACGAAGAATTACTCTTGCCAACCGCTTTTTCTTCGGGCTAAGTAGGCAATTCAGTAGTAAAGCCCTCACTCGAACTACTAAGGAGATCTTATATAAGACCCTGAACATCCAAGTACTGCTCTACGGCGCTGAAGCATGGACCGTCTCAAAAGCGGATGAAGAAATCCTTTTTCGATTTTAGAGGAAAATTCTTCGAAAAATCTTCGGTCCCGTTTGCGTTGACGGGCTATGGAGACGAAGATTCAACCAAGAACTATACGAGCTGTACAGCGACATGACCCTGGTCAAAAAACTCCGCATTGGACGTTTAAGATGGTTAGGACATGTAGAACGAATGGACACCAATACTCCGGCTCGCAGAGTCTTCGATTCCCAGCCAGACGTCGGACGCAGTAGAGGCAGACCTCCCCTTAAGTGGCGCGCACAAGTAAAAACAGACCTCAACCAACTTAGAGTGCGTAACTGGAGTCAGTTAGCTAAGGACCGGGCTAATTGGACAGGCATGTTGCGCCGCTTAAGTAAGTAAGTAGGTAAGTAAGAGTTGTTCAGGACAACGTCAGTGGCGAACTGTCAAATGACAAACTGACTTCATTTGTATGAAAACAAACTTTGACACACTTTGGCACAGAACAGTAAACAACTTATATTTTTATGTTTTTAATGCAATAACCCATAAGGCAGCACTTCGGTCATATAACTGTTTCACATTGTTTTCCTCCAAGTGATTTTGACATTTAATGTATTAAAGGCAACTCACGTGTGAGGGAGAAGTCTCATGAACCATATAAAATTCTCATTGTTTTCCTCCAAAAAGAGACAACGCACTAATGAGGGAGATGGTTTCGTGAACAACTCTCTTGATTGGTCTATTATGTGAATATGACACGCCAAAATGAATCCTGGGTTATCAAAATTGACTTTTAATTTGTTTTAGCCGTTTATCGTTATAGTTAAAAGTTTTATTTTGCTTTAATGTAGACAAGGTAAATTAATTTTTCGCTGTCATGTAGCTAGCTAACTGGATAAAAGATAATGGATATCTATCAGCTGGAAACTGTTCTATTGTTGATGTCCATTCCAGTAAAATTGGAATTATGATTCCCTCGCTTAATTGATCGCAGGGTAAACTAGTGTGTGTGTATGAATGTGAAAAATAAGTTTGTTTTTTTTTCTTGACAAGTAAAAAGTGTTACTTTAAGATCAAATTATTTAATGTTTTGCATATAAATCAAAAATAAAAAAAATCGGGATGTCGTTTGGACCAGTTAATTCAGCACAAACGGAATCCGTCCATAAGTTCTTGGAGGCTCTTCGGTCTGACTTTCGAAGTTTATCTACTGAAACGAAGAAGAAATATCCCCACATCAAGGAGGTACCGAATAAATTTTAAATTTCTGATTGGGTTTTTACTCAGAGGGTTGAAGAATTGGTCATATGTAGTATTAAAAACCAAATGTAAAATGCATTAATTTGATTAATACGAGCGGTTTGTGTTCGGGGTCGTGTCGTATTCATTCACTTAAGTGACACATCATTAAAATGATGACTGCAGGCAGGTAGGTATACCGCATAAAGATAGGTGTGACATCTCAACTTGTTTTTGCGTTCAATCTATTGTGAAAAGTTAAAACAGTGCAGAGCAATACCAAGATCATTATTTTTCAAGTTGTTATCTCTAGAATGATTTCATCAGTTATCTATTAGGACACTTATCTTGATGATTTTACCATCATAAAGGTCATTGACATACATGTATGTATTATGTATTCATGTTTATTTTCCTTTACACTATTTAAAGTCGATAAAAGAACGTTTTGTTGTCTCCTCCGTACATTGCCGGTATTTTCATACCTAGTTCATTGGCGGCTGATTATGTTATCATTGATCTAACAAACACAGATTAGCTCATAGAAGTTAAACAATCTCTACAAGATTTACTACCACTGTTGAAACTCGTTTGATATGATTTTCTCACTTTTATTTTTGTTAAAATACTGACATCGATTAATCATGGTCTTATATAACTAAAGGAAGCAGTAACTTTATTGATTTGCCAATTTTCTTTGGTCTTATAATCCGTAAGTTTTCGTGTATGAAATGTCATTCTGATGCCAATTAATTACGAATAATTGATATTGCATGTTCTTTTGAAATTAGGAAAAACTCACCCGCAGTAAATTAATAATCACACCTACAAATATTATTCAGGTAGCAAAGCTAGTACGAGAACGCTATTCCCTTTAGTAATAATCATTCTCAATTGGTATATTGCTAAGGAAATTTTATTAGTCATCTCATTCACCCATATTTTGTGCATCTATCAAAACTTGAAGGGATACCTCAAAATTCATTATTCATTGCACCTCGATGAAATGATGGGGAGGACATCAGTCTCCCAGGACTCTCCGAGTAACAATCCCCTTTTAGAGAAGGTCCTATAAAGCGTACCCTTGTTAGCTAAAATCCTACTTGCTACTTCTTTAGCTAGTAGGTTTATTTCATCATTAATGCTATGGCTTAACTAAAATGTTGAAAACTTGAAACCTATGTCAGGGATTGTTGATCCGCAGATGTGAACGATTCCTTTAGAATGGATGGTTGAAAATGACAAACGACCAGATATCCCTGCGATAAAACCATATATGTATAATAGAATTTAAATAAAACAAATTCAAAAAAAAAGTATCATTATGATGGGAAATCGGTGATCGGTGATGCACTAAACTAAATAGTTAAAAGTCAACAGGTTATGATCTTATAATTGCTGAAATCTTGAATGAAAAGTATATGGATCGACTCAGAATCGCTAGCTGAGTCAATTAAGCCATGCCTGTCTGTCCGTCCGCCTGTCCCTCCGTCTGCAGGTAAACGGTTTTTGGGCCTTAAATTTTTGAGCTAGGATTATGAAATTTGGTACATGTGTTCCTTGTACGCGCTGTTCGAACAAGTGTAAAAATTGTTGGAATCCGCCAATTGCCACGTTCCCTTTTTAGTAAAACCTAATTTAAGGCCAAACCGTTCAAAATTTTGAAAAAATCTCAACAAGATATCTAGAAAATCCTAATGTCTATATTTCGTCAATACAAAGTTTTTTGCCACGCCCACTTCTTGGGGGCGTTTTAGTAAAGAACGTTTTTCGGCAAAATTTTAAAAATTCCGAAAAAAATGGATGCAAAATAATTGTTTTTTGTAATGTAATCATTTCTTCCATATATCATTTTTACCCACGCCCACTTTTTCGAGACGTTTTCATACAAAAACCATGTTTTTGGTCGAACCATACAAGTTTTTGATAAACTGTCTGAGCAATATGTTGCAACAATTTCAATTTTAATATTTCTTTGTCCTAAAACCCACATTTAAGGGATATTAATTTTAAGGATGGGATGGGATAGGGTATAAAACGATCCACACAGTGGATTGTAGCCCTCTCATACGTTTTTATTTAGCATTCATATGTATTTCGGCCCAAGTCAAAATATTTAAATAAATAATTTAAACATATCTTTCTCCCCTCAGTCATGTGACGAAGCTGTAGCAAAACTGAATGCCGTAGGCAGTGATGAACACAATTCGGTTTACTACACTATCAATCAGATATTATATCCACTTGTGCAAGGATGTGAAACAAAGGACCAAAAGATAATTAAGGTAAATCAATTTTCGGTTCATTAAGAATTAATTAAAATCGATTTCTCTTTTTAGTATTGCCTCGGAATGATGCAGCGACTCATCACACAACAGGTTGTAGATCAAAAAGGTGCCCGCTATATAACCGATGCCTTGTGGATGCTCATGGAAAATAACATCGACGAGGTTAAAGTGCTTCAAACAATAACCTTGCTATTGACAACGAATACCATTGTCTATGGAGAGACTTTAGCAAAAGCTATTGTATTGTGTTTCCGTTTGCACAATTCAAAGAATGCTACAATTGTAAATACGGCTGGAGCTACCGTTCGCCAGCTGGTGGCACTAGTGTTCGAAAGAGTCTTCCTCGAAAAGGGTGTAGATCAACAGCAGCATGCCAACTCGGACAGAAATAACGAAAATACATCATCAGGCAAAGTGTCAATAGCCAACAGTGAATTGCATCCGCTGGCTTCAGATGCCTTCATGCTATTTCAAGTAAGCTCACCCGGTTTGTTCAAACAAACAAAATATATGACGCATATTTTTATTTTAGGATCTCGTGCAACTAGTGAACTCAGATCAACCATACTGGCTCTTTGGGATTACGGAAATGAGCAGAGCATTTGGGCTTGAACTTTTAGAAACCATTCTCACAAATTTCAGTTCAATATTCCATGATGTTTGTAGAAATTGGAGTCCTTGTCAAATCAGAATTTTAACATATTGTTGTCTTGATTTTAGTATGTAGAATTCACAGTACTGTTAAAGGAACGCGTCTGCGCGCTGGTTATAAAACTGTTCTCACCAAACGTAAAACATCGACAGGCACCAACAACTACTACTTCGAATGTTCCTCAAGACCGACCATACTTTCCAATAAGCATGCGTTTACTAAGATTAGTTTCGATTCTTATAGATAAATACCACACGCTATTAGTAAGAAACCAAATACAATGACCCAGTATTAAATGTAATTACGTTTACTTATTGCAGGTAACCGAATGTGAGATATTTCTCTCATTGATTATAAAATTCCTTGATCCTGATAAACCCAACTGGCAGCGTGCCTTAGCTCTTGAAGTTATTCACAAAATGGTTACGAAACCAAATTTAATTTCATTCTTCTGCATGTCGTATGATTTGAAAAATCATGCGACTAATATAGTCAAGGATATGATAACAGCACTGGGAACGTATGTACGTCATTCATTTATACACGTTTCCTCAGGTAATGGTATTGAACTCAAACGTTACTTACCTTTATGCGACTACATATGCGTTTTTTTGTTTTAGTATTTAACGGACATGCAATAAGCGTTGGCAATGGACAAACTGCCAATTCTGGTGGTAATGTTTTACAACAGTCGGGCTTTATGTTTAGAGGATACTTTTTGCCATTAGCTGCGAAGTTTGAACCCAACACACCGAAATCTGTTTAGTGAGTTATATTTTCTTACTCAACAAATCGGAGATAATGATTTTTTTTTTATTTGTCAATTGGCAGTCTTGAAATGTTGGACAAGGTAGAGCCACCAAACATTCGTGATGGATATGGTATATCTGTTGCGTACGCTATTCTATTAGACGTTACTAGATCGATTTCTACAATAATAAAGGAATGTCCACAGGTTAGTTTTAGAAACATCTGTTACACATTTTTGGATAATGTGGATATAGATATAAGTCATACAATTGCCTAAATTATTTTAATTTATAGTATTTTAAAAATTGGTTCAACCGGCTCAATAGCTTTTTTCCTTGTAATGACCTAACTAACGCCGCCGTAAATCATCAATCAACGTTCCCAATCGATCGCAATAGTGTGGTAGACCTTAACAATCTGGATTGTTAACATCGCGATAAAGTGTTCGAAAATCGGGGGTATTGCTGATACTTTTAAAGGTCATAATGCATTAAATTGGGAATTATGATCGATACTGAAGACCGTCTTAAGAAGAAATATAAAAACACCATACGGATACTTTCCGAAATGCGGTGTAAAAATCTTTCTTGTGGATTCCAATGCAAAAAGTGATAAGGAAAACATCTTCAGCGTGTTACTGAGAAAGTAAAGCCTAAAAAGCAATTTAGCAATCTCCAAAAGGTCGAATGCAAACCATGTGACAGCCATGCACCCAAAATCCTGGATGTACATACATTTAGAGGGGCAAATCTCGACTCTGACCATTTTCTTGTCGCAGCCAAATTCAAAGCTCGACTATCCAACAAGAAAAAGGAACAAATGTTCAAGACAATGTTCAAGTGACATTTGTGGCCTTAGAGAAAGCCCTGTCGCTTGGAACTAATAGACTCTAACCATACACCACTATGGTGAGTTCATTATCGCTACTTGCTGTCAAAGAAAATATAACGCTTAAATTCAGAAGGATTTAAAAGAACGTCGACACCCCTTGAAGAAAAGCTTATCTGATAAGTATATCTTAATGTGCTGGTGAACGCTGGCAGCCACTCTAACCTAACATAAGTATCAGTTTAGACCTGACGGATTTCATTCAATGATTTCTGCCGCTGAACTTAACGTCCCTGTCCTTGTCTTCTTATTTTAGTGATTCCTGGTGACCATCAAAACCCACCGGTCGAATTATCTTCAGAATCTTGATGCTGCAAGCTTTCTGTGCAGTAACTTTCTGGCACTTCGCCTGTGCTTTAAAGAACACAGATGTTTGTTGGTTAAAGGAAGCAAAGCACATGGCTATCAGTAGTTCATATTATCATTTTTAACTCGATATTGAAATTGGAGCAATCTCAGTAGTGCAGAGCTACATGATAAGTGTAATCACACCATTGCGGGAGAACTAAATAAAGTTTTTCCGAGAATGCATTAATTACATATCAAGTAGTCGCGGAAGTGATTATGGTTCTAAAAACGGGAAAATCGCCGATTTTTATTGATCAGAAGCGCCTTTTACCAGACCATCAATACCGGTTTACAAGTAAGCATTCGACGATTGACCAAGTACATTACTGATTTAATTAAGGAAGCTTTCGAAGGAATGAAAATTAGAAAACAAATATTTGGAATTCAAAGATATTCTGGCAGATTCACCTTCAGGAAGCGTCGTTGAAAATATTTCTTAATAACAAGTTGATATTATATTTACAAGCAAGATCTAAAACTTATTTGAACGTATGGTATACAAGTATTGGGTTGTACGTGTACCAGCTAAACGAATTTGAACACCTTACAAACTTTAAAAAAACATTTTAAGATCATTCGTCAATGCAAAAATACAAATTTTTAGTATAGATTCATCACAACCATTCATGTGTGCGTGTGCACTTCTTTCACGATGGCGGGACCTCCTTTTTTATGCCGACTCCGAGCTGCGAATTTGAGATTTGTCAGATCATCACGAGAAGAGGGTAAGTGATAAATCATTTAGGTGTTGCTACGGCTGGGAATCGAAACCAGACCTTTTGCGCGGCATCGCACTTACCATCGCGCCACTGAACCCGTCAGTGCAAGTAAGAAACGAAGACCGCCACATAAATATGGCTAGTCATAAGGTTAATGATGAACCGACAACTTTTAAACAAAAACATCATAAAACATATGAAAAGGCTACGCTGTGCATATCGTTTAATACCTTATCCATTCTTACCCCTAAAATGTGGACTTTATGGCGATGAAATACAGAAAATGACATTGTCACAACATAGTGTTCAGACAGTTTAGAAAAATCTTTTGTGGTTCGACAAAATAACAACGTATTTGTATTGCAAATGCCACCCCAAGGCATTATACAAAATTTACGAAATGTTCATATTTCCATTACGGAAGTAATGTCTAAAGTTTTCGAATTTCTTTAAAATTTTGACAAAAACCGTTTCTTACTTAAAACTTTATATAAACGAAATATAGATATAGATTGTCTAAATATCTTGTTCAAAGTTTTTTTAAATGTCTTAAGCGTTTTTCTAAAAAGTTGGCGTGGCAGTTTGTGGATTTCAAAAATGTTTACACTTGTTCTGTAGCCTCGGAAAAGGATACCATGTACCGAATTTCAAAATTTAGGGCCTAAAAATCGGCGACATACAGATATACAGATATGGCTAAATCGACTCGATTATGAGTCGATCCATATACTTTGAGGTATATCAACCATGTTAGGTATGTTACAAACTTTGTATCAAAACTAATATACCCCTATGTGATAGCGTATAAAAACATTTGCGGTGCCTTCAAAGAACTAAACCCTTGGACTTGGCCCAATAATCACAAACTGCGAAAAAAGTACAGAAACACAAATACAAATTAAACGATTGGTGGTTGCACGACTGGGTCGTATACAACTTTCTTTTTCACAGCGAGTTAATTTGACGTTTTTATTAATTTGGCAAAAAAACACAATAATATTTATTTTGCTGTATGACGCTAAAAATGATATAAATAATGTCAAATTGTGATTATACGAACGTTTATTCCGTTATTAAAAGTAATCAGTGTTCATGCGAATAATAATGATTTTCCGTTATTGGCCAAAACTGAAAATTCCTTTTAGGGATAATTGGGCCAAAACCAATTATGTGGAACTCATGAAAACAGTAATATTAGTATACAAATTAAATTTTATTCAATTTGGCCAAAAAGTTTGCGAGAAATTGACAATTTTCTTAAAACTGGGTATGCAGTTTGGTTGGAACTAATATGCTTATAGGACATAAGAAGTTTAATCAAAATCGTTAGAGCCGTTTTTTAGAAAATTGAGGTTATGTATGATTTTTATATGAAAGGTACCAATAATAACATGGCGTAAAGCAAACGAAAAAAAAAAGTCGTTTAGGCTGGAGAGACGTGTACGGACTGACGGACCGACGAACCGGCGGACGGAATTCCGAAAACCATTTTCTTGAGTTCCGCTATCATCGTAATGTTAGAATCAATCAAACGCCTGGTGTATAATTTGCTTTTTTTTCTTATAGTTTTCATTAAATCAAATCGATACTGCGAAAAATACTGTTATTTTAAATCAATTTACTGTTTTTTTTTTGGTAAAATATATTGCTTTTATTCCAACAACAGATACGAGCGTTAGTATTAATTATCTGAATAAAGTACCGAATTCGATGTTAGTAGCTCTATGACCGCAACCTAATTAGCCTGATTGCTTCATCATCAAATTATGGTTTTTGAGTAGACCACTGAATAAAGTCTAGCCTCTAAAATATATGATGTTTTTTTCCATGCTAATACAATATTTACAATAACGTTACCTTTATAGTTGGAGATTCGCCAAGATGATGACATTAACACAGATAGCGCACCAAATGACATCGACAATTCCCTTTACGTACAATTGGTCAACTCAAGTTGGACTGGTTTGCTGTCAGCATTTGTTCCGCTTGTAGACGCTGCCGTCGATGAAAGTACCACCGACAATATCCTCAAGTCAATGCAAGACTATGCAGCACTTTGTGGCATGTTGAATCTCCTTAACGCTCGAGATGCATTTATTATGTCGATATGCAGATCCTCTTTCCCACCGCACTATGCCCTCTCGATATTCAATGGAGCACAGTTGGATGTCGATTTAAGATGTAAGTTGTTGATTCAGAAAAATATTGTAAGTGCAACCGTAAGTAATAGTGTTATCAATTATGTAGGTCACACAAGAAACAAAAGTCAAGATTTAAATAATCACATTTTGGGATCCTGCAACGAAAATGACTTTCGGCAACAAATTGTCGCTGTCGGCACACCACTACCGAGTGCTTCTTTACCACAGAGTATTATGCAAGCGCCTGTTATGCTAACATCGAAAAATCTCCAATGCATGCGAGCTATACTCTACCTTGCACACAATCATGGTGGAATATTGGGTACTTCGTGGCAGATTATTCTAGCTACCTTGCAGCATTTGGTTTGGATTCTGGGCCTCAAGCCATCAACTGGTGGAAGCTTACAAGTACTTGAGAATAATTGTTGTTGTTGCTGTTAGCAAATAATAGCAATCTAATCTACTTTAGGCCTTTCCCAAACCCGCCGTTGAGAGTGTTGGCATTCAGACCGCAGTCATGGCTGATCTACCAGTGCTGTCGCAAATGCTTAGTGAACTGTTCGAGTCCAGTCAAAATCTAGATGATGTTGCATTGCATCATTTGATAGACGCCTTGTGTAAGCTTTCGCAAGAGGCTATGGAACTTGCCTACACAAATCGGGTTGGTATTAAGTAAATTTTGGCAATTGATTTAACTTGTAATGACGCTTTCATTTAAGGAACCATCATTATTTGCCGTAGCTAAATTACTGGAAACTGGCTTAGTCAACATGGCACGCATTGAAGTATTATGGCGGCCATTAAGCAATCATCTGCTGGAAGTTTGCCAACATCGACATATTCGAATGCGAGAATGGGGCGTCGAGGCTATTACCTATTTAGTCAAAGCAGCTCTGCAGTTTAAGCATAATATACCACTAAAAGATAACAAGGTAAGTGCTATATTTATAAATCCCCAGTCATTTGTGGATAAATTGTACTCTTGCAGGTTCTTCAAACGATGTTGCTAACTCCATTATCGGAGCTATCTACCGTGCCACATGCAGATGTTCGCCAAAGGCAGTTGGATTGTGTGCTGCAGATCCTTAATGGTTCAGGTGACATTCTATCATTCGGTTGGCCAACAATTATTCAAATCATCGGTGCAGTCAATGATCGTCATGGGTCAGGATTTGTTTTCAGCAAATTAAAAATTGGCTCTTAACTGATTACTGATTTCTTCCAGGGAGCAATTGATTCGCACAGCGTTTCAATGTCTGCAATTGGTAATAACTGATTTCTTGCCCATTATACCATGGAGGTGTCTTCCTCTGTGTATAAGCACTGCATCAAAATTTGGCTCTCAAACACAGGAATTAAACATTTCGTTGACTGCTATCGGCCTGATGGTAAATGATGTCATCTCAATTGCATCTGTGTAATGCTAAATTGTTGGTTCAATTACAGTGGAATATATCGGACTTCTTTAATCAAAATCAGGACAAACTAATGTCTGTTGAAATAGACAAAGCATTTATATTGCCAGATTTTCCTGGAGCCTTCAGAATGCCACAATGTGATAAGCTTTGGATGTGCTTGTATGCAAAACTAGGTAAGTTCATTGAAATTCTTTCATTCATATTCATAAGACATTATTCAATTGCAGGTGAATTGTGTGTTGACATGAGACCAGCGGTACGTAAATCAGCTGGGCAGACATTATTTTCAACAATATCAGCTCATGGAAGTCTAATAAATGGCCCTACATGGCAAGCTCTCGTGTGGCAAGTACTCTTTCCACTACTAGATAACGTTCGTACACTATCCAGCTCGGCGAGCAACGAAAAAGTCGATTTGAGTAGTAACATTTTGATTCATCATTCAAGAAATACAGCCCAAAAGCAATGGGCTGAGACCCAAGTTTTGACGCTGTCTGGAGTTTGTCGGGTAAGATAATTCGTTTGGTATATAAAATTGTTGATATAAACAGGCATAAACTCCAATGAGTTCATTAAATTAAAATTTTTGAAAACAAGTTAAGGGTCTATTGCATACATACATTTTTGTATTGTGTGAAGGTTTATTTCTAGATGGCTGATTCTAGAATAAGCCGCATTGTTTCCTAAACTGTGTAGTATACTTCTGTTTTGTTTGTATAAACACGATTACTTCTTGTCGAATGATTATTACTAATTATTATTATCTTCATCTTTATGAATTACCTTCTTGAGTAGCGTCACAGTCCTGGGTAAACCTGGGTCTCAACCTACATTTAATAAACCTCTCCTTACTAACTGCCTTCAGTTGCACATTTCAATTTGTTTGAAGTCGGAATGCACTTTAGCGCATCTTAATTCAAGATCTTATAATACCTTTAGTGCATTCACCGTCAGCCTATTATAGTCATACTCAACGTTCAACGCGGAGATCATCGTCGCTGTAAATTTCTTAACCAAATCATCAATCAAAGATTTTTCGAAGAATTTTTCGCTCAAACGATTTTGTCAATAGCATTTTAATACGGTTCCTGCTTCAAAACCATAGAGCAGGACTGCGATGATCAATATCCTATATAGAATCTCCGAGTTCGAGTGAGGTCTTCATTACTATATTGCCTTCTTAGCCCGAAGAAACAGCGGTTGGCGCTGAATTTCGGTCGAGATGTCGTTGTCACAGTTAATAGCCGAGGTTGACAAACTTGTAGTTGTAGACAAAGTTGTAACTGTCCAATATGACGTTATGTCATAATAGTTGTTGTATATCCCATTTTGTTGATAGCATACAAAGGTTGTTTTTCTTAGAGGTATACAAATGCAATATGAGAAAAGAAACTCTTGAAGCTTATATTAATGTCTATTCGCAGGTCCGTTGCCCGAAATTATGCGCTCAGGAAACGTTTCCACAATAAATAGATGTGTCGCGCGCCGTGTGGCATGTTGCGTCTTCTTGTTGAAACCAAAGCTCTGTGACTTCAATGCGATTCAACTGAGAAACGAAGAAGTTAGCAACAATGTTTCTATAGCGCTGTCTATTGACGTTAACACTGAAGCCGGCATTGTCCTTAAAGAAATATGGACCGAATATTCCAACAGCCCATAAAGAAACCAAACAGTTTGTTTTAATGGTTGTAAAAGCGTCTCGACAAAGACTTTTCTCCAAATTCGGCAATTTCGCTTGTTAACATATCCATTTGACCAAAAATGGATCTCATCGGAGAGCAAAATGTTGCGACGAAAATAAGGATCAATCCGAATCATGTTTTCGGCCTATTTACCGAAGCTACGATGTGTATAACGATCACGCTGATTAAACTGGATCTAATAAACTTTTAAGACACGAGCAAAAAATTTGCAGCAAAATTTACTTATTTTACAGGAGAAAAAACTTTTGGTTGCAAAAATCTTTGTAGCACAAATTTGCGGCATGTGAACACGTCGTCAGTTTTGTTTGCATGATCTGTTTACGTGTTTGCCATTTACTGAAATATTCCAGTGAGGACCCGCAAACACTTTATCTTCTTGTGGAATCGCGAGTTAATGCAAAAAATAATCGTTAAATATGAAACGGTTATGGAATGTTTCGTCAGCGAATTACTTTATTATTTCGGTATTTACAAAAAAACAAATACAAATTTTTGGCGCAACAGGCTCGTTAGTACCCAGGACCGAGCTTTCTCACAACCAATTATGTGTGCGTGTGTACTTCTGGCACGATGCTCCTGTTTTATGCCGACTACATACGCGAATTTGATGTAAGCTTTTTTGACAGCTGATACTACTCGGATGATTTGTCAGATCATCACGAGAGGAGGGCCAGTGAAAAATCATTTTGGTGTTGCTACGGCTGGGAATCGAACCCAGACAGACTAGGCAATTTCATTGCACTAACCATCGCGCCACTGAACTTATTCTTGGACACTCTTAAAATTGCCCTCTTCATCTTCTTATTTCAGCTCATTTTAAAGTTGCTGAAGTTTTTGCTATTCAACCTATTACACAAAATTGTCTTTTTCTGATGATTTGATTTGCTTTAACTTCTTTTTCACGTTTCAATGTAATTATCAATACCATAGCTGCTGCTACTGTATTTTTTGTCGTGGTTCTAGTGCTAATTTATTTATCGTAAAAGGCAAAACGTACTAACCAGAAATCAATATTCAAATATGAAATATACAATCTGTAGAAACACTCTTGCTAGTTTAAAAACCAAATCTAAAAAACACCCTTTACTTGAGGTTGCCCTTATTTACTTTTAAACCCATTCCTTCCGCATTCTTCTCTACACTAGCATACGTGGCTGTGATATCATGTTGAGTTCGACCAGTGATGTCAATATCGTCGTCGTATACTAAAAGTCACAAAGATTTATGAAAGATTGTGCCTTTGGTGTTGGTTTAGGTATTTGGCGCAGTCCTCTCCTGTTTCGTTTGGTTGTATGGTTATGGTTTTGCAAAGGTCTAGACGGTTCCTTGCTATTTTAGTTTTAAAACTCTGAATTATCTTACATCATTTCGCCGTTGTTGTGGCGTATTTGATATCCACATTATTAGTATGGATGCAACAAGCGATGCCCCAAATCGGTGTAAGCTACTCGGAATGTTGAGACTTCCGAAATACTGGAAGCAGGATGTGTGTCTGTAGCTGGTATCTTGTATCGCTGTCAAAAGAGACATACATTTCTTGCTTGAAGTTGCCCGCCATTCAACTTCAAGCTACAGATTCACAAGGATACACATTGTGTAAGCGCCTCGTTTTTTATTTCTGACTCAGATTCAACCATCGCATTCTGGGTGGCCCTTTATGGCCGTCGAGGAAACCCCGTGCTGGCTAAATATGCATTTCGTTCCGCAGTAAATTAACCCAAAGCCATTACCAGATGTGATGTAGTCGCCGATTGTCAGAGTTTTTTCCTCATTTTACCTTTGTAGCAGCTTATAACTTTTGTTAGCTTTTCGTTGATTCTTGTGTAGTTTTACAACTTCGATTCATACGTAGTTTTACATTTAGCCAATTTATCAAAATATTCAAAAAACAGTTTGCCTAAGGCGACTAATTAAGCCTAAAACCAATCGTATTTTTAATCATCATAATTGTCTGTTATATAATTTGCAGGTTTTCAATAGCAAGCGAGAGCTTCTTCAAATGCTGGGCGACTTCGATCGTGCTTGGTCACTCATTTTGGAATTCATACAAAATACAGCTTTAAGTAAAAATGGTGAAGTTTCACTTGCAGCGTTGAAATCGCTTCAAGAGATTATGTATCATAATTCAGAAAAGCAAACCAAATCAAATGACAACACCAGCCAATTACCCGATGAGTTATGGAATGTAAGTGTGTAGGAGGTAGCATGAAAATATTAAAACTACATTTAACTACCCATTAACATTATTTAGATTGCTTGGAAGACTTGGGTTAATATAGGTCTGGAGAGTACAAAACTGCCTATAAAAACAAGTGACTCGAATGAAGAGTTATACATTCCCAATCAGGCATTTCTCACGGCTTTGGTGCAAATTTTTCCAGCGGTTTTCCAACACATCTACCCAAGATTTACGGAATCAGATTTCGAAAAATTATGTGCTGTCATCAACAACATTGTTACGATACCCGTTCAAAGTGATCTACCATACGTTATGTCACCGATGTGTGACTCCTTGCAAACGCTATTGCATGATGGTATTTTAGAATGCATTGAGCTCGTACAAAAGGTATGTACCTGATTGTATTTTTGAGTGGATGCCTGTTACCGACTTTGTTTGCAGGAAGC
Organism: Rhingia rostrata; assembly: GCA_949824845.1. NCBI lineage: Eukaryota > Metazoa > Arthropoda > Insecta > Diptera > Syrphidae > Rhingia > Rhingia rostrata. The sequence continues at coordinate 57,939,146 of OX463755.1, forward strand.
CATGTCTCCAAATACAACGATCCGAAGTATGCTACCGGCGATTTTCAAACAACTTCTCGTGTTAAGCAAATTTGCTTGTGCCCCACCAGTTTGCCAGGGACACGAGGAGAAGACCACAAAGTCACAAAACTCTTACTCGAATACTACGTCTGTTGAGTTAGTCAGCATGAATTTTATTCCGTTCGGTGAAAAGGCTATAAGTATGTCGGTCAAATTATACCAGTCAACGGCTACAGAGGAATGTGTTATCAAAGAAAACGTGCTTCATGAAATTATTAAGGTAAGCACCTGCTCAACTTAGTTTTGTATAACAAGTCTAACATACCCTCTATTAGGCACTACGAACTCCCCTCGCAATGAAGTACAAATGCTTAGCGTCAAGTACATGGAAATTGTCCATTTCTAGTTTGATCACTGTGCTGCACACGGGACTAAAAGTTGCAATATTGAAACCAAATAGCTTTACTCGAATGTGGGATGATTTGGCGGAAACCCTGGATGAGTTCTTATTCCCCCGGAGGTGAGTTGAACGGGAAAGCGTATAAATCTCAAATTGTTTGACATATGTTCGTTGTAGTGTATGCACAATAGAGGACCGAGGGCTGGAGGAAATCGTTGTTGACGAAACAATTGATTGTCAAGTCATTGAATTGCTGCGAGACGAAGTATTGCCGTACTCCCACGTCATCCCCCATCAGTTTATAATGAAAATAGTTGTCCTTCTCAACAAAGGATCCATTCATTCAGCATCAGACTCGAACATCTGCTATGAGTCCGATTGGAAAATTCGAGAGATATTTGCCAAAACATGTTTTGAAACACTTTTGCAATTCTCGCTGTTAGATGGGTCATGCAATAATAACCGAACAATACCTGTCCCAGCTGGTGGAAAAGAGTTTGCCGGCCGTTTGGCAGTCACAGCATTGTTGCATAGATTCCAAGAGGTATTAAAACGCTTTAGTGACGACGAGAGGCAAAGTGGAAAATGTCCCTTATCTAGGTATGATTTGGAAATACACCATTATTTGTTTCAACTCTTAAACTTACATTTGTTTTCAGATTTAGACTCTCTGAAGTGTCGTTTGTTTTAAAGGCAATCGCTACGCTGATTGTGTCTATGAAGAAAGCACCTCCTAGTAAAGGTGAGTGTGAGAATCCTTCGTATATGTTTGTTGATTTTTATATGTTATCTATATTACTTAGTCAACAAGTCAGCATGGGATCAATTAATCGGTTTATATCCGTATCTTGTGGATTGCACAACGACTACATCGCCTGAAGTTTCTAGATCATTGCGAGAAGCGTTACTACAGTACACAGAGCTTTTGCAGCCGCCAAATTATTTTCACGAATCAAGGGTGATCGCAAGTGCAGATGATAAAGACATACAAAATAAAAATTAATAAATTTACAAGTACTTATCTTTAAGTTGTGTTTCCAAAGTTAAGCATATGACAAAAGAAAAAAAAATTGAAGTCCGTACGAGATATCGTATAGTCTGTAAATTTTTTTTAATGATAGGCTAAATAAAAAAAATAATCAAATTAGATTCTGTTTGTTTTTATTTGAATCTCAAATGAGCACAACTACTTAATCGACAAGTGCACCAAGTTCGTGATTTCAATTTAACTGCGTCCAGAGAAGAACAACATATTCTGGAAACTTAGAATTATACATAGAAGCTCATAAATGTCGCCGTTTCGGAGGCCGTTGGGTGTTACATGTTACCTCTAGCTGCAATCAAATAAGAAACAAATAGCAGAATTGTATTTGACTATGATGAAACATCGTTTTGACTCCCCGACTGCTATTGCAGGCGGAACAAATGGCAAATAAAAAAAACAATTGACGTGATAAAACATGCAAGTACCCCTAAATAAAATATCGCAATTTTCCTCGACACCCATTGCTACGTTGATATCATCCAAACACATAAATCAATCCCAGAACAAATAGGTATCCATTGGAAGCCTTAACAAGAACGCTCTTGTAAAATAGCCGCATTGGTCCCTTGCACTTAACTCATATAACTATCCTACTGAGCCTAGTTGGTGGATCATCCCATACAGCCTTAAACATCTGAGAAGGAACATCGCGGTTCATGCTGGGAATACCCAACAACACGAACTGTCGCAGCTGTAAAGAGGTGTAGAAGAGAGAAACACTACCCATCAATTACGCGAATGTCCAGCCTTTCACGGGAAATACATCGAACACTAGACAAATCTTTCTTCGACAACATTTGCGCTCTCGCCGATAGACACTACATACGAATCTGAATGCGTGTATTCGTGCCCAAATGAGGAGTGTTAAAAACGGTAAAAAGAATGCAAACAGTTTTTCCAGCTGATTTTGAGATTTTTCTATTCTGTACTAAAGTTGACGTTCAAGTGTCGGTCGCTTATCGATCGAATGCTGCAAATTTTTATTATCAAACATTCATTAAGGCTGAGGTTACGCACTGAGCGACTTACTTAAGTGGCGCTACAGTCCGGATTGAACCTGGGCCTCAACCAACATGCCTCTCCAATTAGCCCGGTCCTTAGTTAACTGCCTCTAGTTGCGCACTCCAAGTTGGTTGAGGTCGGTTTCTACTTGTGCGCGAAGACTCTGCGAGCCGGAGTATTGGTGTCCATTCGTTCTACATGTCCTATCCATCTTAAACGTCCAATGCGGAGTTTTTTTTGACCAGGGGCATATCCCTGTACAGCTCGTATAGTTCTTGTGTGAATCTTCGTCTCCATAGCCCGTCAACGCAAACGGGACCGAAGATTTTTCGAAGAATTTTCCTATTAAATCGACCAAGGGTTTCTTCATCCGCTTTTCAGACGGTCCATGCTTCAGCGCCGTAGAGCAGGACTGGGATGATCGGGATATAGGATCTGCTTAGTAGTTCGAGTGAGGGCTTTACTCCTAAATTGATTTCTTAGCCCGAAGAAATAGCGGTTGGCAAGAGTAATTCTTCGCTTAATTTCTGACGAGAGTTAATAGCGGAGCCGAGATAGACAAAATCCCAAAGTTATATCTGTCAATGGTGACGTTCTGTCCAATTCCTCGATGTTGTGTGTTCTTTCGTCATGGCAGCATATACTTCGTCTTGCCCTCATTTACTGCTAAGCCCATTTCCGCCGCTTCCTTCTCTATACTAGCAAACGTGGCTATGACATAACGTTGAGTCCTACCAATGATGTCAATATTGTCGGCGTATGCGGAGGTGTACCGATTTTGGGAAAACTGTGCCTCTGGTGTTGGCTCGGGAGTTTTGCACAATCCTCTCAAGAATGAAATTGAAGAAGTCATATGACAGCGCATCGCCTTGTCTAAACCCTTTTTTGGTATCGAATGTGTCGGTGAGGTCGTTTCCGACCCAGATGGAGCAGCGAGAATTCTCCATCGTCACCCTACACAAACGGACGAGTTTGGGCGGTATACCAAAACTAGACATGGCTCTGTATAGTCCGTCTCTATAAATGCTTTCGTATGCGTCTTTGAAATCGATGATAGGTGGCGTGTATGGAATTGGACTTCTTGGGTTTTTTTCCAGGATTTGAAAAATTTTAAAATGTGATCGGTTGTGGACTTTTCTGGCCTAAAAACACACTGATAAGGGCCGATCAGGATCTTAGAGGCAATGTTGAGGATTTGTGTGGATCGGGCAAACGATGCTGAGATTCCATTTTTCAGGCATACTTTCTTCCGACCAGATTTGGTTTATGAGTTAGTGGATGTTACTTACCAAGTCATCTCCGCCAACTTTATAAAGCTCAGCAGGAAGGCCATCATTTCCAGCAGCCTTATTAGGCTCGAGTTTAGATATTGCTATCATTACTTCACTCAGGTCGGGTGGTTGGCAGTTTTCGCTATCGTTGCAAATATTGAATGGTTCTTTCTGTCTGACAGCGGAATGTTAATCGTCATCGCCGTTCAGCAGTCTGCAGAAGTGTTTCTTCCACATCCTCAGCATCGACTGTGTCTCAACTTCGATATTTCCTTTTTCACCTCGACAGGATTCTGTTCGAGCCTTGTATCGTAAGTCTCGACGTTTTACACTTTACACAGCTATATCATCTTTTTCCTCCGTTGGGGCGTGTGCGCATATAAGGCTTATTGTTGGCGAATTTGGGCTTGATGCGGATTGTCACAATGACGCGGATTGTTACAAATACTTCTTGCCTAAGGATGGCACTTATAACAAATACGCATCCGAATAGTCGCGTTTTCTGCAGACTATAACACGGTCCATAGTAGACAGTTTTCCATCCTCTTTTTGCCCGGCCCATCATATCGTATTTCCTGAATGGCAGTAATGTCTGCTTTCCAGCAGTTTAGGGTTTCCGCTAGTTGTTCGCTTGCACCTTTCCTGTTTAATGTTCTCACATTCCAGGTCCAGATACGAACGTCGTTGACCTTTTTTCGTTTAACATGGTTGTCGACAATAAAATCCGTCCTTTCCGAGGCTATTGGTTGCTTCGTAACATAGTTTTTTTTTCATGGTTGGGTAGTTAACCTAAAGCACAACCCCCACCTGGAGGGCCAGTTCCAATTTATTGGATACCCCTAAGACACGGGGCCATCGGTATCCACTACGGGATAGAGCGCTGCCGTTGGTCTTTCGGTTCAGCTGCCACCACATCTGTTCAAGGGGCCTGACTAGCCCTTGCAATTCTTAGACAACCTGTTGTCCGAATATGTCGAAGCAGCTTGTCTAGGTTCGCCTGGGACAGCAGGCCGGGTATTCATTCCATGCCATTCTTACCAGGCTGTTTATAGTGTTGTTTTTCGTCGTGTTATCAACACTCGCGCTTATCGTTTAGCAAGTCAAATCCGGTTGGATGAGACCAGTACATGATAATTACCACTTGGAGGTTAAAAATAATCACTTGATGTGTAGTCATAGTTACAACCACTGGGCATTGCCAAGTTAAAGCTAATCAGAGTCTACCCTCGTTCTACTACACCCAAACATCAACCAACTACTGAGCGGCAGAGCGGCAAAAAAAAAGAAAAACATGAAATTGTCTGGCTGTGGCCACGCTCTCTCGCTCAGTGCGTGGCCTTAGGCTAAGAAGGAACTAACAGAGAGATGAATTGTAAAAATCGAATTAAACGTTCTCTCGCAATACTAGTTGCATAGTAAGGCACGCCAATTTGGTTATTTTAAAAATTAAAAACGAAAAATAAATAAATTTGTATCGTAAAGGAAGGCTTTCTTATGAGTGGTCTATTCGTTTCAATCGGACAAGCTGTTCTCTCATAATTTATGCCTCAAGAATGCTGATCATAATTTCTGGGTACCCCTTACATAAGAATAATAAAACATATATAAATGCAATGGTCCTTGGGTCTTGAACTAGTTGTCTAAAAAACGATATTTGTAAATATGATACGTCACCTGTTGCTGTTTTCTTTATCTTTATCTGTAATTGTTGCAAAAAACACACACACACGACCAAATTCAAAAAGCGGATCCTTATATTGCAAATAGTTTAAAGCAGTTTCATTCAACTTTATGAGTAAGTAATAAGTATTTTGTTTTGTTTCGTTATAAATTTAAACCATAATGTAAATAATTCTTAAAAAAATTACATGAAATTTTTGTTTCCTGTGGAAATATTTGTTACAAACATATAATTACATATATACATATACTCGTTACTTTACTTCATGTAGTGATTGATATTCACTTTTAAAATTTTACTTTCATTAAATGAAACTTAATTTGTTTTTGTAATAAAATATACATAATTTAAATTAAATTACAACTAACTAACAAACACTAGTTTTTTGTTTTCTTTTTTGTTAAATTTGATATCTCGAAATTTGTGTGATTGCAATTCAGTTATTTTGAATATCTATACTTGGTTTTGTTGTTTGTTTTTATTGATAAGAGTTAAACTGATCCTGGGCTGATTACCGAGGATTTGTCCAACAAATTGCTATGAGTTAGAACATGGCCCTGCTGTATGCTTATAGATGAATGAACGTTTGCTTCCTGTATGACTCGCGCTTGTTCTTCACTGTCCTGCAGTAATCGTTCTTGTATTGCTTGCTGATCTTGTAGTGTTCGTTCTTGAAATGCATTTTCTTGTAGTATACGCTCCTGATTGACTCTATCCTGTATTGCACGCTGTTGTTCTTGAACAGCTCTTTCGTGAATAACTCTGGCATCTTGAATTAAACGCTCACTTATATTCATACTACGAACTTCATTAAGATCTGTAAATAGGATTTGGTTTACTTGAAATTTCCGATAAACAGTATACAAAAAATAATTTATTTACTTATTTGACTACGATTGCTTTCTTGATGATTCATAGTAATCGTTTGGCTATTACCATTCGGAGATAATTCGGAAACTACTGGCGATCGGCTCATAACTAAGTTCGGCACGTACCTGGAATAAAATAAGTAGAGTTAGTCACTAATCTCTGAGATCAAAAAAAATCAAATTCAAAAGTAAAAATAAATTAGATTTCAGGTAGACTTTGCGCACATACCGAAATAGATGAATTTTCTTATTAGTCTTAATTTTTCTCTCTCCTTTTTAGGTTACCGCGGCGACAGTAAACAATGACTTCCATTAACCGTCTGAATTAATATCCTAGCAGTACCGCCGTTATAAAAACCTTTATTGGGTCAAATTGTAGTTTTATTATTAATTAATTCCGGTTTAAGAATTTTCTCGCTGCTTCATTAAAATCATTAACAACTTCACTGAAGCATTCAATTCAAAAAAGGATTGAGACAAGGTTGTCATGTTATTTCTTAAATATTGATCTTGACATGATCGAACACAATGAGCACAATCTTTATGCTGAACCTCTAGTATATCATATTTACATCATTGGTTATACTTAAAGAGAAGTCATCGTCCAGTTTACCATTAAAGAGAAGAAACAACCGTACTTTTAGCATTAATGGAGGACAATACCAAATATATACTGTCTAAATGAAGGGACTTACAACATCCAAGAATTCAACAGAACGAACAAATTGACAACATAAACATTGAGTTAGTAAAAAATTGTCTTCCTAAAATCCGCTTTTAATAAGCACACGTGCGGCGCAAGGAATGTTTCTATTGCAATATAACCAAAGCCCTAATTCCAACATCTTCGTTCTGGTTTGCATTTTCGGTCTATGAAGACGAAGATTCAAAGGCACACTGTACGAGGTGTACAGTGGCATAAACCAAGTAAAAGAACTCTGCAATGGACGTAACAAGCTGCTGAAAAAAAAAACTCAAAAATTTGACGTTTAAAATAGTTAGGACATGTAGATCGAATGAATTCTCGCACAGAGAATATTTCATTGATACTGGAACTCAAACTATTCGGCCAATTTAGCTGAAATTTCGGGTATATGTGTTAATTCGCAATCGATGGTTTTACATAGGGATACTAAAAACGGTACCTCCCATAAAAAGGGTTTCTTTGGCAGATGGCATACATAAAAATATTTATATTTAAGCTAATGAAAGAAACTAATGATGAGGAGGTAGTATTTTTCTTACAAAAAAAACACATTTTTTTAATTACCTTAAATCGCAAACTTGAGGACTATTTGATTCGAAAACATCTACCCGATCTGGAGTGCTTGCATTACCTATATCTTCTCCAGTTGCAACACTATTAATTGTCGCTATACTATTTGCTGTTGTTCGCTCTTGTCGATGTACCCGATTGTGATGTCTGTATAGATAAAGATTACAAAATATTTTCCCGATTGTTTATTGTAGAACATACCTTATTAGATAACTATCACGAATAAATGCTCGTCCACAAACATTACATTCGAAATTCTGACCCGCTGAATGTGTACGAATATGCACAGCAAATTGCGACTTGCTTGTAAAAGTCATCGAACAACGATCGCAGCTTAAAGGTTTTTCGGAGACATGTGACCACCTGAAAATATAGTAATTTGTTTTATAATTTAAAAAAAAACTTAAAATTTATTTTTATAGATAAATTTTATTGTTACCAAATTCGGAAGCTGTGTAAGCAAATGGATTTTAAAAAAAAAATAATCACATACAGGTTTTTCGGCACAATGACATTCTGAGCACTAAGGTCTTTATAATATCCCATCACGTGCAGCCTTATCGACAGTGTATTTAATTAATAAAAATCCGATTATCCCGATGAAAAGATACTTGCTGTTACAATTTTTGGCCTCTTGGAAACATTCAAGTCATAACTTGTGACTTGTTTAAAGATGTGAAATTGGTCAAATTGGGCCTACGCACACGAGATTAATTCATCTGACATTAATCGGTTTTGTGTGCTAGGGGACTAAGGTATGCGGTAAGAAACGGATGAAAATCTTCAACTAAGTGTGAGTAATAGAACAAGGTTAAAAATCATACAAACAATTTAAAAACTGTAGGCCTGAATATGTCATTCGGCTCTCATTCGCATTTTTTGAGCTTACGAATTGTCAAAACAAATTTGTTCTGCCGGCACCATTCATCCCGTGTGCTTGGAGTATGGTATGATTGTTGAAAAAATAAATGGGTTAGAAGGACTTTATCTATAACGAAAATCGATAGAGGCTGCCATTGAATTAGGTGAGTTAAGTTTTCTAGTTTAAACACAAATGCGATAACCAATTCAAACGAGCCACAAAAATATGACATGAGTTCTTCGTGACTTTTCTTCCAAAACAAAAATAATTTTATTTCTGTAATTTCAAACCTCAAGTTAGTAGATCCTACGCCATTTTGGTCTCTTGAAAAGTGTAGTCGTTTTGTTTACGTAAACGTTTAATAAATCTTTCGAAGGGTAAGCATACTTTTATAATTCCCTTTATTACGTAGTATTACGATAACGCGAAAATTAGAAGTTGAGGTTTTACGTAGGGGTAGTAACGGTACCCCCATATAACGGTTTTCTTTAAACACTATTATCTCAATAACGGTAAATCGATGTTGATAAAAATGAATAAATAACATTATACAAGTAACGTGTGTTTTTTTTAGGTATAGAACTTTAAGTTGGAAACACTATTTAAACTGATATTTTGTCAGCTGACAAATGGATTGTTTTAAGTTTGGTTTGGCATTCAACGTGAATAGACTGACGTCTGAGCAACGCTTCCAAATTGGCAAATTTATATCGTATTATTAATTTATATATACATATATATACATTATATTGTTCGAAATTTGTATCGCTCACTACGTCCATTTCAAGGTCAACATAATCGTCCATCAGAGCAAATAATTCGATTAAGTATGAAACGTTTTCGCACCACGTCAACTTATTGATAATACGCTGTTGAGCGCAGAGTAGAGGATGACCCAAATCAGTCTGTCCGCCATCGTGCACAGGGACTGGATATGTGTCCATCCACTTTATGGAAGATTTTGCGGAAAGAAATTGGTTGGCGTGCTTACAAAATCCAACTCGTGCACGAATTGAAGCCACAGGATCACCTAGCAAGACGTAGATTCGGTGAATTGACACAAAACAAGGTGAAATGATTGACCATTTGGAGGACAACATTCGCCGCGTTATTGCCGCTATAATGCAACAAAAATAGTGTACAAATTCACCGAAAATTGGACCTCCAGATTTGTTTACTCCCGAGCTAGCCGTGACGGTCATATGCTACAAATCATATTGAAACTATAATGCCAGAATATTATCTTTCGAATAAAATAAATTTCATAGCAATTAAAAAAACTCATATTGGTTTTATTCCATTTCAAAGATTATACCTCTAAAAAAATAACACCCTTACATATATAGAATAAGATGGCATACCTTTGAAAATATATGAATTCTCGAGAGCGATCACGTTAATTTATATAAGAATTAAACTAAATTAACAAAAACAGTTAATTAACAGTAGATTTTGTTGCTATTTTGTTTAAATGTTGACTTTTTCGAAAACGGCTCTAAAGGGCCAAGCCCGAAACCGAAACTATGTTTTTCTTGATTTTTTAAACTGCTAAACTCCACTCCCAATACGCTGGGTTTTTCAGTTAAAATTTTTTCTTAAATATTAAAAATAATATCCAAAAATTAAAATTTAAAATAAAGGTGGGCACAGTTAATACACTTTTTTAGCATTGTGTCCAATGACATAATTAACCCTAAGGTGGCTCCCTGACTTGTCGGTACGGTATCCGTAATCGGAATTTCTTACCTTACCGAGAAGATAATGATACCGCCTTTGTCTGTTCACTCGTCGGTATTTAAATTTCAACTTTGCAGATTATTCGAAGCAACAGTTCGAAAATATTTGACAAACTATTTTATTCTTCCAAGAGCATCCGAGGCAGTATAATAATTTCATTTAATTAAATATTATTAAACAAATTATTTACAAACTATGTTTTGTTTGATATATTTTTTTTGAGAATTTATTCAATGTCCTTTCAGTAAATTATTTTCTTGAATACTTTACTAATCTGAATACTTTACTAATTTATAGTTGTAAGTAAAAGAGCTCGTCTTTTTCAATTTCAAGAACTAAATTCCCACGAATATCACTTTCTGCAGACAACATTTTTGGCAACACACGCGGTACATACCTATTGTTTATTGATTGTTCGTACTACGGCTCGGTATGTATACCTCGTTTGTATACCGCCACGTTCATGCCCATACAGAGCGAATCAGGAGGAACGCATTGAAATACATGTATTCGGTATACATTTGGTACCGCATGTGTACCGAGCGTACGGAAAGAAACGATACCGCACCGACAAGTGAAAGAGCGGCCTTACTCTGAAAACACATTTGAAAAGGCTACCCTACAATCCGCTGACCGAATTCTCGATTACCCTATCCCATTCTACCATTTAATTAAACATCTCTAAAAAGTGGGCTTGAATGTGGATACAATTTAAAAAATGAAATTGGCACCATATCTTGTTCAAAAGTTAATCTTAAATGGTTTGAATAGGAAGACGTTTTTCTATGGGAAGATGTTTTTTTTTAGGAGACGCCCCCAAACATTGGGCGTGGGTTAAACTGATATATAGAAACGTTCAAAGTATTATTCCCGAAATATGCTCATCAAAGTTTTTTTTCAATATTTTTAAAATTATACCGAAACATTTTTTTACGAAAAACATCCCAAAAAGTGGGCCATAACAACTATTTACTGAAAATTGGTCGTGGCAGTGGGCGGATTTCGTAGGACAGAGAGCCATAATATCGATCATCTTAATGGCGTAGCATCGTCCTGTTGCAAACACCATTTCTCTTTTAAAAAAAAATCATTCAATAACAATGCATATGATATATGTAGTTGGATTTGACATAAAAGAGGTCCCGCCATTGTGCAAGAATTACACACGCACACATAAATGGTTCTAATGAAAAGCTATGCCACATGCGCTTTTTATGCAAAAATAAATTGAAAATATATATAAAAAATCCTATCGGGACTTGATAAGCCATCAGACGAGTTTTGAGATATTTAGTATATATTAAAATAACTATACCGAATAAAGCAGCCCTAAAAGATATTTGCATGTATATTGCGAAAAGGGCATGTCTTTAATACGTTTCCAGGTTGTCTAAAGTTTCATTCGATTTGGACTAAATGCCTCCTTGTGTCATGTAAAACTTAATATTTTGATTAGTTTTCGTATGCTTAGAGAGCAAGCATAGATTTGAGAATCGACGAAGTGTATGCCATGTTAAAATATTTGCTTCCGGAAACATTTTAGTTCAATTTCAAAATTAAATAAATATATAAAATATTAAAACGTTATTTTTTATATGAATTTATACAACTTTAATTACTTTTGTAGAAACCTATACATTTCTTCTAGATAAAAATATAATATTATGTAATAATAGTAAACAATATTTTAAGGACCGACTTACCGGTGTGCGGTTACATAGCTTTTAACGGCAAACGTCTTGTTGCAAATATCACATGCATACGGCCTTTCACCTTTAAAAAAGAAACGAATTTGACATAGTTTTTACATAAATCCTGTGAAATGCAAATGCTGTTAAAATTTTAATACTTTTCTTTGTTTTAGGTTTAAGTCAATTTCTTTTTTCTTTTTTGAATTCCTATAAAAAAATAATCGATTCAAACATTTGTTTGTTTGAAGAGTATCCTCATTTTCCTATTATTTGTAAAATAAATCAAACACCCTTGTAATAAAAACCAGCGGAAAAAACATTCAATCAAGATTTGCTGCTTGTCATTGTGAAATCCTTACAATGACTCGCCTTGAAGCCACTCAACTCCATTGTGATAAGAATTTAATACTATTCAATATTAAACAATAGTGCGAATGTACTCTTTGATAAATCCGTGGATTTATTTCAAATACCCAATATTAAGAATATTTTTAGTAAAATATTAGACTTGATCTTCTTAAATACTCAAGTAAAATTTTATTTTTACTATTACATGTTTCTAAATTTTGATCAACCTAATTAAAAACAGTTCTGCTATAACATATAATTTTGCGAAATTTGATGTGTATTATAATTATTTAAATTATATTAATAGGGATTTAATTATTCATATTTTGTATATTGCCCTGCATTAATAAACGCTGATTAGCCAATCGATGACAAACATGACAGCTTTTCCCATTAGAATTACTCGCGTTTATTTATACGTTGGAATATGTTTTTAAATGAAATCATTTCCTGTTTTAAATTTTTTTATCAAAACCCGTCAAAAAATCGGTTCAAATTGACAAACTAGGATATCAAAAGAAATAGTACAATATTTTGAGATACAGAAATTAATTCTTATCTAGATTTTGTATAGGCGTAAGATTTTTTTAACATTACATAACTGGTTTTGGTTGCGTGGCAAGATCTACCGTTATTTTAACCTTACAGACTACTTTAAATAAACAATCAACCCGACATATACAAACACCAATTTGTATAAAATTTAAGCTCTATTATCGATTTTTCAGGAGTACAAAAATTAATAGGAGAAATAAATTCCGGTGAAAATACATGATATTACAGTATCTGCGTATTCCAAGTGCGGCCTGTAGTTTTAGGTTTTAAGGCTTAATACATATCGGAAGTCCTTGCATTTTTTCAAAAGAAATTGTTGCATTGATTTTGAATTTGCTATAGTATATATATATAATAAGAAGAATATTTTAAATAATTGTCATATATAACCCCGCGATCTTCTTCCGTACGTTGAAGTTTGATTTCTTTCATATAATAATAATTTTTACGAAATGATATCAAAATCTTACAATTGGAGATGTTAAGTTCCATAGCTATGTGATTTTACCATGCCGACCAACTATTTATATCAGAATGAAACCCGATGCAGTCTATTATGTTCCCAATGGGAGAATATCATTTTAAATCATTCGTTAAATTTAAAAACAAAATAAAAACCAAGGGCCATAATTGGCTACCTTGCATCCCGCAATGTTATATGATTTTCGTGAGATGTTCAACCATCGAGATTTACCATTTGCTTTCTGTTTGTTATAATTAGTTATAATTAGTTAACAATGTTAAACTGTAAGCACAGAACCTACCTCATACAAAACCATGTTGCTTATTCGAGAATATCTTTTTTACAACAAAGAGAAGCTTATCCTTAACAAATTCAAGAAAAACATAGCAATTGCAAGAAGATATTTTTTTTACTTTTTTCTTAAACCGCTTTTATAGTTTGGACCAAAAAGATACATCCATTCTTTTCTTCTTTTTTAAAAAAAAAACTTACCAGAAATAAGTCCTGGTCTTAAGTCTTATCCACGGATTTTTTTCGGTCCTTATTGCAAGTAGTTAGATTTATTTCTGCACTTTTCTTCTACAATATTATTATCTCTAATTGCATTTGGTAAATACAAAACATATATTGAAAACTTCTTATTCATAATAAAACAAAGTATAACTTATTTTAAATTAATATAATACCCAATGAACTTGGAATGAAGAGCAATTTTATAAGTAACAACAATAAAAAACATAGTCAGCTGAATATTTGTGTGTGTAAAGATCGTCAGTTCATCAGTCAAAGTAGCAATTTAACGCACAGATAAATACACTATAAATACAGCTGACACCTAATATGCGAATATTTTCATAATTGTTCATACGTGATAGACGTATAATCCTCTCCCTTCAAGATCATCCTATACATTTTGGTACGTTATGAAAATACTTGTAGCATATTTTATATACGAACTCTCACATGCTCTCAGCCTATACTCACATTTCACATTCGTTATGTTGACTACCAAATTTTGATCAATCAGAAAATAAATTTCATTCGGTTTAAAATTCTTCACAAAATGCAACTTCTTCTCCCCTACTATTATGCTTGCGTAAGGGAATACCAAAAAGTAAAAATAATTAGAAATAATATTGTACGGGAACAGACCTAATGTTCTGCTCACCTGAGAAAATGTTATTAAAAAAAAAGAACAATTTTGTTTAACAACACATCAAATGTATCCCACGAATTTATTTACAATTAAAACAACAAAATTCAAAATTAGGTAGGTGTATCCAGTAAGTGATATTAATTAATTTTCAGTAGAACTGACAAGTGTTTTTTTTTTTCTGACTGAGGTTAAACAAATAATTTTGTTTTGTTTTATTTATTACTTAAGTATTACTTTGTTGTTATTATCTAATGATTTTAAAAGGAATCGGAAATTGGAGCTCTACTCCTGGAAGCATGCCAAGTCTATTGTTTTAATTTAAACTAAAATCTTATAGCCCTACAAAATACCACGTAATTCACATAATTCCGATATTCGAAACCGACACTCACTGTTGATGGTAATGGGTTCGTCATTTCCGTTTTGTGGATTTCGAGTTTTGGTATATCGTAAATATTTTGATAAATTAAAATAAAAAAGTACTAATTGTGTTATTTTAAATTGATAAAAATACATATTCAGGGCCCAGCATATGTTTTAAAAGTGCGCAAAAGTAGTTACAATAAGCTTTAGAGGAAATAAAGAAAATTTAAATACATTTACATAAATTCGAATACCACAAACATATTATCTGGTGTACACGAATTCATATTAACTGATCTCCAGTGTTTATGCTTGAAGCAGTTTTAGGAAAACCCAAATTAAAACCCAATTTAGAATTTTTAAAAGTCTTTATTTCCAGATAATATGTTATAGAATTTTAATTAGTTTATGTCATCTTAAACTATTTTTTTTATTAATTTGTTAGTTTAAGTACTTTTAACGATAATTAAAACGCATTAACTATGATAATCCCATCTGATTTGCAAACAACAACTAAGTAAAACCAGAATCACATCGATAAATGTACAAAACGAAGAAAATAAAAGCAGAATCTTAACTAACATATTTAAGGTCCAGTTCCACAACTTCCTTACGATAATCATTATAGCTTAATCAAACAGTATCTTGTAGCTAAAATTGGTGAACCGGATTAACAATCTGGTAAGTCATAATTACTGGATGTTAATATACCGTGGATGATAAATCTTAAATGGTAGGCGCTTGTTTTATATAACTACTAGTTAAAGGCTTTGACTAACAATCAAACGCAAATGCAGACATTGGTAAAATACTAGGTTTATTTGTAGTTCAAGTTTTTTTAAGATTGCGGAATTTTGTGCTCTGTAAAATAAAGTTTAGCCAAGATATATCGTTTTAACAGATCACATACACGAATGCGAAAGCAATTTAGAAGTCGCTTTATCAATTAAAGCATATTTTAATCTCATAGTCTCGAAAAAGCTACAATTATTGCAAATGAAATAGTAAAGCCCTATCGAGGTATCCGCTCGAAGAATTTCCCGAACGAAAGTCAGTTCCGATCGGAAGTATCCGTTGCTAAATATATGAAACATACACTCGCACATGTTTGACAATCGTTCAGCTGTGTAATATTATAAAAGTGAAAAGTAAGTGAAATATTTAAACAAAATTTTCTTGTTGCGTTCTTGTTGTTTTTTTTTTTTGTATAACACAATTTTGTAGTAATACACAAAATTATTCTATTTATTATTTTAGTCACAATTTTGGGGTGGTTTCCATTTTCGTAAGAATTCCGCAAGAAATTTAACCCATAGCTGTCAAAAATTGTTGACTTAACGCATTAATTCGTCACGCGATCATGTGCGATGAATTTAGTCGGAAGATGGAAGATCTGATCGAAATACAGATCCTAACGGATAACACGGTAGCAAATTCTCCGATATCGAACAAATCCGAGAAAATTTTGTTCTGAACGGATATTTCGATAGGGGTGAACATATTGAAAGACCGCACATAGTTTTAATCGTCTGGAAAACAAACGTCTCAAAGGGTGTTTCAAGATCTGTGTGTGTGGCAGTTTGAAAAATAAAAATATTAACAATCGAACTACATGATAAAAATATATTTGTAGTTATGTTGCAACCGCAAGAGACTGGCCAGACCTCCGGGAAGCGCATATCTCTAAATCTCTCGATTAATACCATACCGCTCATATCGGCCACTTATTTCGATAGGGGTGAACATATTGAAAGACCGCATATAGTTTTAATCGTCTGGAAAACAAACGTCTCAAAAGGTGTTTCAAGATCTGTGTGTGTGGCAGTTTGAAAAATAAAAAGATTAACAATCGAACTACATGACAAAAATGTTGTTGTAGTTACGTTGCAACCGCAAGAGACTGGCCAGACCTCCGGGAAGCGCATATCTCTAAATCTCTCGATTAATACCATACCGCTCATATCGGCCACTTACTAGCAAAATACTTCTGTTTTATGAAGATTGCCGACGGATGATCGCAGCCAAAAAATAAATCTACAAAGCAGCGATGCAGGCTAAGAAGAGAGCTGCTAAAAAGCTGGCATTGAGCTTTATAAGCAAAGTGAGAAGAACAACGGATTTTTTAGAAATAAAATGAGAGAACAAGAAAAGGATATAAAAATGGCAAAATCATAGTCGATGCTGAGAATATAAAAAATAGCCTGCAGACTTTAAAACGGCGACGACGAGCAATCTCCCGCAGATTACAGACATACATTTTTCGGGCAACAGGCTCGTTAGAAACCAGGGCCTAGCTTTCTCACAACCATTCATGTGTGCGTGTGTACTTCTTGCACTATGGCGGGACCTGCTATTTTATGCCGACTCCGAACGGCGAAGTTGAGATAAGCTTTTCTTGACAATTGATACTACTCTGATGATTTGTCAGATCATAACGAAAGAACGGCCAGTGAAAAATCATTTTAGGCGTTGTTTAGGCTGGCTATTGAACACAGACCTTCTGCGCAGCAGTTCATCGCACTCAACGCGCCACTGAGCGCGTCTTATGTTGCTTCATATAATTTCGTTGCGTTGAGAGTCGGTTTCGCTACGTCTGCTTTTGCACAGACTCTTGAGTAAAAAGTCGCACAGAATGTGAAGCAGAATAAAGAGGAATGTCAAATTTGAGTCGAGACAAAAAGTCTCAGGTGTAAAAGCGCGAGATTCACGAAAGAAAATAACAAAAGAGAACTCCGAAAAAAGTCATGACTCAAGAGTCAACGTGTAAAAGCAGACGAATGGTCACGTATCGAATGCACATTGAAAATTGTACCAATCATACTAGCACAATTCTGCTACATTGTTGTTTGATGGTTGACGAATTTCAAATGTATTGCTCTTCTGTGAATTATATGAAAACAAGTTGGTGTATTTAAAAATTCTTAACATTTCAATGGAGTATTAATTAAATTTTTATCTGCTGAGTCAGAAAACCGACATTGTGAGTCCATTGAACGAAAATTGTTGGCAATAATTTATCTTTGCAAATGAATTTTTAATATTCTCAAAACAGTATTTCACAACATGAAAATATTGAAGTTTTAATTTTATGCTCAAATGAATTAGGTATGCATTCTTTTTTATAATGGAGAAACTTAAAATAACAAAATTAACATTTTTTACATTTTTTCTCATCAAAATGCATCCACTCGATACCACAACCCCTACGTATATGCTCGATCACTGATGACAAAATACCAAAATTCGATAGTCGACACTCGAACCTCGTGTGCGATCGTACCAAATCAATATTTATCAGTCACGTATGACTCGGTAACTGATGTGGTTATCGTGTATCGAATTTTGTGTATTCTGTCATCAAAGCATATTTTCATACGGTATTGCTTGTGGTGTTGAGTGAATGCATTTTTGTGACACAAAATGTAAGATATTTTCATTTTGTTATTTTAAGTTTCTCCCTTATAAGAAAACTGTAATAAGTTTAAGTTATGAAATATGTTTCAAGAAAATTAAAATTTAATTTATAGAGATAAATGAATACTAAACATCTTCTGACTCAGAAGATGAAAATACAACCAAATCCAAAAGTTAAGAATTTCAAAATACATCAATTTATTTTCATAAAACATCAAACAACAATGTAGCAGAATTGTGCTAGTACAATTTTCAATGTGCGTTCAAACCGTGACAATTAGAATGTCGCAGTTCACACGAGGGGAACATTAGGTGTTCACACATATTGATAATTACTCTGCGTATTTTCATTTCTCTTTGATCTTTCCTTATTTAAAAATGGCGAAAACTGAATTGTCACACGATTATCGAGTGTCCACGACAAAGAGGAATGTGGGGAACTGGGATTTCCATCATGGCGGAAAGTAAATTTGCTCGTGCAGATGGAAGCTTGTAATGTAATTTTACCTTTCTATCCTCGAGCTCAAACATAAATGGAATAAATTTGACTTTTCCGGAACGATGGAATAGGACCACAAAAGAGAACGTCAAAGTTACTCACCGAATAAATCTAAATTGTGGAGTGTTTTTTTATTCCCCTCCTCTTACACATATTTCCCTGCGCACGATCACTAAACGATGAAAATCAGTGATTTTACTCTTGTGTGAACAGGCACAATGTGATCATCGTCTGCCTTTACACGTTGACTGTAAAGTCACGACTAAAATCAGTGCAAAAGAGAAAGAAAGTTCGAAAAGTTGAGAGGGAAAATATTTTGCCCTGTGAGTCTTGGGTAAATTTGTCCGTGACTCTTTTGGACGTTTTCTTTTCTATTCCTTCCTTTTATCGTTATGTTGCTTCATATAATTTCGTTGCTTGTAGAGTCGGTTTCGCTACGTCTGCTTGACTCAAGAGTCAACGTGTAAAAGCAGACGGGCAAATTTTTTGTGACTCTTTTTGACGTTTTCTTTTCACTTCCTTCTTTAATCGTTATGTTGAAAAGAAAAGAAAAGAAAACGTCAAAAAGAGTCACGAAAAATTTACACACGACTCACAGGGCAAAATATTTTCCCTCTGCACTTATGTGAGTGTAAAAGCAGATAAAGTAGTTACTCGCTCTTTCGATAACGTAGGTATGCATTTCACTCACCCGTTAATTGATGTGGTAATTCGACCCAAGGGTACCGTACAAATCGTGATACAAAAAAAAACCACTGAAAACCTGTTATTTTTTATTGAGCAATCGGCTTATTTGTATTTTTATTTTGTAAGTTACTACTTGGATTTTTATAATGAAAAGTGAGAATAACAAAACGAGTAATTGGAGGAGGATTGGGAATGCAGCGGTACCATGATTTGCAGTGCATCATTTCCGTCCAAAGGGCATTTAGGCGCGAGTTTGCCGGCATTCCTAAGAGAAGGGGGCCCATTCTGAGGCTGGTAAAAATGTTTGTCGAATCTGGAAGCATTGCACTAAGACCGCACCACCCAAATCTCAATGTTCAGGTTCCGGACAAAACCGCGGTGTATAGACAAATCCAAGGTTTGGGAGTTAGCATAGACTGTCTTGAGTAAAACTTGTTTCCGTACAAAATCCAAATTAGGAGCAAGTTAAAACTGAGTTTGCCTGTTTTTCAGAAATGCCGCAAAAAAAAATATTGAAGAAGAAGACAATAACTTGATAAAATTGTTTTTTATGTCTAATGAGGCTTATTTTGATCCATACGCTAATGTAAAGAAGCAATATTTCATGCATACAAAAGTGACTATATGCCAACAATTGTCCATGAGACGGAACTGCACCCACAGTCAGTGTGTGGTGTACAGTTTAATCAAGGGCTAAATTTCTTTGAAGAAATCCGGGGGCTGTTGAAGGAGTTTTCTTTACCCAGGTCTGCACCGAAGACGTATCCCTTTCATTCAGCAGAATTTCTACAAGGAATATTTCGAAACAAATTTTTATCCAGAATCTTCATTTTCCGCTTGCCCACAAATATAACCTGGCTTGAATGTCCCAGATTTTATGGGGTTATGTCAAGCAAGACGTGTACAAAACTAAACCAAGGGATTTGAATTAATTGAAGGAGTTGATAAATATAATTGTGGTGTTTATTAATTAATTAATTAATTATCATTATTTTTCATCACATTCCCTAAATACATTCTTAAAAATATGATTAGAATGAAAGTTAAATAATTAAACGGTTATCTTAAAATATAGTACTTTTTTCTCGACGTGATTCTAGTTTAAAAACGGCTTCTCCTTTAAAATATAGTCGTATGCAAATGAGAATTCATAGATTTACTTCAACAATTTCGTTTTTTAAAGTTAAAAAAAGCCAAAGTACACTCTCGTTCAAACTCTCTCCGAGAGAGTGAGCATTAATATGCACTAAGGATATTTATTAACTAACCTGTATGGATTCGTTTATGTATATTTAATGTTGATCGTTGTGAGAATCGTTTAGAGCAGATTTCACATTCAAAAGGTCTTTCGCCAGTATGTGTTCGCTGGTGTATGTCAAGATAAGGCTTCCGTACGAACGCAGCCGGACAAAGTGTACACTGAAATGGTCGTATGCCCACTGAAAGTAAACAAAAAAATAGATACATTATTTTGATAAGTGATCAATAAAAATAATAAATGATTTATATCTAGCCCAGTCAATGACGATTACCAAAAGCGCGGTTTCTACTTGCTTGGGAAGTTTTGACTTGTATTTAAGAAATTTTGATTTTGAGTGATATCACGTATTGCTTTCTAAGTAATTATTTTCAAAATGTATCTAAGACTAACTACATAAACTATGTTTAGTAAAAAGACTCTTCAATTCCATTGACTAGACATATGTTTTGTTTTGCTTACCATTATGAACAGTTTTGTGAATATTTAGTGATGATTTTTGAGTAAAACGTTTGAGGCATACATCGCATTCGAATGGACGTTCACCAGTATGGGTCCTCATATGAATATCTAGGTAAGGTTTGCGTGCAAATGTCGCTGGGCATTGTTCGCATTGGAAGGGGCGATCTTGAACTTAAAATAAAAAGAAACAAAAAACAATTTGTTGGTGATTTTTATATATTGTAAAGATTCGAGGAAAAATAATAAATACACCATAATCGGATTAGACGAGAATCTATTTCAAAATATTTAATTCATTCAGGATTCAATGCAATTGTATACAATTTTATTTCATTAATTGAAGTTATATATAATTATGAATAATTCTATCGCTCAATATATTTGTTAGAGACCCGTAGAGCTGTTCTTTCAACCGCTTCTTGTCAATGAAATGCAGACTCAGAATATTGATAAATATGGTCTATCTTAAAGATCTCTGGAATACATGAGATTTTTGTCGGAAACGAAAATCCTATTATATCCAATAAGGAATTTTAAATCTTCTGACTGTGATAATTCAATAGAAAAAATCTCTACAATTTATTAATATTTAGTCTTGTGCCATGCCCACCTTTTTACCACATTCAATGAAATTCAATAAAATATCTGATAAGGAAATATAAGCCACTCCTATATTGAGTCCATTCTCATAAGAAATTCTAATAATGAACACTATATGTCCTCTAAACTTCATTAAGATATAAGCCACTCAAATTTACATATTAATGATAGGATGGGTTGGGGATAACACGAATTGTAGCGGATTTGTAGCCTTCTCATATGTTTTTGTTTTTACTTATACTACTCATAACATAAGGAAGAAGAAAACAGTGGAAAACAAAACACGGTGGCCCGTACAACAGAAAAAATAAGCGAACAACGTTTGCAAATCGTTCAATTATATTACGAAAACGAGCGTTCTATGAAGAATGTTTTTCGTGCGATTCGGCAACTTATGGTGTCCATAACCGACCTACTAAAGCTTCTTTTCGCCATACCATCCAGAAATGGGAGACTATTAACTATTTATTGACACTCAACCGAATAGACCTCGCACAGCGAGTAGGCTTAGCTGTCCGTGTTGGTGGAAATCGCAATAAATAGCTTCAGCACCGTTCTCAACAACTTGACCTGTCAAGCAACATGGGCGATTCTAAGCAAAAATCTTAGTTTGAAGACATACAAAATTCAGCTGACACAAGAATTGAAGCTCTCTGAACATACGTTGCGACACCGTTTCAGTGAATTAGCTATTAAGAGACTTGCTGAAGATCAACTGTTTTCGACTAAAATTTTGTTCAGAGATGGTCCATTTCTGGCTCAATGAAAATGTCAATAAGTTAAATTGCCGTATATGGGCCGAAGAACAACCGGAAGAAGTTCAAGAGCTGCAGTTACATCCACTCAATACAACCGTGTGGTATGGTTTATAGCCCGGTGGAATCGTCGTATTTCTTCAATAATGAGTCAGACGCCAACGTGACTGTAAATACGGAACGTTATGGATCCATGACAACGGACTATTTCTTGCCTGAAATTGAAGCCCAAGCTCTCGACAACATTTTGTTCCAAAAAATTTGTTTGTGCTATTTCGCATTAAAAAAAACTCTTGGTTGATCAACCTTGCCTACAACAGTTGGAAATTATGAAGAGTTTAGACAATATGCCATTGCAATTTTTAGATCTTTGAAAAAAGTTCATAATGGCTATATTTTTTCCGATTTTTGCTCAATGCATTCTACGGAAACCCTGTGAGAGCTTTTGTTAGAATTGCACCTTAAGGAAAACAAAAGATCGCGAATGAGAGGCAATTTATGTTGAACAGAGTATACACAATAACATTAATTTTGATTATTGATGTCAAAAATATATCGATAACATACATACTGGAAAAATGTACTTAACGACAATTTTAAAGCAAATTACTTTTTGACTTGCCCTTATTATTTATGCAAGCTCCATGTGTTGGTCTTAGTTAGAGGTTTCTAAAATTAGTACAAAATAAACTACAGAAAATTTTACAGTACAAAAAACACAAATTGTTACCTACTAAAAAAGTTTTTTTTTTGGTCTCCTGTAAAATATTAAAAATGTCGGTGAATACATTTTTCCGGATATATATATATATACATTATATAATAATGTGAAACTGTGATCACAAGGAACTTTTATTCCGGAATTTGAAGGAGTAAGAATTTTGAATTTTCGAAGTATAATGGTTTTCCGTTATTGGTTAAAACTGAAAAATACGTTAAAAACTATTTGGGCTAAAACTAATTATGTTGAATAGTTACAAACAATAGTGACACAGATATTCAATTTGTCCAAATATTTTGCTAGAAACTGATAATTTTCCTTATATGTATATGCATCTAAAAATCCGTTATATGGATTTTTCAAAGAAACTGGGTACGCAGTTTTATTAGAACTAATACACTTATAGTATGTGTTAAGTCAAAGCAAGAGCCGTTATCCAAAAAATTGAAGTAATGTATAATTTTTATATGTTAGGTACCGTTAATGACATGTCTACAAGAAAAAATATGGCCAAGAATTATGACCAGAGCAAACGTGGATACGAAGATTGACAAAAATCGGTCAAGCAGTTTAGACTGGAGAAGCCATTTTTTGGGTTCTTCTTTCATAGCCATATTCGACGATTCGATCAAAGTCTCGAGGTCGGATATGTCCACAAAATTAAACATATAAAACATATACATAGATTCGGACCGCACACAAAATTGGCATTAATTGAATGACTACCATAAATATAAACAAATGCTTACTTATTTTCAGTCGGTCAGAGAGTCATGTACCACATTGCACCTCTACCTACCTCAAGTTTAAGGCCAAAAATCGGTTACACACAGACGGACGGACAGACAGACAGGGATAGATCAACTGAGCTAGCGATTCTAAGACGATCTATTGAAATTATTTCTCTATGTTAGAAAACTTAATGTCAAAACTAATATACCCCTCTGGGATAGGGTATACAAATTAAACTGAACTAAACCTCCAGACTTTCTTCCGTTTAGGGCTACCAAGTCTACATGGAAAAGCTTGAGTAGTTAAAAAGCAATGTGGCAAGTACCAAATTTTATATATCTCATAAAAATAATTATAATTATATTTGAGATAAACATTCGTAAATATGTACATTTTAATAAAAATTCCTTTAACAGTATATAAAGTATACTAAGGGCGTTTTCATCATCATATTGACCTACATTTATTTCGAACTTTTCACAATCAAAAATATAAATATAATTTACTTTAAGTCACTCCGAAAATGGTATATATTATGAAAAGTATAAATCTATATATTTAATGGTCACTAATTAATATACGAGTTAAATGTATGTAATATGGTTTAATATGTTGATATTAAAAAAAATAACTTAATCTCAATAGAATAGGAAGAACTACATTTATTATAAGAAAAATAAATAAACGTATTTTAAAGAAAATAAATATTGACAAACAAGTCAGCAAAACTAACCCGAATGTGTCCGCCTATGGATATTTAAAGTAGACTTTTGTGTAAAACGTTTTAAGCATATATCACATTGAAATGGTTTTTCGCCAGTGTGTGTTCTCATGTGGATATCTAAATAGGGTTTCCGACAAAATGATGAACTGCACTGACTGCACTGGAACGGTTTATGAATGCTCCAATAACCTAAAATAAATAGGCGTTTGTTAATATATAGAAATATACAAATCAAGAATTAATATTAACGCATTTTAATTCTCTGCTGTTTTTCTATTAGCAGTAATACACTTTTAAAGACTTTTATTTAAAAATTATATTTTGAAAAGTGGTCGAATTTTTTATGCTTCAGTCAATATACTAGTGATTTGTAAAACGATTTTATATGTATAGGAAATTAGGATCAATGTGATATCTGCCAGAAAAACGAACCAAAATGAGAGAATATTTTGTGTAGCACAACAGAAAGCCAATCTATGCTTGTTTCACTTAAGTCCTTTAATTACAGAAATCTGTTAATTGGAGTCTATCTTTTTATTTTTACCAGTCATTTATTTGTTGTTATAAATCTGAAACGTCTTCACCCTAAAATCTGACGACACTAATTTATGTATTTTGAAATACATAAATGTTTTTTTTTTTTTAAATTGTAAAGAAGAATAAAAAACAAGTTTTAATTTCAATCGTTTTAAACGAAAAGCGCGGGGTCCTTAATTCGTGTCCTGAAATTATTTTTTTAATGCTTAACCTCTTGCAAAGGCTGACAAAAATTCAAATGTTTCTATATATACAGTAGAAATCGCTTATAATGATATCGATGGGACCTTAGAATTTCATCGTTATAGCCGGTTCGTCGTTATATCCGGTACAATGAAAATTGAATTTAAAAAATGGAAGCTTAAAGTTGTTTTAAATGCTCAAGAAAACGGTTGATGAAAGAAATCACTGATATTGTATTATTTAGTACATTTCGTGAATTAATTTATTTTTCTAAGGAAGTTATCCAATATATAGATTCAAACTTTTGGATTTGAATACGAAGCAGCCAATGCAGGATTATGACTGTGAAACGGGTTAGTGTTTCCACTTGTGTAAGTCTTTCGTTTACAGATGGAACTTGTACTTGTTCGGTCTCCTCATCCTGGATGGCATTATCGTCGTCATCGTCATGGAAACCAGAGTGTCGAAAGCACCTCATTATGCTTTCGCTATCATTAAGATGACATTAAAACGGTAACTTTATAATGTTACTTGGATTTAGTATGTTTGAGGATTTCTAAAATCGGCAGCTTCCAGCATTGGGTGTTAAGTGATTTAATGATACCTTGATCCATAGGTTACAGTACAGATGTGGTATTCAGGGGCGCAGAAATGCCAATTTGATAGCTTTAAAGGCTTGGATTTGTGGATATTCGGCACAATTATCCACAAAAACTAAACTTTTCTATTTTTGATTACAAGCTCTCAAGCCATTCTCGCAATACATTTCTGAAAATAATAGACGCCATCCATGCTCTTTTATTATTTTGATATAAAACTGGAGGGTTATAACATTCTTGAAACAGCGTACAGTTTTCTTTACCATCACTGTAATCAGTTTTTAAGCTTAAATCTATAAAATTTTCATCGTTGTAACAAATTGCATACTACTTAAAGTTAAACGAAGTTTTGCCGGGACTTTGAAAATATATTGTTATATCCGGTTCATCGCTATTCAGGTATCGTTATAACCGATTTTTACTGTAATTTGCGCACACTTAAGGGGTAATGAATAGTTTTTATGTTTTCACCGAAGTGCGAGCGTCAGAGAAGGGGAACAAAAAGAGTGATTGGCAAGATGTTGGATGTGAGACTTACTCCATGAGTGGTGTCCAAACTAACTTCGAAGACTGTGCCCATTATATTCGCAAAACTTTCGAGTTTGTGTATACTTATAGGCCAATAACTAACGAACATTTTTTTTTTTAATGTTTTCAGGGATTTTGACTGGGATTTAACGCGCAACCTTCCACTCAACAGGCGAACACATCACCATTACCACTAAATCGCGGCCACCCACTATGTAATATATATAACTGTCATTGGACTTTACGTCTAGTTCTTTGTGAAAAATTATAACTAGGCAGGCACAAACAAATTTGGAAGCTTTGTTTGAGGCCATGTAGGTATGTACAGAAGAGCAAACGTGTGTCGGACCAGACCGTACTGTGCGTCTTTTGGTATGTCGGGCAAAATCTAGAAAATCTTTAATATTACGAATAATTGAATGAAAATACAAAACCAATGTTCCTATTGCCATTTGTAACAATGCCATACAATGACCTTTAGCCTAAAAGTTTCTTAACAGATTTTGTGAGTTTTGGCCAATAATATGAAAATCATTATTTTCTTCAGCATGAACGGCTTTACTTATATCGCACTTATTTATAAATAAAAAATCGTATGTCAAGATGTTAGTTTATGCTAATCTCCGAAAAAAAACTGAATCAATTTCGATGAAATTTGCAAATGTGTTTTGTTTTGAATGTCATTATTTGTACCTTTACTGCTGTGTGAAGTTACTGTCAATATTTATTATTGCAAATTAAAATATTTTTAGAAAAAGGTTATATTTTTTTAGCAACCAAAATATTCACTGGATATAATTTATCGGACAAAAACAACGTCTATCGGGACAGATATGTTTGCAGGTTCTAGAACGCATTATTAAAAAGGACGTGGGTTATAGCTTGTGTTGTTTTACAGCGACGCAATCATTAGCTGATAAATCTGCTTTAGCTCACGAGTCGATAAATCATCGAATGTGCTACTTACGCCCAGGTATGTGCGTACTCCCGAACGTAAGTTCCTTTAAAGTACTCACATAATGGCAGATCATAACGATCAAACGATCGAAAATGATACAATCTCCATGGGTCCGTCCACTGTTTTTGGGCGGAAGCATTATACAGCCAAAACACAGAGAGTAATAGATCATTCAATACTAAAATAAAGAATATGTTTTCTATCGCCGATTAGACTTTGCTTGAGAAAAGGCATTAATGTCCCAATTGACCAAATCACTGACTACACCTTGGAATGTGGCAGTTTTACTACAAACCAAAATGTTCAGGCGTTACTATGTATATTGATGAAATCCATATAAAAATGATTCCACCGTAAATAAACCTTCCACCGTAAATAAACCTTCTGTAGCTTGCTTTTTGTATTCATAGACATTTAATAGAAAATATTTTTTTTGTTAGTAAGACTTTCATATTGGTGTTCGTGCCCCCACTTTTTCTGCTACCACGAAAAAAAAAATACTGTAGCATAAATGTAAGCTACGCTATTTTCTTGATATAAGAATTATTTAGGTGGTTATTAGCTACTCCGGACTGACTTTGCCTGGGTACAGTTGTAATTACGAAAAATTAGTTTTCTGCAACTTAGACCTCGATTGATCAGTAATACTCTATATCCCACCGATGATAATGCAGATAATATCGATAAAGACCACATCTAAATCAGTTCAGCAGTTTTCGAGATTCGCGCATTCATACATGTTGTGGGGCTTTAATTCATACTACGTATAGAATAAATATAGAACTACATTTCGCAGAATTCTCAGAACGGTTATCTCGTGAAAACCAATATATGATAGTAGTCAGCACGGTGGCTCAACCTTTTAATTCTGTAAAACTTTTTTGTTAGTCAGTCCGTATTTACAGAAAAACTAAAGGATTACAACCGTAAATTATCTTGTGGAACCCTATTATAAGCCAAACGAACGTGAAGAAAACGAGCCCAATGAGTCCGTCTACTGTTTTCGTGAATCGCTACATTGCGCAGTCAAC
Organism: Rhingia rostrata; assembly: GCA_949824845.1. Classification (NCBI taxonomy): domain Eukaryota; kingdom Metazoa; phylum Arthropoda; class Insecta; order Diptera; family Syrphidae; genus Rhingia; species Rhingia rostrata. Next base: position 57,967,553 of record OX463755.1, read on the forward strand.
ATCTTGAGAAATACAACGAAGAATTACTCTTGCCAACGAGCATAGTGGCACTTAGTGCGATGAACTGTCTGGCAGAAGGTCTGGGTTCGATTCCGTAATCATCCGTAATCAGCCGGGTAGCATCAATTGCCAAGAAAAGCTTATCTCATCTTAGCCATTCGGAGTCGGCATAAAACAGTAGGTCCCGTCATGGTTGTGAGAAAGCTGGGCTATGGGTAATGCCGACCCTGTTGCGACAAAAATTTGTATTTGTGATCGCTATTTCTTCCAGCTAAGAAGGCACTTCAACGCTAAAGCATGAATATATCATAACAGGATGAAGAAATCCTTTGTCGTTTTAAGAAAAAAAATTCTTAGAAAAGTCGCCGGTTTCGTTTGAGTTCAGGGTTAATTGGAGAGTCATGTTGGTTGAATCCCAGTATTTTTCCTGACTGTAGCGCCCTCGGTAGCGCCAGGGAATTAAGTAAGTAAGGGAGAAAACTTTAAAAGCTTCATGTTCCAATCTATAAGGTCAAAATTATTTGTTTGCAACAATGTTCCTATAGAGGTTGATATTATCCAAATTTCGAACTAAAAATCTATAATTCTTTAACTTCGCTTTTTTTTGCAAGAAAATATTAGAATTGTTTAAATCAACTGTTGGAATACCATACATAGGATGACAGATATTACAAACTGTGTTGTGTTTTAGGTTAATCGAAATCAATAATGAATTATCATGTGCAGGTGAATTGGTGCATATTTTGATTGCATTTTCAAAGAATGGTCCGATAATGACTTCAGCCCAAAATCCGCAAAAACAGCCACGCGTTGTGGGTGCATATGTTTCTCAACAATTACTCGTGGGTTTTCTGATCCCCAAATATGACAATTTTGAGCTTCATTACTGAATATGATTTTGTTCGAAAAATCAGCATCCACTTGTTGTCGTTCCAAAATCCATTCAACGAACTGCCTTTGTGCTCCATGGTCAGTAGTCTTCAGTTCTTGAGTTAATTGAACTTTGCTGGCATGAAGTTTCGAGACTTACATGGGAATTTTCTGTAGAGAGCTTCTCTAAATGACCAATTTTTAACTACGGTGCTGAATTGATGTTCCTGGACTGACAGCAATATTCGCCCGAACTGCTTCGATGTTTTCTGTTAAACGACAGGACACCCAAGCTGTCTTAAATCTATAATCGATCTAGTCTTCCTGCATTTTTTAATTATTCTCTTCAAAGTTGATGGTTGTAAATCACAATGATGGTCATATTTGGTGCCAAAAATTGCGGATTGTAGCGGAGAAACCTTCATTATTTTAAAAATATAACTCAACAATGAAAATGCGTTGTTCTTTCGTATAGTTATTAAAATGGAATAACCCTGAACTAACAGATCACTAATTGTTATCTGTGTTGGGAACACATTACTATTAAATAGACAAAGCGCCCATAGCTCAAACGATGTTATACAGAGTGAACTTTTAAAAGAAAAAAAAACAGTATTTAAAAATTAGATGAATATTTACAAAAAAAAATGAATGACTCCACTACAAACTGCCAGACGTGGACATTCGAAAACAGAAATACCAACGATACCTAATATATGTCGTTATCTTTTGGTAACTTGTGTGTGGGCTATTATCCTATTTCTAACAGAAAAAGCACTCGAAATGGACCTTTGGGATAAAAATGACAAGCGAATGATCCCATACGTGATATCAACGTGAATTCGGGTGTCACTTGGTGATGACGCGCTCACCAATTATACATAAATAAAGCTTGAGTGACTTTTTGTTTTTGCCTTCAGCTAGTCACCCGGATAACTTATTTGGCCATCCGCCTAGTTTCAATAATTCTAATTGTTAGTTAGCCAGAAATTTAAAAAAATGTGGCATGACTTTTTTTTAAAGACAGTGGAATATCCATTTCAATCAGTTCGTGTGCATTTAACCTATCCTCAACCCTTAAACAATTATAATTCCTTTGTAAAAAGTAAAAATTGTCTTACCTGTGTGTATTCGCTTGTGAGTGTTTAGCGATGATTTCTGACTGAATCGTTTTAAGCACAGCTCACACTGAAATGGTCGTTCACCTGTGTGAGTTCGCATGTGTACTTCAAGGTAAGGCTTTCTACAAAATGCAGCTTCACACACCTATAAATAGATTCAAATAAATTTACAAGCATGATGACAGTAGATCAATCTTACAGTGCATTGAAATGGCTTAGTTCCAGAGTGTAACTTCATATGTACATAATAACTGCTTGCCGATGATAGCATTTTACCACAAACTTTACATGCTTGAGGTTTACTTCTAGATTGTCCAGAACCAGTGCTAGTTGTTGATGATAATGATATTGACATGACGTTTGGTTGAATGATTTCGGGTTTTAGTCCATCGGCAACAACTGATATCGGAGTGCTGGATTGCTGACCCTAAAAAATAATATTTTTGTTGGCATCAGATGGAATTTGATTACAAACATGGGGAGGTTGGCGAAGACCGTTGTGTTAGATAGAGTTGGTTAATATTTACCAGATCGTTTAGATCGTTGTAGAGTCAGGTACCCAATGGTGGTTCGATTGAATAAGCAATCACATTTCAGGAATAAGTGTATGGTTTTCTGCTTCCTTTTTTCTGAAGCTACTGCGAAATTCCTTAACATTACTAAATAAAGTGTCATATTGTAACATAGCTAAATTTATTCATCTAGATGTTAAAAGAGATACAAGGAGTTGTATTCCAGTGTTGTTGAACATGATGTGTGACTGTTTTTATAGGTATTACTTTATTTCTTTGTTTAGAGTGGTCCTTAATAATAAGGTTAAATTGCAAAATTGGGATAGGTCCAATATTTGCGACTGGGGTTCTTTAATCAAATGGCAGCCTGATGAATAGCAAAGAATAGGTCATTGAAGATCCTGCAGAGGTAAGGCATATTAAATGACTAACTTTTAGGCTTATGGATAGCAGGAGTAAACTCAAGCAACATCTCCTTGGCCTGTTTTTGATCCATTGATAAGGAGGAATAGAGACTCATCGTATATAATTTTGAGGTATTTTCAGACACTTTTATAGTAAGTACAACATTTGAAATGTTCGTGTCCGTAAACAGAAGATCTTTTTTGCTTGGACGATCTCTTAACATCAGCGCAGTATTGGTTGGTATTTGCCTGCATTAGATGGCAATCTATATCAAAAGAATTTTATCTTGGAAGGCAATTGTTACACATAGACATATAACTCATTGATTTTTTCGAATGTTAGTCTTCTTCTTTAGCGCTGGCCGCCGTATTGTTATGCCATTTGTAACTATCGATCTAACAATTTTCATATTACTTATCCAGTCCATGCTTTTTAGCCAGTCAGGATATTTCTAATGGAATCTGACGATTATTTTGCGGGTTTAAGTCAGCTTTGGAAAATTTCTAAAGTCTATATAGTCATCTCATTACTGATTGTATCGTTAATGCATTGCTGATTATATCATTACTGATTGATGTATTGATTAATATTAACGCAACTGTAGGAGCTACTCTCCATTTGGCTTAAGCAAACGACTGCAGGAGCTTGCTGCATACAATTATATTATTGTCAATAAATCCGGTTATATTTAAAACTGTAAAACAAATAGTAATTAGCTAAAGAACTTACCAACAAAATTTGTGAATGCAACACATTATTTTTATTATCTATTGTCGTAATAACTGAACGTTGTTGCTGCTGATTGCCTTGCTGATTCGGTTGTTGCTGTTGGACATGATGGGAGTTTTGTGTTCGAATTTGATGAGCCTCTTGTGGAGGTGGTGGACATGTGGAATAATATGTTAAAGGTTCCGATTTGATTTGTTGTTCGAACATGCTAATTGTCGCCAATAAGTCAGTTGCAGGAGGTACGGGCATACGCCCGACCCCCCAATGTGCTGGGTAACTAATCTTGACTTCTGTGTGTTACATTCTTTCATAAAAATTTACTTGAAATACAGTTTCATCTAGATGAAAGTTAAGACCACTGGTAGAGATTTTGATTTTCTAAAAACAAAAAATAAACATTATTTAACGTTGTCTGATTTTTATTTTATTTTATAGTTCATGCCTTATAATAGACGACGATAATTGGTTTTACTAATATCATTTTCGATGTATATATATATATTTTTTTCGTATTAATAAATATTTTACTCTTTGACCGAAATAAATTATTTCATACCACTGATTTCAAAAGGTTCAATCCGCAAAAATAGTTTTGGTCGCACTTTTTTTGTTTTGCTTTGAAAAATTATTACTTTACTGCCTTTTTTTCGATAGCCTAAAACACGAAACACCGATAACAAACAACATTCCGACATGCCTGGGAGCACTCTTAGTGACATCCTATTAGTATACGCATGGTTTAAAAGTAGAATTTAGGGGAGAGTATGGTAATTAAGCGCCGCAAATTAATATATAAATCTTGTATAACGGCAGCCTATCTCACCCCATTTAGCGAGGAGAATATGTTTTTTTTTTAAGAATAAGGCTGATTTAATAGTGTTAAAAAATGCGCGTTATTTCTTTATAATGCTTGTTTATGTTTTCTTCAATTAGCTAGCATCAACATATAGGATCAGATCTATATGGGATGCAAAGGTTGCTTTTATTTACGCACCACAACATGGGCTAAAACGGCGTAAGGCAATGTTATGTGCTACATCGCTACAAAAATGTTGCGCGTCGAAATTCTCTAAGTGTATTGAAGCACAATTGCATTTGAGATTTTTTAATCAATAAAGTGACGCTGCAGTCCGGACCAAACCTGGGCCTCAATCAACATGACTGTCCAATATTTTAATACCGAATAGTAATAAAGTTTGCATTTGCCGTTTCTACGAATGTTTCAGAGAAAACGTTTAACATTTGTGTCTATTGTAAAAGGTGTGTCAAAGGGAAGTTTATGTTGAGACGATTTTGATTAATAAAAAAGCAAGCCGTCTATACAATATGTTTTTTTAATTACTAATTTACTTATTTTACTATTTATTTTAGCGTACAATTTTGAAACTTGTTTCTTAAAAATAATATCGTTGATATATAAACGCCCGCGTTCGCGGCACTCATTTAGTCGAACAGTAAAACTATAAATCCCATTATTTGGCTGATATTTTGTAATTCAATTTTTCTTTTAAATGCGCTATGGGATAACCCCAATTCAGGCAACAAAAAGTCGTCTAGCGTCTCCTTATAACGCTGTCAATTCAATGTAACTGCACGTCCTTAAGTTAAGATAAAAATAAGACTCATAGCAAAACAATGTTTTTAAGCATTGAAAAGCGCTCAATTGCCTGGTTTACGAAGTCAAGCTTTTGACTGGCATCCTTGAACTTTTGTTATTGTACCAATTGAATTTTTATAGGGGTGCAGTTTAACGAATTTGTGCAAAATACGATGTAATGATGTTCTATGCACATTCACGTTAAACCCTCCATAGCTAATGAAATTTTTAGAGCCAGGTTACTGATTGATTTACTACCCCGCGCCCTTATTTGAGTTCACGCAGTTAGCTAAGCAAATAAATGGAGATCAGAAAATCCTAAAATAGATTCATGCATAGAAACCTTTGCTAGAACCTAAACAAATTTTTAAAATAACAGTACTTAAACTCTGTTTATGGGCAACCTCAAATAACTAGCGCTTTATAAAATGCTCCTAATTCAGGCTGTAGTTTTCACATTTGACAGTCTTCGTTATAAAACTGTCCATCCCAGTCAGTGTTGTGTTGGAGCAGTTAAGAGCGTGCGTTTTCCGTGGAGGCCAACCTTTCTGACAGAAATCGCTTTAATGTAGACCCGTTTTTGCATGTACTAGATTGAAAAATAAGGCAAAACGTAAGATGTATTGCAGTCTTCGCTCCTGAATCCATTTCATTCACCAAGTGCATGTAATTTCCTAAATCGGAATTGTTCATTTCGACTCGATGATTTGGATATATGCGACATTATGAGCAACAGCTTACACTTCAGCGGCATTTATGAAGGTCACATTTCCCCGAGCGCCATAAGGGGCGATTATTAAAAAATCAAATTTTTTGAGTTTTTTCTTAATCCTGCTTTTATTTGAACTGGAACAAGGAAACTACATAATTTGAAAATTAACATATTAGGAGTAGTAATCAATATACACGCTGCGATACTGTATGGTATATTGCGGTTTTTAACTACATAATAAGATTTACTAAACTGTGTACACCAAAACACGGGGTATAAAACAAAAATAACAAAAATTGCCAATTTAGTTTTGAAAAAATAAGTTACGCTGTCGCCGTGTATTCTCGTTAGTTATATTTCAGGTCACCATGAGATGGAATACTAACTAACTGAAATGCGATTCTTCGACTATCTAGCGACCAGCGCTGGATGTCTTGAAGAAATAGACAAGTTAGGTATGTGTTTATCCTTTAGCGTATTAGAAGGAAGATTTTCCTCAGAAAAAAATTGGGTACCGAAAAAAACAAATTGAACAAATTTTTTGATGGTAACAATGCCTTTAATTTTTTTATAAAAAAAATGAGTGAAACATACGAACGTATAAACCCACAAAGCGACTCAGAATCAGAATATTATTCTTGAATAGCAACATTAACATCAACGTTAGAAATTGTTTAAAATTTGTTTTTAACGTGTGATGTACCATACAAAATAACGGATAGGTATAAAAATTATGCTCTTTATGTCGATTTCGATGTATTAATTATTATTACGAGAATTGAGAATATAGGTATATTTTCTTCAAATGAATTTTGAATTAGGTATTAATATTAATAAAAATATAGATAGCTATTGTAACGAAGAAATTGGAATCATAAATACATAGACCTACCTATTTACAAGCTATGATCCTTGTGATCATAAAGTAAATAAATTTGCCAAAAAAAAAGCTGCAAATTAATATCTATTGGAACAGTAGCGATCAGTTTGATTTTTTAGTAGGTATAGGTACCTACCAAAATAATAAAATAGCATTGATAAAGATCATTCGTTTTATGATGTTTTACATTTTTTCAACAAACATTACGAACAATCGCAAAAATTTCTCCTAATAAGAATGAAATGTTTTATGTCACAATTATTGCAAATTATATATTTTTTTTAATCACAATTTTCCGATGGAACTTACAGACGCTTCGACAAACAAAAATAAATAAATAAACAAGTACTCTTTTTAGTGATATGTATATGCATATTGTGCAATTTTCGCATGGAAGACAAACCACATAAATAGCACTACATAAAGGAACCTCCTGGTAAACGCAAATCTGCGTCTGGAAATGGGTGTGATCATGTGCTCTTCAAGGAATATTTCCACCGCTTAGTATTTAAGATCCGTATATAACAATTAACATTTCACTTGCATGCATTTAATCTCTTGAATTTCGTCAAAGCTATTTAAGTGTATTTTGTTTTAACCAAACATGAAGCTATCAAAACAAAATATATATGTACATACATACAGTGCATATCCTCAGCTTTTGAAGTCTATAATTGCTCCTAGCCGTACACCACAATATTTATGAAGTCAAGAGTTGTGCAGCTACCGTCATTGTGAAGCTGAAAAAGCGCACAATTTATTGTTTTTCGATTATTTAGTGAATATGGCAAGGCAGTGAGTAAATTTTTCTTCTGATTACGCCTTCATTCTCCGTAAATACACCGTGATTTTACTTCACTTCCACTTATATTTAATAACAGCCATATACCTATTTGCCTACTCGTATATGTCGCTACAAATAGTTTATATATACTTATATGTGATTATGTATAGATTTATATATATATGCGAATATATAAGGAGATTTCAAGTGGCAAACTTTGCCTAAAGACCAACTTCAAATAGAACTTCCACTTAAGGGTGCGTTTGTTCTGATTAGACAAGAAAAAAATAAAAACAAAATATTCATGAATTAGTTGTTTGTGTTGGTTAGTATTCAAGCGCGTATATCATTGAGTGCGGTTGTGGTTTTATATGTGTTTGATGCTGTCGCCGTGTTTAGACATGGTAGTTCAACAAAGCCAATTAGTGACAAGTCCGTGATTACATGCGGCTTTTTTTATAATATGTATGTACGGTTAATTTTATGTGAAGGAAATTGAAAACTGTCAATCTCCAATATTGACAGATAATTCACTCATTTTAACGAAAAGTACCAGTAGGCTTCCGCACAGAAAAATGAAGAACACCAAAGTGAAGTATTGCTAGCTAGACGACAAATATAAATAATCCCTTCACTTTTTTATTTTTCTTAAAAAAAACTTTGGAAAATATTTCTACGTTCTCATATATCAAAATAAATCTACAAAACAAACACATTGCGAAGTATATTTGAAAAAAATATATATATTGTTGGTTTCTCTCAAACTCCTGGCAGAGATCAAGTAAGGAAGAGACAGAAAACTTTCGCACGTCTTCCACTTTATTCCCCGATTTCTTACGTATCGCTTTAACGTGGTTACGTACTTGAAAACCCAATCGGTGTATACCTGTGAGCGGCCATCATGTAAAAACAAGAACAATTTCATGATATGATGGCCGCCCATTTGCACAACTTTTGTACGATGCAGCATTGTGTGAATAATCCCACTATTACTTGGGATTACTCGGTTAGAGAAGACATCACCTCGTTAATTCGTGATTTTCGCAGCATGATACTTTATCGGAATGGATTCGAGAAATTAGTGTAGACAAAGGGACACACTGCTCAGCTAAAAGCTTGTTGTTGGCATACAGCACACAAGAAACTTGATCTCTGTTCCTGGGCTGCGTCATAATTTTCCTACAAGTCAAAATTTTGGTTAAAGAATATTGAGAAAAAAATTAACGAACCTAAACTTTTTCCTTGTTCATATTTTCATAATTTTCTCAGAATGCCAACGGTTTTGTGATGTATGAAATTCAAGTTCCTTTATTTAAATTTACTGTTGGACATGAGTACTCGTACGGTCATAGTAATGACAATTTCCATTGGCAAAAAAAACAATCTATTTTTTATCTAGATCTGTCAAACCGATTTTGACAGTTGTCAGATCAATTTTGCAGATCTGGATTTACACAAATGATAGCTGTCAGTTTGACTAGGCTGATTTTCGTTGTGATTTAAGATTATTTCAGTTGTGAAAAACTATTATTAACCAAATGAAACTGTAGCTGTACGATGTGAAATATAAATTAAATCAAAAACAAACAACATGTCTTACAAAAAACTTGACAGCAACAACGACACTAACCTCACAGTTTGCAACAATACAACCACAGAAAAAAATCAATCTGAAATCGTGTTCCATTGATAACAAAAAAGATCAAATTTCAGATCAAAATCTAGATTTAACAATGGAAAACGCCATAATTAGATGATAGCGAGTTACATACTATGATGGTGTTTTCAATGGGTCTTTATCTGAAGCATCTGAGAACTGTCAAAAAGTATTTTCTGACAATTTTCAGAAGAGAATTTCGTTTGGATAAAATATAATAATACAAAATTTTGGTGCAACAGGGCATCCCAGAATGCATATCTGTAGCTGACGCTTGTAGCTAAGTCATTCATTACTTTTTTTTGGCGCAACAGGATCGTTAGTACCTAGGGCCAAGCTTTTTCTCAACCATTCACGTGTGCTTATGTACTTCCTGCACGATGGTGAAACCTCCTCTTTTATGCCGACTCCGAACCGCGAATTTGAGATAAGCTTTTCTTGACAACTGACACTACTCGGACGATTTGTCAGATCCTCACGAGAGGTGTTAGGTGTTGCTACGGCTGGGAATCAAACCCAGACTATCTGCGCGGCAGTTTATCGCACTAGTCAAAAGAGTCCAAAGTTAAAAACAAGTCAAGCTTTAAGCGCTTACACAAGTTGAATGGAGGGCATAGCTTCATGCAAGAAATTTATCTCTCTTTTGACAGCGATACCAGATTCCAGCTTCTACTTCTTTAATGATATTAGTTTTGTGAGTGTATGTGAATCTTTCAAGTGGTGATGGTTTCTAACTGTGCGCCTGAATTTACAGTCTTGTAATTACCCGGAATATCATACTCCGTATAGCGACAAACCATTTGCGAATGCGAAAATACTTATTTGAAAAGTAAAACATCGCTTGGAGATTAAATAACATCAAAAGAAGAAAATATTACTTCCAACTAGGAAGAAAGAGGGTATGATTAATTCACTGAAAAAGGATATTTGTAATTAAAATAAAAATTGATACCTATTGGTTGACATTCGAAATACAGAATTAAGTTAAATTTGACTGTAGACATAACATAATCGCGAACGTCACTAGTGTAAAAGAGAAATCAAGACCCAAATGTCAAATTCACATTTATGGAGTTGTCGACCTAACTTGCAAGCAAAATGTTTCAAACAATCAGCCTGCAAGGAAGAGTTAAACCCCAAGTAACTTCTAGTTCTGACTCAGCTACAAGATTTGCAATATGGGCGACCCGCTAAGGCTGTGTGCCAATTGCGTTAAACTAGTGCTTCAAACTCATCCACTGCTTTTTTTTTTGACATTTCTGCAGGGGTAAACAAATGTTGTTTTTTTTGCTGTGTTATAGGATATTATTTAAATATTATTTTCAATAATATTACACAATTTATGAAAAACCAATTAATTATTTTTATTTTCATCAATATGGGATGCGCTAGACATTTTATCAAAAGTCCCTTTCGTTGTTCACAAAGCTATGTATAATTTAAAACATTGGCCTTGTGTGGCATTTCAGTTTACAACTGAAAATTGAGGTGCTGTAACGTGGAACGCAAAACCTTTCTAAGTTGAAATCTAAATGTCAAACCGTTCCAACCGTTATTTTGTAATTTCATCTTTCCTTACATATAGATTTCTTTTTACTTTTATCTGTTCAGAATAATTTTTCTTTATCAGAAGAGTAAAAAATAACCAATATGATTATTTATTTTGGGGTAATTTTACTGAAAACATGACAGGTCGAAGAAAAAACAGCTGCTTCACTCATATCTAAAGTCCCATGTTGAAATTTTCAACTCGATTTCTCAGTCATTTACCCTCAAATGTCACGTGACTAAAATGGTCGATTGACCCATGAGAGCAGTGCACCGGCAAAGTTAACTTGTTAAAACTGAAATCCGGAACGCACCCACTGTCATACCTATCGTGGCATCTGTTCGGAAGAAAAATTTTCCCCGAATTGGTCGAAATCCGAGAATTTTCTACCGAAGTATCCGATCCTATTAGCATTTCCGACATATGAATATATGACATATATTCAGACGAAATGTAACATGTATGCGTTAAGTCGACAATATTTGACAGTTATGTGTTGACTTTCTTCCTTAGTTGTTCGACGAAAAATCGTTGCGGATTGCAGAATCAAACGAACGCGATTGTACGCATTTCGTTTCTCGATGTTTGATTTGTTTCGAAAGCAAATTGAGTTCCGATTAGAATTGGAACTGAATTTCGGCTTGGAGATTGTTCCGAACGGATACTTCGATAGCGTGTCTATCATTTGTGTGCTCTTAGGGCCCAGTTATAGCTATAATTGAAAACCCTAATTGGAAATTTTCTTTAGCTTTTTGCGACTTTTCTCTAAATTCAATCATTAGTGATTTGGTGTCAAAACAAAGCTGATGAATTTTTGAAAATTATTATCCAAAAATATTCCAATTTTGAATTATAGTTTTCGCGAAAAATCAATGAAAACGATTTATTTTAGTGAAGTAATGATTGCCGTTTCACCGAACTGAAACGGAATTTTCCAATAATTCCTATAAGAAGCTATGGAGGTAAAATTCCAATCCCGTCATGTTTTGTGTTCCAATGAAGTCGTTCAAGGATATCCATTTTTGAAAATTTTCTTTTGCTCCATGCGGATTTTTTATAAATTCAATCTTTGGTGTCAAAACAAAGCTTATGAATTTTAGAACATGATTTTCCAAAAATATTTCAATTTTTAATTATAGTTTTCAACTTCAAGATTTGTTTTAGTGAAATAATTATTGTCATTCCACCGAACTGAAGCGGAATTTTCCAATAACTCATTGAACAACTTAATTGGAACACAACATGAAATAGAAATGTCACCTCTAAGTAAAATTCCGTTTTAGTTTGGTGGAACGGTAATCATTACTTCATTGAAATAAATGTTGATCAGTGAAAAATAAGGAGGAAAAATAAGCTTTGATTTGACACCAACTCGCCAATGGTTGGATTTATAAAAAACCCGCAAGAAGTAAAAGAAAAATTCCAATGAGGGTTTCCAATGATAGCTATAACTGGGCCGTTGTAAAAATTCCAAATGCACAAAATTCTGAAAGAATATTATGTAGGGTTACCATACTTATTTATATTGAACTTTTTATTTATAAACGAGTTGTGGGTGCACGACTGGATCGTAGGCAAATTTTTCTTTCACAGCAAGTTGGGCGTTAGATCAAATGCCAATCATGGGATCATTTGACGATTTTCATAATTTGGCCAAAATACACAATCATATTCATTTGATTGTTGATGCTTAAGATGATGAAAATAATTTCGAAATGTGATTATACATTTATTGCGGAATTTTTGTGAATCGGTGTGTATGTGAATAATAATGATTTTCCGTTATTGGCCAAAACTGAAAATTCCTTTCGTGGATAGTTGGGTCAAAACGTATAATGCAAAATTTGTTCAAACAGTTATAACTATAAATTAAATTTCATTCAATCGTTTGAGCCGTTTTCGAGAAAATTTAGCTTAGTCATAATCTTTATATGGATACAATAATATAACGGACATACGGACGAAATTCCAAAAATCACTTTGTTTTGTTCCGCTATATTCGTTATGTTACAATTATTCAACATCTCAAGGTAGATTTTTTTTAGGAAAAACTGACCGCGAGCTACGCAAACAATTTTGAGCAAAACCCAAATTACCAACGACAAATTATACTATTTTCACACGAGCCTTAAAAACACACTCTTTCATATTTGAGATTAGAGAATTTATTTTCTATATTTATATTTCGACTGAAAAATTAGCTTGCACTTCATTCCAAAACAACCAAACATTACCAAATATCAATACGAAATGAATGCTCGCCAAATCTGTTCGTCGTGTAGGGGATAACGCCAACAAGCAAGTTCGGCGAGCGTGTTCGTCGTTAAGAGCTATCTTTTAACGGCATTGGCCTGGCGCCAAAAATGTGTTTAATACTCGTTACTACATTTGATAGGCTACATCAAGCGAATGAACATAAATGCTTCAACAAGGAGAATCCTCAAATGCCACATTTCAGGTTCCAGACGACCAAGAAGGATCAAGCGATCGCGGATGCCAGATCCACTTGGAATGAATGACTGGTAGTCTCAGCATCCTTAACTGCTCGGGAGCCATAACAGATATACATACTTACATAACATAAATATGCACAGTTAAAAAAAATTATTCAGAGACTATGTGTATCTTCAATAGGAAGAATATAAAAATCAGCTATTATTTTCCTCAATACATCCGCCGAGTTTAATGTTAGACATGATTGTGTTTCCAGGATGACTCAATTTACTCTTATACCAATGTAATATCAAAGAGTATAGAACTGCATAGAGTACGCATCACAGCTAAAAATTTTGTAGCCGTTTCAGTAGCGATCGGTAAGTGTGAAGGGGAAATTTCCGTCGATCGTATGTGTCGGCTTTGCTGTTCTTTGATGCTAGGGTACCAATGTGAACACATCAGAACCCCAGACAGAAAATTTTCATTGTATGAGATGCGCATGCGCACTCTATGTTCTGTAGTCTTTGCTAGTATACACAGTTTGGACAATTTACATATGGAATGTAAATGTAGTGTTGCATGGTTGTTATGTTAAAGCGTTGTATACTTTATATATAAGCAGTCGATCTGCAATTGCAAAAGAGTGTAGACGTCGTGGACTTTCGCAGTGACTTTAAACGTGTTTGATATTATAAATTAGCAAGTGATTTTTCAAGTGGTCCGTGGTTGTTGGTGTAGTGGCGGCCAACGGGCAAGCGAGCGGTTCAGGGTTCAAACTCCAACCGAACAAACAAATATTGGAAGCTTTTTTTCACAATCGTGAAATAACAAATTTTATAGATCGGGAAAACCTGTATATGGCCGAGAAGAAGATAGTGGGGATATCGCAAGATACCCTAGTAGTTACGGGACCGACTCCAATTACAAAGAGGAGAAAAAAAATTATCTGTACACCGAATCTAGTAAAACGGCGTAAAAACGCAGCTTCAGCCGCCCTGCCTGCTGAAGCGAAGGGGAAGACGAAGGTGCCAACGACGTCATCGGCAGCGATGTTACAACAACAATTGACCTCACCTTCAGATGATGCAGAGGAAATCTCATACATGTCTGATGAAGGGAAAGGACGATACACAACCGATGATAGCAACTGGTTTGCGGTGCTGTCAACGGACGATGACGATGAAGAGGAGGAACTACTAAGCAAGCAAGTAAATTCAGTTGCGGAGAAAATAGAAAACTTAAAATCCCAACTTGAACCGCTAGTTCTAGCGTTAAAAAAGAAGCAAGAAGAGCTTCGTGAGCAAGAAATGAAAGCCCGCGACGAAAACACAACAGCAAACGGCAGTGGCAAAAACTATTGGTAAAACGGCGAAAATACCGAAAGCCCAGCAACCACAGCCACTGCAAAGGAAACAAAAACAACAACAAGTACAAAAAGAAGTACAGCAACAGAAACGCAAGCAACAAAAAACAAAACAATAGCTACCGACAACGCAGCCACCAAAACAGGAACCGCGAACCCAGCAACAACAGCAAGTAAATTAACAACAACAGCATAGGCAGTAGCAACAACAACAAGAACAAAAACAACAGCAGCAGAAGCAGAAACAACAACAACAGGACCAGCGCCAAAAAAAGGAAAGTGCCACAAAATAGATCTTAAGGAAACCATTTAATTATGTAAGTCGGCCATAGGCAACAATTGCACAATGAAAAGATTGAGTCAAGATAGGCATGCTATCCACTGTTTAACAGTGGAGCATAACAAAATGATTAAGCAATTGCTTGTAGGCACCACAACGGAGTTATTCACATTTACTCCGAAGTTAGAAAATTGCCAGACGGTTGGCGTAAAGGGCATAGATTCCTCAACGGATCCGCAGGCGCTGTTAAGTGAGCTCCGCCAAGTAGCGACGGACGAGGACGAAGTTGTAGGTGTAAAGCCATTCACCACAGTGAAGGGCAGACGGGAGAACCGGAAACTACCGATCTTCCTGGTTCAGCTATCGCCAAAAAGCAAACTGGAAAAGTTAAGGAGTATCTCAGTGCTCAACTTTCAGGAAAAATTGTTGCCGAGCTTAACGCACCAAAGATCGAAATGGGCGCGCTGTCAGAGAGACCCTTAAAGATCCTGGCTGTGAACGTAAATTCACTGATTAGGATTGAGCGTAGAGCTTATCTGTTCCAGTTGTTAAAAGACCAAAGTCCGAAAGTGCTTATGGCTAGCGAAACTAAGCTAATGATAATTGCGGACGATGTTACTTCTACCACGAATTTTTCATTAAAAATGGTCTGCAACAAGCAGCGGTTAACTCGCCGATTCTCTTCAGCATTTACACCAGTTATATCATAAGTAGTCTTAATCAGGCAATTGCGTATGCGGACGATCTTATCGCGTACAGAACAGCCCCTAATGTCAAGGTCATTCGAACTCTTTTGCAGCGGGACTTCGACAAGATCCAGAGATATTGTGATGACTCGAAGTTGAAAATAAACTTTCAGTAATCAGAAAAAAACCACTGGCGAGTAAAAGTCTATTTAAGTACATTGGCATCTGGCTATATCAGTTTCTATATTTCGGAAGACATGTAGATGCTGCTCTGGAGAGAGCTAGGGGAGCGTTTGCCCTGACAAGGCGATTGTTTTATAGCAGTCGTCTTGACAGCAGGGTGAAGGTGATTTGCTACATGGCCCTCATTATACCGCCCCAAGCTTTCCTATATTTCGATAGTCAGGGGCTAATACAGGATAGGTCGACGTCTTCCGAGGAACTGTGGACAGGCGGTTCAGCAGGAGTGTCTCCGATTGGGACCGTCGGAGTAGGTTACAACAGGAGAACCTGTTGTGGTGGCTAAATAATTAGTCAAATTAAGCTGACTTACGAATTGTATGGCCGACTTAGACAGTGTAAGGTTTATAGTATAAAGAAAATAAAATAAAAATACAAAAAAAAAATGCTTGCTGTGGCTGTTCTATTTTTAAGTTATCTTTAGTTAGTTTTAATTAGTTTCTTAGTAGTTTTAGTTAATCGATAAGTAGTTTTAATTATTTTAAACTTTAAACTATGACATAGTAGATAATACGACGAAAGCCATTAGAATTACGTTTTTATCGTTTAATTTGGGGTGCCCGCATAGGGCCAGTAAGTTAGTAAAGTAGTTGATAAGTAGGCTAGTTTTTCATCAATTTTTGTCTAGCATGTAAGTTAGTTTTCAGATGAATTAAAATAAAAAAAAATTAAAAAAAAAATACTTTATATGCGTTATAAACTTTAATTCCATTCCATAGCACACTCCACGTTCTTGCATCTAGTATAAAAATGAAAATACAACTTCGTATACCTTAAAATATGTTTATTGAATACGAATGTGTAAATTTATAATATTACAGTAGTACCTTGATAATATGGACTTTCTCCTACATCAAGCAACTTCGTCGACTATTATTTCATTATTTTGCTGATCTCTTCGATGTTCATCTGAACGTACTTCTATATCTTTTATTAATTATTTGTAAATAAATCTTTCATAGCACCTAAATAAAAGAATTGAAAGAAATGTTTGTCGGATTAATTTCTTTCGCATTTCTTTTAATAAAACAAATATTCGTAGTTTACCAAACAAAATTTGACTGATTTTGGCAACACGAATGACTTTAAGTAATGTTCACATTAACGAGATACTACTGTTGTAGAGCTTTACTCAATAAAAAAGCCGTCTTAAAGTTTTATTATTATTATAATTTTTTTTATGATTTTCGTTTTCTTTTTTAAAATAAAATTAGAAACAATAGTAAGTGTTGAACAAAAAAAAAAAACTTATCTAAATTATAGTAACAAAAATATGAATCACGAGTACCACTTAAATAATACATAAATATTATAAATATCTAAATTACAAATGCTGTTAAGTAACATATAAAAATTACTTGATATCTATAATAGCTGCGTTTTGAATAGTAATTTATCTTTATATGTAATATATGCTAGTGGCGAATAATTTAGAAGTATTTTAATTTTATAACTGCCAGACAATTTCTGATTGTTGCTAAATTGTTGTAAATTATTTTTAACGCAAAATTTGAGTATAAACCGAAATTTAGGAAAATGTGCTGATTTTCGATGGTACACAGCAATTGATTGGATTTATGAAGCAGGTAGAGAAAATACTTAATTTATTTAGTACAATGCAAGTGGGCTATTGATTTGTCTCTTGAAGAAGTTTCACATTTGGGCATTCAAGTATTCTTTTCAAACGTAGATAAAAGACTTCGCGTGATCGGCATATTACTAATGACATTAAAATTCACCGATTAATGTTTTAACAATACATTCAATGGGCTGTGAGAAATTAAATTGGAAATGAAGCTACAATTGATGATACACTGTATGCAAATTCTGCCGCGCAGAAGGTCTAGCTTTGATTCATTTCCATGGCCCTGGTCATCTCAAAAATTATTTGATTAGTATAAGTTGTCAAGAAAAGCGAATTAGAGATAAGCTTTTCTTGACAACTGATACATACTACTCGGATGATTTGTCAGATTGTCACGAGACTTAAATGATTCGCCATAAAGCAACGCCCGCCATCGTGCAAGAAGTACGCACAGACACATGAATGGTTGTGAAAAAAGCTATGCCCTGTTGTAATACAACAAATTGGTACGACTAGAAATTGCAAAAGAAATAAGTTCAACAAGATCTGAATGGTGTTGAACAGGAGCACCAGAACAATCCTTTTTATTATTTCACTTAAATGTATATAAAGTAACGATTACGATCCAATTTTATAAGGTGTTCTGTGACCAATACCATCAGTTTGCAAAAATCAAAACATAGTGAAACAGTGAGCGATATAAATATCTTGTGTAAACCTCCACTAAACCGAACGCTAGAGAGATTCTTGCCGCGGTTTGTTTAATGCAAACAAAATACGTGTAAGTAATGCATAACGATTTTATGCGAAGCTTCTCAAATTTGGTATTCGGAATCGGCATTTAACAGGAAATTCCAATGGAGAAACGAACAAACATAGCGCCTCGGACTGCGTAGAATCCCAAAAATATGTGGGTATGCCTTTTCATTGTTTTTCTTCGTCATTGTTTATTCGGACTGTCTCTTTGAATAAGGCTTCAATTTGAGTCTTTTTACCTCTTTTCAGACAGCATAGGTTTATGTGTTCTAGGTGGTCATGTAACTTTTATGTATTACACGTCTAGAACATTTCCGTAATTTTATCTGCAATAAGGGATAGATCTCCAACAAACTAAACAGGTTGGTGAACTAATGTGAGACAGAAATCCTCTATAGATGAATCGGCCATCATTTGATAGAATACATACAGTTCTATTGAAAAGAATTGATCATTTTATCATTAAGAGGCATTATTGCAAAGGTGATGGCTGATGAACTGATCTTCGGAACTTCCAGCTTCTACAATACATTAAGTTTAATATGACATAATATGATATATCGGGTTCTCTACGATCGGATTCTTAATACTTCTAATATTCTACCACCGCAACTTTCCAGAGTAAACCCGTGACAAAATTGATACAGGAAGGCTTTTGTTAAGTTATTTCATGCATTCTAAGGCCAAGCTAAGTAGTCTTTGGGAAGTACTTGACTAATCTTTATGTATGAACACCTCCGAAGTTCTCTCAATAATGGTTCTCGAAAGGCTGTTTGGGCACTCAATTAACTTCATATGGGCAATAAATACTCGATGAGGTTTATTATATTTTTCACAAAAAAATATATCTAAATATATTTTCTTTTAACAATTCTTGAATTCTTAAACGTGTTTATGTCTCAGGACGATATTGGTTATTTTAGGAAGAAGCTTTCGTCTAAGGGTCAGTAAGTTAGATTTAAATATTACATTTTATTTATTAATATTAAATATTAAAGCAGTTTTGTTACTTAATTTTGCATTGCAAGAAGAAATAAAAAAACTGTTTCGGTTCCTAGTGAGGTAAATACGTTTTTTATTTATTTTTCTTTTATACAAGAAAATAAAAAAAAAGGAGCAAAGAATTCCGCAAGTGCGGATTGCATAGCATTTGATAGCGTTACAGCCAAAAGCATCGCTAGTCCAAAAAAATCGCACCATTTCTATTTATAAAAAAAAAATTTTTATCTTTAAATTACAAATAAACCTCTAAAGCCGACGCATTAGCGATTTGTATGTAGCAACTAAAACTTTCCCAAATTCGCTTATCAATAACCAATTTTATGTAAAAAAGTTTCTCAAATCGGATTGTGCACATTTTTGAATTTGATTGGCTATTAAAACAAATCATATTACTTAAACGCAGCTACTAATATTAGGTTTAGTAATGCAATCGCTACTTATATACAGGGTGGATGGAACATACCTCAAGCAAGTTGTACTCCGCAATTAATCCGTCTTTGAATGACACACGTCTGTGCTTTAAGCCACCCAAACTTCTAACTTCAGAATTCTTGGTTGCTAACAAAACAGGTACGTTGACCCATTGACGACTAGGCCAGCTTTATTGGCTTTTCAGTTAGATTTATAATAATTTGTATCTAAGCTTTGTACCGACTTCAAGTGAAATCGGAAATAGTTTGTTTAGCGACACAATAACTCGGAATGTATAAAGTAAGGAGAGCACAAACGAAATGCTTCAAAATAGAAAACCACGTGAATACAACTAGTAGCAAGCTGTCGCACAACACCCTGTACATATATTTTTATGTATATATATATATATATATATATTAATTTGAAATATTTTTGTTTTCTTTTTTGTATTTTGTGTTTTTGCTCCTTGATGAAGTTCTTTTTTGTGTTGACTGAATTCAGTTGTGAACTAGCTGTTCCGTTCCGGATGTTCGTTTTAAATTACAATACAAATGTGTATTATCCTCTACGATTTTAAGTGTATCATCTCGTGGTAGTTCATTGCCACTAATTTCATTGGATATTGATTTCTTTGGGTCGATTTCTATATTATGTTCATTTACAATGCAATCATTGTCATAAATTCCAGACACACCGATCGGTGATGAAGTGGAAATTTGCATTATTTGCCGATTAATAGCACCATTCTTACTGTCGTATCCTTCGTTCGACATTATTTGGTAACCTTCTTCATTGATATTGGACACTGGCATTGTTACGCCTCCTGGTGAATGCTGGTGATTGGAAAATTCACTTTGCGATAGATTATTTGAATTTGACTTGGGCAATTCCTTTGTGCATGTGGTTGCGGTTTGGAATGACGATGATGTTGGCTGGGCTGGTGGTTGCTGTTGTTTGGGTCGTTGGCAGACTATTGAGTACCTGGTTCGAATGGAATCTACAACGTCAAGAAGATTTTTCGCATCCATTGCTAAAACATGGGCAGCGGAGAGCATGCTCCTGAAATGATATTGTGGAAAACTGTAAGGATAGTAAAGCTGATAGAGTACGAAGGGAAAACAAATTATAAAAATAATAATTCAAACAGCGCACGAAGAAGATTAGGCTGTCTGGTGTATTCTCAAACAAAACCAAAAGAAGCAAATAAACATTCAAATAAATTACTTTCTGTATTCCACGTCCAGCGTTGTTTCGCTATATTGCTGTGCCAATCGCATTGCCGACACTAATTCATGCATGTCCTTCGATAACACTTTGTGTGCCATTTCCACTTCTCTAAAAAATGCACCAGCACATTAATATCAAACATAAATTATCTTCAAAATAATCAAACTTACTTGTGTACTTGTGGAGGGAATTGTGTCGACAATCTGTCAACAGAAACAAGGAGATTTCTGAGCTCTATTCCGACATGCCGAACAAGATCTAAGTACTCAACAGCACACGCTTTTTCAACGCCTTGCGACAGCGACATTATTGCCTTAACTACATTTGTTGTCGCCGCATAAACTTCATCGTTCGTACGATCAAGCACTTGTTGCGTGCGTTGAATTTTCGATAGGTCCGACATTCGGTTCTTTTGATCAAACTTTTCATCGGAAGATGATGACAGCATTGCTATTCGTTCTGTTGATGAAGAATTTGATTTTTGGGTTCCTGCAACTGAACCTGGAGAATCGGGACGCGATGTTCCGTCAACGCTGTGTGGCGTTTGAGGCCAATCGTGATTTCGAGAGTTTTGATGGGACGAGTGATTATCATCGACGTGGGGATTACTCTCAGAATCGGCGTTGGATATGATGAGACTTAGACGTTTTTTCTAATAAAATAAATTAAAAGAATGATAAAATAATGAAAATAATATTGCAATGTGTGTTAACATAAGTGTTTACATATTCTTTCTAATGCACACAATTTGGTTAACAGTCCTTTGTATTCTTGTAAAGTTATTCACAGATGTAAACCTAATTCAAACAACTAACGTGTATAATTTAGACACTCAGCGGAAAATGCTATACTTACTCTAACAACGTCGTTTTTACTTATGAAATTGTCGTTTATAACAAAAATCGTTTTTGTCTTTAAAAATGTTTGTTTGGTATAAGTTAATTAATAAAATTTACTAAGCTCACCAACTCCCTTCAGTTAATTAATCTCGTGATCCCAATTGTCCTTCTAAAAGGCAACATATAGCATATAACATGCACACATAATTATCACGCAATGAAATAACACGTAAGAAAATCATATGTCGTGCGACTTCTTTCGCTGAGAGACATCATAAGAAAAAAGAAGCTTCAAAGTAAAAAGGAATTTTGGGAGTAACCTCAACTAGGGTCGAGAAGTACAGTCATTCCTATTTAAAGGGGTTCGTAGGAAATCTCTTTTAAACATGGCAACCATACAATTTTTTTGGAGTTAGTTACTTTTTATTACAGAAATTTTATTTGAAAAAAAAATCAGATGACCAGTTCCTGGTGTGATTTATTTTTTAATCGTCTCGCAGAGAGTTCGATTTTCAACCATCGGAGGCAGTACAGGAAGATCTCGCCCTAAGAAGAGCGACAAGTAAAAGCCGACCTAAACTTAATGTGCGAAACTGGAGACAGTTAGCTAAGGAAAACGCTAATTGGATTGGTATATTGGTTGAGGCCCAGTTTATTTCAAGACTGTGGCGAAACATAAGTAAGTAACTGAAGATTTTCATGCCAATGCAGTCAACGTCAAACCTGGTTGCAATCTTAGTGCTTTAAGTTTAAAAAGAATGATTCCGTGCGATATTTAATCGAATGATTTTCTTAAATCAGTGGCAATTAAATCGAATTCATTGCCATTCTGTAGTGCACACATAATGTTAAATACAAATTCTATGAGGTAGGAAGGAGTTGGTTTGTAGAACAGTAGGATTGGATTTGCAATGAAAAAAAATCAATGTACAGGATGCGTTTTATATTACATCTCGAGCAAGTAAACACGTCATAATTTTGAATGTAATTTGCATACAATGGGAGATAAAGTAAATACTTGGCGAGTACTGCTGAAGGCCTGCGTAATCCTCATCGACGCCGTTCTCAAAAAGACACAAAAGCTGATGGTAAAAGACAATCAGCGTCGATTCTTACAGATCGCTATAGACAACAGCTTTATTGAAAAGAAAAAAACACTATGGACGACAAAGCACATTTAAATGTTGTTGGCTTTGTTAATATCAAAATAGCTTCTATTGGGTACTGAAAACCCTCGACTGATAGATACACCAAAGAACACTTAACACTTGTAAAACAACTGGTTAGCCATTTAGGCCGGTGGCGTCGTTGAGCCATATTTAATTTTAGGATGCCATAGGCAATGCTGTAGCAGCTTCTGGTGACCGCTATCGGGACATGCACGAATTGGATCAATTAGGTCTACAGAACACGTGGTTTCAACGAGACGGTGCAACACCACAACCAGCTCGTGATACGATGCTAATTTTGCGAGTAATTTTTCCAGGTCGAATAATGTCAAAAAGTGGTGATATCGACTGGCACGATGAAAAAAAGGAAAAACAAAAGATTAAATTAATTATTTTACTGAAACGCGTTCCTGTACTTCTTTTTTATCTTTACTAATACGCGACGAAAGCGACTATCTACATACTTACTTACTTAAGGGGGTGATACAGTCTTGAATGAACCTGGGCCTCAACCAAAATGCCTCTGCAATTATTCCGGTCTTCAGCTCGAATAGTTTTGGTTGAATCTTGGTCTCCATAGCCCGTTAGCGCAAAAGGGACAAAGAATTTTCCCCTCGAATCGACCAAGCATTTCTTCATCCACTTTTGATAAGGTCCATGCTTCAGCGCCGTAGAACAGAACTGGGATGATCAGGGTCATATATAGGATCTCCTAAGTAGTTCGAGTGAGGACTTTACTACTAAATTGCCTTTTTAGCTTGAAGAAACAGCGGTTGACAAGAATAATTCATCGTTTCATTTCTAACGAGATGATGTTGTCAGAGTTAATAGCGGAGCTGGTGTAGACAAAGTCCCGCACTACCCCAATATTATATCTGTCAATGGCATATACTTAGTTTAAAGCATTTACTTAGTCTTACTCTCATTTACTGCTAAACATATTTTTGTCGCTTTCTTCTATACATTAGCAAACGTGGGTATGACATCACGTGGAGTCGTACCAGGGATGTCAATATCTTCGGCGTATGCTATTTTTGAAAAATTGTGCCTCTGGTGTTGGCTCGGGAGTTTTTCACTGAATTTTAAAGAATCAAGTTGAAGAAGTCACATGACAGCGCCACGCCTTACTTGCATTCTTTTTTTTGTATTGAATGTGTCGGTGAGGTCGTTTCCGACCCTGATGGAGCAGCGAGAATTCTCCATAGTCATCATACACAAACGGACGCGTTTGGGCGGTATACCAAAACTAGACATGGCGCTGTATAGTTCGTTGCTATATATGCTAGGATATGCGGCTTTGTAATCGATTATAAACTGGTGGGTGATGATTTGGACTTCTTGGGTTTGAAGTGTGAAAATTTGATCGGTTGTAAACTTTCATGGCCTAAAACCACACTGATATGGGCCGATCAGATTGATGGCAAACGGTTACAGGCGTTCATATATTACGGCAGATAGAATCTTGTAGGCGATGTTGAGGAGACTTATGCCTCTGTAGTTAGAGCAGTTCAGAAAGTCTCCTTTTTTGTTGATCGGGCAATGATGCTGAGGTTCCATTATTTAGGCATACTTTCATCCGACCACATTTGGCTTATGAGTTGGTGGATGTTATTTACCAAGTCATCTCCGCCGGATTTATAAATCTCAGCGGAAGGCCGTCATTTCCGGCAGCCTTATTAAACTTGAGTTTAGATATTGCTATCCTCACCTCACTCAGGTACGGTAGTTGGCAGTTTTCGCTGTCGTTGCCAATATTGAATGGGTCGTTCTGCCTGGCAGGGGGGATTTTTTTCGTCATCGCCGTTTAGAAGTCTGCCGAAGTGGTTCTTCCATATCCTTAGCGTCGACTTTGTCCTAACTACGATATTTCCTTGTTCATCTCTACAGGATTCTGTTCGAGCCTGGTATCCTTGGCTTTGACGTTTTGCACTTTGTTAAAACTTGCGAACATCAGTCCTGGAGTGGCACCTCTGTATATCCTCTATATCTTTGTTCTTCATTCTGAAAAGCCGGTGTTTTCCCTTCTTCTTTGCCTATAGAGCTCAATGGCAGCTCTCGTCTTCATCTGAAGATTAGCCTTGTAGGCCTCGTTCTTGGAAGCGATCATGTATCGGCATTCCTCAGGGTTTCTTGCTGATCTAATGGTTTGTTGGCATCGTAGCCATTATTCTTCAACAACCGATGCAGGTGTTATGGTGTACACGGCAGGTTAAGAGATACGCGTTGCGCGAAGGATATTGCTGTCTCTTGCGATTGCAATCTTTCGACATTAACATTTTTCACAATGCTTCTGGATTACTGTAGCGTGGTAGATATCCGCATTCTTATCTTGGCTGCAACAAGGTAGTGGTCCGAGTTAGATGTTAGCTCCTCGGAATGTTCAGACATATAAAATAATGTATGCGTGCATATTGTCTATCGCAATGTGATCAATTGGGTTGACCGTTCGTTGATCTGAAGACCGCCATGCCCCTATGTATATCGAGGAGAGGAAACCGTGTGCTGGCTATAGTACCATTTCTTTCTGCATCGAAGGCTATTTTTTCAGACAATACTGCTAAAGATGTCTTCTCTTTTGCGTTTCCCAGTATGATTTTAACACCGTACTTAGCTGTTCGTTCATAGGTTTTGTCTAGGAGCTCGCAGAAGCAATCCTTAGCTATAACATCTTTTTCCTCCGTCGGGGCGTGAGCACATACAAGGCTTATGTTGGCGAATGATGCGGGTTGTTACAATGCGTTCGGTAATGTCTAAGAAAAATATGACTTGCCTAAGTTGCTGTTGCTAACTCATTTATGTCCACCTCAACTACCACTCTTATAAAGGCCTTAGTCCTTTTCTAAATACAATAATTATAAATGACTCAAAATAGGTTAATTTAGTCCTAAGTCCAGCTTGTCTTAAGCTAATTTAAATGTTAATATTTAACTAACACAATATAGTTGTGTCTTTTTTTTAGTATGGTGCGAGTAGGTGTTAATATTATTTGAAATCGAGATTACTAAAATCCATCTAGAGCAAAAAAAATCATCTATATCAAATCGAAAACTCTATTAGCTTTATTGGACTACCATCATTTTTTTTCGTGATGTTATTGTTCTTATAAAATACGGATTAATGATTGAACTCCGTTTAGACAAGACTGCACTGATGTTGTTATAGAAATAATGTTTAATGCTTAGAATTAATTAATTATTTACCAAATCATAATATATTCATCATCATATACAAAATAAAAATTACTTACCAACACATTTTCCTCTTGTGTTAGCCATTTACTATCGATCTCACTTTCAAGTTGTTGCTTACGAAGTTTTGTTTCAATGTCCTCTTGTTTCTGGAAAAATTTAATAAACGTATCACATTTAAAACGAAAACATATTTATTACAATAAAAACAAAGTCTTGATTACAAATGCTACAAATTGTTAAACACCTGATATATAGTTCAACACGACAACATCAAAATCTTAACAATCTTTAAACGTTACGCAAGTATCTTGGCCTTTACAACGTAAGCCTGCTGTCGTCGGACTTTGTTTCCGCGATAGCTATCCTTAAAAAATTATTAAACAAGGTATCGACGTTAGGGTTATAATGGCTGCGATGTTTATTCGTATCCAATAAGAGTAAATAAAGATATTCGATCGGAGAACATTTTTTTACAGAAGGCTCTCCCATTTTTGCCTCAAAGAATGGGACCCCCACATCAATGCCGATTTCGAATGCAAACTTGAGTAGCTTCACATCACAGCGTTTCACTCCTGGATGTTTGTCGGACTTTTGGTAGAGGTGGGGCAGTGAAAATAACATACTTAACTTTCAGGTTTTGAAATCCTGTCGAGATTAACAAAGGAAAATCGTACTGGCAATTCAGAAGAACTACCTCTGGTTTTTTTAAACTGAGATGGCGATCGATATTGTCGACGACAGCAGTGACCAATACCAACTACACGACCTTAATGCAGTTAGCCATATAGTAGCAATTTTATCATTTTAACAATATTAACATGGTTTAGAACATGGTTAACAATATTAACATTGTTGACGAAAATTATTGCTTCTCTATTGACCTCTATAAAAGGGCAAGAGATGGCTTGGCAAGGAGCTAGATTTGGTCAGATAAAAGTATGGTAAGGAATCAATGCCCAGCTTATTTCTAGCAATCATTCAAGTGTGCATTTTTACTTCTTGTATGTGTACTCATTGTGTGCATGCCATCATCTTGTACGATGGAATAAGCTGTAGTTTGATACCGAATACAAACGGCTGAGTTGAAATTAAGATTTCCAACACGTTGGTGTTGCTACGACTGAGAACTGAACCCAAAACTTCTACACATTGCATTGCATTTCTTAACGCACAACTAAGCCCCTATCAGTGTGATTTTACTTTAGGAACTGTTCAAACCCTGACGCGAATAAAAAAAATACAATTTTTTGAAGGAAAAGGCTCGTAATTATCCAGGGCCAAGCTTTCTCACAACCATTCATGTGTGCGTGTGTACTTCTTGCACGATGGCGGGACCTCCTATTTTATGCCGTCACCGAACGGCTTAGTTGAGATAATTCGGTGTCATATAATCATATGATCGCTGTGTATCATAAGAGGAGGGCAGTAAACAAATTACTTAAGTGTCGTTACGGCTGGGAATTGACCCCAGACCTTCTTCGAGGCAGTTTATCCCACTAACCATCGCGCCACTAATTCCGTCACATTAATCGATCGTCGGGCTCGACAATTTAGTGAATGATTGACAGAGAACGCACGAACTAAACCACTGGATAAAGGACTTTTATTTTAAGTTTAATGATATAGATTTCTGCTTAAGAGTTGCCAGCCCAACTCGGTATGATGCAGGTATACTGTGAAAGTGATTAAAGTAGAATTAGGAGTAAACGAGGGCAAAACCAATTATATTGTTATTTATAAATTACAGCTATAACTTGTAGGTAGTAACGGACTATAGCATGGGTCCGTATTAATTCTGACAATACACCTTTGGACTGCAGTCTTGGATTCTCACCCGATCGTTTAACCGGTACAGTAGAAACGGTGTGCAAAAGTAAACACCGACGTAAGCCCGTCTAACATACTTAACTGGAGGAAGATAGCCTAGCACCGGGCAAAATATAGAGAAATATTGATCGAAGCATAGGTTCCCCCCGGTCTCAGCGGCACTAAGTAATAACTGGAGTTCTTATGAAGGGTTTTCCAATAGGAGCATTTTGATGTTGATAGCCTGTGCTTGCCCATGTTGTTGTGGAGGCGTCTATCAAATCTGTTGTTTATGATACAATCAATAGCAAGCAATACGCACGTCCAAATTGTTAAGTTGATAAAATTAACGTCGGGTCGAAACTGCACCAGATATAAATGAGCAAGGAGTGGAAAGTTAATGACCATTGATAACTCCGTTTGTTCGCTGACTGGGCTTTGTAGCATTTAAAAGAGAACTTCAATATAGGCCTAAAAATAAAAATCATCTTTAACGACGAGACGTATTTTTGGATGGACACATCCATGTTAAGAAAGAAAATTTCCCTACATGAAATTCTGATTGCAAAATTTGCGGGAAGGGTTATCTCTAGAGGAAGTGACGTGAATTGGACTCAATGCGAATTTACCCCGATAGATGCCCTTAAAGTCACCATAACCTAGGGCATTGCTTAAACTCAGCTGGAAATCAGTCAATGGTTTTTAAAAGGTTTGGCTTAAAGCAAGTTGAAAGAAAAACTACTTACCAAAACTTGTTCCTCCTGCACAAGCCATTTGCTCTCGATATCATTTTCTATTCGCTGTCTATGATGCTGGGCAGGTGTCTACAAAGAGTTGATAAACAAAATGGCATTACTTAATTTTTCTATCAACAAGAATCTATAAAAAAAAACGTTCCTAAAGTAACACCCAAAAATGGTAAATAAAATATTTCTCATAGCTATACAAAAATAAAAAGTACAATGCTACAAAAATAGGGATAAACATGAATTACTTAAAAAAATAATAGCCGGTGTTTTATTGGGCGTTGGATATTGTCGTGACAGGGATATTGTTCGGTCTGATATTTGTAATGTGGATTTTAAAGAGTGGCTATTATAAAATGGAATTTCTCAGTATATTATTTGTATGTACGACAAAAACAAAAACATCTGGATAAAACAAAATTTGAGTACCGGTAGCATAAGATACTGCTAACCAAAAAACAAAGAAAAATGAAAGAAATAACAAAATGCAGCCACAAAAGAACAAAAAAAAAATAAAACTCGAACAAAAAAAAACAACATTTAAGCAGCAACATGTATGCAAACCTGCGTGCATTCGTCATTGGCAGACGGACTAAACGCGTTGCAGTGATCAAATCCTGGTTCAAAAGCAACATTTTCGGATGCTTCGTTCTCGAAATACTGGCGAGACATTTCTTGTTGTTGCATTTGCAATTGCTGCTGTTGTAGTATTTGGTGTTGTTGTAATTGATGTTGCATCAATTGCGATGCATTATGCGGGCTTAGTACAGACGTATTGTATTGAATATTCTCTGGTAATATAGGCAGTGAGTTTGGCTGAGGTGGTGGAACTTGTTGATAGCTCTCACACGATCTCAAGTAGCTAATTCCTGGAATCATTGGAGTATACAGCGTGTTCTGTGGACATTGAACATTGATCATATTACCACCACCTTTAACGTAATGCATATAAGGGGGAGGAGGCGGTTGATGCATATACGATACAGAGTGCTGGGTGACTGGCACTGCATTTGGTGGCAAATAATCGTGATGTGCTGTTGTATGCAGAGGTGGAGTAATCCTGGGTGGACCCATGCCCATTATAGTAGCACAGCTTTTAACATTCGCCCCACCAAAGTCATAAATACCCTCTTGTTCTGACTCAATAGTAGGTCTCATTGGAGACCGATATGAATGGTAACTGGGATTACCTTCCAAATTTCCAGATCGACGACCAGTGATTTGCTGATTTCGTTCAAGACTTCCACCACGGAATGTACGATTTCTAAACATATTCTTCACATCAGCTATGGATTGATTTCGTTCTAGACTACCGCCCTTACGTATACAGACTTGCTGCACTGTCTTAAGTGCCTGAGCTTGTTGATTTCTATCAAGGCTGTCATAAAAAGTGCGACCTTGCCTTTCACAGTTCTCTGAACTGTTGACATTGTTTGGCTCCACCTGATTTGTCTGATGTATTAACGAGCATATTTTTGACGATTGCAGGGGTTTCATTTTGTATTGCTGCTGATTTTGATCAATAACATACTGATGATGAATGTACTGTTGTTGATCATAAAAGGGTTGACACATTGCTGCCATTTGGTCACTATTGCAATGGTTTTGCATTTCAATCGAACCGTTAATAGCATCATGTGGGTTAACATTAACTGAACCTAATGGGGGGGAGGAGGACAAGTGTGAGTCAAGAGTGTTAGACCTAAAGACGGGTGCATTTTCAATTCCCATATTTTGTTCCTTGGCAACTGATATCTTATCGTCGATAATTGGATCCAATTTCTGCAGTTCGGATGCGGGTATTTTTGTTGTTTTTAGACTCATTTCGGCAGGATTTATATTGTTAGTTATTTTAGACTTAGCTTGATCTACTTCTACGGCTAAAGTGTTAAATACCGAGGCTGGTGTCGTATAGCAAGACGGATTGATGCTACGGCTTTCATTCTCCATCATAAGGCGAGCGAGGACGGCAGAATTCTGGGCAACAATATACGTAAGTGGGGTTCCTTGGCTTTCTTCCACGGCTGGCATCAGAAAAGATGAATCTGCAAGCAATATAAATTAATAGTTAAGAATAAGCATGTTTTATAAATATTTGAAATACCCACCATTTCCAGGCATATTACGTGTTGGTTTCGGCGGAGGTAGATTTTCACTAGCACCCCAAGACATTGCTGCCACTCTGCGATTTTCCCTTCGCATCGTTTCTGTGTCACTTAGTTTCTCTTCGACTAAAATATCACTGCAATTAATACATATTGTTAAATAATATCCCAATGGGTAAAGATATTTTTGTTACTATAATATCTCTTTGATGTTTTTGAAATTTGGCCGGTTGAGTGGCTTATAGGACCAACACTGCGACATGAGGGAATACAATCGTGGTGGACAATTGTTTGGTAACGGCAGACGCTCTCCATTGTCTAATTTTATTATCACATCATTGTTTTTTATTCCTTGGAATGGTTTCACTCCCAACATTAGAATTTCCCATACACAAACACCTTAAATCAAGATCACTTATACTTTGATCACATTGTTATTTTCTGAATATCTTACCAAACATCCACACATCACTGGCAGTTGTAAAGCGTCTGAAGTTGATGGATTCCGGCGCCATCCATTTAATGGGTAACATATACATACTAGAGTGGTAATAGGATTGATCCGACACCCATCGGGAAAGTCCAAAATCTGCAAGCTACGAAAATGACATTACAAATAGAATTTGTTCTTCATTGCAATTAATATTTATACCTTTATGCATGTTGGTGTGCTGACTAGTACATTTCTTGCTGCAATGTCGCGATGGACAAATTTTTTAGACTCTAAGTAACTTAAGGCCGTTGAAAGTTGGTAGCAATATAAGAGAAGGAATCCTCTTTTTAATCTGGCAAGAAAATGAAATTGAAAAATAGAATTGACGATTACTGTTTTATAATGGAAATGAAGTATATATTGTCACAAGTCATTGACGGACATTATTTGAGACAGGGTACTTTAATGTATGATACTACTCTTTACAATCGCAGTTTTTGCAAGGAGGCCTCTAATAATTGAACGTTTAGTAGTAAAAATGGCTTTATCAATTACTAATCGACGCCGACGTTAGGATACTCTCACAAATAAATATGTTTCATACACTGAAGAACGATTTTGGCTGGCAGTACATCCAAAGCTGGGATATCTCGCATACAAACGAAAGCAACCCAGATTTATTAGTTGCGGTTGATCTTCCCCCAAATTAAAAACGTTGCCACTGGTCTTCGACTTTGTAAGCTGAGGATGAGTTGTCAATTGAAAGAATAAGGGATACGTGTTCTTTAAACGTCTTTTTAACGTTACAGTTTTTCATAGAAATTCACATTTTTGGTGGCGATGGAGATATTCCATTTCTAACCATGAATGTAACAAAGTGTCCGAGTCGATGTTTGCCCCTTAAAATGATCGAATAGCATCAAAAGTGCATATTTTCAATAAGCATATGGTCAAGTTTATTGACCAATTACTGATCTTAAGACCACTAGGTATATCTTTTTATGGATATTACGATATAGAATTCGTGTAAGGGCTGTAGTGGAATTTCGTTCCGACAATATCTATTGATTAAGTTGTACTCTCTTGCTACTTTAGCGCGATGTTAAACTACTTCGGTAGTCATAAGTTTTGTCCGAAACCTTGAAAAAACAATCCTTAGCACTCTCATAATTGTCCATGATACGGATTTTAGCGTTCGCTGATGCTTTCAAAACATATGTCTTGCCTCATTTATGACAATCCGACTTTGCTCACTACAACAAGAACGGTAGTAAATGTCACAGTTTTTTATCATTCCTTTTCTTTTTTCTGCTCTGTATCTGCTCTATGCTTCTGCTATTTGGTCAGCTGAACGTTGAAACTCCTATTGTTGGTGTTATAGTAAGCTACTCGTTGCTTTGTGATTCAATTTATTTTTTTCATTTAATGATATTTAAAACGTGATTGGTTAGTGAACATATAAATGCCTACCAATAGTGCTTTAACCTCCTAAAATCCAATAAAATGACAATTTTACCACATAAAGATAAAACTTACTTTTCACTGTTTGCTTTGAGAAATGCTCGCAATTCGCCATGTTTTGCTAACTCCATTACTATCCA
The DNA here is from genome assembly GCA_949824845.1 of Rhingia rostrata. NCBI lineage: Eukaryota > Metazoa > Arthropoda > Insecta > Diptera > Syrphidae > Rhingia > Rhingia rostrata. The sequence continues at coordinate 58,000,248 of OX463755.1, forward strand.
TATCGGCGCACTGCTACAAATCCCAATTAATCGAATAATGTGAGGATGATCGAATTTCTGCATTATATCTGCAATAAAACATATATAATCACACATGCCATTGAGAATAATTTCATAAGACCAACATGCTTCCTGGAGGAATTTCTCGGTTTTAGTTGGGTCGTCATCTGCTTTGCATGTTTTTACAGCCACCTGAATGGCTCCAGTCTTGTTATCGCTTGTTGATAAAGTATTTTCGCCCTCAACACCATTTGTGAAATTCTTTTTTTGCCCCGAAGGTTTGTCTTTTATAAAATATGTTCCAATATGTACATCTCCAAACTGGCCCACACCAATTATATCGTTTAGAAGTATCTGCGACCTTTCCAATTCGTAATTTCGAACTGAAATGAGAGGGTAATACCGTCTTCATGTGTTTGAAAACACAATGGAAATAAAAAATTAAAGTTACCAGCGGGCGTGGAATAATCGCCCTCTTCGTCGACCAAACCGATTTCGGCATAGTCTTCGCTTAGCTTCGGAGTATTATTTTGTTGATCACTTTGTTTTGTGACGGTTTTAAAGGTCGAATTGTCATTCTTTTCATTTGACTTATTTATACTGTTGTTTGATTTGTCTAGAGAGTTTGTGTTGCTGCTACTTCCTGGGGTGTTTGATCTATCCCAAAGAGATGCTTCACTTTTATTAACTAAACTGCAATAACCATCGACTAAATCCGCGATACTATCGGCAGTCTGAAACAATTAAAATGTAAAAACATTATTTTTTTAAGAAAATCATACACTTACATTTAGGCCGATGCAATTGATTACTAAATCCTCATCATTACTGGTGGTCTTCATTTTCAATTGTGTCTTAATATCTTTACAATTACAGTTCTCTGTCTTTTCTGTGGAGGACTTGTCATTATAGCTACTATTTGAGAGTTTCTGGGAAACCTTTAACCGATCGGGGTCATCGATTTGATTACTGTCTTTTGGTAGAACACAAGTTGCGATTTTTTCGATATTATGAAAGTCCGCAACCTTTGTAAGCTTCGCTTGTGGATGAGTAAGATAGGAGATTCCTAAAGAACACACATTCGGTAAGTATATATATGCACGGATCAAAATAAAAAAAAACTCACCAATATGTGGTCCAATATACAGTATTCCTGAAATATTCCAAGCAGAGCTAAGGGTTACTGAAAATTGCTCTTGATCGAACGTGTACTGAGTTTGTAAGAGTTCGAAAAACCTAAAATTTCAACCGTCAATATAATTCACTTAAATAAAACGAATCCGGCTTAATATACATACTTAAGGATATACTCAATATCGCTGTAGTTGTAAACCTTCTTGTAGCCAGTTTGTATCAGCTTTTTAAGATTCTTTTGCTTAGTGGTATGTATCACAGTTTTTGGTAAAAAAGATTTAAACCCAATCTCTTTGTCAATATAGTCTACATGGTGTTTTTTGTCTTCTGCTTTAATTACATCCCTGAAGTAGTGCCTTATTCCTAGACAACACAATTGTATCGCTATGTCGAGGTCAATTGTTGTTATGTTAGAATTAATGTAGTCTTGTTTAACCTGCAGACAGAAAAAATGTGGTTTTAAATCATCTGGATAAATGTGACAAATGTGATGTTACTTGATCGAAATAAAAATGGCAGGTTATTCTATCCTTTTCGTAGAGCTCTCTAACACTCTTGGGTATGTAACGAACTCGGAGTTCTGCTCGCCACACGCCGTTCGTATGAGTATCTCCATTATCGGACTTTTGCTGTTGGTGTTCCTTTTTTCGCGCTGTCGCCGTTTTATTATTATACGGACATTCTGTGTTTGAACACGATGGATTCGAGATACGTGCAGCAACTTGACTCATTGATGTGTCTCTGGATATCCAGACAACTTCTTTGGTAATAACATTGCGCAACCGCAATGCATAGCTTTGTGAGTTTGCTTTTTGTCCCTGTATAATATTTTGTACAATTCGTTCAATGATCTTACGGACATCATCGGTATTTTCATTGAATTTTACTGTGCGGAATCCATTATTTGGTAAATACACATGCAAAGTGTCTGTTTGGCCTGTGAATAAAGTCAAAACATAATGTTGTTGAATTTGTTCGGTATATTTATCAAAAGGTTAATTGTTGACATACTGCTGTTATGCTGCATTGGGCTAAAGTGGGGAGAGTGACATCGATTGATGCCCGAATCCGTCATTTCGATCTGTAGGGTGGCCTGCTAGAATATTAGCTTATCCGAGTTTGCAAATGTTATAGTTTTGATGAAATCTTCGTATAAGTGGGCTGCACTTAATTGATTAAATTGTTCTTGAAGCTGCAAAAGAGAAAACAAAATATGCAACCAGAGAAATGTGTGAAATATTAAAATTACTAACGATTTACAATAAAAAAAGTATTGAGAACATCGTCGCAGTACTAATGATCATAGTTGACCGTGATTTTAATATTTAAAAAAAAAATACAATCATACTGTTGGGAAAGATAACATAAATTTCTATTTGAAGATTTAAAAACCCCAATGTATGTACAACACAACAACAACAACTTATATCAATGTACTGCTTTGTGTATCAATTTTATAGCGATCCATTGTCGCCGGGCTAAAATTGTGAATCCTAACTATTGTTTACGTACTCATCGCGAATTATCCGTTTGTCCCTCGCGCCAAGTGGCGCATATCCTGATGCCTCCAACTTATTCCCAAAGAGCTCTGTTTCTCCTTAACTATTCTTCGAATTCTACTGAAGAGCAAATTTTGCCGTCTTCGTGCCGTTGGATTTGTTTTCCTATAAAAGTCTATTGGAAATACAATGGATGAAAAACACCCTCAAGATGATTCTAGACATCTACTGCACGAATAAGGTAAACCGATTTACATTGGATTTACATTGGTTTTAAATCCTGCAAAACCAAGAATTTAAAGTTGAGACACATTATTTTCGTCGACGATAAGGCCGTATAAAGAGTAAATTCGCAATACCATAAAAACGGATACAGCAGCGCCTACCACTGTAAGTCAAGTGATCCAACGTTGAGTTTTAAACAGACCATTCTTCGTCCTATTTTTAGACGAGGAGGAATTAACCGCGAGCTTTATTCAGAATTCGATTCAGAGCGTTAAGTCAACTTTTGATTGGCCACATCAAGCGAATGAAAAGAAAGCTCCAAGAGAATTTTCGAAGAAAGACCAAAATTCCTCCTTAAGTTTTGTAGATATATAAAATAGTAGACTTCCACCACCATTCTTGCAATAAGTTAAGTTAGGAACACGCGATCAATTGTAAAGGGCTTCCGTTTAGCTGGTATTCATTTTAAGTCACACATTGCATGTGTCAGATTTGAAATTGGGCAACGTAGGAAGGGTAAGATGTAATAAAACCAACAAAAATCGTAGTTACTTATTACCAGTGAAGCTTAGACTAGAATCAGTCATCATCTAAAAGCACACCTTGAGGGTTATAGATTCGCCTCACATGATAAAAGTTTATAAATCGAAGTTCTTATCAAAGTCTACCAGACTTTTTGTGATTGAATGATTCATGGACCATTTTTTTTTCGATCCCGAGGTATTTACATTCAGAAGAATGGTATATTGATGCTTTTCCACGTTAACAATGTAAAAGATGTATTTGACTTTTCACTAAGTCAATAATTCCGTTAGAGAGACGACAGCGGAAGAGTAACCAAGATGGAATCAACGCAAAAAAGAATGAAAAAATACCAGGTTTTCTGAAGGAAAAAAATAGAATAAGAAAGTCTCGCGATCGAAGATCACCCAAGAAATGATATTTTACCAAAGTATAAAATGTCAAAGCCAGGGTACACTAGCGAATATTGTCATGTCGAGATGAAGAAGCAAAGAAAGCAAAGAAAAAAAAAATAGTTGAGATACAGTCGATGCTGAGAATAATGAACCTACAGTTTTTGCAGACTGTTAAAAGGCGATGACGAATAATCGTTTGATATCAGGCAAAACGAACCATTCTATATTAGCGACGACAGCGTTGACTGCAAGCTGCTCAAATTAAATAAAGTGCAGACGGCAATATCTAAACGTAAATTTAACATGGCTGCAGGAAATGAAGGCCTACCCACCGAGCTTTCCCCAAGATCATATATACCGTAATATGTGCACGTCTAAAACCGCTTATCAAGAAGATCAAATTGATATTAACTATTTATCGATCTCACGTCATACGAGAGCATTTATAGAGGCGAACTATACAGAATCATGTCTGGTTTTGGTATACCGCCTAAACTGTGCTGTTTGTGCTTGAGAGGATTCTGAAAAACACCTGAGCCAACACCAGAGACACAATCTTGTATGAACTTTAGCAACCACTAGCATACGTCGACGATATTGGCATTGATCGGACTTAATGTAATGTCATAGCCACATCTTCTAGTATACAGAAGGAAGCGGTAATACTATTCTTAGTTGCTAATCAGGTTAAAGCAGCAGTTACCGACGAAAAAACCCTTGCCCGCGAAAAATTCTTTGAAAAATCGAAAACATTTTTGATATCTTCCCTAAATTCGTCCATCTGTGCAGACTATAAAGATACGTCAAACACGAAACTTATTCGATACTGGATTTAGACAAATGAAAGTGTTTACATAAAATTTCTTTAAAATCATGCTTCAAGTTTTGGGTTGTTTAAGTCAGTAGTCCCGTGGGACTGAGCACATTAGATACTCTATCAAGAAGATATTCGTCTAAGAAAAACAAAAATAAAAGACACCTGATAAATTGTCGCTTACCAGTAAACACAGTGTTGCAAATCGATCCGCATTTCAGCAATTACATATGAAGTGCTGCTCATATGAAATGCGATTCAAACTGAAGGCGTAAGCAGCACTCTTTACCTGATCAGGTTTAATTTTGTCGCAATCAAATTTGATATTTCACGTAGCTATGCAGCTGATTCGCTATCTTATCGATATCTTTTGGATATTCCCTCGTAGATATTGGATATATGCGGATGTGTACGCAACAGCTACTATGTACATTGCCTTTTCCAACATACTATGCCCAAATCGAGATGGATTTATGTTCCTCAATTTTGTTACTAAAAAATTACAGGTTCCACCAAATGCATGCAGATTACGAATGTGTACATAGAACAAAAAGTGTTTACATAATCCAGAATGGTGCCAACAAAAATAAACAGACAAAAGTAAAAAAAAAATAACAAAAGAAACTCCACAAAGTGAGGCAGGGAACTAGGTAATCTACGTTCAAACACATTTTGACTAGTTCCCCATACAAATCGCAGTGTTCCCACAAGCTTTCTATACACCAAACAAGTAGGTACCATAACTGTATATAAAAAAAACACCTGGCTTGCGAGTGGGTGCTGAAATCGTTTTGTAAGGTTTACAAAATCGGGTGCACAATATTTTCTTGCACTGCCTAGATATGAATTGAAATACGTTTGCATTGGGATGCATTTAAGAAATGCGCTTGAAATCAACAAGGATGCAAGATTGCTTATCGCCACAAGACTGCCCACCCGGTAAGAATATAAATGATAAGAATACAAGTACACAACCACCCGACTACATGCTACTGTTGTCTACTATTATTTTTCATTTATTTTCTCCACAGTTCAGTGCACTCTGACGAATTAAAAATAAAAAAGCAACAATACGATTCGAAACACATATTAAATACACATATTTCTATATTCTATGCACAACAAAACGCTAGTAGATAATTACGATTTCGCAAAAAACGCACTCGCGCACTTTTCCCCCATTCAAAAGTATTTCCGCATAAATTGGACTGGCACAAAATTAAGGATTGGTCAATGTATGAAAAGTAGCAGCAATGAATTCGTTGATGATGTCCCAACCCAGAGAATTCCAATTAATTTGTTCGCAATGCACAAATGATAAGATTTTTCACAATTTTAAGATTCGACGAATTTACCCATAACTCATAAACATTAGTTGGAAACTTTTCTAGCGGAAAAAATAAAAGACTGACTTGATATCGAAAAACCACTTACCGAAGAGAAAGAGTGCACTATTTATACTCGCAGAATATTTTGAAATACGTTTTTAATTTGCCTCAGCTCTATTGTTTTTATTTTCACTTGCAGCTATTTGAATCGATAACATCATGTTGGAGTAAATGGGGGAAGAAAAACTATACATATATTCAATTCAAAGCTGACACTAGCACAAGGAATATGCGTTCAATTAAAAAAAAACTCTTTGGAACACACTTTTCTTGCTGAAATCACATCTTGCTCGCAATTTGTGGGCGAATATACCACTTTAATAAATTTAAAATATAGACGAAGAACACTGTCACAATCCGCATAGAATTAAACTATTGCATGCGTATAAATAAAATTTATTTTTAATATTATCTTGAAAGGTACGAGACCACTGAAGAGTATAGAAAAGGAGGATAACAAACTATACAAGGTATGTTAAATTTTTTCATTTGCCATCGCCCAGTTTCGTGACGTCAGAAAATTAATTCTCGTAGGTGGAAAAGAAATAAACAATATTGTTATCTCACTCGATCGGTGAATATAACCGGGCTGTCAAATTAATTGGGTTTGTTCGCTTAGGTGTTGAAAAGTTTACTGCGAACAAGAAGTGTGAACGTTCACAATAGTAAGACATCAACTTAATAATGATAGCAATCATTTATTGACTTGTTATATATGCCCTGCTAGTTAAATGTCATTTTCATACGCTTCTGCGAGAAAATATTTTCGAAAACAGCACAATCTCCGTTGCTTCACTGCGAATTAGCAAAAAGAGCCATTCCATAGTAATATGCTAAAAATAAGAGCGACATCTGTGCCAAATGATTCTTTTCCACAGCGACGTGTAGTGCCATCTATTCAAATGATTGAAAACTACCTACAAAGAGTAATTTCAAATAAATGCTGCAATAACAATAAATGTCTTTACTTATTGACCCATAAACTTGTGCCAAAAGATTCTTTTCCACAGCGACGTGTAGCGTCATCTATTCAAATGATTGAAAACTACAAAGAGTAATTTCAAATAAATTCGGCAATAACAATAAAATTCTTTACTTATTGACCCATAAACTGAACAAGTTTTGTAAATTTATTTTTTACTAATGTTTTATGATCATTTACATCAATTTTTTTTTGCATTGTGATGAAGCGTACGGTTAATTTGCTTATTTAGATTTCCGCATTGAAACAGTGGCGTCTATCTAGTCAATGAGATCATCAATACTGAGACATCGACATCGAAATTAAGAGCACAATTTGTGTATGCGGTGTGCTTAATATGGTATGAGAATTACACGTAAGAAGCGTTCTTTTTCTGTTTGCAAATCAAGAACTTCATTTATTTATTTAATTTAAGTGGCGCTTCATTCCGGAATGAAGCTGGACCTCCGCTCCAGTTGCATATATACTTCAAGTAGTTTGTGGCGGGTTTCTACATGTGCGCTTTACCAAAGGCGGGTTTTCCTGTGCTGCGTCGACGCACAGTGCGGATTCACGAATCTAGCTGGACAAAAGTATATAAACAACAACAATTCAAATCAACTTTAAAATGAATGATTCTTTGCTTTGTAAAAAATAAAAGATTATAAAACATACAAGGCTTTTTGATATACTATATACTGCGTATATAATTATAATAGTAATATTTTAAGATGAAAAGTATGATTTTTAGAGAACACTTTAAAGAATTGTATTGTTATTTGTTATTACAAAATATATTTGAAATAACTGTTTGTAGCGTCATCTAGACGACGCTACATGTGAATATGGAAATTTATCTCTTCGCACAAGGTGTTATTGTTTCTTTACTAATCTCCAGTGAAACAATGGCACCTGTGCAGTTTTGGAACATATTTATAAAAATTATATTTTACTAGCATAGCAGTCGATTTAATATAATAAGTCAAAAAGCGCTATAAAATTTAAGAGAAATATTCAGCAATCAATTTACATTGCTCGATGGGAAAAATTCAGTGGGAAAATGAATTCCCGATAACCCTTTAACTTCATTTATTTATTTATTTAATTTAAGTGGCGCTTCATTCCGGAATGAAGCTGGACCTCCGCTCCAGTTGCATATCTACTTCAAGTAGTTTGTGGCGGGTTTCTACATGTGCGCGTTACCAAAGGCGGGTTTTCCTGTGCCGCGTCGACGCACAGTGCGGATTCACAAATCCAGCTGGACAAAAGTATATAAACAACAACAATTCAAATCAACTTTAAAATGAATGATTCTTTGCTTTGTAAAAAATAAAAGATTATAAAACATACAAGGCTTTTTGTTATACTATATACTGTGTATATAATTATAATAGTAATATTTTAAGATGAAAAGTATGATTTTTAGAGAACACTTTAAAGAATTGTATTGTTATTTGTTATTACAAAATATATTTGAAATAACTGTTTGTAGCGTCATCTAGACGACGCTACATGTGAATATGGAAATTAATCTCTTCACACAAGGTGTTATTGTTTCTTTACTAATCTCCAGTGAAACAATGGCACCTGTGCAGTTTTGGAACATATTTATGAAAATTATATTTTACTAGCATAGCAGTCGATTTAATATAATAAGTCAAAAAGCGCTATACAATTTAAGAGAAATATTCAGCAATCAATTTACATTGCTCGATGGGAAAAATTCAGTGGGAAAATGAATTCCCGATAACCCTTTAACTTCATTTATTTATTTATTTAATTTAAGTGGCGCTTCATTCCGGAATGAAGCTGGACCTCCGCTCCAGTTGCATATCTACTTCAAGTAGTTTGTGGCGTGTTTCTACATGTGCGCGTTACCAAAGGCGGGTTTTCCTGTGCCGCGTCGACGCACAGTGCGGATTCACGAATCTAGCTGGACAAAAGTATATAAACAACAACAATTCAATTCAACTTTAAAATGAATGATTCTTTGCTTTGTAAAAAATAAAAGATTATAAAACATACAAGGCTTTTTGTTATACTATATACTGTGTATATAATTATAATAGTAATATTTTAAGATGAAAAGTATGATTTTAGAGAACACTTTAAAGAATTGTATTGTTATTTGTTATTACAAAATATATTTGAAATAACTGTTTGTAGCGGAAATGAATCTCTTCGCACAAGGTGTTATTGTTTCTTTACTAATCTCCAGTGAAACAATGGCACCTGTGCAGTTTTGGAACATATTTATGAAAATTATATTTTACTAGCATAGCAGTCGATTTAATATAATAAGTCAAAAAGCGCTATAAAATTTAAGAGAAATATTCAGCAATCAATTTACATTGCTCGATGGGAAAAATTCAGTGGGAAAATGAATTCCCGATAACCCTTTAACTTCATTTATTTATTTGTTTAATTTAAGTGGCGCTTCATTCCGGAATGAAGCTGGACCTCCGCTCCAGTTGCATATCTACTTCAAGTAGTTTGTGGCGGGTTTCTACATGTGCGCGTTACCAAAGGCGGGTTTTCCTGTGCCGCGTCGACGCACAGTGCGGATTCACGAATCTAGCTTGACAAAAGTATATAAACAACAACAATTCAATTCAACTTTAAGATGAATGATTCTTTGCTTTGTAAAAAATAAAAGATTATAAAACATACAAGGCTTTTTGTTATACTATATACTGTGTATATAATTATAATAGTAATATTTTAAGATGAAAAGTATGATTTTTAGAGAACACTTTAAAGAATTGTATTGTTATTTGTTATTACAAAATATATTTGAAATAACTGTTTGTAGCGGAAATAAATCTCTTCGCACAAGGTGTTATTGTTTCTTTACTAATCTCCTGTGAAACAATGGCACCTGTGCAGTTTTGGAACATATTTATGAAAATTATATTTTACTAGCATAGCAGTCGATTTAATATAATAAGTCAAAAAGCGCTATAAAATTTAAGAGAAATATTCAGCAATCAATTTACATTGCTCGATGGGAAAAATTCAGTGGGAAAATGAATTCCCGATAACCCTAATTGTTATTTCTGAAGACTTTCGCTTAAAAGCGTGGTTATTTTCAGTAAAAAGGGTGCGTCGGAAATATATACATTAAAATTCTCTAGATATGTAGTTCAGACACTTTTTCAAAACTCCTTACTTTTTGGCAAAAACTTCGTTTTTATAAAAAGAGGGCGTGGCAGTGAGCGGATTTGAAAAATGTTTACACTTGTTCTGCTGGGAGGAAAAGCAGCTACGTTCTCGCCTGTGCACACAAGAGGGACCATCAGTGTTGTCCACTACCATACCATAGTTTTTGGGGCCTTATTTTATAAAAACGATTTTCATACCCTATCCCATAGCATTATGCCATAAGAAACAGCGTATTTTGTTGAACCATACAAGATTCTGATAACCAGTCTCTACTAGATATTGTGACGTATTTTTGTGATATGAATTTTAAGGATGGAATGATGGGTTATTAAACGATCCGCAAAGCGGATTGCAGCCCTTTTCTTTTGTAAGTTATAGATATATAAGGAATATTAATTTGAGACATAATTTTACTTTTTTATGTAATTATTACCAGAGATAGCTTACCAACTTATTTATAGGTGGCCATTTGTTTTTTGCTAGTAGGTATTCATTCTATTCAAACAACAAAAACAATACTATCCTACAATCAAAGATAGAGCTAAAATAATTTGTTTATTATATTTTTTTGTGCAGCTGGAGCTATCTTGCAATAAACGAGAAATGTGTATACAACCGAGCCGAGCACTTTATTTTGATATTGTTTATCACAGTCCTCTTATCAGTAGATAGACCCAATGATGTTGTCACAGAATCGGTTTCAGTCATACTCACACATCAACCTCTCCACATTGGATTGATATCTGCAGCGCTATTTCATTCGCACAAATGTACTCACACCAATAAAATTCAATCGATGGGGCCAATGTAAGTTCCACATTTACCGACTTCAGTTGATACTTGATATTCATACTCCCGCGTTCGCATATACGAGGAGAGCGGAGCATTTTTATTACATTTCTACTTAATTAAATTAAAGAAACCCGTCTCTTATTGTCCCAGTGACTGATTCGCAAGTGCAGTTGGTATATTTTTCGATCATTAAGATCATGACGAAAGAAAACTCAAATGGTGTTGTGGAAAAACAAACAACATTGGTGTTTTTCGTAAATGGAAAAAAGGTTAAGTTGTCCATCAAGTGCATTACCTATACAGTGACTTATTGATAACTGGATTTAAAAATAGAGTTTTCTTTACCAAAACAATGTTTTTTTTAAGTAAATGATCATGTAAATGACCTTCGCAAAAGTACTGGAATAAAAAACAAAACTTCAAAACGTGAACTTCAGATATTTCTCTGGAATTTTAATTTATTGCTTTAATAAAATTGATCTCGAAACGGATCTGCATATATGAGTTACATGTTGTCGTTTAAATTTTTTACGAAACATGTGTGTCTATAACATTATTCTGAGGAAAGTGTTTTTTGGATACATTGCATGATAACAACTGTCGTATAGTTATCGTAAAAAAGCCTGTACCTTATCTACATCTAACTAATTACTAATTAGGTACATCTTACGCATGACATTGCTTATTAGTATTAGGTATGGATTTGATTATGCGTGTTTAGTATTAATATGACTCTATACTAATAGTGCTGTTTATTTATTTATTAATAAATAATCGTTTACTATTTGCAATGAATAAAAATGACAATTTACAATAAAAATTTGTGAGCAGATTAATGTTTTGTATATAAGTACCACAATCGCGAAAGGGGAAGAGAAAGTATTATATCAGTGTTGCGAGTTGTGAATGATATTATATTGTAAAAAAAAGTCGTCGGAGGAGTAAATTTGCGCACACTCCTTATAGCGAGTATTATAATCAAAATACAATGCGTAATTTAACATTGAATTCCCTGATTAAATGAGGTTCCTTACCCGATTTTGGCAATTAACGTACATTTAACCTTTGAAGCAGTTGTGTTCGTGTCACCAACTTTTTACTTGGCTCAATAAACGTTAAGTACTATCGAAAAGTAACGTTCGCCGTTAAGGGGTAATGCCAATTTACATTAAATGTCCTCCTAACTTTGCGTTTTATCAATGTTATTAAAACAATTGATGGATTACCGACTGGTGGGACATATTTGGTATTTACGTGATCGACGTCAAATTATTAGGGTCTCTTACAGCAATGCATTAATCAGCTAACTATCGGATAATTACCTGAACCCAAAGAACCCAAAAGAAAAAATGCAAAAAAATGGATAGATGAAAATATTTTATTAATTTATTTTTTCTTCTTTAACCCACTTACTGGCGCTAAGCTCTAAATTAAATGATTACTTTATTCTAATGAATAGTAAAAAGCACATAAGTTTGGGTATAACACCCTTGGCCATTTTCAATTTTGTCAACTGGATATTTTAGGTGTTTATATAGGAATAAATAAAATCTTATAAATACATTCGATGTGTAATTTTCTTTATATCCAATTAAAACTCAACATAATTTATTTGGTTCGATTTTTGAACTCTATGGTGCACTTTTCGCGCCATTTGAGTATATACCATGAACATTTCGACTATATATCATAATAATACACGCCCAATTTTCGGGGGCGTTTTCTTAAAAAAAATTAAAAAACATATCTCATTTGTCGGACCATAAGTGATTAGATTAACTTTCTGAACAAGATGTGGTGACAATGTCATTTTCTATACTAATTCTCCATTCAGTTATAGGCACGCCCACTCTTTGGGGATTTTAAATTTTAGTTTGGTATATGATAGGGTATTTAACCTTATCATATGTTTATTTTTCGCATTTTAAGTAAGCGTAAGCAAAAGTGAGAAAAAAAACAGTCAATGATATGGCGGAAAATGTAATTTTTTTATTAAGGTTTTCCATTATCTACCAGTTTCATTAATTCCATTTGTTTTGCATACAATTGAAGGTCTATTTACAATATTAGTTAGAAACATCTAGTTCATACAACATGCGTCGCCTTGTTTGTTGTAATTTTGAAGGTAATTCCATTATGTATATTTATAAGAAAACCTCGTCCTTATTGGCAAAGAACTAGGACATTTGTTTCACACAAGCTTCTCATAAGGTAATTTTTTAACAACAAAACTAAGTTCCCGGGGCTTCTAGCAAGGCACTATTGATGTAATCGATGGGTGATTGCTTCCTTCAGATGTTGCAACAATTGACAATACAGGTGCGAATTTAAGAATTTGGAGAGCAACTCAAAATATATGATCCTTTGACAATCCCACGAAACATATAGGAGATCATATCTGGCAGCGAATCTTCGCTTGGCCACCGTTTGCGTTGCGTAAGCCCGATTCGACCACAAACGTTTTTGCTAGACGTAGTCGCAAGTGATTAACTTTTCAATACCAATCACCATGTCCAAAATTCTCGATATTGTCTTAAACGATTTCCCTTTAAATTTTTTGTTGGGTATATGTCAGGCACCATTTGTTGGATTGACTAAAATGGATTTGTATAAAATTGACCACTATTAATATGTTTAACATTTATTTTGATTGAAATCTTTTTAAAAAGTAATGAATGTACAGATTTTAATTGATTCTTCAAGAAAAAAGTAGGAACGCCATTCTTTTTAAATTGTTAGCATAATTTGGGTATCTACCGTGTGATTTAATTACATGTGCATGTGCACACACACAATATAAAAATTAGAATCTGCGTACCTAACAAGTCTTTTACACTATCGTCAACAATATAATAATAATTTTAAAAGAAACGAAGTGAGTAACCAGGTATTTGTTAATAATTAAATTGCTTAAAGACAAAATTTTATTGGTTTGACATGTAAAAAATTAAAATTCTCCAAAAATATTGATTCAAATAACTATGATAACCAATTAGATTAAAATTGTGTGCCCAATTTTTTTGCACAAGAATTATAACTACTTCTAACATAATAAAACATTTTTATTGCCGTTCTTTTAATCAACAATTTTAAACTGAAAGTAGATAATCGATTCTACCGTCGTGTACCAATTGCGTTAAAGTTTTAGCCAGAGGATCATTTTTGACAATAATGAAGTGAATAGAGACTTCAAAATTTTACCCTGGTCTACAGCTCTTCAAAATTTACCCAGTGGATTATTTTTGACATTTGGTATACCTACTGAGGAGTAAGAGAGATATAAAACACACTCGCGGATTAATCGTCATTACCAGTGTTCACATATGGCGGTAAAATAGCACACCATTGAGATTATCAAACATAAATGCATGGATGGTTAAAAAAGTGTTATGATTTCATTCATTTCGCGATATTTTAAATGCGAAACATGGTTAACTTGAACAAGATTTAGTAAAATATCTTAGATCTACCTTTGTTCTTGAAGGTCATTCGACAAATTTAGTCACATGACATTAGATTGAACAGTTAATATATTTATTCGAATTAAAACTTATAAATATGGGAAACGAAGTTTTAAAAATGCTTTGAATATAACTTGACGTTAGTATTACTTTTTGGAGTAAAGAAATGGTTACAGTAAAGAGGAAGATAAGTTAAAAAACTCGCATCACTGGAAACTATTGTTTTAGAGTTGCTTTACTTGTTTTACAATTTAACAACAGAATTGTTGGGTAAATGTATAAAAATTAAGCTAAAATAAAACAATTATTTGGCATTAAAAGCTCAGACAGGGAAGTAACAGCGAGGGGTGTGTGGGATGGGTGTGCTTATGTTAATTATTAGTAAATTAAAAATTTATTGGTAAATTTAACTTAATGATTCAGATTTTTTTAAAACAGAATACAAAAAAAACTGTCAATTTGACCCGATTTCCAACCTAATTAAATATAAAATTGTTGTGTGCTCAATTTTCTGAAAATCGCATGATAGATTTCCTTATTAGTTTTGAATTAGTGAATATTTTATCTTCTTTACTTTTTGCTTGTGGACTTTTCGTTTATTGAAAGCAATAGATCCTTTTTTATTATTTTCGAGTATATGTTAACTAAATCGAGGAGATAATTTATTTTGCCTATCGAGAAGATCATATATCTTTTCATGTTTGAAATCTGGCGGATCATTTCGTTTATCTATTATGTTTTCTTTTGTATGTCAAATTTCGTTGATACATTTAATAGCTTAGAAGAGTATAATTCTGTGTATGTTTATTCAAATAGCCTCGTTTAGTTCGATGTTAATTAATTTCGATAGATGAGAATACGTTGTTTTTAACTTTCTCTTATAAAGAGAAAGATATTGTTTTCGTGAAAAATTTCGACCTCGAGATTTTGATTGATTCTAACATTACGATGATAGTTGAACTCAAAAAAGTGTTTTTTGTCCGTCGGTTTGTCGGTTTGTCGGTTCGTCGCTCCGTCTGTCCGTAAAAGTCTCTCCACCCTAAACGACTTGACCGATTTTCTTCAAACTTCGTATCCAGCGTTTATTGGTCATAATTGTAGGTCATTTTTTTTGTTTGCCTTTAGCCATGTTATTACTGGTACCTGCCATATAAAAATCATACATAACCTCAATTTTCTCAAAAACGGCTCTAAAGATTTTGATTAAATTTCTTATATACTATAAGCAAATTAGTTTCAACAAAACTGCATACCCAGTTTTTTCGATAAAATCCATATAACGGATTTTTGCATTTAGGCCATATAAGGAAAATTGTCAATTTCTCACAAACAATTTCGCCAAATTGAATGAAATTGATTTTGTATGTTACTATTACTGTTTTCACGAGTTCCACATAATTGGTTTTGGCCTTATTATCCTTAAACGCAACTTTCAGTTTTGGCCAATAACGGAAAATCATTATTATTCACATAGACACTGATTACTTTTATTGACGGAATAAACGTTCGTACAATCACATTTCGACATTATTTATATCATTTTTAGCATCATTAATCAAAATAAATATTATTGTGTATTTTGGCCAAATTGTTAAAAATGTCAAATTAACTCTCTCTGTGAAAGAGAAGTTGCGTACGACCCAGTCATGCACCAACCACTCGTTTTATTATGTGGCAATTTGTTGCCTCAAAAGGGGTCAACTTTATTACGGAGTTAATTGAATCATTGTACGTGAGGATAGGCTCATCAATCGTTGCAGATATTGTTTTTTTGGGATATTGCGATTTGATGAGTCTAATAAGCTCAGTTAACGTAGAATGCAATCTTTATTCCGGCGGATTTCTCGTTGACGTTTTGCACAAAAAAATTTTGTTCTACATTGTACAACGCCAATTCTCTTAACAGGGTCGAGATTAACTCAATGCCGTTGTTTGTTAAGACTTTTTTTTGGAATACCGTGGTGAGAAAAATAATGCTTTAATGGGTACTCGGTAATATCTAAACACCAGCAAATCTAGTAAACTTATCCAGTATTGTTAAGCATTTTCCTTGCTTATGGAGTAAATATCTAGATGAAGTATCTCAAGTGGCTTGGTTTGTGTATCAGTAAGCTCATACTTCAGAGTTCCCTTAACCGATTATATTTGTACTTGTGACGAATTTCCAAATATCTGGTGATAACGTTTTTAACATCAGGTATTCAAAAATTTCTGTTATTCCTCTGTGGTTAGATTTTTTATGGTGATTTCTGACTAAAGCTTTTTGTTCTTCATATTCAGTAATGTCATCTGAAAGCGAATGAAAAAAGAAACTTTGATAATGCAGAAGAACTTTGAATATGCAGCCTGAACTGATCTTTATGTATCGTTGTGAGTTAATGTGGCAGTGCTCTCTTTTGGAATACAATTTTAAAAGTAACAAGGAGAGTTGGTGTACTCGCGTTAGATTTAAGTGTAAGCTGGTTAGAAAATGCATTATCTCATATTTAACCTTAACTTTCTCGTTCCCGTTTAGCTCTATTCGCTACAAGGCATCTCAAGGGTCTCATGTGGATTCTCTTGACTCCAAATGCAGCGATTTTGCTTGTTGACGTAGCCATTCAACCGAAAATTAGCCTCATCACTGAATAAAATTTTGCGATGAAAATCAGCATCGAAATCAATATCATTTCGACCCATACACCAAATTCACGATGCATTGCATGGTCTCGCGGCTTTAATTCTTGCACAAGCTTAATCTTGTAAGGCCGTAAGCCAAGATCTTTGCGCAAAATCTTCTAATAAGTTGATGGATCCAATTGCTGTGCACGGTGGCGAATCGATTCATTCGGGTCTCTTCAACACTTTGCTTTACAGCGGTGCGCACTGTTCAACGTCTCTGCGGGTGCTTATTAACCGAATTAATTGCTCTGATGGACGATTATGTCGACAATAAACTGGACGGAGCTGTCGGTAAACTTCTCGAACTGAACCATTATTTTCGAAATAAATTTGCACGATTTGCAATCGTTGTTTATTTGTTAATCAGTTCATGATGAAATAGCAAACCAAACATAAAAAACATTAGAGTTGCCCGATTTGACTACAAAATCCGTTTTATTTATATTCAAAAGACCAACCTCTAAAAAAACACCCGTTACATAGGTGATAAACTGGTAATGTTTTAGTGAGATACTAGAAAGAACAATACATATACATATATAAAGCAATCGTAATACTAGATTTAGATGTTACATTTTTAGAGAATAGAGACTTTTACGTTATCAATTTTGTTTAAAAAACTGTTTTATTTATGTCGCTATGAACATGAAGAGTGTCCGTGGGTCCCATCTCTGCAATAGTGCTGGTTGACTTACATGTTGCGTGTGAAACCTTAAACGTAACTCTTGCGAGTTGAAAAAAACTTAGTTGTTGCCAGTATCTGCATTTGAACCAAAGTCCTGAGCTTAGTACATAGTACAATGCTCTGATCACTAGACCGCTGGACCCCAATAAAACCAAATAAAAATATTTTTGACTTTGGTTGGAATTAGTAATTTTCATTGAACGATGTAGTTCAACATCAAAAAGCATCATCAATGTGTAATAGGGTCAAGTGTAGATAAGTAAGACGATGCTTTTATTTGTTTTGAACTGAGCAATCTGTATCAATTGCTGATGGTTTTCATTTAAATGTGTAGGCTGTTAACACGTGATAAGCGCTTGTTGCAAAATAAATAATTTTAATAACAAATAATCCTATTATATAATTAAGTAAATAACCACAATCCAAACCTACTCTATATTGTTATCTTTGGATGCACAAACATGAAAAATAAAACTACTTTATAAAGTGCCAGCAATTGATTTTTATAATTTGACATTACCTACGAAGTTACAGTCTGTTTCAATTAAATGTTGCGAATAACCAACATCAACTCTACGGTAACTGAAGTAATAATAATTTGATCTCACCAGAAATTCCAGTTTTAATCATTTTTCAGGTTGTTTCTTTTTTAATCTATGCACAAATATTTACAAATTTACTTATACTTAAATAAAGTTTAAAAAGTAACCATAAATTAAAATTAAATATAACTAGAAACATACCACTACGTAAAAGCATGCTTAAACATCAATACGTCGAGGTTAATCTGCCAAAGGCAATGTTTAAAAGGGAGCAAATGCAACGTCTTATTATAGAAACCATAATTTTAGAAAATGGGGTCAAATGTCAAACACATATATTATATTTTTTTAAAATGCTACAGAAATATTTGAAATATTGCAATCGAAATGTTTGACTATTCTATATTGTATACCAGTATACGTCCATATTACGTCACTTAGGCCGTGTGCCAATTGCTTTAAATAGCCAGCGGAAAATTTTTGACATTAGTGTGGTGAATATGGACTTCTCATATTTTAATCTGCTCAGGAACTCGTTTTTAAGGTTTGGCATACCTATCTACTGAAGATTGAGAACTATGGAAGTATAAACGGATAGTGGGAAAACATAACCTCTTGCAGATTATTTATGAAAATGCTTGGAAAATATTTGTTATATGAAAAAATATGAAGCAATTGGATTTCTGAAAATATATGTATTTACATATTTTATTTTTATGCTGTACTGAAAAAGTCCAACTTAACCCTGCAGAAATGTCAAAAATTAGCTAGTGAATAAATCTAACCGCAATTTCAATAAAATGGCATATTGCCTTAATAAACCGTTATTCCGAGATATATTTTAAAAGTTGCTGCTGTGTTTTTATCAAATTATATTGATACCTAGAGTATTTTAATACGTTATTGAGAACAAATAAATAATTTTAAATTTTTATATATATTACAACTCCAATTTAAATGTGAACAATCTATTTTATTTTCCAGGTCTGTGAACCAAATCCTGATCCTGAATGTACTTTGCTAAGCTACTTAAGGGAAAAGCTCCATTTATGCGGAACAAAATTAGGATGTGGCGAAGGAGGGTGCGGTGCTTGCACGGTTATGATATCTAAAATCGATCGTAGTATGAAGAAAATAATCAATATTGCAGCTAATGCATGTCTCTTACCAGTATGTGCAATGCATGGCCAAGCTGTCACCACAGTCGAAGGCATCGGAAGTACTCGAACTCGCCTTCATCCAGTACAGGAACGGATAGCCAAATCCCACGGATCACAGTGTGGGTTTTGTACACCTGGCATAGTTATGTCGATGTATGCATTACTTAGGAATTCCTCGCAGCCCAAAATGCAAGACCTGGAAATAGCTTTTCAAGGCAACTTGTGTCGCTGCACAGGATATCGACCAATTTTAGAAGGATATAAAACATTCACCAAAGAGTTTAGCTGTGCTATGGGTGATAAGTGTTGCAAAGTTAATGGAAGCAATGGATGTGGTACCCTAGATGATATTGTTGAGTCTGTGCTTTTTGAAAAGTCCGCATTCCAGCCTTATGACGCAAGTCAGGAACCAATTTTCCCCCCCGAACTCCAGTTGAGTGACAAACTTGACCGACAGAATTTACATTTCTCCACCGAACGTTGTGGATGGTATCGACCAACTAGTCTAGAAGAGATTCTGAGCTTAAAAAAGAAGCACCCTGAAGCTAAAATCGTTGTTGGCAATACCGAAATTGGAATTGAGATTAAGATTAAAATGCTGCACTATCCAGTTCTTATAAATCCATCCCAAATCGATGAGCTAAATAAGATTGAGGAGAATTCACGAGGGATATACTTTGGTGCAGCTGTAAGCCTTTCCGATATTGAAGATGTTTTAAGAAAACAAATATCACTGAAACCCGAGCATGAGACAAGGTTTTTTAAATGCGCACTTGATATGTTCCACTACTTTGCCGGAAAGCAAATACGTAACGTGGCATCCTTGGGAGGCAACATAATGACATCCAGTCCAATATCTGATATGAATCCGATCCTAGCGGCTGGTGGCGTTGAACTAGTGGTTGGCTCCTTAAAGAATGGATTTTTGTATACGAGACGTATAAATATGGGTGATGGTTTTTTTACTGCTTATCGAAAGAATAGGATTGAGCCACATGAAGTTTTGCTGGGTGTTCAATTTCCAAGGACTAACCAAGACCAATACGTTAAAGCATTTAAACAGGCTCGACGAAGAGAAGATGATATAGCCATCGTGAATGCGGCTATTAATGTTACTTTTAAGCCAAACACCAATACCATTGAAAATATAAGCATGGCATTTGGAGGCATGGCTGCAACGACCGTACTAGCTACGAAAACATCAACCCTTATGATAAACCAAAAGTGGGATCAATCTTTAATAGATACCACAGCTGAGATTCTGTGCAATGAGTTACCGTTATCTGCTGGCGCACCTGGCGGCATGATCGCATATAGAAGATCATTAGTGGTGAGTCTCTTCTTTAAAGCCTACTTAGCCATAAGTGACGAGCTCGTAAAAAACAACATTATCAGAGATACAATTCCAATTGAGGAAAAAAGTGGATCGAGTGTTTTTGAAGCACTTCCACTTAAGAGTACTCAACTTTTTGAGAAGGTATCATCTCTTCAATCACAAAACGATCCAATTGGTCGGCCAAAGATTCATGCATCGGGCCTTAAGCAAGCAACTGGAGAGGCTATGTATTGCGATGATATTCCACGAATGGATAATGAGTTATACTTAACACTTGTCTTGAGCACGAGAGGACACGCGGAGATTATTAATATAGATGCATCTGAAGCACTTAAGCAGGATGGAGTTCATGCCTTCTTTTGCCACAAGGATCTGACTGAGGATGAAAATACAGTTGGTGCTGTGTTTCATGATGAAGAACTGTTTGCATCTAAAGTATTCTGTCAGGGTCAAGTAATAGGCGCTATTGTAGCCGATAATCAAACCATTGCTCAAAGAGCCTCTAAGCTTGTGAAAATTGATTATAAGGATGTATCGCCAACGATAGTGTCCATAGAACATGCCATCGAGATGAAATCGTATTTCCCAGATTACCCAAAAACAATGATACAAGGAGATGTAGATGAAGCCTTTAAGACAGCCGACCATATTATAGAAGGCAGCTGTCGCATGGGTGGCCAAGAGCACTTCTATTTGGAGACAAATGCTTCATTAGCAGTACCTCGTGATAGTGATGAAATAGAAATTTTCAGTTCGACTCAGCATCCGTCGGAGGTTCAAAAACTTGCGGCGCATGTGCTTTCCCTACCCGCATCTCGCGTTGTATGTAGGGCGAAAAGATTGGGTGGCGGTTTCGGTGGTAAAGAATCAAGAGCCTATATGATTGCTATACCAGTAGCATTGGCAGCACATAGACTGCGAAGACCAGTACGACTTATGTTAAATAGGGATGAGGATATGATGATAACTGGAACAAGACATCCATTTTTGTTCAAATACAAAATTGCTTGCATGAATGATGGCCGGCTCACTGGATGTGATATTGAGTGTTACACAAATGGCGGATACTCCATGGACTTATCGTTTTCAGTAAGTAGAAAAACCTTTTAACAATAACCATATCGAAGTTTATGGTCTAACATAATAGTCCATTACAAAAATGATGTGTTTATTTACAGGTGCTGGACAGAGCTATGTATCATTTTGAAAATTGCTATAATATTCCTAACGTAAGGGTTACCGGTTGGGTTTGTAGAACAAACCTACCCTCTAATACTGCATTCAGAGGATTTGGTGGTCCCCAAGGTATGTTTGCAGCTGAGCATATAATTAGGGAAGTGGCATATGCAACGGGTAAAGATTGCACTGAAGTGATGAAGTTAAATTTCTATAAGGATGGAGACACGACGTTCTACAATCAGAAATTGGACATTTGTCCAATTTCAAGGTACTTATATTCAAATAATTTTATTTTTGGGAAATCAGCTTTTATTTATTTGATCTAGGTGTTTTAATGAATGCATTTCACAGTCGAATTTCCATCAACAACGTAAAGAAATTGAGAAGTTTAACAAAGAAAATCGTTGGAGAAAACGTGGCATTGCAGTTGTACCCACAAAATTTGGCGTCGCATTTGGGGTACCGCATCTTAACCAAGCAGGTGCGCTTGTAAACATTTATACAGATGGCTCTATTCTTGTCTCTCATGGTGGAGTAGAAATTGGTCAGGGCCTTCATACTAAAATGATTCAGGTAGCCGCAAGAGCCTTGGGAGTTCCTCTCGACCTGATCCATATTTCAGAAACCTCAACTGATAAAGTGCCAAATACATCGGCCACCGCAGCCAGTGTTGGCTCCGATATAAATGGAATGGCAGTGTTGGAAGCTTGTGAGAAAATAAATGCTCGTCTAAAACCGTATAAGAAACAATCACCTGAACTTAGTTGGAAAGAAATGATAAACAAAGCTTATTTTGATCGTATAAGCCTGTCGGCTACAGGATATTATCGAACACCCGGACTTGGACATAATCCTGCTACAGGAGAAACAGTTGTCTATAACTATTATACACACGGTGCTGGCGTATCTGTAGTTGAAATAGATTGTTTGACTGGAGATCATCAAGTCCTTCGAACGGATATTGTAATGGATATTGGGTCTAGCATAAATCCAGCAATTGATATTGGACAAATTGAAGGAGCATTTATGCAAGGTTATGGACTTTTCACGATGGAAGAGTTGTTGTATTCTCCCAACGGAATGCTATTCTCACGAGGCCCTGGAATGTACAAGTTGCCTGGATTTGCTGACATTCCAGGAGAGTTGAATGTTAGTTTGCTTACTGGTGCTCCTAATCCGAGAGCGGTATATTCATCGAAGGTTAGTAAATAAAACAATTGTTAAATATTTTGTTGTTTTTTATTAATGAGGCTCCCACCGCAGAGCTTAATTTTATTTGGTTGTTGTTTATTGTTATATTTTATAATTTTCAAAAGGTAACATATATTTTATTTTCGTTGAATACCAGGCAGTTGGAGAGCCTCCACTTTTCATTGGATGTAGCGTTTTCTTTGCACTGAAAGAAGCTATATCAGCTGCTCGAGAACAAAATGGAATTGGAAAACACTTTAATCTTATTTCTCCTGCTACTTCGGCTCGTATTAGAATTGCGTGCCAAGACAGGTTTACGCAGCTCGTAAGTTAAAGCGATTGATATAAGGAATATATGGTTATGTATGCTTTACAATAATATACTTTCATTTCAGATTGATGAACCTAAAGCTGGGACGTTTACTCCATGGAATGTAATGCCATGAGAATTGTAAAAAAAAACAGCAGACTTTATCCATTTGCAGCTTAAGAAAATATTTCGTTTGTTAAATACAATATTATCAGACTAAAAAAAAGTTTATATAGAATTGTTATTAATATTTTTAATACAGGTTTAGGTAAACTTTCTCAAGGATGTGCTCAGCATTTTCAACAATAAAATGTTCTTTCTTACCAATTTATATTGATATTTCAAAAGCAAACAACTGTATTTCGTCAAGGCAACTGAGGAGATATTGTTATTTTCCAACAGAATTGCTAGAACGTTACTGAACACCAATCGATTCTTAAAAAATATCAGAACATATCAGAACTTAGTCTTATTTGCCTCATTTACTGGTGAACATATTTTTTCCGCTTCTGAGTCCTACAAATGATATCAATATCGTCGGCGCATGATAGTTGTTGTACCGATTTTTGAAAATTATGCCTCTGGTGATGGCTCCGGAGTTTTGCACACGCCAAATTGAAGAAGTCACATGACAGCGCATTGCCTTTTTTGGTATCGAATTTCCGAACCTAATGGAGCAGCGAGAATTCTCTGTCGTCATTAAATACATAGTTCTGTATAGTTCGTCTCTTTAAATGCTGTCGTATGCGGCTTTGAAATCGGTGAATAGATGGTGGGTATCGATTTGGACTTCTTGGGCTTATTCCAAGATCTGCCGAAGTGTGAAAATTTGATCGGTTGTGGATTTTCCTGGCCAAAAACCACACTGATAACGGCTGATCAGGTTGTTAATTAACGGTTTCACGTCTTCACATATTATGGCATATAGGATCTAGTAGAATTATGCCTCTGTAGATGGAGCAGTTCAGAGGGGCTCCTTTTTGTAGAGGGCCCAGGATGGTCGGTCAATTAATTCTCATGGTTCATAGATAGCGCTCTGATCGTGCTACGAACGAAAAAGCAACTCGCGCAACAAACTCTGAAGTGATAGGGGTTTTTAGAAGCTGAAATCAGCATTTATATCATGGTCTAGTTTTGTGAGAGTAGGTATGTGCAACTTGCAAATGGAGGTGGCAATGTAACATTTGATTCTCTGTATTTCATATGAGAAATTTTATTATGTGGATAATTTTTAATCGTGACCACAAATGTTACAACAATATTACATATATACACACAACAGATGGCTTTAATTGATATGCGTAAAGCGATATAATTTAGACTTATAGTTCTAAGGATCAGCTTATTCGCCGCTTTGTGGAATTTGTTGTAAAATCAGATTGCAGTGCGCGAACATACGCTGATGTGTGAATATCGAACACATCCATTTAGTGTCCATTGAGTGGTACTGGATGCGCCCACTGGAATGAATGACTGGAGTCGTGTTATCTGTCAATACCATTTCTCTAACAATCAAGAAACCGCGGGAACCTCCGAGAATATGACATTTCTTTTTATATCAGTATGTGGACTGTGGAGAAGTTTAAATAGAGATGACGCGACAAGTAGTGAATTAGTCTAAATTGTGACCTGAACATGATTTGAATAGCGTTGACTAGTGCGTTGGTAATCGTTGGTATTTGATATCAAATAAGTGTATGTAATTGAAATGTTAAACGAGAGTAAGGTCATAACCGTTTTGTAAATAATATAAACCTAGAAATAAGAGTGTGTTTCAATAAATGATTGTTAAAAAGAAAAGCTTTTTATCAATCGGAGCCTGGCTTTATTCTACAGTATTGTGGTTCGTATAGGCAAAGCAGTATGCGTTCTCTGACTAAATTCCTACCTTCATTCACCGGGGGAATAGATTTGCAAGTATTTAATTTAAATGTCATGTCATCTTGTATCGCTGTCAAAAGAGATATATATTTCTTGCATAAAGTTGCCATTCATTCAACTTCATGCTACAGATTGACATTGTGTAAGCGCTTACGGCTTGCCTTGTTCTTAACTTTTGAATCAGCTTCAAGCGTCGGCTACTGATACGCATTCTGGGTGGCCCTTTAGTGTATCTGCACAAGAGCGCAGATCAGAGCTCACCCGGGGCTTAGATTTGCAAATATTGAATTCATTACTTTTTGTAATGGTGTTAGTTTTGTGAGTGTATGTGTAACTTTCAAGTGGTGATGGGTTCTAACTGCACGCATGATATTACAGTCATGAAATTACCTGGCTTGCCATCCGGTTAACGACAAACCGTTTGCGAAAGCAAAAATACTTATTTGAAAAATAAAACATCGTTTGAAAATTATATAACATCAAACCAAAAAAAAATTACTTCCATGTGTGTAAAAAAGGGTATTGTTATAAATTCGGATTGCAGGGTAGGTTCGTACCCTGATGCTTGAAAATCGAACAGATCCATTTAGTGTTAGTTTGTGGTACTGAATGCGCCCACTGGAATGAATGACTGGAATAGTGGTATATAATCGTTGGTATTTGATTTCAAATAAGTGTAGTCGAATTGTTAAACGAGAAACCATTTTGTAACTAATATAATTTTAGAAATAAGAGTGTGTTTAAATAAATGGCATAAATTTACTTTAGCACAAACTTACTTTTTTTACTTTTTTTATCGATTCGTCTGCGCGCGCTGATCATTTATTCGTTTTTAAAAATCGTCGCTCACGTTAAGTTCACAAATTATGATTAAAATAAAATTGCTCTTCTTTGGTTTTAATTTCATACAAATTGTGTGTTGTTTGACTTTTTTGCTCCTTCGATGTAAGCAGCATTGCCATGTCGAAAAAGCATTACAAATAAATATATTTTAACACTCAAAAATATTGACTACGGCCGTGTGACAATTGCTTTAAAATGTGGGTTAAATTTTATCCACTGGCTAATTTTTACATTTCCACAGGGGTATAAAAATGGACTTTTTGCTGTGTCAATTGGATTAAATGGGATATTATTTTAATACTATTTTCGTTAATTTCCCTAAAGAATTAAAACAAAATTCCTTTCTTTATAATTTGTTGTAATAAAAAATACCAAATAGATTTCCAGAAAGATCATCCAAAATCCCTTAATTATTAATTATTGTCAGTAATAGAAATATTGTTGTACAATTTGTGCTCATGATTAAAGTTATCCGCCCTTCTTTGTTCGTGTTTATCATATTTCACACATAGCGAAACAAATGTAATCATAGAAATTTTGAAATTTCGAAACCAATTTGCATTACATTTTCAGATTACAATGTGTTCTTTACTTCTTATTTAATAATCTGAATATAACAATTTTACCGCCACATGTGAACACTGATAACGAGGAATAATTCATGAGCATGCTTTCCATCTCTGTCACCTTTCAGTAGGCATACCAAATGTCAAAAATTAGCCACTGGATACATTTTAGCGAGCTGTTGAGCGGGTTAAAATTTTTAAGTCTCTATTCAACATACTAAAGTTAAAATGTATCCACTGGCTAAAATTTTAACGCAATAGACACACGGCCTTAATTATTAATTATTGTCAGTAAAAGAAATATTGTTGAATAGTTTGTGCTCAAGATTAAAGATATCCGCACTAGTTTGTTCATGTTAAAAATAATTCACATACATCGAAACATATGTAATCATAACAATTTCGAAACCATGTTTTTTAAAAATTCAATTTTAGTTTGGTTCACAACTTTCTTTACATTTTCTGATATAAAATACATGTTCTTTGCTTTTTATTTAATAATCTGAATGATGCACTGCTATTTTCCCGTCACATGTAAACACTGGTAACGAGAAATAATCGCGAACATTCCATCTCTGTCACTCCTCAGTAGGTATACTAAATGTCAAAAATTTGAGTACTGCTAAAGTTTTAACGCAATTGACACACACACGGCCTAAGTCGTCTGCCTGACGACTTTACATACCTTGAGCGGAGCAACGAAGTTGCGTGAAAGAGAGAGAAAAGACAGAGAAGTTAAAATCCTTTGTTTCCCCGAGGCGGGCCACCCAGAGTATCGTAAACAAAAAATAGCTGTTGGACTTAGGCGCCTGGTCAGCGTATATAAACTTTACATACGCTGACCAGAGCAACGAAGTTGAGTGAGCGTAGAAAGAGATTTAAAATCCTTTGATTTTTATTTCTACAGTTTGGGAAATGAGTAGTATTTAATTTTTTATCTGGTAGTGCTGCAGTGGAATGTCAAAAAATTGTTGATTTATATATAGATTTTGTTTGTTCAATAGCTTTTGTACTAATTGAGAGCGACGAAAAAATTGCTAAGTTATCAGCATAAAATAGTGAGTGGAATAAAAAAAAGTTAGTTTTTGCTAAAGTAAATTTGTTCCAAATAAATTATTGTTAAACATAAGCATATCATTCGAAGTCCGGCTTCATGCTACAAATGGCAAATAAAAGAAATTTGACGGTAGACATACGTAATATAATCGCAAAATGTACAAGTGTAAAAGAGAAAGCAATACCCAAATGTGAAATTCACATTCATGAACATTTCGACCTAACTTGCAAGCTAAATTAAATTCAACTTTCATGTTATTTATATATGATAGTGCATCTATGACACGTGAGCGCTCTTTGCTTTCGTGAAAGTTAAATTTAATATTTGCAAATTTAAACCCGGGTTCAATCAGCCTACAAGGAAGATCTCTCGTGTATAGATTCACTAACACATATAAATACCATGAAGTTGAAATAAATACCTGCAAATCTAAACCCCGGGTCGTACAAAATGTAAGTAGAGTATAACTATATTATGTGTTATACGAACGAAAAAATATTCTGGGACCCCTGTATTAATAAGAAAGTCATATTCAATGCGAGATCTGTGAATTAACTAGTCTGAGAATAAACAATAAAGTTTTGTAATTTTAATGTAAGATGTTTCGCGAATAATTTTATAAAAACTGGTAGGTATGCATGAGTTCTGAATTTCCTGAAAGTAAAAAATATTGTGTTGATTGCTTGTGAGATAGAATGACAAGCAAACGATGAGTTACATTACACTTAATTTACAGTATAAAGAATCCATATTTTTTTAGTTTACTGCTACTCCAAGTTAAAAGTGATTATTTGTATTCAAATTTCTTACTCCTGGAATTCGAAAATAAGTGTTTGTTATATAAAATGGGTCAATTTATATTGACAGTAGAAAACAATTTTCGTTACCAACATTTAATGCTACTTGCATTTAATTTACAATATTCTTACATTTTTTGATATGTGTTCTTCATGTCCCTCGTAATTCTCAAGGTATACCAAATATAAAAAAATCCCCTTGATAGAAATACTACATTGGGTATATGTCTATGGCTACGCTTACACCGCGGACAATAACCTTGACAAGGGGCAAAGTAGAAAAAATCCTCGCTTTTATAACAGATTTTACTACACCTCAGTTGAATTTGTAGTCACATCTATGCGCAAGGTAACTAGAATAAACAGTTAAATTTAGTATAACACAGTTCACCTAAGTAGGTGGACTGACCTAAACAATTTAGCCCTTGTTCGATGTGATAAGTCGAAGAGACTTACACCAAATTAATCCCGGTTATTGTGTAAGGTGTAAACGTATATAGCAAGCTATAAATTTGAAAGCTATATTCTTAGCCAAGTAAAATATAAAAATATCTAAGCATAACTTGAATTTCCTTTCTCACACATGCAAAAAAAGCAAGTGTCACCAATCTTTTGTGCTCCTATCTGTTATACGAAAAACAATTCTTTCCTACTCGTTACTGTGAATGAAGAACCCCTGTATGACACCCGTCAAATTGTGTGGACAGCTTAAGATTATCACAGCTTGTGGGTTTGATTTGACAGTCTGACATCTATGTTTTGTGTTCTTGGGTACCTGCTTTTGTATGTGTCAGTCAAAAGCAAATTTTGTGAAAAATTATTAAAAAAAAAAGAATTAAAAAAGCAAGAGAAAATTTGTTAGAAATTGTACTTAAAGTGAAGGTGTGTAAAATTGCCCTTTCTTGATTAATTAACTTTGATGATTTATTTATGCAAACAGATAAACAAAACTATTCGATCGGTTAAAGTGGAAGTTTGCTTCGGCCTAGTTAAAGGGTTTACAGTTTCCGAGGATTTTGTTTGTTTATTTGTCACACATGTATAAATGTTTATCCTAAAATTTCAAACGCCGAATAGGTAAAGAAACAGTGCAATCATTTGTTTTTAGTTCCTTACGAATATCGTTTTATTGGTGTGTGTATTGATTTTGTGAATCTTCGCTGCTGGCACTTCCAAGTGCTATACCCACTTAGGCTGTCTGCTGGGCGCATACACCATTTAAGTGTTTTTTTTTTCCCTAGTACACATAATAGACAGATATCCGGGTTCTTGTCTTGATAGGAGTTCTCTTCGAAAAAAATTGCACCAAATAATTTGAATAATTTGCAACATCGACAGAATCTGATAGATCACTTGTCTGAGATTTTGAATCTGTCTACGGTGGTAGGTAATAAAGTTAGAATATCGAAAACAGCGTACAAAATGGCGTTTGCATGTTATTTGTTGATTCTTCTTCGGATGTGTGTACCTGTTATATTCGGGAACTTTTGTGATGTGTAATTTGCGTATGTTAATTGGATTCGTTGGATAAATTGAGTGAAAGGGGGTTATTTTCTTAAAAGAAGGTTCCACGTGAAATAACACTGTGATTGTTAAATGCTAAGAGTGACATTGATTTTTTTGTAGTTAATGACCGCTCTAGAGACAGGTGGACTGTAACCTGCGCCGTGTTCTGGGCAATAGATGCGGAGAGTATCTGTGTTAAACTATTATCTGATAGTACCTAAAATCAAATTCGATTTAATTTGTAAAATTAATAATAAGTTCGGTTTATTAGATGACGACTATATGTCAAGTTGTGCCTCACCTTATCCAGTAAACCATGTTTTTTTCGGATACAGATAAGCCGAACTATTTTTTCTTGGCCATTGGTGTCTTTTAATATTTGTTTGACTGTGCTTTAAGGTATTAATAGTGAAATATTAACAAGAGTCAAGTGGAAGTGTATACCGCGTTGGTTCTCTTTGATTATCAATCAAGACTAGTGATGGTTAAGAGACAACCTGATTATAATTCAACTAAACGTTTATTTCTGCTAATTTCTAGTAGATAATGCTATGTTTTTGTCACAAGTAGAAACATGATAGTTGCGTAGCTTGCATGCTTACTTCCTTAAGTGGTGCTACAGTCCGGAGTGAATCTTAGTCTTAACCAACATGCTATTTTACTGCGTCAACTAAAGGTATCAATAACTTCTTGCTGGTATTCATTTGGGTTCATTGCGGAGGGTTTTGAGTTGGTCTTTATCGCTCATAGCTCGTAAAATTCGCATCCTATCTTAGATTTTCTTAATCGGGTTCTGATCTTTGTTCTCCTGTAAATAACTCCTTCGTAAATAAAATATTGGCTTTGTAAATGAATTGCTTCATATCCTGAAGAAAAATCGGTTGGTTAAAGTAATACTTTTGTTTGACTTCCGACGAGGGGTCACTGTCAGAATTCATAGCGGAGCTAAGGTAAACTATGTCCTTTACTACTGCCTGCCCGATTCGTCGATGTTGTGTTACACTTCCCGGTGACAGCACATACTAGTTCGTTTCTTTATTCACTGTAAAGTCGATTTTAGTCCGACCAAAAACAAAATATAAATACTTTCTTATTTTTTTTGCGCAAAAGGATCGGTAGTACCTAGGGCCTAGCTTTTTCTTACAACCATTCATGTGTGATCGTTACTACTTGAACGATGGAGGGATCTCCTGTTTTATGAAGAATCCAACAAGCTTAGTTTATCTCAGATCTTGACTTAGAACGGCATTAAAAATTACATACTTTGGAATTTAATGTTGTAATAATGTTTTTTCTTCATAAGCGCTCGAGAATTCGCCATCTTCATTTTACACAGACAGAGGAGTTCCAGGAAGATACAAAAACTAGACTATGTAAACTTCGTACTTACATATGGGGCTCCCGATCCGTGAAGGGTCTCTGCTTGAGACAAGACAGTCTTCCACCCTCTTTGATCATGGGCACGTTACTTCTAGTCATTCAGTTCAAGCCCTTTGGTATCCACGAAAGTTTGATTCTTAAACCGAAGTTACGGTCTTCTCATCTCGGAGCGAAGATTCTCTTGGCTGGAGCATTAATATTCATTCGATGTGACCGATCTAATGTAGTCAACTTGTTCTTATCGTTTTTACTACACCCACATCTTGACACAGCTCAAAAACTTGTATGCAACACATCCGTATTTAAGGCGCTCCCCTAGTAATTCATAAAAACTGGCTGGCTTGTTGTTGCTCATCTTTTTTATGGTTGCGCTGACTTTTTCTATACTGGAATGCGTTGTTACCTCTTCGTCGACTTTGACTGGAGGTGTTTGGGTTTCTTGCCATGCCACTCTATCGACATTGTGGCCACTAGGCAACTGCTATGAAATGCTGCCTTAATACATCCACCATTTCCTGCATATCTGTGCTTAGGTTGCCATTGCTATTTCGTAGGGCATGCGTTCAGCTACCACTTGTTTGACCATTTTTGTTGGAACAAGTGACGAATTTTCTTGTCGAAATACCTTTGATTTTGATGAATTCATTGCTGCTGTAGAGCGTGGCCTAGAGAAAGACCCGCTTTAGTCTTTCCGCCATCGTGCAAAGGAATTGGATATGTGTCCATCTACTTTATGGAAGTGCTTACAAAATCTAACTTGTGCAAGAACTAAAGCCACAGGATCACCTATGACGGCGTAGATGGGCCGTTGATCCCAATTTTCATAAGCGAATTTTGTTTAACGATGAAGCTTACTTTTGGTTGAATGGATACGTCAATAAACAAAACTGACGTATTTGGAGTGATGTTTATGTTGAGGCACTGTTACATCCCCGAAAACTAACTGGCTTGTAGAATTATTGGTCCGCACTTCTTTAAAAACGATGCTGGCCAGAACGTTACAGTCAATGGTGACCGCTTTAGAGCCATGATTACTGACTTTTTCATTCATCAATTGATCAACCATGATGTGCAGGAGCACTGATTTCAATAAGACGGCGCAACATGTCACACAGCTCGTGACACAATTAATTCGTTGAAGGTGAGCGCATAACTTCGCGTTTTGGTTCTGTGAATTGGCCTCAAAGATCGTGCGATTGAACGCCGCTTGAATATTTTCTGCAACAATATTTTCTCACTGCTTATTGAACCAATGTAGGTCTTGCTTTTACATTTTGAACAGCTCTGATAATTTCCTTTCCCAAAAGTTTAAAAATTAATACTTAAGTCCGAATGGAGTAAGTATACAAATCGTTCTTCATATTCTTTAAAACCACGTGGCTGCGATACTCGTTTTGTTTTCTAATATTTCCCATTACGAAACACCGCTGCTCTGACAAGAGCTTCATATAGTTAAATGTCTTGATACTGGGGCTAAAATTTCGTTGTTATAGTGTCCATATTTTTTTGTTGCTAAAATGGTCTCGTAGTCGATGAATAGTTGGTAGGTATTGATTTGGATCGGCGTTTTTTTTTCAGGATCTGCGGAAGTGTCAAATATCAGCTGTGGACTTTTCTGACCTTAAATCACACCGATGCCTCTGTAGTTGGCGCAGCTCAAATGGCCTCCTTTTTTTTTCAAGAGATGGGGCAGGAGATTATTACTGTCGTGATTTGAATTTGGAACATCGCGCTAAGTATGGAACGTGCTTACTATTAGGCAAACGCTCTTTTGCTACATATACTTTTGTGTATATCTTCACATCCGAATTCTATCGGTGGTATCGATGATCTTCCTAGACATTGTCCAATAAGGTGTTTTTTAAATTGGAAATCTATTCTGTTGTTAAGTTCTGTAGGATCCTTTGTATAAATTGTTGAATACAACAAATAACAGCCTGAATCATGTTTGGTATCGAATGTTTCTGAAGGTCATATCTGAGCTTCAAATATCAACAAGAAGCGTCAAACTTCATCAAAGTATGTCAAAATAGAATTTCCTGGCAAAACATAATGATAGGAACAGGTCAGTGATTTGTTCATTAATTCTTAAAACACAGGACGGATTATTAGCTTCGATAATATACATCGTACATATTGATGGGGGAAACAAATCCGGGCAGGGACGGACTGTGTTTTATATAAATTCTTTTAAAAATGTCCTCTCTTCATTCTTTGATCTCAAAATCAGTGTGTATATTTTTCCATTGGGTCGCTTATTGTTTTTTTTCAAGGACCACTTACAATAAGTGTTTTCAGATGTTAAGAAAGCGTAAATCATGCTTATGATAGAGAACTTACTCGTGACTTATTTTGTCACAATTCACTCGCCGATATTTTTACATTTAAGGAATATATTCGCACTTCACTGTCATTTTATTGTTTTGGATATTCATAAACAAAAACATGCCTTCATCACCCAATCTGAAATGTTATACACTTTGTTTTACCCATTGCATGACATTTCCTTACAGCTCGAAAATAATAGCTTAATGTGTTAATGTGTTAATTTCATTTTGAAAAGTAATTGGTGCCGTTCGGTCAATGAAGATCTATCGATAATTTGGTGTCCTCTTGCAAAAACAAGCTCTGCAATCGCATAAGCGAAGTTTCGTTATAACAGGCGAATAACCAGCCGTGATAAGGATTACTCAATCGATTAGAAGGTAACAAGCATTGACACAGGAAAAATATCAAGCTTACCACATGTAGACTCATGAGTCTATGTACTTATCCTGGTGGAAACAACCGAATTCGACTGTATTAAAGCATAAACATCCTTTTTAATATACACAGTTTTACTTATACAGCTTATTATTACTTATTTGAAACGAATAAAACAAGCCTGTTGTTCGAAAATTTCTTGATAAGTGACATGCATCATTATATTGACCAAAATAACCAACCAATCATATACCAGAAGACCGTTTGTTTGAACATTTATTTTGTTTTCTTTCTTTTTAGATAAATTGCCGTTGACTATACAAGAGGCAATTGTATTGCGAGGCTTCACTACCAATCAAATACCAAACTCAGGATTGAGCTTTAAGCGATTATTGGATTGTAAACGATATGATTGGCATAAATCGAAGAGGTGTTGGTTCTGGCCCACCAATTAATGCATCATCGGCAATGGACGATGCTCCCGGTAACTGGAAGACTGGTGCTCCAAATGATAGCCAGAGCATGATTGGTGGTGCAGGCGGTGCCGGTGGTAATCCCGATGGGCAGGTAACGCCGGGAGGATTTTCGCAAGGTGGCCCATACGGCGGAGGCGGTCCAATATTTCCACAAACTGGTCAATCGTCTCCAGCTGGGAATCAATCAATGGGCGGATACCAAGGTGGACCGCAACCTGGCTCCAATACACCACAATATACGGCTTCGCCAGCCCCTTCCGGTTCGTCGACGCCTGGGCCTGGTCCACCTCAAAACATTGGCAACGTTAGCTTTTCACAGCCTCCAAATGCGGGTGGTGGTTCTTTCAATGGGCCGGCAGGTGGAGGTGTAGCCTTTGGATCTCCATCCTCTGGAGGTGGGCCTCAATTTGGTAGACCAGGCAGTTCTGGCCCGTCTTTCAGCGGAGGACCTAATGCCCCTGGTGGACATTTTGGATCGCCTGGTGTGTCCGTAGGCTTTGGCGGTCAATTTGGCGGCATGCCAGCGGGGTCACCCTTTGGACACGGCCCGGGACACCCTATGATGGGTGGGGGTCAGCAAATGGAGCGAATGGATGCCGGTCTGCGACGACACAATTCATATTTTAGTCACACTGAACACAGAGTGTTCGAGTTAAATAAACGCCTCCAGCAGCGAACTGAGGAAAGTGATAACTGTTGGTGGGACTCCTTTACCACGGAATTCTTTGAAGACGATGCCAAACTGACGATACTCTTTTGTCTCGAAGACGGCCCCAAGCGATACACCATCGGCCGAACTCTAATTCCGCGTTTTTTTCGCAGCATATTCGAAGGCGGTGTATCTGATCTCTATTTTCAACTGAAACATGCAAAGGAGTCATTTCACAACACCTCGATTACCCTCGACTGTGATCAATGTACAGTTACTACACAACATGGCAAACCTTTCTACACAAAAGTGTGTGCCGATGCAAGACTAATTCTAGAGTTTATCTACGATGACTATATGCGCATCAAATCGTGGCATATGACAATTAAAGGACACCGAGAACTGATTCCTCGTACAATGATAGGTACATCCCTACCACCCGATCCCATGGTCCTAGATCAAATTACAAAAAACATTACACGAATGGGCATAACCAATTCAACGTTAAACTATCTGCGGCTGTGCGTCATTCTTGAACCAATGCAAGAGCTTATGTCACGTCATAAGGCATACGCCTTGAGTCCCCGCGATTGCCTGAAGACGACGTTATTTCAAAAATGGCAGCGAATGGTCGCCCCACCAGGCAAAAAGGACCCCCAACGACCGGCAAATAAACGACGCAAACGTAAGGGTTCTAACTCAGGAGGTGCAACCGGCAGCAATACCCCGCCGGTCACGAGCCAGAAAAGGTCGCCGTCGGGGCCCAATTTCTCGTTAGCGTCACAAGACGTTATGGTCGTCGGTGAGCCCACACTAATGGGCGGCGAATTCGGTGAGGAAGACGAACGCCTAATAACGCGACTAGAAAACACGCAATACGATTCTACTGTTGCCCTTGACCACGAAAATCATCCCGCATTTGGACACGCCGATTCACCGATGGCCGGTAACAATCCATGGAATCTCGAGCGTTCCGGAGGAGTGCCACCCAGTCCTGGTGGTGTTCCCGTCCAGCAAGGCAACTCCTCCAACAACGATGTCGATAAGAAAAGTCCAGTGGTATCACAGTGACGAATAGAAAACCGATAATTAACAAATCAAATTCAAGTCTTTGACTTTCTGTAAGATTACTTTTAATCGTAAATAGATACATCTAAACAAAAACCAACAACAACAAAACTTTTTTAATATTTCCCTAAACAGTAAATAGGCTAAACAAGAACATGAAACAACCAATTTATATTACATATAGGTAGGGAATTATTTATTTTTCATAACGACGGCATATGTACAAACTTTCGTGTAATAAATTTTCTTTTGTTAGAATTGTCTTACGATATTTGCAAAATGATCACTGTTAATAGTTACTTAGGAATTACATTTTTAATTTAACTGTAATTAAATGTGTTAAATTGTATTTCGAAAGGTATTTTTTTTTATTTGTTTGCACTAAAATGACACTTAACGAACTTGTGGACTTTTAACAAATAAAACGAAGGGTAAGCATAAGACAAAGCATATGTTAAATGCCCGCCTCAAAAAGGTTTCTCTTCAGCAACCGAGGAAATGCACACGTTTCAATTAATCATCTCTGCCGTACATCCAGTCTTAGATAATAGTATTTCGGACATCTCATAGTTTGTCTGTAATTTAAAAGGGATTGTGGACAAAAAATAAAAAAAAAATGTGTAAATTGTTTATATTTTGTATGATTTTCTTATAAATATTTAAAGTTAAACTGATTTAGCGTAACATAAGTCATTATTTTTTAAATTTCTAAAATTAATGTACCTACCTATTACCTGATGTCTAAGGTGTTTCATAAGAAAACAAAAATCATTATATTATGTTAAGTTATAGGTCATTCATGTACAAAATATGAATGTAAAAAATACAAAAAAAATATTATTTAAGTGCAAATGAATGGAAAAGAATGCAATAAAAGAAGTAAAATTTAAATAGAAATACATATCTTTTTATTTTCAATGGAAAGAGGAGATTTTATAAAACAGTGTATCTAAATGTGCTGCAAGAATTATAGTATGATTCCATTCCTAGACAGTAGACATTGACGGTGCTTTTAACAACGTGATTTCGGGAGCGATCATTATGACGCTAACATGTCAGAAAGTCGATCACTCAGTTGGAATCAAATTAATCAACAGATTAATTTGATATAAAACAGCCGGATTATTAACACAAAATTGGGTGGTGCTTGGACCAGAAGACATGTCATTAGATCTAACGCAGAAGGTGGAGTCCTATCCCCTCTTTTCTAGAACTTAGTGGCAAACGACCTTTTACTCATCCTGGAAGCAGAGCAATGACACGCGATTGCCTAAGCGGATGACGTTGCAATCTCAGGGAATGACTGACTTGAATATACTCAAGGATCTTCTCCAAAACGCACTACATAAACTTTCAATTGTGGTCTGGGAATGAGACAAGACTGAACTGGTCCAGTTCAGTAGGAAACAAAGAAATCCTCACATTAAGCCCCCGCCACTAAACGGAATCGAACTAGCCTTCTCAGGCAAAGATAAATAAATATAAAAAAGCGAAAGTGCTACTTGTAATGAAGTCATAGTCAAAAATACAAACAGGCTTGTTAGTACCCAGAGCCGAGCTTTCTCACAACCATTCATGTGTGCGTATGTACTTCTCGCACGGGCGGGACCTGCCTTATGCCGAATTTGAGAAAGCTTTTCTTGACAACTGATACTACTTTTGTCAGATCATCACGAGAGGAGGGCCAGTGAAAAACCGTTTAGGTGTTGCTACGGCCGGGAATCGAACCAAGACCTTCTGCGCAGCGGTTCATCGCGCAACTGAGCCCGACTTAAGCATGAATTGGGGTATCCTCATATCGCGCACTGGCTCTATATCTCGGTTAAGACCAATATTACTCTATGTAGTAGTTGTATGGTGGAGAGCACTATAATTAGCAACAAACTGCCTGCCTGTGCATCAGTGGTGCACTTCGCACAGCGCCATCAGTAGCACTAGACATTATCTTTCACCTTCTAACCCCTTGATATCTTTGGCAAACAAATGGCAGCTAACTCAGCCAACCAACAGTGGTCAAATATACAAACTTCCCACTCAACAATTCTAAATTAAAACACCGATTAAACCCTCACCCGGTTAAACTTTTATTGCAGTTTCCAGGTCACAATCCCAGACAGATCATCCATTTTCATACCGATGGCTGGTGTCTTCTCCGACATGCTAATCCTCAGCCTATCTTTGCATCTTCCCGATCATTGCAGTGCGTTCCAGGCTCAACCCATGGCGATCAAAGAAGGCTCATCTTGGTTGAAAGAGAATGTATAGCTCTAGCTGCTAAGGCTTGCTAGAAAGAGAATATAACATCTGCCAAAGATACAAGCATCTTCTTAGACAGCCAAGCGGCCATAAAAACTTCATCGATTTGACAGACACGGAAGTGAAAAGTGTCCTCCGTTTTATTACTGGCTCAAATTAGGTTTCTTACAGGTAACAAGGAGAATGGACTATTTTCACGTAGTCTCACAATGGACCAAAAAGTGATCCGCTGTAAGACAGAACGAGTCATGCAGGGAAAAAAACAACAATCCGACCTAACTGAAGTGGGGAAAGCAATATCTAAACTTCAGCTGAACAAATGACGGCATTCCTGCCGAGCCGGTGCAGATCATATGGTAAGTAACATATTTTAACTCGTTATAAATCTCCCCAACAACGCCTACAATATCCTATCTGCCGTAAGATGTGAACCCCTAAGCAGTTCACAAGCAACCTGATCATAAAAAAAACATAAAGTCCAAACCGATACACACCACCTATTCATCAGTATTTATAAAAACGAACTATAAAGAGCCATAAATGGACTCATCCTGGGAAGTGATGCAAACGCACACCACACAATCTGTGGCTGTTATGATATAAACAAAACAGGTGAGCTACTTTTATATAATCCTATAAGTACAAATCTAAGTACAAATGGCAATGAACCAACCAACGTCCATCACCAGTAATAGACAAGAACTCCTTGACATCACACTTGTCTCAAATTACATCCATAACATGATCAAAGTCTGGAAGGTATCTAGTGAGCACTCATTTTCCGACCACAGATACATTTAATTCGCTCTAGATGATCATATCACGAGCAAATTGATTTTTCGAAATCATTGAAAAACCTATGAATTCGATATAGGGAAACTATGAAAAGACTAGTACCCAGGAGATTGATAAACTTATTGACAAGCAAAAATCCGATTTCAACGAATCGCAGTCATCCTCTTTTCCATTAAGGAAGCCTAGAGGGAAACAAAAACCTTCATGGTGGTCTGAAAAACTAGGAATGCTTAGGCAAAAGTGTAGGAAACTTTTCAATAAAGCTAAAAAGAGGCACTATCAATATACAAAGAGGAATTGATGTAATCCAAGCGGAAATCCTGAAGACTCTTCTGTGATAATATAGAAGAGACTTCTGGGTGGTCTTGGTGTCAAACCCTACAAGACTGAACTGTCCCTTTTCACTAGGAAATATAAAATTCCTCACATTGAGCCACCGTCACTAAACGGAATCGAACTAGCCTTCCCATACAAAGCTAAATATCTGTGACTCATTTTCCACAGGAATCTTAACTGGAAACTGAACATAAAAGAATGAATAAAGAATATATTCCTACAAGAAAGCCATAGGCATGAAATGGGGAATGCAACCTCGTATCACGCATTGGCTCTTTATCTCTTTACAAAGAACTGCGTGTCTGTGCGTCGGTGGTGCACTCCACACAACACCCTTAGCAGCACTAGACATTCTTTTTCACCAACTGGCCCAATGTATTTTCGGCAAGCAAATGGCAGCTTATTCATTCATACGTTTTAGAGGCATCCAACAGAGGTCAAATATACAAACTGGTCACTCGAAAATTCTAAACGAACATACAAATATTCCTGGAACTACACCGACTACACCCTCACCAGGTTAAACTTTGTAAAGAGTTTCCTAGAAAGATTGTCATGGGAGGGTAACAAACCTGTGTCTAAACTTTTACGTCTGTGCAGGACGACGATGGAGAATTCTCGATGCTCTCTCAAGCCAACACCAAAAGTAAAATCTATAATAAATCTGAGCAACTACTAGTATGCGATGTCACAGCTACTTTCGCTAGTATGGAAAAGGAAGCGACAAACATGGGTTTAACTGTCAATGGCG
Organism: Rhingia rostrata; assembly: GCA_949824845.1. NCBI lineage: Eukaryota > Metazoa > Arthropoda > Insecta > Diptera > Syrphidae > Rhingia > Rhingia rostrata. Next base: position 58,040,729 of record OX463755.1, read on the forward strand.
GCAAGCTCAAGTATATGCTGTCAATTCGAAAGAACATACAGCATCAACGAGTTGGACAGAGCGTCACCATTGAAAGCCAACCGCTGTTTCTTAGGTCTTAGCTCTTGTCAATGAAAAAGATCTCACTCTAACAACTAAGGAGATCCTATATAGGATCCTAATCTTCCCAGCCCTGCCTTACAGCGCTGAAGCTAATGACGAAATCCTTGTTCGTTATGTGCGAAAAATTCTTCGGAAAATCTTCGGTTCCGTTTCTGTTGACAAGAAACAAGAACTCATCGAGCATGACATCGACATAGAACTCAGTATCGGATGTTTAATGTGGCTAAGACATGTGGAACGAATGAACACCAATACTCCGGTTTACAGAGTCGTGAGAGTTGTGCTTGCGCACAATTTCAATTATTATACTGTGGAACCGGTGATGGATTATTTTTTAGAGAAACAACGATTTATAAATAAGGCAGGTTCGCAGTATAGCGCTTTTTTTTTATAGTATTCACTGGCAGGTTTTAGGTTGTACTATTCGACCTCTTTGGTCTCCAGTTGTGGCTACGCACCGTTTTATTTTGTTTAATGTGCCAGTAGGCTTCGTCGAATTTGAATTAAAATATCTAGCAATATCGGCCCATACAGGGCCTTAAGCATAGCTTTTCCCTTCATTTAAGTGTGTGAAGATATCATTTTTGCCACAAAGAACAGGACCTCTTGCTTAACGCCTAATCCGAACGGACAATTTGAGAAGCGTCTCATGACAGTGTTTGTTAGACATTCGCAAGAGATGGAGCCGTGAATAAACTTAGGTGTTGTCACTTTCGGGATTTGAACCACGGTCCTCGCGCTTAGTAGTGCAACGCGCTAACCACAAGGCTAAGGCTACTGCACCCACGAGATACCATGAGATGTTCATATCCAACGCATAAGATGCGTATGCTGACAGATATGGGCTGACCAAATTAGTTTCTGATTTTATTGGGAAATAGAGCTTTTATATATTACTTCATTATCAATAAAGATCAGCGAGGATCCATTAAATATCTTTCAGATAAAGAATGTAATCCAGATAATTACCAAGTACATGTTTGCTGTCCGGGTTAAATCTATCCCTCAACCGTCATGTTTATCTACTTAGAACGGTCCTTATTTTACTGCCTTCAGTAGCACAATTCAAGTTCGTCAAGATCAGACACTTCTTTCGAGCGGAATTAAACGTCAGCTCAACACGACCAAGGATTTCTTTATTCGCTTTGCATTCCTTCACTCAACATTTCCTAATCATTTTAAATGTCTAGTGCGGAGTTTTTTTTTTCCAAGTCTATATAGATGTAAATCTTAAAAAGTTCTTGATCGAATCCTTGCCTCCATAAGCCGTCAACATAAACGGGGACTAAGATATTCCAAAGAACTTTTTCTTCCAAAAACCAAGGATTTATGTTTTTAATGTGTTTCATGTTCAGCGCCATTCTCTATGAAGGGGACGACGAGGACTTTATTACTAAATTACCTTCTTAGCTCAAAGTAACAATTGTTGACATAGTTATGTATCCGTTTGATTTCTAACAAGATATCGTCATAAGTTGCTAGTTTGTTGAGTCAGTTCTGTTCGCCGTACATAGATGAGAAATGAAGAAGTTGGTTGATAACGTTAAATGCATTAGTCCCTTTCAGAAAATCAGATTGCATAGGTTTAGTAAGGTGTTTATTTAGCCCCTATATAAACATGCTTCATAATTAATGTTATTGAGAGTAAGTACTTTTTGTATGTTAACTTTTTGGATGTAATATGATTTTCTGTATTGAAGTATATGCTAAACAATACTGCTACTCTAACTCATGTAGCCATAATCTTCTTTTCATTTTCGTTAATTTTTATTTTGTGTGTCTAATACCCAAGATGTTTCATATCCTCATCTTTATTCAGAATGGCCTTTCACCTATAATATAAAAAGTCGTTCACTTTTGTTATTCGTTGACGCAATTAAATTCGTGGACCTCCCACCCGAGGAACACATCTAAAGAATACAAAAAAATTATGTTCTTTCCGTATTGTTCCGGTTTGAGGTTTACCTTTTCATATCCCATCACCCTATTGTAGTTATGAACATGACGGGTAATATATTCTACATATGTATTCCATATCCAATCAATCAATTTGTTACAAATTTTATTTTCAAAGGTTAATGCCTTGATTTTTGAATAATACTGGTGGGCGATTTCAGTTATTATCGAAAAAAATTATGTGGTTACTAATACTACATGATCAAAGTTACCATTTATGCTACCAATATTTAAATTTTGTGTGTAAGTATGAAGTCGAATAAATTATGATCCAAGACATGCATGAAAGCTTGAACTAAAAGTTATGTAATCTAAGATGATAAATAAAAAAAAAATTGGTAGTTTTAAGTCCTAGCGTGATGAACTCAAACAATTTATTTCGTTTGTACTCTTGGAATAGGTTATGTCGTTAACATTTTCTTTTAAGCATTCATACACAAATAATATATTTATGAAAGTGATTTTCGTCAAAACAAGCAATAGCGTTAACCATATTATATATATAGATTAAACTCGCACCAAAAAGATATACATAATTTATATTAATCAGATGAAAGAACAGAAAATACTACCAAAAATACCTACATTTAGAATGTACATAAGGTTGATGAACATTTTAGTGGATTCACATTTTGTCCCCTTTGTTTGAACCCGCTAGCTGCTTTAAAGAGAATTCAACATTGAACCCGGAAGAAGCGGTGTCCTCGACGATACCAATATAATATAGCCCTGCTCACTTTTCCAGGCCTTTGATAATATTCTCATGGCTGAAGCTCGGCGCCTTAAGATGCTCTGAACATACTATATTCTATTCAAAGACGAGTGATTCCCCTTATCGACGATTCTTATAAACCTGTAGAATCGCAACCATTTACTCAACGAAGGCGTGTAGGAAATTATTCATTTATTTAAAATGCCTTTACGATAGGTGATCAGAAAAACAGAAGAACGAATACGAATACCAAACCTCTTATTGTTACAGAACAAACACCAGTGGGAGGAAAGCACAAACTCTTCAGGGCGAAGAAAGAATTATCCACCCGAAACCACCAACTAGAATGATCATCTTTTTATGCAGGATCTCCTCAGTACTTTGAGAAGATCGTCTGATAAGGTTATATCACTAAATTGTACTTTCAGTCCGAAGAATCCGCGGCAAAAACCTAGCCGAAACATTCGATACTAAAAAATATGTCGTCGGATTTCCGTAACATATTTCTTGAGAGGATTGTAGGCCAAAAACGCAATTTCCATGAATCTGTACAACTACCATAATAAGCCAACGAATGGGCGGACCCAATTCGCTATTAACTATGACAACTACATCTCTTCAGAAATCAAACGAAGAATTGCATTTATCAACCGCTGTTCCTTCGTGATAAGACGGCAAGACGAAGCATTGTTCGTTCCTTGTTCGTTTTGAGCGAACAATTTTTCCTTGCAACAGCAGTCATGCTAGCTTGGCTTTATCCTGAGATCGTCGAATTGGTGGGGGTTCTTTCTACTCAATTTACGAACGGTTACTTTTACCATGCCTTTCTTCAGATTGAACTGAAAAAAGCGCTGCACCTTCTACGACTAGATTGGCTAAGCCAGATTAAGCGATTAATTAATAAGATTCCAGCCAAGAGAATCTCCAAATTCATTGATTAATTATACCCCGGCTTACTTACTTACTTACAAAGTGTCGCTACAGTCCGGATTGAACCTGGGCGTCAACCATCATGCCTCTCCAATTAGCCCGGTCCTTAGCTAACTGCCTCCAGTTGCACACTCCAAGTTGGTTGAGGTCGGTTTCTACTTGTGCGCGCCACTTAAGACGAGGACTTCCTCTACCGCGTCCGACGTCTGGCTGGGAATCGAAGACTCTGCGAGCCGGAGTATTGGTGTCCATTCGTTCTACATGTCATCTTAAACGTCCAATGCGGAGTTTTTTGACCAGGGGCATGTCGCTGTACAGCTCGTATAGTTCTTGGTTGAATCTTCGTCTCCATAGCGCGTCAACCCAAACGGGACCGATGATTTTTCGAAGAAATTTCCTCTCAAATCGACCAAGGATTTCTTCATCCGCTTTTGAGACGCTCCATGCTTCAGCGCCGTAGAGCAGGACTGGGATGATCAGGGTCTTATATTAGATCTCCTTAGTAGTTCGAGTGAGGGCCTTACTACTGAATTGCCTTCTTAGCCCGAAGAAACAGCGGTTGGCAAGAGTAATTCTTCGTTTAACTTCTGACAAGATGTTGTTACCAGAGTTAATAGCGGAGCCGAGATAGATAAAGTCCTGTACTACCTCAAAGTTATATCTGTCAATGTTGACGTTCTGTCCAATTCGTCGATGTTGTGTGTCCTTTCGTGTTGACAGCATATACTTCGTCTTGCCCTCATTTACTGCTAAACCCATTTTTGCCGCTTACTTCTATATACTAGCAAACATGCCTATGACATTTCATTGAGTCCTACCAATGATGTCAATATCGTTGGCGTAGTCGTACAGATTTTGGCGGCTTTGAAATCGATGAATAGGTGGTGGGTATCGATTTGGACTTCTTGTGGTTTTTCCAGGATCTGCTGAAGTGTGAAGATTTTATCGGTTGTGGACTTTCCTGGCCTAAAACCACACTGATAAGGGCCGATCAGATTGTTGGTAAACGGTTTCAGGCGTTCACATATTACGGCAGATAGGATCATGTAGGCGATGTTGAGGAGACTTATGCCTCTGTAGTTGGCGCAGTTTAGAGGGTCTCCTTTTTTATGGATCGTGCAAACTGTGCTGAGGTTCCATTCTTCAGGCCTACTTTCTTCCGACCAGATTCGGCTTATGAGTTGGTGGATGTTACTTACCAAGTCATCTCCACTGGCTTTATAAAGCTCGGCGGGAAGGCCGTCATTTCCGGCATCCTTATTAAGCTTTAGTTTAAATATTTCATCCTAACTTCCCTAAGGTCGAATGGTTGGCAGTTTTCGCTGTCGTTGTCAATGTTAAATGGTTCGTTCTGCTTGACAGCGGAATGTTGTTCGTCATCGCCGTTTAACAGTCTGCAGAATTGGTTCTTCCATATCCTCAGCATCGACTGTGTCTAAACTACGATATTTCCTTGTTCATCTCGACAGGATGACAGTCTTGTATCCTTGGCTTTGACATTTTAAACTTTGGTAAAACTTGCGAACATCATTCCTGGAGTGGCACCTATCTATATCCTCGCGCGCTTTTCTTGCTCTTTTTTTTCCTTCTGAAAAGCCAGTGTTCTTCCCTTCTTCTCTGCCTATAGAGCTCAACAGCAGCTCAGCAGCTCTCGTCTTCACCTGCAGCTTAGCCTTGTGGCCTCACTCTTGGCTGCGAACAACTGTCGGCATTCCTCATCAAACCAGGGGGTTTTCGCTGGTGGGCGCGAGAAACCTAGCACATCAGTTGCAGCTGATCTAATGACTTGTTGGCATCGTTGCCATTGTTCCTCGACACTCGATGCTGATGGTATGGTGTTAATCGATAGGTTTAGAAATACGCGTTGCGTGAAGGTCTTGGCCATTAGTTTTTTTTTGAGTATTTCTAAATTGTTGTGGCGTGGTGGATATCCGCATTCTAATCTTGGCTGCAACAAGGTAGTGGTCCGAGTCGATGTTAGCTCCTCGGAATGTTCGGACATCCAAAATACTGGATGCGTGACTCTTGTCCATCGCTATGTGATCAATTTGTTTGACCGTTCGTTGATCTGGAGACCGCCATGTCCCCTTATGGATATCGAGGTGAGGAAACCGTGTGCTGGTAATAGTGGCATTTCGTTCTCTCTCAAATTGGCTCTCAAATTTGCCGGTTGATTATGATTATGGCTGATTATGGCAACAAATATATCTACGCACTTAGAAATTAATAGAGAAGCTAGGTTTAAGGCCCTTAATGGGTCATTAATGCCCTATATTTCATTTCATATTTTCATAACCTATCTGTCTATAGGTTTCGCGGTAATGTATTTCACTACTTCCTAATGCTCTTATTATTTTCATATAAACACTCTTATCTCATCAAGTCAACAAGGAGAATCTAACCTTTGTTGATTATGCTGTGATATATTACGCTTCATGGTATTCTTTTGGTTAGTAGAACTAAAGAAAAGGTTCAAATTAAGAACACATGCAAAACCCTTAAACGTAACACTTCTCTTAAACGCAATCGCTGGTGTTGGTGCGGTATTGTGATATTCCTAGTCAATTTCTAAGTAACTCCCAATGCACATATGAGTGATTAATAGCAATAAATGCTAATCGACCTGTTACTCAGACATTGACCTTTTTAATGGTTTTCATTTTTAAATAATAGTGATAGGTACATGCGTTAATTATCAGTCATTGACTTTTGTTTGATTTAAAACGAATTTTTAATTAGTATTGTCAAATTATTGATTTATGGATTTTTTTATGTAATTCCTATTATTTTGTAATTACCAACCAATTCAAAATGAAAAGAGTTTAAACATGTTATGCAAGTTTTCTCTACACTCGCTTTATTGCAGAAAAATAAATAAACTAGAAAATAAGCCGATTTCTCAATAATCGATCACTCACTTTAGAGCTTACTGTACATACCCAAATAATTTGGAACAAATTAAATCCCTTCATTATACATCTCACTTGTATTTCATTACTATACTTTTGAACCGGTCTTCGCCGGGTTAATATCTTTGTATTTATTTTATGAACCTATTTTGTAACGGATAACAAGTGTCAACTGTAAAACATTTTTTATTGAATTTGGGGTTAAAACGTTTAGGAAAACGATATAAAGTTCATAAAAATTCATTTGAAATTATTAGATTAATAATGTTTTGCAAAGTAAAGGCAATTAGCTGAAAGAAGGAGAATGGGAATCAACAACTTTTATGATCTTAATCGTTTCAACAGCTTGAGATAAGTACGTCATAAATTAGAACATGCAAGTCCCTTTGGTTAATTGATATCATGCTCTTCTACGGCATCATCACTGACAGATCGACGGGATACTTCTCGCTTAAATGAAACTACTAGGAAGCTAACTGGCTAGTATTTTCACCATAACACGATTGATTGCATCGTGGATTAGAGTTAGCTTTTGGCGAGTCAATTGGAAATGGATTATAATAGAATGATCTGTATCTGTTGCAATAATACTATGCGATCACTAAATTCGCTTTAAAGGAAGTATGCATATATAAAATACGACGTATCTATTTTGATTCGTATGCAAATGAAACTCTATTTTTTATACCCTATCCCATATGGGTATATTAATTTTGATAAATAATTTGTAACATAGAGAAATAATTGCAACAGATAGAATTTATAGTTTTTGACTTCATTATCAACCATGTTAATAGTTAGATTTCGATGTTGATCGTGCGTCGTTTCGTACATTTTAGGATGAATTGTTTAATTTTAATTTTAACTTTTTGCATTCAATGTGAATATGCCTAATTAGAAAGCCTTTTGTTGCTATTTAGCGAGGTTGTTCTACAATCTACAGAAACTATAGTGACATCTGCAAAAGATGCTTTAGCAATTTCTGCACTTTAGATCAATAATAAAAATGTAAGCACAGAGGTTTTTATTTAGAAACTCTGACTTTTAGCCTCCTCGAACCGATCAGTTGGTGACTACTAATACGTAGGTGGATAGGGTGCAAACGTCTATATAAAGCCTTGGCGGCAGCAGATGAATTCAAACTAAGATTCACATTCATTATTTTTGATTGCCAAAGAATTCCCAGGATGGAATCAACGGCGACATCATAATTCCCAGTTAGGATGCTCAAAGTGAACAACTTGTTTAAACCGATTCGACAAAGCGGAACTAGTGGAAGCCCTAAGTTGCTACAAATCAGATATCAATACCATCCAGGAAATACACGGGGTTGGTCGGAGGACGAAAAAGTGTGACATCTACTACGGTCTGTATTATAGTGAACAAAAAATACGACTAGCGAATGCAATAATAATAACAATTCGTATCAAGACCCAATTTGCCAACATAAGCCTTATTATACTAACGCAAACGGGAGAAGAGTGGATATATTTATCAGTATTGTCGCAAAACAAAGCCTACACGGCAACGCGACATGGGCTAATTGATTTCGCTGCAGAACGAAGTGCCACTATAGCTCACATTTTCACCCCTTGATGGCGGTCTCCACATCAATTAACGATCAATCAAATTGACAACAATGCAATTGACAATAGCGATTGATGTATCCACTATTTTCGATGTCTAAACAATCCGAGGGACTAAAATTGATTGTAAACAATACCTCGACCACATTGTTGCAGCCAATCTGAGAATGCGGAATCCACCATGCTTAATACTAAATTTAATGTCGAAATACTCACAATAGAGCGATGTCAAATAGCCTTAAGATCCGGGGCAACTGGTGTACCAAAATCCTCCAGCCCACCCCAAAGAAACCCTTAGGTGTAACGAAGAATAACGACTGATGCATAAAGCCGAAAAACGAGTGAAACGTGGCAAAGCTAGAGGAGGTGCCACAATTGAGCTTTATAGGCAAAGAATGGGGGAAGAATACTAGCGCTTAAGAAAGAATAAAAGGGGAAAGAAAGAGCTGTACAATAGGCCTTTTTAAAAAAAAAGTCCGCGGATCAATACTTCGGCTTGAAAGAATCTTCGATTCCGAGCCATATGTTGAGTGAAGTAGATAAACCAGTAATAAGTACGTAGTTGCAGCCAGCTAGCAAAATACAGAATAGGAGCATTTTATACTGTAGCTCCACTTAAGTTAAGTTTATTAGGAATATATATACAAAATGTCCCTGGTACAACTGCTTACAATTTTTATTTAAGCCTAAATGACTTCACTTAACACCAAATAATTAAAAAATAATGGCGTGATTAGAATTCTATGAGAAGCTTCTTACCGCTGATACTTACTGTATAACTGTATTTCCATAAATCGCCTTTATCTATTTTTATAGATGGCTGGTCTGATTTGATATTGAGATATTTATATCTAGGATGACCGAAAACACCCTCTATTCCCATAATAGCCTTAAGATCCGACGCAACTGGTGTGCTAGGTTTCTCCAGCCGAGTTTCTCCACGACTGATGCATGAAGCCAAAAAACGAGTGATACGTGGCAAAGCTGGAGGAGAGGCCGAAATTGAGCTTTATGGAAGAAAGAATAAAAGGAGCAAGAAAAACACCCAATATAACGAAGTATAGTCGTTTCGAGCAAAAAATCCTTGAAACAATTTTCAGTTTTGTTTGCGCTATTGAAGTATAGAGATTAGTCCCAAATTTTAAGAGCTGTACAATAGGCCTTAAAAAAAAGACCGCATTGACCCATACTTCAGCTTGGAAAAATCTTCGATTCCGAGCCATATGTTAGATGAAGTAGATACGCCAGTAATAAATACGTAGTTGGACCCAGCTAGCTAAACAACCGAGGAGTAGCATTTTATACTGTAGCTGTAAAGTTTATTAGGAATAGATGTAAAAAATGTCCCTGGTACAACTGCTTAGCATATATGGTTTTTTTCAATCGTTATACCCAATTGTATTGAAGCCTATATGACTCCACTTAGCACCAAATAATTTAATAATAATGGAGTGATAACAATTCTATGAGAAACTCCTTACCGCTGATACATGTACTAACCTTATAACTGTATTTACATAAATCGCCCTTCTATTTTTATAGGTGGCTGGTCTGATTTGATAATGAGATATTTATATCCAGGATGATCGAAGACACCTTCTATTCCCAGAAAGGAGCTGAGTGAAAATTCTTTACAATAGCTGGCACTTTTTTAATTACTCTTTCTTGTAAGCGGTATTTCAAGCTTCATAAACTAAAGAACACGAAAATTGTATTTCCATTGTACAACTTCAATTGAACAAAAATGCACCGTCTTCTTTGTGTCATCGGGTTTACTTTTAAATTCTGAGTTATTGACTACACCTAACGGCTTACATTATACTGGTTATCTATCTAGTAAACTTAATACGGTATTGCATTCTACTTATCTTGTTTAGAGTGACTCCCTGCACAAAAAACCTGCGAAATCTAAAAAAAAAGTATTCATCTTGAAGTTCACTTCATATTTATCATCAATTCCCTTAAGTTCACAACCCATGTTGCTATTTTTAAAACAGATCCTCGAGAAACGTCTACCTATACCTCTACCATATCCACGTTTTGTTCGTTCATTCGTTTTCTTTTAACAGTGAATACGAACTCTCTGAAGATGGGTTCTAAAAGTACACCCACAAGAAGAAGAAAGAAAACGTCCCGAGTTCAAAAAAGAGTAATTTACCACTATCAGACTATTATAGCAACAATTTTGCAAAATAATAACAATACAACCAAAAGAAAAGCACAAACAAACAAAGACACGACAACACAAAGAAGTCCACCAAACGGGCGGACTAAGAGAAAAAACCTATGGTATGTAGACATGCTACATATAAGAAACATTTTCAAATGCTTATATAGGTACATACGAAACGGAAACTTGAAATAAATCCACCTAAAAAGACTATAGTGGTAAAGTGGTAAAGTGGTGGAACGTGTCTACCGATTCCTCACGTTCATCGCAAGGCTTATTTGGTACATAATCTATGTACCCATCTCCTTCATCAATTCGGGAAATGTAGTGGGGATTTCCTTTTAAGCTAAGACCCAGAATATGGCTTAAGAATTTTTGCTAGTGAACTTGACTTTTATACATACATAACCGATGATGATCTTGCATTAAAGTGCGTATAATAAAAGCCACGTAAATGTATGCATATATATGTATTTATGATACTACGCATCCCTATGCATACCCATGTGTGTTTATTATTTTTGTTTCTATATATACAAAAATATACATGCATGCATACATGGTTACATTAGGATACATGTAACAGGTATACATGTTTGTTGCTTCTTCTTCTGCTTCTACCTTGTTGCTCTTCTTCTTCTTATGGTTCTTGGTTTGTTGGTTGATTTGTTTGTTGGCTAAGGGCAAAAGTACACTGATTCTGATTATACTGGTCAGTACAGTCTATGAATCCACTGGTGAAGAAAGTGCCATCGAAGTGTGTCTTTGCATAGGAAATTGATTTCTTTAAACTTAAAGCTATTTCCAACGAATCCAAGTTCAAAGTGATACAGTCCTTTTAAAGCCGGTTCTCAATAAGATAGATCGAAATAAATCAAAGTCAGTTTTCAAAACTAACAGTGAGCTAAGGAACTTTATCGAGAAAAAAAGTGCCAACGAAACTTAACAACAACAACAAAGAAGCTAAAATGATTAAAATCTCGTTATTCTGCGTCCTGGGTGTATTGGCGTGTGTATCAGGTAATTCTGTTTTTATATTACATTTTAACTTAATGTTGAATATTTTGAATTGCAATTTAAAAAAATCATCGCTCTTAGAAGTAAGAAAACGTCAGTTGAAATTTAAAAATTGGAAAACTTAAAGTGTTAACGTATTTCGAATGCACGTAACGTTAACCTATTAAAATATAAATTTGTTGCCATAAATGCAAGCGGTTCCTCAGAAATTGGATAGGCTTAAGACACCCATTGAATAAATTAAAAATAAATGGGAATTATATATGCAATGGCCATTAATACGTTCCTATTGGAAATGAATAAAAAATATCCAACTGGAGGTTTTTTTTTAAACAAATCATGCCGTTAAATTGATTTGCCTTTTCCGTTTTTTCCCTACAGTTTTTTGATAAAACGGATTTTAGTTATCGTTTATTGGGAAATGCATTAAACCGCGGTCAAAGAGACCACAGTAAAGAACTTTAAATAATAACGTAAATTAAGGAGTTTAACCATATGAGCCAAATTTTTAAATTATTTTAACTTATAAATATTAAAATTTGTCCATCGAAAGTCTATGATTTCCGGATATGCATTTTTACAAATAGTTGTGAATTGTTTCAATTAATTATCGATTGCTTTCATAATTTTTCACTCAATTTTACAATTTTATTAAAAAAGTGATTGTGTTGGTGCAACGGTCTAATGGTTAGGGCGTTTGACTACTCTTGCGAAAGTCTAACAAAAATCCAAGAGTAAAGGTATGAACCTTTCCTTTAGTCCTTTAAAAGTCTTCAAGCAACTGGGGATTTTTTTTGTAAGCCAATGCCAATTTATCTATGACTTTCTATGTAGCAGCGCGGTATTGTTGAAGGCAGACTTAAAGTACATTTTTATTGATAGTCGATACATATGGGATGATTTTGTCAGATTATTGAGGCATGATTGGCCAGTGAAAAAAATGTATGGTGCTGGGACTAAACCTACTGCGCGGCAGTTCATCGCACTAATCTTGAACTCTTGATTTGTATTTTTTTAGAAACAACATAATGGTATACAAAAATGCTTAAATGAATGAATGGATGCATTTGTTGCTTAAGAATTGTTCGCTGGGCAAAGCATATTTCGATTGAGATGGGATGAGTATTCAAATTTTTGCCCTTCAGTTGATAAGGGGAATTCGTGCAAGCTCGTACGTTTACAGCTTGTGAAAATTTGTAAGTTCAGGACTAACATTCCATGAACGCCTTTAAAAATGCTCAACAGACTTAAAATAAATATTAATATAAAAGTCCTATTCCATGGATGATCTAAAATCTTTGAAATAAACAGTCTTCAATGATATATTCCTATTAATAAGATGTTCCAAGAATAACCACATTCGCCTATAAAATGGCAGTTCTTCTTGTGTAAACGATGAGTTACACCACAATTAAACTACCGTGAATCCAGGGCCTTCATTCCGTAAAGTGATTAACGTTTGACGATAACACATAAAATCAATCAATCAAGCGATTTCTCATGAGGTCTGAGTGATAACCGTTTTCATAAAGGGATTTTTAATAGGAAAATTTCTATCAATAAGAATAACAATATTCCGAAAATATATTATCATGGCTATAGCGTATGAGTATTATACAGGGATGGTATGATGCATTTTTATATGAAAAATAAATAAGCGGAAGCACCATTTACGGAGAAAGACTACATTCTACCGAACACATGTTTTTTTTTTGCATTTCTCTGTTCTGTGCTCATGCCATTTAACGCCGTCAGTGCTAAAAACGATAAAAACTCGCAAATTATAAAACAAAAATTGAGTCCAAAAATGAAAAGAGATATGTATATCGGTTTCTTAAGATGTCCTTGCTACAAGATAAGACAGCAACAAAACACATTTTACAAATTTGGAAGAACTTTTACAAAACTGCATTTATAGACATTTCAAACTTTGAATGCGTTGCGGTCAGTCTATTTCTATTTAGTTCAACCGAAATTGAGCATTTAAAATGTGGTTTAATTTAAGTATACTTGCGTGCACGAATAGTAGTTTAAATTTTCTTATGAAACCATTCATTTTATACATATATGGCTTGCATAAGTCAAGAAACACCCAAAATACTTCAAAGTTCACGAAATTGCTAACATCATTGCAATATGGAATAATGCAAAAGCATTAGTTTACCAATTTCGGCTGTAAGGTCTAAGGAGAAACCAGAACAGCTCAGCTAAAAAATCTATTTTCAAATCTCTACAATTGCACCCGAAAGTGCCATACTTAATAGATGTGGATAGTATTGCAAGGATATCTTGAAACATACAAATGTACTTAATCTTTAACTGTCATTCAAACTGTCATTGGATTTTATTTTTTATTTTTAAAATCATTATGAGAAACAATATCGCTGACGAATTTGTGAAGTGACTTTAAAAACTGAAGTCTAAATGGCATTACCTAGAATGTATTAAAAGAAAAAGGCTTTGAATAAATTAACAATTTTCTTTAAATGTAAAAAAAATAAAAATAAAACATATTTGTTCAAATGACATGAAAGTTTAAATCTGTCGAAAAAATGTTGTGTGATCCACTAATCTCAAACTTTAGATTCATCCTGTATTGCATTTTAATAACGGCTTTCAATTGGAGAGTTCCCCATACGAATCCATCAGCTGAGATACCATGATTAAGTGGAACAACATTTTCCGTAGAGTTAGAGTTTATCTGTTAACATTTTTTTTCGGCATATATTTGAACCAAATAATCAGAAATGAATTTTATCCATAAAGAATAAATAAACAAGTATCCTTGTTAAATAACAAGTGGATAAGGGTATTTGTTTATCATTTAAATGTGATATTTTGTAATTTATATTCACTTAATATTTTCTGAAACAAAGGTTTTAACAACATTTGTTTGTTTTCAAAATATTGCTGATGTTTCAATTTAAAAAGTGGTCTTTTCTTGTAAATATAATCTTATATGCACAGATTTATTTTTCTATCAGAAAGAAATATTCACGAATAGCATTTTGAAAACATTAAGGTCAGAACCATTTTCGGCGCAAAAATGTAAAAAAAAATTAAAACTGAAAAGTTTCCACGAAAAAATTAATTTGATTTGGAACTAGGGCAATATATCTTAAGGTGTGTTTGCTATAACAAAATCAAATTAAATCATTTTTGAAAACTACGGTTTTAGATTAATGTTTCGGGTATTTTAGCGAGAACACAGTTTTCGGTTCTTATAAGGTAACGAAAAAATATATCCAAAAATTCCGTGCTTTGACTGCTCGAAAAACCTGACAGTTGCACAGACTGATCTTGGTAAAATATGGTTTGCATGTAAATATAAATATTTGTTTGTGAGGTATTGATACTCGCAAGGATCGTTTTGCGCGGCCAAACTGAGATAGGTTAAAAAAAGGTAGATTTTTAAATTTTATAGTAAAAAAAAATAATAGAGTGTAAATGTTGTAAAAATACATCAAAACATTCCCATTAAAGGCAACAAATGGTAACAAAACCCTACAAATTGCAAAACAAAAAATTCCTAAGTCATGGTCATTTCAACTGCAATTTGTAATCTACTGTCCAAAAAGAAGTGGTCATGTTTATCTTAATCTGCTGAAATAGCAAATTGCATAAAAAATAAATTACCATGCATGATCGCGCTGAACATTCTTTTCCATCAAAAATAAGATTAAACTTAAATCAGTATTGTTGCCCTGCAATACTAAAAATAATACCCATCCTTCATCCATTTACTTACATACATACGCCACTTGAATAGGATAAAGGTATACCATAAACCCTATAGGCCCCCAATTACAAATACACGTTCCTACCTCCTATATTCGCGTATTATATTCTATATGCCCATAAAAACAAGTCCATTCCCAGCGAGAAAAGATCTTAAAATATCCCAGATCATTTCTGCATTTTTTTTTGTAATTGATTGCTGTTATATCTTTATATATATTTATATACTCACATACATATATATATATATTGGTAGTTGATTGGGTTAGTTGGTGAGGGTGAGGGTAAAATTCTTTGATTGGGTGAGCAAGGATGAGAGATTTAAGATAGAATAGAAAATCATGAAATTGCAATTTTGAAATATTGAACGCGCCAAAGGAAAACAGAGAACGAGAAAAAATAACTCGGCGCATAAGTCCCATTCGTAGATCAGGACTCGCACACTCAAACAAGTTTTTCATAACTTGATTTACAATGCTGATATATGCTTTTTTTATTTATTATTGACTAACCAACTGTTGAATTAATGTTGCATTTACAAACCGTGAGCTGAGTGTTCTGAAGTCAGCGGGATACTCTTGCTGATATCAATTATATATCACTCCTTCGGAATGGAATATGATTGGATTTAAAAATAGCACACATCCATGACTAAGTTGTTCTACACCATGGTAACAATGGTCAGTCTTTGTTTAAGCAATTTTTGAAAATTGTACATAATTATAATGACAATGTAGTATAGCGACTATTTACCATTCTTAGAACCTATTATTGTTCTTTGAATAAATCTATTTGTATTATTCTCACAAATTATTCTTCATGGTCAACTTGCCAGAGACAAAGAGTTCAGTAGCAAACTGTGGTTGGCGTTTCTACAGATGCCATGATTGCATCTCTAAGAAGGGCGGTCGGCATTTTGTCACAACAGTAATAAATAAGTGAATAAATGGGGGAACAATTTTGTTCACACAATCTCATGTCCATTCCAACTTCTGGTGTTTGATTTGCATTTGTTTTTTTTTTTAGGTTTAGGTAACCTGACAGATAACTATAATGAAAATGAATAGTTATAATATCCCTATTTTTATCATTTTCACCTTTGGTAACCTCTAACGATAAGTTAGATGGCAAGAGAAGCTAAGTTGTAGCTTGCGGGGAAAACACCTACTCCAAACCAATTGTTTACTTTGAAGCCATTGATCTAAAATATAATATAAGCATGTTTTTCTATTCAAGATAAGACTGATGTAATAGTTTACGTCATTTAATGATGGAGAGTAATGTTAGGTTAGGTTAGGCATGTAAGGTAAGTAAGTGCATTTTGTAGTAAGAATGTTCAGTTTGATTGTGCTGGTGTTAACTACTAAACCAAACTCAATGGTCTATTTAGGTGTCCATTTTAAATAGTTTTCTAGGGTATTTAGATAAATATATTAAAGGGTTTTTCAATAAGAGCGCCACAAAAGTTTTTTTTAATAAAAAAAACGTTTTTGGATATCAATGAAATTCTTTATTCCTCTGAAAGTACGTTCAATGCCATTATTTATGGAACTCGATTTCTTCTGCATGGCCACCACGGGCACGCTTGCAGAGGTCCAGACGCTGAACCCAATTTTCGACGGTTTTCAAGCATAAATCGGCCGATACTGCAGCAATTTCACGTTCGATATTCGTACGAAGTTCATCAATCGTCGCTGGCTTGTTGGCATAGACCATGGACTTGACGTAGCCCCACAGGAAATAGTCTAACGGCGTCAAATCGCACGACCGAGGCGGCCAAGCGACTGGACCATTTCGTGAGATAACACGTTCTCCAAGCTTGGTTTCCAATAAATTGATTGTGGCAATTGTCCTGTTGAAAAAATATTCGGTTATCATTGAACGGTAGCGATTCCCATTCACAGTAACGTGCCGGTCTTGATCATCACGGAAGAAGTGCTTTCCCATAGGCCTTTAATGAAATGTTTTAAATTCCCAAAATGTTGTCAAGAAAAATGATTAATCCTCATGAACGAAAAATCCATGAATGAAATTTGTTGCATCTAATGAATTTGTGTAATTTATCATGTTTAATACATAATCTATAACAGCTAATAATATTCTCTAACGACTATCTCCTGTATTGCATTTTTAAATGGTTTAAGGGGAAGACTTACAATTGTGGGGCTTACATTGGTGAGTATCTCCAAGCAAAATAGTTCTTTCGTTCAAAGAGCAAGTTATCGAATTAAATGATTTTCCTTTGTCGCCCTACTCTATGGCTGATTATCTTAACTAAATACAAAGGCGATATATTAGCAATAATTTTCAGTAAACAAAATGAAAATATTGACTATGATACGTAAAGTAAACTTTTAATGATATTAAAGAGTGAATGCACATGTTAACGAATAGATTGATAATATTAAAACCTCTTTTTTGCTATCATCTACATTTCTTAAGAGCCAAGAAGCCTTACCAAACAATCGAAATGCTTATATTTCATCTCACGCGGTTAATTTTTCACATGATCAGACCCCTTACATATCAAATAAAACATCATCGGTTGAACCATCTTGTCCCTTACACACAATCTTCTCTCACATTTGAACGTTAAACGAACGCAATCAAAGTCAATTCACTTCAAACGAAAGAGTTGACCAGCAAACTGAACATAATATTGATATTGACAGGACAGTTTCTCAAGTTGCTTTCGGCATGCACACAGTAACATGACTACATCTGGCACATTAGTACCTCATCAGTCACTAAGCGTATTATATTTCTCATGTTTAGATAAGATGCTTGCAATTTTTTATGCGACTTGTTAGCGCTTTTATTTCGTTGGATTTCTTTAACATAAAAACGCGCTGTTGTCAGTATTCATTTAACAAAAAACGAGTCAATGGACGTCATCAATTTGAGTGCAGAAACCTTTCCAAAGAATCGTTCAGTTGATCTGAAACCGGAAGCGAATTATTATTATGCTTATTATTACAATGCTTTACAAATTAATGCTGTGTTCTTCAATTTTTTTTTAAATTCGTTTAGATTCATCTGTTGAATGGTAAGAAATTTTCTTAAGGATATACACAGACCCACATATGAGTATGTTCCTTCAAAAAACGATCTCTCAACTAATTGAAATGAGATGTTGTTGTCTAATGCATTGATCAAAAATGACTGTGCAAACTATTAATCATTAAAGTTGTCCTGAGACGCAACAATAGGCATATAATTATTATTAGTTTCCTCCAAATAGGTAAAACACAACAAACAAACAAAAAAATCTCCATTAACACTGCTGATGTTCCCGACTAGATTAGTTTTCTATGTGTTTGTGCTTACTACGTGACGCGGGAGTTTTATATTTTTGTTCCTTAGTTGTTTTGTTTTCTGAGTTGCCTTTTGCTGTCGTTTTTTATGGGATGGGGAAGTTCAGGGACCGGATTACCGCATTAGTGAACTGGTGGATAAGAAAAGATCCACGATCGAATGATCGGGTGACCGCATTGGGATAATAGCATACGTTGCAGTCACGTATCGGATGTATGTATGTACATTGGAAATCCTACTTAAATTGTACTAGTAAAATTTTACTGCCGACGAGAAGAATAGTATTTGTATAATGCCTGTGACATTGTGAAGTCTGTATAGGTAATTAATTGTGCATGTTTTTGAGGTTAAATGTTAAGTTAAACATGAACCGGGAGTTGGAAATGGATTTTGTCGTCTGCTTTTGGTATTGTACATGTTTTATGGATTTTTCATTGGCGGGATCATTGGCATTATGTGATTCGGTTCCGTATTAGTAAATACAAAGATTAAAGCGGAAAATTATGCAGTTAGCTTGAATAAATTTGTCTTCTAAATGCATTGGAAACACAATTCTGAACAACAACAACTAGACAGCTTAAGCAAATTGAGTGACTACCACAAGCGTCTATGGAGTCTAGTAGCTAGTATTTAATCTTGAAACACACTTCATGGATTGGATAATATAAAAGAAATAGATATGCCAATTATTAAAGATTAAACCTTAGAGCTTACTTCTATCGTTGATCCATATATTTTGTTTTCTTGTTCCATACTGATCTTTTACTGTTGATCATTTAAATCTTTTTTTTGTATTTAGAATGAGACTTTTTTTTCAAAGTCAATATAAATTAAATCAAATAACTGCATTTGCCTGTTTGACTTATTTTTCAATTCAAAGATTTCTTTTAAGGTCTTGTATTATGCTTAAGGGTAGATTGTTGATCTTTAATTTTGCCCAACCATGTTGCTCCACCACTCTTTGGCTGCATGACTATTTTACGTCGTGCACATAAGATCGATTGTTGCACTGTTTGGGTAGCACATTCTGCAGGATATATTTAAGACTTCGAAACGCTTATCAAAGGTTACCATTTTTTATCACAAATAAGCTGTAACAGCTAAAATCACGTGTCATTTAAAGTGAAAACAAAAAATTATCCGGCTGTGTATCAATTAGCTTGGTGAATACAAAATTAATTTTGTTAACCAGCTATTGAGTTCTTTTTTTTTTATAAAGTTGCTTAATTTTGGTAAATGTTTGGTGAGAGAGATGAAAAGATCTTTGTTTTTTACCAGAAGATTAGAAATAAAAACAGAAATGTCACAAATAAGCCAGTAGATCAAATTTTAATTTATTTTTATCACAATTGACACTAAAGCAAAGAAGTGAGTTTAAAGGACTAAAGTATTTTTATTTATTTAGAAATGTGAGAGAATCGAAATAAAGTGGTTCATCACCTCTTTCCAAAATATGAATGTGCCATAAATTTTGCAAATGACAGCGAAATGTAGAGAGATAAAAAGTTAGTCAACTATTAGTGATAGATCGATGCACACCTGAAGAACACGGTATTATTCTATTTATTACTATCACTATTCATTTTACCAATTGACAAAGCCGATTTCGATCTAAGTGGTTATGTGCATAATTAAAATTTTACATTTTGAGGCGCGTGAATCCACATTGAATTCCCGAAGACCCTATCAAAATTAATTATTGGTTTAGCATTTGCTAAACCGCCGATGGATGGCATTAACTTCAAAATATCTAGTAATCGCCACAATAGACGTTACATTTTTTACAGCATATTGCTGACCACAACGGAGATTTTAAATCACAAACTTTTTTCGAATTTGCACTCTCAACGACGTAAGTTGAAATGATTTTGAATTATCTTCTCAGATCGAGTTCAATGGTCAACTATCGTTTCCAAAAAAGATCATTAAGCAGCTGCAAGTGGTGGATGGCGTCACAAAAACGTTCTCTACTGACGATTGAAATAGTTATCCGTACAACACCTTGAGCAGCACTAGACATTCTTTTCCACCCGCTACCCCTAAGTATTTTCGGCAAGCAACGAATCTGTGCTAAACGACTCGATTCACTTTTATATCGATGGCTCCAAGACAAATGACGGTGTGGGTGCCGGTATCTTCACCGACAGGCTAAATCGCAGCCTATCTTTCCGTCTTTCTGATCATTGCAGCGAGCTCCAGGTGGAACTCATGGAGATCGAAGAAGCCATGTTTTGGCTGAAACAAAATGTTATATCTGCCAAGGATATAAGCATTTTTTCGGACAGCCAAGCAACCATCAAATTGCTGGAATCAGTCTCAACAAATTCTAAGACAAATCTAGATTGGCGACCATTTCTGCAGGAGATGTCAAAGCATTTTAACATTCACATATGCTGGGTACCTCAGCATAGTGATATTCCAGGAAACTGTAAGGCTGACGAACTCGCCAAAAATGGAACTAAATTACCAATTGTACCCGACACGGGTACACTCGGTATTCCTATCGATATATGCAAAAGCGCTTAATAGCGCATTTGCTAATCAAACCTCAAATAGAGTCTTGGCACGACGTGCGACTGATTTTGCCCGATAGACCGTATTTTAGCGCCACCATAGATGTCATCACGGGGCACTTTTCTGCAGGCACGCAGAAAAGCTAGGCATCTATTCAAACGACTTCTTTAGGAGCCTCATGGGCGGAGAACAATAAAGAACAATACTTTATCTCCTTTGTAACTGCCCGGCCCTATCAAAAATAAAGGAAGGTACATCTTGGACCTTACTATTTCCAAAATCTATGTGATTTGACAAAAACGGAAAAAAGCCTCATCCGCTTCATCAATAGCTGGTTTTCCACGGATCGAAAGGAGAATGGACCAGATCCACTGGGAAGCTGGCCGCCATGTAAATTTAATTATAATTTTTAAGAGAATTTAGGGAACAGAAAATAAAGAAAATCGCTTTATTTTTCTTGTGCTGGAGATGCAATTTTCTTTTAAAGAAGCAACACATGTATACTTGAGAGATGTCTTTGTGAGTGATTGAATTTAATATTACCACCAGTTAGCCGTGCAATTTTTGTGCAAACAAAAATGATAAAATTGATAAATTTGTACAAAACAATGAAGCTCTATATAGTCTAAAGAGCAAAGACTATAAAAATCAATCAAAGTAAAACATATAAATTAGTATATGTATCTGCACCCTCTGTGGCACGATTTTGAATAATGATACTCTCCTGCAAATGATGATTTTCTTGTGATGATGACTCCTCATCTCCAAAATTGGTTCCTTTAAGTCTTCCTTCCTCCTTAAGTGGCGCTACACTCCGGAATGAACCTGGGTTGAGGTCGCTTTCTACTTGTACGCGCCACTTAAGGCGAGTTCTTCTTTTAAGTAGGTATTCTTCTTTAATGTAGTTCTAATGGTTAAACTTTCCTACTTCTTCCAATAACCAGCGCTTACCAAACAAAATTGAGAAAATTAATTATCAAGCTTTTAATCGTGCAACGCAATAAAACCGTAACAAATATAATTATAGGTACCGTAATTTTGTTACCATATTCTATATAATTACTAATCTTACTTCCAAATTAAAAAATCATAAGGTCAAACACACTTGGTAGGTTCCCAAAAACAAATAGATATGCAGACATTCCATAATTCATGACACGAGTTTATTGAACTTTACGTTATATAATAGACGACGAAATATGTAATTACAGGAACCTATTATTCGCAATCATTATGAGTCATTGTAATAAAAGTGAATCACTAATAGGTACTTAAACTCATTACTATTTTGCGCAGAACAAGAAACGACACAAAAATAATCACATAATATGTGTTTCTTTTGCGCGTTTCCATTAAAATATTTATATGTTATGTTCTATTCGTTTCATATTATGTGTTCTTTGATAAAGGTGTTGGATATTATAGCTACATCCGTTAATGTTCCGTACGAAGATATAGTCACATTATTATGCAGCGATCGTTTCCGGCACGTAGACTCTTATAGGACTGACATTTGCGCTATTTCTAGTTTTTTTTTTTTTTTTTTCAATTTAAAGGATGGTTCCGGTTCGATACGAGTTAGTACATATTATTTGCATCTACTGAGGAATATATATACATTTAGTAAAGAAAAGAGCATTAGTATAGGTAGAGAGCCGAACTGCACATTTAGTTAAACAACTGCGTGAAAAAAATTTAACATAATGTAAACATTCCTTCGTAAGTTTTATTTTCGCTTTCTTAGTAGGGAAACGTTTTTGCGGAGTTTCACTTGCAAGTCTAATAGTTTTACGCCTGCACATGCGTACGGGAATAGTTGAAAGTTCATTAAATTCAAGTTCAATCATTCAAATATTACGTACAATGATTGTCGATACAAATTGCATTTAACAAGAACCTAGAACTATAAAAGAACTCTAAGACAGTTACATTTTTAAAAGTTGATGGCCTCACAGATTTGTAGAAAGCACATAGACCCTGCTCTATCATAAAGTTTTTTTCTCGGTTAATGAGTTTTAACTCCAACTGTAAAATGCACCGCCACACCGGAAATCGTTACAAACAAAAACACATTACGCGTATGGTATAATTAAAGAACGTCGATTATCTACACGTACGTAATATTATTAGCTACGACCAAATGGGTCTTGACTTAACGAGCTTACACTTTTTCTACTCTCAAAGATTATAAAGAACATAATTTAACATCATCACCAGCTCCATAGAATATAAATTAACCGGCAATGACAATTATTAGAACACAAGATATCAAAAAAAATTGCACGTCATTAAAATCCGCCTCATATCGTTATGAACTCGTCTTCCTTCATATCCACGTCGGCCGCGCTTCGGCTATTGCTCTTAGAATTTCCCATTCGATATTGATTATATGTTTGGTAACGTAGCCTTAAATTTCTTGAGAAGACAAGGTCCCCAAACGTTGACATTTAATAGATTTATTGTTATAAGTGATAAGTGACGTCACTCTGTTGAAACATATGTTGTTTTCGATTCATAATTCAGATGTCGATTTAAAAATTGATCGTTTTTGTTGCCAATAGGAAACTATTTCCGATTGATTTTTCTTATCTTTGAATTGATGTAATTTCATGTCAATGAAGTTGGTCAATTGTCAATTTCCCGGTCGCATAAGTTGTTTTTTTTTTAAACTAATATTTTACATAGAACAGCTACCATTTTCTTGATTAACGATAGTTTTTGACAACCAAAATGGTCGAGTTAAGGATTTCAGAATGAGTAAGAGATCATAGATCAGGCTATGTTTTAATTGGTCAATCACCCATTTCGTTAGTACCCAGGGCCGAGCTTTCTCACACCATTCATGTGTGTGTGTTTACTTTTTAGCACGATGGTGGGACCTATTATTTTATGCCGACTCCGAACGCGCAAATTTGAGATAAGCTTTTCTTGACAATTGATACTACTCGGATGATTTGTCAGATCATCACGAGAGGGGGGCCAGTGAAAAATCATTTAGGTGTTGCTACGGCTGGGAATCGAACCCAGACCTTCTGCGCGGCAGTTCATCGCACTAACCATCGCGCCACTGAGCCCGTCACATTTCTGCTGTAATTTTTTGTTCCACCCTCTTCTAATATTTTTATGTTCGCCATTAATTAAAGATCAATATGGGGAGGGGCTGTTAAGGTATTTTTGCAGTAAAAATAAGTAAATTCTAAAATATCTTGTAGTCGAGGTAAATGTTATCAAAATGAGACAAATTTACTGAAATGTTCGGGAATGCATTTGAGTAAATCTTTTCTCTCTTTTAGAGAACATTCGACATAAAACACATGTCAAAACAAAGGAATCGTCATTTTCAGATATGAAGTGAAAGTTAACTGATTTTTAACAACAGGAATTTATGCAGTACTTTATTTTACAGATATTTATATAGGGGTAGTTTATTTTCTTTCTTTTACTTGTTGACAATAAGTAAAACTCAGTTAAATTCGTAAGATTCAGTAAAAATAGTATTTTAGTAACAGACCTTATGCGTAATCCCAATTAAGAAAAAGCTTAGAAAATAATAGAAAACCTATTTCACGAACTGTAAATAATGATAATGTCCTTTATATTTTTAGCCCAACGCATAACAACAATCCATTTAGATGGAGTTCAATATTTCATTAGCCGAATGAATCCATACTCCCCCGAATTAAATTATTTCCTCGCATACCAATACTGTCGCTCATTAGGTCTGCAACTGGCTTCATTCGAGACAAAAGAAAAGGCACAGTCGATGACAACATATCTAAGAAATGCCGGCTATGGTAACTATGATTTCTGGACATCCGGCAACAGATTAGGTACCGGTATGTTCCTATGGATGAGCACCGGTCTACCGTTCAATGCAACGTTCGACTTTTTCGAAAACTCAGCCGATGGCATTCAAGCTGGACTCTTAGATCCAGTTGATCACAACAGTAACACATCACCACAAAGGACAGCTCGCGATAGGTATGATTTAATTGAAAAAAAATCAATCATCTTTATAAATATTATAACAACATTTTTTATTCGATTACAGTAGTAGCGGTTCTGAAAAGGGTTGTGTCATTTTGAAACAGCCTACACTTAAATGGATGCCAGAGGACTGCTCGACTGTTAAAGATTTTATTTGCGAACAAACCAGATGTTATTACTACAACTACGGAAGTATTCCAGTTTCATCTGCACAGGGGTAAGGCATCGCAAAGTGCCTACATAATTCATTCACCAATCGAGATACATTTTCAAAACAAAATCAGTTAAATAAAACCATTTCTACTATTATCACTACTACTATTGAAAAAAAAACTACTACTTCCGCGCACAAAACAAATAAATACACAAAAATGTCAACGACTTAAAAATTCACAACATTTGTGTAAACCACACATTTTGTAAAAAGCATTATTTGTAAAAAGCAAGCCAAGTAACCAGACTTAAGTGAGCTAAACCCCAACAAAAACTAAGGACGAGAAATTGTATTCTCGTCTTATACATCTCCACCATTAATGAAATAAATAATGTACACGTATGTATTTAGTCCTTAACCACATACTTAACTTTTTTTTTTACTTCTATGTTATATAATGCTACATTTCCTTTAACGTTTAAATAAACTAAACAACAACAAAAAAATGTAAATCCTTTTGAAAATAATTATGCTATATAAACAAATTTGAAAATTTGCTCAGTTGATTTCAAATCATTTTGCGTTTCATTATCCTGCGCAGGGAGTTGGGTTTTAACTTAATGTGGTGCGGGAGTTAACATGCGTATTTAAAATACGCAAATTGATTTGAAATCAACTATTTACTTGGTGGTTGGGGATTAGCTTTTTGTGTAAATTTGTTTTGTTGGGTACGCATAGATTTATATTTCTTCCACCTTTTTGCGTCTGAAACTTGATGTACCACAACGGTTTTTCTATGATGCAAGTTTATACATTAAAAAACAAATAAACCGTTTTGTAATTATCAAGTAGATAGGCTTGATCGAATCACACACATTATTTTAGTATTCATCTTAAATTTATTTATCCAGTATTAGATTAGTTTCGATTAATCGTACTGACATATCAAAATTTAGAAACATACAGTAAATAATGAGCCATTTATATGTTTCATTTTTAAAACGCTTTGGAAAATAATTTAATTTAAATGGTTGTTGCGGTTGTATAGTAAATATCTATCTCTTTTTCACGAATAGCTCAATTGGCATTTTGCAGTAATTTGTAAGATATAATAATATACAGCAAACAGCAAATATACATTAGGGAGCTTATGTGACAGGCTTTATACCTAAACGTTAAGACTACGCATCATTAGTACATGCTTTGTAACACTTCTTTCATGTGTTACTGATCCAAAGTTTAATTTAAATAGTGAATCACATGCTCTAATAGAGCCTTTATGTGCGTTAAACGTTATGTATTGCCTCACTACAAAAATGATTTGTTTTCTTGGAGTACTGCGTTCAAGAATTAAGCTTTACTTACCAAAACCAGAAATCGATCAAATTCATTTCAATAGTAGACAGCAGCTCTACGGTTCACAGTCGATCTTATCGCTGTTTTTATTTTCATATTTAAGCCTAATTCCATAAACCAATGTTTGCTTAATGAATATATATATGTACTGTCAATTAAGATAATTCGAAAACAGACTTGAATTAAGCTTTTGACAGGTACAGGTATAATTTCGACTTGTGTCACATTTTATTATCTGAAAAATTGTCGATATCATATTCGGCAGTAATTCAAAACATAAGAGTGCGCGAAACGTCTACACACATTGTTATGAGTCTGGAGGTAGTTCTTGCCCCTTCTCTAAACATCCTAGCTCAAAAATATTTTGTCTCTTGCCAGTAATTTAATTGACAAAAAAAAAACAAATACAGTAAACAACAAAATTTTGTTAAATCGTAGTTTCAAGGCGCCTAGATTTTACAACGAATTATATGGCTTTTCGAAAAATCGGGATATGAGTTCTAATTAAAAGCCAAGGTCAACTCACGCTTCACTCGATTTTTGTATGACTAATCTTTGTGTAAAGAATTTGAATTCATTCTGAAACATAGAATTTTCAGCGGTGAAGTAAAATAAAGTAAATGAATTCGTTTCGTTTGCCTTTTATAGAACAAATAACGTAATCATATGTCATAAGAAACAATTTGATTTTTAGACAACAACTGACCATGCATTGAGTTCTAAAAACAGAATTCTCTTTCTGTCTCTCCCTCTCATAAGCTCTCGCTTTTATATTTTCATAAGTACCTTACGCATACCTACTCAAATCAGTAAGATTAAGTAAAAATTATAAACAATGTCGAACTATGTATATAATATGATGTTCAAACCTTTCATCGCGTTATTTTGATTCTTTTTTAATATTTTCCTTCTATGCACACGTTTAAACCTTTTAAGAACACTTTTAAATATGATCATAATTTTTTTAAATTTCTGTAAACTGAAAAAAACGTTGTTTCTATGAAAATATATATATCCATAAGAAGTAAACGTGACTATATACCTATAAGTAAAATATATCGATATCGACATTGAAAAAATATCTTTTTTTTTTAATTTTTTATGGTCTGACCAAATCGATATTTTTCTGAAATGGAACCCGTTTTCCGAATAATTTTAAATATTTATCTTAGTCCTAATTAAAGTGGTATTTCGCTGTTTTTGTGTAAAGTTAATACACTTCATTACTTTTTTACTTATATAAATGAAACGAGAGCATCTCCTATTCGAGGTAGAGTTTCTCTAACAGCTTTTACATTTTTGTATAATTTATTATTGAAGGTCTACTCTGCAGGAATGAGCCATCTGATAAAAATCGATTAACCTATCTGACTGCAAAATCAATCTTTGGCATTTTCAAAAAGGTCTAGTTCTTTACTAAGTAATGGTAATACAATTAACCGAAATATAGATAGATTACGTATTCATTACCTCTTAATATTGGCCTAATGTTATCTGCCGAAGAACAAATTTTATTTACTAAGGAATATGTGGCTATTAATTTTATTAACTCAATAACCAACAACAAATAGTTATAACTACTACTACTACAAGGATTACAATTTTGACCTTTTTTAACATGTTCTATATTTTCTTATAATTTAGACGCCCAATCAGGTTCACGACACCACCACCAACTTCTGAAGAATTCACATCCACCACACCAATGCCCCTAATTCCCACATACGTGCAAGAAAGAAAAGCTCAAAAAGAACACTCCGAACCATCGTTGGCATCACTAAAATTAGACCACGAAGATGTTTTGGATTCAGAAGAAGTGCTCGATGATGAGGAAGAAGCAGAAGATCAGGGCCGCAGCTTGACTGATAACAACAATGTAAACGAAAAACCGTTGGAAACCGCTGAAAAGGTTGAAGTTTCTGAATCCGCAACAAGTGAAGAAGACGAAGATGTCGCCGATAGTAAGGAGGATGATGGATATGACAACTCTCACATGATCGATACCGAACAAGAGGACAACCTAGACAAAGTTTCGGAATCAACAGACAATGTCAGTCCTTCGGTTGAGCTGCACCTAACACAATATACCGACGATATGGATAAGGCCGTAAGTGCCGAGACCAACAATCACTTCAATGACGACAACGATGGTGTCGAACGTCAAAGTTTCCTCTCATTGACCGATTTGATTCGTACACTTCATCCAAATGAAAAACAAGTTCCACAAATAGACTCTGACTATTCAAACGCTATGCGAGTTCTTGGTGAAACCTCTTCTGTAGTTGCTAGTGGTGTTGAGGAACCACACAATGCCATGGATTCATCTATGGAGTCAATACATCGACAATTAAAAACCGATATTTATTAACAACATTAAAATTACAAAATTTAAAATTCCACAAAAAAAATACGCAGTAGTAGCTTCCTAAATTTAATTTAAAGCGGATTTTAACTTTTCTCATATCTTAAACGTAAGCTATATGTATAGGTTCAACCTAAGCCTGATCTATGTTTAAGAAAAAAACTGAAGGGTAAACGATTTATACACTAAATCGAAGACTTTTAAGTATTTTTTGATTGTGCTTTCGAGATTTACATTTTGAATAACATTCTTAAAAAGTACTTTACATCCTTAGCCCTTATTTATTTTTAATAATGTACTAGATATACGAATACAAAAAGACATATCTTTAAAATAGTTTCTTTTTAGGAATATTGTACAATAAAGCAACTGAACTCATATTCTATTAAACATTTTAAGTAAATAAAAAAAGAAGCAATAATTTTTTTGTACTTATAAATATCGACTATAATGAAAATAAATGCGAAAAATGTAATATGGTTTGTTTTGATTTGAATTATATTGGACATGAGCGTTATCGATTGACAGATTAAGAGATGTTCAAAAAATTTCGACAAACATTGCTGTAGAAATACTTGACTTTAAGTTTGTTAAGCAATAGGCATGTTCCCGTACTTTTGCAATAGAAACTAGTGAATACGTAAATCTGGCAAAGAAATATCTGACATTAACAGTCAAACATAGCTTTTCCATTCATAAGTGTGCAACGTTAACATTTTTAGAGCAAATAATGGGATTTCCAATTTAAATTTGAGATGCTTCTCATGACAGTTTTATAGTCTAGAGTATTTATCAGACTTGCAAGAGGTAGGACAGGCCTATCGCGAATAAAATGTAAATCAGATTGTTGAATGGAAAAATTTTATCGTACAAATTTATTCACGATAGGCCTAATTATTAAAATCAATGATTTTTCATCAAACATTTTTTCGAATATTTTAAAATTTTAACGAAAAAAGTTTTTTCATTGAAAACGCCCCTAAAAAATGAGCGTGGCAATAAACTTTGTATAAACCAAATTTAGACATTAGGATTGTCAAGATATGTTGTTCTGACACTTTTTAAAAATTTCTAACGGTTTGGCCGAAAACTTCGTTTTTCTAAAAAGGGGGCGGGGCAGTGGCCGGATCTATACTTGTTCTGCTGGGAGCACCAACTAGTCCGTGTACCAAACTTTAAGGTATATCTAGCTAAATTATTTCACTATTTTACAAACTATGTATCAAAACTAATATGCCCCTATGAGATGGGGTATAAACATTAGCTTTCCCTTTTACTCATGTTTGGGTACAGGAATGGCAATATGAAGGGTTAAAAATTAGTAAAAACAAATTTGGTCACGATGGAAAGGACATCTTCATTCAATAAAATGTCTTCAATTGGATTGAGCGCATTAGTGAAAAAGTAGCACTAAATAAAGTGACGCGGCAGTCTAGGCTGAACCTGGGCCTAAACCTCTCCAATTAGCCCTTAGCTCCCATTTGTACATTTGAAGTTTGTTGAGCCCAGTTAGTGATGGGCATAATCGAATGATTTAAATAATCGATACATTAGTAACCGAGTGATCTGTAATATCGAATGATCATTCGAGATATCCAAAACTCTTAATACTAATACGAAAAAAACAAAAAATGTCATTACTAAAATCGCCGGAGTTTGCTACGTTTGCGATCAACGAAAAATTCAACACTTCAGATTCAGCCATCCTAAGCTTCCAATACAGTATTAATGACCACATCACAGCCATATTTCAAATCGTTTCTGTAGCAAATACCATTTACCGTAACGTGGCAGTCATTTTAATCGACGAAAAGAAAACGGGGTAATGAAAATCGCACTACACAGTAACTTTTTGCACATGAGGGTTCTCAGCTGTGCAGTAACGCATATATTGCTTATTGACGAAGAGAACACTGTGAAATGGAATGATTTGTCTCGTTTGTGACGGACGCCTCTATGGCAGCAATAAAGTGTGGGATTTTGAGCTAAACGAAGTCTCACTGGCACGCCAAGATCGAGTATTCTGACACAATTTTGTTCAGTTGCTTGTCTACTGGGAGGAGAATTACAGCCAGACTCCGAATTTCAGTAGTTAATTTTTGTTATTTGTTAACGTTGTTCCTTCGAGTACTTCATCATGATGAAAATTTTGTTTTACTGAATATTATGACATTGACAGTTCGGGTATTGGTTATCGGTTTTTTTTTAATTCAATTTTTATTTTTTATCATCTAAAAACTAACTTAAATACTAGACAAAAGTTAGTAAAAACTAGCCTAGTTATCAACTACTCTACTAACTCACTGTCCCTACGCGAGCGCCCTAATTTACACAATGACAACTTACTTCTACACAATGACAACTTACTTCCTATAATCTAGTATGGAAATGCAATACTAAAATGTATTTTGATTTAAGAATTACCATGAAACATTTAGAAAACTTGGTTTCGTATCATTTTTTTATTTTAATTAAAATTACATGCTAATTAAAACTACCATACATTACTTAAAACTTATTTATCTATTTCATTTTTTTTTGTCAGTTGAGCCTACCCTAAACCTTGTTACTAATTTTTAAACAAATTCAACAGGTTCTCCTGATGCAACCTACTCCGGCGGTTTCTATCGGACACTCTCCTGCTGAATGGCATGCGCTCTCCTCCGCTTTGTTAGGAGCCGCCTGTCCACAGTTCGTCGGAAGACGTGGTAGATTAGTGGAACCTACGATCTATCCTGTATCAGCCCTCGACTATCCAAATATAGAAAAGCTTCGGGCGGAATAAAGCCGTTTAAACGCGCACTCTCAAAATATTCATCATTGGGGTAGAAGGTCCCAAAGATGAGCCTATTGTTCGACGCCACCGAATGAGTTTCACCAGAAAACTGTCTATTCTGTTTATGTTGGCCCATTGTATAGGACCTGGTTCGTATAACATTTTGTGTAGTCAGATACTGACGTTCTATGAAGTCCAAGGCAGCTTCTCAAACACTTCCCCCCAAACACCCGTACCTTTTCCATTTGAGATGGGGCAACGTTGAACCACACTGGGCACCCTTGGGCAATCATCGGCCTGATGAGGGCCATGTAGCAAATCACCTTCACCCTGCTATCAGGACGACTGCTATAAAACAATCGTCTTGTCGGGGCAAACGCTCCCCTTGCTCTCACCAGAGCAGCGTCTACATGTCTTCCGAAATATAGATACTGATCTAACCAGATGCCAAGGTACGATCCAACGATCACCAGCTTGCGCCAGTTCTTTCTCGTATCCCTAAAGGCCCTAGACAACGGCGTCCTAAACAGGATAGTTTCCGATTTCTGAAAGTTGATTTTCAACTTCTCCCCTATGGGGAACTATGACTATGGCGTTTGCCAAGTTTTCGCCATCAAACCGGTTGAAGTTCAGTTATCGGTTTAATTAGGTGAATTCATACTGAAAGTTTGAAGTTATTCAATGAACGATTATTTAGTTAGAGAATACTTAAATACAAATTAACAGGTGTTATTCATATAATTACATAATATATCAGGTGGTTGTTTTTTGGGTTGCCAACACGCATTCTTACCTTAACTGCATCAAAGTAGTGATCCGACTATTGGACGCCTTTTTGCAAGAATCTATTACTGTACCAGCCAGGCAGCCCTCCACTACGTCATTACTGCGAGTTTTTGTATTATAAGATCAAAATGTACAAACCTACTGTAGGTAAGTCCCTTCCCTTTGATTTGAATTAAAGCTTCGTAGAAAGAAAACTCAAACGTCTGTATTTTCCATTATTATATTATACGTTTTCTTTTATTTGCGCATAGTAAAATTAAATAAAACATTAGCTTAACACACTAATCTAGGGCATCACGTGGGGCGTCCAAGTCTCTATACTGAATTAATGGTCGATAATCGCCGTATGGTCTGTAATCATAATGCAAGAGAAATAGAAATTTATAAGCTGAGCTTCGTCCACACTTTAATTTGATTTTGTTTTATTGTTGTTGTTGGTTTTATTTTTTACTTTTATGGTTTGTTATATTTTATTTTATTAAGTAAAAGGAAAGCATACAAAATCGAATAGAATCGGCGTGTAAAATAAAATTAATTTTCAAAAGGCAAACACAAGGAACATTCACATACAACAAATTATATACAAAAATGCTGTTTCTATTCTGGTTTTTTGAACGATGAAATTTTTTTATGTTTTATTGTTTATTTTACTTTATAAACATTTTGTTTGTTCTAGTCATTTCATTTAATTTTTTTTTAAATCTGTTGCTTTTTCATATTAATCAAATATGTCAAAATTTGTTGGCGCATCCAGATCATGGTAACCTATAACCCGACGTTGGTGATCCAATGGCAATTCTCTGTAAAATTGTAGTTTTGCCATATTCATAAATTGTTTAAAACAAAGTTAATAAAAGTACAGTTTAAAAGTTTAAACAAAATAGAAACATAAATTTCAAGAACAGTACTTATGGTTTTACCAAATAATTTGCGTATTTAAAAATAAATGAATTTTATGATTGAGCTTACCTTCGGCCACCGCCAAAACCACGTCCACCGCCCCGAGGTGCAATCATCATTGGTGGTGCATATGAATTGTATGGAGGTGCATATGCAGCTGCCATATAACCACCTGGTCTATATCTAGAAATAATATACATGTTCAGCTTGCTTAAATATACAGGCAAGTTATTGGGGCTTACCCAGCTGGTGCGCCTCCACCAGATTCAGAGTTTGTGCGCCTTGCATTGCCGCTATGTTCCGGCAGTTGTGGCCGTTTTGGATCTTTCAAGTAGTTATTGAAATACTCGACTTCTTTGCGAACCTCATCGACTTTGTCACCATGCTTGTTGAAGATGTGTTTGCGTATGAATTCGGGGCCTTTGAACTTTTTGCCAGACAATGGACACAACCACTTGTCTTTGGCCAATTCTTGGGTATTCGCTTGAACGAATTTCTCCACTTCGCTTTCGGGGTCCTTGAGTCCCAGATTCTTTAACTCATCCTCCTCGACTGGTATTGGTTTTGTTAGGAAGGCTTGCATTTTATTTTCAAAGTTTTTAATGTAATCCTGAATATCATTGCAAGAAACTTTGTTTTGCGGTGCTGGACCACGTGTATGAATGATTCCACAACGATTTGGCATCTCATCTTCATATGGGTATTCGCAATGATTATAAAAATCAACGGAATGCACAATTCGCAAGTATAAAATCATCTTGTCAAGAACTGTAATGATTTGTGGATCCCTTTCGACATTTTCGCCATCGGCGGAGTCTTTGTTATCGGCTGATATTCCAAGGAGTTCGTCTTCCTCGGCTGAGGCCTCTTCAATCAGGAAGTCGGTAATGTTTTGCATAACCGGGTTGTTGGATTTGAAACCGTACGAGTCATTGCCGTTGGGATTTTCTGATTCCTTGATTTGAAAATCGTCCTGCAAAGGAAGAACTTACATTATTATTTTTTTGTTTAATTAGATGGGACGTCATTGTGGGTGTATTGCTACAAATAAAAATTTATTGTGAGCTGAGTCCGTAAACATTTTGCGAAGACTCTGTAAAAGATAGTATGGTTTGCAGAGAGTTGCTGTTAATACACCAGGAGTACCAAGCAGTTATTAAAAACCTAACCAGAAGAATATAAAAATTGAATAAAAACCTTCCAATAAAGCTTTCTTATGGTATTAGGTTGTTGGTAAGGTTGATAGGACCCCTTGTGAAAAAATGATACTTTGGATGTAAACATTGGTTCTCAGGTTAAAAATGTGTGTAATGTCCTGCAAAGGGTTCACTTGACGATCATATAAGATTATCATTTAAATCCACAGGGCCATAGAACAGAAGGGCTGATTTTACTCTTAACCTTGAATCGTTTCTTGATTGATAGTTTGTAGCCTGTAGTTAGCGCTCAGAAAAAAAATGGGCATGTCTGTTTCAAAATTAACCAAAAAATTTGGCTAAATAAAAACCCAATAGCAGAATTTATTATTCTGAGGAATTATAACGTTAACAACCTGACTTCAAAGAGAACAGATGACGGAAAACAAGTTAGATGTTTTTTTCATTACTAGCCGCGTACATCCCTTTTAAGCCTAACTCATTTAGGATCGTCCTATGGTACCATAATCAATGCTACCAATATCATCGTTGGATTTTATTTTCAACAAAAAAAATTACATCTAAAAGAAATCAATGCATGTTGAATGTAGAGATTAGATCATTTGGGACTCTATAAAACACTGCTCAAAGTTGTTAATTGATACTACGAACAGGTCGAAGAAAGATGGTTATGGATTACAGTCCTTAATTCTCTGCATTAATAGAAAGTGAGAAGCTTCAAACGGCATTAGTTATTCTTTAAGGAAGATAAGGTATAATAAAAGGCAACGAACCTGGGATGTAAGAGTTGATATTTCGGCAAAGAATGGTTATCGATTTATCTTAATTCTAATTTTACTACACGTTCTGCCATTCTGTAATCCGATCCGACATATTCCAGACAGTAATAGAAATAGTTTACAAAATCAGTTATATATCATTACTAAGAAAGTTATGCTGTAGTGTAAAATCGCTATCCATACAAAGGCAATAATTAAAGCTATCTGTTACCTTACACGCTTACTAAAGATCCTTATATAGTCCTTGTTGCGAAATATGTCTTCATTTTTTGTTTCACTTTTATTGGCAATGCTACAATTATTATGCACACTCGCCATCTCTTTCTGCTCACGAAGCATATCACATAATATGAATTATATGTACTCCTTTTTTTTACTTATGTTCTAATAAATATCTCAAACCGACCGGCTGTGTTTTTTGTGGATCTGCTACAGGTTATGGGCCCAGGCACATAAAGAAATCGGAAAAGCACATAAAGGAATAAAACATAAAGTTTAAAATAGTTTTCGACTTAGTCAAGTCGAGTTTGAGGAAATGGAAGCAACAGAATCCAGAATTGAAAAGTTGCAGACAGCGGAGCAGTGGACATGCTGGAAAATCCAAATAAGAGTGATCTTAAGATCGCTAGAATTATTTGATTTAATAAGTGACGTGTCTCAAAGGCCTACTGACGTGGCCTCGACGGAATATAAGGTGTTCCAACAAAAGGAATATAAAGTCCAAAAATTGATTGTTACCGCCTTGGGGCAACAATCGCTCACACATGTTATGACATGTGACACAGCTAAGCAAATGTGGGAAAAACTTGAAGCAGTCTACGAGCAAAAAATGCCATCAAACGTGCACATGCTTCAACAGAAATTTTATTCCGCCACAATGGACGAAAGCGACAACATTGCAACATATATTTCAAAGTTGGGGACAATCTTACAACAATTAACAATTACAATTGCTGAACATTTTTCTGAAAGCATGCTCATAACGAAGATTATAATGACGCAGCCCGATATATACAAACATTTCAATACTGCATGGGACTCAACAGCAGCTGCCGAGCGCACATTTACAAATTTAACATGTCGCCTTATCATGGAAGAAAACCGTTTCTCGCATCAACCAGGGACATCAGAGCAGAATGCTTTTGTTCTCAGACACGAAAGGGAAACACACACCCTCAAGCAAACATTAACTGTCGCACTCAGGCTAACGCAAACGGCAAGAACAGGAATAGTGGTAAATGTTTTTTTTTTTTTGCAAGAAGCCTGGGCACTGGAAAAGGGATTGTCCGAAAAAGAGAAACCATTATAAAAACGAAGAGAGGAACATTCATCTCAACTCTTCTGTTTTGCGACGGTGATACTGACGATGGTAGTTGGTTTTTGGACTCAGGCGCGAAGGATCATATGACAAATAAACAATATGATTTTTCATCGTACACCGAATTTGTTTGTCCCAAGAATGCGCGTGTAGGAAACGGGCAATTAATTAAAGCTTTTGGTCGCGGAAACATACAAATTTGATCCTACAACGGTAGTGCGTGGATAGACAAATATTTAAAAGACGTTTTATTCGTGCCGGACATTAAAGTGAATTTATTCTCATCAAATGCCGCGCTTGATAAGGGACTTCGACTAGAATCAAATAATGAGAAGTGTCACTTGTTCGACGAGAAAAGAGTCGTTGCAGTGGGAGTGCGGGAAAAATCACTTTTTCAAATGATGTTTCGAAAAAAAGATTTGTGTGTTAACATCGCGGCAAAGCCAGACACCTTAACGTTATGGCACGAAAGGCTTGTACATCAAAATACATCGATAATGCGTAATTTTTTAAAACAAAGAAAAATGCCCGTAGAAGATGTAAACAATTTCTTATGCGAAGCGTGTGTTGTCGGTAAACACTCAAGACAAAAATTTTCTACTAGTAAATCCAGAGCAACGTACCCAGGTGAATTGGTACATACCGACTTATGCGGTCCGCTGCAGCAGTGTTCTTTATCAAACTCTCGTTATTTTGTTGCTATTTAAAGACGATTTTTCAAATTATCGCTGCGTTTATTTTCTTAAATGTAAGCATGAAGTGTCATTCTATTTTGAAGAATTCGTAAACAAGATAAAAATGGAAACCGGTTACAATTTAACAACAGTTCGTTCGGATAATGGCACTGAGTTTTTAAAGAAAGATTTTAGAATGATTTTACATAAATTCAAAATTAAACATCAGACATCGGTACCATATTTCCCGCAGCAAAATGGAAGGGCAGAGCGAGAGATGAGGACGCTGGTGGAAGCAGGAAGGACAATGCTGCATGCAAAGGGTTTGCCGCTCAAGCTATGGGCTGAGGCAGTCAACACTGCCGCTTATGTAATAAATAGGACATCAATTAATGCGGACGGTCAATCTCCTCACGAAATGTGGACAGGAAACAAAAACACAAGTTACATAGACTAGAAAGTTGTTGGTTCGGAGTGTTACATCCACGTACCCGACCAAAAAAGGCAGAAATGGGATGTCAAATCTCAAAAAGGAAAGTTTTTTGGGTACATGGCCTTCGTTAAAGGCTACAAAGTGTGGATTCCTGAAACAAACAAAATCAAGGTTAGTCGTGATGTTATTTTTAAAGTTACCAGGCAAGTTTCGTCGGTTTTACCTGAGGCAATAATTCAAACCCAACCTATTGTTACTCAAAATTATGAGCAGCCTCATTTCTTTGAGGGTGATGAAGATGCCTTCCAATCTGACGAAGAGGAAGATGAGGTGGTTTTGCCAAAAGTTTCACAAGTTCCAGAAGATCCACTCAAGGAACGTTTACGAAG
Source organism: Rhingia rostrata (assembly GCA_949824845.1). NCBI lineage: Eukaryota > Metazoa > Arthropoda > Insecta > Diptera > Syrphidae > Rhingia > Rhingia rostrata. The sequence continues at coordinate 58,078,749 of OX463755.1, forward strand.
TGCACAGGTACGAACTAGTTCTATTTCAACTATGATAGCAGGATGTGCTTTTGTTGCTGAGCTCGCAGAGCCTGTAAGTTTCGAAGAGGCGTTAGCTTCTAAGGATTCGATTAAGTGGGGGCAAGCAATGATTGAAGAACTTGAGGCACATGAGCAAAATGGTACTTGGGAACTTATAAGACCACCAAAAACACGCAAAATCATCGATAACAAGTGGGTTTTCAAGGTAAAAGATTCCAGTTCCAACGAGCCATCAAGGTTCAAAGCAAGGCTTGTTATAAAGGTATTTTCTCAAATCAAGGGCATCGATTATGAGGAAACATTCAGCCCAGTAGCCAGGTACAGTTCCATCCGGATGAGATTGAGAAGGTATAAGCTACAGCAGTTCGATATAAAAACCGCTTTTTTGAACGGGGATCTTCAGGAAGAAATTTACATGAGCCAACCAAAGGGATTCGATGACAAAACCGGACGGGTCTGTCGGCTTCGTAAAAGTATATACGGTCTCAAGCAGGCATCCAGGTGTTGGAATGAAAAATTCAAATCGTTGCTTTATTCCTTTCAACTAAAGGCATCTCGGGCGAATCCATGTGTGTTCATCGGTATGGAAGTTATTTTGGCAATATACACCGACGACGGCATAGTAGCAGCGGCTAGCGATGAGCAGATTGAAGAACTTTCCAACCACTTAACGAAAGAATTTGCGTTTAAAGTTTTCGAAGCGAAATATTTCTTGGGTTTAGAACAGCTGACGGCTCTATTCAGCTTAGCCAAAGTAACTTCACTGCAAAAATCATCGATAAATTTGGTATGACAGATGCAAATGCTCCTGGGGACGCATCTCTTTTTGACCATGTTGCTGATGACAAGGACTGCTGCAGTGATTTTCCATACAGAGCAGCAGTTGGTAGCTTGATGTATCTTGCCATCGGAACGAGGCCTGATATTTCTTTTGCGTTGGGCGTTGTTAGCAGATTTATGGAAAAGCCTTCTGAAGTCAATGTGAAGTCCTTAAAGCGCATCATAAGATACCTTAAAGGACGAAAAACTATGGTATACAATTTTTTTTTTTTTTTTGCTTAATATAATTTTGATTGTTACAGTGATGCCGATTATGCTGGTAGTCGTGAGACTAGGCGATCTACCAGTGGATATATTTGCTTCCTTGGTGATGGTCCAATTTCTTGGGGTTCTCAGCAGCAACGCTGTGTGGCTCTTTCAACAACTGAGTCAGAGTACATCGCTGCAGCAGAGGCAGTCAAAGAGTTAACGTGGCTCAAACTTTTACTGGATGATCTCCATGTTGACTGTGAAAATTCAACTTTATACATAGACAATGAAAGTGCAATCCGTCTCATCAAGAACCCGGAATTCCACAAGAGGACGAAGCATGTCGACATCAAGTACCATTTCATCCGTGAGAAGCATGATGAGGGACTTTTTGACATTCAACACGTACCCTCAGAGCATCAGAGAGCAGACATTTTCACCAAACCGCTACCTCGAGACCGTTACCAGCAGTTAAGAATGTCTTCAAGTATTTTACCTTTTTGCTAAAATAACAAAAAACTGTATCAAACAGAATATCGAAGTAATTATGAATTATAAAATATTAATGAATGTGGGAGTGTTGCGAAATATGTCTTCATTTATATTTCACCTTTATTGGCAATGCTACAATTATTATGCACACTCGCCATCTCTTTCTGCTCACGAAGCATATCACATAATATGAATTATATGTACTCCTTTTTATTACTTATGTTCTAATAAATATCTCAAACCGACCGGCTGTGTTTTTTGTGGATCTGCTACAGTCCTTTATGTTTTTTTTTATTAATTTGGAGTTATTTTTATGAGCTTGGAAGTTTATAATGTGATATAGGAGGTCAGATTTTTGCACTAGTGTTCGGCGGTTCCTACTAACAGATTTGGAGCATTGATTGGATGTGTATTAAGCAGAATTGGACTTGAACTAGTCTTATTCCGTATCACTATGACAAAAACGCCTACCATTGCACTGCTTGCCATTGGAATCTAATTGATTCTGACACTGTAGAACTAATGTAGTCTCCGAAAATAAAGTATGAATCTAAAAGCAAAAATATTCACTAGCACCAATAAAAAAAAAGAGAAACATACTTAAAAAGAAAAAAAATAACCCAACTTACCCATAAATTGAATTTCTCGTCCAAATTAAGTGCAATTTTGGCACACAACTTGATGTCACTGCGCACAATCGTCTTGTGCGCTGTTATTCCATTGATCGGTCTTACACGACGGCTTAGATCGCGATTTACAATCGCTCCGATTTCACAATCCCTCAAACGTGTGTTGTTCAAATTCCAGCAAATCTCCTTAATATTGACATCACGTTTGAATGTCACCCAACCACGGCGGAACCATCGACGTTCGGCCAATGGATCTGCAATAGCAACCCTCAAATACCCGGCAAAACGTTGACATATTGCCTCGATTTCGGCTTTTGTAATTGTCGGCGCCAGATTTCGTAGGAATATAGAACTAGTGCGATGCAATGCCTGCAATTGGGGTGTACTCTTCTCCTTGTCCACGTCAATAGTTTCCGTATTATCGTCAATTTCGATTTTTTCCGCTTCATTGGTTTCATCAATCTTGGCAACCTTGTTCCCATCTTTATCTTCGGATTCAGATTCGGCATCATTTTTGGTTGTTTCATCGAAGAATATGTTTTTTTTACTCCGATCTGGGGAGGCGGTTTCCTCATCCTCTTTTTCCTTCTCCTCCTTTTCATCATTATCGGGATCTTTTTTTGGTGACTGTGGTTCCTTTTCTTTTTCCTGCTCATCGGCAGAGTCGCAATCATCCTTAATCTCTGGATCTTTGTCGGCCGTTGAACTATCGGGTTTTGTATAAACAGGATCGTCGTTTTCCTCGCCAGACGCCGATGATGACGAATCGCTTGAGTCTGAGCGTGATCTCTTTTTGCTCTCTTTGTCGGTTTTGAATTTCGATTCACTTACTGTTGGCTCTTCGGGTTCGTCTTCATCCCAATTTTCTTCGTCATCATTCGCTGGTGTATCGCGTCGTGGTGATACCCTTTTTGGCGAACTATATTCAGCTCTGGGCTTCACCTCTGTTATTATTACATCATTGTCAGGTTTATTGATTGTATGTTTCTCTGGAAATTTAACCTCTTGGGGCTCTTCGTCTAAGACTTTAAGATCTTCGTCTGTGCCGCCTTCTAGTTTTATAACAACAGTGTCCAGTAGGCGTAAGAGTTTTTCACCTTGGAAGGAGTCCAATGTTACAGTTGCAAGCGTTCCGTTTTCTAATAGTTCATTAAAAACATCAGCTCGTCTCTGAAAATGTATAAAAAAATGTTTCTTTAAAATTAGTTGGCCTTTAAAATAAAAGGAGCATTTTAAGGATGCAACTGTAGCTCAACTATTGTTAAATTTTCAGCAATGCTGATAGCTGTACGGCAAAAAAAACTACCAGAAGTGGCGAAATAAATTGGAAAAAGAGACCGCGTGTCCAAAACAAGATTGATCTATGTTTATTGCTTTCAAATCTAATTCGGTAGCCTGATATTACAATTTTGAGATTTTTACTGACCTTTTTTATAGGCTGATCTCAAAGAGCAACCAAAAATCGATTGAAAACGTTCATACGAAATCTAACACTTTATACAAGCACATATTATGTATCCGACTGTTCAGATAATTGCAATGACATATAAACGTAAAACTCCAAAGATTTGTTTGGGATCTGGCTTTCAAAATTTGTGATATATCTGTGACGCACTGCCAGGGCCTTGACACTTGCGTTCGAATCAAATGTTCTTCACCTAACCTTTATCCATTATCGAGCATTAATGCACGACCTACAAGCAAATCTCACCCGATCTGACACTACGCTCAAAACCACCACCGTCACCTACTCCAGAAAAATTTGCACCCCACCCAATCTTGAATAAAACGCCCAGTCTTTCTCCTCACCCAACCTTACCTACCCAAAGTAGAATCAAATGACTTCAACTGTGAACCTAACTACATTCTAGCAATTCCGTATGCTATATATGAAGAGTCCATATGGAGTAAGTCTCTATTATCAGTTTGTGCTACGATTGAATTTAACCAAAGATTACAAAGCCATGCAGATGGCGCATTGAGAAAACAAAAAACAGAAACTTTTGCTCACCATCTTCATGGTATGGGCGGGCAGTGTGCACGTGCACACATGATAAACGAGATCCAAATAAATGGCGGGCTGTGCCAGTACGACTCGCCATATATCAATTTTTCTTGTATGCAGTGCGTAGATGACGCACTGCATATACAAGACAAATTGGCTTTATCATCTTTGATTTAACTTAATCTCACAAGACTTGGCGTCTCATCCACAGAAACTCGGTAAACTGTGGCACAAGGAGCGTCGTGTCTCCTCTGCTCTGGAATCTGGTAGTCAATTGTTTACTAGTTAATTAAGATGAAGTGGCAATAGCTTTATCAGGGAAATACTTAAATGTCCTTAAAGAATGGTGTATCAGTACTTTAATGGGCCGCCAACCTTCAAAAACTGAATCGGTTCTTATCAGCAGAAAATACGAAGTCTAGCACGTTGAGCCTAAAAAATTATTAGCGTTAGTCCCAAGTTCGTAAAATCTGCCAAGTACATGGCTCTGGTTTTTTATAGGCAACTGGATAGTCAATACTCAAGAACGCGTAAAAAAATCTACGGTAACCCTATTCATATGTAAAAATGTTTCGGGAAGAAATGGGGTATTCAACAACACATATTAGTGTTAGTATAATGAACGGCTTGAGAAACAGCCTCCAACCGTAACCGAATAAAGCTCAAAAACCTGCGTGCCCTCCACAGTCCTTGATGCTATCTGATCCGACATCTGGTGTCTCTAGATATTCTTGGCGAACAGACCGCAGCTTGTGTAGCTGTGAGACTTGCGATGCGAACAACAATATGATTGCAATGAACTGAATACATTTCTATAAATCAATGTTTCAAAATTGAATACAACAAACATATGTTTATCATTCCACTATGCAATTGGATGAGACTGCGCGTACGTCACATTAGCACTAGCTTCTTCTAGAATTTATGCGCTTTATTAAAATAAGGGCCGCTTAAGGTGCCTTTGAATATTTATAAATATTGTTCAGACATCTAAAATGACAAAACAATTGCAAGAATGTATAATCCTTTAAGACGAGTCTAGTATGGTCCACAATAAATCATTGGAAGCACTAGATAAATCGTTGTAAGCTCTGGGAAGGAATCAAAAATATTTTGTAGTGCATTAATATTGCTAGTAGACGAAATTTAGCTTCTATTTCTAAATTGACTGCTGCATGTGAAATAAACACACGTTCGAAATTTAAATACAAATCCACTCACACTATGAATCATCATGATGTGGTGAATTATTCTACAAAATTTTTAATTCACACGATTTATCACCACGCTATCTGCAATTGAAAGTTGAAGCAAGAACTATTGTTCTTCACAATAATTATCACCCTCGACTTAGTAAAAAAATGTAGCGGTGGACAATCCATACCAAGCTTTAATTTTGACGATTTGTTTTCAAATTCTAGAATTCTAATAATTTTTTACGGGTTGATTTTAAGCATCTCTAATTTTTTATTCATTTTCATTTTACTATGATCATCAATATGGTGTAAATTTGGATTAAAGTCTTTCTACACGGAAACTCACGTATTCTCAAGAGTGAGACAACCTTCAGCATTTTTGAAAGTACTTATTGGAAAACAAATACTAAATACGCACTTATTTTCTAACTAAAACATGCATAGAAAACAATTGTTAAAAAAATATTCTTGGAATGCACATGGACTTTTGCAATAACTCGTTGAACTGGAAATATTCATGCGCTAAAGAAATATAGAAATTTGCTTGATTTGTGAAGCACATGTAAAAAGGGATTTCTTCCAAAAATTTAAAGTCATAACTAGTACTGGGAAGGTGTTGGAATGTGGAGCAGTAGTATTTTGAGAATGTTGAACAGGCCCAAAATCCACGTTCCGGGATAATGGATTGTTGCAAAATTCTACACCAGCAAACCGCGAAATGAAGTAAACAGTTGATTATAGAAAATATTAATCCTATCACTGACAAACAGTATCTGACATTACATGTAAGCAAACTAGAGACATTGCAATTTTTCTTAACTTGTTCGGAATGAATTTTGCAAAGAAGCCAAATACATACGAATGATGAACGTAAAGAACTCGAAATCAAATATAAAAACAAAAAACACTCCCAGCTCAGTACCGAAAACAAACTGCGTTTATACAAACAAGTGCTACGGTATACAACTTTGGCGTTGTATTTACAACATTGTTGCCAATCTTTTACAAATAAAGTGCTTAGTTATCCAAACACCGTGGTATACTAAGAACGACTATATTCGCAGAGATCTCGGAATTCCTACAATCGAAACTGAAACTTAAAGTTTCGCGCGAAATAATAAAAACCGAATAATCAGACATATCAAAAATACGGTCCTACAAGTTTTGGATTATAGGAATTTATTTCGCCGACTACAACGAACGTAAACCTATTCGAGATAAGGAATAATTGCTCCTAAATTGCGTATGCTAACTCGTTCAATGTAAAGTAACCTACCAACACAAGATTAATTTGATTTATCTTAGTTGCAGTATTATATTTATATCGAATGGTGTATGTAGCAAGTATATACATATATACACCACTCTCATAAAGAATACTCAAAGAGCTCCTTAATAAACAAATTATTTAAAATAATAACCAATTTCACTAATCGAGCGATGATCCACTACTTTAATATACAAATAAATGTGTGTGATAACAAAACTGAAACTCACCTTTAAGAAGCCCTTCTGCTCTAGCTTGCGTTTAACCGATTCCGATGGATGGTATTTGTTCTTGAACCTAAGCAGAGGTAAAAAGAAAACGAAAATTATTTTATTCGTGTCATTCATATTTCAATAAAAAATGAAAATTTAGTTTTATTTATTCATCAGAATATAGGCTTCCTGACTATTATTAATCAAAAGGACCGCCGCGCCGCTGCTGAACAGATTTACAACAAAAATCTGTCCAAAAAGGAATACCATATAAAATTACATATTTTTTTTATACAGTTAAATTTGTTCCTTTTTGTTTACATATACATTTATATAAAAAAAAGTGAATACGAAAATAAATGATTATAGTAAAAAAAGTATTTCCCAAATCTTACCTCAATAATTTAGCATTAATAATATGTATTTGTTTAATGTATTTTTTTGTCTATTTTATTGTTATAACGAAATTAAAATGTAAACGCGATTAGGTTTTCATACACACTATGGCATTGCTCGCCAAGTGCAAACAATTACGGTGCAGCAACAAGTATTTATATCTCATACGAACAGCAAATGCATAAACACCGTTCGTAAATAGCTGTTGGGAAAACTTTATTTGGCTTTATATACACTAATTAAGAGACCAATATGCACTTTGTTATTATAGCATCAATTTGTTAAAATGTCTTACCATTCTTCGTCTTTGTGGGTGACAAAGAACTCGTTAAGTTGCTGCCGCTTGAAGTCCAACTTGTATTCGCTGTATTTGCGAAGGACATCTGAGTCGGAAATGGTATCTTCTTGGGTGTCGAGGAACTGCTTTAGGGTTAGCATGGCCGGTTGAGTTTGTACATCGCTGTTTGATGTAGGGAATTCCCGATGAACGTTGGAAGGTAGATGATAGGCATGCATATTATGGTTGGCATAGTGGTCATGTCCCCAGTTATGAAGCATATATGGATCATATCCTTGAACACAAAAAAAAATAATTGTACATGAAATTGAGATGTTTGAAGTCCGATGGTGTGCCACTTGAGGAATAAGGCGTATATTGTCATATAATAAAAAAAAAATATCTTTTAGTCTGATAGACTAAGCCTCCTACTAACTAAATGCATAAAAAAAGAAACTACACAGGATTGAATGAAAAAAACAAACTGGGTATATATTTTTCAGATGGATACATGTTCGCTTGAGGCAAGGCTGGGGAAGAAATCATTAGCAGTATCAGCAAATACTTTTTGAAAAACCGAACAAAATACAGGAAAACTGCAAAGACCACGTTTGCACAGCGAGCAAATCCTAATATCCAAGCTGAAAAAAAAACAAAAACTTTTGCTCACCAGCCTCATGGTACGGGTGGGCGGTGTGCACGTGCACACATGAGAAGCCAGATCAAAATATCCAAATACAGGCTGTGCCATAACGATCCGCCATACATCATTTTTTCTTGTATGCAGTGCGTCATCTGTATGACTTTAAAAATTTTGCTAGAACTTAAAAAGACCAACTCATTTATTCCATCGATCAGCTACCTTAAATAAATAACTTGCCGCGAGTGACCTATATAAGAGGTGATACTAAAATCGAAACATTTGGCTCTTGTTCTAGGAGTAAAAATAAACTGTCATACGGGTTTTGAGTTATACCATTAAGATAACTTCCTTGTAAGGTGCAAAACATTATATTTATGAGAGAGACAACAGCCAACTGAGAATCGGACTCTGAACGAGTATTAGACTGGAACGTGTGAAGGCGTTATGCTTCGGGAATTACAAGAAAGCTTGAATCTGTCCTTGCGCGGTACAAGACAGACACAGCCGGGATTCAGAAAAACAAATAATTAAAAGTGCGGAAAGGAACGCATGCAGAATTTATTTCAGCATATGTCAGGCTGCTTCAAAACTTGTCGGTGAGAAAACGTTTCGGTATGCTCGCTATACATTTGTCACCGATTTTATACTGAAGACATGTATGCTTAATGCGTTTATTAGCTAGGTACAACGGTGTACCGAATAGACGCCTGCAGCAAGTGGTATTCATACAATTTAAGGATTATATACCGAATATATACAGATAATTGAACAGACAAACATCGGCATCCTCTTGATAGGGCAGAAATAACAACATCAGACAGCGTGTTGACAAGCTATGCAGCGGCAAATTGTTAACGTTGACTTGAATGTTGATGTTCAGTGCATTTCAAGCATAAAGCAATGAGTCATTGACTTTAAACCCATCAATGAACGCCTGACTGTGAAGTATGAGCATGACGACTATTGTGTAGAACAGTTAAAGAACTCGAGATCCGAGTAAAAAGGTGTTAAAGAGGGTTATTCATCTTGCTCCTGCATGCAAGGAAAGTCAATTAGGAAAGATACAATAATTTACAAAAGATAAAGTCACGTCAATTTAATTAGATCTGCCACATCAGCGCATTAACAGTTTTATCCAAGAGAATCTTTAAACTCCAACCTGCAACTTCGAGACAGAATGACAGCATACGTTATCGCAGATGACGTTCGGACTGAATATAGAAGTTGCATGTTCCGAGGGTTATCGCAAAACGCGTCGGAACGTATTGAAAGCAATACCTCAATGTCGACCTGCTCCCATTAACATGGTCGGGACTTCGTGAGCCCATAAAGTAAGTTAAGGTCACCAGCTAAAGAAAATCTATTCAATCATTTAATGAAAAATCTAAAATAATTTAAATCTCATGAATCATATTGCATTTACGTATTTCTCATAGATCATAGATCTCAGACGGAACCAGCTTAATGTAAGTAGCTTCCAGGAATTGCATTTTCACTAATGTTCGTCAATTAAGAAGACAAAACAGAAGCTTATGAAAGTTAAGCTGGGTAAACTGAAGGACTGATTAGGACTTAACGAGTTGTACGGCAATATAGATCTAGTAAAATACTCCCTATTGGATGTTGAGGCTACTGCCAGGCGGTAGAAGAAGTGGAATAAGCCCCCATTCATGAATGGTGCTCACAAACAGATAATGTAGCCAGGAGGTAGATAGGAAACTGGACATTACAAATCTATCATTCCAAGTACAGTTTAAATCAGTTTCTTAATCAACCACAGCCTTGAAACTTCTTTTTTGTTTTCTTTTTCTCAATGTGCCAAACAACACCAATCCTTGTTGATATCAGAACGATAAATTACATAAACCCAAGGCACCCAACTTTTTATTAATAAAGCTAGAGACTTACCACCATATCGCGGATTCGGCCGTATATCCTCTCCCCAATCTGGTCGAATTCTTTTTGCCGGAGGTAGTTCTCTGCCTGGGGAATATTTATCTCGTGGTCCTCTATAATCGCGATAGTCTGGCCGAGCTCTTCCGCCACTCCTGAACGGATTTCTAAAAGTTTTGATTTCACTCTAATAAAGCAAAGCTATCGAATGCAAGCTTAACTTACCTCTCGGACCATTCCTCTCGTCGGCGATCATCCCTACGGTCTGACCGGTAACTATCGCCAGAGCTGCGTTCTCCGCGAAATTTATCGCGGCGTTTGCGGTCGTATTCATCATCTGATTCCGCCATTTCCTGCAAGTGGTGAAAGTATGATTTTTTTCCTGTTAACGAATGCAACTAATTGATTCACCACAACCTCACTAAATTGTATCTTATAACAATTACTTTAGAAAGTTTGAACACTTTTAAGGCTTAATGAAACACAAGATATAAGATAAATATAGGTTAAGGCTTTATGAAACGCAAGAAATAAGATAAAAAAGGTTAATAAATGTGGAATATTGAAAATTCGGCGAAAAGGTGACCAAATGAAGATGCCGTCATAACACATTCACCTTATGACTCCATTCTAATTTTACAAATTAAACCAATCAATGATAATTTATTTTGATTTGCAAACAAGTAGGAATGCATAATTTAATTTTCAACATTTAAAGAAATAAATAAAAACGCACCTATATGTATAACAGAAGTCGCTTGTGTCCTTATTTTTTCGATCTGCCGAAAAAAAATTCCGAATTATGTCAAACGTGTGCCACCGCCACAAGAGCAATACACAAGCACACGGGGCACTAGTATATGTGAATTGTCATTAATAGAACGCCGTTGTATCTACACTGGGATTGGTTGCACCTTCAAAACTGCGTTTACACTTCGATGACATACGCGTTCGTATATTAATAGTCTTAAGGTAGCTTTCACTAGGGATTATATCTTTCACTAACTGGTATAAAATACTTCGGAATATTAAGTCTTCCCTCACATGTGTATTATCTCCTATATTGAAACGTCAAACAGGATGAAGGAACATAATACATATATATATATTTCGTATGGTGGGATGTCTGATTTAAAAATATAAAACACATCTAAATGGTTGTATATAAACGTAGTGCATAGGTATTTATACTGCCTATATTCAAGGTCGCGCATACTCTTATTCCTAAAAATATATATTATCAATAATATTCTAACAATTTGAGCGTCAAAAAAGCACCAAATAGAGAGAAAAAATACTTCATACTTTGTTGTTTAGACTTTTATTACATTTTAGTGACCTATGTTGATCCAATGAAGAATTGCATTTGGAAAAATTAAACACCGAAACACAGCTGCAATAATAGAAAAGTCCATTTTGAAATTTTTAGTTAAGAATTGTATTATTTGTCACCCTTCATCTCAGCCGCTTGTGACAAACAGAAACAAAATATAGGCACTACTCACTTACTTACGTGGTGCTACAGTCCGGAATGAGCCTGGGCCTCAGCCAACATGCCTCTCTAATTAGCCCGGTCCTTAGCTAACTGCCTCCAGTTGCGCACTGCAGGTTGGTTGAGGCCGGTTTCTACTTGTGCGCGCCACTTAATGCGAGTTCTTCCACTACTGCGTCCGACGGCTGGCTGGGAATAGAAGACTCTGCAAGCCGGAGTATTGGTGTCCATTCGTTCTACATGTCCTAGAAATCTTAAACGTCCAATACGGAGATTTTTTGACCAAGGGCATGTTGCTGTACAGCTCGTTTAGTTCTTGGTTGAATCTTCGTCTCCATAGCCCGTCAACGCACCGACGATTTTTCGAAGAATTTTCCTCTCAAATTGACCAAGGATTTCTTCATCCGCTTTTAAGACGGTCCATACTGCAGCGCGGTAGAGCAGGACTGGGATGATCAGGGTCTTATATAGGCACTATTCTATTGAAATTTGAAATAATATTGAAACTGATAGCCAGTACCATCGCAAAAATATGATTGCAAACCAAGTTGATAAGTTTTTGTACAGTTGAAATTAATAAGTTCCACTTTTCTCAAACAACGACCAATGGCAATATTGCTATTTGATTTATAATATGCTTTGCTCTTTATTTTCACATTGCACACAACTTTTAAGAACTTCTCATACAAAACATCACCATTGGAAAATTCCGTTTCAGTTCTATTCAGTTGGACGACTTCATTGGAACACAACACATGATGGAATTGAAATGTCACCCCCATAGCTTCTTGTAGGAATTATTGGAAAACTCCGTTTCTGTTCGGTGGAACGGCAATCATTACTTCACTAAAATAAATATTGATCAGTAAAAAATAAGAATTGATTTTCTGCGAAAACTATAATTCGTAATTTAAATATTTTTGGATATTCACGATCTAAAATTCATAAGCTTTGTTTTGACACCAACGCGCCAATGATTGAATTTATAAAAAAAACCGCAAGAAGTAAAAGAACATTTTCAATGAGAGTTTTCAATGATAGCTATCACTGGGCCCTTAAACACTGAAGCTGTTGCGAAGTGCCCTATTCACATAGGAGTTGAAAGGGTAACTTTTTAAAAGGAATTTAAAAATATAATAAGTTTTGTTCTTCAAAATTATACAGTTGCAATCCTTCTCTAATAAATATTATTCAATATTAGGGGTGGTCAGAATAACTGAGTTATTGATCATTCATAGGTCTCCGAAAATATGTTGTTATACTTTATTCTTAGGGCCAAGTTATAGCTATCATTGAACAACTTCATTGGAACACAACACATGATGGAATTGAAATGTCATAGATTCTTATAGGAATTATTGAAAAATTCCATTTCAGTTCGGTGGAATGGCAATCATTACTTCATAAAAATAAATGTTGATCAGTGAAATATAAGAAGTGATTTTCTGCGAAAACTATATACTATATAAACCTAAATGTTCAAAAATTCATAAGCTTTGTTTTGACACCAACTCGCTTATGGTTGAATTTATAAAAAAAGCCGCAAGAAGTAAAAGGAAATTCCCAATGAGGCTTTTCAATGACAGCTCCAGCTATAGCTGTCATTGAAAAGCCTCATTGGGAATGCCCTTACGGCCTTATTTATAAACTCGTTACATGGAGTGTATAAAGTTATTCGTTCTTTAAAATGCCTCTAAACGCTAAAACCTTGTTCAATAAACTTATGCAACGTTGAATAATATTTAAATCTGTATATGAAGATACAGATACATCAGGGCTACACATGTTTCAATTGTAAGTTGAAATAATCTTCCAGGCTATTTTTGTATTTGAGCAGTTGTGTTTCACGGTTTAATTTATTCAAATGATAATTCTTCAGACTCAACATTGTAAACGATAGTATAAGCCAACAAATTATTATTACAGTGTTGAAAACAAAGTTGTCGCCATGAGTTTCGCGACCAAAACAATTATCCCTTGGCAGCTCCTTTTATGAGTGGGGAAATTATGTATGAATAAGAATTTGTGTGACCCTGAAGGATGATTTATTTATTTTTTATGTACTAATGCACTGTATAACTATACAACCGTTGAGATGTGTTTAATTTAATTCGAATGAATCAGGGATTTATACATTCTGACATTTGTATAATTTTAATGAATTGGAAATGAAGTTAAAAATGTAATGGCATACCAGGTTAAAGGACTGACCAGAATGTGAATCTCTAGCTTGTATCGTATATCGCTGTCGTATATACGGCTTGCTATGTATCGAACAGACTCAAAATCTCAATCCATCAGCATTAATTGTGTAGTTATCATTTTCATATTTATTAGTTATAGTATAACAATTTTGTAATGCGTGAATAATTTCTATAGAAAAATTGCTCACTATTCCCCTATTCTGTCAGTCCGGAAACTAGATTTCATTATTAGTAGACAATAAGAAATGGGTACCATAAGAAATAATAACTATATTAGTTATGATACATAGTTTGTAACATAGAGAAATAATTTAGGTAGATATACATTAATGTATATGGATCGACTCAGAATCGATAACCTGGTGCAGGTTATCCCTCCCAAAGAAGGGCAAAGACTTTCCCCCAAATGTACACCTTACACAGTCATCATAGAAAATATAATTGTAGTAGAACAGAATGTAAACTGGAGTTTGACAAAACACAGCTGTTGAGTATATTTAATTAACTTAGCAAAAACTAAAGACAAATACAATATTATACAACTTTGCCCAATACCTTACATATTCTTTTTATAAAAAAATTTTCATAACAGTCATAACCGATTTACCAAATATTTTAATAATTAAGATGGAATGCTTTTTTATTATTTATTATTTATTGTTTATTCTTCTGTTATTGCGGAAATCAAGACAAATATTGACCTCATTGTGGTAAAATTATGCTATTATATATCATAATTGCATTTTATGAAATCTTCACTTTTTCCTTTGATGCTATGGTATCCAATTTATTTAAAAAAAAAACATAACTTGACATTTTTAGGATTATCAAGAATAATACTTAAATATTTTATTTATTGCCCCTCTTTAATGAGAATACATTCTTGTTACCCTTTTGACCCGCTTTTCAGTGGATCGATTCCGAACAAGTTTTGTGATTTGCATCTATTCAAAATCTTCAGAACAAATGATTCAGCAGAAACAAATTTCAGTAGATTACGAAGAGTGGCTGTTGGGTGGAGTACTGAAATGTACCATCCGGGATGTTATGTGGTACAATATTGTACAAACCGTTTCTTCTAGGCCATTTTGAATAAAATATCTACAATTTAGAAGTTCATTTACAAATATAACACAAACATATTGAACAAAATAAATTTCATTAAAAAAAAGCAATAAGAAAACGGATAGTGAACAAAAGATTTATGTATGATAGGGAGTGCAACATTTCTTACATAGCGGTACTCCGCATTCTTTATATAGTATTTTTTTTTGCCATTTCGTTTTTTTGCTTGACTCCAACTAACGCACCGACGCCTAGTCGTTCATTCTACTGGAAAATGCTTGGTGCCACTCACCACTAACGTCCAGGCATCAACCTGAACCAATTTCAGACCTTCTTTTACAGGGAGTTCAACCAATGTAACTAGGAACTTTTAGAATGGAATCTTTTTTCGGTTGAGATCACTGTGTCAACTGCGGTTCAACTATTCTGGCAATAGATTACATATATGTACCATTCGCAAAAACTTCAAAAACACTGAAAAAATAAACCGAAACCTCAACATTCCATTAAATTATTACTTCAACTGTTATGGAAAACATGCACAAGCGTATATCGGCTGCATGCACATTTGAATACCGTTAACAGAACGTTGAAAGACGTTGTGGTACAGATTTTGACCAATAAGTATTTAATTTGTGGCTTTCAGGTATCTATGTATCGGGTTTTTCAACAGGGACGCTACAAAAGTTGAGCGACAGGGACAGCAAACGACGCCATATTTCTTGCCGCTCTTTTGACATTTCTCTTCAGTAAGGTTTGCCATTTTATGATAAAAAGATATACGATCCAACAACGAGTCGAAATTATTAAAATTTACAACCGAAATTCGGAGTCAGTGGCCTCAATGTTAAAAGCGCTACGAATTTTGCGAAAAGATCTTGGCCTACATCCTTACAAGATTAAATTGACGCAAGTCTCTTGACCACCAGAAGCGTCGTATGTTCGTGAATTGGGCTGAGCAACAACTTGAAAATGATTCGGATTTTCATCGAAAAATCATCTTCAGCGATGAGACTCATTTCTGGCTGAATGGCTTCGTCAATAAACAAAATATGAGGTATTGGTCAGGCAGCAATCCAAACGTACTCCATGAGTCATCATTGCTTCCCGAAAAAATTACGGTTTGGTGTGGTTTATGGGCCGGTGGCGTCAATGGGCCGTACTTCTTCCGTGATGATCAAGACCGGCACGTTACGGTGAATGGGAATCGCTACCGTTCAATGATAACCTAATATTTTTGGCCCCAATTGGATGATATGGACTTGATGGAGGTTTTTACGGAGAAAAACTTTAAACAAAATTAGGCGGATTTTGCTACAGTCAAGGGGAGAGCTCATTGGCGATTTCGTCAGTACTTATTTATTCATGTCCCATACAACACAGTGTGGATTAGATCATTGTGGGACTCAAATATTTATGCTTTACGCCATTAGAAACAAAAGAATGCATCGATTCCAGTCTCCTTGATTCGTCTGATTGTGGGCGTTCGTTTTTCTGGACTTCTTGAAACTGTTGACTGGAAAATTGCTTTAGAAGATCTTACCTTGATCAGAATGAACAAACTTTAAATCTGGATACCAAATTTACCACAATCTGCTCCACAATGGTTTTCACTTCCTGGTTGTGTACTTATAGCAAATGCTTCTGGCTATTTGCCAATATGGTTTCTCTATTTCCTCCATGTGAGGATAATCTCGTCAGTGGTTCAACCGGTATTCGGTTCAGCTCTGATACGTTGGGTTGGTGTTGAGCTCCTTCTGTGTTTGCAATTCAGTCCACATGGTCGACGTGACACCGGGTCAGAATAAGAAAGCGGGGTTGCTTTTAAATACTAAACCTCCAATTCGTTTCATCACAGAGCAGCATGGTCTATGCGAAGGAAGAACATACAGCCATGATAAACAATCGTTCGCCTCAGATCGCCTTAGGTCTTAACAAGAGGGATGTTTACAGTATAATCGAATTTTATTATAATACCTCACTAAATCTGAGTTTAGGAACAAGGCCAATGAGAAGCAATGACATTTTGTTAGACGTAAGCACATGGAATATTCTTTCCATGTGAATAGTCTTTAGTTACCGACAACATTTATTACATTTAAAGTACGTGTTGTTATTGGCGTAATTTTTACAATGAATCCATTGCTTGTAAGATTTATTGAAACACTTAAAACTAGGACACTGTATTTCAACAGAATTATGAATATCAAATATTAAATGTCAATCAATTTTATTGTTCATTAAATTAAAGCAGTGGATAACTGCATTCTGATGCAATACCACAGAAGCTATTCTTATTTCTTGGGATACGAATATAACCAGCTTCGCCCCACTTGTCAGTCCATGTGTTCTTCACAATCCAGTAGTCTTGACCCTCTTCTGATCCATACCCTACTACTAAAATGGAGTGGTTAACTTCTCCCTTATTACATTCTTCATCATTATAAATGCCCTCTTTGTACAACTGGAAGGAATCTGCCCCAGCATTTACGGAACAAGCCAAAGGACCGAGTGTAGCAATAACTTCTTTCATTTTCTTTTCGTTTCCAGGCTCAATGACAGCAAATGACTTCATTTCCGCGGCCTTTAGATCTTTTTTGTAATAACATTCGCCATTTTTCATTTCATATGGATAATTTTCGCCATTGGCAATACCGCTATTCTCAATAACATATGAGAAGCCATACTCTTGGTAACCACCATCACAGCCGGTGTTTCCAAAACTTGCGCTGCAGTCAATTAAATTCTGTTCAGACAATGGGGTCAAGCGATTTGTCTTACGGAAGTTGTGACCCTCCATAGCTCCAGTAACAGCAAATGACCAGCAAGAGTTGCACTCGAGACCTTAAATTGTAAATTAAAAAAAAATCCAAATTCAGGTTAAGACTTACCTTGGAATTTGACAGGTGTGACACCACCCTTCTGTCTCCAATCAAAACTGTCTGGGACACCAGCGCTGGTAACAGCAGGTGCTTTCACACGATGCGATTGAATCTTAGCTCTAAATGAACGATTTATTGGGATTATAACAAGGAATTACGATAAAAGTGATTTTACTTACTCTCCTGTGGGATTTTTCTTGTAACCTGTTAATTTTGATAAGAACTCACTTTTGGATAAATCGGAAAACGCATTGATTGCCAACTTAAAAGAACTTTTTCCCAATTCAAATGCTTTGTTATTGCTATCAACCACAGTTTTCTTTGCAGCGAAAATTCCTTCGCGCAGAGTTTTTTCAGCATTGGTAGCATAGGATTTTCCAGATTTCGCCTAGTAAAATAGAGATAGTTACTCAAAATTCTTTCAATTTGTGTTAATGTACTTACCACAAAATCACCAAAGTTTTGGACATTATTCAGCAAAGGAATATTGGTCAATTTATTAAGGTTGGGTAGTCCAATATTTGGTACTTGAACTTTAGGAACAAATCCCCCAAATAAACCCTGACCAGCAGCCAGTACAAAAATAAACGGCAATACCAAGAAAATCTTCATTGTATTTCTAAATATAAATAAAAAAGTTATTGCATAATTTAATGTAAAATCTTAAATTTTCTATCTAGTGTTTGAGTTTCATTATTGCTATCAGCGTTAAACGGTTATTAAAATAACTCTCATATTGGTTTATTTTCTTGTTATCTAGTAAGAATTACTCAAGAGTCGCCCAATTTTATACTGGATAACACCCAATGTGTCCTTTGTCCAAATGGTAACTGGGAAACCCCGAACAATTCTAAAAACAACTGAAGTAGGAAGCAGCTCGAATAGACTAACAGACTTTTTTTTTACAAATTTGTTTTTTTTTTAAGTCTGTAACAGTTATAGGTTACTAAGTTCTCAATGAGAAAAAAAGAAACAAATGGTGGGTGTGTGAAAGTTAACTGTTGTTTTGTATATGAAAAATGAAACAAAGTGACCATATTGTGAGAAATTATATTAAAGACAGTGCTTCATATGGGAAAAAATACAAGGAAAGGACAAAAACCTCTGCAACACCTCAATACAAATAAAAAATTCTTAGAACCGCAACAAATTCAGATCAATCTACCGTCAACATCAAAGAAAAAGCGGGGATATCTGCTAGCAAATCAACTGTTCGCCGAACTATTTTAAGTGCTGAACTCCTTAAATTAAAAAAAAAAACTATAAAAAGCCCTCATGAACTGTTGAAGAATCAGCTTCCAGATATATTACATACCATGTGGTAAGAAGTTTTTTTATATAAAATCGTTGTTTTTTTTTCAACTAAACTGGAAACAATACAAAAATGGTAAATAATAATATCGTCCAAATTAGAAGATAATTATAATAATCGGTTTAAAATTCCGCGGTCAAATAAAAGATTGACAAATGAGAAATGCCAACAGAAAATCGTTTAAGCATTTTTTAAATAACAAAAATGGCTGCAAATTGTAAAAATTTTCAGAAATACAGAAAAGAATATGAATTCTTAAATAAATTTTTGTGTAGGCAGTATGTTTTGTCCGTTGAGTCATCAGTTAAGCGAAATAGCAAAACAATTTGGAATTGCATTCATTCAATACCTCAGGTTAAATTTAAATTACCTCAGGTGCGATTTGTTACCTGTTTATTTTTGAACCGGTATATTAAATTAAATCCCGCTCGCACTTAACGCAAACCCATTACTTAGATATTCCCGAGTTAATAGATGTCGGCTCGATAACATTTTCAAAGTAAGGGCTAATTAAATAATTTATTGAATAAATTAAATAAATTAAAATTGAACAGGAACCCTGGACTGCAGTAATATAAAACAAATGTTAATAGTCTTTTGTTTGTCCATTAAAAAATATATTTAACCAGTCATTTTTTATTGGAAAGTTCTAAGAAGAATGGAGATATTCGTATATTACTCCAATCTAAAAGAACGGTTTAAGGCAAAAAGTATAAAACTATCGAATTATATCGATGCATTCTGTAATACATAAATTAGTAGAAGAGATTCTTTGTCGCCAATTTAACTTTGCTAACAAAGTTAAATACATACATACATAGGTTCGAGGAACGATTTAAAGTTGGTATGCTCTACACTGACTTTACCAAAGCCTTTGATAGAGTGCACTACACCCTACTTTCAGCAAAAGTAAAATCGTTGGGATTTTATTCCTCAATGCTTAAATGTTTTCATAACTATTCAACAAACAGAAAGAAAATGGTTAAGATCGATGGTGGTTTTAATTCTCGCGAAATCGATGTAACATCCGGAGTACCGCAAGGTAGTCATTTAGGCCCAAAAAAAATCAAATTTAATTCTCTGATAATTAATATAACAGACTGTATCCGGTTTCAGTTTCATAAAAGCAGTTTGTCGACATGATGTTAATGGTTGCTGAAAGAATGGGGTGGTATCCCAGTATTGTACCATCTAGGCTGCATGATGAAATTGCGACCGTTCGGGGAACATGGCAACGTGGGCTTAACAAAACAACAAAAGGAATCAATATTCACATTTTTTTTCAATATGAAATAACAATTTAAATTAATGTTATGTCGATCGTTTTTGGCCAAAAGACACATATAAATATAAATGAATAAAACGCAATTAGATCAATACGTTTTTTTATAAATACACATGCTGACCAGTATCAATGTACTTAGATAATACTGAATGTTAAGCTTCAATTAAAATATCGCCGATACTTAAGATTTATACGGGCTCAGAGGCGCAATGGTTAGTGAGATGAAGTCGCGCTGAAGGTCTGGGTTCGATTCCCAGCTATAGCAACACCTTAATGGTTTTTCACTGGCCTCACTGGAAAGGTTATAACATTATTAATTCATATAAATATTTGCTTTTCTGTCAACAGATTTATTTCTATATAGATCAATTTTTGTTTTTGACTTGAAAAAAAAAAGTTATTTGTTTGCTGCAAAATTCTCGGTATCAAGCCTTTTAATTAAAATTTTCATTTAAATTCGCATTGTGTAAATCATTTTGTTTATTAGTTTAGTTAATGTAAATAATCAATGACAATTGAATATTTAATATGTTGTTTTGTTTTTGAAAGAAGAATTGTTTATGTTTTTATCTTAATGTGAAAATCCCTAATAAAATAAACAAAATTGTCAAACTACACGAAGGTGTAGACAAAATAAGAATCACTATCGTTTATGTTTGATTTGGTACCTACATAAAAATCTGAAAGTAAAATAAGAACGATCGTAGATTGATTTATTGAAATATTTAACCTAAGCTCACCAACATATATAAATATTGTTGAATTACACGTTATCTATGAATATTCCTATACTCCATCCACTTGGTGAAATGATTCTTGAAAAAGGCAACTACAGATTATGAGAAAAATTCTTTGAATTTCAATGAAAAACTACCTTAACCAACAATCAATGAGCTGTACAGTTGTAGTAGCTCTGTAAAAATAATACATTATTATATTTTTTACTGATTCATACAAGCTAATTAAATAAAATCTCAGATCTCATACCAATTAACTCAAAATTGCTAACATAAAAACTCGTTTTTACACTAACCTAAGTCAATATAAACACAGAAGATTTATATCGTGTGAGGTAGCGGTCGCAAATACGACGATAAATCAAAAATAAGACGACACAACTAAATTTGCTTTACATTTCACTTTTTTCAGTAATTTATTTTAAAAACAATCAAATGCACAATTTTGGTCAATGGGGTCACGCAGACAGAAACCCAAACAGCTGAATTTAACGAAATCACTCTTAAAATGCTCTTTTACGTACCTATCTAATTGAGCTTAATATTTTATCTACTGGTCCACGTTGAACTTCAGAAAAACAACAGACTATGTCTATTATATTTCAAAGCTTATATAGGTGGTTCATTAATATGTCAGTTTGTGGGAGGGATTCACAAATCGACTAATAGGAAATCACACAAAACCGGATATTTCTGACTTATTTTGCATGAATATTTAAGCCGCTTAGATAAACTGGAAATATAAAATTAATCTTTTTCAAATTTGTTAGCAGCAGAAAGTGAGCAATACAAACTGCTTTATAAAACAAATATTGTTTGAGTTCAGGTATCTACTAATTAAAATTTTATAGTCAATAAAGGTGACAGATGTGACTTTAGATTCTAAGAACTTGGAACAAACTACCAAATTAAAAATCGATTACGGAAATCGATATATGCTTACAGATATATAAAAAGACTTTGTAAGTTTTAGTAGAAACGATTAACGTTCCCCATTAATGGAATGTATGTCAAGACAATAAAACCCCCAAGTTTATTCTTCTCATTACTTACTTCATAAAATAATGTGACTTATAAATTTTGAGTATATTTTTGATATCAGCCATACCGTTTAAGCTGCAGCACATGTTAGCATAAATTTACAAAACAAAAATAAGTTAATTCTAATAAGGTATGGACATAAATTATCTGTCAACATTTCGGTTTCGCAAGAAAAAAAAACATATTCTAACGTATAAATATTTAGAGATTCAAGTGAAAAAAAAAAATTATTTCTTTATATAAGGGACCTCCTTTATTAAATGAATTAACATTATTTGATTAATGTAATTCTTTGATGTTAATATTTTATTGAATGTCTCGTTTTTCATTTATGGGAAAGTAATTTGTATCAGGTGGATTTCTATATACTGAAATGGCAATTGGATTTACTAAGACTCAGCATGAGATAATCTGTTCAGACCATCAACTTTTTAAACCAAAGGCTTTTTACTTTTTTGGCCACCAGGATTTAAATGTCCATCATGTTACCTAGATTCGTCCAAATGCACAGCACAGCATAAGACTACCCTACTAAATTTAATATACCTAACATAGTAATAAAATAAAGGAGTAGACCACAAGTCCGCAAATTCTGAGTGAGTGCAGAAACACATTTCTCTCATTACTACCCGACTAATAAATGTCGATGTAGCCGTGCTAAATCGATGGCTCTCTAGAGAACGGTTAAAATACCGTTCATTTCATGAAAAAATCATAATGCCTGGCTGTGGCTACATGTTCACTGAAAGAATGAAAGTCATCTTCAACGAGACAGGTAGATTTTATGAGCCGAAAAGAGAAGGCAAGATTGTACCGATAATCCACCCAGAATCCATTTCGAACCTAATTATCGATATGGTCATGAGCGTTTTTCACTTCCAAAACATTTCATTTTGGCAAAAACCTTTATTTAAAATATACTTCGCCGAAATCAATATCGGTACCAAAAATATGAAAATATAGGGACTGTTTTAGGTTTCAGCGTGTTTCAGCTGTAAAAAGATAATAATTCATTCCAATGACGCGTTTTGTCATTATGTACAATGTACATTCATAATATCATAAAGATACAACCCAGAATCCATTTCTAACCTAATTATCGATATGGGCATGAACGTTTTTCACTTCCAAACCATTTCATTTTGGCAAAAACCTTTATTTAAAATATACTTCGCCGACCTCAATATCGGTACCAAAAACACGAAAATATAGGGACTGTTTTAGATTTCAGCGTGTTTCAGCTGTAAAAAGATAATAATTCATTCCAATGACGCGTTTTGTCATTATGTACAATGTACATTCATAAAGATATAATTAGGGTAGCAACAAGAATCATCTTAATTAGGAAATTTTTAATTCTATTCAGTTGAGCACCTTACTGCGATTGTAATAATTTTATGTATTTATGCAGTTTTTTGTGGTATTGCTCAAAGTTCTAATCAATAAGATTCTGAACAAAACTGTTTCGGTTTTTTTATGAAATTTATCTTCAATTTGGGGTTTCTTGCTTGGGTGCGGGTGAAAATTAGCACATCGTGGCCATTGGTTTTAAACATCAGGTTCTAGCGGGATGGTATTAGGCGAAATTTTAATCGACGCAAACGTCTTGCGTTTGCAGTATAAAATAATCAAAACTTTATGCAGGTGTTCGATTGTAAGCGTTTGATTGTGAAAATTACCAAACTGTAATTTTGACAAATCTTAAAAAAGAAAACAACTATCATTTTTTTGACGTTTATGTCCAAACAAGTGTAACGCTTATTCGTTTTTTATTAAGACATCTTTTACGACTTAATTATAAAGACCGATTATGTAAAGGTGTAGTACTTTAATTCATCATCAGATCGATTAGTACAAATATAAAAGGCAATATCAGGAATGTCTTCATTATATTTCTTATTAATAAAAAATAAAATAATTACATTGGCATGCATTAAGTGGTGATACAGTCCGGAATGAACATGGGCCTCAACCAACATGCCTCTCCATTTAGCCGGGCCATTAGCTAACTGCCTCCAGTTGCGCACTCCAAGTTAGTTGAGGTTGGTTTCTACTTGTGCGCGCCACTTAAGGCGACGACTTCCTCTACTGCGTCCCACGTCTGGCTGGGAATCGAAGACTCGACGAGCCGGAGTATTGGTGTCCATTCGTTCTACATGTCCTAGCCATCTTAAACGTCCAATACGGAGTTTTTTGACCAGGGGCATGTCGCTGTAAAGCTGGTATAGTTCTTGGTTGAATCTTCGTCTCCATAGATTGTCAACGCAAACGGGACCGAAGATTTTTCGAAAAGTGTTCCTCTCAAATCGACCAAGGATTTTTTCATCCGCTTCTGAGACGGTCCATGCTTCAGCTCCGTAGAGCAGGACTGGGATGATCAGGGTCTTACATAGGATCTCCTTAGTAGTTCGAGTGAGGGATTTACTGGTTGGCAAGAGTAATTCTTCGTTTAATTTCTGACGAGATTTTGTTGTCAGAGTTAATAGCGGAGCCGAGATAGATAAAGTCCCGTACTACCTCAAAGCTATATCTGTCAATGGTTCTGTCCAATTCGTCGATTTTGTGTGTCCTTTCGTGTTGACAGCATATACTTCGGCTTGCCCTCATTTACTGCTAAACCCATTTTTGCCGTTTCCTTCTCTATACTTGGCAGTTTTCGCTGTTGTTGCCAATATTGAATTGTTCGTTCTGCATGAAAGCGGAATGTTGTTCGTCGTCGCCGTTTAAGAGTCTGCAGAAGTGGTTCTTCCATATCCTCAGCAACGACTGTGTAGATAGTTCCTTGTTCATCACGACAGGATTCTGTTGTAGCCTTGTATCCTTGGCTTCACACTTCGGTAAGACTTGCGAACATCGTTCCTGGAGTGGCACCTATCTATATCCTCGATCGCGCGCTTTTCCAGCTCTTTTTTTTTTCTTTTTTCTGAAAAGCCGGTGTTCTTCCATTCTTCTCTGCCTATAGAGCTCAACGGCGGCTCTTGTCTTCACCTGCAGCTTAGCCTTGTAGGCCTCGTTCTTGGCTGCGAGCACCTGTGGGCATTCCTCATCAAACCAGGGTTTTCTTGCTGATGGGCGCGAGAAAACTAGCATATCAGTTGCGGCTGATCTTATGGCTTGTTGTTAATCGAGAGGTTTAGGGATGCGCGTTGCGCGATAATAATTATATGTAATATAAAAGCATACATTCTACTAATAACGATACAGTTACCAGTCTCCTCTTGATATCTGCTTAAAATCCGATAAGACGGTCCCTCATATTCGTTTATCTTCACGGTAAATTGTAAAAAAAGTAGCAAAGAGTTGGATGCTTTAAAAATCCGACGGATTTTCAGTTGCATTTCAGCTGCAGACGGCGAAGCTTAATAAATTGTTCGCGCATTTAGTGGTACCTGATCTCTTGTGGTGTCTCTCATTATGCACGTATCTGTGACGTCGAACATCGCAAAACCAGTTTAAATCAACATTGCATGCACACTTTAGGTTCAATTTTATGAATATATGACATAGACCTGATATCTCTCCTTAGAAGCCAGATTCTGAGTATGTGGAAGAAAACGACAATGATGAAAGATATTCCGCAGTCAGGCTGAATGAATCATTCAATATTGGCGACGAAAGCACAAACAGGAGTCACCAGACCTTAATAAAATGACGATAGCCACATACTGGTTTAGATGATTTATTATTTTATCTAATGATTCACGATGACCATTATAACAACAATATACCAAGTATATCAAAGCTTATACGGGTCGTCTTTAATAGATGAGGTTGTGGGAGAGATCTTGAAAAACTCACAAATCAACTATGGCGCAGTATAAACTGGAAATATAAAATAAATGTTTTTGAGTTCAGGTGCTTTATAATTATAATCAAATAATTTGATTACATGATGTTTTTTTTTAGTGTTTTACCATAGAAGCTGTCACACATATCAAAATACATAAATCAGCCAACATTTGCTAGAGTGTTGTGCATAGTTTACATAAAAATGACAGGAACGAAATCGACAAAATCAAAACTGCGATTGGCCATTACAGTTTCAAAATAGTTCTTAGTATTTGGTTGGGTCTCAGTACAATAGTTGGGCCCTATCTGACTGCCTCAAAGCTGTCGCTATGCCTTTCGTTTATTTAAATTTGGTGTATTTCTCAAAATCCAGACTTTTGAACGACCGCAAATTTTTTTTAAGGAAAAAGTTTAGCTCACATTTAAAAAAAAACTGACGCTCTATTTGCTGCTTACATGCTTATTTAATCCTTCCATGTGCCAAAGTTGTTCAACTAATAACCACATATGATTATTTATATTTGCGGTATCTGTTCTTACTGGCGGTATTTTAACAAGGGATCCATCGTTTATTAGACCAACTTCTTAGAAACTTCTAAGTACTAATTAAATGCCATATCGGTATCTATAATCAATTTTCATTCGAAACTAAAGGTCGCCTAACAAGCGCGAACTAATCCTGCTACAAAAAAGTTGCATAAGCCATTTTAATTTTCATATACCAGAATTTCCATCTGAAAATTTATGATTTTCAATATGATGAAGCTTAATTAATAAAAATGGACTCAAGATTCAATTATTTGAATTTTTTCTTCTATTAAATGTAGAAAAAGTATCTGCAAATAAAAGTAATAAAACAACGCTTTGATTTTAATATATATATATTATTTTATTACCTAACCGTCGGAATCCCAATTTTCTTACCTTATTCTTTAATTTAAAAGCTCCGCGTTCTTCTAGGCGGATATTTGTTTAATAACTTGCAGTAAAAACAAGAAAAACATCTCATATAAGCAAAATACAAAAATCTTATTTTGTATACTAGATTTTTAAATTCTAATACGTCTTTTAACAAAACCTTCGCTTAGTTAGCCCAATAGACCAATAGAAAATCGATTATAGAAAAGTATAAGCAACGTTAGGCAACCCTTGAGCCTAATGAACACAGCTGTATGACACTACATATCTATATCTAAACATTACAATAAATTACAAATAATAAATGACAATCGCTTTTATTGAACAAAAAATTACAGCAGTGGATAACTGCATTCAGATGCAATTCCACAGAAGCTATTCTTATTTCTGGGAATTCGAATATAGCCAGCTTCGCCCCACTTGTCAGTCCATGTATTCTTCACAATCCAGTAGTCTTGACCCTTTTCTGACCCATACCCCACTACTAAAACTGAGTGATTAACTTCTTTTTTATTACATTCTTCATCGTTATAAATGCCCTCTTTGTACAACTGGAATGTATCCGGATCAACATTTACGGAACAAGCCAAAGGACCGAGGGTAGCAATAACTTCTTTCATTTTCTTTTCATCTCCAGGCTCAATAACGGCATATGACTTAATAGCAGCGGCTTTAAGGTTATTAGTGTAATAGCAGTCACCATTCTTCATTTTATATGGATAGTTTTCACTATCTGCAATACCGTTATTATCAATAACGTATGAGAAACCATACTCTTGATAACCGCCATTACAGCCTTTGTTGCCGAATTTTCGGCTGCAGTCAATTAAATTCTGCTCAGACAATTTGGTTAAGCGTTTTGTCTTTCGGAAGTTATGACCTTCCATAGATCCAGTTACAGCAAATGACCAGCAAGAGTTGCACTCAGCACCTACAATAATTGTCAATTAATGTAGTTTTGCAAATTTAGGTTAATACTTACTTTGGAATGTGACAGGTGTGACACCACCCTTCTGTCTCCAATCAAAACTATCTGGTATGCCAGTGCTGGTAACAGCAGGTGCTTTTACGCGATACTTTTGAATTTTAGATCTAAATGAACCATTTATAACCATTATTTCAAGCAATAAAAAAAATTGTTTAACTCACTCTCCGTCAGGATCTCTCTCGTAACCAGTCAATTTTGATACGAACTCAGTACTGGACAAATCGGAAAACACATTGATTCCCAATTTAAATGTAGTTTTTCCTAAATCAAAAGCAGCGTTATTGATATCTACGATTGTTTTCTTTGCAGCAAAAATTCCTTCACGCAGAGTTTTTTCAGCAGTGTTAGCATAGGTTTTGCCAGTTTGTGCCTAGTAAAATAGAGATAATTTACTCAAGCTACAATAAATATTATTTCAATTTGTGTCAATATACTGACTAAAAAATCACCAAAGTTTTGAACATCATTCAGCAATGAAATATTGGCTAAAATATTAAGATCGGTTAGTCCAACCTTTGGTAATTCAATTTTAGAAACAATTCCACCACCAAATCCACCGAATCCCCCAGAACCACCAAATCCAATCTGACCAGCAGCCAGTACAAATATAAAAGGCAATATCAAGAATATTTTCATTGTTTTTCTAAATATGAAAAAAAAAACAAAATAATTACACAATGTTATATAAATCCTTACATTAAATTAAAATTAAAAACCTACAATCGTATTAATTAACGTTAATAAAGTGTGAATTATCTTTAATCAATGGATTAAATGCGAAATCTTATTAATAAATAAAATAAGTTAATTGGAGTTTGTTAACATAAAATTGGCTAACTCACCGAAGTAGGTGAGTAGTGAAATAAAATTAAAACTTGAAAGAAAGTTGTTGTCACTACTGTAATCTTTTAATTATAGTAAATTAAAGAATGGCAATAAGTAACAATTAGAAGGTATACATGGATTTCCGCAAGTATTTGGAGCAATCGACTGAGCCCAAATCGAATTCAGAAACAAGAACCGAAAAGTCGACAGTATTTAGTTAACTAAAAAAAATAGTACTCCATCATCGTGCTGGTAAAACAATTTATTTAGATAAATTTAAAAATTTTTATACTTTAATATTTGAATTTTTTTTTTCTTGTATAGACAGTTTGTGACATAAATAACAGCTAATGGCAGAGAATTTTGTACTGATCTTAAGGATTTGTCAATAAACGTCAATCAGCTTGTATTCATTTGTGATCAATAAGAAATCTTAATTCATAAATTAACTTTTGATCAACAGATTATATAATTTATGAATTAGAGGAAAAATAGTCATATTTTTATTAATATGGCTGCTAGTGCTACTATTCACGGCACAATGAAGAATGACGTCCTTTTTTGTCAGACAATGACAAAAATCGCTGCAGACAGTGAAATTTAATAAATCACTGCACTTTGATCGCAGTCCTCGCGATCAGCAGTACATGATCTTTGGTGGGGACTCTCATGTGTCTCTGACAATTAGCAAGACGAAAACTTCGGTGTCATTGCCAAACCGCGCTTGTTTGAGGGAGTAATGGATGTATGAACGTTTTTCTTACGGAAAAAAAAAACTATTTCATTTCTTAGCGAATAAGGATTTTTACCGAGTTATTAATGTTTATTCCATGAAATCGTTTTATGGAATCCTCGGTTGATAAAACCGAGACAGTTGTTGATAAAAGCGGTACGATCAGCGTACTGGTGGTAATCTTTGCATTAACTAATAATCATAATACTTTTGGCATTGTTAGTATTCCATATTTAAAAAAAAAACTCAATCCATATAATTGTTCGTTTGCGTTAGGAAAACTACTTTCTTAGTAAAAAATATCATTTAATCCACTTCACATTCCACGCCCTTCGCCGATGCACATATTTTAAAAATTAATTAATTAAAGAAAAATTTTTGAACATATGTTCCAAATAAATAAAACAAATTAAACAGCTGAATTCAACTGAAACACTCTTAATACTTACCTCAGGTTTATTATACTATCTAATGATTCACGATGAACTTCATAAGAACAACAGACCAAGTCGAATTTATTTTCAAAGCTTATATAGGTGGTCTTCTAATAGATGAGGTTGTGGAAGAAGTCTTGAAAGACTCACAAATCCACTTGTCCACAGGATAAACTGGAAATATAAAAAATTTTTGAAACATGTTAGTAATTAATTCTTATTCTATGTTTGCAGTAAGTGAGCAATAAAATATTGTTTAATAAAGTAAATATTGAGTATGTTAAGACACTTTCTAATTAGAATTTAATATTTTAATTATAAATTATGACATAATTGTGTGAAATGATTTTTTATATGTACCATTTAAGCTGGCACACGTGTCAAAATAAATCGAAAGTACTTATATGGCAAGATTTATTTTCGGAAAACAAATTGATGTAGGCCGTGTTCCAATTTCATATAGTTAACTTTGATGAAGTTTTGTTTTTATGGTCACCCGACCATTCAAGTCACGTGACATTGGAGGGGATATGACTGATGAAACAAGTCAAAAATGTTCGCATGAACATTCAGATATGAATGAAACAGATGATTTCGATCTACCTGTTATAAAAGTTTATTTTATTTCAGTAAAATCACCGGATATTATTGGTCCATTAAGTTATTTCTTACTTAACAAAAAAAGTTCAATAGATAAAAGGTAATACAAATTTATTTATACCGAAATATAAAATTCAAAATAAGTGTTGGCATAATTTGACATTTAACTTACCATTCAGTAAGATTTTGCGTTCCACATCACACTACCTTATTTTTCAGTTGAAATTGAAATCCAGAAAACGGCCATAGATTTATTAGATAAACGCAAATGATCACATTATTTTATTTTTTTAGATCTACCTAAAAACTGTAAGATATAATACCATCTTATCTTTATGGAGTAGGTAAGGTCTTATTAAAAAAATAATTCATTATTATTTCATGAATTTTAGGTTGGAATGATACGATATACGTCATATATGTGCCATTTTGTTAGGTAACTTGTTGCCATTTTGAAGGTTGTTAAATTATCTTTCTCAAAGAAACCTTACCTACTGACAAATAATTTGGGCAGTCATTCACCATGGGCAGGGTGGTGCCGGACCGGACTGAAAGGTGAATAAATAAAAACTTCCAAAAAAAATCTCCGGTGCTTCTGGAGAGTCACAATTGATGTATGTATGTGTCCTGACGTTGCTTTCTTTAGACGGGCTTATTATTCACAGTGCAGATTTTTATTAAGGGAAACAAGTTAAAGTAGATGATTCTCTACAAAGTTCACCAAACATAGAGCAAAACATTCCTGACCATCAAGCCTGGCTTAACCACCGTTTAACGTGGTCTCAAGTGATCCACTTTTCATCGCCGTCACCAATAACTTTTTTATTTGATCGATATTTTTGCGATTCGCCGATGGAAGTTAAGTCAATGGAGTTTTTGCTTTAACTAGTGTGGCATGAATTATTTTAAAAAAAATGCAAGACATGCGTAACCATGTCCAAATCCTTTTTCAAAATTCAATGTTTCGCTGAGGTCGCAGCTGACCCTGATGTAGCAGCGATAATTCTCCACCGTCATCCTGAGCAGACGGACAAGTTTGGGTAGTTTTCCAAAACTAAACAGTGCTCTTTAAGTTCGTTTCTACAATCGCTATATGGCTTTGATATCGATGATTATTAAATAAAATAATAAATTAAATTCCTCTAAATAATTCCACTTTTTTTGGTAAAGAACCCGTTATAAAATAGGTAACCTATTGAATCACGATTATACCAGTTTTATTACGAATACAAAAATAATCGAATTACAATAGTGGGTAACTACACTCTGTTGCAATACCACAGAAATTGTTCTTATTTCTGGGGATACGCATATAACCCAATTCGCCCCATGTATAATTCCACGAATTCTTCAAAATCCAATAGTCTTGACCTTTCTCCGATCCATATCCAACTACCAAAACTGAATGGTTGACCTCTCCTTTATTGCATTCATTGTCGTTATA
The DNA here is from genome assembly GCA_949824845.1 of Rhingia rostrata. Taxonomy (NCBI): domain Eukaryota; kingdom Metazoa; phylum Arthropoda; class Insecta; order Diptera; family Syrphidae; genus Rhingia; species Rhingia rostrata. Next base: position 58,110,558 of record OX463755.1, read on the forward strand.
AATGCCATTATCGTATAAATGAAATGTATCAGGATTAGCATTAACAGAGCACGCCAAGGGTCCCAGTGTAGCAATCACTTCCTTCATTTTCCTTTCATTTCCAGGCTGTATGACAGCAAATGCTTTCATATCCGCTCCCTTTTGCTCAGGTCTATAGTGACATTTATCATTCTTCATTTTATATGGATAGCTATCGCTTTTTGCAATACCGTTATTCTCGATAACATACGAGAATCCATACTCTTGATAACCACCTCTACAACCAGTGTTGCCATGATGTCTACTACAATCGATTAAATGTTGTTCAGACAATGAAATCAATTTCTTTGTCTTGCGGAAATAGTGCCCTTCCAACGCTCCAGTGACTGCAAATGACCAACAAGCAAGACACTTAAGTCCTTTGAAATGAATGAAAATATTTTATTTTTCTATTTGGTTATTGAAAAATGTTCTAACCCTGATGTTTTACAGGAGTGACCCCGCCCTTTCGTCTCCAGTCAAAGTGCGTCGGAAGTTTTCGGGTTGAAATTCTGGGTGCGCTTCCCCTATGAATGCGAGCTTTATTCCTAGCAAACGGTCATTATATAGAGATTATTCAATTTTAAATTCTATTACTTACTCCCCAGCATCGGATTTCAAAAGGCCAGTTAGTGATGACAGGAACTCAGCTTTTGATAAATCAGAAAATGCATTAAGAGCCAATTTGTATGTACTCTCACCTACATCATAAGCCTCGTTAGCGCTATCGACGATAGCTTTTTTGGCTGCAAATATACCTTCGTGTATTTCTAGTTCAGCAGCTGAGGCGAAGGTTTTACCAGTTTTCGCCTTATTAAAGGATATATAACTTGTGCTTGCATTTTGATTAGTTATATGATAGAGTATAGAACTACATAGAGTGCGCACATTTCTATGTGGGGTACTGATATTGATAACCCAGTGTTCACCAACGCATACGATCTACAAAATTTACCATTCGCACCCGCCCGGCTACAAACGGCTGAAAGCTTAAAAATGTTTAGCTGTGGTGCGTTCTCTATTTAGTTCTATACTCTTTGGTTATATTCTATACTAACCAGAAAGTCTCCAAAATCTTCAACATTGCTAACGACACTACTGGCTATGTCGTCAAAGCTTTTTGAAACAAAGTCACCAACATCATCTAATATATCCAGTCCATTGGTTACAGTAAAAATAACCAACATTATGAATAGTACTCGCATTATACTATACAGAAAAAAATTTTTGAGAGATTAGCTGAGATCTCCGAAAAATCCGTAAAGGTAACTGCAATACGCTGGCACTAAGATGCGTTAGATTCATCTACTACATCTACTAAAGGTTTTTTGTATGTATTATGAAGGGAATTTATCATTAACAACGTATGCTAATTATGGAAATTGTTATTTGACAGAAAAGCTCCCCTATGATGTGAATATAGTTCCACTTGATCAAAAAATCTGTACTTAGGAAGCGGATGTATGCAAGGTTCGAGCTACATGCTTAATTTCCTTGTACATACGCCCACCCCTTCATGTTATAAGGGTCAAAATACCCGACGTAAGGCAGAGTGTCTACATACACTCAAATGACAAAATTGCAAAGAGTACAATAAATAATCAGGGTGGCATTTCAGTTCCATGCGATAATCCACTTTGCAAAACGAATGAACTTAATTTCGTCAGGTTAATTAAGCTCAAAGTAGTATTCGAAACAGACAATTTACATGTTATATACACAAAAGCAGACAATGATATATGAAGATATCATCTACATACTGCCCCCCTACGATGCGATTTAAAAGAAAAGAAAATTGACTTTGAAAACTTGTTTAGTTCCCTTGGATATCGTTTTGTCATCGGAGGGACTTTAAAGCAAAATATACATTCTGTTGATCTAAATGGATATAACAGAAAGGTAGGATGCTTTACAGTATAGGTAAAAAAGTACAATAACAACAAACTTACTGGCCAACTGATGTTACAAAAATAACGGATCTGATCGATTTTTTCATCGTAAAAGGTCGCCGTCTCATTCAAAGTAAAAGAATGCTTTGATCTATTCTCTGACCATTCTCTGGTTATTTTAACAACGAGCAAGAACTCATTATAAATGAAAAACCACCCAGACTAACAAACGGGAAAACCACCATAGTATCGCTCAGAACCCCATTGGAACGTCGCGGTCGATTCCCTTATCGATACAGTCCAAGAAGCAGCATGGGATAGTACTCCCCAACAAACCAAAACATTGAGCAATAGTAAAATTAAGTACCCCCGGGAAACAAAAGATTTTATAAGACAAAAAAAACATCTGAGAAGGCTACAATAGTTTAATACCCTATCCCATCCCATCCTTAACATAAATATCCCCAAAATGTCGGCTTTATGGCGAATTAATTTAAAACATGCCATTGTCAAAATATATTGGTTAGAGAGTTTATTAATATCATTTATGGTTCGACAAAAAACAACGTTTTTTCTGCTGGTTATGCTATGAGGTAGTGTATATACAAATGGTTTTTGTATGAAAACAAGACATGTTCATATTTTTATAACAGGAATGGGTAAATCGAATCAGCTATCGACCTTAGTCGATCCATATACTTTAATAATATAGATATTGAAATTGTCAAAATATTTTGTTGAAGCTTATTTTCAAAGTTCTTAACCGTTTGACCAAAACCCACGTTTTCCTAAAAGGATTACATTACCAAATTTTATTATCTTAGCTCAAAATGTCAGTGCCCTATAGACACACAGACACCTCAATTTAATTTAAGGCTAATTTAATTTCATAATAGCTATTAAACAAATGAAAGTAAAGAGTATATTTTATGGCTTGAATTTATATTTAAAGTATTCAGTTTTTATTAGCAATAACGAAACTAAAACTTATGAGCATTTTTCAAGTTACAGGGCTTAAAAACTAAATAACCTAAAAATAGTGCTTACATTTTGTTTCATTTGAATAGCACACTTTGTTTTAAACTATAGTAAATATTATTTTATTGATCTTAAAAACTTTTATTGGGTTAATTATACAAAGTATTAATTAATTCAATAATGGGTAGAACCTCCCTTGTTTAGAATAACTTCATAAATCCTATTTGGTAAGGAATCATAAAGCTTTTTAATATAGTCAAGCGAAACTAAAGCCCATGCTTCCTGAATAGCCTGAATTAGCTCAGCCTTGGTAGAAAACTGTCTTCCCTATTCATAAACTTTTCTGGCCAACCACCCCCAAACATTTTCGATAATGTTAAGGTCCGGCGAGTATGGAGGCCAGTTTAAGAGATTGACATTTTTTGACTCGATCCATGATTTGACAACACGGGCTGTATGAATTGGGGCATTGTCCTGTTGGAAAGTCCACGACAAATTTCCGAAAAGACTTTCTAGTGGGGGAAAAGCCTTTTCCAGAACTCCTTTATATGATTGCGCGTTCATCTTGGGAGTCAAAAATTGGAGCTCGCATGTACCAAAATAGGATATGGCTCCCCAGACCATAACCCCTCCGACTCTGCTGTGTAGACGCTCCAATTGATGGGTCTCCTTTCTTAAATCGTGAAAGTCAGGGCCCTCGAAATTAATTTTTTTTTCATCAGAGAACACAACGCGCTGCCACTCTCTGTTCCATGACATATAGTTTCTACAGAAACTAAGCCGAGCTTCTTTACGTAGAGATGTAAGTGGTGGTTTTTTCTTCAATTTTAGGTGCTTAAGATGTTTGGCTTTTGAAATCACCCTCCACACAGTAGTTTTACTTGCATTTACTCCAGATTTTGCTCGTATTGTGTCAATAGAGTTATGTGAATTGGAAGCCTCGCGCAATATAGATCGCTTATCTGCATCGGAAAGTACACTATTTACACGACCTTTCATATTTTTTCCATAATTTGAGCTGTTCTGAATAAAATTACATACGACTTTTCTACTTCTTTCAATTTCTTTTGCTATTTCAGACACAGAAAGGTCACATTTTCGATAAGTTTTTATTTTAATTTGTTCATCGTTTGTTAAGGCTTTACCACGACCCATTATGTAAGAATATTACTAAAATATATTCTATATTCAAAATATTTTTTTACTTTAATTTCCCGACGATCTGCACGAAGTAAATAAAACATAAACGCAAATGTGCTATTCAAGTGAAACAAAAAATGCAAAAGAATTTGAAGCAAGTGAAAAGAAATGAGCACAAAAATGTAACGGTCAACTTTCAGAGCTTCAATTTTGTCGCAGAGCATGTGGATAGGAAGACGAACAAAATAGTACAACAACAAGTACAGTTGAGTCAATAAATCTTGGTAGATAAGCAAATAGAAACAAAAAATTGGTGTGTGCTATTCAAGTGAACGCAGTGTATGTAATTATATCGAAATATTAAAAATTAAACCAAACTATACATTTGGCTTTATTTCACTTTTAAAAATGAAATAATTACTTTTTTTTGTAATTTGGCTTTATTTTTTTTTTTTTTTATTTCACGTCACCACAATAGGCATTGGGTATACATATAAGGTTTTCCAAATCCAACTTAGTGATTATTGTGGAGTGCATGTTATTATTGGGTTCAAACAGATTAAGTCTCGATTTTTCAGCAGATTTACCCCTTTATGCGCTAACATGAATACATTTGACAGCCGCGAGATTGATTTCGATTAACATATACTTAAGGGCTGTACAAAAAAATTATTTTTCTAAAACCAATTTGTATTTTTCTGTCGTATAAACTGTTTTCATTTCTATATTTAAAAATATATAAATTATTTACCGACAGGTTGACAGCTACGCCGACTTCTAACGGCAACAAACTTACAACACTACAAAGTTTAAAAAACCCAATCTGCAATAAAGATCAAGATCTGAAATTATAAATAAACACACAATTTATTATTAAAAACCCCTAATTTTTTCACGCACTTTTATAAACCTCAATAATTACACGAAACTATTTCTTATACAAATAAATTGGCCTCTAATAATTAAAACACGACTAAAACTGTATCCAATATCAATTAAGCTATATATTTTTAATGTTTGTGGCACGGCTCAATAACAATGAAATACATTTGATAATATTTACGTATTAAAACTTTTGAAAATATGTTTTTTTTGTAGTTATATTCTGTACACTTTGAATTGAGAATAAAGAAAATATTGAAATCGGACCTCCTTTTATCTTGCTTTGGAGAGTTGGAGTATTCTTAGGTAATTAAATACGTAGTCTATGGTTGCTATGAATTGAAGTACTACGGGTAAGATTTGTTTTTTTAATAAACCTAAAATACGATTTAATATAACCCCCTTATTGAATCATAACTCCAAAATTTGTATTTTACATGAGGAACGAAAGTTTCTTTCCAAGCCCAGCTTTTCAGTTAATGGTGTTATTTAATATCCTAAATTAATAAAAAACGCAGGTTTTTATACAAAAACATTTTTTTTTTAAAACGACTAGCTACGTCTATTTATTTTACTGGAGTTACGTTTTTTTTTTATTCTATCCTTGGAGTTATGAGGTTTGCTGCTAAGATTTGTCAGGCACTTACAGTTGAAATTGAAATGTTGGGTATTCCACACATTTTCATACCACTTTTATACCTTTTGCCAGTGGACTTACGAGTTTTGATTATTATAAGCAGGAGTTACCAGGGCATTGCGTAAAGTGATTGTCATTTGACGATAACATTTCGACATCTTGCATCACTTAAGATTAATTACTTTATTTGTTTCACGTAAAACAATAATTGTCTAAACACAGTCGGTTATTGAGCGATTGCTAATGAGGTCTCGAATACCGTGAGTGATAATCGGTTTCAAAGTTACGGAACCACCCCTAAGGTGTGCTCTTCAGTAATTTGTCGGAGTTACGAGTTTTTTTTTAGAAACTTTTACTTCATTGGAGTTACGAGATATAAACAAAATGATTTTTATGAGATTTAAAGTTATTAAGGATCTACGAAGTTTTCCATAACAGTGCGCCTACCAAGTTTCTATAATATATCATCAAAAAGTATTTTTTGTCAAAAATGTAGTTACGAGGTTTTTTTTAACGTTAATTTATTCATAAAACATATATTTTTAAATAATTAATAGCCTAAACAAACTTAAAAGCTATACATATGAAGTTAAAAAAAGTAAATGGCCATTATAATTCGCAATACATTTTTTTTCTTTAACTGTGTATAGGTAAATTTTGATGTATTGTAATGAATTTTTTTTATTACATTTGTGTATTTTTTTAAAAATAGGAATATGAAATAGGATAGGTTTTCTTAACTAGCTGACGATATGTGTTTTTAATGTAGGGGCTGATGTTTAAATTATTTTTTTTGTTCTTTAAAAGGACATCAATGGAGCTACGGTAATTATAGTTTGTTCTTTTTATCTTTTTATTGATTCTTACTAAAATTTGCTGATATTTCATTCGTAAATGATAGGAGCTATGAAATAAAACAATCTCTCCCTAAAAATAAGTAAAATAATTTACTTCTGCAATGATTGTTTTCATTTGTTCTTTAAAGGTCAATGAAGAATTTTTCTGTACATATTTAACTTAAAAGCGTTCCTGTACTTTTTCGAGAATTTGTATCATACAGGGAAAATTTGTCCCCAATCGCAGAAATTTTAAAAGTGACTAACTTTTACTGTGAAAGTACGGGAATAAACCTTAGAATACTTGGTGTAATTTAAATAAACGACATATAACAATATATATATATAACAAATAATCCGAGTAATATCAACTGGAAAGAAAAGTATATCTCAATTCCGCCATATTTAATTGGGTTTTGCAGAAAGGAATAGGTCCCACCATCTCCAGCTATTAGAGACAAAATCTGTATGTGTATTTGTACGACTTCTAGGTGGGTAAACAGTTTTTTATATTTTTTTTTGTATATGTAGTGATAATAAATGTACGGCGCGAGTATAGATTCAAGTTTTTGAGTAGCCTCCTTAAGACGTTGTCCATGGTCGTTTCGGGTACGAATTTAATTTGAGGGGATCTTTTATTCGAGGCTGTTGTTTATCTCATAACTGCGTTTTTTACGTATTGGAAGGATGTCTACCCGACGGCACAACCCCAAACCTGGAGGACCTGTTGCTATTTAATATATTCTTATATGATACGGTAACATTAGCATTTCTGCTCATCCACCACCGTCTGTGCTTAAGATGCCTGACTAACCCTTGAGATACCTAGATGACCTGGGATCGGAACAGCTCATATAAAATGTTCACTAGTATATTTCAACTGAAACTATAGACGCCGCCGTCGACGACATCTTGGGAATTCTTTCGCTAAAATTTCTTTACTTTTTTAAAGATATAAATATTACTCTATCTTACCTGAAGCTTAGATAGCTTGCAACGAAACGAGTCAAAACTCTCCGCTGTGCTAATTGAATCAATGAAAATAATTATTGCTACTTAATGTAATTTTACCATCTTTGATTATTTACCATAATGATAGAGTAAAACAAAAAACGTGATTAACTGAATCACTTAATTATATAATTACTAATTCAAGAGATATATTTACACATCATTGCTATAAAACTTGAATTTGTTTATTTCAAACGTGTTCTCTCAAAATTATTCAGTAAAATGCCTTCGATGCTGATGCTTACTATGAATGTTAGATATCTCTGTAATAATTTTAGGGTGCTCATTCTGTAACTTTAAAAACGATAATCGTTGACGCTAGTGCAGAAGACTTTCGGGGTACGTTACTTGCAATACGTATATATCTGCACACACACAATATATACAAATTATTTACATGCTGTATACCTAGCAAGTCTCCTATACTATCGTCAACGAAAATCGTATTTAATGTAACTAAGCTTAAACTTATCTTAATATGAACTGATCAATGGATAGCTACAACACAAAAGTAAAAGGCCGACTTAAAAAAAAAATTGAAATGGATTAAAAAACGATCGGTGATATGGGTTAAACTGAAGCCCTGCTAAACTATTTATATATTATATGTACATCTGCCATGGAAAAACATGTTGAATCAAGGCCTGTTGGTCTGGATATTTCCAAGTCATTCTATTAAGTTTAGAACAATGCTTTGCTTGCTAAGTTGACAGCATTGACAGAGACTACCTCAAACACTGTGCGACTGAATGGAAAACATATTTAGAGACATATATTTACAACTCGTGGTGGATGGCGTTTCATCAAATGAATACTCTATGAACTCTGGAGTGAAATTAATTATCTTTTGGCGTCAACGGTATTTTTAGTTTTGCAAATGACAATACTCGTTTACCGACTCACACAAATGACAAACCTAATAGTGTTATAGTTGCAAACCAAAAATCATAGCAAAATTATACACTGAACTTAATGGACTCTTCCAAAATACGTCTTTCCAACATTATGCAATCTTCTATAATTCAGCAGCCAATAATCATCTTCAAGCATCATATCAGGACGTTGACGAAAGATTTAGGATGGTATATCAAAACTAGACATTCATAAATATGAAGTTCGTCTCAAAGTGCTATCGTATGCGGCTTGAAATCGATGAACATGTAGTGCGTATCGATTTCCACTTTTTGGATTTTTTTCCGAAATCTGTCGAATTATGTTATGAACTTTTTTAAACTTAAACCAGATTGAAAATGGTTGTTGGCAAACCATCTTGAATGGGGTGTTGGGGAGACTTTATGCATATGTAGCTGGTGCATCTCCTAACGTCATCCGACCAAATTTTGCTAATGAGTTGGTGCATGTTACCAAAGAGTATATAACTACATAGAGTGCGCATCTCATACAATGAATATTTTCTATGTGGGGTACTGATATTGATATCTACCCCAGTATTCACATTGCTACCCCAGCATCAAACAACAGCCTTGCGGACGCATATAGTTCTATACTTTATAATGTTACTTACTGAGATTGGCAGGAAGGCCGCCATTTTAAAAAGCTTACTTTTTAGATAATTCTCTACTGCTCAAAGGCCGAGCTAATAGATGCATGTTGTTTAAGGGCAGGATTCACCCCGAATCTAGCATTACAATGTAAGTAGAGATGTTACGTCAACATCAAGATATATGTCTGGTTGGAGGATATTGATTGATTCATAGCATTTTTTGATTCCAACGGATAAATCAAACCCAAAGTAATAAATTCCGTAAGAAAATAAAAACAATCAACTTTACAATATCTGAACAATCAAATTCATATTAAAATGCAAGTACTGTCCTTCTTTTTATTTATTTTAAAATTAATATTTTAACTATAACTAAGTTTAAAAAAAAAAGAACTTATACATTTGTTATTTGGAAAAAATGAACTGTGGCTATGTGACTTTAAAAATATTACCATTATTATTAATTTAAAGTATTATAAAATATGGTAAAAATAATGATTTAATAAGGTGCTAGCTTTCCAACTAGTTAAGGCAAATTGTTTAATAACCTAAAGTTATACATTAGTTTGATATAGGTTTAGAACATTATTTTTAGATTTTAGAACTTGTCCGCATAGACATGTTTGCTGCACTCTTTCGTTTAGATTTAAGAGATGTAAAAGTATGTGTGAGTGCTTGTCATCTCAGTTTATGTTCAATTAAGCTAATTAATATGGCGAAAGTCTGCGTAAATTGTAAGTGGGACTATGTGTCCCGAATGCAAACATTGACCACTCAACAGAAATATTATTTACAATCATTTATTTACTAAATAATGAATCTAGGTTAAACGATCTATTGCGAAACCTTTTACGACAGCATATCATACCAATTCTTAGAGTAAAGTATTTTATATATAGAAGTAAGGGCCCGACGAAATACCCGATTTTATACAGCTTCACGGCATTACTGCATGTTAGCTTGGGATCAATACAAACTAGAGTACAAACGTTTAGTAGATAGTAAAAAAAATACAAATAATGAATCAATTAATTGACAATACAAATTTATTGTGTCATAATGCAGAAACTTATTTATTTAACTAGCCGGGGATGTCAAGTATATAATCATCGGATAGTTTAATAAATAAGTAGATAGGTGCATGTGACTCTTAGAAATATTTCCAACAATGTTTTAATTTTTTATTTGTAGAATTTATTATAAAATTAGGTATTTCATGGATAACCCTATAAATATTATCCGGTTAATACAAAAGGAAATACAAGTTTCCATACGTTAAGACTTCAGAACATGGAAACAGCGTGTGTATGTTTTTGTTTATATTTTTTGTGCGATTATGTTAGGATGATGTTTTATGACATATAACTTACAAACGAAGTTGACTTTGTTTTGAGTTCGTAATGTTTTGTTTTTGTTTTTGGGAACGCTGTGATTACACTATTAATCATCTTTAGGGTTTCTCCTGCGTACCTGAGAGGGACTAGATTTCGTTTCGGACTTCTTAGTTACGTCTGAGCCTATTTCTGTGATCTCTTCTTCATCATCTTTTTCAGATTCACTTCCTGAATTCTTTTTGGCATCAGATGCACTCTCAGAACTTTCGACTTCATCTTCATCCTCTTCTTCTTCGTCGTCGTCGTCATTATTGTCGGCTACATCATCGATGATTTCGTCATCAACAGCACTACCGGATTTCTCGTCAGATAAAGAGAAGCTTTGACGTTGGGATTTTTTGGCTGGATATAAGAAGTCTACGATGCATACGAGAACCAATCCTAAGGCAGCACCAGCGAAAATTGTAGCAGTAGCTAAAAGTGCATACGAACCCCATGTGGGTAGGCCATATTCTTCTTGAAGATTTGTGTTGAAATCCTAAAAGAAAAAGAAGAGAAAACAAAATTTAATTTTGTAGAACTCATTATTTCAAAACGGAATGACTATAGCAGAAAGCGTATAAATACATCCAAAACCGCCATTATCAATTGCAATAAAATTAAAACCCTGGTTTAGGAAAGAATAAGAAAACACCCCCGCAACCAATAATGAGAAAGAAAAAGGGCTCATGATACAAAATACCCTATCAAGGATGAATTTGTCGGTCTCCTGAATGGGGCCTACAAATCCGTAAGTGGAAAAATCATCTAGTAGTATTATTTTACAATTCGAAAGTGTTAAAAATTCAAAAGCGAAGCGAAAAGCAATTTCGAATAGGATTGACTTTTGGAATGGTATACAATGAAGGCTAAAGAGCTCTACTAACCAACGAGATCAAGGAACAACTGAGCGAAAGACTCACAGCTGTTTCCTCAGTGGTTACAGTATTGCAAAGCCATCAAAGAGGAAGCTGAATCCAGCACAGGCTACTTCCGCGGAAAAGATGCCTCTGGTATGATGATGTGAAGGCACATATGAAGGCGCATCCTGAGGTGTACGAGAAGAGTATCGAACCTGAAGAGGGGAATAGAAAAAAGCCTGCGTGGAAAAAAAACGCCGATGTGTTTGTTTTGACGTTTAAAGAAAAAAAAATCAAACAGGTAATTTCAGTGCTTGTGTTGTGTGGTGCAATTTTTAAATAATTTTGTCGAATCTAATTATCGCATCTCGAATCGCTTCTCGTATCGCATCGCATTCTCACAATACTGTGTTTTTTGTAGAGGCAAAGAACTTTGAAATCTAATAACTTTTTTTTTTAAATTGACATGAAATTTACTTTATTGGAAAGATAATCAATCTTCTGGTATTATAATTTAAATTTGATTTCTGGCTTATGACCGCCGGCTGGCACGGATGTGGTCCTATTTGGAGGTCCTATTTTCGATTAATAACGCGGCGAATGTTGTCCTCCAAGTGGTCAATCGATTTGGGCTTATCGGCGTATAGCCAATTCACATGACCAAAATGCGAAATTATGCGTTCACCGAACGTTTCTTTCAACAAATTAATTGTGGCACATGTGTGACATGTTGCGCCGTCTTGTTGAAACAACAGCTCTTGCACATCATGGTTGTTCAACTGATGAACGAAAGAGTAAGTAATGAAGGCTCTATAGCGGTCACCATTGACTGTAACGTTCTGACCAGCATCAAAGAAGTACGGACCAATTATTCCACCAACCCATAAAGATTATGATCACTCTTGTTTTGGTCCCATTAACCGAATTTACGCCTTGGTAGGCGATCCTGCATTAATTCTTGCACGATTTGCATTTTTAAGATCTTCGGATTTTCTAAGATCTTTCCGCAAATCTTCCATATAGTGAATGGACACATATTCAATTCCTGTGCACGATGGCGGATAGACTGATTCGGTTCTTCGGATGGTCGATTATGTTGACTTTAAAATAGACGTAGTGCGCGATAGGTATTTCGAACAGAACTATGATTTTCAAAATACATTTGCAAAATTCTATTCATGTTGAGTTGCCAAACCAAACTAAAAATAAATCACTTGACAGCTGACAAAATGGCCACCAGTTAAAATAGTTTTTGCTAACGTAAAGTTCTATACCTATAAAAACAACACCCTTTAGTATCGCAACCTTGTAACAAGCATTGAGTTTATGTATTCAGGCAGCATTGCCAGCATCTGCTTAATGGGCATAAATCATTCGGCCCTATCATGGTATCCGTTCCGAAAGGATTTAGTACAAATCAGAGAATTTTGCTTCATGGTAATGCTCTGAACAGTTGTTCGGAAGATTTCTCCGACAAAGCGCAACGCACATCGGGAGTATACGTTTCATTGCGATGGGTTGAATTTTTTGCATCTTTTTTGAGAGCCATAGGTCGATGATTTTTCTCTCCGATGTAAATGTAAGCAATAAAATAATTTTAGTTATGTTTTTGTTGTTTTTTTTTTTTAAACTGGTGTTTTAGGCAAAATTCAAATGAAAAAACAAGCGCCAAACAATATTCGCGCTTGGTTGAATTGATGCATGAGAAACCTGACATAACTCGGAATTTTACCCAGAGGCACCAGAAAATGTGGCTGATTTTTGGTGATGTCAAATGAATGCGTTGATTCATATTCGGAAAACGGATACTATGAGTGTAAATTAATTCTCCGAGTGGATTCGTGTTTAGTAGATTGACTCTCCGAACGGATACCATGATAGGGCCGATTATGCAAGTAACCTACCAAAGAAACGGGTTGCTCTTGTAGTTATATAGGATAAAACAAAGTATAAGTCAACAAATAAGCCTCAACCAACATGCCTCTCCAATTAGCCCGGTCTTTATCTAACTGCCTCCAGTTGCGCACTCCAAGTTGGTTGAAATCGGTTTCTACTTCTGCATCAAGCGAGGTCTTCCTCTACTGCGAGGTCTTGGTATGTATGCAAGAAAATTCGAACGGCGGAAGATATGCAACCTCGAACTTATGTGCTGCACTAAGATGTGTATGTAGTACAAAAGATGAAAACACGTCAACTAACTCGATTGACTACAACAATCGTTGAATGCCAGCCTTTAGGTTTGAGACGAAAGAGATAGACCTAGCCTTCATTTTAATCATCAACCGATGGCTGATTTCAGAACGCTGAACCATGTCTCAGCCAGAGAAATCCTCAATTCCGGAGCCTGATATAAATTCCAAAATCGAAAAGAAAAACATATTCTTTGGTTTTGTTGGGAGAAGCAACCTACATATGGGAACACGCAGCCTTCAGATTTAAAGCAGCTTTTCGAAATATGTACGCACATGCCAACAGATGTTCAGAGGAACTTAGAGAAATCATCCCTAGACTTGCTACATTTGCACACAGCTCATTTCACAACAATAGAAACAGAGCATTACTAAAATTATACTTGTTACAGAACAGGCAACATGTATTTACACTAACACATACAATCTACAAAAATCTATTCTGTACAGTAAAGAGCCATCGCCATATTGATGATATAAATTAAAAGGGACGAAAATTGTGTTGAAATTATAATAGAATCCTTCCAAAGTGGGTTATATTGGCTATGGCCTATGAGCGATTTGTCAGATCATCACGAGAGGAGGGCCAGTGAAAAATCCTTTAGGTGTTGCAACGGCTGGGAATCGAACCCAGACCTTCTGCATGGCAGTTTATGGCACTAACCATCGCGCCACTGAGCCCGTCGTTGAAATATATTTTCTACATACAAGTCATACATCCTCGACAATGTAATAAACAAAATCAACACAAAGTAAAGGTAATATGGTAGCTAAATCGAATATAACCCCAATTATGAATTATGATAAGAGGTTTTCCAACAAGCGTTTCAATTTTAAACGTACCTTTAATAAATGTGAAAGTTTGAAAAAGTACGACAACACGGACATATGGATACTGTCGGGATTTTTCCACGATGAAACTGGCTGAACCTTTTGCCATTCTTTTTGCTTTATGTAAAACATAAAAGCATCACCATCACGAGATCCTCGGTATTGTCGAAACTCTCCATCTTTAACACTGCAAACGAAAATTGTGTTTAATTTATAATTAACAATATGGAACAATACAAAAACAAAATACATACTGATAAATAGTCGGGAGTGCGGTGACTAAGAAACGGCCGCTTAATGATGGAGATTTAGTGACGTCAACATGTGCAACCTTCACTCCAACATTATCGGCAACATTGCTGAAACGTTTCCAAATGGGCGAAAGACTTTTACAAGCCGGACACCATGGTGCAAAACTGCAAATTTATTAATAATGTTAGAAGAGATAGGAATGGTTATCATCTCTGCGAATTGCACAGGCTTTCTCAACTCTTGGGTTGGGAAATTGCACGTCAAACACACACAATTTCGTTTTCAAATTAATACTTACAATTCCACCATCCATTCGCCATTTAGCATCAATTTCCAATTGTCTTCATTGAGTTCGATTAATTCCAAATTGGCCGAACTTATGCACAAAACCAAAAACAGCGAGATAAATGTTATTCGATTCGTCATATTTGTCATATTTCTAACAATAAAAACAAAAAGCAGAAGTTGGCAAATTTTCTTTAGAAAGAAGTAAATAGTTTTTCTGGAAGAAATCAAGTGACATCTACCTCCTCAAACTATTTCGCACACACCAAAGAATTCTCGTATGAAGATAGCGAGAATTCAAAGAAATGGAAGACTTCTATCGTTATTTTGAGTGCATCCAGCGCTTAAAATGATGCGTGGCTAAGTGTATCATGCATATTAATAGAAGGTAAAACAGATATCAATGACCCGGGATTATGTCTGGTTTATCTTCCATTGGTAAATAAATTTGATCGTGTTTTACCAATGGAACACGATTTCAGATTGACTTTGTTTTGTCTTTGTATTGTTGTAACTTCGTTTCTGTTAAGTAAATGTCGGTGTAGCTACAAAGTTTCAAGTCACACAAGTTGTTTGATTTTGATTTAATTTGTATTTCACATAGAACTGCTACAGTTTTAAGGATTAATAATAGTTTTTCACAACCGAAATAATAACTAAAAAAAAAAAAGAAAATCACTCTAGGCAAACTTACAGCTATAATTTGTATTAGTGTTAGTGCAAGGAGGGGTTAATCTGCCGAAAAATCCAGAACTGCAAAATTGATCTGAGATATAAAAAAAATAAAAATGTTTGCCCTATGGACCACAACAACTGTCAAACTCGAACTTAGGACATATCTTGATCACAAAAAAAGATTAATTTTGTACCAATGGAAAACGCCATTAGATTTACAAGTATTAAATCTACCTTTTATGGTATTAATATTGTTAGTGGATCTGTAAAACGAGAGCTCTGCTTTGCTCTCGTATACAGATACACTAACACATATAATACCATGAAAATTAAATTTAATAGTTGCAAATCTAAGCCTCGGGTGTAGCTCGATGTTCTTCTGTGACATGAATGAAATTTCAAAAGCTCTGAAACATATGTTTTATTTGTTTCGCTCGATTGTGTAGACATCGTGCCCGTTTCTTATACACTATCACTCAACTTTCAAACGTTTTCAAACTCGTTAATACCTACGCCGAGTGCTGGTCGCATAATTTATATTAGATACACGAAAATATAACCCGTTAGAATTAAGGCCTGCATAATAATGCCCAAAGAGCAATAAAGCGTGATCTTCGTTTGAATATAATATTATTTCGGTCGTAAAAAAACTAATATTATTGGATAATAATGTACTGTAGCAGGCATAAGTCTCCTCAACATCGCATACAAAATTCTATCTGTCGTAATATGTGAACGCCTGAAACCGTTTACCAACAACCTGATCGGCCCTTATCAGTGTGGTTTTAGGCCAGGAAAGTCCACAACCGATCAAATCTTCAAACTTCGGCAGATCCTGGAAAAAACATAAGAAGTCCAAATCGATACCCACCACCTATTCATCGATTTCAAAGCCGTATACAACAACATTTATAGAGACGAACTTTACAGAGCCATGTCTAGTTTTGGTATACCGCCCAAACTCGTCCGTTTGTGTAGGATGCCGATGGAGAATTCTCGCTGCTCTATCAGGGTCGGAAACGACCTCACTGACACATTCGATACCAAAAAAGAGTTTAGGCAAGGCGATGCGCTGTAATGTGACTTCTTCAATCTTATTCTTGAGAGGATTGTGCAAAACTCACGAGCCAACACCAGAGGCACAATTTTCCAAAAATCTGTACAACTACTAGCATACGCCAACGATATTGACATCATTGGTAGGACCCAACGCGATGTCAAAGCCACATTTGCAAGTATAGAGAAGGAAGCGGCAAAAATGGGTTTAGCAGTAAATGAGGGCAAGACGAAGTATATGCTGTCAACACGAAAGGACACACAACATCGACGAATTGGACAGAACGTCAACATTGACAAAACTAACTTTGAGGTAGTACAGGACTTTATCTATCTCGGCTCCGCTATTAACTCTGGTAACAACATCTCGTCAGAAATTAACCGAAGAAAAAGATCCTAATATAAGACCCTGATCATCCCAGTCCTGCTCTACGGCGCTGAAGCATGGACCGTCTCAAAAGCAGATGAAGAAATCCTTGGTCGATTTGAGAGGTAAATTCTTTGAAAAATCTTCATGTTATGAAGACGAAGATTCAACCAAAAACTATACGAGCGACATGCCCCTGGTCAAAAAACTCCGCGTTGGACGTTTAAGATGGCTAGGACATGTAGAACGAATGGACACCAATACTCCGGCTCGCAGAGTCTTCGATTCCCAGCCAGACGTCGGACGCAGTAGAGGAAGACCTCGCCTTAAGTGGCGCGCACACGTAGAAACCAACCTCAACCAACTTGGAGTGCGCAACTGGAGGCAGTTAGCTAAGGATCGGGCTAATTGGAGAGGCATGTTGGTTGAGGCCCAGGTTCATTCCGGACTGTAGCGCCACTTAAGTAAGTAAGTAATGTACTGTAGCAGTTCGATGTGATATATAAATTATATCATAAACAAACAACCTGTGCGACTTGAACTTGACGGCTACACCGGCACTATCTTTACACACATGAAATTATAAGAAAACAAAGACAAAATAAAATCAATCTGTATCTGAAACAGCGTTCCATTGTAAGCGACAAAGATCAAATTTCAAATCAAAATCCAGATTTACCAATGGAAAATGCCACTTAGTATCTTCTAAAATATTACAGCGGTTATTTTGCATGTATTTTGAAAGGAACTCATGATTGTTATTAGCTGTAAATTATTAATGAGGGCTCAGTGGCGCCCAGCTGTAGCAACACCAAAAAAAAATGATTTTTCACTGGCCCTCCTATCGTGATGATCTGATGTTATGCGAGTAGTATCAATTGTCAAGAAATGCTTATCTCAAATTCGCCGTTCGGAGTCGGCATAAAATAGGAGGTCCCGCCATCGTGCATGAAGTACACGCACACATGAATGGTTGTGAGAAAGCTTGGCCCTGGGTACTAACGAGTCTGTTGCCCCAAAAATTTGTATTTTTTGTGAAGTAAGAAAATATCGTTTTATATAAATATTTTCACTCTGATGAAAATGTTTTTTCACTTAATCGAATAAATCTATTCTGAGGCAGCGGAGGAAAATGTCATAATTATTATTTGGAAATCGCATATTAAAATATTTAGGCTTTTTACTACGTGTCGTTCTACTACGTGCGAAAGATTGCAATATGACCACGAATTTTTATCAACAACCTTAAAACGGCACCACTAAATAATTGGTAACCAACGGAATTCAATCTCAATTGATTTTTTTATTTACCTTTCCGTTCTCGATAATTTTTTTCAGTTTTGCGCATATGTCTGATTTGTGAAAGTGACTAATTAAATGTCAAAATAGCATTGCAAAACATTACTACGTTTACCATCTCAGTTTACACCCAATTCCTTTGCGAAATTTCCGATATTATTGTAAAAGATAATTTCACAACTTTTACAACGATATACCGACGTTGCATGAATATCCATATTAGTAAACCTTTTTTTTTGGTACATATTGATGTTCTTAAAGTGGCAACCCAGGTTGAAGTTCATTTTTCTACAGCACATAGAACAGAATGAATAAAACCGATATGCATTAATGCATTCTAGCAGTCCGGCACTCCGGCACATTCATATTTCATAAAGGATATATCATTTGCACTCGGACTGCAACGATCTTTTTTTATTTAAACATTTTTTTTCCGGGTTGGAGCCATGGATCGATTTATTTTTCTATACGTCTTGGAAAAAATTCAACAATTTAGTGAAAGCAATATATGCTGTATTCACTGGTCTGGACCGTTATGTAATTTCGACAGCATTCTATTTCAAGTAGTTTCTCATTTCAATCTAAAATCTAAAACACACGTAATAAATGGCTATCATGTGAGGAAAATATATAAACTGTGGTGTAATCACACAATAGAAATGCCAGGAAAAAAATTGGAAGTAACGGTAAAGTCACAGAAAGATATTTTATATTGCTTAAAAAATTGCGGTCATGTCCGTATGGAATGTCTGCAAAGCTTTTGTCCGATACGTGACAGGCCTACATTGGTTCCAAATAGGTTTACTATCGGACCACCCAGAAACAATGTCATTCACACAAATCCAGATTTAAAGAACATTGTACCAAAAACATGGCGGATATATCCATTTAAAGAAATAATTTTGGAGAAAATTTCCGAAAATCGAATCTTAGTTATTAGTGGCGACACGGCTTTGGAAAAATCTAGGGGAGTACCTATGTCTATAGTGGAGGACTGTTTGCAAAATAAAAAGCATTGTAAAATCTTGTGCGTAGAGTTGAATAATCTGCAAGCGATATTACACAGTACAGTTATATCGAAGTGCTTGGAGGAGAGGATTGGAACAAGAGCGGGATTTCAGGTGAGTTTTGTTTATTTGAAAACATTTTTGTGGAATACAAATACAAATTTTTGGCGCAACAGGCTGGTTAGTACCCAGGGCCTAGCTTTCTCATAACCATTCATGTGCGTGTGTGTAGTTTTTGTACCTGCTATTTGGACCTGCTATTTTATGCCGACTCCGAACGGCGAAGTTGAGATAAGCTTTTCTTGACAGAGGGCCAGTGAAAAATCATTTAGGTGTTGCTACGGCTAAGAATCGAACCCAGACCATCTGCGCGGCAGTTCATCAACCAATTAGAACGAACTTAGCCAAGTGTCACAAATTGCTTCTTCATGTTGTCGGTTTCTACTTGTGCGCCACTTAAGGCGAGTTCTTCTTCCACTGCTTCTTTTGCTGACAGACCGAATAGAGGTAAAAAAGTCTCTTACTACCTCAAAGTTGTCGATCGTGACGTTCTGTCTAAATTGTTTGTAGGTATTATGTATATAATGTAAGAAATAAAATGCGGTATAAGTCTAGTGAAAAAGAAATGTTTCCAAATGGAGGTAACAAACATGAATGGTTTGTATCCGTAGTCGATGGAAATGTATTCGGCTGCAGATAAGAATCAGGCTATCCTCTAGCTAGACAAACCAATTTTAATAGGAGAGCAACTATTTTAAAATTAGCCATTCAAGAAAAAAAGATTGATCAATTATGTTAATTTATTGAATCATTGTGGATGACAACACAATAGATGGCGACCAAGAACTAATTATTCAACGCCAACAATCTCCAACGCAATAAATCGTAGTCGCAGCTCCTAACTATGAAAACTACCCGATATTGAAGTCGTTGATTTCGGAAAGTGCTTAGAACTCTAAAAAAAAAATCAGAAAAGCCAGACAAGATTCTCTCTGAGCGAAACGAAATTTAAATGCGGCTAGTAAACAACTTGTCTGGCATCTAATTCGGCATAAATCTGTAGGTCTCCAGTCTCCACAGTGCAAAAAGTACATACGCACACATGCATGGTCATCATAGACAAAGTAGGCCTCGGATCACAACGAGCCTGTTGCGAATGAATTTGATTTTATATGATTTGAATATAATCACAAAAAATACTTAACTGTTCTGCCGATCATATAAACCCTAGTCAATAGTCAATACATTTCTACTAATGTGAGGACAACATTTTTAATTTACTTAGAAGAAAAAAAAAACCTTCCAGTGAAGAGGGAAAAGAAAACAAGCAAAATATAATAAAAACAACAAAGGTCCCAAGTGACTTACTGAGGAACACCACACTTTGATTCAAACTGCCTCAAAAAAATGTTTCCTATACTAATTAACTACTTCCTATTAAATCCAATCCACTTGTTAAGTATGTACTGAACGGATACCAACTGCTTCTTCTAATTTTCTCGTTAGCGATTTGTGGTCTACCCGATCAAAAGCATTACCGAAATCTGTATATATTACATCAACATCACATCGGATTAGGTTCAGCTCTTAAAGCATTTCAAATTTCGAGTGAGGAGTCTTGTTCCATTAGTGGGTTTGATTTATACTCCCCTATACTACGTCAAAGTTGTTGCCATCAAAAGTGTTGGGTCGACAATATTTTGTTTGCTGATAGATTGATTTGCTCGCTATCTACAAGCGTTTCGCCAGTGCATCAATTTATTTTTTTTATTTATCTTTTCAGGTGTACCTGCAAAGCAGAATTTGTAATAACACAAATATTATCTACACAACATCAGTCTTCTTCTTGCGAGTTCTTATGGGACAAACGATCACACAAAGCTTTCGATATATAACTCACATCGTAGTGTCAGATGTACATGCCCACAATGCCTACACAGATATTCTTTTAAACGAGATAAAGAAAGCTCTACCCTATTATCCAGAAATCAAAATAATCCTTCTTTCAAACAGCAGCGAAAATGCAGATTTCTTGTCGTACTTCAATGAAAGTGAACAGCTGATACTGGATTTAAATTTAAATGCGGTTAACGTTTACTACATCGAACAAATCAAGGCTATTATAGAGCACATGCTACCAATATCTAAAGACACTATCAACTCGAACAAAAACGAGGCGGAAGAAGCTCTTGCAGCATATGAATACACTGGAACTGATGCTGCCCTAAATGAATTCTTGTATTTTGTCCATGCTGATACCGTAATTATAAACTACACTCATTCGTTGACCGGTTGTACAGCTCTTATAGCAGCAGCTAAACACAATCAATTACAACACTTAAATATCTTGTTATTTTTCGAGTATGCCAGCCCGTTTATCAAGGACAAACAACAATTAACTGCGCTAGAACACGCTGTGGCAAATAACAGTGTGGAGTGTGCGAAGCTATTATACGATGTAATGTATGGAGATATGAATGTGTGCCCCAAGCCACCCCCCCTTGATTTTGATGTGCTGCAAAAATTAATTCAATTAATTTTGGTTGCTTGGGAATTTGGACATATTCTCGTTTTTCTGCCATCCTATGAGGATTTGCTGAAACTAAACTATCGAATCCAGAAGTCGCAGTTTATTGGAAGAATGCGTCAGGAAGTATCGACCTTGATACTTCATTCAGGCATAGATAACGATGAATTTCAACCGATAATTGCCAACTCACTTGATGTGAAAATTGTCCTAACCACAAAATTCGCTGAATCACTTACCTATTTAAATAATTTCACCTATGTCATCGATTGCGGGGTCAATTGCGTTAAACAATATAACCCTGAACTGAAGTCTAAAGCATTCATCTATGAATGGGCATCGCAAGAGAGCATGGAAAGGCGATCAAAGATTGCAGGTAGGCTTAAAGAAGGTCATTGCTTTCGGCTACTACCAAAGAACGTTTTCGATAAATTGCCATTAATCACACGACCAGAACTTCTTTATACACCCCTGAATCGAATATCGTTGACTGCGAAATTTCTTTCACCTAACATGTCAATAGGCGAATACTTCCAGGACACCATTGTACAACCGCCCATCTCACATATTCTCTGTAGCGTTGAAATGCTCAAAAAAATCGAATTATTTGATAACCTCGAACAGATTACCTATCTGGCTTGCCGGTTAATTGATGTGCCAGTAAATTTGGAATTGGGCAAAGCTCTTGTTTTATCAATTTTTCTTAGATGCCTGGATCCCGTGCTGACTATAACCAGCATCTTAACAAGCACGTCGCACTCTGAAATTTCTGCATGTCTACATCGGAAGAAAGAAGAGAAATTGAGCAAAGAGGCGGACACATATTCTGATCATCTAACATTGCTACGTGTCTATCAGGGATGGCAAAGAGATAAACAAGAAAATCTTGTCAATGAAAGTCTTATCGACGAACAGATGTTTATTATAAATGGAATTATGGACAAGGTGTCCATAGTAAGAACAAGCTTGGTTGGAGCTTTGAGATCAACCCAACTAATACATAACCAAGGAGTGTTCAGTATGAATTCCATCAACTCTTTGGCTAATAATTGGGGTATTATCAAAGCAGCACTAGCAGGCGGCTTCTATCCACAAATCTGCATGTTAGACAAACACAATTATCAGCTAAAGTCAAGCAGGGTATGTATTGCGCCAAGCTCATCCCTTCAGTTTGGTCCAAGTTCCTTATATTTGACCCCATCGGAGTGGATGATTTATATCAAGCCAAAAATCAATGCCACACTGAATAGCTTAGCCAATTGCACACTAATAAGTCCTCTTACTATTGCACTTTTTGCTGGAAAGTCTGACCTGGAAATGGAAAGCCTACAGTTTAGTAACTATGATTCTGCTACACTCTACATAGACGAATGGATGTGGCTTTCAATAGAAAACAAAACCGCATCGATGATATTCAAGTTGCGAGAGCGTTTTCACGCTATATACTTGAACTTTGTGAAGACATGCGGACAACCTGAGAAATGGAGAAGGGCGACTCTAGCCAATGATAATGAACGTGTACTAGATGTGATTAGTAGAATTCTCCTTGAAGAGGACATCAGAATTGGTTTTGCACAACCAACTCATGTTGGCAATCGACCACTGGCGGTGTCCAGTAAGTTTATCTCTGATATCAAGTGTATTGGTAATCCGAGGTCATTCGATACAATAAGGGATGATATATTAAGTAATCCATTTATGGGAAAGGAGTTCTATTTAGCCAGCATCTTCGATTCAGATGAATTAATAAAAGTATTCAGTACCAAGACTTCGTTTAATATATCGGGATATTCTTGGTTTAATTCAATTTGTGCCAATTTAGGAGTCCGACAGAAGCTGACCTATGTTGTTGTATACAGCATGGATCGACAAGTGTTCACAAATGTTGCCTTAGTTAAGCGAAATAAAAGTGGGTTCTATATACAAAATACTTTTCCAATCAACATACCAGTTTTCAAAGTTATGTAAGTACCATCGCATGCGTTTCATCAATTACCAAATTATATCTAGATTTGCCAATTAATATGGTAGCATTATTATCACAAATGGGATTTAACGTTGAACATAAGTACAAGAGCCTCTCGTTTATCCCCAAATAGTAGTAGTACGCTAACAAAAAGCATAATTTAATTTGTCTTTACGTATATAGATAATGCAACATTAAATATTTTGTATTTTTGGTTTATTTTTTTAGATCATTATGCAAATTTTCTAATCTTGCATTCCCTATCCTAAATGCAAAACCAACTCCCATTGAACTGGATAACCGTATTGGTGAAATAATTTTGAATTTACTATAATGATTATATGATTATGTTATGTTAGTATAGGTATAATTAATTAGTAACATTATTAACGTGTTTTTATTTGCAGGCTTCTTTATACACAATAACTTATACAGAGATATTGTTACATCACAGATGAATTAATGTTATGATTTTTTTTTGATTGTAGTTTATGCCAACATATTTATGATTAATTTCTCATTTCCAGATTATTATTGTTCTCATGTGAGATACTAAATTTGTTTTTTTTTTTACGAATGTACAACAGACGGAGATTCTACATACATTCTTACAATTATCCAGAGTCAAATCGCCGTTGATCGGATTAATTGTGTCGATTTTATCCTTTGTTGCAGAAAAAATTTTGTTAATATGTCCAATTTGTAGAATTATTGCAAATATAATGGACCTTAAATAATGTCTTACAATTAATTATAAAAACGTATAAGTTTCGTTAATAACATATAAAAGTTGGAAATACCTAATTATTCTTTTTTTTAATTTGTTTTGTTTTTATTTTAAAACAAAAAATGTGTGTTGCGTGTTTCGTAGTGGGTTTCGCTGGCATGCAGGTACCCGCCTTATTTGCTCAGCGGAGGGAGCAGGATATTCCACCCTAACAAGTTACGAACAAGATTGTTCATGCCAGGCTTAATAAGCGTGTTGGTGTACGTATGTGAGATGTCATCTCTACCCGTCTATGACCATCGTCTCGCTGGATGGTCCCTTTACTGGCATTTCCTTCTTCTCTATCCCCAAAACATTCTTCGCTTTCCTAACTTCCTCCTCCTCATATAACCCTCCTAATTAAAACTCCTTCTATTCTGTGAAATTATCAATAAAAATGTTTTTATTCCTCTAATCATTTAATACAAAAAAAAAAGGAATGTCGAAAGACCGCAATTGCAAGTTACCGCCAAGACCTTCTCGAAACGCGTATCCCTTAACCTTACAATTCACACTGATTGGATGAAAGTATGCCTGGAGGAATCCTCAGCATCGTTTGGTCTGAATTGCGCCAACTGCAGAGGCATAAGTCTCCTCAACATCGCTTACAGGATTCTATTTGCGTAATATGTGAACGCCTGAAACCGTTTACCAATAACCTTATAGGCCCCTATCAGTGTGGTTTTCGGACAGGAAAGTCAACAACCGCTCAAATTTTCACACTTCGGCAGATCCTGGAAAAAAACCCAATAAGTCCAAATCACCACCTATTCATCTATTTGGAAGCCGCATGCGACAGCATTTATAGAAACGAACTATACAGAGTTACGTCTAGTTTTGGTATACCACACAAACTCCTCCGTTTATGTAGGACGACGATGTATATGCTGTCAATTCTAAAGGACATATAACATCGACGAATTGGACAGAACGTTATTATTGAAAGATATAACTTTGAAGTAGTACGGGACTTAGTCTACCTCGGCTCCGCTATGAACTCTGTCAACAATATCTCGTCAGAAATTAAACGACGAATTACTCTTGCCAACCGCTATTTCTTCGGGCTAAGAAGGCAATTTACTAGTAAAGCCCTCACTCGAACTGCTAAGGAGATCCTTTATAAGACCCTGATCATCCTAGTCCTGCTCTACGGCGCTTGATCGATTCGAGAGAAAAATTCTTCGAAAAATCATCTTTGATCCAGTTTGCGTTGGACGGGCTATGGAGACGAAGATTCAACCAGGAACTATACGAGCTGCACAGCGACATGCCCCTGGTCAAACAACTCGGCATTGGACTTTTGAGATGGCTAGGACATGTATAGCGAATGGACACCAATACTCAGTCGCAGGCTTCGATTCCCAGCCAGACATCGGACGCATTCGGGAAAGACCTCGCGTTGAGTGGCGCGCACAAGTATAAACCGACTTCAACAAACTTAGAGGCAGTTAGCCAAAGTCCGGGCCAATTGGAGAGGCATATTGGTAGAGGCCCAGGTTCGTTCTGGACTGCCAATTATGAATTTCAGGCATTGCACTTTTTGCAATTTTTTTATGTTAACCAATTCGTCTCTGCGTGCTGATAATTAAATTAAAATGCGGTGACGCAGCATTGCCATGTTGAAAAAACATACCCAAATAAAAAGAATTTAACAAAAAAAAAAAAAAAACAATTTATTAAGGCGCCTGCCTGACGAGTTGACCGTCCCCAGAAAGAGAGTCAAAATCCTTTTTTCCCGCGAAGAAGGATACCCAGAACACCGTTAAAAAAAGCTGTTGACTTATGCGCCTGCCTAATGACTTTACATACCCTGAGCGAAGCAATGAAGTTGTGTAAGCGTGGACTGTCTCCAGGAAGAGCGTTAAAAACCATTGGGATAAATATATTATTATATATTAAAATTCGATTAAAACAAAATGCACCTCTTTTCTTAACACTTCAATTTGAATTTTTTGAATCCGGGTACAAATTCTTGTTGTTGGAGAGCGGGTGCTCCTGTGGCAATTCTCAGTTTCACTGATGAAAAATTGGTGCTCTCGAAGAAAAAAAAAAACGAATGGAAAAAAATTCAATTAAAAACTGTTCTTCGCCAACCTCAAGCACATCCCTTACCCTTTATACCTTCGCAATCGCATGACGCCGACGGCCGAACCATCGCCTGTTCGGTAAATAAAAAACCGTAGAGGGAAAAACTTCCGTCCTCTCGACGAAACTGTGAAATTCGTTTAGATTAAAGGGCCAAACCCACCGAGCAACCGAAACCGAAACTTTGTTTTTAATTTTTTTTTAAACTGCTAATTACTTAAAATTTGCTATGTTTTTCAGTTAAAAATACTTCTTAAATAAAAGATATTAATAAACCACACTAATCTCATCTATTTTGATTTCTTAAAGTCTTTTTATTTTGATATAAAACGATTTTATTTTTTTTCCGTACCGAAATTTTACTTTTTCATTTTGCAGTTTTGCAATTCATCGTACCGAAACTTGCAACTTTTTTTTTCATCGTTGTAATTTCTGTTTGCCGAAGTTCGCAGACGTCACTTTTCTGACGTGTTTTATGTCAAAGTGAATTGTTTTTTTTTTTATTTATTCTTCTTTTTTGTGTGATGAAAAGCTAACGTGAAATAAAAATGGAAATGGAATTAATTAAAAAAATTAGAAAAGAAAATGCTGTAGCAAAAAAAAAGCTAAAGATGCTAGCATTCAAAGAAAACAGGAATTATACAGTTTCGAGTCGAAACTAATTCTTAAAGTAGAATCTCATAAATCTATTTATGATAAAACTTGCAAAGAATATAAAAACAGGAACATAAAAGCATCTGATATCGGAAATACCGGGCCGGATAATCCTCCAATTTTGTTGAGATTCGGTAGAATTCTCCATTAATTTTTCGGTCTCGATTTAGGGGATGAATCCAATATTTTTAACGTTTGTTCTTTTCAGCATTGCAAAATATAACGCAACATATAACAAAATTTTCTTTTTTTTATAGATCCGCATTCTGAATTCACTGAATGTCAAATGTGACGTTTAATTTTTTTTTTTCAGTTTCTGTGCTATGTTCGGTGGGAATGAAATGTCATAATTGAACAGAAAAATGAAAAAATAAAACGAAGTTTCGGTTTCGGTTGCTCGGTGGGTTTGGCCCTTAAGTGAAAAGGTCAAACTTGGTGGAAAACAAAAAAATAAACTTAAACGTAAACCTCCAATCAAATTCACGAAACGCCAGGATTTCTCGAATTGGTTTGAGTTAATGCCTTTTTATTCGGAGCGTAAAACCTGTTCTATTTTGTATAAATCAAACACCTATCAGCTAACGTGCATTTTTCACTAAACAATACAATTTTATTTGAATAATTTTGCACTTGAATTGAGTGTGAGTGTGAATTAAATGATGCGATGCAAATAAAATCTAAGAGTTGCCATAAAATTAGTTTTGGTTTGGTACTTAAATTTGAGTGATGTTAATATTTTAAGCTGGGTATATACTTTTAATTATTTTTTCTGTGAAAACTATGAATAATGTTAACATAAATAGATGCGCTACAAAACAGTCGGCAAAGTCATGTCATGACTCTGCCCAGTGCTGCCAAATCTGTGTGCGCAGCACTCTTCTACAAGTTAGACCACTTACACATTAGACCAATTAAACATTTTTAATTGTTTATAGGTGCATTACAAAGACCACTGCGAAATGCTTAATTTTTTTTTCTATTTTTAACATTGCAAACGTGTAACGGCAACAATGCTCAACTTTGCAATGTCTCTGTTAACAATTGGTTTGACTTTGAGTAAGATGGACGAAACGTTTGCACTAACGCATACTCATTTGAATAGTAAAGTTATATCATACGTGTTAATCGCGTATCTTGTCATGGCTATTTGACATCAGTTGCAAGCAAGGGACTTGATAGACGACGCCAAATCGACATGGCTGTCACAGACTGTCGACATTGAGCCTTCTGTGTTGGAAAAATGTCAATAGACAAATTACATCCAAGCAAAAATGGTTCCCAAAAAAATCTTCCGGGAATAAAAACACTCTGGCGTATGCGCAATTTTTTAATACAACATTCGTTCGCTTTAAAACCGGCAAATATACCAACCATGTGGCACCAGAGCGAATGGAAGGTTAATGTACCATATCTCTATGCTGTTCTTGCTTTGCATTTCAATCTATTCCATTGTAAACAATTTGCTGTTCATTAAGAGACAAATGAAACGAATAATTTTGTTTAGTACTTAAATGCGATAGCGAACTATTTCGTTAATCTCTAAAAAAAAAAGTAACCACTTGATCACACAAACACCAGCATTTGATTGGAATAAGTGACAATGTTATCATAAATTGGGACCGGGAGCATTTCCGACAATATTTTAGGTTGAATCGGTGAACCACACAGATCGACTTCACTACCTAACAAAGAGATAATCTGGATGGTAATGATCGCTTTCATCAAGCTAATAAAACCGCTCATAAAAATATCGTATCGTATCGTTATTCTGGAAGCTGTTAAACGTGGCCGCTATTGTATATAGAGAGAACGGTCAACAAAATAGTTTAAGCCAGATAGGGTTGGGAACATAAAAAAAAGTTAACAATGACACCTCAAAACCTAAAAATTGTTCTTACTAATTGCTTATTAGTAATGCCACTGCAATTTTTTTTAAAGTTTTTTGTAAAGAGCTTGATCAACCAGTCATACCCTAATGCAATGAATAATGGAAGTTATAAAAAGAGTATGAAAAAATCTTCGTCGTCAAAATGGACCCTAAAACATTAGTCCGAAGAGCCTCTGACACTTAGCCGGATGGTAGATGGTATGTTGGAGCATATCCCCTTTTGTTGGGTGTAGAAACAACGTCAACCAACTTCAATTGCGCAACTAAAAGAGGTCATTTATGTACTGACAAAAGCACTAATTTGACGCCTGGTTTACCGATGACTGTAGCGATCACTTAATCTTGTAAGTAAAAAAAAAAAAAAACAGTCCCATATTTTGTATGAATATTTCATTTAATTAATCATATATATTTATAAATACTTAAACTTATTTACCTTTAGTATCATGTTTCTTTTAATTTTAATTTACATCTTTTATTGAATGTGATTTTTTTTCATTTTGATAAAAAAAATAAAACTTAACACTTAATAGTAAAAAATAAACTCTGGTAATATTTATCAATAATTAGGATATCAGGCAATATAATTAAGCTAAAATTGAAAAATAAGAACAAGTCTGTTGACTATGGTACACCTCCGACACAATTCAATGTTAGTTTAGAAATTCTATGAAACAATCTGTATCATACCAGGTAAAATTCTGTTAACAGGACAATCATTTACTCAGCAGCGGGCGATTCTGGAATGTACTCATGTTGCAATGCCACAGTGGGCTTTAGTCTCCTAACTCCGAGGGGTCATCGTCATCATGATAGGTAATCGATTGCTGCTGTTGGCTCACTACTTCAAGGGGAAACGACGGTTGTAGCTGTTTTCGCATGCAATTAGCCGATATAGAAGGTGTAGGAAAACGATGAGGCTTTTGCTTAGGGAATGGCTGTTGTTGTCTACTCTTAATGGAATTAGTGTGCTCAATACTATCTTCACTTAGACCTTAATAAAAAAAAAAAATTAAGTATTGATTTTTTTTGTTTTATTAAAACTTACCATATACTGTTGAATTTTCAAGTTCATTCAGCATGGCCTGACAATCACAACGCAATTTTTCTATTTCACTATCAAGTCTTTCTGATATGCCGTCGGTATTCGTAGACTGCATAACGTATTTTACTTCCTTTCGGACAAGCTCGAGTTTATTTTGATTCTTGCGAAGTACTTCCGACAGTCTTTCCATTTGATTGTGTTGCCGCATTATGATTTTACATACTGTAGGGAGAGACCAAAGATCAATATTAACGAAAATATTTAAATATGTCGTTTTTTTAACTGTTGATTTTGACAAATTTATTAATAGCAAATAGACATCATGAACTTATTAATAGACAAAGGTTGTCAAGAACTAAAGGAAATTACCTCTAACGACAATTTCAAAAATGCTTATGGTGGGTTTTCTGCAACAAAATAAATTACACTATTGGCTTAAAAGAGACCTATCTTATTAACCAAGTTACCTAGTTTTTCTAACACGGTTTTCAGAATCGAAAACTAAGTTTTGAAAACAACTTACTGTTTTCAAACCGAATATCGAAAAGTTTTCATTTTCGTACTAAAAAAAATATACAAATAATGCACTCCGTTCATAAATTTGTATGCACTCATTAAATTTGTAAATCACATTCAAAAGCATAACAACAAATAACCTGTTGAAAACCGTAATGTCATTTAAAAAAGCTGTACAGATGATGATACAACTTTTTTTACCTCGTCCTGCGTATTACGTCATCGACGCTCATGGCAAATGTGCCAAGGCATATCCGTAATAGTTGGATTTTAACAAAAGTTGTGTTCACTCGAACAACTTTCAACCAAATGACTTCTGCGATGCGGTTACGTCGTAATTTACTCGTTCTCCAAAAACCGAAAAAGCAGTTGAAAACTACGGTTTTCAGTGAAGGTCTTAAGTATTACAGCGAAAACGCCATCATAGCAGGTGATGAAAATAAGATAACCACCACCGCCAAAGATTTAATTTTTAAAAATCTTTTGACAGAGACTTAATCTTAGCTCGCAAGAAATCTCTTCCCACTAGGTCTCTTTTCAAGGTGGGCAGTCCTCTTTTGTATGGTTATGTTAAGTTGGTGAAAAAGGTCAAAATGTAGGTCATAAGGTGCACAATGTAGTTGAGTGATATGTATCCGTGCTAACGAGTAACGAAGCATTAAGGACTCTAACACTCTCTATTCTAGAAGGCAAAAGGAGGTTTCTCAATAAAGACGCAGGAAGTCCGCGAATAAACTTAATTTAAGCTTCTGGGTAGTTTAAATGACTAGAAACGTTTGTCTCATAACTAAGGCATACACAGCCAAAGCGCATCAGAAGCTTCATTGATCTTATGTATGTTTATTATTCAGAACAGCTTCATGGAAAAATGCAAAGAATACGAGCATAAACTCTCATTGAAAATTGTTAGATCAAAAAGAACATTCCTAGCACGCATTCATACGTGACTATCAATCTTGCTGGCGAAGGGACTCAATATCGTAAACTATTCTCGAGATAACCCACATTAACAAAATTATAACAACGGAAAAAACGCTACCAGAACCATTCATGCGTGATTATACATCGTGCCACAGAGTCAACCATTCTCGGCATTATCACTGATGAAAAAAAAACATTTTTACTTAACTTTTTTCCTCGTACTCATTTCCCATTAACTTGAATTGTGTAAGACAACGTTGACCTACATACAATCAGTCTGACTGATTCTTTAAATATGCCGAATTTTGTGCTAAATACTAGTAACTCCGCAAAGCCTAAAACCCGAAGCTAGATTAAAGGCATGATATAAACCGAAAAGTGTAAACCGCTGGTCCAGAGTATTCTTTGATTGGACGACGCGTGCACCTTGTCAAACTTTTATCACTTCTGACATACCAGGGGTAACATATATTTTCTATCTTTAGAGGCCAAGATGAGGTCCATATATTTTCGAAGATAGAAAGGAAATTCTTTGATAGATTTTGACCTTTTCGCTTCCTGGAACTCGGGGAACATGAATAATACTGGATGCATTTACATATAATGTTAGCAAGTATGCAACCATGGGTCATCAGGTTGCTGGTCGTTTGATATCATGCTTCCGCTAAAATTAGTGCAACTTTTGTGTGATAAAGCCGAAAGACCCCTTAATGTTATGGATGCTAGTAAAAATCAGACCAATTTTTACTAAACATATTTTTTTCATATGGCTTACTTATAACTGTTGTACACTAAAATTATATCAACAACTTACCATCACTTTGTTCATTTAGATGTGCAGTCTTGGCAACGGAATTCTGAAATGACGAGCTTTCAGATTTCAAATCCTTATTTATATGCCTAGCCGTTGGATTATGATAGTTTATAGGCCGGATCCGAAAAGCACTAAATACTCCCCCATCATCGGTCACCGTAATGTGGTAATTGTTTTGGTATCCCAGCTTCGCATGATATGAAGAGCTTGAATATGTGAGGTTAGGTCCGACTGTTATGTCAATCGGTGTCTGTGGACTTGAACTTGGCTGTCGCAGCACTAAATTTACTGACGTATAGCTTTTCTGATTGGGCCCAGATGCTTCAATGTTTCGCGTAAATGGCAACTCAGGACGAACATTGATTGTTGACTGGTGACGTTGGGGTGGATTTCTATTACGATACGAACTTGGTGACAGGCATACGTTTACTGAAATTTCCGCCGTTCTTGAATCAGGGTAACTTACAGGACTTTGTATTGAAGTGCTGTAACGTGTACCTCCATTGTCCAAAGGTGTCGGGGCTACTGGTGAGCCATGCGAATGGCTGGGCGAAAGCACGGGGGAGTAACATTTTCTAATTGATTTTCTGTTGTTTGTCTGTTCATTGTTTAGGTCTGCTTTATTTTGTGCAAACCATTGGTCTTTTGAGTACGGCTCCTGGTTCAAGTGTAGCGTTGTTGGCCGTTGCGGTATAGCTGGCAACTGTTGAGATGGTTCCTTTTCAAAAACGTCTAGGAATTGATTACTTGGTGGCTGGTCTACGAGGTATGTTTTAATTTGAATATTACACAATCCGGAACGCATATCTTCAATAGCTGGCGCTGTAGCTTGAGCCTGAGCACCCTCTGATAAATTCGATCTTTTGTGTTTAGCGGGATTGACAGCCTCATTAATTCGAAGAACCTTGTTGTTGATCTTAGGTAAATGTTTACTACTATTACTATTTATATTACTACTACAATGTTTAGTCTCATTAGAAAGTACCGTACTAATTGGTTGTTTCCGATTTTTGCACATTGAATTCTTGTTTAAAATGCTAAGCAGTTGGGCTGGATAAGTTTGAAATGGTACGAGCTGGCAGTTGATTTCGTTCTGCAGTCGTGCTTTGCAGTTCTCACGATCGTGGCAATTATCGATGACGTGTTGGTTTATAATATAATCTGGTATCGTTGGAAATTCTTGTTTCATTTCATGAAAAAGCTGCATAACACTTATATTTGTGCAATTGCAATTTGATTGTTGTTGAATATCACCGTTAGTGAGTTGATCCTCAGCAGGCTGGGTCTTAATTAAATTAGCTTGCAAGCAACTGGTTTTAATGTTACTTTCCTGCTTGTATGGTCGCAATGTGGTTTGGTTTTTTAAAAAAGTATTTTGAGACATTGAAAATTTAATCGCCATTTTTGGCCATCCTTACAGTTTGTTAAAGTCCTGCAAATAAATGATGAAGTGTGAAATAAGCAATTAATATAATAAATTCAAATATTAATTTAGTTATTTTATTGGAAAATTGAAGATATTTACATCTAGCTTAGATCTTTTACATAAACATTAAGGTTTTCATTTCCCTTATGTTTATTTGCCAACGTACTAATTGGCTGTAAATTGTGTTCTTTTAATGAGGATGATGATGAAACGTTTTTTTAAATTAATCTAATTGAAAATCAATGTCTATGTTTTTTTAAATTAAAGAAATATAAGATGGTGTACGTGAGAGAAATGGTAAGATCATATTGGATTGATTGATTGATTTTAAGTCACCAATATGCCATCATTATCGAGCCAAGAACACCGGAAACAAGAAGATTGTGAGTTGAACTGACATATCGACAATCCAAGCTTGGTACTTGAAAATTCGCAAGCTCTGGGATCTATGTGAGAGTTATATGAAACTATATTAAAGTTGACTATATTGAAGTTCACTATTCGAATTACAAAACGCGTATAAGAGCTGAATGACATACAATTTTGTGCAAACTTAAATTGGTGAAAAATATGTTTTCATTAAACTCAACTATTTCCCACCCCGAACCTCAGTTCCCTCGCTTACAAAACCGATTTTATGCCTGTTGAACTCATCTCATTCCCTAACAATAGATAACCAACAACACCCAGTGTTCCCAAGCGTTCTCTTATCTTAATGCGACCGATGCTGCTTGATTTCGGTGATCAGGTTACGACCGATATTTTGTTTGATCTAATTTTCGTTACACTTCACAACGTCCCAAGAGAAGTTTCACTTTATACAATTATCGCGATTAGTCCCATCTGCAAGATCTGAAGTGTTTCAAAAGGCAATCTTATCCAAAAGTACCGATAAACAACTAAATAATTCATCAAAGCTGAGAACGTCATTCCACCCGAATTATACCACATACCAATTTTCATCTTCATCTTGCAGCCTCTCTCGACCAATGTGCCCTTTTCAAAGTACCGAACACGTTTTAAAAATGTCGTCATATAAAAAACACCGCCCTTCCTGAAGGCAACACTTCAAGTCCAAAAATACATCTTCGGTATCACTAATCGTATACACAATCAAATCTACCTGAATTGCACCGCATGTATGCCATTTATTACACTGAATTGAAGTAAACAATAAAGCAAGCTGAAGATGGACAAACGAAAAAAAAACGTGTCAAATCCGCAGGCAAAATACTTTCCGACAAGCTTGATAGATAATGATCAAAATAACACAGACCAATAATATCATGTCCTTACAGAACGCAACTCCATATACATACACTCAAAAATACAAGGTTTTATCAGAAATGACTTCTGTAATAATTGTTCCAGAATTCCGTTGTTGAATATTTTGGAATAGGGTTACTTAAATTCGTAAGCTCTAATTAAAGTAACCATAATCCAAAGGAGTTACTTACACAAAGGCTTACCGAACGATTTCCTTCAATAATTCGACACAAATCACTAATGTCAAGTCTATCCAACATATAAAGGCTTAAACAAGGTGGGTTAACTCGAAGCTAAAAAAAAATACAAATATTTGGCGCAACAGGCTCGTTATTACCCATGGCCGAGCTTTCTCACAACCATTCATGTGTGCGTGTGTACTTCTTGCATGATGGTGGGACCTCCTGTTTTATGCCGACTTCGAACGGCGAATTTGAGATAAGATTTTTTTGGCAACTAATACTACTCGGATGATTTGTCAGATCATCACGAGAGGAGGGTAAGTGAAAAGTTATTTAGTTGTTGCTACGGCTGGGAATCGAACCCAGACCTTCTGCGCGGCTGTTCATCTCACTTACCATCGCGCCACTGAGCCCGAAGCACTCGAAGCCAACATTCTATTAAAATTGACTGAGAAACAAGTTTCTCGAGTTAACTCGAATTTGCTCCCGAAACTATGCAGAGAGTTTTAAAATATAATCGTGCCGTGCCGGAACTCTGAATCAGAATCAGCTTACACCGGATAAGGTTAAATCTTGAGCTCAATCATGATTCACTTTTTCAAGTATATGATTAAATTTGACTTCATGAGTCGTGATGCAGTATGGTTACACTGATGATTTATAGATTTTGCTGACAGAAAGTTATCGAAATGTGGAGAATTTGCAAGCAATAGGAATTATGTTGATAGCCTGACTGATGGGATTATTACTTTAACCGACCATTTAAGTAAAACCTCTTATAGCTGCGTAAGCTGACTGAGCATTTCAGTAGCATTTTTTTTAATAATATGCTTACGTTGTTTATTCGTATAAACTTCACCATGATAAAGTAAAATAATAATATGTAAATTTTTTTTGGCGCAACAGGTTCGTTAGTACCAAGGGCATAAACTTTTCTTAGAACCGTTCATGTGTGCGTGTGTGCTTAATGCAGACTCCGAACAGCTAAGTTTTTTGACTATTGATACTACTCTTATAATTTTATCGCAAAGGTTACATCGTGTCACTAAGCCCCCAATACCATGACAATGCACCATGAATACAATGTAAATATTGGCCGTGTTCCGAATTTCAGATTACAACTGAAAATTGAAATAAAGTAACGTGGAACGCAAAGTCTGACTTAGTTAAAATGAAATGTCAAACCCTTATTTTGTAATTTCATTTTTCCATATTTGAAAAAAATATTCTTTATCAGAAAAGTAACAATAATAACTTGATTGAACCTATCTATGTTGTCGTGTAATTTACCTGAAAACAAAAACATCTTTATGACATGTCGAAGAAAATGAGCTGTTTCACTCATATCTGAAGGCCCATGTATAAATGTTCAACTTGTATCTTCAGTCATTTCCCTCAAATGTCACGTGACTAAAATTATTGATTGACAAATAAGAACAGTGCATCGGCAAAGTTAACTAGGTAAAACTGATCATACAAAAATTAAAGTTAGTTTGTATTAAAATACTAGCATTTATATAAAACCACAAAACAAAATTATTTTTATTCGAATGCATACAGGTATAGTATATTAAATTTATAAAAAAAATATAAATATTTCGTTTCATAAAAGAATCACCAACTTATCCATTGAAAATATGTTTATCACATAAAAGAAATATAAATTTAAAACGAATTTGTGTTTTCGTTGATTATTTTTTGACAGCACTAATTTATTTATTTTCGTTTGAGCTTTGGTTCAAGAATTCAAAGATACATTAAACGAGCTAATAAATACAGTTTACCTTATACATAATAAAATACCTGCGTTAATTACGTATATTTGTGATTATTTATAAATTTAAATTTATTTTTTTTTAGTGTTTTAGCTTAAGTTTTAGATTTTCACTTCGTTTAGTATGGTGTGGAATTAAAATTGTTCTGACGTCAGTTGTATTCCTTTATAGATATTTTCTTGCTATAATAAATTATGTCGACATTCATCAATTGTTCTACAGCCACATTTTTGTATGTCTGAATGGAAAGTGGATTTAACTTAACGATTGTTGGAAGAATATATTTTTTTAAATTGTGTT
The DNA here is from genome assembly GCA_949824845.1 of Rhingia rostrata. NCBI lineage: Eukaryota > Metazoa > Arthropoda > Insecta > Diptera > Syrphidae > Rhingia > Rhingia rostrata. The sequence continues at coordinate 58,147,778 of OX463755.1, forward strand.
TTTTTCTATATGTTTTTGACGTATTCTCTTGGAATTTTGCACTTTTTTATAAACATATTTTTTTTTAGTTTTAAAGACTAGTTCAGGACAAAAAATAAATGTTTGACAGTTTTTTTTTTCATATGGTAAAAATATATCTAGAGCTAATTGCTTATATTTTTTAAATTCTTAGTATATAATTTATTTCATAATAGTGAATTATTAATTTGATCTTTGGAAAATCATTGTTTTTGAAAATATATTTATTCCATGTCAGTTTATTAAATTTTTATATTTAGTCACTGCGGCTGGTTCAAAGAGAAAATATTTTTTATCAACGTCAAAAAAATTTATTTGAGTGCCATAAATTTGCCAAATGTATGTTTTTGATCATGAGAATGAAAGGACGAGAACACTTCAGGACTCGGTGTTTTTCTTAAAAGATTGCATTCGTACAAGATACGTACCTACGACAAGTTTCTCATATGATAGTTTTTTACTCTTATATATTTTTATTTATTTTTTTTTTCAAATGTCTCGTGATAAACACAGGTGTTGTTATTTCAGTAATTTTGACCAAGAACCTCGCACTACGTGGTCAAAGCACTAGGCGAAAGTTACTAAAGCTGTTGCTTTGCTGTGGAATTGTTTCCGCTCCCAAGAGAAGAGATGTGCGGACCAATTTAATTAGCATTTAAAATTAAAAGAGGGAAAACAACTACTATAGAAAGATTAATCAGTAAGATCATTGGAACATTACTATAAAATTAGTTTTTTATTTGTAAAATAATGTATTTATATGCCTAACATTCAAACTATGTATGATAATATGACATGAACATTAAATATATAGGGTTTGCCATTTTTTATGTCGTTTTGAAATACTTGATAAAAGTTTAATTTCCCATATATGTTTTTTATTTAATTTGATCCTTTACAATTTATTTGGAATAGTTTATAAATACAAAATCTGTTAATTGGCCGCCTCTATTGGTCAAAGCAAAATGTGTCCATTTTAATGCGTTTGCCTTCACTTTGTTTAATTTGAATTATGGCATCGCCCAATGTTTTGTCGAAACCAGTAACCGTCCAAACCTTTTTCAAATATGTCCGGTTAGACATAGTGAGGCCGAATGCACATAATAGCGATTTCCATTCACAGTTTCGCTTCTCTGAAGAAAAATTGCCTAATGATGTTTTTGGCGCAAACGCCTGTGTCGTGTAGATTCCCCGTTCCCCAAATGTATAAATTTTGTTTGTTAACGGCGGCAGAGAGTGTGAAATACGACTCGACTCGAGCTACTTTTTGGCCGTATTCCAAGCGCCGTGGACAGTCTGTCGGAAATATTCTTCAAGTTAATTGCCTATATACGGAAACGTATGGAAATCATCCTTAAAATGTGCAGCAATGTGGTTCCACTGACACCAAAAAGCTGAACGTGGTGACTCCCCTTACCGTTTTAACCAGTTCATTGAGTGTAAACAAATAGCTTTTAAATGTCAAAGTCTAGTTTTTAAGTTTTGTTTATTTCAATTGTATTTTTGTATTACTTCAATGTGTAGCATTTAAGAGCTATTGAATTTGCCATTTTTACACGCAAGAAAAACAAACAAAAACAGAACAGGATAAACAAAACCATAAGAAATATATGAAAAACAGAATGTTAATAACAAATTATGCCTTTTGCAAAATAGGTATTTTATATTCTAAGAGTTTTTATTAACTTGTTCTGTTCTGACCTGTTCTGTTCTCAGTGCATCTTCATTAAACATATCTGTTATAAATTCGAATTACCATATCAGTAATCGAGTCATACGTGACAGGTAAATGTTGATTTGGTATGATTGCATACGAGATTCGAGTATCGAATTTTGATATTTGCCGTATTCCGCGTTTTAGTTTTAATAAATTTATTTTGCCGATGCACTGTTCTCATTGGTCAATCGACCATTTTAGTCATGCGACATTTGAGCGGAAATGCCTGATGAAACGAGTTGAAAATTTACACAGGGGATTTCAGATATGAGTGAAACAGCTGACTTTTCTTTGACCTGTCAATCAGATATTTTTGATTTCAGTAAAATTACCCGACAATATAGGTCTATTTAAGTAATTTTTTTTTACTTTTCTGATAAAGAATAATTATTCTGAGTGAATAAAAGTAAAAAGAAATCTACAAATATGGAAAAGTTAAATTACAAAATACCTAATAGTTGGAATAGTTTAACATTAACATTTCAACTGAGTAAGATTTTGGGTTCCATGTTAGCTTGCCTCAATTTTCAGTTGTAAACTGAAATGCGGAACACGGCCATTCTGCCATCAGTTGTGGTGTCGAGTAAATGCATTTTTGTGAGAAAAAATTAAAGATATTTTAGTTTTGTTATTTTAAGTCTCTTCATTATAAAAAAAATAACTCTTATTCACTCTGAACCTTTTAATAAAACTGTAATAAGTTTAAGTTATCTTTCAAGAAAATTAGAATTTCGTTTTTGTTCAATGGACTCACAACGTCCTTCTTCTAACTCGGAAGAAGATAGCGATTTTTCTAGTTATGTTTTATTCATTAATTTTATTTAATCCAACTTGAATTAGTTAACGAGCTCAAAAATTTAAATAAATGAACAAAACCTATACAGTTTGGCAGGTATTGAGAGTAAAACAAAGAAAAAATTCTTTCAAACTTATCAGATGTCATCTTTTGACAGTTTTAATTTTATCACTAGCCAGACATTAAGTGAAATTAAACATTTTTTCATAAAAAAATATTAGTTTACAAATGCTTTTGTATAGTTTCGTATCCAAGTTTTCTCAAACTTATGATTGCATATTGCCCATAAATCATACAAACAAAAGACGAATTCAGATAGAATGATAAACTTCTCCTCGATCCAAAAAAGAAAAACGGAACTTTAGTTGAAATAAAAATTGTTATATGTAATTAAATTAACTAACGTTTTCTGTTCAATACTGTTTTATAATTCGAAAACTTTGTTCTTACGACTATTTTTCCCAAAAAAGATCCTGGGAAATGCGCTTACTTTAGAGACATAAGTCTCCTCAACATAGTCTATACAATCGTATCTGCGTTGTTTACGAACACCTGAAACGTTTCAACAACAACCTTTTTCGATCTTTAGCAATCAGTGTGGTTTTAAGTCAGGAAAATCCGCAACTGATCAAATTTTTACATTTCCACAGATCCTGATGGTCCGAATGCTAAGCTTAAAAAGCCCGCACTCACTCCCACATAAAACCTTGATCGTCCAAGCAGATAAAGAATTCCTTAATTTTGAGGCGAATAATTCTTCAGAAAATCTTCGGTCACCTTTGTGTAGACGGGCTATGGAGACGACGATTAAACTAAGACTAGTGGGTACTTTCTACGGATAGTTTCTTCAAACAAACAAAAATGTCTGCTAATTTTCCTCAGTGACTGCTATCGCTAGATCTATCAAAGGCGTTAGAAACGTTTTTCAAAAAATCGATGTTATGTTTAAGCAAAACCCATTAAAATGGGTTTTAAGTAGAAAAAATGGTATGGAAAAAATTGGATTAGGTAAAGCAGTAATATAGCTTTAGCGAATATAGTGAGTATGGATGATGTTGTGAGTTATACTACTAACATCGTGTTCCTCTAATAAACCAAAATCTTAACATTTGTGAAAACAATTTCTCTCTCTGTTCTAAGAGAATTTTAAAAACTACTATCGCAAACATCTCGTATATTGATTCGAAACAACTTCGAAAATACGAAAATACATAGTTTGCAAAACTCATTCAATGTGTTTATCGAGCGCAAATCCTATTTTCTTCCAACACACACTTCAATTTCATTTAAACAAAATTCTTACATACAAATTTGTCTCAGGAAAAATTCAAAAATATAAATTGAGATTCAAAAGTCAAAACAGGTCCAAGATACGTCAGATTTGTATTTTTAAGCAAGTTCATTCACAAAGTTTGGTACACAACGACAAACGATCGACATTCTTCAGAATTGTTTGAAAATACATATATTTTTAAACGCTTAAAACAAGGAAAATTACCTACAACAAATCGGACGAAATAATTTCTATTAATATTTATGTTCGTTTTGTTTACCTTTCTTTTTATATGTGTGTATATAGTTGTGTATGTACATAGAAAATTATCAAATCACTAATTATCTATTCAATGTGCAAATATAAATTTTATATCTACACACTTTAAATGATAATTTTGGTGAAATGTACTTAAAACCACTGATAATCCCATTTTAATTAAGGTAAGGAATACACTTAACAGGCACAATTCACAATGCGACACTTAAACCGCATAAAAAATAATGTTTTGATCAAAAAGCACATACAAAAAAAAAAAAACAATTTCACTGCTATTTTTAAGCACATGACTGTGTACACAATTTGCGCATACACATACAAACACATACACATCGATATCCTCAAATGGATGAAACTAATTATTGTGAAGACCTTTAAAACGAGTATTTAATTTAAAAACGGATTTCTCTTGGTCGCGGGCAGACAGAAAAACCTACTCTTAAAGGAAAATTGGAGAATGTCATTTTGCAGTAATAGGGATGTTGGCAACCCTTACTTTCTATATTACTTATCAGTCAAGCTCTCAGATCTACGATTTTTCACAAACGATCACTATAATTATAAAAATTACGTCATATTTGTCAGACTGCTACTTTAAAATATTTTATGAATCTTGCAACTGGGCGTTCGTGGAATAAAAATTTAACAGCTCAGCATTCATCGACTTACATTTTTTATTTGTTTTATTTATTTAAATCTTGATGGTGTATGATGAAAACTATTTTTTTAACATATGTATATCGATGACGTTTTCACATCTTTTCACTTTTTGATTTTACAAACAATTTTATAATGTAGTCACAGGCTTTTTAATGCACTATATTAAAATAATTTACTTCACAAAAATGTTGCAAAACCGAAACACTTTTACATTATTACTATTTTTTTTAAATAATGCATCTTAAAAACAAATTCTTAACATTGGCTTTGTGATACATATGATATTAAATCACTAAGTTGAAGAAAAAATAGTGTGCACTCTTCAGTTTGGTTTAAACGCACAGATTTTCGGACAGCTGCATAATATTCAACAAATCGAAAACATTTATTTTTTTGTGCATATGCATATATACAAAGTACGCATGTACATATGTATAGAAGTATCTATTAAAATAGGTAAATGGGAAAAATAAAACACCTAGCTCTCGTTGGCTGATCCACACGTACTTTAAACGATGCGATTTAGCGTGAGGCGCAAACGGCCGAACGAATAAGACTGAGTGCCGTGGGAAAAAATTAAATTTTCCTCGAAAAACTTTTCGAAAAAAGCCAACAAAAAAAATAAATAAAACTCGATTCTCAATGGAATTATTATTTGTTGTAGCAAAAACACAGCGACGTGAATTTACATTGAGTATGAAGATTTTTGAAGAAAATCTGAATTAAGGAATTGCTGAAAAATGTCAAAAATGCATATGTATTTACAAGTATCTAATATGTGGTACAATTTTGTTTTTATTTTATTGCGATCAAATAGCATCTGTATTTGTATTTTATATATTTTGTTTTCGAAAACGAATTGTGTTTGAAACACATATATTTCTTATGGTGTTTTCGACACGATGACGTTATTGTGTAGACATATTTAAACACAAAGAAATAGGGGAATTCGTTTTTTTTATTACAACCAATAACGAAAAAGTTACAATCAGTCTGGCAGCAGAGCTTGTTTTAATATTTTATTCTTTTCATTTTCAAAACTTCTCGATCAAAAAGGCGGGACTGACTTTATCTATGCAGTTTTCGTTTCATTCCACTTGGATATAACTGCGTCAATTTTGTAAGATTTTTTTTTTTTTGTTCTCAAAAACTATTTTTGGGAAGAAACGTGGGCGTGTCTTTTTTTGCTTTTATTATCCAAGTTCACGGATTATAAAAATATTTCTTTAAAATTATGTCAATCGTTGCCGTGAATAGCTTTAATAATGTATTTTGTATTCTTTTTATATACATTTAAGAAAGCTTAAATACAAGTGGGTGTTGACCTATACAATGGTTAGATTATAATTGTGTTCTCTTGAATAAAATACACAAAATTATAACATTTTTGTAAATGATTTTTCAAAATAATATTTTTCTCAAAGCCTCTTATTTCGGCAACCACCAGCCGAACGGGAGTTACAACGCTTTAATAGAAAATGCTAAAAACACGACGATTTATGTTGTTGTGTTTTGGTGAGATTTAAGTAAAGTAAAATCTTGAACATGTACTAAACAAATGTTGGCTTATTGTATTCGGCAAATAGTCAACGAAATCATTAAAAAGCTCAGTACTGAACATACTTGGACGTATGTACAAAATTAATTTGAAAAATAAAACACATATGGGAAGGCAACAATCCATACTGTGCGAATCATTTAATACCCTATCCTAACCGATCTTCTTTTTATAATCAGTACGCGCTTTCGGGATTTTGAATGCCTTATAGCGTTTGAGAACAAGGCGGACATTAAAGAAATCGAGGATAAGAAAATAGGAGATACATTTTTTTAAATTTATTTAAATTAAAATGGGGAAGAATGTCTGAGTTTGGTAAATCAATTATCGCTTGTTTTCCTCGGCTTAGGAGTCTATATCCCATTTCTAAGTTTTATGAACGAAACAAATTTATTTGGTTGATGGTTGGGTGTTGTAGAACGAGGGTAGGCTCTGATTGGCTTTAACTTGGCAATGCCCAGTGATTGTAACTCTGACTACACATCAAGTGCTTATTTTTTACCTGCGAGTGGTAGCCATCGGGTACTGGTCTCATCCAACCGGATTTGAATTGCTAAACGATAAGCGCGAGTGTTGATAACAAGACGGAAAACAGCAACACTATAAACAGCCAGGTCAGAATGAGATGGTGGCGGATGAACCGAAAGGCCAACGGCAGCGCTCAATCCCGCAGTGGATACTGATGGCCCCGTGTCCTAGGGGTATCTAATAAATTGGAACTGGCCCTCCAGGTTGGGGGTTGTGCTTTGGGTTAACTACCCAACCATGGAAAAAAATAGAATAGAAAAAAAAAACCTCGGAAAGGACAACGACGTTCGTATCTGCACCTGGAATGTGAGAACATTGAACAGGAGAGGTGCAAGCGAACAATTAGCGGAAGCCCTAAACTGCTACAAAGCCGTAGCCGTGTTATAGTGAGCGGAAACAGCGGCTGTTCGGATGCGGATTTGTTATAAGTGCCAGACTTAGGCAAGAAGTCTTATGTTTCCAAGTCATAAGACTTGCATTGTAGCCAAATTTGCCAACATAAGCCTTATATGCGCGCACGCCCCAACAGAGGAAAAAGATGATATAGTTAAGGACTGCTTCTATGAGCTCCTTGACAAAACCTATGAGCGACTACCGAAGTACGATGTTAAAATGGTGCTGGGAGATTTTAACGCAGGAAGAGAAGACATCTTTAGCAGTATTGTCGGAAAACGAAATGCCACTATGGCCAGCACACGGTTTCCTCACCTCGATATTAATAAGGAGATATGGTGGTTTCCAGATCAACGAACGGTCAACCAAATTGATCACATAGCGATAGAAAAGAGGCACGCGTCCAGTATTTTGGTGAAGACGAGAGCTGCCGTTGAGCTCTAGAGACAGAGAAGAAGGGAAGAACACCGGCTTTTCAGAAAGAAGAAAAAAGAGCAAGAATCAGGATATAGAGAGGTGCCACTCCAGGAACGATGTTCGCAAGTTTTACCAAAGTGTAAAACGTCAAAGCCAAATATACAAGGCTCGAACAGAATCCTGTCGAGATGAACAAGGAAATATCGTAGTTGAGACACAGTCGATGCTGAGTATATGGAAGAACCACTTATGCAGACTGTTAAACGGCGATGAACAACATTCCGGTGTCAGGCAGAACCAACCATTCAATATTGGCAACGACAGCGAAAACTGCCAACCACCCGACCTAAGTGAAGTGAGGATAGCAATATCTAAACTGAAGCTTAATAAGGCTGCCGGATATGACGGCCTTCCTGCCAAGCTTTATAAAGCCGGCGGAGATTACTTGGTACGTAACATCCACCAACTCATAAGCCAAATCTGGTCGGAAGAAAGTATGCCTGAAGAATGGAACCTCAACATCGTTTGCCCGATCCTCAACATCGCCTACAAGATCCTATCTGCCGTAATATTTTAACTCCTGAAACCGTTTACCAACAACCAGATCGGCCCTTATCAGTGTGGTTTTAGTACAGGAAAGTCCACAACCGATCAAATCTTCACACTTCGGCAGATCCTGGAAAAAAACCAAGAAGTCCAAATCGATACCCACCACCTATTCATCGATTTTAAATCCGCATACGACAGCACTTATAGAGACGAACTATGCAGAGCCATTTCTACTTTTGGTATACCGCCCAAGCTAGCCCGTTTGTGTAGGATGACGATGGAGAATTCTCGCTCCATTCTCGCTGGTATCACCGACCATTCGATTCCAAAAAAGGATTTAGGCAAGGCGATGAGCTCTCATGTGACTTCTTCAATCTGATTCTTGAGAGGATTGTGCACAACTCACGAGCCAACACCAGAGGCACAATTTTCCAAAAATCTGTACGCCTACTAGCATACGCCGACGATATTGATATCATTGGTAGGACCCAACCAATTAAACGAAGAATTACTCTTGCCAACCTCTGTTTCTTCGGGCTAAGAAGGCAATTCAGTAGTAAAGCCCTCACTCGAACTACTAAAGAGATTATATATAAGACCCTGATCATCCCAGTCCTGCTCTACGGCGCTGAAGCATGGACCGTCTCAAATGCGATTGAAGAAATCCTTGGTCGATTTGAGAGGAAAATTCGTCGAAAAATCTTCTGTCCTGTTTTCGTTGACGGGCTATGGAGACGAAGATTCAACCAAGAAATATACAAGTTGTGCAGCGACATGCCCCTGGTCAAAAAAATCGCATAGGAGGTTTAAGATGGCTAGGACATTTAGAACGAATGGACACCAATACTCCGGCTCGCAGAGTCTTCGATTCCCAGCCAGACGTCGGACGCAGTAGAGGAAGACCTCGCCTTAAGTGGAGCGCACAAGTAGAGTGCGCAATTGGAGGCAGTTAGCTAACCAGATCCAGGCATGTTGGTTGAGGCCCAGGCTCATTCCGGACTGTAGCGAAACTTAAGTAAGGAAGTACATAAGTAACAAATTTAGTCTGAAGCCACAGTCTTGAAACTTGGCGTGGGCATATGAATTGCTAATCTGAATAGTTGAGTTAAAAATGGGCGTAGTAGAATAAATAGGCCTAACACCTCCCATATAAAGAAAGTATTAAATTTCTAATATCTGTATAACTAAAATAATTAATTTTAATTTTAAATTGTGTTTGCATCCAACACTTATCCAGTTTAAACAAGATGGTAAGTCCCCAAACATGTAAAAAATCCGTCCAACAATTAACATTGATGCCTAATTTTTAAGATTCAATAAACGATCCCTGAAGCAGTTGGAAAATAACCACCGAAACGTAGTAGGATTTAATTAAATAAACTTGTTTTATTTGCATACAAAAATGCATACAAAAATCATCGAACAAAAAGCCAACAGTACATAAAACCAAACAAAGTTAATAATTGGTCTAATAACAATTCAATAAATAGTGAGTGTTTTTTAAAAAAAAAATTGTGAGCTCATAAACCATTAATGTCAGTAGCATTACATATAATGCCTAACTGACAATTACTCCTAGTGATCGTGGCAACTAGACTACTAGAGTATGGCGAAGCCAGTGTGCATAAACATAAGTTGTTTTTGTGAGAAGTAGCAAAGAGTATAAAACTACATAGAGCGCGCTTCTCATACAACGAATATTTTCTATGTGGGGTACTGATATTGATACCCATTGTTCACATTTCTACCCCAGCATCAAACAACAGCCTTGCCGACTCATATGATCTACGAAATTTCCCCTTCGCACTTACCGCCCGCGTTTGAAACGGCTGCTAAATGTTTAGCTGTGATGCTTACTCTATGTAGTTCTATACTCTTTTGAAGTAGTTTGAAGGAATGGCGGGTTCGAATATCAAGATCTATAAATCTATTATTATTTTAAATAAAATATTTTTTACCACTGCTTGGGTTTTGTATTTAAATATATATTCCATTAGCTGACGGTATATTCAGCGTTTTCATGAACTGTGTACATTTTTACAATCCCTGAGATGTAGCCAGGCAGCGCATTAAAAGCAGTCCTTCGTCACACGGTACTTTCTGTTTCACTGCGAGGTATTTGACGATTCTTAAATTTGGCCATATTATAAGCAGCATTCCCATTAATTTTGGTTAAAAGATAAATATTCTAAGCAATTAAAAATATAAGAACTTGACTTGCCATGGGAAGTGCTTCCAGTAAAATTACTTGATATAATAGGTTTATTTAAGGTATTTCTTACTTTTGCTATAAAGATAATTAATCTGAATAAATAAAATTTAATAAAAATTGTAACGCCATAAGTTTATTTTTATTAAAGTTATTGTTTTTATTATTAATTTTGCGTTTTATAAAATTGTAATCAGCACATTTTTTTTCGTAGTGTAAAGTTCAAAAGTGTCAATAAATTACAAACAAAACACATTTTTCTTATATTAAAAATAAATTACAATGTGCTGCTTAGATTTAGTATAAAAGAGAGAACAAAATGTAAAATAATCGCAGTCGCAGTCGCAGTCTAGCAGTCGCTGGCTGGCAGTCTGTCAAATAAAGTAAGCTGGTAGCATACATCATTTGGAGCATCAACTTCTAATTTTCTTTGACAAATTGTTTTGCGCCGCCGGAAGTAGACAGGCTGAACAAATTCGTTTGGTCGCCTGGCTCTTCACTCTTCGCCGTTTTTCCTCTCGCTGCCGCTGGTAGTAGACAGGCTGAACATTTTTTGGTCGCCTGGCTCTACCCACATCGTCACCTATCAACAGCAGTAGACAGGTTGAACATTTTTGGTCACCTGGCTCTGCTCTGCCCCGCTTCGTGCCATCTTCATCGCCAACATCACACGTACGTGACACCCGACCACACACACGGACTAGGTACACTATTTCCACGCTTTACCAAAAAAATCCGCAACGAGCACAACAACAACGCTTCAAAATCTAGAAATATTGAAAAATGAAATTGCAAACTATGGGTTTGCATAATTTGACATTTACCTTACGATTCATTAAGATTTGGGCATCATGTAACATTAACTTGTTTCTCAAATAATATTAATCTGAAATCCGGAACACTTCCATGTCAACTCAAAGCCAAGTGAGCTATTTCACTCTTATCTATATTACAGCTTATTTATGAAAACTGCTTTTTATGCTTTAGACATAATTCGAAAAAATGGCACTCAATTCTCTTCCTCCCGGATTCGAAGTGAACAATTTTTCGCAGTGGATTATGAATATGAGGAATTTTGAATATCCTATCCATATCCATTTTGGGACTTTATTTTATACTATGTATAGATTTAATAGGGTGTGCCTTATTTTTTTATAATTTGACCCAACACATTTTATTTTGGTTGAATTTTGACCGTCCCATCCTCCATATTGTTTTAATCTCATGAACAACAAAAAATGGGTGGTGGGTGCATGACTGGCTCGTGCAACTCTCTCATTCACAGCGTTAGATCAAATGCATATCATGAAAAAATTAGACGATTTTAATAACTGTGCTGATGTGTTTTTAGAGAGTAAATTGCATTTAAAAATGAACAATAGTCCTAAAGATTTTACAACCACGTCAGGGACGACAATAGATGCGATTTTCTCAAGACATTTAAATAATTTACAACAACGATTTTTCATATCATACATTTCATACAAACCCATAGTATCTTTTCTTGAATTTGAAAATATGAAAATTAAGCGACAAAGTCAACAGTTGTTTGATGAGAAAGGAATTCTGGTATTTGAGAAACGTCGACGCATGAAGTTTCACTTCAACCTCGTAGCACTACAGTATCTTGTTTTGTGTCAGCTCAATATATTTTCGAGGTGCTGACAAAGAATCGAGGGCAATCATCCAGGCCCTGACTAACAATCTAACATCAATGAGGCAAATGTCAAGAATTCTATTTCCTTCCCTTTTTGTTAGCTTGAACTGACTACGGAACATGCATATCTCAAGGGAGTAGATAGCTTTGGACATCCATCTAGAACGGTGAAGTCCAGCCGGAGCTTTAAATGATACTCCTTTCAAAGGAACTCCTCCTAAGAATGTTATTGTCAGTTCCAAATTTCTTTGTAGTCATGGAACTCTTGCAGCTAAGATTTCCGAGACTTGAATAACTCCGGTTGTGGCAACTTCATTGGACAAGACTGTTTCGTGGTTTTTCCCGATCGATGTTAGAACAGGATTTCTTGAAACGTTTCAAAAAAAAAATGAATGTCTGGACCTGTTGATGGCACTAGCGTCAGCTGAAAAAAATACTGCTTCCAACAAGATCTATTTTGCCAAGAGAATACACACCCCATGTCTTCTACCGTTTTTACTAATGTAGTGTCAAATCCAAGACTCTTTACTATGTTGCAGATTTTCTATTCTGCTGCTGCCTTAACTGTGCCAGAACTTATCTTCCGGACTTCTAAAAGTTGATATACTCCTTTTCCACTTACTGAAATAGGAAGGCATCATAGTTATTTGTCAATGGAACTTCTGTGGTAAATTCAACTTTTGAATTCTCAGCAATCTGTAGACTGTACTTCGCAAGGTTTTGACGAATTTACTTTGGATTCGCCTTGTATTCTGCGGGTTCATATCCGAGAAGATACAGAACAGGAGTAAGAATAAGAACAAATGTTACAATCCGATGATTTACCTTAGCAATGTCATGACTAGCCGCCAAGTTTTCATCAAATATTTTCTTTCGACCTCTCTTTGAAGGCGGCATTCCACTTCTTTCTTTTTATTCTAGTTGCCTTTTTATTTTCTTTAGCCAAGCACGATTCTTTTTTACCAGAGTTGTATCAATATTACCCGTTTCCCCGCGAAGCATTTTCAGTGTTGCATTGGAGCTTAAATTAAAAATAAAATTTTTTGTTGAATTTTGTGAAAAAAACAGCTTTTGACTGATTTTGTTTATTTTAATTTTAAAAGTTTCAAAATAAGGCCCACCCTAAATTAGTTAAGTTGTAAAAAGCTAAAATGTACACTTCCTAGTCAACTGCTTACTTTAACCCGAAGTACAACTCCCAATATTCGAAGCTAGTAAGTTTAGAATAAGAGAAAAATAACAGGGAACAAAACTCCTAAGTTTTGAGAATAGGCAAATGGGAATAAGCTCCCAGGAAGTTTTCAATTGGAATTGGGCTGATTGTGTAGCTATGCGTTTAAATACAAATGACATAAATTCTGTTCTGAAATAATGTACGCTGTAAAATCCAAAAATCAAATAAGAAAACACTTAAAAAAACAATTTTTTTTTCGTTCATATGTTTCCCGAAATAAGGTTACATTCTATTTTTTATTACGTCCATTTTTTGTATGTCCAATGTTGCATAATTTGATTATATTAATATGTCTATATTATCACAAATTTAAAAATTTGTTTAACTTTTGATTGATATTGATGATTCTTTATAGTCTTCATTATATAATAACGTGAGATATGCATAAAATATGCACATATACATATGACTATAACTAAAAAAAGGTTTATTCTGTGGGCAATAAAACATTTAAATACTGTTGTTCGTGTTTAAAATACATACAATATATTGTTTCATATGATAAAGAGCTGTTTAGATATATTTTTTGATTCTGTTTTTGTAACTTATATATGTATAAATATATATATTTTATGTGTATGGTATAGATGAGAATGATGATGATGATGATTGAGTGAGCATGCAAAAATGGCTTTACGAAGTTATTACTCTACCGCAAAGCCGCATGTTTCTTCAACGGCTTGCGTTAATTTGTCGCAGAGTAGTTGATAATTTTCATAAGGCGGTAGATCGATACGGTTAAAGCATGTGTGTGCTTTTGGTAGATTCTGCGTCGGCACATCAGCGGTCAAATGTATTGTGAAAAGTCGGGGACCCACAGCTCCTGTAGAACCTTGTAAAGCTCGAAACCCTTGCAATGGAACGCGTGAAGACCCTGTTACGAATTGCAGAAGACGAGCACGCATCTCTGATGAATACGATTCGACCACCTGAAAAAGTAAAACAGTGGTTTAGAACATATTTTCGATTATATACAAGCAATAAACTGGCATTATTTTCACACCGAGTATAATAATTCAAATAAATTTCGATACTTTTCAAAAAGTATAATATGTACTGCCAAGAGCATTATTAAACACTACAAGGGTGTTGTTAATCAGATATAGAATGACAGCTATTTTGGAAACTACCCCAAAATTGTGAGCAAAGTAATAAAACAAATATTTTGTGTATTACTACAAAACTGTGCCCTAGAAAAAAAAACGACAAGAGTGCAACAAGAAATATTTGTTTAAATATTTTATTCACTCACTTTTTACATTTATAAAATTACACAGCTGACAGATTGTCAAACGTACGCGAATTATTGCTTCATTTATTTTTATCCCGCAACGGATACTTCGATGATAAACTGACTTCCGACCGGAGCCCTCGATAGGGCTGAATATGTAACCCAAATACAATTCACCATTTGAATATACTAAAAGAGAAGTTCTAAAATTTATGACAAACACCCGATTCCAAGTACTAGGAGCAGCAATATAGAATTGGCACTCCATAGTTAAGCGTTGTACTGCCAAAATATGTATCGTCTGTATAAAGTAAGCAATCACGTGGAGGACTTAGAGAAAACCCTGGACGCTGATTGAGACTCAGCCAATACAAAATTCCACTGGTTTCGATATCTTATTTATTAAAGTGAGCGCTTCGTATGTTAGATTGTCTCAAATACCAACTAAGATCGAAACATAGAGCCTACCAACAGCTTCCAAAGATTATCCACTTGGAACGTACTCACGTCGTACACCTAGAACAAGAATCTGTCCTAGCGCAGTGTAAGGCAGATATAACCCTGATAGGGCAGGAATGCAGAAAAGGAATGCAACATTAACTATAAATACCATCAAATGCTGGATATGTTTGTATGCAGGAAGTGGGATAAGCGCTTATCGAACGCATAACTTTGATACGCATCAGTCACGTTTTTTTAACATTACTCAAATATGAGAAACGTGTTTCCCAACGAGATTGAGAAAGGAGTCCGCGAGTCCAAAGCATTTGTTTTTTCATGTGCCCATCTTGAACGATGGCATTCCTAGGAGCGCAATGTAAAAAGAAAATCAAAATAGGATGTGTGTCCTATCTTCGGTGCTTAAATTGGAAGATACAACCATGAAACACAAGATTCAATGGCTTCAAATCAACAGAGTTACAGCACCATTGACTTTTTATATATGGACTGCTAGTGAAATGTCATTTTCATACGCTTCTGCGAGAAAATATTTTCCAAAATATCACAGGCTAAGTTGTTTTACTGCGGATTATCAAAGCAAGTAGAAACACATGCCGCCGTCAAGCTTAAAGGGCCGACCAGAATGCGTATCTGTAGCTGTCAAAAGAGAGATACATATCTTGCATGAAGTTGCCCTCTATTCAACTTCAAGCTACAGATTCACGGAGATACACGTTGTGTAAGCGCTTACGGCTTGCTGTGTTTTTGTTTTGTAGACAATTTGGTTATATGACACAAATGACGACCTCACCAAAACATTCAATACCAAAAAAGGATTTAGACAGGGCAATGGAGGATTGTCCAAAAATACCATGCCATCACCAGAGATACAATTTTTAAAACATACCCACAGTAAAAAAAAACTCCGCATTGGACGTTTGAGTCATCTTCAACGTCCAATGTGGACAGGACATGTAGAACGAACAAGCACCAACACTTCAGCTTGCAGAATCATCGATTACAAGCCAGGTGTCGAACGCAGTAGAGGAAGACCTCGCCTTAAGTGGCGCGCACATGCAGAAACCGACATCAACTAACTAAAAGGTTGCAACTAGAGTCAGTTAGCTAAGAACCGGAGAGGCATGCTGATTGAGGCCCAGGTTCATTCAGGACTGTAGCCATTAAGTAACTAAGTAAATAAGTCTTCATTTATTGGAAGACAAGGTAAACAAAAAGACTCTACTGTTGGTAACTTTGAAGTTATTAAGGAGTTCAACTATTAAGGGTCAACAATCAACATCGAACACACACATAACGGCGTAGAGTAGTCGTTCAAGATTGGATTTGGATTGGATAAACTTACTTAATTACATACTTAAGTGGGGCTACAGTCCGGAATGATCCTGGGCCTCAACCAAAACGCCTCTCCAACTAGCCTGGTTTTTAGCTAACTGTCTCCAGTTGCGCACTTCAAGTTGGTTGAGGTCGATTTCGGTGTGGATGAACCAGTAAGTCCAAATATATGATATACCAAACCCTAATCCAAACCGACCTACCCTAATCCTAACCGTCCGCAGAGTTCTGAACAATTAGCAGAAACACAGATTAAATACTAGGCACTTTCGAATATTTCTACGGAGGAAAAACAAGATAACCCAAGAAAATCATCGAATCCAGCCTCCATTTTCGAGATTACAAGGAAAACCAATACATACATTTAAGTTGTTGTATCAAATAGAGACACACGGCGGTTCAGCAAACTTCTGTGTAAAGTTTCTATTTATTTTAAAACATTTTCGTATACTTACTTGCCAAAACCAGATGACCTGAGGTACTTCTGCTGTACAGTGTTTTAAACGAGTATTCTTCTTCCAATCATTAACATCTATACTACTTATGCCGCCAATAACTAACTCCAGTTCACGTTCATCGAATGGTCTCAATAGTTGGCTTGGAATCAATTCGCAGAAACCTTAGAAGAAATCGCAACATTAAAAAAACACACACACAAACAAAACAGAACTGATCTCCGTCAAAAACTAAACTTACCTTTTTGCAATGCTAAGAACTGCTGCTCAATACCACGCATAAACCTATAGTTTACATACAACTTCACGTATTCTCGCTTGTTTTCTTCAGTTACTGGTATACTAGCTCCAGATGGCTTTAACTCGTGAACTTTTAAGACTCCAAAACTATTGTTCTCCACACTAAAGGTGGACTCAATTATTCCGTCAATGTTGTTCTCCCTAAAATAACATTAGTGTCAATCAAATGGTTTAAGAATGGTTTTCGGTATTATTACAGCATCCATGTTAGACTTCTGTGTAGCTCGGGGTCAACGCCTTCTATGTCGTTTAAGGTTATTGGCTTATTCAGCAACTGCTTGTAAAAAGGTGTTGTAAAGCCGCCGTCCATACAATGGCCATGAAAAACAGCAATTCCAAGAATACGCCCCACAAAATGGAAGTACGACAAATGGTCGGGATTAACACCTGTTGCAGAGAAATGTTATTATTGAAGTTTCATTGCATTTTTGCCATTTATATTTACCTGAGTCTGGATTAATTTGCAGAGTATAATGATCATCTCGACTATATTGAAACAGTCCGTATTGGGGATTTAGCATTTCCCTCGAAAGCAGATAGAGCCACTCGCGGGCAACGCCACCATAGTCCAGCCCTTCTTCACCTTTGAACTTCACCATTAATCTTTTTCGCATGTCCTTTGGGCGCATTTTCATTATCAGTCTATAGCTCTCTTCGAAGATTTCTGTGCGTGTAATCTCAAGTCGACAATGACCTGATTGAGGCTGCAGAGCTTGTAATTCGTTTCGTAAAGCTCGTAATTTGCCAACTAGATCACGCCGATACTTTGGAAGAAGATCTGCACCTTCCAAAAGACCTTGTGGCAAATCAGGCACTGTATGGTGATGTTGATGCAATCTGAATGGTTCTGGGGCAGATGCTGGTAGATTTCGATGATTTGAAGTCGAGGCAGCAGATACATTCGGTGTGGTGTTTGGCGTACCACCATTTGAAGGCGCGTCCATAGGGCTATTGCTCGGGGCAGGCAATGGTCCTTCTACTACAAAATGGAGAAAAAATATTTAATTGCTTGATTAATGTTATTAAATTAAAACAAAAGCATACCTTGACCTCTTGTTGGCGTTTCAAATTGATTTGAAGTTCGACGAATCATCTGAAGTATGTGACCGTTCAATCGGGGATCGGTAAACTGCGTCGTACGATTATTATGATCGACAAAATACACACGGCCAGTAGTGGTTTTTCTCTGTTCCCATCCACTTGGCAGTGGTCCTAAGGCGTCTAGCGAAAAGTTTTGCGAATCAAAATCACGCGGAATCCTTGGGTCATGCCATGTTGATACACCGGTCGGAATGTGATAGAAGTACACCTGACCCTGTTGAGTGGTGCGCATCTCATAGCCAGATGGCAAATCCATAAATGGTCTATTACTGATGTTATTACGCACATGAGCGCTTGGTCGAGTACCTCGCGAGCGTCGTCGTCCCGATTCCTCTATACTCCTTGCTGATCTGCGCACTCGCTGCATGCCACTTCCACTTCCATTTCCGCTACCACTCCCACTCCCACTCACATTGCTATTGCTATTTCCATTGCCATTACCAGTAACTTCATCGGTACCGTTGTTCGGTGAACTAATGTTCTGGTTAACCGCCGGTGGCGATCTGGCATCCTCAACATTAGGCAACGACTCATTGGTAATATCGGTAGCAATCACAGGCGTATTTTTAGCTGCACTTTGAGCGTTGCCATTTATTGGGTGGCTATCAACTTGCTGCTGCGGTTGTTGGTTCGTATTGGCATTAGCTATTTCTCTGCTACTTACATTTATTACATTATGCGTTTGACTGGTATTGCCATTCACCACATTTTGGGAGTTTTGATTGTGTCGTTGAGGGGAAGTCACATTTGGCAAGATAATATGTCCGTGTATTGTGGAGGTGGCAGAGTGCTTTTGCTTCTTTCCATTGTGATTATCATTCTTCTCAGAAGCTTCTTCCAATGACAAAAGCGGTGTTTGTTGCTGTTGCTGGTGGTGAAACTGAACTATGACCTGTGCGGCTCTGCTCGTCGGCACTGTTTCGTTAGCTGAACGTGACGATGGAGTATTGCTAGTCGAATTGGAAGAGCTAGGCGTGCACGTATTGATTGGTGATGCCAACTGATTAAACGTTAAATCACTTCGGGGCGGACTGCCTGCAGAATCAACGGAATTTGATTGGTTTTTGTTTACTGGCAAAACTTCACCATTCGATGAGTCGAATGCTGGACTGCAATTCTCTTTACCAACCGGACTGGTAATCGTTTCACCCCCACAATATCGATGGCTTGATAGTTGTGGCTGTTGATCACTTCCAAGTGCTGCTCGATTGTTCAGTAGGTTATTGCACGCCGAAGATGGCCCGGAAAGTATAACCTTCCCGCTATCGCCATTCGAGTTAATGTGCTGATGGTGGTGTCCATGATGATGTGGCGTCTGCTGATGGTTGCCGTTTACTTGTGCACTGGCTGAATTTGTGGGTCGGTCCCATTGTGTTGTCCTCGTAGTGTGATTGACATAATAAACTCGGCCATTCGGTGTGCGTCGTTCTTCCCAAGCTTCCGGTAGATGGCTGTCAGATGAATTGTCATCTGAAGGTCCACGCACGTCGCCTCCGGGACCAACTATCGCAAGAGGATTGCCTCCACATGGACCATCCTTCGAAAGAAGGGCAATTATGATTTGACCTCGAACCAGATCATCGTCATCAGGCGATTGTTTACATAAATCCAAACGTTGGACTGAAATAAATTTTAATTTTCAAGTTAACTGCAAACGACAAAAATGTTGATTTACTTACATCCAGCTCCTTTGAGATTTTGTATTATTGGTGCAGGTATTCGGACACACCCCAGAAAACCGCCACCTTTTCGAATCTTACGATCATTCCATACGCTAATTGTAATAACATCCCCTCTACCAAGGAATAAATCATAATGTGCATTCCATTTTGGATCCAGCGATGATTTACTGATATCTGTCGTATAAATTTGACTCGTACCATCGACGGTAACTCTAGCAAATGGATCAGGCAGACCTAAAATGATAGAAATTATATATTATTTAAAAGAAATTCCATAATTCACGTAAAACGTTATTTTGATAGAACATACAGATTTTTAAATAGAAAGTTTAATTTTTTTTAATTGATTCATAGAGTATACAGATTAGGGTTATATATGAAGTAGCACATTGGTAAATGGCAGGCACGACTCTGCTGGCAAGTACGTACTGTTTTATTGAATTTGTGTATGGACAGTTTCGTATTGATGTGCCTGAATTTTATTAATACACCGCCCAATTTCCTATTTCAAGGCGTTGATGTTCGCGAGCTTGTTGGTTTTATGGATCATCCTGCACAGACGGAGTTTGCGTGATGCACCGAAACTAGACATGGATCAGTATAGTTCTTGTTGTCGTATGCGGCTTCGAAATCAGTCAATACATGGTGTGTATCGATTTGATCTTCTTAAGGTTGAACAATCTGCACACGTAGATCTTTCATATTCTCTGTTGATCTCGACAGCTTTGGCTTTGACGTTTTACACTTCGGGAAAACTTACAAACATCATTCCTGATTGTCTCACCTCTAGACCAGATATTTGGTGCCAGTAATTCTTAGCAAGTCAAATCGGCTTGTATAAGATCAATAACTGATGGTGACCACTGAGCTAAGATAAGCGCAATTGATGCATACAACGATTGGTTATTACCAAGTTAATCCAAATATTGGCGAAGAAGCAATGTTATCTGCCAAATATATTTAGCTTTATTCATCAGTACATTCAACAAATAAAACGAATTACATCGTGCTGACAATAATCATGACGGGTTGATCAACTCCCTTATTCCGACAATGAAATAAAAATGACAATAAAAGCCGATCAGGTTGTTGCATTCTATGGATTCCGTAGCAATTCTTCGTCAACAAGAGATGTACGGAAGAAATTCAATTGATAGCTGTGAAAAATTGTTGACTTTACGCTTTATGATCGTCCGAAATACTGATTAGAACGATAACCTCGGTAACGCTTAAATATTTCTACTAATTTTCTATCGTACTATAGCCTCGGTAGATCTAATTTTGTCTCTGTAGTTTTTGTGTATCGAGCAAAATGTTGAGATTCCATTTTCCGGCATACTCCACAGGAAGGTCGTCATTTCCGGCACTTTTGTTAAGTTTAACTATAGATACTGCTCTCCTTACTTCAGCTGGGTCGGTTGGCTGGATGTATAAACATTCTAATTGGGTATTGGCTCACATTTTTCGTCAAGGACGTTGTAGAAACAGTCTTTAACCATCTCATATTTTCCCTCCATCGGAGAGGTCTTGGTGCGAATTGTCCCAAAGCGTTAACTAATGTCTTTTAAGACACTTCCTACATAAGTCGGTCGCTCACAATAAATTCTCACCAAACGAAACGAGAAAACAAAACGTTTTGCTACATTCTGTTACAATACTACTGAATGTTCAATTAGCGTCACAGCGTAAAAGGAATCTGATGAGGACACTTGGTAATGTCCGAAATAGCTATAATTCTAACCGAATAGTGTTGTTTGTACACAAGTTGTAATTTTGATCATTCAATTGATAAACGGGAAAAATTTCCCAACAGAAATTGTCAGGTACCTACTGTCCCCCTTAGAGTTAGAATCGTTGTAACTCATAAGTCACCCACTCCCATACGAAAACGTTTTGTGTGATCCGCTGTGTTTCCAGCCTTAGGTGAGGCGAAACGATAACCATCCAGATGAACAGAATATGAGGAAATTCGTGTTCTGACAATTTTACAGGCAAAGCATTGTGCATATCATATGACATATTGTGACATTTCAAGTACAATAGGTAAAAATCCTTCAGGTCCAGTAGCTTTTTTTACAGTCCAAATTGTTCAGGATTTTTCGAGTGTCGAAATGTAACTTCAATCATCCTTGAGGGTACGTGGTCTATCGTTGGTGGCACATTTTGTTCTTAGTTAAATCATGAATTAGTTGAAAACATACTAGCAAATAAGTCGGCCTTTTCTTTTTGGTGGTTTGGCTAGCGTTCCATCTGATCTGATTAAAGGGAGGAGTGAAGAGTTGCTACAATTATTACTGTCTACTTTTGACCAAAATATCCATGAGCGTCCAGGACATGCCATTGAGGCTTTCTTTATAGCTTCTATTATTTGGCTTGCTATGTTTCTGGTTGATGGAAAGTAATCTTTTCTTATCAGTTATACCTGCCCGCCATTGCTTAAGCGCTTTCTTTTTTGCTGCTGCAACTAGCTAGCTCGCATTGATTAATATTTATCCATGGTTTGTTGGACCCTGCTATTTTATAGAGTGAGGAACGAACATGGAACGTAGTTGAAAGATAACACTCTTTTTGACGACACACCTATGTAATTCTAAAATTCTCCTCCTACGTCTAGGAAAGCTAAATCAACGTTAAAAACAAGCAGGCGACGACCTAAGTCAATTCATTGTTCTTTATATCTTCTCCATGCAAGAGGTGTCTGAGAGGGAGCGTTAGCTTGTTCGACGTCGACAGTTAAACATCGTAATTTCTTTCGTTCAGTCAGATATGTCTGGACTACTAGCGGAGTAGTCCAGACCAGAGTATATCTACTTACAGTATTATTACGTATTTGTTGTAGTGTTTTGTTTGTGTTAGTACGAGTCGCATATGTATGGAGAGTGTCCCTACTCACTGTAAGTAGATATACTCTGGTCCAGACATATCTCGGCTACTGAGTTAACAACCTCTAAATTAATATTGATACCATCCATGTTTTTTTTTAAATTCCTTCAACCCACATTAGTGTTTTTGACTACTTGTTTACGCGATCTCTTATTTATACATTGAAGATTCAAATATTATACTAACTGCTACTTTACGTTATCTTACTCCAATTTTCATAACAGTGTCTTAACCTAATCTTTACCAAATATGTACAAACTAAATTGACATAACTACTTAAAGTACTACAAATTAGTCAGCAACCAAAAACCATTTGAAGACACATTGAATGGGTACATTTGAGTGTAGATGCACTTTGACTGTTTTTCATGTTTCCCATATCTACCTTAACTAACTAAGACTATGGTCTTAAAATTTGGCTTTCCCATGTTGATTAGTTTGGTATATGCATGAACATTCATTTATGAGCTCAATCGTTGTTATTGTTTTACGGTGTTTTAAGCTGATTATATATTTATGTGATTTCTAAATAGCTGCTGACTCATATCATTTTGTCATTTATTTGTCACATATTATGTAGTATTATCTACGTGTTTTAATGAATATTCATTTCTTCAAATTGGCATTGCGATCCGTTTGGGAAATAGCTGGTTGACTATAGAAAAACACAGTTGCGCTGAGATACTGGGAATTTTATAAAAACGTCAACAGGTCAATCTTAACTTTTCAGACATGTGAATAGAATCAGCAGTTTTTTTCCGCTAGTAGGTGATATGATTATCCTTTATAAGCAAGATAGCTTGCCTATTTCGTACTTTAATTAATTAATTAATCTGCTACTTAATAAACCAATTAAATATCTGCAATTAACGTTAGATGCAAAGCTTTAAACCTGCCTTCTCCCTTAATACGTGTGTGCGAAATGGCCTATTTGAGAAGGTTCTTTCGCACGACAGTGTTCTTGGATGTTTGCAAGA
The DNA here is from genome assembly GCA_949824845.1 of Rhingia rostrata. Lineage (NCBI taxonomy): Eukaryota > Metazoa > Arthropoda > Insecta > Diptera > Syrphidae > Rhingia > Rhingia rostrata. The sequence continues at coordinate 58,171,489 of OX463755.1, forward strand.
CAGCTTTGTAGCAGAGCTGGCATTTTGGAAATGCGATGTGCCGGGCAATAAGAGAATGAAAAACACGCTATACACAGGACACGGTTCCCTAACTTTAATATTCATAAGGGGCATTGCAGTCCCTGCACCAACAAACAGCCAATCAAATTGAAAATCATTGCGATCAGGAGGCACGCATTCAGTATTTTTTTTGAATGTCCAAACCTTCCCAGGGGCAAACATCAACTCGGACTACTACCTTATTGCAGACAAATGCAAAATTACTGTCAAAAAATGTAATGTCGAAACTGCAATAGCAAGAGATCACCAAGTCCTTTGCAGAACTCATATCACTTAACCTTTCAATTATTGCAATACCATTAAGATCGAAGTGGAATGGCGACGATGTCAACAGCCATTAGCTCAGCTCCAACTGATTAGCTTGGTTTCCGCAAGTTATTAGAAAAAATGCGCGATCGAAGATGAGAGGTGATACCTCAGGAATAGTGTGTTTCACCAGAGTGTAAAATGAAAAAGCCGCAGATGCAAGGTACCACGAACAGAATCCTATCGAGTTAAACAAGGAACATTCGACGCTGGGAATATTGTAAGAACCACTTCTGATGCCTGCCGCCAAAATGTACCGACACCAAACACTACCAGCCATTCGACCTAATTAGTCGGAATAGTAATATCTAAACGCAGGCTCAACAAAGCTACTGAAAATGTTTTGCTAAGCAGCATACACCAACTTATTAGGAAAAATTTGTTTGGATGGCCAAAGGGAAACCCTCTGAACTAGCTACAAAGGCATACGTCTCCTCAACATCGCGTCTATGTTAACGTCTAAAAGCATCCACCAACAATCTGATCGAACGTTATCATTGTGGCCTACTCTTTTTTACTTAACTGCGTTCCCGTAGTTTTTTGTAAGTTTGCTCTTCTCTGAGAGAATTTACCGGCATTTTATGATGTTTCCGAGTTATCTATAAAATAAAGAGACCTATCAGGTTTTGTCAATGATTGAAAATGAATCATGACAAACGAAAATAGCTCAATTGATAGCAAGCATTATGTTAAACGCTTGGTTGAATGAACGACATAGGATTGCACGAAGCCAGGCAAAAATCAAAGAAAGTAGTGCGTGTCAACTGCAAAATAGTGTAAAACCCTGTTATTGATTTTATAATTGATTTGATTATAGCGAGCATTATTAACTCCATATTAACATCAGAAGGCAAATGGTTTATGAGATGCTTACCTTTTCATTCATAAATTGACAGCTGAAATAAAAATAGCTGACAATTAACTATCATAGGTATTTTTCAAAACATTATTTTCAATGAACCGTCAAACATTATCCAATTGCAGACACATATAAACCCAGCTTTAGTCGTTCTACGATTAAGTATTAAAATTAATAGAAATAAAATTATGAAGACAGCTTGACAGGACACAGGCGTTATCTTTTAAAAATTCTTACATAGTAACTCTAAATGAATCACCCATTATAAAAACTTTTTTTTTTGCTTGCAAATTCCCTTTCAAATTTGCGTCAAGATACTTTCTACATATTTCTCTTCATTTGCAGCTATTTCTTCGTTTATACGAAAAATCTACATAAACTGATTTGGTCTTTTTAAGTAGAATTTTGTACATTCATTGACCTCGTTCAGAGTGCTTCGTAATGTTATGTTTGTTCTTCTAGTATGGCTGTATCATCATCTCGAAAACCATGATTACTTGATATGGTTTGTAAAAATAAATATGAGGTATTTACGGCATACAGGGACCCGCATCTCAATTCATTTTTGCACACGAGCTTATATTTTTGCCATATAGAATTGGATTTACAGTTTGACGCCGACTCTGAAAAGCTTTTCGTCTCTCTAAGATAGCATTACCTTGTGGTAAGATGAGACCGAACCAACTCCTCGGTCTAGGTTCACTGTCTTATTACGTAAAGGCCAACGCCATTGATTTAGTTATAGTGATGAAATACGCAGGTTTAATGTGAGGGAGACATTTATCGTATGCATTCCGCTCCATAGTTGGAGACAAATGTATGTGGTGTCACTTTATACACGTGAAGCCTCTCAGCCCACACAGCTTAAGGCACTTTCCGTGTTCTTCACCTCCAATCGTAGATAATTATATATTTTTGGCCGGGGATCTTAACGCCAAGCATGTGGCTTGGGGTAATATAATTTCGAACATAATAGATCGAAAACTTAAAGTTGGAGAGATCAAAGTATGATTGAGTACAAACTTAGTTTGTACGCGACGGATGTCCCGTCTTACCCGCGAGAACATTTTTTTGGACTTACCGCTTATGGACTTTAGACTAGAACTGACTAACAATAAACACACGCGGAACTGTATACCAACATTCGATTACGATAGTTATCATTTCGGACTAAATCTAGTATTCAGGATCCCAAGCGAGCAAATTCAGCTTGAGGAGTTTGATCAAATTCGTTTTTTCGACTATCGAAAGACAAAATGGCAACGATATGCCAGAGTTGTAAAGAGAGAATCACGTTCGAGCGAAACAAAACCCATGAAGTCATAACAAGTTCAATAGAGCGATCTATCCCCAGGGTAGCTTTCTCTGAAGACCAGACGGAGAAGTATCGAACTTTCAACAATCGATGCAATACAACAACATAAAAGGACACTTAAATGGCTGCACAGACAGTGTACTGACACACAAGACCCGGAGATTAAAACTTTTAAGTAGCTGATTAAAAATCTCTAAAATCTTCATTGTGCCTATAAAATCGAACATGTTCCCGCAAATAAATAAAATATTGAAATAAGTAAATCATGGTTTGCGGCTTTGGTGAATAGTATTGACAAATTTCTTATTAAGTTGACACGAAAGCACGTTTAAAGGGCGATGACAAACAACAGCAGCTTGATCTTCGGGGCTTACTACCCCAATAATACTCACATGGAAAGTACTCTTATGTCATGCTTTATCCCACCTGCAGCATTCAATGAAATCGACTCTATAGGGGTGGTGCAAGAAAGGGATGGTATCCCGGTATTATACTAACGCCAAAGTTACGCGCGAGACAAGCGGCTTATCAGCGAAGGTTAGGTCGGCAATGCTCAGGAGCTCCTTCACTTCACTTCACTCCTTCACAGCGATAAAATCGACACGGAAAGGAACATTTTCGGGCTACCGAATGTCGGTGGGTGAATAATGAGGTAAGCGGGAGCTAGAAGCTTTCCCAGGTTTTTGCGGGTTTGTCGCAAATCTTTGTGAATTACTGGGCCAGCCATAATGGAACTCCTCCGAGAGTTGCTCGTTGCTAAAGCATTAAAAATAAAAGTAAAACAACGTTTATGTATTTAAGCCCAATTTTTCAATGCGAGATCATTCTTGTTTCGGGATTAAACTCGAATTGACTCGATAAAATTGTTTTTAAGTTAAATTTAATCCAAATGTAAAAAAGAATTAAATCGTCAAATTTGGTGAGTTACCACTGGCAGATAATAAGCAAGCGAACAATTATTTCCAATTTATTTATGTGAACATTGGAGCTTATCCGTTCCGTTTTCTTGTACTCTATAATATTTTTATAATTTTCCACATTTTCCAACAACTCAATTTCTTGTTTCTGAAAACCAATTAGCTGGCCATTAAGTTGTTGAATAATCCCTACATTTTGAAAACTTTTTGATAGCAAAATCGATAAATCATCAGTGTTGCCATAATGCATTACGACTCATGTTGTCAAAATTACTCCTGAACTGAAAAAATGCTTAAGAGTAAATTTTAGATTAAATTTAATTCAGAGTTAGTGATTATGGGGTAACTGAGCACTCAAAAAACGGGCATTAAGTTGCTCGTGTCGTTGGCAGTTGGACTGACTTATCAATATCCAAATAACTTGTGTTGTAGACCATTCAACAGCCGTATTTTAGTTCATCAGTTTAGACAGTTTGCTTTAGAGGTATGTGTTATAGGGTTCTCATTCGTGTATTTTTTCCTGACTGAAGGTAGTCTTCATTATCATTGTTTGGCACACACATTTGCTGTATGTGCAATCATACTGTCAAAACGATACACTCGCAGTTTACATGCGCCATTATTATACTGCGGATGCATGTATGAGCTATGTGTGAACCCTATTACGGAAATGCTAATTTCGAAAAAAATCGGACAAAACTTACTGTCCCTGAATAAAAATGTGGTATGAGTAAGCATATATTAAATCGAAAAGTCGAGTTTACTTAGTTAGATATGGGTTTTGATTTTTGGTAGAGTTTCAATAGAGATGTTTTCTATAAGATAAAAGCGCACTGAAGTATAATTTAATGAGACATTCAGGAAAAAAGAAAAGTATGCATTGCAAGATAAACAATATTTCTATCGGTTAGGTTGGTGCAGTACATTTAAAAACATATGAGAGCTGAAAAACGCTGTGCGAATCGTTGAATCCCATCGCGTCCTTAAAATTAATTTTCATAAAAAGGAGTGGCTTTGTCACAAAATGCTGCTCAAACTGTTTTTCAATATAACGAGTGTTTTTTTACAGGTTGTTTTTTTTTCGAATAGAGATAAAACTGACATTTTGTGTTCAAATCGGGCAACTCTAATGTCATTTATGTTCAGTTTGGTTTGTTATTTCATCATGAATAGGTTAACAAGTGAACAACGCTTGCAAATCGTGCAAATTTATTTCGAAAATAAAGGTTCAGTTCGCGAAATTTACCATTTTGTTGTGGACATAATTGTCCATAATACGTCGATAAGTAAGCACCAAAGAAACAACTGCCGCTGTAGAGCAAAACGTTGAAGAGTACCCGAATGAATCGTTTCGCCACCGTGCAAAGCAAGTGCAGCTTTGTCCATCAACTTTATGGATTTTGCGCAAATGTCTTGACCTAGCACCTTACAAGATCCAGCTTGTGCAAGAATTAAAGCCGCGAGAAAATGAGATTGATCTCGATGCTGATTTTCATCGCAAATTTTTTTTCAGTGGTGAGGCTCATTTTTGAGTGAATGGCTTTGCAACCAGCAAAATTGTCGTATCTGGAGTGAAGAGAATTCACATGAGACCCTTGAGACGCCATTACATCCACAAAAACTGACTGTTTGGTGTGCTCTGTGGGCTGGTGGAGCCATTGAGCCATATTCTTTAGAAATGATGCTGGAGAGCCAGTTTCCGTTAATGGAGACCGGTATAGAGCCATGAAGCCATTCCTTATTGAAGGAAACATTCGATGAACGCATAATTTCGCGGAATGGACCTGTCAATTGGCCACCAAGATCTACGCCAACAAACCAGAAACGTAAGGGGACTTGGAAGCCAGCATTCGTGCCGTTGTTGCCGACATGCGGCTCCAAATGCTCGAAAAAGTGGTTAAAAATTTGACCTCTGTCTAGACTTTATTCGAACCAGCCGCGGCGGCCACATACCCGAAATCACATTAAAACATCAAACAAACTTAAAAAACAAACAATTGATGGACTTTAAAACGATTTTCTTGTGTTTTATTTCAATTCGAAGTTCTATAACTCTTAAAAACACCCTATAGTTTATGGTTCGTCAAAACAACTTCTTTTATATTACATATGCTATGGCCTATGGGATGTGGTATACAAATCATTTTTGTAGGAAAACGCCCTTCAAAATGTTTCTGTAAGTCAAAATGAAATACATACTAAATGTATCTTACATTATTTTCGATGTATTTACATCAACATTGTTTCCAGTTTCACTAAACTTTTTCCGCAAATCGTTTTTTTTAATAAAATGCCCATAAAAAGTAGACGAAATATAAGAAATATATGTGATTGAAATATAAACTATGCCAAAGTGTCAATATGGTTGCTCATCGACTTTTTTTAAGTTTCTTATCATTTTGAAAATTGCACTTGTTCTGCTTTGTCGGACAGAAAGTCTATATACTCAATTTCAACACTCTAGAAATGTAAGGGCCAAAAATCGGTGACACACAGACGAACGGACCGGACAGTAAGAGATAGACAGACATGGCTAGATCGACTCAGCTAGCGATTTTAGATACTTAGCTACTATGTTGCTAGTCATCTATAACAATATATAGTCAGACCCTGTCGAGGTATACTTTCGTATAAAACGCAATAATTACTAATCTTAAACAAGAAATACAGAAACTCAAACCTAAAAAAAGCCAACGGAGGAAAAAAATATGGCTGTTTAGGTCTTCAACAAAAGACAGATAAAGAAATAAACAGAGATAGGTCCCTGTTAGTTTTAAGAATATGTGCAGAGTAAGTGAGTTGGTGGCAGATCTCTTCTTAATCAAATTCTACTACATCTAAAAAATCAAAATAAATAATAATCAATTGGTATCAAGATCACCACTATCTTCACATTTAAGATTAATTAATTAAAAATTGCGACTTCTTGAAAAAATGATAATTAAAAATGACTTAAAAGACAAGTTTTCAAAAAATCTAAAAACATACTTCCAAGATAGCTTATAGCAACAGGTATTACTAGCTAAAAACAGTTAAGTATATAGTCAACGAGGACTACATTAAGCCTACACAGCAGCAAAAGGAAAACAATACTGACAAATCTTAATAAACTAAATTTTAGAACTGTACGACCCCACCACGAACAAATTGTATTCTTTAGGCGTGTCAACAATTATGCTTGTCAACTGCCTACTTAACTGCGACGTAGCATGTATCTTATTAAATTGAATGAACGAATCACTGATCGTTTCCACGCAACATTTTTTTTTAACAAATTGGAGGAGAAGATATTATTATTCAATTAAATCCATCAAAATAGTTGAATAAATGCGTTCCTATAACTGGCCTTAGACCAATTAGGGAAACTGTTTAGCAACTAACTAAAACGTCTGCTTGAGCTAAAAAGATACTAAGAACCGATCACAGAGTGCACTAAACATATTCATCGGTGTAATATTTATATCCTGTAAAAAAAAACTCAATGAACAAGTAGGTACATATAAATTCGAATACGTATGGAGCTAGTCAAATTTTAATAATTACTTGAAGCAATGTTCGCATTTCAAAAAGTTAATTTATTTTTAGTAAATTGTTAAATGCGAACAAACATATCGATTTTGAAATGAGACTCATTGCGCTTTGCCCCTGAATTACGAACAGCCTCGTTAGGATAGTGGTATATTGTTTAGTGCATTTGACTACTAAGCACGGGAGCCATGGTCCAAACCGCAATAGTGACAGCACCTAAGTATTTTCACTCCACCACCCTTTTTCGGTTCGGAATCGAAGGGAAACTGGAATTCTTTGTGGTATAAATGCACACACAAGTTAATGGAGAGGTTTGAGGCCCCTAATGGGTCATTATTGCATGCCAATATACTGAATCCGTAAGTCTGAGTTAAGATAAGCTTTTATTGAATGATTACAGTATGTACTCAGGTGAATTGTCCTATGGTTGCTTGTTTTTAAGGCGATGTAGTAGTGAATTGGTTAATAGAGCTATATGTAAAGAGCAGTCTAACGATAGGTAACTCTTTCTGATGTTGTTATACTTGGCTAATCCAAAAACAATGTTAATTAAAAGGCAACAAAAAGTTAAATTAATCTATATATATAATTTCATTACAATCCGGGTGGCTTAAGCCTACATTTCCTTATTTTCGGACTCTACTAATCACAACTTGAAAAAAACATGTAAAACGCAAAAATTAGGGAATGAATTGTTTCACTAAAAACAAAAACTCTTCAAGGTGTACACGCTTCACACACTTCCGAACAGCAAATTAAATTGACCATGATTATGACCACATGTTTCGCCCTGTAGAAGCCCTTTAAAATTTTAAATATTTTCACAATGCCCTAAGTTGATTGTAGTCCTAACCTTTGCATTAACACTGCATAAGGCACCAAACAAATAAATTGCTCATTGAACCACAACTTATCTGCACTAAAAGCACAACTCTACACGTAATAACAAACTAGTGAAGGGTATAACCACACTGGATTAGTTCTTCAATTATCATACACACTTGCTTAACATTAACCCAGCCACTTGTTTTTTTTTCTGTACAGACATTCTCCCATCGAAATACGATTTGCATGCATTATTAGAAAAGTTGCGCTTTTTCTGTTGGTACTTACGAAATAAATCTTTCCGAGCCAAGTTCCTCGCACACAAAACTAGAAAAACAATAAAAGTAATCAATTAGCAATTGAAGACACAGTTTCAAATTGAATACAAATCGACACATTAAGACTGGATAATTTATTTTTTTTTATATTTTTATAGCACACCACCAAATAAAAACCCACTACTTACTTGTTATCCGAATTTTGTGTGTCCCATTTTTCCGTGGATTATCTAATTTATTCATAACTAAGAAATTGAGATATTTTTTCGTGTGCAAATTGTGCAGAACGGTAGCTAATAAAATACATTAAAGCCTTAGAAATTCTTTTCCAGCCATTTACAATTATCGCACTTCACTTGAATGCAGAAAAAAACGAAGGAAAAAAGTGCGTGCAAAGTATCTTATCTGTACAGAAATTAATATTTCTAACACTTGGTTTTTAAATAAACTTCTTTTAATGTGTTCCACTTTATCTGAAAAACGTACGACCACATAGTTTCCGACCGATATTATTTATATAAATTTTCTATGTTTGAAGGGAACCCCTCTTAAAAACACAAGTATCGAAATTCACGATTTTTTTTTTAATTTATTTCCTAAGCCGATGCATTTAGCTGGGGTTTATTGAAAAATTGCACGATTGATAATTGATAACATATTTTAACGGAAAGTTAATGCAATTTCAGAATGTCGAAATTGATCCGAATAAGTTTACATTTTTAATTATTTTCACTAACATCATGGCTTACTAACAAAGAAGATATACACTATAGAAGTTAAGCCCATCCCATAGATAAGGAACACTAGATGGAAAAATATGTCATTGTCGGCTTTTGCCTTTGTTTTTGTTGTGTGAAGTCATAGACAGCACGACTAGATAATTATTTCGTATACCAATCCGTGTGGGAGAACAGGATGAGTATATGGCAGTAAGAATACTCCAACGCATACTTTGACAGGAATCGTGCTTTATATGGCTGTGTTAGAAGGAACGTGGAAAGTGGAAAATGGGGGCGTTCCAAGACTAAGCGCAAGCGTTAACATTTGGATGGGACGCATTGAAATTTCCGCTAAATGGGAGCGTATTTGATTTGGTTAATCCAGATCATCTTTATTTTAAGTACCTACATAGATAATATTATGGTTCTTTTCGATGCGACAGTGAATATTCGCAACCTTTCGGCGGAATTAAATCATAATATACGAGCTGATTTCACGTTCACATCTTTTCAATATTAGGGTCCAGTTATAGCTACCATCGAAAAATGGACATTGGCCTTTTTTGTATTTTTTTTTTATAAATTCAATTAGTTGCAAGTTTATGTTTATTAAGTTTATTAATTTTTATTAAAGTTTATCAAAAAATCCCTTTTTATTTTTCAATAATATATTATAAAAAAGTCCCAATTTTCATAAAGTTTTTCAATTATAACTATGAATGGACCCTTATAAAATCCGTCCGCAATCTATATTGTCGATCACTGATTTACTTCACCGACATAGAAAGAGATTGTACTGATTTGATAACACATTTTTGAAAAAAAAAAATAAATAAACATATGATCGTTTAATACCCTATCGCAATCCATTCCAAAAATGTATATATCTCCAAAATGACTTCATAAAAGTGGTTATAGTGTTCGCATAGTTGGAAAATGTGGGGAAATGGTATTGTAGAAGGAAGCCGGGCTTCGAATGATAAAACGCTTTTCGGTATAATGTTTAACAATAATTTATTGAACACACTCTTATTTCTAGAATTATATTATTAAAAAAACGGTTTTGACTTTATTCTCGTTTAACAATTCAATCAAACAACAACGATTAAATTCGCGCACCATCATCATTTTTGACATTGTAATGGTGAATAGACATCAAAATTTTAACCTGCTCAACAGCTCGCTAAAATTAATCCAGTGGCTAATTTTTGACATTTGGTATACCTACTTAGAAATGAGAGGGATGTCATTATATAATTTTTTATAATTATATTGAAAAGAAAAAGTTAAAAATAGAAGAAACGTTTTTTTCGGTAATGAGTTATAATTTTTTTTTAATTTTTTTAATTTAATTATTTTTTTTGTAGAAATAAGGTTTTTTTTTTTTGTTTTCTTAAACACAGACATAGTGATTACATGATTAAAAAAAATAAATTAAACAAAATGATAATTTAAAAATTGTAAAGAGTTGAATAATATTTATTTGCATTAGTCGAAGTAAGTGAATATAAAATTTTTGAGTGAAAATTGCATTTCACAATTTCTGTCTATATTTTGTGAGATTGTGCAACGTTTTTGTAAATGTATTATTGCAAAACAGAAATAGATTATAACAAAAAAGAAAATTACAAATGAAAAAAAAATTATGAAATAATTTTTTATTAGGACTGCAGAAGATTTTTTTGGGAAGACGATTTTTTAGGTTGTCCCTCGAAATATAAACAGCATACCGCAATAATCGCACATTATGTGTCAAAAATGTATATTTGTCATTATCATTACCAGTGTTCACAACAGAGATGAAGTTAACTTGATCTCTGGCTCACATGAGGCGGGAAAATAAAACCCTCATTGGAAATTATCTTTTTCGTCTTGCTTATAAGTTCACTCATTGCCGAGCTGTCAAAGCAAAGCTTATGAATTTTAGAACATGATTATCCAAAAATATTTCAATTTCGAATTATAGTTTTCGCAGAATTTCACTTCTTATTTTCCAATGGTCAACATATATTTCTAACGAACTGCCTGGTGGTGACAATTCAATTCCATCATGTGTAGTGTTCCAATGAAGTTATTAAATGATAGCTATAACTGTTCCCTAATGGTTAACATTTTTAAGTCTCTATTCACCATACTAATGCCAAAAATTACCCAGAGGCGCTTTTGGAACTTGTCTTCTTGCCTACATTGAAAATTTAAATTTCTACTATTTGACTTACGATTTTTAAGTGCCGCCAAGAACGCATTTCTCTAGCGTAGCTTGAGTCTGAGTGATTTGATGGATAGTCTGAGTGATTTGATAGATTTGCAAGTAATAATTTCAACTTTCATAGTATCATTATTTGTAAGTGTATCTGTTACACGTGAGCTCTGCTCTCATCAAAGAGTATAGAACTACTTAGGCCGTGTGTCAATTGCGTTAAAATTTTAGCCAGTGGATAAATTTTGACATTAGTATGGTGACTAGAGACTTCAGAATTTTAACCTGATCAACAGCAGGATAAAATGTATCCAATGGCTAATTTTTGGCATTTGATAAACCAATTGAGGGGTGACAGAGATGGAAAGCACCTGCAGAAATGTCAAAAATTAGCCAGGGGATAAAGTTTAACCCCCATTTTAACGCGATTGACACACGGCCTTAGTGTACGCATCACTGCTAAAAAAATTGTAGCCGTTTAAGACGTGGGCGGTAAGTGCGAAGGAGAAATTTTGTCGATCGTATGCGTCGGCAAGGCTGTTGTTTGATGCTGGGGTAGCAGCGTGGACACTGGGGTATCAATATTAGTACCCCACATAGAAAACATTCATTGTATGAGATGCGCACTCTATACTCTTTGGCTATCATGTACAGTAAAACTAACTCGTATAAACACCATTAAAGTTAAATTTAATGCTAATCTAAGCCCCCGGTGAATGGAGAGCAACTTCATGCAATAAATGTATCTCTCTCTCTCTCTCTCTCTCCTTTGACAGTATAAATATACCAATACCAACTACAGATACGCATTCTGTGCGGCCCTTTAATCGCTCACTGTGCGTAGTTGTTTTCGCGTATGGAATACATGGAATTGAAAGTAGTCTGCCATCTATCGTGCGTTACATTTACAAAAAAATCTTTGGCATAAACCATGTTTAAAATATGCAATTATTTATAAGATATCCACCGGTAGATGACTCTAAAAATTAAATTCGTGCTTTCAAACGGTTCATAAAAACATACAAATAAAGTAATGGTTTCTTATAAGGCATTCATATTAAAAATTTACACAGGTAATTTTAAATTTGACAAGATACGCAATTTTTTTCGATTGGGGTCTTAAGATTTTCTACTTATCGGTTCATTTTAACTGAGAGTGAATATTTGAATTAATTGGGCTGAAGGTGTTGACGCTTCAATGAGACGTCGACAGATATGGCTTTACGATGTCTAAAGAGACAAAAACGCGAAGATGATATCTGTTAAGTTGCATCATCACTCTTATTGATATTGAAATTGATGCCCTATTTAGTGCTACGATCTTGGTTGATTTGCTGCCGTTCGGTAAACGATCTTCTGCATTAACTACATAGATGACTTGACGACTGAATAACAGAAATGCATGGTTGAAAAATGAAGATTCCAATACTTGTGTACCTATTCAAAATTTGTCCATTTATATTCAAATACATTTGTATTCAAATGTAGTCACCTGCATTCTGCCGTAATCAAATGAATTAACGCTTATTCACATGCATTCCCATGTATTCATTATTTAATCACACACAGTATTCGGCGTATTTTTGCGTATTCTGTAGTCTAGGACCAAGCAAAAACATTGATTACTTGCCCCTCGGCTGCCGTTTAATACCGGCCAGAGATCATTGGTATGCTTGCACGTACTTAAGTTGTGCCTCCTGGTAAATGCTTCCTATTGCATGTATTCTGTCTGTTCTGTTTTGTTTAAGCCTGCAAATATTAACGCTGTTTCTATACTCCTTTTGCATCGAGGGCGGCTGCTAACCTTACCTCTTTGTAATATAGTTATTAAATGGAAATGAAACTATTTACTGACTTAAATAAACATAAAAAGTGCTCGCTTATTAATCTAAAAAATTCAATAAAGTTGTCCATCTAATACGAATGGAAATGAGAACCACAAAGAAACGTTAAAAGCCCGTTACATGTGATGGTGCAAGTAGGTAGACATCGCATGGAATCAATATTGTTCAACATTTCTATCAATCATTATCCCCTCTATTGTGGGTTCAATTTTTCTGAGTTAGCCATTTAATTCTTACCAAATAAAACGATTAATTTAATTTATTTATTCTGCTAGGTTATATTTAATGTCTTGCAAAAGGCGATACATTTTTTAACGTTAACAAAAGAAAAACAGCTAGTAACAGTCAAGAACAAACAGTTATTATGTATAAGGTTACGTAGCGTGGTGTGATAGGTATTATTTGGTAGTACATGTACTGTGAGCGATCTACGTTTCACACAGTCTGTCTATGCGCGTCTTTTCTTCTCTTATATTTTAATACCACTCGTGAATTATAAAGTCAGTTTCACACCAGAATTTGTTAACGTTTAACTGCGGTCATAAACTGATGATCCCTGTAGACAGACATTCAGTTCACACGTGAGTAAAGTAAATCAAGACCACGAAGTCATAACTAGATACATTGTAGCGTGTTGTGTAACCTTACATAAATTTTGGGACTGGAAATAGAAACAAAATATTTTATTAGTTGATATTAATTAAATTAACATTTTACTAGGACAAACAAAAGTCGTGTTTTTACTGGCTAAGCTATCACGATGTAAACATAACGTATAATTACATATTACATCTCGACAGATATTGACGTCATTGGTAGGACTCAACGTGATGTCATAATCACGTTTGCTAGTACAAAGAAGGAAACGGCAAAAATGGGTTTAGCAGTAAAGGAGGGCAAGACGAAGTATATGCTGTGAACACGAAAGGACACACAACATTCAATTGATAGATATAACTTTGAGGTAGTACGGTACTTTTTCTATCTCGTCTCCGCTATTAACTCTGACAACAACATCTAGTCAGAAATCAAACGAAGAATGACTCTTGCCAACCGCTGTTTCTTCGGACTAAGAAGGCAATTCAGAAGTAAAGCCCTCACTCGAACTACTAAGGAGATCCTATATAAGACCCTGATCATCCCAGTCCTGCTTTACGGCGCTGAACCATGGACCGTCTCAAAAACGGATGAAGAAATACTTGCTCGATTTGAGAGGAAAATTCTTCGAAAAATCTTACGTCCCTTTGAGTTGATGGGCTATGGAGACGAAGATTCAACCAAGAATTATACGAGCTGTACAACGACATGCCCTGGTCAAAAAAAACTCCGCATTGGACGTTTAAGATGGCTAGGACATGTAGAACGAATGGACTCTAATACTCCGACTCACAGAGTCTTCGATTCCCAGCCAGACGTCGGACGCAGTAGAGAAAGACCTCGCCTTAAGTGGCGCGCACATGTAGAAACCGACCTCAACCAACTTGGAGTGCACAACTAAGGACCAGGCTAATTGGGGAGGCATGTTGGTTGAGGCCCAGTATCCAAGGTCAAGTAATAGACTAAAATACTTTGAAAACAAACGTATCTATCGATAGGATGAGGTATCAATACCTCAATATAAATGATACAATTACTACAGATATGGCTTTGCATATGTTATTTTTTTCCATGAGCGTCGATGACGTAGAATGCGCAGAACGAGAAAAAAATAAAATATATCTGTTTAGTTGTATCATGCTCAATAGGTGTATCCAAAACTTTCTATTGTGGATTTATTAAATTTGTCAGCTTGTTTTTTAATCTATGATGGATTAGGTGATAGGGTGTTGTAGAGCGAGAGTAGACACTGAGCGGAGTTACCCTTGGCATATACATGTATCGTGCTTCCCCACTCAAACGTTTATGCCAATAAACAAAATGACAACAAAGTTCGTAGCTGCACCTAAAAATAACAAGAATGTACAACTACTGCAACAAAACAACATAAACAGCGAACATAAAAACATATAACAAAGCAGATATTACTACCATCTAGGAAATACAATGGAATCTGCCGGTCAAAAGGACGATGACCGTGACATTTACTAGGATGTGTTTTTTAGTGAACAGAATAACCGGAGAACACATTGTGACAATCCACATCAAAGCCATATACTCAAACCCACATACATACTAATACATAAGGGCATATGGTGATTTTCTGATCAATTAATGTTCAATAAAATTAATCACATTGCGATAGAAAAGTCAAGGGTCCAGATGTGCGAACATTCTGAGGGGATAACATAGACTCGGATCACAACCTTGTTGCAGAAATGGTAAGAATGCTGATATAAACCACGCAATTACGCGAAATACTGTAAAAAATGTTATGTCGTAACACAATCGCAAGAATTCACCAAGGCACTTGCAGAACTCGTTTAAATTAAATTTTTGACATACCACCATCATCTCTTGTCGAAAAACAATGGTGACGATGTCAACAAGACATAAGATCTGCCCACCAGTAAAAAAAAAACCAACAAGTTTGATGAAGAATGCCGAATTAATGAATGCGAAAATTAGACCTATAAGGCAAAGCTGCAGGTGAAGACGAAAGCCCCATTTAATTTTATGGGATAGAAGAAGGGAAAGACGGTGTTGTCTTTTCTGAAAGGAGGAAAAAGAGCATGTAAACCTGGCAAACGAATGTAAAGAACGGAGCCATTCCAGAAATGATTGTCGTAATTTCTAACAAAGTGTGAGTGGCCAAAGACATAGTTAAAATACCAAAACAAAATCCTTTCGAGATGTAGAGCAAAAACTCGTTGCTAAGTCACATTCTATGCTGAGAATATCGAAAAACAAATTCTTTAAAGGTATTTCTCGCCATAACACAGAAAGCTCTTTCCCATTCAGATTAAGCAAATATGTTTTTAAAATTTTATAGTAAATGCGTTTGACTGGAAAAGTATTTAATAGCCAAGAATAAGTAAGTTTATCATGATAAATAAAATAACAGAGTTAAAAGGCGAATAATTAAGGGGCCCCTAATAAGTTATCTCGTGAAATATTTCTATAGACTTTAGTTTAGTGACTTTGATAACAAAAATACGATCTATCCCTCCGTAAAACTAACCACTAGTCTTGTTAGTTGCGGCAAGTGCATCATCTAAATCGAACATCCATATTTCCTTGGGAGAATATTACACAAAAAATACGACTCCTGCAGATTAAATTAACTTCTTTATGATCATTAGAAATACCATAAAAAACTTTTAGCTTCTTTTCATTGGGATCTGATGCATCACGAATAAATTCATGAAAATGTAATCAACATTATCTAAGGCCAAGCAACATGGCACTTATGCAAAATAGAATATAAACGCCAATTTAAATGATGAGAAGCGAACTCAATAAAAACAAAAAGTACATGGACATTCTTTTTTTTTTTAATTCAGTACAACACCAACTTGAATATGATGAATAAATATATAAATATTCGTTTTATACATATTAGTAGAACATACTTACTATACATTTCGATTCACAATTATTTTAGTTTACTTATTACTTGGCCGCGTGGATGGCGGCGGTGGACCTGCATTTCGACTTGGAATTGGTGGTGGTGGACCACCTCGACTCGGTAATGGCGGTAGAGCGCGCATTAGTTTTTTTGTACTCGTATCAACGCTGGGGGGTGTCGTGGCTGATGTAGGAGGGAACGGCTCCATGTCTTTAAAACTCTCCGGACACACTGGCGGAGTGAAATGTGGCATTGGAGCTGAATACTCGGCATCGTCTTTGATTTCCTCGTAGATATCATTTGAATCGTCGACGTCGTTCGGCTTTGTGGCGTTAGTCGGTGAGGTTTTACTTCCCTGTTGAAGCGGAACCAACGGGGGTGGTGGTTTGCTGGGAGATTGTCTATTAAATCCAACATCACGTGATTCGTCACTTAAGGGTGAACTAGTGGGAAAGACTGGTTTGGCTGGTCGAAGTGGCGGCGGAAGTGGAGTTTGTTGCTGTAGCATTTGAGGACTTATGCTTATCACACCGACATGCGGCAAATGATGCGGAGAATTTTTTGGTGAGTTCTTCGGAGACAATGGCAATGGAGGCCGATTTGGGGGGCGCGCAGGTTGTTGTTTTGGTCGTTGCGGTATCTCAGGAACATAGTTGGCTTCACTTTGTTCGGCAATTGGATTTGCACAGAGCGCGATTGTATTTGAGGTGCAGAGAGCAATTTCTTGATCGACCAAATGAATCCAGTTGGCCGATTTCAATTCAAAATTAAGTTCTAGATCGCATATGGTTGCGGTTCGTTGAGCCACTGCGTTAAGAGCAGCTTCTCCTTCGCGGAATGTCACCCACATGGTGTCCTCGACGTATCGCACGAGAGTAACCTCACCTATCTTTGATAAGTACTGAATTAATAAGTTCATCACGTTCTCGTCGTAGATGGATGGTTCGTCATCGAGCGCCTCTTTGCTGGTCGGGACGACATGGATTATGATAGTGGAATCCGGTGGACCCAGATCGGTAATAACTTGCTGGAATACTTTCTTTCGTCGGGACGCGTCGATTATTTCTACCTCCGAGTCAATCACAGCCATCACGGGTCGATGATCACTTTGCTTGAGTTCTGTACGCCCGTAGTAGATAAGCTTGCCTGGGTTCCAGTCCGAGTTAAAGTCGGACTCAGCCAATGCCTTTCGTCGACGCCAGAGAACTCGATCAGTCCATGCAGGCGCTCGTAGCTTTTCACTCGTATCGTATTCCTCACTGAACACATCGTACTTGTACGTTGGGTCAAATGTAACCTCTCCCTCAAGGAAATCGTTGAACACATTTCCCGCCTCTTGCTCCTTCCTCAGTTGATCGTTCTCGAGCACCAGCTCCAAGTTGCCGTTCTTTATCGCTTCCTTTAGCTCGTCCTTATCCATGTCGATTCGATAGTTAAAATCTCCACACCAAAATACGAAATCGTGCGACTTAAGCGTCCTACCCATGGGGAAGGCTAACTTGCGTGTAACTTCGGCGTAATCTGCATTGCGCTCATTCACTTGAGACTGACCAGCAGCAAAGTGGGCGCATACAAAACAAATCGATGTTCCATGCAGCACAAAACGAATAGCACAAGCTCCCTTATTACCAGTTGCTCCACCAAGACCGGTTTTTACACAATCAATGGCCAAATCACGAATGTAAGGGGCTTGTTCGGGGCGAATAAAAATGTACAAACATACCCCAACTAACTGCTGGTAGGTGAGCAAGACGTAGCTGTTGTCTCGAGAAATAGCCTTCTGCAGTTCCTCAGCCCACATCTTGGCATTATCCGTACTGGCCGCCATGATGTTACTTGCATTCAAGTCCACTATTTCCTGGAAACCTATGGCGTAAATATCCACAGGCTGTGCATCACCATCTGGCTGGTTGACCACATTGACCAGATCCTTGGAACCAGCTTGAATATGCGAATCCAGCAGCCACTCTCTGAGAACATTTTGCATTTCAACAGTGCGAAAATGTTTACCACCGTTCACGTTGTATGTACCAACAGCCACTCGCACGGTTTTTTGGTTCACGTACTCATTATAGCGCTTACACATTTCCCTTAGCACGGTTGTTGGGGCATGAAGCATATTCGAGGGTAACAGTATCCTAGCGCGATCAGCTAGCTCCGAACTGAGCGTAGATCCTAGAAGAAGAACATCAATGGCTTCTTGTTTCGAATTATCTAATAAGTTGTTTTGAATTGTTCGTGCAGCAGAACGGGCTCCATCAATCAGCTTCGATCCACCTTGTATGGCGCCAGTGCCGGCGTAGATCTTGCTAACTTCGTTGCCATTGTTGACCCACATTTGACGGAAAATCTCTTCAAACCGCGATATGTTCTGCTTCTTTTCTCCCAGCTTCATCATCTCTATCTGTGGATTGAGCATTTCCAAACCTAAAAACGTCTGCACGCAGTTGGTGCGATCCAAGCAGTCCAAACAGTTTGTTCTTATTACTCCAATCTGCTCGCGCACCACTCCATTACTGCATGCGTACAACATTCCAAAATTCACACCATACGAGTCAATGCGTGCTTTTAACTTCGACAAGGCCGAAAAATTCCCACCACGACATTCTTGATGATAGTCGAATATGATATGCGGTACATCCTTGTGCACAGACATGTTATGGTGACGCTGGAACTCATTGCTCAGCATCGCTTCGCCCTCCTTACTACCAATCTGACTTGTGCCCAATAGATTAACAATCATCTGCAGACCATACCGTGCTTTCATGATTTGCATGTGCCGGTCGAATGCAGATGCCGAAGCCTCAAAACCTCGCGATAACTTCACTTTATGTGAGCCCACCTGCACACCTGGTTGCTCCCAGAATAGGGGAACCGATCCTCTAGTTTGCACGTAACTAGTCACATCATTGTCCACATAAATCACTTGTTCAGTTTCAACGAAATTCGCCACATGCCCTTCGTCGTTTGTGCCGCGTGTATTAAAACGTGTGCCAGCACGTTCGCAACTCAATCGCGATATAATTGCAGCCTTCGCCTGTTTAGCTCCAATGTACACCGTACGAATTTCCACAGAGCCGCACATGATCTTAAGCAGCCAAGCGGAACAATCGATTCCATAACGCAGCATATGGATGTGCATCATACGATTCCAAAAGAATCTATTGTCTGTATCTGCGGTCTGCTGTCGTCGTTGAGCGCATAGGGTTATGTCGAACTTTGTATTGGCACTTGGCTGTTTGCCACTTGTTGCCTGTAGGGAATGTGAAAAGTAGAATGTACCAGAATTGAGAAGCTTCCGCACTTCACCGATTTTGTCCTCGTTGGGCACCTGTGTTTGTAATGAAACAAATTGAGTTTGTGTGATGCGAAACACCTCAACGTCTCCGATTTTTCCAGTCGAGACACATCCTGTTATGAGGACCAAAAATAGAACAGTACTTTCGCCGGCATTCAACTGAAGTACTCCCAAACAACCATAGGCGTCGCAGACTTTGGTGTACTGTTTCCGAACAGCTTCGCATTCCTGCGACGTCAATTGTGCTACAGCATGAGATTCGAAGAGTATACTGTCCGGTTTGTTACGGTGCTCGAGCAGGACGCTGTGAGGAGTACCAGGAATTGCTTTCTCCCAGACGCGAAACACTTTCGACATAGCCATTGTTGGTGTATTTTGTGGAAAAGTATCTGATGTGAAAGCAAACGTCTGATTTAGTGGTTGTTCTCCGAGATGCACGCGATCCCTCAGCTATATTGTCAATGTTTCATCTGTAAGGAGAAATTTTATTTAAAAATGTTTGCAAGGTATTTAAATGTGTAAAATTTGATTTTTCCTTTCGTAATTTTAGATTCACTTGCAGGAACGCATTTATTAAACTATTCAGTGGAAAGCTTCACTATCCAGGTATTTTCTAGCTTATTTCGGGACACTGGACAGTTTTTCAATAGCTCTCTAACTCTCCTGTTCTTAAGATTTTGAGAAGCTCTGCACTGGATTATTTTCACCAATCAATTAGTTAGGACTTAGTTCCTGGAGTTTATAAAACCCAGTAATCAAAGTTAGAAGTTGGGAGTAGGAGTAGTAGGAGGTGAACGAATGATATTACTGTGCGCGTTTATTTTAAGTCTCTGTCATCCAAAATTATCCATTCCAGATGATCAAGTTATGTTCAAGTTATGGATGAATGTAGGCTTTATAGGGTTTAAATCCAAAAATAAAAAAGAGTTTAAATCCATTCAAATAAAAAAACCTTTACATCGTTCAAGAAAGCCTAGGCAACTAGAGCCACCTTTTGAAGCGTTAATAACTCAGAGAAAGGAGACAGCGCTTGGTTTTGTAGCATTAAACTCAAACTAGTTATTGCTACTCAGCTTAATAATTGTATTAATGCAAAAGTTGAGATAGTTGACATTCGTTTGAGTTGTTTCCGCCGATCCGAAAACATGCATGGAGTGTACGAGAAGTGGAATAGTTTGCGTAGAGGTTTGGCCAAAGTGAAAGGACACCTGAACAAGGGCAGGACCTGAGGATTTACTGTATTCTCAGTTCGGATTCAGTGAATGTAGAAAAGAAAAGAGCTACGATAGATTCAGCTACAAATAGGTAAGCTAACAGATTTTACGTTTCTTTAAAGTCGGCTATATTTCTTACGTTGTAGATGGGATTGTATTATTCGTTTAACGAAAAACCATTGCTTAATGAAATAAGAAATGTTTGGCATTTACATCCCTTACAGGGTCTCAAACTTAATTTCTCCCTTCATTCAGGTGTGCGAATTATTATTTTTGTCGCAAAGGAAAAAACTCCTTAACGCAGAGTCCGACAGTGTTATTCTTATATGTTTGTCAGACTTTCTTGTATCAAAGAACAAATGTATTGCCTCTTTTGGTCGGCTATATTTCTTACGTTGTAGATGGGATTGTATTATTCGTTTAACGAAAAACCATTGCTTAATGAAATAAGAAATGTCTGGCATTTACATCCCTTACAGGGTCTCAAACTTAACTTCTCCCTTCATTCAGGTGTGCGAATTATTATTTTTGTCGCAAAGGAAAAAACTCCTTAACGCAGAGTCCGACAGTGTTATTCTTATATGTTTGTCAGACTTTCTTGTATCAAAGAACAAATGTATTGCCTCTTTTGGTATTTAAACAAGGGAGCCCCCGCTTAGTAGTTCAACGCACTAACCAATAGTTCAATGCATCCTCCACAAAAAGTTTTGTTGCCTTGCAAGCATTGCGCTCTGCCGCAGCAATATAATTTGCAACAGCTCACATATTGTTGACAAAGTGGAATTCCATGAATTAATTTTCAATTCAGCATATGACATCATTTACTAAAGTACAAAGGATGTATTGTTGATTGATAGTAGGAGGCTTGCGTAACAGACCAACGACAGATTGACTTTATATCAATGATGCAGCAGCAAAAAAGTGTAGCACAAATTATAGACGCTGGGAAATTGTGTATTTACTTATTTGGCTACAGTGCATCCTTGAAATTAATGGAATATGAAGACATCAACTACTCAATCAGAAAACCAAGGTGGAGGCTATAGATCATCATTCGGAAAAGATCTAGCTAACCAAATCTTTAAAACTAGCTTCTTTTCTGAGAGTCATGCTTGCAGTAAAGCCTTGGACGCTTGGACGCTACCGAGCAGCAACTGCACACCATTACCGGACATAAAAATACCGCCTTCATCTCTCCCATATGATATTGTTAAGGGTCGCTATGTCTATATCAACTTTACCTTCATCAGATATATAGGGTGTTTTTTTTAGATGTTGGTTTTTCGAATAGAGATAAAAATGACATTTTGTGGTCAAATCGGGCAACTGTAATGTCATTTATGTTCAGTTTGGTTTCCCATTTTATCATGAACAGGTTGACAAACGAACAAAGCTTGTAAATCGTGCAAATTTACTTCAAAAATTATGGTTCAGTTCGCGAACTTTATCGCAAGCTCCGTCCATTTTATTCGTCCATCAAAGTAATTAATTCGGTTAACATTACGTTTACTCCATGTGATAATATGCATCCGTAGAGACGTCGAACAGTGCGCCCGAAGAAACAATTGCTGCTGTAGAGCAAAGTGTTGAAGAGAACCCAAATGAATCGATTCGCCACCGTGCACAGCAATTGGAACTTTTTCCACCAACTTTATCGAAGATTTTGAGCAAAGATCTTGGCTGACAACCTTAAAAGATCCAGCTTGTGCAAGAATTAAAGCCGCGAGACTATTCAATGCGTCGTGATTTAGGTATATGAGTCAAAATAAAACTAATCTCGATGCTGATTTTCATCGCAAAATTTTGTTCAGTGATGAGGTTCATTTTTGGTTGAATGGCTACGTCAACAAGCCACCAAGATCGTGTGGTTTGACACCATTGGATAATTTTCTTTGGGCATGTGTGAAGTCGCTCGTCTACGCCAAAAAAAACAGAAACGTTAGGTGACTTGGAGGTCAACATTCGTGGCGATATTGCCTACATACGGCTCCAAATGCTCGAAAAAGTAGTTCAAAATTGGAGCTCTAGACTTGGCTTTATTGTTTATTCGAACCAGCCGCGGCGGCCACATGCCCAAAATCATATTTAAACATTATATATTGCACATTTTTTGTCATGTCTCTCAAACAGTAGAAGCTGCCTGTTATTCCTACATAGTGGGTATGATCCCGGTGTCTACTGCTTTGTTTGTGACATTGGTTGATGAAGCTATGAGCTGCAACTGCGTATGTATCTCACAGCATCAAATTTAAATAGTCTAGGAATGATTGCTCTGATTGCTGATTGCCAAAAAACTGGGGATTTGAATAAAAGAAAAAATCGTATTTAGGGGGGTTGCTTGATCTTACTTTAGCTTTATTCAGAAAAATATTCTTGGCTTGTGTAAAATATCACTCAATGTCTCAAAAGAGATAATTAACTTTAGTTAAAAAGATTTTGTCTTTAAATTTCGGATGGTTCTTCGGTGCACTTAGCAATGTTTGTCAGCGTCCAATGTTGTTCTGGTGGCTCTAGCAAATCATTTTCTCATTTCTCATTTGTATGATTCTTCCACGTTATTTGAACCCATGTTGTCTATAATGATATCTTGTTTTATTATGTGCCACTGTAAGGACATCATAGCGATGATATGACGTTATGCGTCGATATCCCCTCGTTATGAACGTATTTTCCTATGCATACTAAGAGCAGAAAAACAATTCAGTACTCTGTTTCTATGCTTCAATACATTTCCAAAAGAACAATTTAAAATCCATCATTAATAACTAATAAGTAATTGAATGTTGTCCGAATTATTCTATTGTCAAATTAAATTATTTTAAAAAAGTTAATGAAAATATTTAGCACAATAACAATCGGGGGCGGTATTCATTAAAATTCGATATCTGTAGGATAATACCTAGTTATCTTCATAATTTGTGGGAGGCCAATATGTAAAAACAGATTCCGTTTAACGTCTCCTGTTACATAACATTAAGTACTGTGTTGTTTTGAATTTGTTAACTGATTTTTTTTTAAATTTGCTTATTCAAAGTTTTAAAACAAATCTGCTTGTGTGAACTAGATTGTAAATACAAATAATATTTAGATTTAAAAATGCGATTGCACATTACCACGGAATTTCTATGTGTCCAAAAATGTGTAAAAAATATTGTTGAATTTTGTTACTGTTACTCAATCCAAGTCAATCATTCCAATTGGAAATGTATTGTAAAAAAAAATATTACTTTTCCTGACAATCGATTTATTAAAAGATATAACAAAAAAGATCGTCCCCATAATTTACAATGATTCACCCTACTGAAACACCGATTTGTTGTTCCCAGTTTTTTTCAGGCTACGTGGAGTAAACTAAAAACACAATTGTTTAAACTATAATGTGTTATGAAGCTGAAGAAAAAACCTAGCAAATAATTTATAATCCGAAGTGAAGCACTATGAAAAATCAATACAATGCCGAATACTATTTTATGAAACAATGTTACTTTGTGTATCTTTAAAATGGAAGGAAATAATTTTCTTGTTTACACAAAACTTAACACAGACTGAATATCGGCATGTCAATGCATATATTTAATGGGATTATATTAATTTATTTTTGTTAAAAATGAAAACTTACTCGAAAACTTTTTTCCGATAACAATTCTTTATGAAGAAACAAAAATTATAAGTGCCAAAAACGAGAAGTTGTACAGAAATTCTAGTGTCAAATTTTGTTTTTGTTGGAAGGAAGGTTTTTGTTTTTGTTATCTAGTTTAGGCGTTTACTATATTCCAATTACCGGTTTCAGTTTTTTTAAGTGAAGGTCCGCCCAGAATGCGTATCAGTAGCTGATGCTTGAATCTGAATCAGAAGTTAAAAACAAGGCAACCCGTAAGCTCTTACACAATATTTATCTTTGTGAATCTGTACATTGAAGTTGAATGGCGGGCAACTTCATGCAAGAAATATATCTCTCTTTTGATAGCAATACAAGATACCAGCTACAAATACGCTTTCTGGAAGGCCCTTTCGGCGACTGAAGGCTGACACCTGGTGGCAAATTTTCACATCGGCTAAATGCTATACATTTTGATTTCTAACGCATATTTGTATGGGATATCAGCAAGTGAATAATTCAAATAAGGAACAAATAATAAGTAATAATAATAATTGAGTAGATAGTAGTAGTAGTAGTAGTAGCTCATTTCAATTGACGATTCTACAAACAATTTATAAATACAACGTTTTAAGTCTTCGGAAGTTGTTAAAGTGATTTCTAAAGATTTTGCTCCTAATTTGAAAATTAAATTACTATTTTTATACATATGTATTTGCTGCAGAACGATTTATTAAGCGATCGTTATTCGAATTGGTAAAAAAACGCAAAACATGTATCTTTCAGCTGTTTTTGTGAACATTGAATACTACATAAAGGGTCGTTCTAAACAAGTTTTTATTTTGTTTTTTTAATGTGTCAAACAATTTGTTTTAACACATATGTCGAATAAACAGATCATAAATTTAAAAATTAAATTTATTTTTATTACAATTAGTTACTTTTTACACACAAGATCTCTAATTCTTTTACCGCACTTCTTATGGAAATTCTTCACAAACAGCAGTAGCTCTCAAACTGTATAGCACTAAATACTTTTTTTTGTCACTAGGTGTCGCACCTGAACTTTTCCAATCGTCAAATGATGACAAAGACAAACATCTGGTGGTAAATTTTCGCATCGACTGAGTGCTATGCATTTGGAAAGCTAATGCATATTTGTATGGGAAATTATCATGTGAATAATTCAAATAAGGAACAAATATTAAGTAATAACAATAATTGAGTTTATTATATATGAGTTCAATTGAAAATTGTCCAAACAATATATACAAATCATAATTTGAAGAAAAAAGTGTGGTATTAATATACTTTTCAGTCTATGAAAATTGTAAAAGTGATTTCCAAAGGTTTTGAAAATTGAATAAGTTAATTTTTTTTGGTGGTTCAGCATGCCCATACGGCCACACTCATTGCTTGACCAGTATTTTGGATATTTGTGTTTTAATAACTATTGTTATTTAATTTTATTTTATGCAAAAATGAAGGCCAGCTAAAGAAAATTTGTTCCCTATTTATATATATATAGTAGATAGGGTTAGCATAACGGTTAATTGGGTGACCGTGCTTCGAATATGTAAAACAAATCGCAAAAATAAACATCTTTTGGCACTGTTCGTGAACATGGAATACTAAATAAAGGACCGTTTTAAACTATTTTTTTTTGTTTCTTTTACGTGTAAAAAAATTTGTTTTAACACATATTTCGAATAACCAGATCATAAATTTACATAAACAATTTATTTTGATTACAATTATTTACTTTTTACAAATACAAAAGCTTAGTTTATTTACCATAAAATAATCGTACTGCTTATAGATTCTATAAGAGCAGTACCCAAAATGTACAGAACAATATGCATTCTTTTCTTGTCACTACGTGTCGCATTTGAATTTTTCCAATCGTCAATTGTTCAATCGACCAATTTAGTCATGTGACATTGAAAGATAGATGACTGACGAAACAAGTTATCATTTATTTTTAGAGTGCTAAGATTTTGAAACTGCAGATTTTGCTTAAAGTATTTAACATTTGAGTAAAATTATACAATATCATGTTTATTTAAGTTATTTCTCACCTAATTATTCTAAATTTATTCAAGTTAATAAAAATCTTTAAATATGGAAAAATAAAATTGCAAAATAAAGTTGCGCATAGTTTGATAGTTGCCCTCGAAATTACCTTATCATTCAGTAGGGTTTCGTGTTACACACCATCTTACCCTATTTTCAGTTGTATTCTGTAATCCGGAATAATGCCTGTAACACACGTTCAGAATTCTCCTTGCAGAAAAGAAAGAACACTCCGATTTCAATCTGACTGAACTCATGTAAAATAGGCAAGAGTTGCAGTTCTGCAAGTTGCCTTATGAATTATGACGTTTATCGCGCAACGTTTTTTCTCAACCCAACCAAATCGTTTATCTTTCTGCTATTTTAACCACGAATGCCCCTATTACGAGCCACAAGGCGTTAACATATAGAAATACAAAGTAAATACCTAAAACATATAACACCAAACACCATCATATTAAGCTGTAATGACAGGAGCCACTGCACAGCTGCATGTATGTCAAACTAAGCAGTTATGCACGTGTGTTTTGCTTACTAAACTGCGTGCCGCACTACATGCAGAACCACTGCACCTGTGTTTCGGGCATAACATGGCCAATGGACCTTCGCACACGAGTATGCTTCAACAGGTTAAACCGGGTGAGGGGAGAGCACAGTTTGAGAGCCCCATACATGTTTTGGATTGTGAGACTTAAATAAGGCGGCTTCTAATTCTGTGTCGATCGAATTACATAATTAAAAAAACATGTATGTGTTTCTGACAGTTGTGATATGATATAAAGCACAAAAAAACGACAACAAATTCTGTGTAAAACGAAATAAGTAAGCAAACCATCAAGAACTTTAACAGCAAAACATTTTACACACAAAATTAATCCGTTTATTCATAGAATACATTAGCGAATTGCCCCAATATTTGTATGTTAAAAAAATTGAAATATTTCTGTAAAAACAATCAGTATAATATAATATTATATATATATATATAATAATAATTAAAATATAAAAACAATTAATTTCAAAATGTCTACCCGTGCCAAACATCAAAAGTCACTTGTATAAAATGGCATACTAGTGCGTCATTTTACCAAAGTAGAAAAAATCCTGTTTAAACTGTTAAAACTTTATTTAAAACAAAAAAGTACAAAGTAAAAATAAAATATAATCAATAAAATAATATATATATCAATATCAGGTTCAATATCGACTCCTCCACACAGATTGCCTATCAGTTGACTGAAGCCGAAACTTAGGCTTAAGTTAAACTAGGCACTGTCATGTGATTTTTGATCTAACGATAACTGGGAGAAGTAAGCTTTGTTTTTAGTTAGGTTTAGATAGATTTATATAAGTTTAGTTAGATTTAGATAGGTTACGTTAGTCTTGTAAGTCTATATATACTCACATTCACACAAAAACTTAAAAAAGGGGAACGCTTTTGATCACAAAAACTTTGCTTGAATTTTGCACTCCACTACTTTAACCACTATACTAAAAGCCGGCTTGACAAACATGATCTGCCGGCTATCTTACTATGGCTGGAGCATGTCCATATTTCGTGAGTTGGTGTTGCCAAGAAAACCAAAGGACCGTGTTTACTATAAAGCTCATAACTTGGTTATTTTATGAGTTTAGAATTTCACCTTGCCCTATTATCACAAAAATTAAAAAAAAAAGAAAAAGAAACAAAGCATGACAGTACCCACACAAAAAACGTTCGTTAGATTACACAGCATTCAACCGGTTCAACATATTCACGTGTTTTTGTAAAGTAACCACAATGAAGCATACTCTATACTATCTCCTCACATATGCGTTATCACTGTCACTAAAACGTCAAAACGATTATTAGGAACAAATGATATATTTTGTATGAAGTAAGTACTAATTTTTGGATTTATTGTTTTTAAATAGAAATTATTTTAAGTGGAATTATTTGAGCGAGTAATAAAATTGAATAAAATAAAATAATGCATACGAAAACCGCAGGCATTCCAACATCAAATGTACACCAAAATCGCCGAAAAGTCAGGAGGAACGCAATATTCATTGGAATCACCTAAAACATTTTGCAATTTTTCGAAGTTTGCTATTAGGATAAAATGAGATTAAAAAAAAATTCACGGAATTTTTATTCGCGGTATGATTTTAAGCCCATGAAGCTTGTTCTCATTACTCATTCGATCATTTTAGTTAGGTGACATTTGAAGGATGACAAAACAAGGTAAAAATGTAGGCTGCTGATTCAGAAAAGAGCTGATTTTGTTGCGACCTGTCTGAAAATTATAATAGGTTTATGTCATTTATATTTCGCACTTCTGGAGAAGAATAATTATTCTACATTGAAAAAAAAAATTAAAACAAAAATTCATTAATGCGAGAAAATTAAATTAAAAATGCAAAGTAAGAGTTGGCATAGTTTGACGTTTACTTTACATATCAGAAGGAAATGTTGCAAACCTCCTTACTAGGTGTTATCTGATTTCGGGATTAAAAAAAAAAACAATTTCGTAAAAAAATTTAAGAATCTCCAAAAATGAATTCGCTTATGTCTTCTGTCAATTTCTATTTCTTGCCACTTTAAGGCAAATTATTTGGGATGGGACCGGATTGCCACCGGACTTTGGTATCCATATTTGCGGAGTATAGGGCCAGTATTATTCTTTCAAATCGTTGTTTAATCGAAAGGCAATTTATTAATGTAAGTGTAGCCTTTTGACAAGAACTTTATCAGAAATTAGCTGATAAATAAAGTCGGTAATCATGTCACACAAAAGGCACAGAAGGCTTGTAATGTGAACCATTTCATATGACCCATATATCAATGATATATATTATGACTTGAATGATGACGGTACATGGAATTTCTTTATAAAATTCAGCTAATAATCGGTTGCGTTCTCATTCATACTTCTTTAATATAGCTAAAGGCAATGAATAAAGAAGTTACTAGATCATCTGCATTAATAATAGAATATGCTCTTAGCGCCATTTTTTTTTTTAAATTAAAGAGCATGTACATATATATTTTTTTTATTTTTTTATAGTACCATTTTGAATGGTTTATTTTCGCAAATTTTAATGTCTTCTTTCTAGTAGTCTGTTGTAAATAAAAACACAATTCGCCACTGTAAATGGTTAAATGTTCAATTTATTGTAATAAGTTTTACTTACATTTAATTATTTAGTGATTATTTATTTGGATTTCGCTATATAAAAGTAGGAATGACTTTGAACAAAGAATAACTATTAACAATACATGTATCTTATAAATAACGACAGATATTTAATTTATTATTGCAATATAAAAATAAATAACAAAACTCAAAAAGGAAATTTTTAAATAGGCGTTGCTTTTTTTTAACTATATTTTACTCGCATATTGAATAAAAAAAAGTAACAGAAATTAAACGATATAATAAGATATTTAAGCAATATTTGGAATAACTAAAACAAAACGATTGAATAGTCTTCCTCCAAGCGGGACTTCGCTCGTGTAGCTATTGTACCCATAGGGTCTGATGGTGGTGGAATCCCGGTGAAGTAATGTGCACTTTCTTTAAAAAAGAATTCTGTTCGACCTGATTTGTAGCCATATAAGGTACAGTCATTAGTTCTGGAAATATATCATTAGTTATGTTATTTATAATTAATACGGTGTTTTAAGGATCCAGGTCTGTAAAATATATAATGTAAATAAGAACCATATAAAATGTATACCTAAAATCTTCTAAACACAAAAAAGGAGATAGTTTTTGACATTTCATACATAAACTGTCAAAATTTGTATGGTAAATCTTTTACAACGAAATTCAACAAACGAAAAGGGCAGTGTCATAGAGGCTTTAGTTTTAAATAATTAACTGCAACGTATTATGCACTCATTTTTGAAACGATTTCAAGCTAAAGCAACGATACATGGAATTTGGTCAGCAACAAAAATAAGACTTGGGTTCCGATTAAAATTTCAATGAAGTTAAAGGCTATGATAATTACAACTCGAATTACTCAATTCCCAAGCTTGCAGAGGGATTCAGGTGGAAAAAAAAATCCAACAATAATTCATAAAATTTTCTTTGATAAGACTTCCTTGGGATCATCCATACAATTTGCCTTCGTATAGGTGTCAGACTAAACTACTGCAGCTGTTGCCTTTAACATGGTTTTCTTACACCAATTATTCAGGATGAATTTGTGCTCTTGATGTTTTAGGTGCTATTGGTCTTAATGCCCGGGAAGGTTGCGGAGATTAAAAATATTGCATATGACAACTATGAGAGCAATAAAAAATATGAGTTTAAAAAAATACTCTGAGCTATACTGTTATTGTAGTTTTTTTTTTTTTGATTTTGCTAGTAATAACTTAATAACTTCTATGTTCTATTCTGTGAATGCATATGATAGCTGTGGAAAACCTCTGCTCGTAGATGGTACTTGTATTAAGCTCGCTAATACACAGATCTTATAGCGTTAAAAAAATGCTATGAACCAAATTGATCATTACATGGCCGAAATCAATTTGAATAATAAGGGATAATCGTTTAAACTTATTTCAAAGCTAGTTAGACGTTTACTTTACTTATCACAAGGAAATGTTGCGTTGCAAACCACCTTACTAGATGTTATCTGAGTTCAGAATTTAAAAAACAATTTCGTACAAAAATTTAAGGATCTTGCCACTTATAGGCAAATTATTTAGGGTTTTGGTATCCACATTTGCGGAATATATGGGCAGTGTTTCTCTTTCAAATCGTTGTTTAATCGGAAGGGATAATCGTTTAAACTTATTTCAAAACTAGCAATGTTTTGATGATAGGTTATTAAATGGCGCCCAACTAAAGAACATTTAACATTTAATCTTTTATGATATTTTGACTTGTGAATATTTCAGGTAATTGAAGTTTGCGTTGTAATTTCTAAAATGTTGTCATTTTACTTTTGCAGCGTTATTCATATACTCATAATAAGTAGTGTATAAAGTTATAAATGCTTCTAAATGCAAAAACCTTATTCATAAAAAATTAAAAACAAAGTTGAATAGAGGCTGCATAAGGGACTTTTAAGTTTCTGCTTTATCTCTGTTTTACCATATTGACACATTGGTATATGACACATATGACACATATGACACAATTTTAAGTTGAAAAAAATTCTTGGTATTTTAATATGCACTTATGTCTCAAGGTTTAATTTATTCAAATGCTAATTCTTCTTTATCTACATACCTAACAATGTAAACGATGTTATTGAGTTAACCTTATTCAGCAAAATGTTATAATTGTAATAACGTAATAGTTGTAATATTTTTCTCTCTTTATGATAATTTGTTTGACACCAAAGCCTATACTCTCAAGGCTATTAAATACGCATTTTACGAATAAAAATTAATGCGACCCTGAATAAAGGCTGCATTACTACTCATGTCTTGTATAAATATACAACAGTTCAGATGTGTTTACCGAATTCTAATGAATAAGGGTGTTGTAACATAAATGGAAAATAGCTTACCGTAAAAATATATCAGTAATAAGGTCTCCTTTGCTCAGATCCGTGTGTATATGCTCAAGAAATGATTGGTCAAGCGGAGACCAAGGGCCAATATTCAATAAGGTATCCCATTTTGAGTCAACGCAAAGAAGACTGTAAACACCTTCACTTACGCCTTCCATCATGTTAACGTTTAATGTTTGGTACAAATGAGATTCAATTTTTGTCAGTTTGGCAACGCATTTATCGAACTACAAAGAAAACAAAACTTTTTTTTAATATTCTTCATTCTGCAAACCAGTGTAAATTAATATTAGAAGTTTTTCGCATTTTGATTCGATGATTATCTATTCGTTTAGAAATACCCACTTTAAAAAGTTAAAAACAATTTTTTTACACATTTGTGTCGGTGACCCTAGGTTGGGCGCCAAATATGCCGCATCACAAAGCGATCAAAATGAAATACTATTAATGTGCATAACCTTATAACACTGATTTAAGTAGTTAATTTTTGAATACCCACCATAGCCTGTACGACTTCCTGCTTGCTTCCCGAACCTTGCTCCAATAGTAAAAACATCGTCATATTCTGTTGACCACAAATATACAATTCAACTTTTTGGAAACCACTTGAATATTGTGAACCATCATCAATTGAATTGTTCTTCTGTAAATTCATTAGCCTGCAATTTTTTTTATTCGCATCTAACGGTGTTGTAATATCTGTACTCTCACGGCTATAAAATCCACCACTTTTTTCCTCACTTAATGCTAAGATTGACAACTTCGCCATTAATGGTGTAAGCTGTATACCTGACATTCGCCTCTTTTCGAACGGATATGCAGCTGTTGAAGAATTTTCATTTTGTATTTCGCTGTGTGTTTTTAATGGAAGACTTAAAGACTTCCTATCCATTGGGGTTTTCGCTTCGATTTTTGTTGGCTTAATATATTCTGTAGGTGGTGCTTTAGCGACATCTGTATCGGTTAATTCATTTTCAATAGTATCCTCAGTAACTTCCACTGCTTCATTGTTTTTACTTTCATCCGATTCGGTGGCGCTATATTCCGTAAAGGTTTGATGCGATATGCTGCAGGGTATATTAAATTCAGATGCTCTAGATACTGGATACGTAGGATCACTTGTTGCTCTTGACATTTTATTTCGCTCATCGTCATCAGAATATAATGAGTCTTCAGTGATATTGGCATCAGTTAAAGCAGAGATTAGAGGTTTTTTGAGTGAGAACTTTTTTGAAATCTTTTTCACTGAATCCTGTAAATCCGTAAAAGAGTTTCTTCGCTCCATTTTGCTTGAATTGTTGACAAAGTTACTGAACATCTTATCGAAATCTATTTTAAAAGAATTGCGTACGTTATTCGTTTTAATTTTAGAAGCGGCCAAGACCTCGGTTGGATTAGCACATATTGACATAATTCCATTGCCATGCAAGACTTTATTTTCCGTCATTGGAGTTGAACATACACTGGTACGACCATTAAACTCCGGATAACTGGTGGTTTCTTCAAAATTAGCTGATGTTACATTTTCAGGTAATGTTTTTGGCACAACATCCTTTAGTTGGAGGTAGTTCGGTCGTGGAATACTTCGAGTGGGTTTGATTGGTTCATTGTTGGTTTCGGTTGGATCACAGCTGTTTTCTTCTGGAATGTTTGTAAAAATAATGCTTCTATCTCTTTTCATTTTTCGTTTTTGAAAATGCGTCGGAATTGTGTTGTTTGAAAGATTTTGTGTTTGTAGATTTTGAGAACGATACGCATCGGAGGAGAGCATGCGATATTGGTCGACTGGAATGTATACAGCAATCATCTGTACCCCAACAGGAACATGAAAATTAGCAGTTATCATTTCTGCTGTGGATTTAATACGATGCGGGTCAGTGAATACAATGTTTTTTGTAACAATATCAGACAATTGGGAGGCAACAATTCTGAAAAAGTGTGTCTTTGTTATTATAGTTATAACTTAAATTAAGGATATAAAATAAAAGTAAGCCAGTAAGTGAAAAGTTTCTGAAAATGAAATTTTGGGGCTTTTTTTAAGTAGCATACACTAAAGAAATTCATAATTAGTCGTACTCAATTAGATCTCACTGCCGAATTCGCTAAGAAGCTATTGTCGACCCTTACATTGAAAATTAACGTGGCGTTACATTAACCGTTACTGAAGAGTATTATTATAACATTTGGATTTAGTTAACATATTAACCTAACGATAAAGACGATGCAAATTCACAACCATCCAATATTTTAATAGAATTATAGAACATTTATTTCCAAAACAACTTTGTTCAAGAGCGTCACCACTCACTGGATTTACTCTAAAATAAAAGTCCATGCCACTAAACTTAAGAAACTTATTATACATAAAATGCAAAAACTAAAGAAATTATTTCATAAAACTTACTTATTGTGATATAGAATAGCACCACCAAGGACTCCTTTAGTTTGCTGACAGCTTTGCAATGTTTGCATTGCATCAAGGAATATATTCCCAGCAATCTTGATATTAAAGTGCAAATATTATCAACAACAAAATTAGAAAAAAAATGCCAACTTACCTTCGGTAGGCGAAGTTTTGGAACATTTTGAAATATATTTCCATTATACTGCAATATCGGAAGGTATGTTCCAAAAATGTGATATAATTTTTCAGATACGTTTCTATGATATTTGTTTGCGGGAAACTGATCATAAATGGTTTGTAGATCGCGATGAAAAAATTCAATCAAGGAACTGAGAAGATTTGCACGATGTTGCAGCAAATAATCTGATATATTGCGATCAGTACCTATAGCCTATTCATGAGAATTACTTTGTTAAGTAACGTTATGTGTGTGGATTTTTATTTGAGTAACATACCACAAGAAATCGTCCGAATTCTTTAAATACAAATTTACCATTTTGTAGTGCAATGATTTTGGGTCTAAAGAAGCAGTCTTTTAGAAAATGTGATGTTCCCATCAATTGCCCACATAAAGCAACCTTTTGAACATCCGACACCCAACTAGGATGAAAATATAGAACAGCATTGATAGGGTCGTAGGTTTCATCTTTACTGTACTCTGTATCGTACACAAACACAATCATAGTCTCCCTAGAAATAAAGTTTCGTTTTAATAATGTAATGGCGTAATAAATAAAAAATCAATAGTTACTCGAAGGTGCTCTATTTGACGAGGCACCATAAATTATCTACCTTGCTATTAATTAGATTTAATGTCTGGATTTAACAGATCCTAACGTATCGTATAGCATCCTTAAACGCTTTTTATATATACACTATTCACTTATGTCAGCTGTAAATCTCTAAGGTTGTCTGAGAATAGAAGATTATTTTTATTATGATACTCAATTAACTAGGCCCTTTATTTCACAACTGAAAATAAATATTTTCGGAAGCTGGGTTTCAACATGTCTATAAGTTCTGCCATTATTCTTTATGTCATTTATCAACAATTTTCTCTTATAGATCTTTTGTATATAGTTTGTAATATAGAGAAATAAATTTGAATCGCTTATAGTAAAGTATGTATATCGCCGATTCTAGCCATGTCTGTATGTATATCCGTCTTCTATGTCACCAGTTTTTAGGATTTGGAACTTGGGTTATAAAATTTTGTATATATACCGCCGGTTCGTGTATCCAGTACAAAAGTTAATACGGAAACAAAGCAATGACTAAAATTAATATGGGGGTCCAATTTTATCCAAATAATTGGCTTTTTGTTCTGTCAATTGGATTAAATGGAATATTATTTTTAATAATTTCCCAAAGGAATCGCAACTCCTTTCTTTATAATTTCTTGTACTAAAAAAGTTCCAAATATATTTAAGAAAGATCATCAAAAATCCTTAATTATTTATTATTGTAAGTAAAAGAAATATTGTTGTACAATTTGTGCTCATGTTAAACATATTTCACATATAGCGAAACAAATAACAACATAACATTTTGAAACCATCTTTTTTAAAAATCCATTTTTAGTTTATTTTACAATTTCCGTTACATTTTCTGATACAAAATACATTTTCTTTCCTAGGAATAATCCATGAGCGTGCTTTCCATTTTCGTCACCGCTCAGTAGGTATACCAAATATCAAAAATTAGCCACTGGATAAATTTTAGCAAGCTATTGAGCAGGTTAACATTTTGAAGTCTCTTTTCACCATACTTATGTCAAAAATTATCCACTGACTCAAATTTTAACGCAATAGACACCCCTAACATATAATATTATTTTTAAAAAGCAACTGCCGCACTCACTGAAATTCTTTTATTTTAAAATTTCGTTCTGAATGCGTCCATTATCGATTTTCTCCAAAAACACAGGAAATACATCAAATAATGTCTACTTTTAGGAGGGTTTGGTATGTCTACTGTTTTGCCAAATCAATATAAATAAACCACTGATTACTTACTTTGCCATTTTTTAAGCCGAACTGAATCTGCTAACGCCACAGTATAATAACTTTATTTTATGTTCAACCTACACTTCACCCGGTATATTAATTTTATTTGTTCACAACACAACGGATTCCAACACTTAATTCAGGAGTATGAATGGTATACCTGAAGATACAATTTTTTATTGACAACCTTTATTGGTTGCGTTTAGATTCGTAATCTTATTTGAGCGCTTATAAGCGATTGTTTGGTCAAAAGTTGAGTTTATAACTATCGGTGAACATATCGTAGCAAATGCTGCAAACATTGCTTAGACAATAAGAAAGGAATAAATTTACCCACGTAATAACTGAGAACAACAACAAGTTAATTCCGTTAATACAAATAATCCTATTGATGTTCGGGAATAAACTGAAACACTTAAACGCAAGTGGGAACCCGGTTTTATGTATTTGCTGCCAGTCAAAACTTTCTACCGGTAAAAAAGTTATTGTGAGACTTTGTGAGATATAATGATAAGAAAATGAGTTTTGACAAACGATGAGTTACACCCAGTGTCATCAGAGGTTTTTCAAAAGTTTTCCCTTGATCAAAGTGATAAAAACTAACTAACGACAAAAACTAACGAATTTAGCGTTTTGAGACACAATTTGTGGAAAACGGTTAGAAATATGTATAAATAAACGCAAAAGTTTAAGAAAATACTGCTACGCATTTTACTTTTCAATGGCACGTGCGTTCGCACGGTAACTTGGTACGGGTGGTTGCGTTTGCACTTGGCCATTGTTTTAGGTTGAAATAAATTGTACGTAATGAGTAACTTAATGGAAAGTGTTACTAAACGTTAATTCTAATACGAAAATTTTATTTTTAAATGATAAAAAAATTTTATTATTAAAATTTAACGGAAAATTGTAAAATTACATAATTTGGTTTCCTACTTTTCCATAGAAATTCCCTAGTGGCTAGAATGTTCGAAATCGCGCTAGACTATGGGAAACTGCCAAGTTCCGGAAACACTCTTCACACCACACTTGGTAAAAAAACTACTTGTTAGTTGTTTTGTTTTGATACATAGCTTATAACATGAAGAAATAATTTAGATAGTTATACCTCAAAGTATATGGATCGACTCAAGCTAGCTGAGTCGATTGAGCCATGTCTGTCTGTCCTTTCGTCTGTATGTCACAGATTTTTAGGGATTAAATTTTGAGCTAGGATAATGAAATTTGGTATAGGTATAGGTTTCTTGTGCGTTGTTTCAGAACAAATGCGCATATTTTTAAAATCCTCCCATTGCCAAGCCTACTTCTCAGACAAACGTTGTTTTTCGCCAAACGGTGAGAAGTTTTGAAAAAGTATCTGAACAACATATTTAGACCCACGTTCTGTCAAAACGAAGCTTTTAACACGGCAACATTTTATGGCGTTTTGTCAAAAAAACAGTTTTTAGCAAGAGTTTAAAAGAAAGCTTTGAAGCAAAAACTTCGGAAAAAATGAAAGATGCATTTCGTCCATATATCATTTTAACCCACTCCCATATTGTTGCTTTTTGTCGAACCATAAAATATTTTGATAAACTTTCTAAGCAATATGTGGTGACAATGCCATTTTCTAAATTTTATAGGCATAAAGCCTATGGGATACTAATTTTTAAGACGGAATGGGATAGGGTATTAAATGTGCGCATTGTAGCCTTTTCATATGTTTTTATTTTTATCTGCCAAAAGACAAATGTTAACAGTGGCTTAAAATAGATTTTGGCCAAACCGTAAAGTATTAAAAAAAAGTGTCTGAATAAGATATTATAGAAATATCTTTATTTTGTCTTTATAATGTTTTTTGCCACGCACACTTTAAGGGGACGTTTTCATTAAAGACATGTTTTCGGTCCAATTTGAAAAAAAAGTCGGTTATATAAATATAAACTTTTCGGCCATAGAGCGTGTAAACACCAAATTTGATAATTTTAACTCAAAATGAAAGGCCCAAAAATCGGTAAAACACAGTACTTAGATATGTATTACCAGCTGTAGTTACATACCTGAAACTAGTAAACATTTCTGCGTTTATAATAACATATTATTTATAACTACTATTATAGTTAACATCATAACATAAAACACAGACGTGCGGACGGACGGACAGACATACATGGCTCAATCGACTCATATTCGATTCGGACAGATCCATATATGTACAATGAGGTATTTGTTATCAAAATTATTTCTCTGTATTACAAAATTAATGTCAAAACTAATATGTTTATCTGAACCTATGGGACTTACCTTTTTTTTTGTGGTATGACATTTCTGAAGTTCAGCTATTAGAACTAAACAAAATCTCGAGTTCGAAAATTATAATATGAGAAGGTAAAAATGTGAACTCACAATTTTCATAAGCAGTATGTGGTTTGTATGGGGTCTGACATCATAGTCAATTTCCACTAACGAATTCCTAAAGTCGGAGATTTCCTTTACTCACCCTCTGTGCTAAAAGATTAGATTTGGTTATTTGGATATATCAGGAAATGAAATTGGGCTCGACAGACACTGTTCCATTCTGTTGAGTATGTCGTTCACTTAATCAAAAAATCTCGCTGAAACGCAAGAAGCAGCAGAGAAAAATCTCTAAGGATACTCGACCCAACCGTCGAAACAAAATATGTTTAAATAAACTATTCTGAGCTGATAAATGCGATTTTATCATACACAATTAAAAACATTACATATTTTTATTTTTTATACATTTTAATTATTTAGATGTAAGTAGATAATAAATCACTTCCAATAGGTTTAAAACGGATACACCAAAAAAAAGTCCCGCTAGTCCTGCTATTGAAACTAGAAGAAATAATAACATAATAAATTAGTTATATAGCTTATATGATAATAAAAGTACACAATAAATAAAAGTACCCGAAAATGTTATACTATTTGTTTTATAACTATGAACTATATAATATAACGTAATTCTCTGGGATCGCCAGCTTAACGCCAAATCCCAGCAGCAAATTTTAAAAGCTTTCGAATGAGGTAGGGCAGTGAAAAAACATAAGTGTTGTTACTTTCGGGATTTAACCCAGTAGCCAATAGGGGACGGCACACACTTCTTAGAAATTAAAAAAAAATGGCTGTTTTCACTGAAAGTTTATTTAGTTGAAAAAAATTTAATAAGTCATCTGTAAAAAAAATTCTTCTTTAATATTGGCTTTCAAGACTTGAAAATCTTGACTCAAGGTTTCAAAGTCTGCAAAATGTGCGGTGCAGTAAAAATTGGTTAAAGAAACAGTAACATTAATTCCGTGTACTTTATCGTAGTCAACTTAGATGATTTTCTATCTTTCTACAACTAAAATGTTAAATCACAATAAAATTTAACGCTATTTGCAAAAGTCCATTATGACATTATTTTTGACCCACCTAGTACAAAAGCCGACCGTAAAATTATCAAATTTAATAAATGTACTATGTTATTAACATTTACCTGCGGCATCAAATTTAGTACGTGTAACCGCTCGCTGGAAAATCGCAAATGGGAAATTAGACAGTTCAACAGATATATCCGTGTATGAATCATTTGTTTCTGACTGCATCTCACTTTGCCTGTTTCCAATAATAATATTAATGTACTTTAATTATAACAAACTCAAAAACAATAATAAATTTAATCTTGACAGCGACATCTTGTTAGATGGCGTTATGTATTTGCACCTGAATACCACTACTGAACACACCAAATGTCGATGTAAAGATATTTTTTGCAGTTAAAACTTAAAACTATTAAACTCTCAAATACCTTGCGGTAAATTTTCTCCAGATGAGAAACACGAGAATGCGTTTGATTAAATTACAATAATATTGATGGTTTCGGTCAAGGTATA
This sequence comes from Rhingia rostrata, assembly GCA_949824845.1. Taxonomy (NCBI): domain Eukaryota; kingdom Metazoa; phylum Arthropoda; class Insecta; order Diptera; family Syrphidae; genus Rhingia; species Rhingia rostrata. The sequence continues at coordinate 58,211,827 of OX463755.1, forward strand.
TGAAGGGTTTCTGCTGTGCGAATCATGGAATACCCTATCCTATTCCTTCCTAAACTTTGGGTTTAAATTCGCAAGTATTAAATTCAACTTTCACGGTATTTTTATGTGTTAGTGCATGTGTAACACGTGAGCTCTGAGCTCTGCTCTACTCTCGTGTTCAGATACACTACACACTAAAAAGTTGGCGTGCCTAAAACAGAATGGGGAAGAAGCATAGAAAATTACATTTTCACTACATCTTGCTGTGAAAACTAATATATCCCCGTGGGATAGAGTTGTTCACGAAACTATCTCCGTCACCAGTACAGTGCGTTGTCTCTTTTTGGAGGAAAACCATGAGAATTTTATATAGTTCATGAGACTTCTCCCTCACACGTGCGTTGTCTTATTAAAACGTCAAAATCACTTGGAGGAAAACAATTATATGGCGGGAATGCTGTTTTATAGGGTTATTGCATTAAAAACATAAAAATATAAGTTGTTTACTGTGAAAGACAAATTATTAACTTATAAAAATACAAAGAGAGTGTGTTAAATCATAAAATTGATATAAAAGGAGTGAAATTCATGACCAGTATCATTGCAAAATGTGAATATAAATGCAATTTCAATGAGAACAACAAAAAGCATTCTGTGCAAAAGTTTGTGCCAAAGTTTGTTTTCATACAGATGATGTCAGTTTGTCATTTGACAGTTTGACACTGAAGTTGTCCTGGACAACTCTATAGGGTATCTATTAAAACTATCAGTTTGCCTAACAATTTCGATGACTTTTGGTTGGTCCAATTCGGGGACGGGAAAGTTTTTCAACATGTCCTGATATGGAATATTGCCGACGCCAAATAAAATCGACCTGTCATGTAATGCACTCTTTAATGTAGGGGAAACTAAAGGGTGGTTATATTGTAAAGGCCGATGTTGATTTTGAATAAAACATTATGATTATGATAATATTGGTTTGGTTCAATTATGTATGAAACGAAATATCGGCCAAATGGCAGCCGCCGGTGACCTCGGCGGCACACCTCCATCCGATGGTCCAAATTTTCGATGAAGCTGAGGCATAATTGAGGTTCTATGCCGTTAATGTGCTGAATTATCTCATCCTTTATCTCTTAAATGGTTGCTGGCTTATGGACGTACACATTTTCTTTCAAATAACCCCAAAGAAAGAAGTCCAACGGTGTCAAATCACATGATCTTTGCGGCCAATTGACATCGCCACCACGTCAGATAACACGGCCATTGAAATTGTCGCGCAAAAGAGCCATTGTTTCGTTAGCTGTGTGAATGTGGTAAGTGCCGCCGTCCTGTTGAAAACACATATCGTCCACATTTATATGTATTGGTTTTTCGACAATCACTCTTGGATTATCATTCGCCCAAATGCGGCAATTCTGCATATTGACGAATCCACTGAGGTGAAAATGTGCCCATCACTGAAGATGATTTTCTTTGAAAATTGATCATCCACCTTTGCCATTTCTTGCCACCATTCGGACCATTGAAATGATCAAAAGGTTTTAGTTCTTGAGTCAATAGCACCTTGTAAGAATGTCAATACAAGTCTTCATGCAAAATGTTCATCAGCGACGAGTGTGAGAGTTGCAATTGTTGGGGACGAAGACGAGTTGAGGTGAACGGCTCTTCAGCCCCACTATCGCGAACAGCAGCAATATTTTCTGCAGTACGAGCTGTACAAGCATGCACTGGTATTTTCACATCTCCTACACACCCGGTTTGCTCAAATGTTTGCACGATTTTTCCGATTGTACGCACATTTGGACGATTTAATTGACCGAAAAAATCACGAAATACAAGATATGCATTTTGATTTTAATAATTTAATGGAATAACTTTAACGCGTTGCTCGATTGTGTATCTTTCCATGGTTAAAATTGATATAGTCAGAAGTTGCAAAATGTCAAATGAAATGCAAGAAAAAACTTGACGCTTAGGCGTGGTTCAACATCGGCCCTTAAAATGTAACCACCTGTTATAAGAAAAACATGTGAGAAGGCTATAATCCACTGTGTGGATCGTTTTATACCCTATCCCATCCCAGCCTTAAAATTAATAACCCTAAAATGTGGGTGTTATTGCAAATAAATATTAAAATTGACATTGTCGCGACATATTGTTCCGACAGTTTATGAAAATCTTGTATGGTTCGACAAAAAAACAACGTTTTTCTCCTACATATGGTATGGCGTAGGGTAAACAAATGGTTTTTGTAAGAAAACGTAGTGGGCGGACTTTGAAAATTGTACACTTGTTCGAACAGCACGTACAAGGATAACATGTACCAAATTTCATTATCCTAGATCAAAATTTAAGACCCGACGGACAGACAGACAGATCGACTCAGCCTGCGATTCTGCGTCGATCCATATATTTACTTTGAGGTATATCTAGCAAAATTATTTTTCTATGTTACAAACTATGTATCAAAACTTATATACTACCCCTATGGGATAGGGTATAAAAAGCATATTTACTAGACATATTATACATACATATATATGTATATATAAACCTCGTATATTTGTTCATTTTCAATTACTTGTATGTTCAATAAAATTTCCACACAATTCAAATCGAAACTAAAATTTGAAACTGGCAAAAGGAATTCGTCAAATTAATGTGTTGAGAGTTGATGCAATTGATCTAGAGTTACAAAACATAAAAACAAAACCTTTTCGCCCAATTGAAATTATAAATTGATCCAGAGCAAAATAGTGATCTTACAATTTAAATACTGCAAGGTAGTGAACAAATTTCTATTTAGGACTTACCCTGTGTATTTTATTACATCTTCAATACATGGTGGTACACACTTGCTACTTCCTTTGACTAAATGTCTTAACTTTGTACCGATATCAGCTTGAATAAAAATTAACAAATAGAATGAAATTTTGTTAAATTTTACTGAACTGACTTACCATTAACAAGGCATATTATCTCGGATGAGTTACAGAATAGTGTACTATCTACAAGAACAACAAAAATGTGTTTCTTTGCACATTATCATATAAAATAAGTGTTTCTTACAAAAATTTCTTTTACTAAATCCGGTACAGTTGCATTCTCGTATTTCTAGTTGCCCTTTTAAATATGAAATGCATGTATTAAAACTGCAAAAAGAAATATACTTATAATTGGCGTGTCCATATACTTATTAATTACCCCAAACCTATAATAATATGGAAAGCCATGTTCCCACTCATGAACAAATCTACATCCCCTTTGACGAATGGTTTTTTCTGCAGCATCTGAATTCGTCATTATTCTGTCGACATTGTAACTGTACACGGTTTCAGTGGAAAAAATATCTCTTGAAATTGTATTATAATACGGAAGTTCATTTGGACTATGAACATGGAGCTATGTAAATAAAAGAGAAAAATTGACAATATTCTTAACTGCAGTATTTTCATTTTATAACAAATACTTCTTATTTATGAAATAACATTTTAATAAAACTATGAAGACTTAATTTTCAATGTAGAATCTATCGAAATATATTATCACATTATTCAATGTCCTAAAATTACTTTCTGCAATAATTTTCATTGCCAAAAAAGCAAAATGATCTTCTCAAGTCATTAATTAAAAAGTATTTAAAGATAGGTCACAACAACTGAGCAATTGCAATTCGTCACGCTAATTTAAATATTTCACATATGTAAATAATTTTGCAATAAGCACAGTTTTGAAATAAGCCACAATTTTTTAGTTAACCAGATGTTATTTTTTAATTTATGATTTAACTCCACTTTTGTCTTAATAAATATATTTGTCAATAATTTACCTTATAATATCTTTACCCTTAGCGCATTTTACATTACGATAGGCGTGTTCCACTTATAGAAAGATAATCTAATAATGGTGAATTCCTTGTTAAATACATAAAAAATAACTAACTGTATTCTTTTTTCAGAAAAGATATGTAAATATCTGCTTTTCCAAGGGAGGAAGATCTCGGACGGATCTGTAAATGAAATATGCCTTCCAATGAAAATGTATTGCCAATCATTATACATTTTCCTTGTATAATTGCTTAATTGACAAACAAAAGTCACTTTGCCTTTTACTAAGCCTGCATGTTTATTGGCAATTGCAGTGTTCCGTGTTTCAGTTTTAGTTAGATATCTTGATGAAGCTCTGTTCTTAATGGTCAATCGACTATTTTAGTCACCTGACATTGCAGGGGAAATGACTGAAAGGAGAAATCTGAAATCCGGAACACGGGGATATCTTTGAAAAAAAAAAAAACAAAAAAGAGAAGAAAAGTAGTCACATATCAACTACAGGAACACCTGGACTTTTAGGGACACTTCAATTTCATTTATAACTCTGCGCTTTAGCGAATCCTCCGAATAAAGAAGTTTTAGCAGTTTTTTTTTTAATTTTGACTATGCAAGACGAACGAAGAAATATATGTATTTAATTGCTTTATAGTTGTCATAATTTTCAATGGGTGTTCAAAAGAAAACCAAAAACCGAAAATAGATAATACTTAAATCTTTTGACTACGATTAAAAGGTTTATGATGGCGTATAACTCTTCTTTCTTTATCATATCCATTATCCAAAAATCTTCATATTTTTATTCCAACAAACTTTTTATAAAAGTAATTACCACGTAGTTCCAAAGTCTAAACGCTTTCAAGCGCACAGAAAGCCGCATATTATTTGATACTATTGAATATTTCAATTTTACATTATCAAAGTCAAATCCGCTGAAATATTTATAACAAAATATTTTATTGTAATTATTTCGGTTAAAAGCTATCTATGTACTTACGAGTCTATAATATTGTTTGCTATAAAGCAAAATCCTACCGAAAGTTTTTTCAATTTGAAAATATCTGCACAGTTATATAGCTGGTTGTCATAATGAAGATGTTCCATAAACTGGTTGCAGTTTTGTGGTAAAAACTAAAAAAAATCAATTTGTAATATATTTTAACAATATTTTTTCAAAATTTATTATAAGAAAGTACGTTGATGAAAATTAAGCTACGTCTTGTTTTCTGAATAGAATCTTTTGAATACAAATCATAAAGTGGAATGGTGGGTGCACGACTGATTGTACCTATTTACGTACTGTTCTTTTCTCGCTCGACTTTAAATTTGTATAAAAGGCGTTCAAGCTGCATATAATAAAGATTTTCCATTATTTCCCAAGACGAAAAATTCCGTTAAGATCATTGTGGATACAACTAAGTTAAAGGGTTGGCATAGTTGGACATTTACATTACCATTCAGTAATATTTTATTTTTGACGTTGAAAGCAAAACAAAAGTTTTTTTTTTGCTGTCAATTGTATTTAAAGGGATGTCCTTAAAAAAGGCAGAAAAGAGGAATTTTGTACATTTCTATTGGGAAATTTATGAAATTCCTCTTGCTTTACATTTTCCTGTTATTTGTTGAAAAATTTAGTTATTTATAACTTTGGGTAAGTATATAACATTTTTATTTATTACTATGTATTTGTGTTCACTATTATACTCTGTCCTAGTTAAATAAAATATTCATACGAATTAGAAAAGAAATGCAATATCAACATTTTCGAAACCAGTATCCTTCAAAGAACTCAATTTTAATTTAGTCTGCATTTAATATTACTTTCTTTCATCCATTTCTTTCTGCTTTTTTTTTTAAATAATATATTAGAGAGTCTAAACCTGATGTGCATGATTTTATTTACTTTTTCATGGTTAATCACTACAAAATGAAGAAATGTTGTCCATAATATAAGATGTTTGTACTTAGTCTGCCCGGTATGTAAACTGCAAACTATACTTTTGTTTAGCAAAAATGGATTTAACGTAGTTTTATTTTTATTTTCGGCAAAGTAAAATCGTTAATTGTATAAAAACAATTTTATAACTTATAAAATTGAGTCAAGTCTATTTTGTAGTCTTTTTAACGACAATCAGTTATCGATCGCTTTTAAGTTTTTTTCATACTTTTTAATCTTAAACTTTACCTGTTCTTTAATATCATTATAATTAATGCCAAATTTGGATTGCATTTCTTCACATTTGCCAAATGTCGTATAATGAGAAGTTGGATCAAAAAACATACAATTGTGAATATTTCGCAGCAAAGTTGTTTCCGGTCCAGTATAAGAAATATTCATTTTCTGAACAGCTTCTTGTAGTGGTTGGGAACCTTTTCCTTTTACAAGGCATATACTAATACCAGGAAATGAAAAGTTCCAGTTTATATATTCAGTATTCGGTATCATGCTTACGGGATCTGAATTGTATCTTTGAAAAGTATAGTATGAATAAATTGCCATACCATAAAACGACGTCATGTATACAATCACCCAATATAATCTAGAAAAATAAAGGAATATGTATTCCGGTACCCTATTTAGAGTCGATGTATAGGAACTTACATTTCAAAAGTTCCATGTCCATTCCAAAGCATCGATATTCGTTGTACGCACTTAATTGCCATATTGAAATAAATAAAACTTATACAAAATGAATAATTCAATTTGTTTCAGGAATAAATTATGTATATGTACTCCACTCTGCGGCGGTTAAACTACTAATGAAAAACGGTTAGGAGTGTATTTAACTACTAGTTACATGCAACTTGCATTTTAACACATAAATGCTTTTATAGGGTTTATCTTAAATGTACGAGTAGATATCATAGCAATGCAAATAAGTATTCTAAACACGCATCTTCTTTTAATAATAATAAAAGTAAAAGTTCTTATCATGCAATGGGTATGTTTCAAGACATAGACGTTAAGTGGCTAATAAGCGAATATACAGTGTGCTTCACTATATTAGGCGCACCAGAGTGAAGTTTTGAGATTAAAAATAAAAAAAATATATTTAGTAAAAAGATAATTTAATACTGAAAAAAGAAAACATATATAATCTTGATTGAAAATGTACCCATCATTTATAAAATTACGTACTTACTTTATTGGTTTTACAGTCCGGTAGCCCCAGGTTCTCAAACGACATGCCTCTCCAATTAGCCTGATCCTTAGCTGACTGGCTCCAACTGCCCACCTCAAATCGGTTGAGGTCGATTTTAATTCTAATTGTGCGTGCCACTTCCTGTACCGCGTCCGAGGCGACGCCTGGCAGGGAATTGAAGACTGCCAGCCGGAGTATTAGTGGGTATTCGTTCTATATGTCCTAGGCATCTTAGAAGTCGAATGCGACGTTTTTTTACCAGATTTATGTCGCTCTACAGATAGTATTGAATCTTCGTTTCCATAGTTGGACAATGCAAACAGGGCCGATGTTTTTTCGAAAAAGTTTTTGTTAAAAAAGAGCACGGATTTTCTAATCCGCTGCTTTCTGTCAAACGCTTATCGATACGAACTAGCGGCAAATCGACGATAGACCAAATTTTCTCCTAAAAGAAATTTATACAAAATTCAACTCAAGACTAGTGATAATTTTATCAACTTTAAGGATGGGTACGATAGCTTCACATAGATGTAAGTAAACCTAAGAACGTCCAGCACAGATACACAGATGACTTTCTTGTAAATACTCCAAATGGAAACTCCGTTGAATTGCTGAATTTAAGATAATAGTCAATCTCTAGTAAAAACTCCAATACCCAGCTTGAAGAAATTTTGCTAATATGTTCTACTTTTTAAGTTCTACACACCTTCGTAATGTCATAGTAACACAAAATTAATTTAGTTTGAACATTTTTATTAAACAGTTCGGAAATAAGATTGATTGTGCGACGTTGAACCAAATAAGATTATTAGGAGACTTCATGCTGCCTGATAAGAAGTGTTCTAATATCTCCACACAACGTTGTGAATTCACTGTAATTGAATAATTGACTAGATTTTTTAAGTCGCCAAATATTTTTATCTGCACTCGGGTTGTACCTACACTATATGCAGAGGGCTTTGTCTAAAGAACTGGAAGCGATAGGCCAACGCAATGTAGACTAAGAGCTGCCCAGTCTCAAGCAAAATACCCAGTGATATAAGTAATAGACTCAAAATAATATGTTCTAGTTTTTTAGTTCGAGATCATCGCCATTTCAGGATAAACCTCGAATTTACTCGAAAAACAAATAATTATTAAATTTCAATCCTGAGTACACGTTACAACTTTGGGGAGTAATATCTTTAGCTCAGCACTGAAAATCCTGACTTAAAGCATTAAAATATTATATTCATCAATAATTGTTTATTTTTTATTTAAATGCATAATAAATTTTTTTCTGTATAAATTATTATTACATTACAAAAATTACCAACATAAAGCTACCGTATTAAAATAAATTAAATAAAAATAAATCCACCTTCACATTTCTCGTCGGTTGCCTATCATCATATCTTAGCTCTGGTATTTCAAAGCAGAATCAGCGCATTTAATTCGAATGATATTGCGTACATTTGTTGGACTCATTTTGTAATTTGCGCAAATCAATTGAACTATATCGGCTATTATAAATCTATCCAATTCCGGTTTAGTACTCGTACTAATGTTATTGTTCAGTTTATCTTCAATTGTAAATTCGTATGGCAAAGTATGCGTTGCAAGTATCTCATCGGGGAATTCGAGTGCTAGGAGCTGTGCTGTACATTTTGCAGCACTTTGGTCCATTTGTAGGCGATGGCTTTCACCATATGTTGACGGGATTAGGATTGTTCTGCTTGAGTGAACCATTTCTATTTAAGGTAAATGTTGTGTTGTACGGTTTGTCGTTTGATGCAAACTGCAGCCGTTTTTCGTATTGTAAACTATTTAAAGGACTCACAGGTGGGATCCAACATAGTTTCATTAAAAGGCTTATCTCAGGTAGATTTACTATTGGTTTGAAAATAATTGGAAAATTTTACCTGTTGGAGGGAAATCGTAAAGATTTACGACTTAAGGCTGCATAACCTATCCTTGAAGCTGGCAGCTGTGAAATAAACACGCAAATTCTTGAAAACGGATACCTGCGAATTGTCATACAGGATTCCTATATACATCTACATTTACAAAATCTATATACACTTTTTTTTAAACAATAGTTATGTATATCCTTGCGCGCATTTTTTGGTTTAAGCCCAACGAGATTATAATATGATATTGCCGTACTCGCTGTAACCCAATTTTATTGTTGGTGGCGATTTTAAAGCAAACACCGGTTTTGGTGCTCAAGATTTATTTCTACCAAAGGCAAACTACTCTACGCAGCGGGTATGGAATCTGATGTAGATTTTGACTCGAGGGGAATAAAACAATGAATTTCAAGACATGGTGTTGCGGAATCATTGACTGAAGAAAGTTTTTATAAGAACAGAGAATTAACAGAAAAAAAATGAATTATGACTTTAAAAAATTGGTAAAAAATTATGTTTAAAATAAAAACTATTACCACCTAAGTGTTCAAAGAGTATCCCAACATAGCGGATGCTTAAAGTTAACAAACCTATATCTGAAATGTTTTTATTAAGTATTAAAGTTGTATTGTTGCTCTTAGTGGCCCATAATAATATTTTAAACATTTTTTCAGTGACATAATTCATGTGAAACAGTAAAGGGCAAAAGTAAACGGAACAAAAAAAATAATAATAAATTAAGTACAAAAAATATATATATATATATATTTATAAAATAAAAAAATACATAAAACATCTTCTTAAACAATAATTCAAAATTTTAGTTTTCAGAAAAAATTCACTGCCATCATCATCATTTCTAATATTTAACAGACTTAAAAGCTCTGGGCAGTAGCATTTTTTCAGCTCTTTTTGGCATCTAACGTGTCTTAAAGATAAAACAAGTGGAATTGATGATATGGATAGCATATTAAATAAATTTTGATATTGTCTTTTCTGTGAAACCTTGCATGTATTTGAGTATCGATATAGCTTGTAGTCTTTATTCCTTGCTTCGCGTGCTTCTTCTGAAAGTTCCCCAATTGGTAAAATTTGGTGGGTTATAAGTTCCAGAATCTTGTGAAGTGTTGGGGTCAAGAGTTTGTAACTGTATTCGGATTTTAAAAGATCCGAAGGATTTTCGAAAAATCTTCGTCAAGTGTTTCCATCATTTGTATTACCGAATCCTTGTTTTGGCGTTCCAATAATTAACCCAAGTTGCTCCCTAAATTCCTTTTTTATGTCCAGTGTTCTTCTTTTTTCGTCTTCTTTCTTATCGGTGGTCTCGTCTTCTTGGTAAAGTCCATATGCTAGTTTTAGTACGAACTCCATACCTACATCTAATTCTAGCGTATAAAGGCGAAATTCCAAACTTGTAATTTTTGTCATCTGCTTCAGCTAAATCAACTGCTACATTTCGAAAATATGTTTGTTTCCTTTTGCACATTGGACATGATAATGTGGATTTCGTGCTAGTTAGTTCATTCAATACTTTTCCGTTTATCATAGTCAAAGCGAATTAATGTCGAACCATCACATTTTTTTCTTCGTTAAGAGAAATTTCAGTTGGCGCTAGATTCTTTATTTTGTTGCTTATATTGCATATTTAAACAGGATCGGTCTGGAAAAGTTAACAGAGGACGGCCTCGGATTCTTCCAATATTCGATTAAATCACCTCTTAGACGAAGTGTAACTAGTGATGCCATAAACATGTTCGCATCAGATACTACTTTACAATCTTCTGAAATTATTCATTGTTTAAAAGCACTTTGCCCAGAAGATAATCCACCGTTTTTATTTACGTCTCTCAAGCCCTTGACAAAGTTTGGCACAAAGAACTAATATATACACCATGAACTTTTCCGCAACAAATTTGTACAATGCTAGAATATTGAGGACATAATCTTAAGTGTTAAACGTAGAAACTAAAAACGTTTAAGGCTATATGAGGCTGGGGTTCCTCAAGAAAGCGACCTAGACAAGAAGATGGCATCATTAAAGTAACATTCGCAAACAATAGCTATATAAGCAACGAGTGACAAAGTGAAATCAGCAACCTTAAGACTAACAAGCTATTATTGTTTTTCATTTTTTAAATTTTCACCTCCGTCACAAAAAAAACAACACTATTATAACATAGTTTGCAAATGCTTTAACTTGAACCTTAACCGGTATCCTTGTTCGGCCATAAGCATTGTTTCTATTGAATATATTGGTATTAAAAAAAAACGAATGTATTGTAAATGTCTTTAAATGTTTTAACCATCGACACATTGTTCGAATGTGATCGATAAAATATAACGATTGTTCATGGATGTCCTGTTCTTGTGTGTGGCAGTTCTGTTCTAGGAATTTTCTGGACCCGATTTCGGATTTAGCCGGTCGGTTACCTCAAGTACGACGACATTGGATACAACTTATTCGCCGTTAAGGAAGGATTCCATGTGGAGCTCGAGTATCATGGTCGTCCATTCTTTGATGAAGATTAAGCGGATATGTGGGGATGTGATCTATGGCAGAAAGAGAAACGGAGTGCTGTAGACGATAACCGCCGTTAAAAATAAAAACACTAACCATTCATTTTCTCAATTGAAAATATTTCATTATTGTAGGTAACTGACTTCTCTTCTCTTAAAAGTTAGCAAAGAGAAAAATAACATTAAGAAAGTCAATATTAATTTCGACAAGCAATTGAGTGTAAGATATGTTTTTTCAGTCCGTCTTAAGCCAACACAAATAAGCTCGATGCTTTGCCCAAAATGATGGATTCGAGAACGTTTTTCATTATTTTGCTTAACCATGTATTTATAACCAAAAAACTTTGTGTTGACAAAACATAAATATGCAGAATGTCTTAATATTTTGCTCAGAAACTTTTTTTTAAACAAAGGTAACAATTTCTAAAATGTTATAAATTAGTGTTAAGCTAATAATAGTGATGATAATGTGTTTACAAAAAAAACTACTTTACAGTTGTTTCGTTATTAAAGAATTCAATTGAATAAAAAAATAATAGATTCAAGTAAATAAATATGATTATTTTATATTACGGCATATTAAATTAAATAAAATTAGATACACCTTAAGCAAAAAAAAATAGATTAACAAGATAAATTCAATATGTACAATAAAAGAAAAAAAGTACAATATATTTGTATAGTAAGATACATACAAAAAAATGATTTAATAAAAATTGAAATCAAAAATTATGTTTGAAAATACATAGATTTGTAGCTCTATACGAAACTGTGCTTCGACCCTCACTCTCCTTAGGTGCCATGGTAGGGAATTCCACAGTTGGACAGCGTTGAAAAAAAACTGTCGCTACGAAGTGAGACAGGAATAACACGGATAAACTAGTTGTAGGAATTTGTTAGAGGAACCAAACTGTATCCTATTGTACAAGCTGCAAGGAAGTTTGAGCTGGATTATATTAAACAGTAGTATTTATAAGTGTACGAAAGCGCATGAGGTGGCTTAGAGAGATTTTATAGATTTGCACTGAGAAACTTTATATATGGTCTAATCTACGCAAGCCGAATACGGCGCTGTATTATTGAAAGCTATATTGAGCCTTCTCTTGCTGACTGCATAACAATGACAAAAAACTTCGCACTCATATGTGAGTATAGGCACCAATAGTGTTTTAGCTAAAAGCAAACGAGTTTTCAGAGGTGAGAGGAGTATGATGTTGTGAATACCAGATCATACGGAGTACACTGTAAACCTTTCCACCAAGATTTATTGCCTTTGATACATAGGCTATAGGTAATATTTAGGTATAAGATGGGGAATTATTCAACATTTATGGCTTTTTTGCTAATGACAAGGCATTTCGAATTCGATGGATTCAGAAAAATTAGATGCTGACCAGCGCGAGATTTCTTCAAGATCTTTGTTGATTTGCTTTTTTAGAGTAGCACATCATCTGCATACATTTGGATTGAGGAACCTGTAATCTTATTTGGAAGTCCATTTATAAGGAAAAAAGAACAGGTTCTAAAATCGAGCCCAGAGGGACACCTCTTGTAGTCGGAAGAAAATTTTAAATTGTGTTACCAATACCTACAGGCTGCTTGTTTTCAATCTCGAAGATATGATGACAACAAACACACTGGCAAGATGAAAAACTGTAATATACGGAGAGTTTGTGGAAAAGTCAAGGAGTACTAGGAAGAATAATATCTTCAACGATGCTTAAAATGGCGGTAGTGCAACTGTGCTTTTGGCGAAATTCTGACTGCTTAGGGTTAAGGATATTATGTGCTCTGTTATTATCCCGTCTATTTTCTGTTACAATGCTTATAAATACTAAAAGCCCACGGACTCACTCAACATTTTAAAGCTTATTAGTGAGAGCTTTAAAATGTTGTGTTCAGAATTGTTTTGTTTTGTTTTCCCGGTAAGGGTTCTGTATCTGACTTTAAAGACATAATTTTTATGGAAGGTTCCACGCCCACTCATTTCATCCATTTCATGTAATGTTATAGACATTATTGGCTAATGAACATACACAAAGTTCACCATTTTAGCGATTCAGGTATATGAGATTAAATATTTACTTTGTAACTATGAACAAGATATGAGATAAGATGCCACGCCTACTTGTTCCACCAAACCCCTTTGTTACTCAACTAATCAGATAAGCGATTCATATGCTCACACTTAAGTTTACAAGAATGTGGTTTTCACAGTACCAACACCAGATATTTTGATTTTGTATGGGAGGTGCAACTTACACCCTTCCGATTCCTCCCATTTAGCTTTCATAGTACTCCAGATATTTTGTTTTTGCGTGGGAGGTGCCATGACCACTTTTTGTGTGACTACTTAAAACCACAACCAATATGCCTGGATAAAAATTCAAAACATTCACCTGTATAACCCTCGCAATTTCTAGATTACCTGTTATCCGTATGTATAAGAGAAACTCATGTAGGTTGTTCATTTTGCCTGCCTATTAGGACCGTCAACGATAAAGTTCACGGTAACATGGAAATTCCAGCACTGCTACTGCAGTGCCACGCGATCCAAATATGTAACTCAAAATTAAAGAAGTGTATGTAGTCGGTGTAATCATTTATATATCTTTAAAAAATTGTGTCAACAAAACCTATTCTGATTCAATAATGCTTATTCACTTTTATGTGCAATCATGTTAATGGAATATTTATCATAAAACTAAAATTAATCAGCAAACAAATAAAACATTTTGTAAATCACTCTATGTCCCATTAAAGTTTAGACTGGTCATGCTCATCAATAGACTAAGAAACTATTTTTCTTTTGTGGCCGTCTCTTCAATAGATTTATCCTCGTCTATATCGTCTGACTCGTCCACATCAATAGGCTCCTCCTTTAGAGTTTTGTTTTTTATCACCAAATGATAGAGATCCATTTCTTCATCGGAAATTGGCACGGGTGCTTTTGATAGGGGATCCTTTCCGTTAAACGATTTTGGGAAAGCAATAACGTCACGAATGGATTTCGCTTTACAAATCACTGCCATTAGGCGATCGATTCCCAATGCGATACCTCCGTGCGGTGGGCAACCACTCTCCAATGCGTTCAGTAAATGATTTAAATGCTCATGGGGGATATTCAAGACTTCTTCCAAGACAAACGACTGTAGTTCACGATCGTGAATCCTTATTGAGCCGCCGCCAACCTCATTTCCATTAAGTACAAGATCATATGCCTGAGATCGTATGTGTTCCAAGTCCACTTTGTTTTTAAGTTTTGTCAAGTCTTCTTCGCGTGGTGCTGTAAATGGATGATGTGCACTTTCGTATTCAATGGTGTCTGCTTCAGCCGTCGATTCTTTTTTGAAAAACATTGGGAAATCAACAACCCAAAGGAACCTGTTTTTAAGTCGGCGCGGTAGCATTTGATTTTCCTCCAGCAAATCAGCATAATCCAGTCGTAAGCGGCCCAACAATGTTTGCTAAAAAAAAATTTTTTGCGAAGTTTTAACAAAATATGTATGTGTATGCGAACATTTAAAGTTGTGTAACTTTGACTTCTGACGATATAAAGTTGTTCGAGTGAAGAGCCGAGGTTGACAAAGGATTGTTGCAACGCACTCAATGATGCCTACGACTCACAAATCAAATAATTGTCTTCGTTGAAAATTGTATTTTTTTTTTTTTATAGAAAAGCACCTCGCCAGTTGCAAATCATCAGATACATTTAGGACACGGCGTCGTCAGTATTTACTAAGAGATTGGGGACATCCTTCACAATGTCTCTATGACCCATTGTCTAAATGTCATGTAGGCTTGTCAATTAATTCTCTGATGCGGTAAATGTTTGGGGATTTGGGGACAATCTAGCCATATCGAAACATCGATGACTAATTATGGCATGCCGAAAACAACTGATTTATCTGAAGTACATGGAGCAATTTGGATTAGGATAAGGTACATGTCACCATGAATGGCATTTATTTAATAAAGCGGTACAGATGTTGAAATACCCAGACGATATTTCTATTATTATTTGCTCAGAGCATGCCTTTGTAGATGTTACCAACAAACAGACTGAGAAGGAGACAATGCAAAAGAAGTTAAGACTTCGATACATTAGTCAGTTCATATTGAACGAATGAACAACAATGCCAGACATTAATACCTCTGACTTGTAACTCCCAGCTTCCAGGCAACAAGGAAGGCCTTATATCCGGTTAAAGAATCAAGCAACCGCTGATGCAAAAGTGTTTGAACTGAACAATAGATGCAGCATATCCAATCATAACAAGAAAGTCATGGTGCCTCAAGAAGCACACTAAAGGGCGGAGCCATATCAACCATACTCTCGATTCTATTATTACTGAGATATTAATGAATTAAAAACGGATTTAAAGCAATTGCATACATTGCGATAGCAAAGTTCTCACCAATCCTTAGCGTACTGTTAGAAAGCATAAGAGTTCTGCTGATAATCCATTAGAACCGGCTGATATGTTGACTTCTTCATTAATCGGGGGGATTTCTCAAATTGTAGTTTCGAAGAGCTTTTTGTAGAATTGAAGGAATTTTATTTTTGTCTCGGAACTTCTATGAACCTAAGCTGGGAATCACTCGAAGCTACTACTCCCAAGATATGCAGGATCTTTTGAAAAAAAGCAATAAGTAAGGCACCGAGAGGGATGGATTTTTAAGTTAAAAGGAAGGATGTAATAAAACCTCCACTTAGGGTATTAAAACGGTTTCACAAGGACCTAAGTTAGGATGCGTAGTTGACACTCTACTTCAACAAAACGCTAACTTAACCTTACCAGTTAGAAATCTTATACGGCACAGGTAATAATCAAAATATAGAAAGCAACACCTTTCCGAGCAAAGGTATGAAAGTAGATTGATATACCTTGATTAGTTTATATAATACTTACAGCATCAGATTTTTCTCCAATCGCTAGGAAAATGGTATCCTCCGCGTCTATAGCAAACATGTTCACTATCTTATCTGAAGCGGTGGTTGATAGCAATTTTCCTAATCTATCTGCAGCATCTTTACGGCTCTGTAACGAAACAATAATAATAAAAAATAAAACCCAATGCTGACATTCGCAAACTAACTTTAAACTGTCGGAAATAGAATATGCCGCTAAAGTCTTTGCCAATTTGTTCTAAATGTTTTCTGGTTGGAGCGTCAAGTAAAGAAACCGATTTTGGTACATAAATAATGTAGGCACTGAGATCTGTGAATCGTTTGTTAAATGTTTCATTATCCCTTATTATACTAGTGATATCATCTAACTGAAATAGAAAACATAAACCATTAGTGAGATATCCTTCTATAGATAGTTATTCACTAGCTTACACACAATCCGAAACTCGTGTCTGGCTTATCAACGCCATACTTTGACATTGCTTCTTCATATGACATTCGAGGGAATGGAATATCAATCTCGCCCAACTCCTTTGGCCAGCAATACTTGAGAATCTCTTCAATCATTGTCATTATGTCGTTACGTGTTGTAAACGATAACTCAATATCCAGCTGAGTGAATTCTGGTTGACGATCGGGCCTTGTCGCTTCGTCTCGATAGCACCGGGCTATCTGGAAATAACGATCGATGGCACCGGCCATCAGCATCTGTTTAAACTGTTGCGGACTTTGGACCAGAGAATAGAAATGTCCCGGCTTGCGTGTGGGCACAACAAACTCCTGAGCTCCGCCTGGTGTCCGTCTAAACAGGGTCGGTGTTTCAACTTCCACGAAGCCAAGGTAGTTGATGAGATATTCACGCATCTTCATTAGAATTGATGAACGCAAGCGCAGGTTCTTTTGCATATCAGAAAACCTATACAACAATTGAATGTGCAAATTTACTGTTTATTAAGGAAATTCCGATTACAAACCTCAAGTCGAGATAACGATATTCCATGCGTAGAGACTCTTTGGCTCTCTGGTGACCTCGTATTTCAAAGGGCAGATTTTTCTTTGATTGATTCAGCACTTTAATGTCGGTTGCCTCTATCTCTATCTCACCGGACTTCATGCCAGGATTTATCATGTTTGACGGCCTTGGGATGACAGTGCCTTCGACTTGAAGAATTGATTCTAGTGGAATTCCATCGGGATAGTTGTCCATAGATTTGCACTTGTCCGTAAGTAGAACTTGGGTTCGGCCATAACCATCGCGGACAACCAAAAATTTGCCCATGCGTTGGAACTCCAGCCATCCGGCTATGGTGACCTTCTCTGCTATATTTGCGCTAGTCAATTCGCCGCAATTGTGGGTTCGCGTTGTAAATTTGCATGTGTCGGCAATTTTGGCGACAGCAGCGGAGGAAGATTCTTCACAGGCACCATTGTCTTCTGCATTTTCAATGGTCATTTTTTGTACCTTTTCTTTGAGTGGTCCTTCATATGGGTCATCGGGATTGAGAACCTTTACTGAATCGACTACAATTTCAACTTCGCCGGTTTCAAATTTCTACCAACATTTACAGAGAAAAAATTGTTTCATAAATGATAATAAGATATAAAGATCATGATCATGATTAAATGGATTGGCAAAAATAAAATAGAGAGTGTCTATAGCCATTCGGCAGTCCGTCTTACTATACCTATGTGTATCACCATTTAACAGCAGTATTATAGTAATTTACCTGGGCACAAAACTTATGTGAACAAATTATATGGAGGATGGTACATTTGAAGCCACCTAAGGGTTAGGCGTCGATGGACGCCCATAATATGATATTATCCAAAAGTCAACGTGGAGAAGGAAATAACATGGAAGAAGCACATTGGAGGAGAGAATTTATTTAGCGTGAAATTAGATCAAAATAAAGGGCTTCTGGATATCAAAGAAGAAATTGATAGAACAGCTAACATCAACTCGGACCATTTCTTTGTTCCAGCCAAGGTAAGAATACGGATATCCAACAGGTGACAACAACAGCGAAATACTATGGGAAAATACAATGTCGAAAGATTACAATAATAAGAACCTAAAGCTATGCTGAATGCATAATCTCTCGATTTAGAAGATACCACCACCATCTAAAGATGTCGAAGATCAATAGCGGTGTTGTCAATAAGCCATTAGATCGACCTGATGTGCTGTCTCCTTCCCATCCAAAAATGAGGCTTATAACGCAACGATGCAGGTAAGGAAGACGAGAGCTGATTCAGAGGTATGCTATTGTGCTTTTCACCAAAAAGAAAAGCCCGCGATCGAAGACATAAAGTGATGTCACTCCAGGAATACTTACTTCCTTAAAAGGCGCTACAGTCCGGAATGAACCTGGACCTCAACCAACATGCCTCTCCAATTAGCCCGGTCCTTAGCTAATTGCCCCAATTGCGCACTCAAGTTGGTTGAGGTCGGTTTCTACTTGTGCGCGCCACTTGAGGCGAGGTCCTCCTTTACTGCGTCTGATATTGCTGAAAATCGAAGACTCTGCGAGCTTGAGTATTGGTGTCCATTCGTTCTACGTTCTAAATGTCCTAGTTTTTTGACCAGGGGCATGTCGTTGTAAATCTCGTATAGTTCTTGGTTGAATCTTTGTCTCCATAGCCCGTCAACGCAAACGGGACCGAAGATTTTTCGAAGAATTTTCCTCTCAAATCGACCAAGGATTTCTTAGACGCTCCATGCTTCAGCGACGTAGAGCAGGACTGGGATGATCAGGGTCTTATAAAAGATCTCCTTAGTGAAGGCTTTACTACTGAATTGCCTTCTTAGCCCGAAGAAACAGCGGCTGGAGAGTAATTCTTCGTTTAATTTCGGACGAGATGTCGTTGTCAGAGTTATATCTGTCAATGGTGACGTTCTTGTTCTTGGCTGCGAGCATCTGTCGGCATTCTTCATCAAACCAGGTGTTTCTCGCTGGTGGGCGCGAGAAATCTAGCACATCAGTTGCGGCTGATCTAATGGCTTGTTGGCATCGTTGCCATTGTTTTTCGACATTCGTTGCTGGTGGTATGGTGTTATAGGGATACGCGTTGCGCGAAGGTCTTGGCGGTCAATCTTCACACTTCGGCAGATCCTGGAAAAAACTTAAGAAGTCCAAATCGATACCCACCACCTATTCATCGATTTCAAAGCCGCATACGACAGAATTTATAGAGACGAACTATACAGAGCCATGTCTAGTTTTGGTATACCGCCCAAACTAGTCCGTTTGTGTAGGATGACGATGGAGAATTCTCGCTGCTCCATCAGGGTCGGAAACGACCTCACCGAAACATTCGATACCAAAAAAGGGTTTAGGCAAGGCGATGCGCTGTCATGTGACTTCTTCAATCTGATTCTTGATTCTTGAGGCACAATTTTGCAAAAATCTGTACAACTACTAGCCGACGATATTGACATCGTTAGTAGGACCCAACGTGATGTCATAGCCACGTTTGCTAGTATTGAGAAGGAAGCGGCAAAAATGGGTTTATCAGTAAATGAGGGCAAGACCAAGTGTATGCTGTCAACACGAAAGGACACACAAAATCGACGATATGGACAGAACGTCACCATTGACAGATATAACTTTGACTTTATCTATCTCGGCTCCGCTATTAACTCTGACAACATCTCATCAGAAACTAAACGAAGAATTACTCTTGCCAACCGCTGTTTCTTCGGGCTAAAAAGGCAATTCAGTAGTAAAGCCCTCACTCGAACTACTAAATAGATCCTATATAAGACCCTGATCATCCCACTCCTGCTCTACGGCGCTTAAGCATGGACCGTCTCAAAAGCGGATAAAGAGAGGAAAATTCTTTGAAAAATCTTCCGTCCCGTTTGCGTTGACGGGCTATGGAGACGAAAATTCAACCAAGAACTATGCGAGCTGTACAGCGACATGCCCCTGGTCCAAAAACTCCGCATTGGACGTTTAGATGGCTAGGACATGTAGAACGACTGGACGCCAATACTCCGGCTCGCAGAGTCGGATAAGAAATAAAAACCTTTTATTTCTGTGCCGAGTAGATATTTTTTCGGAATCATATTTCAGTCTCAGTCGCAGCAATATTCGTTGCCTACAATTGAAAGCTGCAGATGAAGGATAGAGTTGCCATTGAGCTCTATAGACAAAGAAGGATGGTAGAACACCGTTTTTTTACGAATGAAGAAAAAATGAGCAATAAAAGCTCTCTATCGAAGATAAAGAGAAGTGCCACTCCAGAAAGATGTTTGAAAGTTTTTACAATTTATAAAACGTCATAGCCAGGGATTCAAGTTGCGAACAAACTCCTGTCCAAAGGAACATGGAAAGATCGAAGTTGGGACGTCAAGGCGAAAAATTATACCGAAACTTAAACAAAAAAATGCTCAATGGCTACGACGCTGAAATTCTGCTTTTAAGGAAGCCAACGATATAAGTTTGCGGTTAGCGAGACGGGTAAAATGATTCAATAAGAGTGTTATTAACTCTTAAAACATTTATAAAATAACACTTATGAGCTCATTGGCCGTGTTCTAGATTTCAGATAACAACCGAAAATTGAGATAAGGTAAAGTGGAACGAAAAATCTTACTGAGTTAAAATGTAAATATCAAATTTTTGGTTCAATGTGATACCCCGTGGACCTTGTTCATTCTCCTTACCATCCGTTAGAAAACCATTCTGAGCTTTTAATGAAACGGACACGCTTTTCCGTTTTTGCCAAATCGCTGAGATTTTGAAGGCAGTAAGCAGTAAGATGGAGTTTTCAATAGTTTGATAGGGCTTGACAGTTACAAAGAAGATGAAGTATTGTTTCTTCTTACCTCTTCAGTCTTCATCCATGCAGATCCTACAGAAGGCGTTTAAGTGTATCCAGTGATGACATCTATAGTGGCGCTAATGTGCATCGAAATCAGTCCCTTGAATCTTCTCAAATCCAGCTTTGGCAAAATTCGTTTGGTTATTTTACACGTCGTGTCAAGACTCCATCCTGCTCTTACCATGTCGCGCTAGTAAGCTTTTGCATGTAGCGATAGGAATACCAAGTGCGCCCGTGTCGGGTACAACTGGTAATTTATTCCCATGTCTGTTGAGTTCATCAGCCTTACAGTTCCCTGGCATGTCACTATGCCCAGGCACCCGGCAGAGGTGAATGTTAAACCGCTTTGACATATCTTGCAGAACTAAGCGGCAATCTAGAGTTGTCTTTGAATTTGTTGAGACTGATTTCAGGTTTTTAAGGTCGCTTGGATGTCTGAGAAAATGCTTATATCCTGGGCAGATATTACTCTCTTTCAGCCAGGATTAGGCTTCTTTGATCGCCATGAGTTTCGCTTGGAACACGCTGAAGTGATCAGGAAGACGGAAAGATAGGCTGAGATTTAGACTGTCGGAGAAGACACCGGCATCCACTCCGTCATTTGTTTTGCAGCCATCGTTATAAAAATGTATAGTCAAATTGTACAGGCTCGTCACTTTCTTTCATGGATCTCTGACTACATAACGGAGAAGGATTGGTTTGATGGAGGGGTACAACAATACAACCTAAAGAACAACTAGGACTTCAGATTAGACCGTCATCGTAGAGCAAGTGGACAAAAATATTGTTAAATTATAAATTAATTATAAATGAAGTAAAAAGAAATGAAGTAACAGAATAAACGAAACAGAAGAAATCAAAAAAATGTCCCTTTGTGAGTTGATTGATTTTAAGAAACCTATTTCGATTTCTTATTAAAAATGTTTATTTAGGTCATAAAGCATGACCAATGTCCAAGAGAAACTGGTAATGTTAACGAATGATTGTTATAGCAAGACGATAATTGTCCTTGACCCTAGGAACCTAGGTTTATGTGTGGCCATTTGTCTGTTTCTTCGGACTTTAGAAACAGAAAATCTACAACAAAAGTAGCTTAGGATTTTTTTTGATGTTTCAGATAACAAAGATATGTAAAGGCACGAACTACACAACGTCCTATCTCGCTCAAATAGAAGCAGTCAGATAAAAACCGAGTCAAATGGCTCTTTAATCCACAAATAATCCTGTATAAACAAATACCGATAAAAGAGCACTTACCGAGTTGACATTTGTTTTAGGTCTGGCTAGGACTTTACCCTTGATTTGTACCACACTGTTTGGTGGAGTTGCAAGAAACGTTTCATGCATCTAAAGTCAAATAAACAAATAAATAGTAACGTGCGAATTACATAAAATATATTACATACACATTTATCAGAGATTATAATCTGCGTTTGTCCATAACCGTCCTTTAGCTGTTGGAACTTTGTTTTTGTGGTCGATGGGATCCAGCCGACTAATGAAATGTCCTTCCCTACATGATCCAGCCTCAAGTCGTTGCAAGTAAACTCCCGGTTCTCAAAGTATTTCAAAATATTTTCACTCTCTGTTCGAATAAAGAGGAAATTATGTAATTATAGATAATGGTATCAATCAATTTACTGGATATCTTGTATTCTGTACTGGTAATACAATTTTTCTTATCAGTCATTGTGCTATAAGATCTCTTTTCAGCCCCACGGCGTCCGGACGAAGATCGTTCTATATTCAATATATCATCAACTTCTACTTCTATGTCTCCGGTAGGCATTGTTGTATTCCTAGAGTTGTACGGTCTTAGAAGCACGGTTCCAACTATTGTGAGAATACACTCTGCCGGCATGTTTCCAAATCTTCTTGATACACGAGGATTCTGAAATAAAAAAGTTCCTGATATATTTCTAAAAAATGGGGGATAATAACTCACTCTGTCATCGGATATAACCAATTGGGTAGCTCCATGTCTGTCGCGCAGCTCTGCAAAACGTCCCATACGTTTTTTGATGAATTTCCCAGTCATTTCTACATACTTTCCCTCGTGATTACCGCGTAACTCGCCGCATCCAACAATCAGCGGGGGAGGCGGTGGCGGGTTTGTATTGAGGTTATTCGAGAAGAATGGAAAGTTTGCCATCGACAGAATTGAATTGTCATCTGTGAAAATGAAACCATTAGAGTATTTTTATCATCACAAAAACAATCACAACTTACAGGAATTATTACCATTCCAATTATTTCGGTTATTATTGCCCCACATCGCGTTGTTATTTTGGGTCTGCAATTATACAAAATGTATGTTGCATAGAAAACGCAGATGAAATGTTTTTTTTTTGCATTGACTTACAGTCTTTTCACTTGGACAAATTCTTAAGGGTGGGTCCCGGATACAAATTCTTGCCAAGGAATATGATGTTAACTCAAAGAACTTTCGTTTATTTAAAGATCTAGAAATAAGATACATTTTTTGTTAGGTTGGACACCTTTGGAATAGCGGTAGTAGCAACAAATTCCCTATATAAATAAAATAAATAAAACCTTTTGATAACCCCGGTGGATTTCGTTGTGAAAATTCGAAATGTCAAGAATGCGAAAATGAATGCAAAGGAAAGGGCAAATGAAAGCATTCAGCTAGTTAAAATTAGATCGATAAACGGCACTTCTTGTGCGCGATACGCTTTTAAGATTGAAACACATTGAGAAAGAAACATCAACGTCGATATTAACATATTTTTGTGCTAGAAAAACTTTCGAGTGGAATAGGCAATACTCGGAGCAGTTATATACTCCGTTAGGTATTAAGCAAAATTGCTAATAATGGACCAGCAAGACCTAGGCCCTCATTCCGTAAAGTGGTACATCTGTCATCACTTAAGATCAATATAGTCGGTTTGCTCATGAGGTTTTCAAAGTTACGGAAAGAACCCCGTGCTCTACGGCGCTAAAGCATAAACCGTATAGCCCCTAGTCAAAAAAAAACTCCGCATTGGAGTTAAGATGACTAGTGACTAATGGATACCAATACATTTACCCCCGTATTTATAAACGCGGATTACCTAATCAACGACTAACTTGACAGTTTTTTCCATAAGAAATACTCGCGCAAATGTCAAAAGTTAGTCACCGTTTTTATGTTTTTATGGTAACACATGCAGATGCAATTATCATTTTCCAAAAAAAGTGAGGAAACACAATAAGTAAGTCAACAAACTATGTCACGAATTTTGTAAATCTGTATGAATATTGAATATAGTCATAGTGAATTAATTAGTTGACAGCAAGCAATAGAATGATACATCTTTGAAAAACTGCAAATTATTAGGAGTTTCTCCTCATAAAATAAAAACATCTTACGGATTTTCCGTCAGGGGGTTTTGAAATCTTGCGCTCACTAGTATTAAAAAGAAATCACCAATTTGCCCAAACCGCTCTCAATACCCAATCTAAACATAGCCCACCTTTTATAGCTTAAAGCTAAGGGCGAAGGTACCATGCAGCATAGAATGAGAGGTAGTAAGAATTAAACTTGATTATCGAGTTATTTTATACATTTTATTATTTACTTCAAGATTAAACTTGTAAATGCAACACCAAAAATCTTTAAATTTTGAAATAAAAATTAACTATTATTATTGTTAGCATCAATAAGGACATCCTTGAAATGCAACACAACATAGTCATGATAGTACATCATTATGCATAAAGGTTGGCCAAGTATTATTGATGCCCAAACTACTATATTTCCCATTCGTGGACCGCAAGCTTTTTGCATCATTTTGGAAAAAGATGACAATGGAATTTGACCCATCATTCCCATAAAAGCCCAAATTTTGTATGTTTGAAGTGGAACGCTTACCTATCAAAAAAGGGATATTAGTGAATTTTCGTAAAAAAAAGATGAATGTCTTACCAAATATTCATGGAAAAATGCACTGATAAAAAATACAATAACTGATGCTTTACGTGACGAGTAACCCATTTGCACCACCGGAATGTACAAGTGCCGCACACACCATCTGTAAACGGAAAACAAATTATATTCAACGGTATAAGGCCATCTGGTATTTATACAATACCTATGAACGGGCATGTTCCATGTCCTCCAGAAGGTGTCAATATTATTGGCATTCCACCAATCGCAATAGAAATTTCTATCTGCAAAGTGCAACAATTCTCCACAAAGATTTAAGAAAGAATGGAAAGTTAAATAGAAAAAGCATAACCACACTAAATGATTAGGAATCTGCGGATAAATATATGTATTAGTTGTATTGTAATTACTGTGGGTTAGATACAACTTACAGCAAGTTTAAGTAATCTTTCCGTTGCCAGAGCTATGTCCATATTTGAGAATGGTATAAGTGAATTTCGAACGGATGGAATAATCCACTGTTGGAATAGTCCCATCATAACATTAATACCAAAAACTACTTCAAGCAAGCGCTTCAGGAGGAAACGTTTACGAATTCTAGAAAAATTAGAAACATTTGCATCAGTTAGAGGGTTCAAATTACTCATTAAACATAAATATATAAACTAACCGTGTAGTTCTCGGGAAATTCAGCTCATAGCACAATGTAGGAGCTCCAAGGAAATAAAAGAGGTCCTTATAACTCAGATTATTTGGGTATTGCACTAATTTTGGGACATCTTTATCCGTCTTTTCTGATTCCTCAGAAGGGCCATTTGGATTTTCTGTTAAACAGTCACTTCGTTGTAGTTATAACATAAAACAAAAATAGACAAATAAAGCTTACGGAGCTCTGCAATAGATATACTGGGACGCCTTTTACGTGGTTGATTCTGATGTTCACGGTAACTCTTTCGACACCACATATTTACTTGAACATAACTCCACATTTTTAAAAACAGTATTGAATACAGAAAACATACTGTTGTGGCTCCAACTAAAATTACATAAGCATGTATACAGTCATATTTTTTGCTGCAGGTTTTGTTTTTAATTATATAACGAACCTATTATTTTTTTTACTCAATTGAGTACAAAATTTGTAAAACAAAACGTACTCACTTAAACTGAAAGCATATTCCTTTACATGTATAACGACCATTGGCAGTAGAACTAGTACCAGAATATTAACGACTTGTGAAAACATTCCAGCATTTTCCGGTATTATTTCCTGAAAAAAATTAATTCAGTTCAGGATTTGAGTATTATGCTTTGGTGTAAGAGATATTCATAACTTTTTGCCAGAACACTTATAAAAGTTTGTATAGTTAACTTTTAATGTACCCTTTGTTCAGGTTCGTACCAATTGTTATTTATTTATAAATTTCGGCATAATACTGTTTTATACATAATATGATTTTGTCTCCATTGTTTTTTTTATTTTCGTAAAAAAAATTACAATGTATAAATGATTTGCATTTGTTTATCATGTTTTGCAAAATGAGCTTTCTTTCAATAAAACCAAAATAAAAATTAATAAATAATCAGCATAGATTTCTACTTATTTCCCTTATCATATATATCATTGATTGCGATTATTTTATAAAACGAAATTTAAAAATAGAAACAAAATTGTTTTATAAATTATGCGGAACACACCCATTTCTGAACAAAATATATAACCATTCCAGTGTACATTTTTGCACACCCCTGTTGGATGACATTTGCAAATCCAACCACAGCAACCTTCATACTAATTTGAAATTTGCGAAAAGCAAGGCGGCTTCTAGCATAGTCTCGTCGTCCATTAAAAAGAAAAACGTTAAGTGTAAAGTAACTAATTGGTTTGGTACTCTCCTCGCAAATTACAATATTTTGAAAGTTAAATAGCTCTTACCGATTTTTAAATCCAACTATGGAGATTAACGATGTAAATTTGCAACAATTGGGTGGATATTTGCAACAAACACTAAATCCAGATCCAACTGTCAGAAGACCGGGTATTGAATTTTTTTTTTGCAAATTCCAAATGAATCCCGCTAATCAGAAATTGGTTGAATTTTTTAGCGGAAAAAATGTTGGAATCGATTGAAGTCAATCAAAATTATGCGGTTCTGCTGTTACACCTAATCGATAAACAAGAAGTGGACATTACTATAAGAGTGGCTGGAGCTATTGCGTTCAAAAACTACATCAAACGAAATTGGGTAGCCCATGAAGTAAGTAAGCAATTTGCTAAAGACAATTCATAAGATGGTGAAATTGAGCTGTGACTGCATGCAAAATGGAGCATAAATAACAAGTGGCAACATTTGAGTCGATATATGTACATCATTAACTGGGTCTGTAACTCTCTTTTAGGACACTGGGGGCCCTGATAAAATCCACGAAACAGACCGCAATGCCATCAAATCGCTTATCGTCACTCTGATGTTGCGATCGCCGACCGCGCTGCAAAAACAATTAAGTGACGCTGTCAGCATTATTGGAAAGTATGACTTCCCCAAGAAATGGCCGCAACTCATCGAAGAGATGGTCGATAAATTCTCCACTGGTGATTTTAATGTGATTAATGGAATTCTACAGACAGCTCACTCTCTGTTCAAGCGCTATCGCTTTGAATTCAAATCCCAAGCACTTTGGGAAGAGATCAAGTTGGTGTTGGATCGTATGGCAAAGCCACTTACCGATCTTCTGTTGGCCACAATGAATCTCACCAAAGTCCATGAGAACAATGTGCAAGCACTGAAAGTGATTTACGGCAGTCTGGTATTGGTTTGTAAGGTTTTCTACTCTCTGAATTCCCAAGATTTGCCCGAGTTCTTCGAGGACAACATGCAAACATGGATGAATGCATTTCATGAGCTTTTGATTGTTGATGTGCCATTACTACACACCGGCGATGATGAAGAAGCCGGTGTTCTGGAGCATTTAAGGTCACAAGTTTGCGAGAATTTGGGATTATACGCGCAAAAGTACGACGAGGAGTTCGGTACGTACATGCAACAGTTTGTCACCGATGTCTGGGAGTTGCTCGTCAAGACGGGAATCCAAACTAAATACGATTCGGTAAAACATTGCATGTTGTGTATGATATTTAGTCAGCTCTTGATTCGTTAATTTTTCTCTTCCAGTTGGTATCGAACGCTCTTCAATTCCTGTCAGTGGTCGCTGAACGCAATCACTATCGAACCATTTTCGAGGATCCGAAAATCCTCGCAAATATTTGCGAGAAAGTCGTTATTCCCAACCTCGATTTCCGTACTTCTGACGAAGAACTCTTTGAGGACAACCCCGATGAATACATTCGCAGGGATATCGAAGGATCGGACATCGAAACGCGTCGCCGTGCCGCTTGTGATCTCGTCAAGACGTTGAGTCAGAATTTCGAGTTAAAAATCTTTGGAATCTTTGGGCAGTACTTGGAGATTCTCCTGGCAAAGTATGCTGAAAATCCAGTCGCAAATTGGCGTGCTAAAGACACAGCGATATATTTGGTCACATCTCTCGCATCTCGCGGTGGCACACAAAAGCATGGAATAACACACGCATCGGAGCTGGTACCGCTGCCACAATTCTGTCAGCAACAGATAATTCCCGAACTTGAACGACAAAACAGTGAGTATGGTCAATTTGTTTTGTAACTCCAGATGTTCCCAATGAGTTGTGCTTTATAGTTAATGAGCTGCCGGTTCTTAAGTCTGATGCGTTAAAATTTGTGATGATATTTCGTAGTCTGTTGGGGCCACAGACAATTGTAGCATGCATTCCGCATTTAATTCGTCATTTGCAAGCCGAAAGTGTCGTTGTGCATAGTTATGCTGCGTGCGCTATCGAAAAAATCCTGATAATGCGCGATGATAAAAATGCTTTGTTGTAAGTTATGATTATTATATGGCGATTTAATTTGTATTAAATGATAATTTTATTGTAGGATCTCGGCAGCACAATTGGGACCTTATACGAATGATTTATTAGGATCATTATTTTCTGCTCTGGGAAAGCCGGGTTCGCACGAAAATGAATACGTAATGAAAGGTAAGTTTGCTTCGTGTTTGGTTTTAGTTCTGTTGCAAATATAAAAAGTGTTTACTATTTTTTTGATTGCAAAAGCAGCAGAGAGCATTTATGGCACATCGAATGAAAGAGAGAAGTTTTGTGTTGTTTTATATTTGCTTCAAGTCTCTGTAGTACGATTACAGAATGATGCAACAAGGAATTGATAAAGGCATTAAATCAGAATAATGAATTTTCTAAACATTAAAGGTGATAAGATATATTTCAGCAAACTCATCTGTTGTCAAATCAGAAATTCTGTCGGACATAATATTGTCTTACAGAAATGTTGTAGGGACTTCACTTATTAAACTGTCCACAGCTTATATTCCGCTCCTGAGCAAGTGCCGTTTTCAAAAACTCGAGTGCGATAATAATATTAATGTATATTCATGTGCGCCCATAAGAGGGTTTAAAACATGGTTTTCAAAAGTTTTGCTTAATAGATTTGTCTTTAACACACACTTCTACTGTCACTGTATGTCTTTACGCTTCTTGTTTGTGTATATGGACTGTACCATGTACGCCATAATATATACATTAAAGGTACATATGGTGTGATCAAACTCACGTGAATTTCTAAACGCACATTAGTGAGTCTCGATCCATTGGCACACTTCTAATAACTCCATTAATAGCGCTTACGAGCAGCTTAGTAGCGTACCTTGTTCCATAAGCAGCCCTGACGAGTTATCCGTTTGGAAAGTCAGTTGCGTTGCGGAACAAAATGAATGAATTACAATTTTGCAATAATTCGTCGTCGAAGAACTTTGGAATATGGTCAAGGCGTATCTGTCAAACTGACCTATGCCTCTGCTTGATCATGCGGAAAAATGCTGCGATAGACAATGTCCCTTTCTACATCAAAGTTCTAGCTGTTAATTGTGAAGTTTTGTCCAATTTGTCAATGTTGTGTGTCCTTTCTTGTTGGCACCATAAACTTGCTCACATTTACTTCTAAACTCAAGCTAACCGCTTTCTGCTCAATGCTTGCAAACGCGGCGATTCGATCAGTGATGTTGGAAGATTTTGCCCTGGTATTGGCTACGAAGTTTTGTACAATCCCCTCAAGAGTTAGAGAATTGACGTTAGGTTTTACTTTTTTATTTCGATTGTATGCTTCGGCCTTGAACGAATGCGAGGTCAAACTACTATTTCCAGAAAGTTTACATTATTTTTGTTGTGGCAGAAGGCAAAATGTTAACATTTTAAGGACTTAGCAGAGCATTACCAAACTACCTAAACTGCAATGTTAATGCACCGCTAAATTTAGTTCTTTGAAGCAAGTGTAGTTGAATGATGTAGTGTCATAGATTTAGCATTATGCCAGTTGGTTAAATATGGAGCACCCTTCAGCATCTACTGGTAGGACTTGGGAATTCAAAATCACTTTCTCCTACAAGAGTCGTTTGGGGATTTTCGACCTCGTATGTAGAAATTCGTACATGCCTGCGCCTTGTGCCACGAACTTTCTATGCTTTTTATACATCGTATGACTTATGGACTATATGGTTTAAAAGCCGTCCGTTTCACAAGTAGCAAATTGTTTTAACAACAAACTTAATTTTTTTCTAATTTCAGCAATAATGCGAAGCTTCAATACATTACAAGGAGGCACAATGCCATACATGGCTGTCGCCTTGCCGCAACTCACTCAGATTCTCACACAAGTGGCAAAGAATCCCTCAAAGCCGCATTTCAATCATTATTTGTTTGAAACATTATCATTGGCCATCATGTAAGTTCTGGTAACCATCAACATACGGTCCAATTTTATTTACCAAATTCATTTAATTTCAGCATTGTTTGCAAAACTGAAGCGGCAGCCGTCAGTTCGTTTGAAGAAGCTCTCTTCCCTGTGTTTCAAGGTATTCTTCAGCAAGACATCTTGGAATTTATGCCATACGTATTTCAAATGCTGTCATTGCTATTGGAAATTCGCGAGGGTATTGGTTCGATCCCTGAGCCTTACTGGGCTCTTTTTCCTTGTCTTCTTGCGCCCGCCCTTTGGGACAGACCGGGAAATGTCACACCACTGATTCGTCTGATTTGTGCATTTATAAGACAAGGCTCGGCACAAATCAGTGCTTTAGACAAATTGGTAAGAACACAACAGTTCCGAATCATTCAATTTATTTATTTTGGATTTTTTTCAGAATGCAGTGCTGGGGGTATTTCAAAAAATGATTGCGTCCAAAACAAACGACCACGAAGGATTCTACTTGATGCAAAACCTACTCACATACTATCCTCTACAGGAAATCCAAGATAAAATGCGTCAAATCTTCGCTCTTCTTTTTCAACGGCTGTCACTCTCAAAGACAACAAAATACGTCCGTGGTATCATTGTGTTCTTCTGCTACTACACGGCCAAGTTGGGTGCACCCTCACTCGTGGAACTGGTCGATCAAATACAAAACTCTATGTTTGGCATGGTAGTCGATCGTGTCTTCATTCCAGACATGGCTAAAGTTTGTTCCGAAATGGATCGCAAGATTGTGGCGGTCGGAATTTCGAAAATTCTCACTGAATGCCCGGCGATGCTGGCACAACCGTACATTCAGAGTTGGTCACGTCTTCTACAAGCTTTGGTCGAGATGTTTGAACTGCCACCCGATCAGTCTACATTTGATGGCGATCATTTCATTGAAGTTGACGACACACCAGGCTATCAGGCCGCCTTCTCACAGTTGAATTTTGCCCAACCGAAGAGTCAGGACTTTTTGGCAGATATACCCGACGGCAGGAAATATCTCGCTCAGTCATTGGCCAAGCTAGTGCAGTCGCGGCCAACAGATATCCCAGGATTGATAGCAACTCTGGAGGCCAATCATAAGCAAGTTTTGCAGAAATATTGCGAGGGAGCTGGAGTTCGTATTGGTTAAACTACGCAAAACTGGAATTTATGTTAATCACATCTATTTTTTATATATGTATTTTTCAAATTGAAACCGTTATTTCGAACCTGTTGATTTGTTCCATAGTCCAACTATGTGCTGAAAGCACCATTAAATTTGTTCTTAAAAAAACGATTTGTATTACTGGCGATGTAGATATATGCTTTTGTTGTTTAATCTTGACACAGAATCGGAGACGGGTTGAGATTGTGTAATATGTCGCCAGCGGATACATTTCTAGAAGAAATCAAGGTTTACGGCCACAAATATAGTCAGACTGATCTGCTACGTACAGACATTAATGGGGCTACAACGAGGTTCGCATATGGACACGATGCTTCTGAACAGATAACGGAGGACTTTAGTTGTAGAAAGCTGACATCTCTGCTAAGGTTAAAAATACGATGCATGGATTCGGTAAAAGGAGGATAAAAGGTTTGGCTCTTCGTGTTCGCAACGGGAAGCAACGTGCTTATTAAGGCGGAATATTGGTTGATGGCCAGGTGAAGCCCGGATTATAGCGCCATTTAAGTATCCGATTCGATTTGAATTATGCAAGAGGTAAGTATTATTTGTTCCGACGTCAGTGACCGCAATGTATGCTATGTGCATTAGGGCCGAATTCGATACATGAGTTTTATATGGAAGAAGGAAAAAGATGACAACACTAAGGAAAAAATATAACACATGAGAAATTTAAGAATCCTTGGTATTCCGAGAAATCATTAAGGATTTTAAAAGTCTACATCAAACGTGTTGGAAGAGACAAAAAAATGGGTTTCTCCATCCCAATTAAAAACACAACATGTAAAATTTTAAAACCAGAGATACAAGGCTTAAGCAGAATGGATATGAGCTATTAAAAATCGTAGTAATCGATATAACTATAGACGAAGTACCTGTGCAGAATGTTTCACACCGATGGTGTGCAATCATCCGCTGTCAATGACAACCATCCACTAGACCTAAATAACATCTAAAATTTAAGTAGGCTGACGGTAATGACGGGTTTTCTGCCGAGCTATACAAAGCCGGAGAAGATGACTTGGTAAGGAACATAAAAATTTGTCAGAAGAATAAAAACTCAGCAACATTTGTCCGACTCACAACAGAGAACACTTTTTGAACAGCGCCAATTATAGAGGCAATGTCTACTCAATATTCCTTGCAAGATCCTAACTGCTGTAAAGGTCTTTTGGACAGGAAATTTACAACTGACTCAATTTTCATAATTCGCAGACTTTGGAAAAAGTAAGTTCATGAGTCTGAAAACTCCACAATCTAGATCAAGGTTTTTCTGCACCTTCATTTGAGTAGGTGCACACCAGCAAAAAGGTACAAAATCAACCCATTTCTGAAGCGGGTGATATGCCTGGCGGTGAAAAGTGGATCACTTACGATAATGACAAGCAAAAATGATCGTGGTCAAATCGCAGTGAACCGGCACAAACGATCACCAAGCCAGGAATTACAGTCTAAAAGGTTTTGCTGTGTTCTTAGTGCGATTTGCAGGAAATCATTGATTATAAGTTGCCAAAACTCTTATTTACAACTAGTACTGTCAACAGTTGGACCGCATAAAGTCGGCAATTTCCCAAAAGAGGCCACCAAAAATGGCCGTGGGTTACATTGATGTACGAACAAAATGTTTCTTCGAATATTTTTTTCAATTTAACCAAAAAACTTTTTATACTGAAAACGATCCCAAAATGTGGGCGTGGCGAAAAACGCTTTATAGAGTTTTTCATGACTCTATCTCCTTCACAAGTGCGTTGTTTCTATTTTGGAGGAAAACAATGAGATATTGCATATACATAGTTCATGAGACTTCTCCATCACACGTGCGTTGTCTCTTTTATTAAAACGCCAAAATCACTTAGAGGAAAACAATGTGATGTTTTATATGGCGGGAGTGCTGTTTATGGGGTTATTGCATTCAAAACAAAAAATGAAAGTTGTTTACTGTGAAACACAAATTATTTACTTATAAAAATACGAAGTGAGTGTGTTTAATCATAAATTTTATAGGTATAAAAGGAGTGGAATTCATGACGAGTATTATTGCGAAGTGTGAATATTAATTCAATTTCAATGAGAAAAACAAAAAGTATTCTGTGCAAAAGTTTGTGTCAAAGTTTGTTTTCATACAGATGATGCCAGTTTGAGTTTTGACACTGACGTTGTCCTGAACAACTTTATAGACGAAATATGGATGGACGGACAGACATAGCTAGATCAACTTAGCTATAGTTTCTAAGTCGATCCATTTACTTTGAGGTATATCTGCCTAAAATATTTCCCTATGTTACAAACTATGTATCAAAACTAATATACCCCTAAAGGACAGAGTATAAAAGCAAAGTCGTAAATATATTATTTACTCATATTTATATTCTACGCAAATATAAATTGATAAATTATATAATGTTGCACTGAATTTTTGGGATTCAATTTTAATCAAATAACGACACATGAGTAACTACAGGCATTTTCGCATTCTTACCGCAATTTTCCTACGAAGAGAAACATACGAAAGTACAAAAAAAGAGAACTCACAAAATGCATCTGCTTCTTACAATAAACAATATCAAAACATTACACTCCTCTCTCAAGTTTTATCGCATTTGTTTGTGCTAATGAGTCACTTATTATACTGGGCTTTGCTTACGGACTGGCAGCCAAACACTTATGTATATATGGTAAGGAATTTGGTAGCACGATATTTTTTTTAAATTCGAGATTTGATTGATTCTAACATAACGATGATAGCGGAACCAAAAAATGGTTCTTGGAATTATCCCCACCGTAAACGACTTGACCGATTTTCTTCAAACTTCGTATCCAAGTTTGTTTTGTTCATTATTCTATATACCTCATACATACCCTCGATTTTTCCGAAAACGGCTCTAACGATTTTGATTAAACTTTATTATGTACTATAGGCATATTAGTTTCCCAAAAATATTAGTTTCGAGAAAATCCATATAACGGATTTTTGAATTTAGACCATATAAACAAAATTGTCAATTTCTTGCAAACTATACAATTATGTACTGTGTGCAACAATGGATGCCAATTCACAGGACCAAAACGCGAAATTATGAGCTCATCGAACGTTTTCTTCAACAAATCAAATGATGCTGCCACGACATGCACATCATGTAATCATGGCTCTACAGCGACCACCATTGACTGTAACGTTCTGGCCAGCATCGTTTTTAAAGAAGTACGGACCAACTATTCTACCAACCCATAAAATAAAGCACACCAAACAGTCAATTTTTGTGGATGTAACGGTGTCTCAACATACACTTGAGGATCACTCCAAATATGGCAATTTATTTTATTGAAGTATCCATTCAACCAAAAGTGAGCTTTAGTTGTTGTCGTTAAACAAAATTCGCTTATGAAAATTGGGATCAACGGCAATCGATGATCCTGTGGTTCAATTCTTGCACTAGTTGGATTTTGTAGGCACACAAACCAAGATATTTCCGCAAAATCATTCATAGTGTGGATGGACAAAATTCCTATGCACGATGAAGGATAGACTGACTAGGGTCTTCCTCTACGCTATGCTCTACAGCAGCAATGACTTCTTCTGTACGCGCTGTACGACGTCTTTGTGGATACGTATTATAATTTGAAGTAAACTTGGCCGATAACATTCCATAATTAATCGAATCAATTACTCTGAGGGACGAATATGTTAACCATAAAATTAATTAAGTTCTCGATACGTATTTCGAACAGAACCATAAAAAAAATTTGCACAGTTCGTAAGCGTTCTTCAGACGTCAGTCTATTCATTTTAAAATGTCAAACCAAACTAAAAATAAATCACTTGACAGCTGTGACAATTGCGGTCAGTTAAAATCCCAACTTAAAGTTCTATACCTTTATGATAAACTAGCTAACTCAGAGGATCGCCCATGATTCTGGCATCATTATTTGCAATCAATAAATGCACGAGATGAGTTATTCTTCTTTTAAACTGCATTTGGTTCAGGTTTAGCAAAGGTATAGAGCAACATTTCTTAGATTCATCTAATGTAAATAAATTTCAATGTAAATAAAATAATTTTTGCCAGATAGATACTCTCTGCTGATAATATTTTTCAACTTATCCAAAACACTCATGTTAAACGCATTAAGTCACATGCGTAAGCACACGACTTCAATACCAGACCGAAAACATAATAAAATTCAAAAGAATGATTGGAATGCAAACTGCATCCGTGGCGTTTCTATAAGTTACCACTGTTTTTAAAAGTAGGTATACTACAAAAACAAGAATTTCCCTACAGTCTAGAGATACAGTACATACAAACGATTCCCAATCCGTCAATTCTTAAAAAAATCGTTTGCTTGCTGTACTGCGGTCTTCATGCATCCAGAATATTTTCATAGGTGTTTAGGACATATTTATACTGAACGTTTTACCACACATAAATTACTAAAATAATAATCGTGAGCAGAATCGCATTTGAAACATATTTTTAAAAACGAATATCTACTTACCACAGCTAGCCCTTTTTCAATCAGAAGGCATATACTAATAGGAACAAGTGAATCTGGAATTTTGTTTTACGTTAACTTTTTAAAATTAACTGCATTTTTTGTAAACTCACATATAACAAGGATCAGGGAGGGATGTCCTTCGCCTTCATTCTTTCCACTTAACACAACATACCACTGGACTGGATTTATTCGAATACCATATCTTAAATTTTAAAATGGAATTAATTAAATTTAAAAAAAAAAAACACAATATTTCCTTAAAACTTACTTAAGTACATTTTCTAAAGCCAATCGGAATCCACCCATAGCCAAGAGTAGAAAACCCCAATTGACAAGTCCAGTGAAATTCTCAAATCCAGAGCTCCATGAGAATAGTGAATCTCTTGGTCGATGGCAACTGGAAAGGGTTAACAATCATAAAAGTTGGTAAAATATTAATAGGAAAGGTCGGTCTTACGGTCGATCTGGTTGTTCTTTTCTCTGTTTTTCCTCTTTTGTGGTAATTTCTTCAGCGCGCGTTACACTTTGGGCTCGGCGGTATTTCACTTTACTATCCTCTTTATCAGAGTTGGCCATTGCAATTGTTTATGTTTACCTGGCTAAGGTGAAGAAACTATTAAAACCTAAAATGTATTAACACACTCCATTGGTGGTTGAAGTAATAAATAATAATTGATAAGGACAAAAAAAATATAACACATACAGTAAATGTTTGAATCATCATGTTTGAATCATCGAAGTAAAATGGTGGGATAAACTAAATAAAAAATGGCGTAATATTGTAGTCGGGTAAAGTGATCATTAAAGTAATTTTAGTACGCCATAAAGTAACAACTAGTGGTTATAACACAGTTTAATTCGGTTATAACGACCACTCATGGGAGACGAATTGTCCGTCATTATTAGCAGATGTCGCGATATCCGAACGAACAAAAATCCTTAACAATACCTATTGCATTTCATTTCTCAGCTATTGATGAGCTTGTTTCGATTACAGGAACAAAATAGTCGTTATAACCGAAGTCATCATAATACCCCTTTATCTTTTTTTATACCCAACTAAACTTAAAACGACAAAAGCCATAGAACTATACATATCATTCAACAGCGACTTTTAACCTGTCATGACATTCTGATCGCAATAACAAATAAAAAGTATTCGGAGGATATTGTTATTGAGTGTGATTTTGGATTTTTATTAATATTTTTAGCTTTTTAAGAACTCAACATCGCCTGCATGTCCCTATCGCCTGAAACCGTTTACCAACATCCTAATCGGCCCTTATCATTGTGGATTTAGACCAGGGAAGTCAATAACTGGATAAAGCCTAATCGATACGTTTCACCTATTTATGGATTTTAAAGCCGTATACTAAAGCATTTTATACAGTAAAATGCATATTTTTGGTATACCTTCCAAGAATGGGTTTTTACAAGGCGACGAACTGTCGTGAGTCGTGACTTCTTTAACATCATTCATGAAAGGATTTTTCAGGACTTCCGAGATAACACCAGAGGGACAATTTTCCATTTTCGGTGCAATCGCTAACGATTTTGCCATCATTAATCGGATTCAACGTGATGTCACAGTCACATTTGAGAAGATTGAATTTGAATCAAGAACTATACTACAAAGAGCTGGTGAAAAAATTGGACTATTAAGACGACTAGGATATGAGAGTGAATGGACAATACTCCGGCTCGCAGAGTCTTCGATTCCCAACCAGACGCCGACGCAGTAGAGCTAGACCTCAACCAATTAGAAGTGCGCAACTGATGGCAGTTACCTAAGGACAGGGCAAATCGGAGAGCCGTGTTGGTTGAGGCCCAGGTTTAATCCGGACTGTAGCGACAACTAAGAAAGTAAGAAAATACATTAGCTTAAAGGGCAATGAAATACGTCTAAAAAATGTTATATCCCAGTGATACCCACTTTAAAGTGAATTACAAACATACCCTATACCGAAATGGTCTAATAAAATTAATTGATAAAAATGAAAATATTGTCTATCTATTAGCTTTTTATCTTATCATTATTTATATAGATCATTGGAATTTAATACACGATAGTTAAGAGTGTAAAAACGTACCTACTAATCTACTAATTATACGAATGATCATAATCGTAGAATCTTATAACTTAACCTTGATTCGATTGGTCATAGTGATATAGGATTCTATTAGGTACATTAGCCAAAGTTGCAAATTATATGAGCTAATACATTAGGCGTGTTACGTATATGGATCCTACAATGAAACAGATCCATTATATTTTCTTCCTCTAACTTAACTGAGATTTTTGATTAATTAGAACAAGATTCTGAGAGAGTCCCAGGATATTACAGAAAATCTCAAGTGAGAAATATTATTTAACTTACATATTTTATGGGCAAAACGAAAACAATTATTTATTTGAAATTATTACCAACCTTAACTGGGAAATACCGTAACTTAAGCCTTAAAAACCTTAGGGTTGTTCGCTAGTTATAATAATATTCTCTTAAAATTCTCGCAAAGCATTAACTAAGTTTTCCTATATTTCAAATGCGGCAATTCGATTAGAATACATGCGTCGGCAATCATCGG
Organism: Rhingia rostrata; assembly: GCA_949824845.1. NCBI lineage: Eukaryota > Metazoa > Arthropoda > Insecta > Diptera > Syrphidae > Rhingia > Rhingia rostrata. Next base: position 58,250,909 of record OX463755.1, read on the forward strand.
CAATCGAGACAAACATTTTTACTCTACAGCCAGGAAAATCATCAAATGAAATAAAGCCTTACAGGTCCGTTTCACTTCTTTTAATGATTTCGAAAGTTTTAGAAAGTAAGCAATTAGGCCATGTACACCCGTTTACACTCGGGCTTAGATAAAGATAAGAAAATTTGCTCTGCCGAAGATCATAACTTCTTACAAGCTTTTGAAAATGTGTGGCTTAAAGGGCTTAAAAACAAATTAAGACATGTTCTGCCTGAAAAATAATACTAAATTCGCGTATCGCATCTTGAGAATAAAAGGATTTAAATATGGAAACCAATATTGGGGGTTCGAGGAACATGTTTTTAAACTTTTCATTTGCTAAGATTTAATAGTATCAGATATGATGTACATAAAAATAAGGTTTCTGTAGTTGACCATCTAGTCGACCAAAAAACATGAACGAAAGCTAGCGATTGTGAGATCGATGATTATTTACCGCAGCTTCATATTCAATTCTAAACTTCACTATCGACGATCTCAGAAGAAAGAACACAGACCGCATATTTGCGAGCCTTCTCAGCTTACAATTCTTTAGGCGGTAGTAACGCCAAGGTTGTTGTTTACTGTCCAGTAAAATGTAGAGCTTAATTCCAATAAAAAAAGGAAAAATACCCGTGAGGCTAGTTAGTACCCTGTTTTTTTGTTTTGTATATTAAAAACATTGTACGGGTTTAGTGGCCTAGTTGTTAGTTCGTTTGACTAATCTAAGCCCACATCATGCGAAAGTCGGACGATAAACAGGAGGTCTACTTTTGTATGGCAAAAATATGTCAGGGCCCTGTAAGAGCCGGTAATGCCTGATAATTTATTTCATGTCTCAATAATAATTTAATAAAAGAATGTTTTAATCTTTAATCTGTGATCCTTTCGTTTTATTTTATTATTTATAACAGATTGTTTTATTTTTGCCGATTAGAGGAAGGGTCACAGGGTGACCTCAAACATTTTTTTTTAAACATATTTGTTGTATGCTTTTAATTTCATGTAGGTATATGCCATCATCGAAGGCATATTAATTCTGCTAAATAAGAGCGGGAGGGTGAATGGCAATACCTTTACGCAATTCTTTGATAATTGTTGCCACTTTCGGGATTTGGACCGATTAAATATAGATGGGACCGGCGCTTGGTAGTAAACTATAGGCCATTACACCATGACTGATTTAACAAAAATTTATATTCATCAATGAATGAGTCTGTATGTGTGAATGTGTGCGATATTTCACATTCATATATTATTTATGACGACCAGCGTCAGTCAGCGATAAACATACGAGTAAAGTATCTTGTGTCGCTGTCAAAAGAGAGATACATTGCCCTCAATTCAACCTCAAGCTACAGATTCAAGAAGATATACATTGTGTTTGTGTAAGCGCTTACTGGTTGCCTTGTCTTTTACTTCTGACTCAGACTAAAGCTTCAGCTACAGATACGCATTCTGGGCGGCCCTTAAGTACACGCAGTTTACATTTATAGTGTCTGAAAGAAGAGTGATTGTGCATGCTTGTGATTGAACATGCACACATGCGTAGTATATGTGCCCTATTAATAAGCATAAATTATTTAAAATGTGTCAGCGAATTTAATGAATAACCTTCAACGAGAATGTTCATTATCTTCTTATTCGCTCTAAATTCATTAAACATATGTACCTCATATTAGCTTGATTTATACTTGATCTAAACTTTGTGATGTAAGATTATGCGCCTATTATGTAGTTAGTTGAAGTTGTAGATTTATTTCGCTTAAATGCTATCAATTTGATGTCCGGCCTTTCGCAATTCGGTGATTGACATTATGCTAACATTTAAATGTGGCGAAACCAAGCCCATCGCATATTGGGTAAATGTAAAAATACAACGCGGTCTTCGACCCCAAGTCAAGGGGAACAATGCAACAATTAGAAACGTCCGAATGTCTTGCTGTCATATAGTCAGTGACCTTGCACTATAACCTTAGCACTAGCTAAACTGTGTAAAGATAATTAAATCAAATAAACACAAGCCGGCAGGTAAACAGATACCTACCTGCTTTATTTATGCAAAGTCCACTGTTTGTGTAAGTTTCTTGTTTATCTCAGAGCGCAAATCAACATTGTTGTTTAAAGAGAGTTTCAAAACACCAGAGAAACTAAACCTCTTATGCAATAACACAAAAACAGTTTACACAAAAACAAAAGCCACCTGCAAGGTGAAAGTGAAAGTTGAAAACAACAGGCTTTGTTGATAAGTTCTCTCGCCCTCAAGTTTCAAGTGCCTAAGAAAATTACTTCACTGTCACAAAAAAAAATCCGAATAAATAATATCCAGCAATTTAGCCGAAATATATATAATATCATCAAATCGAAGTAGTTTTCGGTTCATTTTATTATCTACTACATGCTTTGATTACGATTGCTGGATGCATGCCGGTCTGGGTTGATAAGTTATATTGCTTAGGCGGTATAGCTTTCTCGCGATCGATAGTGTGCAGGAAAGAGCCCGAATGCCTAAACACTTTTTCAATTGACAAGTATACAAAGTTTGATAAGAACAAATTAATCGGAAATAAACAATATTAATGTATTGTGAAACAAAAATTTCAATTTAAGGTTAAATATATGCCGATCTAACCTTAAACTGAAAATTTTGTTTCACCGTATCGTAGGTACACTTTTTTATTTTTTTATAATAAATATTTTTATTTGTCCAACACTGTGACGATGCGATCACGACAACATATTGGTATGTAAGTAAATAAGTTCTTTATTACCCGCTCGCGTCTCGCGAATCTCGCTTACCACCTGAATTTTTAGATAACTCTACGAAATAGCTGTGTCGATACGGCCGACATGCGCGAAGCGACTGCAACAATTAAACTATTGAAGGAATTTTACGAACATCTGGAAATTTGTTTGACCGCACATTTTCTTTATTGATCAAAGATCTAAAGAGAAACAGTCCAAATATATCTTGACTCTTTTCATAAGGCAAAGTTTAAGAGAGCACACCATGATAATGATTTTGATTGTGGAACGTGGAGTGAGTTTCATCGACCCTGACACTGACTGCACCATAATTTGTATTTTTATTTTGTTTATAATTGAAAAAAAATCTTTGGGAAAAATGCAATTTATTTAAACACGTTTTTGTTATGACATGAAGATAGTTTACAAGTGAATTTAAAACCACCTAATAAGAAGAACAAGCAGATTGAAACTAATTAATGTAGTGTGTGAAAAAAGTTCTCAAGGCTCAGAGGGTTGTTTGTCGCCATCTGTAAGTTTGTCATAATTTATTTAACGGTGACCGGCTCAGTGGCGCTATGGTTACGATGAACTGACGCTCAGAAGGCATGAGTTAGATTCCCAGCCGAAGCAACACCTAAATGATTTTGTACTGGTCCTCCTCTTGTGATGTGGAGTCGGCATTAAACTGCAGGCCCCGTCGTCGTAAAAGAAATTCACGTGCACACTTGAATGGTTGTAGGAAAGCTAAGCACTGGGTAGTAACGAGCCTGGGTACTAAGGGGGTATTTTGTTTTTTGATACATATTCAGCTTTGGGCTCAATTTTTGAGAAATTGTTCAGACCATATATCAAACATATAAACTTAACAACGTTTACATTGAGGAACAATTTAAGTAACAAGCTAACAGGGTCCAACGGGAGTATATTGAAGTTTCGAAAACGCGCGCTGATAGCTGACGCATGTGGTGGAACCTTTCAAATGAAAAAAGGAAGTTATGTTGCTTTTATGACCTCAATACTTACTTACTAAGTGGCGCTGTAGTCCAGAATATACCTGTCCCACCAGTCCTTGACTGACGGCCTCAATTTGCGCACTTCAAGTCGGTTGGTGTCGTTTTCTACCTACCTAGCCATATTAAACCTCCAATGCGGATATTTTGTTATTCTAGCTTTATTTAGGTCTGGTGTTTGGTAGTATTTGTTTTTTTCGCCAATATTGAATGAACCGTTCTGCCTGAAAGCGGGAGATTTTCAGAAGTTGTTCTTTTATGTTTTCATCTCTACAGATTCTGTAAATAGTAAATCTGGCACTAACGTTTTAAACTTTGGTTAAACATACGAATATCATTCAGGAGAATCACTTATTTATGTCTTCGATCAAGCGCTTTTCTTTTTTGCTGCAAGAGTCGTTCGTTATTGGCCACGTTACCTTTACCTCTTTTTTTCCTTGTTTATCCCTTTTTTCAATATCTGCTCAATGCCACGTCGTGTTTTCAGAATAAAAATATTTTTTGTTAAGTCAAAGGGAGTCTTGAAGTGTATAACCAGTCGTTTGTGGTTTCTTAAAAAAAAATCTTTAAAAATTTTCAAAGAAATTAGAAAAAAAAAATTATCCGTATGTAGAATATTTTGAACTACACCCACTTTTGGGGATATGGTTGGGATGTGTATACATAGAGGATTGCAGATTTCTCATACGTTTTTATAGCAACAAAATAACAAGGGGGTCACAGGTTTTTTTTTAAATAATCAAATTTTTAAACGAAAATTATTGATCAAATTAATTTAAAAAAAAATGTATATATAATTTTATTATTTTAATAAATATTTACTTAAAAAAATTAGTTTATACGGATTAGGTTCACTATTTGGTTATGTAATGGTCATTTTTGCTTGTTAGTGGCTGCAGAGAGTGTCGGTCAACAAAATTTTCCTCCAAAAATCAGGTTCAGTGACAATTCGAGCGAATGTTTCCGAATAGATTCCATATTTTATGTTTCTACTTCTTTTTTATCGGTTCGCTAAAATTATCGAGTTCTTGCTTAATACAGTTTTACCCTAGAATCCGTAACTAAATTTTCGCAAAAAAAAACTGAGTCCTTTTTCCATACAGAATGTTGCCAGCTTTATTCACTGCCACAGCCGGCTACCGAAACCGAGTAAACGGTTGCGCCTTCAGACATGAACGTTTGCCGTAGTAAGTTTTCAGTTTTTCATCTTTTGTGGACAAGATAGGGTTTTTTTTTGTGAATTTGAAAATATCTACACATATTTTATAAGTGAATGTTAACATCGAATAAATGATAAGCTTGGTTGAAGCAAAACAAAGTGATTTGGAACAAAACATTACAAATATATAAAGACCAAAGAATTAGATAATACGACTTCTGCGCACATGCACTTATGCTGCAGAATGCAATTGTACCACAGCCTTATGCAACGGTTTTATCATCGCATTGGGTTGCCATAATTATAAACTTTTTTGTGTATAACAGTTTCCACGGTAATTTTGTGTTTTAATATTAGATTTATACTTCTAGGCGCAGTAAAAATATTTTCTAAATGTTTTATACCCATAGAAAGGTTGTAGTTCATTGGGTCATTGAGTATAGAACTAGTTACATAGGGAGCGCATCTCATATTATGAACATTTTCTATGTTACCTTAGTGTTCGATGCATACGATCGACGAAATTTCCCCCTCGCACTTACCGCCCGCGACCGAAACGATTATAAAATGTTTAGCTGTGATGCGTACACTATGAGGTTCTATACTCTTGCGTATTATCAAAGATTATAAGGCCATACGCATTAATAACAAAAAACAGAAACATTTGCTCACCAGCCTTATGGTATGGGCGGGCGGTATGCACGTCCAAACATATGGTGTGCTGTGCCAGTACGACCCGCCATATAGCAATTTTGTATGCAATTTATTGTATGCAGTGCGTTATCTATATGACTTTATATTCTTTGGTATTATCAAATTGGCTACAAATACTAGCGTGAGCGTCATTTACATTACACATAGTATTAGTTTTGTGAGTGTATGTGGACATTTTAGTGGGTTCTAATGCTAACGGCTGGCATGCCATTACCATTCCAATATTATATCCCGTCGACAACCGCAAAATGCTTCCTTCAAATGGGAACCTCAAATCCAAAAAAAAACGCAAGGGCGCTTATAAAAATAAAAACACTATATAACAAAACAAAGACCACCAAAATTAAGAACGGCTGGCATGCCATTACCATTCCAATATTATATCCCGTCGACAACCGCAAAATGCTTCCTTCAAATGGGAACCTCAAATCCAAAAAAAAACGCAAGGGCGCTTATAAAAATAAAAACACTATATAACAAAACAAAGACCACCAAAATTAAGAAAAAAAAATTATATTGATTCAATAAGTTAAAAAAATAAATAAATAAAATATCTTACATGATAGTTTGCCATTATTTACACAAAAAAAGAAGTATATTAAGCAATAGATAAATATTCACTTAGCTGTTATGTTTCGAATACATAGAAGTTTAAAGTTAAACAAATAGATTTGGTGTAGAGCATAGATATTGAGATATGCATGGTTGTGTATCTTTTCAAGTCTTAATCTCAAATAAGTTAAAAGTTTAAAATTTTGAATACGTTGCTCTGTTTTATCTATTTCCTGCCTCAGCTGTGATATCTGTGCCTGATGACCGTAGCCAAATTTTAGCCTGTGCCCCAGTTTCGTCATCAAAGTCTGATTCTTTTAAACGCGATTCCGGCAATTGGTCGTAGTCAAAAATTTGACGTGCACTGCGAGGAGAGCCGAGCTCCATGGCTGTGGGTGGAGATGATGTGGTTGTTGTCACAAAAATTGTCGGCTCAGTGTCTAGAGCTGGTCCAGAATAGAGAGTTCCCATCTCATCTCCGGTGGGTTCATCGATAAAGAAGTTTCCAAGCGATGAATCGAGAAGACTTAACAGACCTTGCATGGAGGCTCCCTGTTGTGCTGGTGCTTGTGTTGATGGAGATGTGTACTCTTGTAACTTGGAATCGATGAGTGGCCTAGGAGTAGTGGTTGTGGTAGTTGTAGTTGTTGTCGTCGTAGTGCTCTTCCTCGCGTGAAGGTGTTTTACTTGCAATGTGAATCTGGCATCGTCTTGCGCAGTTACGTGGCGCACCACGGACTCTTGCCGAGGAGTGATGGGTACTATTTTTGGCTGATGAGTGGAAGTTTCATTGTCATTCTGTCCGTATGTCTTCACCTTGGAGTGTCCCTCGATTATCTGATACATGGATATTTCCAGATGTCCCTCAGGGCGCTGGAATGATGGAGCCTCGCTTGTTATCTCTAAAGGGGCAACTGTGGGATATATTGGCTCTGAAGCAAAGTTAGGTTGATATGAAGGATAAACGGGTTTCAGAGTGGTAGTTGTCGTCATTATAATACGAGGCGCTGTTGTAGTTGTGGGCGCTGAATAGATCGGTGTTGAAGTTGTCGGTATGAATGTCGTTGGGGGATGTGACTCAAAAACGCTTTTCATCGATGTGTTTGGCATTTGCTTGTGTTGGCTTGGCTTTGGTTTAATAAGTTCTTTCTGCAACAATTCATGCACCCATGGCTTTCGGGGCGATGTCATGCCAACGAAATCATTTGGATTCGATCGTATATTGGAATACTTTATGTCTGGTCTTGTCAAGCTGAAATACTTGATGGATTCATCATGTTTTGAATCGTACGGGGATTTAGTCCGATATGGGCTAGTCGATGAGGTTGTGTAGTAACCTTTTGAAGATGGATATTGAGTTGGATAATGATGCATTTCAGTTGTAGCCGTTCTGAGTCCATGCGATTGCATTGGTGGTGGCATTAGTCTGGTGGGTATATTTCCGGCATAGTAACTTCTTCTGATCGATGTGTACTTTTGTTCTTTCTTCATGTTTTCTCGCTTTGATGGTACACCCAGCAGGAGTATGTCAGTCTTATCTTTCCTTCCTGCATCGTCCTTGGTTTTGTTATTTTCAGCCCAGTATCGGACACGTTCCAATGCTGGCGGGCTGTAATCAAATGTTGGATCATTCTTGAGAGGATCTCCTTGACCTAAGGGTTTCCATCCGTTGTGATCCAGTCGCGGGGTGAGCAGTCGTCCTTCAAATCCTTAAAAAAATATTCGTTAGAAGAGGAAATGTTTAATATGTCAATTTAAAATGTTTGCATCCGATTTTTTGTTTTTGAATAACTGATTTGGCTGGGTGCCCTAAAATCTAATCAATCTCATTCTGCGAAATAATCCATTTAGACTCAACGGCTCTTAAAATTAAAATTAAATTAAAATTAACTATACTGGATCGTGATGGAGGAGACCAAAGGTAAAAAAATTCCAGAATATGCATCGATTCATTCCCAAAAATTGTTCAACAGCTTCATTTTGAAATAGTATGTCAAATAAATATGTAAGTATACACCTTGAAAACACGTATCTCCCTATTAATATCATAACGCCAGTATCTTATATCAAAGACCAATGGCGACGTTGTCAATGTGGAATATATCTACCATATAATCATCCGAATCCGAATGGGATTATTTTGATTTCATAGTTTCTAGAAAGCAACCATTGGCTTAACCAAGATTGGCGATGGATGCTCGCAGTCAAAAATGAATAAAGGTCATCTGAACTGAAGCATTTGTCTCTTCTTGTGCAGATACGAACGTCATTGTCTTTTTTAATATACCATGTCCGTTAAAAGTAAATCATTCCTTTTCGAGGCCTTTGGTTTCCATTCTGACCAGGCTTTTTATAGTATTGCTATTATTCCTTCTTCGGTTAACACTTGTACTTATTAGTTAAGAAGTAAAATCCGGAAAAAGAAAAAAAAGGAAAAAGAAGTACACTCAATGTGTACCCCAAGTTACTAGGAGAGGGCATTGTCTAAGTTAACGCCGCTCAGTGACTACCATCGTTTGAAAACACCCAATTAATGAAGTCAATTGAGTAAGATCACCACACCTCAAACTAGCTAATGTGTACGTCACTGGGATCATTAGTGACGTACACATTATTCTACACATCCTTCACTATTGGCGCTCAAGTATTAACTTTACCAAGGGCAATCAAAAAATCCTTGGGCGTTTTGGGGCAACAACACTTCGAAAATTCTTTAACGATAAATTTAGCTTTAATAATCAAACTACGGCTTTGATATCTGAGATAGATAGAACATGTATCTAAGTCAAATAAACTGCAATGCCCAGGCACAATGTCTTCGATTTCAAGACAAGAAGATAATCGATGCAGTAGTAGGAGATAGCGCCTTTAGTGGTGAATTCAAGTATAGGAAACTACTTTAACCAACTTGAAGTGCACAATTGGTTATGCTGGGACGCCCTGGCAAAACTGTACAAAAATATGTTTAGTAGTTTTGAAGCCTTTCGAAGTGAAAATCTTTTTTTTGTTTACTTTGATTGATCGACTAGACAGTAGACACAGGAGCAGGAATTATTTTCAAAACTCTGTAGTTTTTATATGCGAATATCAAAGATGACTAAAAATAACAATTTATGCGAAAAATAATATGAAGTTGCACAAGGTCAAGGTCATCCAGCGATCCACAAGTCAATATTTCAAAACATTTTTTTTATCCTACAAGCACTTAATCTCACGAGTAAAACGCGATAAAGTTATTAAAAACCCCATCTTATGTACCCAATAAAGACCACCCAATTGAATACCGACCGGTCCGATGCGATGTAGCTAAATTACTTTCCTCTTCGTTTGCATTCACTTGAAATTTACCGACCAATTAATATTGCATCCTATCCTGTCTCGGTGCTGATAACCGGATAGATAAACGTAGCCCGGACAGACAGACAGACGTCACTGCCAGCATTGCTAACAAGAATCTTACCTTCTTGTGTGTAATTGGACACATCTTCTCCATCTGCTCCGCTGAGTACAATCGTAAGAAATCGTATCCACAGAAGGAGTGCTTTATACTGACTAGTACGCATTTTTTGGTAAGAAAAATCTAAAAATACAAAAAAAAAATTAAACGTGTTACCAGTTTTAAATAAAATCCTTTTTTGTGTAATAATTAAAAAAATATAAATATTAATTTTCCATTGTCCGACCAAGGAGTGATATGCAATTATAAATTTGGTTGTGGAATAACTGTTAAGCAAGACATTTTGACTTCATGGTTTAATTGGTTAAAAAAAACACTCTCCTTCTAAAGTGGATGCTGATATGTTTCCCTTTGTGGCATTTTTCGTTTTTACTTTGGCAGCCGAAAAATCTTAAATGAATTTAAAAAAAAACTGAAAAGAGAACAAAAGATACTCCGCTTGACTTATTACATCAATGCAATTTCCGCATCATGTTGAAAGGGTTTCGGGACTCTGACGATGTTGAAAATGAAAGATGTATGCATATAAGCGCCGCGTGTAGCATATCAAAAGAGAGATCACGAAATCGGATAAACTCAGTTGAAAGATCATACCCCTGTCATAACATAAAAAAAAACACCACAAAAAAGAAGCGGATTCCTCCGGGACATCCTTTTTCGAATCAGATGAAAAGAAAGGCAAGTCGTAAATAACGATAATCAGGAAGAAGCAATTAACCAGCAGATTGGTTTATAGCGCTGGAAATGTGTACCTACATATATTGCATTTGTAAAATTTTGATTTGTATGAAGGCAATTTTTTTTTTTTGCTAGCCAGTAATAACAAAAAATATTTTAATGTAGACATTAACTTTGTAACATAGAGAAATGATTTAGATAGATATAGTGTAAAGCATATGGATAGTCGATCTAAATGCATATAGCCATGTTCTGTCCGCCACAGTTTGTATTTCCTATCCCATAGAAAAACAACGCTTTTTTGTCAAACCAACAAAAAAAAAAAAAGAATTTTATAAACTCTCTGAGCAAGATGTTGAGACAATGCCATTGTTTATAATTTATTACATAACATTTTTAGCAATGCACACTTTCTAGGGATATTTATTGTAATGATGGGATGGGAAAGGGTATTAAACGGTTCGTACAAAGAATTGCAGCGTTTTCATTTTTTTTTGCATGAAATTGCATAAGAACCTTTCAACTAAGATTCTTGCGAGTGGCCTAGCATTGTTCTGATGGAACACAACTCCTGTTCTATGAGACACTTATAGGCTTATTGCTTGCTTCAGTCCGTTCAGTTGTTGACAGCAAAAGTCCTCATCAAGAGTTTTGACGCAGGAAAGCAGCTCATGGAAACAAAATATTTCTGGTTGTGAATCACCATTTAAGCCATCTCATTGCGATTCGATTACGACCGTTTTCGCTTAATGTTGTTGTAAGTGATCTACTATCTAGTGTTGCCAACTTAAAGTTCTATACCTCTAAAAAAAACACTCTTTATATGGTATTCACATCGAGTCGAAGACGGCTGTAAGGTATTTGGGTGTAGAGAAGGCAAGAGCGGCATTTATGTATGTACTCCAAAGGTCTATTCTACTACAGATGTCTGAGATCCGATGTGAGGGTTTTTTATTGACAAACTTTAGTTCGTCCAATTCTAACTTATGCGAGTAGTGTGTGGTGGAATTAACCTATTATAAATGTGTTCGAGTCTTCACCTTCACGGAGAGCAACGGATAAATTAATTTCTTACGAACCCTATAATCAGCATTAGCATCGATTGTTTCCATTTCTCTTGGGCTTACTATTACAGCAATATCTTGGTGGAAACGTGTTAAACCCAGAAATCACCAAAAATGTCTGGGAACAAGTTTAAATGAGAATGCAAAAAACAATTTTTATCCAATTTTTTTATTCAGTCTAACATTTTTGTCAAAAGCATAGTCAGGGGTCCAGATTAGAAATTATTTATGACCCTTTATAAGCTAAATTATGTATGGAACGACGAAAATGCATTCTTCTATTTTTGAAGCGCTTAGAAGATGAAGGGACTAAGCAACATTTTTTAAATTTCCCAGCACATACCTCAAATATTTCGCAAATTCTGTTTTATCAATTAAAAACATTACTAACATTATAAAACACTTCAGTTTTTTATCAATAGAGTTATAGGTAAACAACTTTAAATGTTGCTTAGGTCTTCATCATCTAAGCGCTTTATTTGACTTTACTTAATGATGGTAACCTTTCTTTCAGAAAATGAAATCCTGGTTCGTATTTTTTCAACGCTTTAGCAACAATTTTTATAAATCCTAATTAATTATAAAGTGGTGGTAGACTGACACGTTATGGATTGAACATTAGCGTGTGTTTTACATTTTTGCCCAGGTAAGTACGTTTTGTGTACAAGCCAATATTTTCTAACGAAACACTCTTCCAGAGTTTTACTATCCCACTCAAACAAAAAACAAACAAAATCTGGAGTAACCGAACCGTATGTCAAGTAAAACTGCAACCTGTTTTAAATCAGCACATATGCTCCAGATGTAAGAGAATAATTCTGGAGACGTATAATATTTATTAAATGCAAATAAAACAGACTTGTATTCTAAAATAGACTGAAATGTTACCATGGCTAAAATAGCTTAAATTACCTTAATTTTGTGTTTTCCATCTTCCACGATATGTTTATACATTTTACAGCACTGTAATAAAGAATGGAACTGTAAACTCAATATAACTGTTATAGCATGTTATTTTTCTGAGCTGTTGGGATACTTGCATCGACTGAGCTAAGAACGACGCCTGAAAAGCCATTTAGAAGGCCGTCTACCTCTCTAATAAGTCAAATGTCATGATATTAATATTTTTTTATTTATTCTTGTGACGGAATCGTGTTCAGTTTGCGTTTTTTAAATCCTAGCACATTGAAAATGTTATTTCCTTGACGATATAAGTCGACAGAAGACGGACTATGATCAGATGGATACTGAATTTGTTATGCGACAAGGTTAATTCATAATAAATAAGTCAAGAACGGAAGGACTACCAAGTTGGACTAAAGAATATAAAAACAAACTTTTATCGCAACAGGCTTGTTGGTACCCAGGGTCTAGCTTTTTCTTACAACCATTCATGTGTGCATCTGTACTTCTTTGACGATGTTTTTATGTCGAATCCGAACGGCTAAGTTGAGATAATGAGATAAGATTTCCTCGACAACTCGGATGATTTGTCAGATCATCACGAGAGTATGGCTAGTGAAAGGTCAATTAGATGTTTCTACAGGTGGGTATAGCCATCGCGCCACGGAGCCCATCTTGGGCTAGTAGGAATAAAAAATATATGAGAAGGCTACAATCTGCTTTGCGGATCGTTTAATACCATCCTTTAAATTAAAATCCCCAAAATGTATGTTTGACAACGAAATAATGAACATGACCTTGTCGTAACATATTGTCAAGACAGTTTAACAAAATCTTTTATGGTTTGACAACAAACAACGTTTTTCGCTTGGTTATGCTATGAGTAGGGCATAAAAATGGTTGTAATATGAAAACGCGTCCAAAAACATACTGAGACAGTTAATCAAAATCTTTCATGGTTCGGTACTGTATAGAAATGGTTTTAGTATGAAAACGCTTCCAAAAAGTTGGCGTGGGTTAAAATGATATATGGAAATTTTTTAAATTTTAACGGAAAATGTTTTTTTACTGAAAACACCCCCAAAAATGGGCGTGGCAAAAAACTTTGTATAGACGAAATATCTCGATATCTTGTTCAGACAGTTTTTCAATATCTCTAATGGTTTGGCCTCAAACAACGTTTTTCTTAAAAAGGAGCGTGGCAGTGGGCGGATTTCAAAATTTTTTACAATTGTTCTGCTTTGTCCGATAGAGTGTCTGTATACCTAATTTCAAAACTCTAGCTCAAAATTTAGGGCCCAAAAAATCGGTGACACAAAGACGCTAAATCGACTCAGCTAGCGATTCTGAGTCGATCCATATAATTTTAGGTATATCTACCGAAATTATTTAACTATGTTACAAACTCAATGTTAAAACTCTTATACCCCTTTGAGATAGGGTATATGGAGGGCGTGGGTTTAATCATAACCAGTGATTTTGCATCAAAACATTTTTCGAAAATTTTAACAGTTTACGGAAAAAGGTTTTTTTAGGATTGTCTAAATGTATTGCTTAAACACTCTTTTAAAATTTATAACGGCTTGGCCAAAAACTACGTTTTTCTAAAAAGGGGGAGTGGCAGTGAGCGGATTCCAAAATTTTTCACACTTGTTCTGCTGGAAGCAACAACGAGCCCGTGTTGTACCAAATTTCATCATTCTCAAAATTTAAGACCCAAAAACTAGTCACGTAAGGACGGCCGGACGGACAGACATGGTCAGCTATACTTTAAGGTATATTAAGCTAAATTATTTCTCTGTGTTACAATCTATGCATCAAAACTAATATACCCCTATGGAATAGGCTATAAACTGTGATTGGCAACATAACTGGAAAATCGGACACTTGCTTGAACACAACCGCAATTTCTGTGCCTGGGATTGAAATCTCCGGCAATTAGAAAATCGCCGCTAAATGTGCAAAACATTCTTAAGTTTTTTTCAAAAAGTTTTTCTCATTTGTAGCGCTTTTACCTGAAAAATTTATATAAACATATCTTAACAACCTTTTGATTCCTTAGTTTATTTTTAACTTCCATATTTTTCACGAAAATATTCTGACAAAAGGCAAGATCGAATGATGAATTGATCTTTTAATAACAATCGCAACACCACTACCAGTCCAATCGGCTCTATCATTTCGGTAGTATTTGTTTTGATATGTTGATTGTAAACCTTGTTTGAGGCAAGTCTAAAAAGCAAAGCAACGTCAAAATTGCTTATATTTAAATAGTAAAGAAACACTAAAGTTTTTCTGTGAATTCCTCTGGCATCCCAAGTGACAATTTGAATGTATCTAGCTATATATCATAACACTTCTCATTAGCATAGCAGAAAATATTTAATTTGCAAAAAAAGGAAGCATTGGATAAACGTTGGACATAAGATTATTTATCCATTTATTGTATACCGGCTTTTGAAGTATCATCATAGTAGCTTTTTTTTCAATCACACTTTTTTTTTAAACCATCTAACACAAACTATTTATTAGAAACGATACTAAAATACAATGATTGTAATTTAAAATTGAAGTGCTATTAAAAAATAGAATTGTGGATGTACTGAGTCACATTAGAAAACGTACCTACCATACACTTCCGGTTCAATGAAAATCCAAAATTTCGATTTGATTGGCTTTAACAAAAAAAATGTTTAAAAAAGAACATAAAAACAAACGATTTTTTTCTATCACCGGTCTTGATTTTTAAAATATGCGTTTGATTAAAAAAAACGAATTTCACAAGCCACACCACCGCAACACAACACAACAGCGAGTTTGCATATATCCTTTTGCGAATTTCACTTTTATTTTTGTTCCCCGTCAAACGTCCGATCAATACAACGCTATATGAAAAACTGAATCCAAGCCACTTTAATCGCGCGCCCCGATACCAGTTAGTCCGACCAAGAAAATGACTCGTCCAATGGTGTTAACAAAAACACAACCAATCGAGGGAATATGGTCTATGGTGGCTCCTCTTCTACTGGCTTCTACTGGCTTATTGAAAAGAAAAGCAATCGAATTCCGCAGCAAGGTCTGTTATGGCAGTGGCAACTTTCTTGATTGTTTTGTTGGCCATGGTTAGGAGGCTAGTGTGTTGAGCTACTTGACCACCTCCATGTTCATCCGTCTATCTTTCTACTACCAGAATGGTTAAACTCCACAATTACTGCAGACGCGGCTGCTGAGCGCCCCAGCAATAGCACAGGCGATGGGACTGCCGGGGCAGCGTGACAGACGAATCTTGTGTATTCTTGTGTGTGCGATGGTAAATGTTTTCCGCCGCCAAGCGAGAGCATTTACACTTATTTTCATTGATAAATTCAAAGCTGCGCGTGAAGTTTTGACAAACACCACACACTGCACACGCACTTTTAGCCATTTTGCGCACACAACACATAATAACATTACGAGTGTGTGTCTTGTTTGTAGTGTTTGCTTTTTTCCTCCTTTCCTTTCGGGATACTAAATTCATTGATCAACAGAGTTGTCTGAACATAAAATGAAGAACTGGCTATTGCAAGCTGGTTAAGCATGATCGTTTGAACGTCTGTTGACAGTCTGATTCGGATATATGATTCTGAGACTTTGTAGGCGACTATGTATCCGTATCGATTGGTCATTGACCACGATGACTTTCGATGAAGAATATTGTCCTAATTGACACCAATCAGAATTTTATTCAATCTTGAGTTTTAAACTCATTTATGTGGTTATTCTCTTAAGACGAAATGGTACTTTTTCACTCAAAAGTCAAAGTTTTCTATGTAGGAATTTTGATAGAAAATTTGTTTAAATTGTTTAAAAATATCTTTTGCTAAAGAACAAATAATATGAAAACTCAATATTGCACACTTTGAAATAGTACTGAACTGCGTTAAACTTTTAACTGTTCCAAGTTAAGTCTTCTACCTAAATATTTTCAAGGCAACAAAAACTACTTAACTTTTATATATCTAGTCTTAAAAAAAATTCTTAATTTATAATACGTGGAACTTTACATGACTTTGTGTAATTCAAATAGCAGGAACAATAAAAAGCATTCTTTGTTAAACTATAAAACCGTGTAGAACGTTTATTTAAAACCTCAGGTAATCGGTAATTTAAATTTTGATCAAGTTGGTGGAGATCAAAGAGTATAGAACTACATAGAGTACGAATCACAGCTTAACATTTTGTAGCCTTTTCTGACGCGGGCGGTAAGTGCGAAGGGTAAATTTCATCGATCGTACACGTCGTCGGCTATGCTGTTGTTGGATGCTGGGGCAGCAATGTGAACACTGGGGTATCAATATCAGTACCCTACATAGACAATTTTCGTTGTATGAGATGCGCACTCTATGTAGTTCTATACCTACTCTTTGAGGAGATAAACTTTCGGTCCTACAAGACCAACCCAAAAGACCAACGCAAAAAGTTCAAAGACTTCTTGAGTTTTTTTCTAGGATCTGCTGAAGTGTGAAGATTTGATCAGTCGTGGACTTTCCTGCCCTAATTAATAGCCATACTAGCAAGGTAGAAATGACTGTAATGCCCACTTAAATCTTTTCAAATTCCTCTTTGACCTAAAGCAAAAAATTATACAATGTCCCAGAGGCAGTAAAAACTTGGTCGTTTGTCAAAAATAAAAAAAAAATCAGTTCCGGCGATCATTCACAATGAGATTTTAGCTGACAGCTCCTTGGACAAAGCCAATCTGCATGCTGCGCATTTCGCAGGCAGATCCACGTTGCCAAATTGTGTCCAATTTCCTCCTATAAATGAGAAAGTTATTCGTTCTCTGAGTCAAATGGACAAACTGACTTACTTACACAGATACAATAGTTTTACTTAATCTCATCATTCAAAAATCAACTGGCCCAGATGGTATATCCCCCATTGTTCTGAAGAGGCGTTTTTCAAAGCTAGCAAGGCTGAGTAGATAAAAAATGCATGCATCAAAAAAGCCAAATTTTCTTCTCCCTCCAGTTACTGACCAATTGCACTTACGTCCCTTCGTTCCAGGTACATAGAAACGCTTATGAAATGCATATCTCGAAACACAAAGGGTTTCCAATGAACGGAAGGATGGTTTTCTCATCAACATTGTGATTTAATGGGTGCAGTGAAATAATCCCCAGAGAAATTAGCCGCATGGGGCTTAATTCCCAACAGAAAGGAAATATCCCCCGAGTGGCTTATTTATTTATGTGAAAAATAAATTGCTGATTAGTCTAACGACTAGGTGCGATTCCTTTAAGACATACAAAAGTCAGTCTTCGGGAGGTTTTTTAGTTTGGGTTAAAGTCCCTCACTATTGCAGAAGGTTCCCTCGCGATAAAACCTCTGCAATGTCTTTCGATGATTTTTCCTTCCAGCGAACCCCCACAAAAAAAAATATTTTATATATTATATATATATATATATTTGGAAATGGAATTAAGTGTTGCGGCTGTTAACGCCTTTTGCTTGTGGGGTTTATATCCTTTTAATGCATCCAAACTCGCACACATCCCAAATCCAACATTATGCCCGAGCAGGGGGGTTTGAGAGGGGAGGATACCTGCAGGTGTTGTTGCCATTGCCAGGAACTAAGGACCGGGCTAACCGGTGAGCAAGTTGGTTGAGGCTTAGGCTCATTCCAGACTGTATCGCCTCTAAAATATTTAAAGGATCTTATAGGCGATGTTGGAGAGACTATAGTTGGCTGGTGGTCTCTCCACCGGATTCATATAGTTTGACAGAAAAGTTTTCATTACCGCCAGTATTGTTAAAAGTTCCTACCTTCACTTAAGTTGAGTTACAGTTTTCCAGACCAGGTCCCATGTTGGAACTTGCAAATTAAAACAAAATGTTCTTATGTCACTGCTTTCATACACTCAATTTGACGAAGTTTTACGTAACCTTCTAAATCAAGTTTGGATATATACCTTAAGACTTGCACAATTATCTCCACATCGGAGATTCTTACAACATGACAATAAAAAACGTTCTCTTTCGTTGCCTTAACATAACGCTTTACCTTATACCTGATGCAACTCACGTTCCCGTAACATACAGACTACGTAGAATCTAGAGTCACGTAACTTTAGGATAAGACTTTCCATGTCACACGCCATTTATAAACCCCCAATAGATCAGTGCCAATAACAAAAATTTCTAATTTTAACTAGTATCTATGTGTGCACATACATGTCCGTTTCCATGCAGTAGGTATTTTGCAAACAACGTTATCAGGCACACTTCCGAATTTGAAAAAAAAAAACCGACGCGCCTCCGCAATGGATTTCTTTTACTTCTTCTTAAAGGTAAGCCAAATGGCTAGCCGCAGTGTGAATAGGAAATGCGCTTAAGTTTCTTTTGCACACACAATATTACTATTCCAGTCGTGTCTAGGCGGCTATACTGTGGTACGGTTGATTTTTCTGATAAAAGTCTTACATTCAGAGATATAAGTACGTATGATGACCATTGGATACCTTCGTAGTTTCATCAGGAAATGAGCTCCAACCGGCATGTTGTCCACCAAATTGCCGACTGACTCTCCAGCAAACTGATGGTTTGGTTATAAATGAAGATGCATCTCTGCTGCCTCAGGAATATTGCACTAGTACCGTCGATATGATTTATGTATTTGCGTATTCAATGAAGACCACAAGAGAGGTTTCAGTTTTTCACTTAATACTAAACGGTTTTTTGTTGTTTTTTATTTTTTTTATTTTCAATGGCAAAACTATTTGCCTGTGACAAGTGAAAATTTGTGCCACCTGATTTGAATATTAAAACGTTTTAAGTGAGTGAACGCAAAGCTACGATTGGAATGTTGCTTTTGCCAATATTAAGGCAGTGGGTTTGTTGGGTGTTGGATGTGCATGTGCAGCAAGAATGATAAGAAGAAAATTGCTGAGACAGCCGAAGGGAAAAAAAGTGAAAGTATCTTACCATATATTATAAGTGGGGTTACTTAAGGTACCAAGGTGATGGTATTCAATATGTCGGTACGCTATTTGAATTGTAATTTATTAGCAATTAAGTAATATATATTGCAATGGGGTCTATTTTTGTTATTCTGGTAACGTTATTATTTCATTTCCTTAAATACATTATAAATACACCCTTTGCAATTCAAAAAGCTAAATAAATAGGAGGATCATCGAAGTCCACAAGAAAACCTCTGCAAATCGGAGGCTACACAATTTGGCACTTACGCAAAGTGACTGTTTTTTTTAAGTATCTGAATTCAAAAGTACCAATGAAGTTTTGTTGCCATATTATATTTTTCTTAATAATAAGAATACCGTTGTCTACTAAGTAAAACAGATTTTTTTTTGTGATAGGAAAAGAAGTAAATAAGTTGTCTGAAGGTAAGTATTAGTTAACGGACACCCACTAACAATCTCAAACAATTTATTTTGACATGTGTTTTATGTAAAATGTTTTACTATATTTTTATTATATTTTAGTTTGTCTCACACTCTACTTTTAACTGCAAAAGTCTCTCATAAATTGGAGTTAATTTAAAAAAAGTTTAAAAATAAACACGCTATAGGTATTTTTTAAATGAAAAAGCGAACAGCCATAATTTAGAGCCTGAATGTCCAACGAAAAGACGGTACGGATGGTGCAAAAAAAGTATCTACCCAGAAGAAGGGAAGAGAAGAAAATCCTGGAAAGAGAGCACGCAGCCTCCCAGCTAAGGAAAATCGAAGAGTCTCACGACTGGTGAACATCCGTCTATTCTACAAAAAGCAAAACAACTGGAAGATGTCTTCAAAGTAGGAACACATGCTTTACGAAATAGCAATGGTCACTACAGCGCAGGGTATTTTAGACGTATTTAGGCAGCTATTTAATGAGCATAATGTCCAGAAAGTTATAGGGCTGCTATAACGCTACCGCTTATGGATTACCAGCAGAATTCTTTAAATACAGAGCTGAGGTCGCATTATCACGTCAGATATCGAGTGAGTGAAATGCATAATATATCGAATGATCGGGTGACTTCATTGGGATAATCACATACGAATGATAACGTATCGAATGCACATTTAAAATTGCACCAATTGTAATAGCAAAATTCTGCTAGATTTATATTTGATGGCTGACAATTTGTTTTTTTTTGTGATTGTTTTAAAATTAAATTGGTGTTTTTGGATGTATTTTTCAGTTTCCGAGCCAGAAGATGCATTGAGAAAAAAAAAACAAGAATTTTCTTCAAAAAAATATATTAAAACTCAAACCTTCGATTACAGTTTTATTAAACGGTTCAGAGTGAATATGATCGCATTCTTTTTTATAATGGAGAAACTTAAAATAGCAAAACAAAATATCTTCCATTTCTCTCACTAAAATGCATCCACTCGACATCACAAACACTACCGTATGAAAATAAATTCGATCACTGATGACAGAATACAAAAATTCGATAGTCTATACTCGAATCTCGTAAGCGATCATACCATAGCAACATTTTTTAGTCAAGTATGGCGCGATAACTAATGTGGTAATTTGACCCCTGATGTCATATAAGTATGCATGCACCAAATTATTAACAAGGTGTGAATGGATGGTAGCATGCCCGATGACTAAAATATTAGCTCCATATGACACATGTCCCATTTACAAAAAGGCGATCCCATGTCTTGCACCAACTACCGAAGAATATCCCTGCTAAGAACTGCATATCGTATGTAACGTACTGTGTTAACGTCTTCATACTTTCTGCATCCCACTTATCGAGACGTACCAATGTGGGTTCCGTTCCGGCAGATCGAACATAAATAACCTTTTTACACAGGACAAGTCCTGAAAAGGACCAACAAATTTCAAATCGGGACACATCTTTTTATCATGCTTTTTCAGTTTAGCAAAACAAATTGGATCACCGTTCTTAGCTCAAGAGTCAAAATATTTACTCTACCGGACCCTAATCCCCTAAAACCGGACCAGTCCTAATTAACGTCGCCGCTTACTGCACAATTAACAAGAAAGTGAAGCAAATATTAGCCACCTTCGTACTGTTTGCGAGGAAAGGGAATGAAGCAGAACATACAACTGTGAAAAGCTTAATCAAGATGTAAAATGGTAAAAGCTGTCAAATAATTGCCTGGAACCTCAAGCTTAAAAAAACAAGCTATTGTTGATGCCAGAGGGCTTGGACTGATTGACTGAAAGCTGTAACTGGCGTTAAATATATTAGGTAAGGAAACGCTGTTTGTCCATAAGTACTACATATATCTTGAAAGTATAATGATAAGTATATGAGTAGTTCAATTTTTTTTTTGATTTAGATACTTCAGAGGAGTGTTAAATACAGCCAAAAGGAACCACAAAGCTTATCGTTTAAAACAATCAACTTTAATTGAAATAAATTATTTAACAATTGAGCATCCATCATCGTCATACACTTCATCGTCCTCATCTTTATCCTCTTTCAATTCATCCACATCCTTCTTTTTTAATTCACGTTTGTAAAGCTCTTGAAACACTTCATACTCCTCCAATCTAACGTGAGCAATCTTTGTTGCAAATCTGTTATCAGACGTGTCTGTTATCTGATAGAGGCGATTATTTTTCGTGGGCTCATCCGTATTAGATTTTAGTGGCCGTGGTTTAAATAGACCCAATCGATCTAAGAATACATGACGACATTTGATTTCGAACAGAGACTTAGAGAGCGCCTCCGATTTGGCTATTTCAGGAATATCAATCCTCATCACATTTGTTATATAGTCGATTTTTTGGCTTATAGTCTTCTCAGACTGTTGGATCAGTTCTGGCGAATTCATTAGGAGCTTCCACACATTTTTATTGGTTCCAACGTAACCTTTGAGAAAAGTCACATGTTTTACCAGTTTTTTACCATCAATCGCATCTAGAAGTGATGGGTATTTCGTAATAAGAAGGTACAGTGATTGTTCCCCAAATTGACAGCTGCGCCAATTCTCTAAACTCTCGATGATTTTCTTAGGATGTCTGCTTAGAAGAGATGGATTTCCAGTAATTATTTGCAAAAAGTTTTGCGTTTTAATTCCATGATTCGAAAAAATCTTGTGTGATTGATTCCACAATTCGACACTTGCAGAGGATAAAACTGGTGTGTGCTTGACAGCTTCATCGATGTGAACTTGTTCTAAAGTTGATTCCGTACTTTGTGACTTCGGTTTTGTGGACTAGAATTATATCTTTTATAAACGGCAATACAATTTTTCCAGTGTTAACTTACAAATCTATTTAAAGAATTGTTTAAAATGCTCTGCGTCCGAAACGTAAACACCTTTCGAATCATTTTCCAAAGTCTGGCTATACTCAAAGAAAAAATTAGATGTCAATTGTCAGAAAAAGTGACAGCAAGAAAAATTATTTGTGGCTGCGTTCAATTAACAGGCACCAACAGTTTTCACCAACAGGCACCAACGTTGTCACAAGACAATATAATAAGCAATAGTTTTACTTAGAGAACATATTATAAAAATCAAAACGAATACAATTTAAATTATAGCCCATAGAATGGTTGTACAGTTATGTACAGCATAATCATTTATGCAGCCTTTATTAAAGGTCGAACAAATTCTTATTCATAAATCATAACAATATCCCCATTCCACACCCATCACAATTATACAGGTCTTGCGTAAAATAAATTACCAAAAATAACAAAATATGTTAGAACAATTATTTGTCAGCTCGACAGAGTTACCAATGGATAATTTGTATGGATGCAAAACTCATAGCGAATACTTTTTTTAAGTATACAGATACTATCCAACCATCAGCCTTTTTTTTTAGAGTTGTGTAAGTTTAATGAATAGGTTTATGCGTTTAGAGGCATTATAAGGGCTAGATGGCTTATTACACTTCATTTAATGAGTTAGGCCGTGTGTAAATCGCGTTAAAATGGGGGTTAATTTTTATCCACTGGCTGATTTTTTTACATTTCTGCAGGAGTAAAAACAAATTGACTTTTTGCTGTTTCAATTGGATTAAATGGGATTTTATTTGAAAACTATTTTCAATAATTTCCCAAAAGAATTGAAACGAAAATCCTTTCTCTATATTTTCTTGTTTTAAAATAATACGGAATAGATTTCACAGAAATCATCAAAAGTCCCTTAATTATTTATTATTTTCAGTAACAAAAATATTGTTGTGTGATTTGTGTTCATGATTAAGGTTATCCATTCTACTTTATCCAATTTAAGCATATTTTGCGTATAAACTATAGCGAAACGATTGCAATCACAACATTTTTGTAATAATCCATTTCCAAATACCAGTTTTAGTTTATTTTAAAGCGTTAATTACATTTTCTTGTAAAAAAGATATGCTTTTTGATTCTTACTTTTTATACTGAATGATGTGCTATTTTCCCGCCACATGTGAACGCTGGTAATGACGATTACCACGATTTTGCTTTCCATCTCTCTCACTCCTCAGAAAGTATTACCAAATGTCAAAAATTAGCCACTGGATAAATTTTAGCGAGCTGTTGAGCAGGTTAAAATTTAGAACTTTCTATTCACCATACAAATGTCAAAAATTATACACTGTATATAACTTTAACTTAATTGACACACGGCCTTAATGAATAATGCTGCATGTTCTCCAAAAGAGGTAAATTTGCCGAAAATTCTTAAACTGCAAAAATGATCTGATATCAGAAATCAATTTAGTCGGACTTAAGCCGAAAGGTACTAATTGAAATGTTATAGATAAGCTAAGAGTGCCCGCTAAAGGCCAGAAAGTTAGATTAAGTAAACAAAGTAATGGCTACGTTTATACCGTGGACAATAACCGGGACTAAGCCTTTGGTTTAAGTCCCATCGTTGTAAGCACATCGAACAAGGACTAAATTGTTTAGGTCCGCCCATTATTTATAAAACCTGGGCTATAATAAATTTAACTATTCATTCTATCTTGCGCATCAATCTTCTATCTAAATTCAACTGCCATATTCTAGTAGAAGCTACAATAGCAAGGTTTGGCATATGAAATAAAAAAAAACATTTCTATAGGGAAATGCCCCCACAAAATGGATGGTATTAAATCATAAAACGATCTATTGACGAACTTCTCATACAAATATAATTGATGCATTTGCATTGGATTTTTTTTTAATTACCTTCAAAATTTATCGAAAACAGATTCTTTTACTGAAAACGATTCAAAAGAGGCAAACAGAATTAAATGTTTATACTTTTTCTATTACGCTCTTCGAGTAGAGATATTTCAGTCGATTTTCGGGAAATTTACTCACTGAACTAACCTTTGCCAGAACCGTAAAAGGGGTAGTCCCCAATTTTTTTATATTCCATATTCATATACGTCTCGCATCTGGGGCAATTGCTTTTCCTCGTGTACCGAAGATTACTTTTAATAGGAAAAGTGACAGATAAGTATATATAATGTCAGAGATTAAGTAAGATCTTTACCTTTTATCTCTGTGAATTAAAAGATAACCATTGCAAAAACTAAAGTTTTTTTTTAAAATAACAAACAATTTTATTTCCGTACATTTAGCGTATTTTCTATAACTAATTTTTTTTGTCTAGACTCTTGAACTCCGAATTAGGGAAGATCCACAGTATGTAAAACAAGTATAACCCTGTGGGATAAACAGAAAACAAAAAAAAACACCTTAAGATTGATTTTATTAAACGGCTTGCATGAAGTTCTTTTTAAGCTTCAATTTGTAAAATTTTCTAGTATAAATTTCAAATAAACTAAAAATGGGTTTTTGAAAATATATAACTGCAAAAATGTTTTAATCGTTTCGCTATATTTTATATGCGAAATATGCTTAACTTCATGAATACAAATCATGCAACAATATTTTTTTTTACTGATAATAATAAATACTTAAGGGGTTTTCAATAATTTCTCTGAAATAATAAGAACAAAATAAAAAGAAAGGAATTTGCTTTGGAAATGATTGAAAACAGTATTGAAATGAAATCCCATATAATACAATTGACATAGCAAAAAGCCTTTTTTTTCCCTGCAGACATATCAAAAATTAGCCAGTAGACAAAATTTAAACCGCATTTTAACGCAATTGACACACGGCCTAAGAAAAATTATTTATATATATTGTTGACACAATTCTCAAATATGATACTTAAATTATTTATATCTGAACGCGGTCCATCTGAATGTACTTTTCTCAGTAATCAACCATACATTATATGTGGATTGGGATGTTGAATAAAATTACATTACACCAACGACACACATGCAAATACTTCGTGTGAAGCACCGGCTAATTTTGACATAACTTATAACTAACCACACTTCTCTAGTGCTCTATTATCTTTGCTAAAAGTGTCATAATCAGTTGAGCTTGAGAGAAGCATGTGCGCGACTATTAAATCTTTATAAAAAGTTGTTGTGCAATAATGGTAAAAAATTAGTAATCCAAAAAATATTTTTCATCTATTAATACAATAAAACCGATGCAAAATGTTTTCACTATTATTCCGTGACACTGCTCGTGCTCTTCGCAGTTCGTTAGTTTCCAAGTGCTATCTTCCAAATGCAGTCATCGCCGCCTTTGATTATTCCACCTTTACGACTTCTGACTTCATCTATGAGAATTCTGATGAAACTGCAACTCTACTCACTCGGTTCGTTAAATACCTAGCGATGGAGAACTCCAAATTTGATCCAATTGTCCGAACCACAATCCGATATCCCGATTTCTTTCCCGTCGAGGACTCGCGCACATTTAAGCAAGAGCTTAATAAGATCGATGTAGCACAGGTTCCGCATTTAATTATTTTTGCCTTTACCTATAAATCAAATGGAGATCCACAGAAATTTGTCAGAATCCTTAATGAAGTTGATACGTTCTGTGAGAATAATTTGCCACACATGGATTATGATACTATTCTTCGGACGCTATACGCATTCATGTTTCTCATGCCCAATAAGATTACAAAGACTTCATTCTATAACGCTGCATTGCAGCGTTTGGTTGATGGCTTCAACCAGGAGCTGCCAAAGGAGAAGTTTGTCAAAGCGTGCTTCTACTTGGGATTGGGGAAAAAGAATAAAAATAGCACCCATCTACTGAATAAGTTCATTTCTATAAATCTATCCCAGTATGTACCTGAATTAACAGGTATGGATCTATCCATCATTGGCAATGCTGCTTTTAAGGCCAGTCTACCTATTGAAAATCCAGAGTTCCTTAAAAAGATTACATCAGAACTTTTGGAATTAGATTCGGTTGTTGACGATGCTTTGTTGGTCAACTTGACCAAGGTAATGAGAATCAATAGAGTAAAGTCCACTGCAGTCTGTGAAAAATTGGATGCCATTTGTACTGAGAAGGTGCTAAGAGAGTTCCAGACTCCTGGAATTGCGCATATATTCGCCTATTTCGCCGAAAGCCAATGGAACAACAAGAAAACCTGCTCCCTGTTTATTAACGAAGCGATGTGCAGAATTCGGGAATCACCCAAAAAAGTAAGAGCCAAAGATCTGGCAACATTCCTCTGGTGCTGTGCTCACTTACAGTTGGGTGAACTTTTGACGGAAAACGATCTCAGATGCATAGACCAACTGGCGCAGGATATGGTAGAACACGACGAATACAAGTACTTCTCAGATCAACTGATTGACACTACGCTCTGCCTCTGGATGCTGGGTCATCATTCAAGAGGACTGGTTGCTGAGGTTACCAGCATGCGGTTGAATCCAACTTTAAAAAATCCAGATCGTGTGAAGCTTGACACTCGTCATAAGGTGCTAATAAGTTGTATAGCTATAGAAAAGCCCGAATGGCTGCTGAGGGATAGAAAGCAGGTATTTATCGAATCACATATAGCGCCAGATTATTTAGTCAAGAGCAGAGAGGGTCTGAAAAAAACCTCTGAAAAATTGAAATCCGAGGGAACCGATGCAAAGTTTGTGTCTCCAATTGAGGGCATTAATATAGCCGGCATGTTAGTAGAACTTTCAAAAGACCAGAAATGCTATCTAGAGGTGTTGGAAAACGAGCATATACTTCGGTTCAACGATGTTTTAAGTGCTCTAATGCAGCTAAAAATAAGGCTACTCAAGCATTTGGGTTACAACGTAGCTGTGGTAAGTTGCAAGTTAAATTTCCTCTTTGGTGAGGTTAATGATGTTGGTTTTTGTTTTTTTTACAGATTCGAACGAATGAAATTGAATCAATGAGTAGCATAAGTGACGTTCTGCGTAGTTTGGAAGAGCCTAAAGTAAAAAAAAGTGTAGTTGCGTAAGTTTATTTGATACGAGCCAACATAGTTATGTAAATACAAACAAAATGTATTAACTAGTTGAATAAATGGTTTTTAAGGAAGAGAGGTATATAACTTGTAGTAATAAATAATTTGCATTTGAGTATTTTCCAATGAGAGCGGTAACTCGCACATAGTCAACGAAGACAGGTAAGCGCAGCTAATGACAAATAATATCCTTTGTAGCGATACGCTGTACCGAGCTAAGTCTAGTCTCGACCGCCTGTTCACGATGATAATAAAGAATTCTGGCTACTTCATCAAGGGTACAACGCTACCAAAACATTCAATATTGAAAAGAGGTTACATGATAGTAAACAGATGTCTTTGATTTCTTCAACATGTGCTTAAGTTACAAGTTAATACACAGGGGAAAATCTTCCATAAATGCGTGCAACTACTAGCATACGGCGAGGACAACGATATTATCGGTAAAAGGTCAAAAAGATGTATCTACCTCACTTTTTAATTAAGTGAAAAAGAAACTACAATATTCGTTTCTGTTTTTGTTGACGGTTTTTGAAGGCAATTATTCAAAGGCAAATTTTACAAGCTATGCAGCGACTATTTGTGAGTCTAAAATGTCTAGGATATGCAGAACAAACAAGAAAATCCGAAAAGTTTTCCGATCCCAACTAGAAGGCTAATGCAGTACCTAGTGGATGACTTCGTCTTAAAGAGGACGCACAAATAGAAAACATGTTCACCTCTGACTGAAGGTCGCAGCTAAAAAAAAATTGATTTAACACTTAAGGAAGACGCACAAGTAGAAAACAACATGTTCACCTCTGACTAAAGGTTGCATCTAGAGAAAAAAAATTATTTAACACCAAGCACCATCTGAAGCAAATTTGTATGGTCAATTCTCCATTAATACGAATTCGTTAGCGTCTAATGTCGAAGACCAAATGCGACTATCTCAACAAGCTATAGGATCAGATAAGATTAGCCGCAACTAAAGTGCTGGGTTTCTTCGGGCATACCAGCAAGATTATCCCTGTTTAACGAAGAATTATTACAAATGGTAGCATTAAAAAATATCAACAATGGTAAAAAAGCTGCCATTGAACTTTCCACGCAAAGCAGAACGTAAGAACACTGGCCTTAAACAGCATCAACAGAGACAAACTTTAAAACCAATGCCGAAACTTGTAGGTCTGTGCAGGATGATGATGAATACTCCTACTAGGTTTGAACGACAACATGTGCATTGTCATGTGCATGACATTATAGGTCGACCAAACGACAAAGTAAATGCTATCAACAAGAAAGAACACACAAAATCGACAAATTGGACACTTAAATCGTCACACTTAAGCACCTATTCCAGCTCCAGCGGAAGAATCTCCAAGATGGAGTGTCAACAGTGCCAGAACTAGCCGTCGAGGAAAGTTCATTTTTTCGTATTACTCGTACTTTTAAGTTTAGTAAGGTTCTGGTGCATAAAGGGAAGAAAGATCTTCGAGTTTGCATTGTTGAAGTCCTGCTTATATTTAAATTAAATGTCATATCTGCGTAGAGTTGAGATGAGAAATATTTGATTACATCAACAATGTCATTAATAAACAAACTGAATAGCAGAGGACCTAATATAGATCCCTGTGCTACTCTGCTTCTTAAAGCACCAAAATCAGAAATAATGACATCATATACAATAGATGCTTTCGGTTGTTTAGAGAGCTATGAATTAGTTTCAGTGCAGATGAAGACAAATCAAATTTGTGTTCTAATTTTCTAAGTAAAATTTTCATTTTTAAAAATTGTAATTGTAAAATTGTATTTTACTTAGAAAATATTATAATATATAATTTTTTATATATTATAATATAATATAATATTATAATATTTTTTATATAATTTTTTTTCTTTGCATTTTTTAAGACCTCGACGACCTTATCTCTGCACGTTTTATAACTAACTTCCTCATCACCTAAAAATGCTGTTAGTTATGAGAAAGAGAAATGCCTCTGATAACGGATCCCGTCAAATAGCACCGATAACAAGCACGGACAACGTCTTGCAAGTATACATCTGAAGCGTAATTTTTACTCAAAACTTGATTATATTGCTGACATTACAGCAATTCAGAAAATACGATGGTATGAATTAGGGATGCAAAAAAGTGAACCATGCTATACTTATTTTAGGTGTCACCAAAGGCTGGATACATTAAAATGCCGATTCGTTGTGCCGACTTTAAGCGAAAATCGTCAAGAAAACATCTGACTATTTAAAAAAATGTCTCTTTTTTGAAAAAAAAAAAAACATGAGTCGCTTTTTTACGCACATCACCATAATTAGCTTAGTTTATTTTTTTGAGATCTTTTACAACTTTTAGTGAAATTCCCATCACCATAGTAGTATATTAGACCATATATCTCCAAACTGTTTCCTGCTGAACAAGTGCAAACGTTTTTAAAATCTACCCACTACCACATTATAGTAAAATTATGTGGCTTTTAAAAAGAACAAATGACATAAAACCATTGACTTATTATATATGGACTGCTAGTGAAATGTCATTTTCATGCGCTTCTGCTAGAAAATATGTTCAAAAACAGCACAGGCTATGTTGTTGTTCACTACGGATTAGCAAAGAAACACATGCCACCATCAAGCGATCGCCTTGTCACTTTCAGATATCAACTGGAACTGACAGTTTACTTATTTTTACCAACAGAAATTTTGACAGTAACTTATTTAGAAGATTTTTATGGAGAGGTGTTTTTTTTCGTTCTTACTAGCTCTCGCTTTTACTACGGGAACAAATATATCGATATCTTCCCGGAAAAATGTATTAAGTGACATATTTAAAATTTTACAGGAGACGAAAAAAACTTCATATGTAGATAATTATTTGGGTATTTTGTGTTGTACTATAAATTGTATTTTTCTATAGTTTATTTTGTATTAATGGTAGAAAACCTCAATTTATGGCGCTTGCATAAATTATAAGGTCAAGTCAAAAAGTAATTTCCTGAATAATTGTCGATCAGTACATTTTTACGGGATGTTATCGATATTATGAATATTTAAATATAAAGTTTTCGGCCAAGACCCCTTTTTGGGGCCGTTTTGTTAAAATCGTTTAATACCTTATACCATCCCATCTTTTTAATTATTATCCCCAAAATGTCGGTTTAATGGCCAGGAAATTGGAAAATTAAATTGTCACAACATACTGTTGAGATAGTTTATCAAAATCTTTTATGGTTCGACAAAAAACAACGTTTCTCTATTGCCTTAATGTAGCTTATACAAATTGTTTTTTTCCTTAATATACTTAAAACTTTAACAACAAACCGTTGTTCACAGAAAACGGCCCCAAAAAAAGTGGGCGTGGCAAAAAACAGTGTGTGGATGAAATACATATATTAAGATCGTCGAATATCTTATTATTCATAAACTTTTCCAAAATTCGTTATCGTTTGAACAAAAGAACGTATTTCTTATAAGTGGGCGTGGCAGCGTGCGAATTTAGAAATTTTAACATTAATATTGTACGCACGGACAAGGAATCTATACACCAAAATTGAAGGAATGTTTTTGTTTGCCGTCTCTTTCAACACACGTACTTTAAAATTTTAGGTTTTTCATTGAAATGAGAGAATTCTCTCTGATTATTAGAGAGTTGACATTTTCGATTTTTCATTTTTCTTTATACAAAAATACCGCAACGCGCCTAATATATTTACAAAATAGTCACCCCAACTTTTTCGGGACAATATAATTTAATCAATATTTTTGGTAAAAGCAAAAAAATTAATTGAAAAAAAAGTTTAAATAAAAATGCTGAATAAAAATATGATATTTGACACTATGACAGTGTTATACTCTTTGGATGTTTGCCAGAGTTTCGCTGATGTTCCTCCCATATTTGACTTTAGTTCACTTAGCTTCATATGGAAACGAAAGCACTGGATAAAACGTTTTGGACATCTCCGCAGTTTAATCAGCTAGGAGATTTCTCGAGCCCATATTTGTGTAAATATCCTCGAAAGCAGGTTGTACAGTTTGGAACAGGCTGTTTCCTGATTGGTCTATCTTTCCGCGATTATGCATATAACATATTCATTTTTCCGAAATTTCGCTCGCTTCCAGTATAAATCAGTTTTAGGTCTTGTGACAATATGACATCTAGTAAAGCCTTTTATCTTTTACTGATCCCTGCGTTATCTCATTGAGGAGACCTCGCACTGAATACTCCAACTACGATGTTTGGACTAGGGCTTCTCATTATTTTTCCTTCAAAGGCGTAGTCGCAGCAATCCCAAATTTGAGTTATTTTTGAGTCATTCGCTATCTAAAGGTTTCACCCAGACTTTTTTAATTACTAGGTTGCCATTGTTGTTTTTCAAAGCAAGAGATGGTGGGACGTCACCTACCAACATCTTTGTTCAAGAGACCTGACTACAACTTGAGATTCATAAATGACCTGTTGTGCGAATATGTTGAAGCAGCTTATGAAGGTTGTTCATATTTTCCATCCTAACTGAGACTGTAGATGCCACCGTTGACTCCATCTTGGGAGTACACTATAATCTTATAGTAAATGAAAAAGTGCCTTACTGTCTACTGCGACCAAGACTTTAGTTAAGGGTTCATACCCTATCTACGGTCGAAGTACTAGGCACCCAGCGTTCACCTCTTTCGAAGTTTGTCGGCATCACCTTGGTGAGTTCCATATGATCGCATTGTCCACAAAAAAAAAATACACGAAAAAAAAATGATTGTTCGATTCAATACTTTATTGCAAAGATTACAGAAAACTTGTGAATAAACATTCAGCCCAATGAAAGTATATTGTTTTATAACGAATCATTATTTTAATGGTTGATTGCACTTATAAAAAAACAATTTACATGCCTAACAACATCTTTTGCTTTTTTAATTGTTTAACAATAACAAATCAATTTTGTAGGCATAAAACTGTAGAATGTAAATATTTTACAATCATTTCTCATAGATATACATAAATTATTTTGAAATAAAAATATTAAAAAATAAAACAAATAAATATTTATCACAGAAAGGGAAATTAATAAAAAAAACTGTCGAAAAAAATGTTCAACGCAAAGTTAAATATTTTAAAACCAGCCCCAACCCCATTATTATAGAAACTTTAGTGGTTAACTCGACAGCTTTTGTTGCACCACTTGCTAGGGTTGTAAATATTTCCACTTTAGTCCAATCACTTAGTCCTGCCAAATTCTTGCAAGCTGCTCGCATGTAATATGATGTATTTCTTTCCAATCCATCAACCATGTATTTGACTCCTGTAATCATTACCACAAATAAAAATAAATACGTTACAACTTTCCTTGCGAAACGCTACTAACCTTTGACAAAATAAAAATCCTTTTTGTCTGCAAAACTCCAATTTCCTGCTCCGTATTTGAATTCATTTTCTGTCAAAAATTCCACTCGATATCCCATAGTATTCATATTCTCCGGTATGTCAGTGTATTTAACCGAGCGAATGTCCAGCTCCAACGCATCGGAATACTGTAGAAGCAATTTAAATCTAGACGGTTTCACGGGCTTGTGGCCTCTTTTCAGTCGAATTGTACGCTCCAGTGTACCCAATGAATTTGCCACCTTACATTTGTACTCTCCAAATTGTGACTCATTCCGCACTTGTATCTGCAGCACGGAACTGAAATCGTCCCGAAAAATTCGATAATCGGATTTTATATGGCTACTGATTGCTTTATTTCCATAGATCCAGGTGAAGGTAGCTGGCGGTTCGGCTACTGCATCGCACGATAAATTCACGAAGCCACCTACGTATGCATAGTAAACACTTGTACTGTCGTTGTTCACCCATAGAGGTTTGTCTGCAATAAATGGACATATCTCGCTTATTCATGGTAAGGGTCATTTTATTGGTAGTGAAAATATTTTGAAGTCACTTTGACTAAAGTGGATGGGTGTTTGCAAAATGACTACTTCAATGTAAATGGGTGTATAAATGAGGATTGACAAGCTATAACATTTTAAAACATAAAAAGTCTTGCATAACTAAAAGTTGATCTTGAAAAGGTAAAAGCAGAGAATAAAACGTTGGAGGTTTTACGAGTACCCATTAAAAATGTACGCTTAACATCAAATACCAAGACGGTTCTTATACATTTTCGAGTAAAAACACAAAACCTATGAAAGGAATGAGGAATACATTTTTAAATGTAAATTAAAATTTGAAAAAAAATTTCCCGTTATTGGCCAAAACCAATTACCTGTAACTCATGAAACTGTAATAGTAGTATACAAATTAAATTTTATTCAATTTGGCCAAATAGTTTGCGAGAAATTGACAATTTTCTTTATATGGCCTATATGCAAAAATCCGTTATGTGGATTTTCTTGAAAAAACGGGGTATGCAATTTTGTTGGAACTAATATTCTTATAAGTTATAACATACATGAAGTTTAATGAAAATCGTTGTAGCTGATTTCGAGATAATTGAGGTTATGTATAATTTTTATATGGCAGGTCCCGGGAATAAAGTCTAAAAGCAAAAAAAAAAATGGCTTAGAATTATGACCAAGCAAACGCTGGATTCACAGTTTGAAGAAAATTGGATCAGTCGTTTAGGCTGGAGAGGCTTGTACGGACAGACGGACCGACGAACCGACGGACGGAATTCTAAAAACCACTTTTTTGAGTCCCGCTATCATCGTAATGTTAGAATCAATTTAAATATCGAGGTCGAAAATTTTCACGAAAACAATACCTCTCTCTTTATAAGAGAAAGTTAATAATTAAATCAAAATTGATGGAAATATCTGAAAAAAAGTTTTTTATTTTATAATTTGTCTGTCTTTCGGTCAGTTCTTAGCTGTCTGGAACCTTAACGGCTGTATTTATTTAAACCAATTTTGATACATGGAGTACATGGGCTACATGCATTTTGGAATAAGAATTATAAGTCCAAAACTAACGATTTCAAAGCCGCATACGACATTTTTAGAGACGAACTATACAGAACCATGTCTAGTTTTGACACACCGCCCAAACTCGTCCGTTTGTTTAGGATGAAGAATTCTCGCTGTTCCATTAGGGTCGGAAAGGACCTCACCGACACATTCGGTACCAAATCTTGAAAACCGCTGTTTCTTCGGGCTAAGAAGGCAATTAAGTAGTAAAGCAATCAGTCGAACTACTAACGAGATCCCATATAAGATATTGGTCAAAAAACTCCACCAATACTCGCTCGCAGAGTCTGTCATTCCCAGCCAGACGTTTGACGCAGTAGTGGAAGATTTCGCCTTAAGTGGCGCGTACAAGTAGAAACCGACATCAACCAACTTGGAGTGCGTAACTGGATGCAGTTAGCTAAGTACCGGGCTAATTGGGGAGGCATGTTGGTTGAGCCCTAGGTTCATTTCGGACTGTAGCGCAACTTAAGTAAGTAAGTAAGTTGACAACGGAATGAACAAAATAGCAACACTTTAAAAAAAGGACTGCTCATAATGGCTGGCGCGTAATAGCCGGCATGTTGCTAATCCGCCTTGGTTAACTTCTCAATCAAGGAAAAACTCGTTTATTACGAAACAGAAAAAGGCTCGAAAACGAATGATTCTAATGATGACGTCCATACAAAAGTAAAGAAAGGATAACGACGTCCATATTAGCACCTGGAAAGTTGGAACACACAACAGAAAAGGAGAAAAGGAAATGCAGATGCAGTGAAAACCCCATAAAATCCGTTCAGCATTTTTCGAGGCGCATTCTCTATGAATTGAGACTTTATTTTATACAATGTATATAACGACATAGAAGATCGGTGTAGTTGTTGGATAAATGTTCATTGCGTTTGACCAAAGGTTGCGCCATCATGTTGGTTTGTAAACAATGAATGACATTTGCCTTTATCAACCGGTTGCTTGAAAAATGAGTGTTCTGTAGGTGCACCTTGCTTTGAAGAATGACTTGCATTTCCATATAAAGAACAATTGAATCTACGAATATTGCTGACAGAACTTCCATGTCGTTTGGAATCCGGCAAACAGTCGCTCGAATGGTTGACGAATTTTCTGGACCGACGATGCACATTTCACACTCTCTGCCACTGTTAACAAGCAAAATTATCAAATTTGGAGAACAGCGAATCAACACGAGATAGATGAAATACGATTGCACCACCAAAAAGTGACAGTTGAATTTCTGCCGAAACCGTAATCCGGCCATTTTTCTTCAGAGAAGGCGAAACAGTCGATGGGAACCCATATCAATGGATGTTGGCTCATTGGCCTACGAATTTGTGAAAACGGTATGGACGGTTATTGGACGGTTATATTTCAACAAGATGCTGCAAATAAAATAATGCAGTTTCTGCAACTAAAATTCCCTGGACGTGTGCTATCAAAAATTGTTGACAATCCAGATTTTAGAATTCCGGACTTCTTTGTGTGGGGTTATTTGAAAGCAAATGTACGCCAGCAAGTCTTAGATATCGATATCGTCTATATACCACTCAAGATGATAATGAAAAAATCAGCAAAATGGTACAATTTGTTTAAGTCAATACAGGCGGCCACTTTATAGATGTTGTATTCAAAAACTAGTCAAAATTAATGTTAAAAGACAGTTTAATGAAAATACCTCATAAATGGGAATCTGTTTTTTTTTTCTTTTTTCAAAGTTATTTAGTGTTCTGATACCGACAAAAAAGATGGCGCGCCCTATATGTTCGCACATATTTATAGCTGCTGATACTGCACATCTATTAGTCCATCAGAAGTGTAAATTATCTTTATACACCGACTTGTTTTCATACATTTTCACGTTACTTTTAGTCCACCATAGTTTGATTTTGACTCTTTTCTCCATGTAGCTTATTCTTTTTTTTCGAAGTCATATGAAGTTTTAAAGAAAATATGTTGATTTTGCTTAATACTGTTTATAATGTGAATAGGGTTGTTCAGACAGTTAAATAGATTTTTACAATTCTAACTTTCTCTTACGAAGAAAAGGTATTGTTTTCGTGAAAATGTTCGACCTCGAGATTTTTATTGATTCTAACATAACGATGATAGCGGAACTTAATAAATTGGTTTTGGAATTCCGCCCGTCGCGTCGGTCCTTCGGTCCGTATATCCGTGATGGTCTCCCCAACCTGAACGGCTTGACAGATTTCCTTCAAACTTCGTATCCAAGTTTATTTTGGTCATAATTCTATGCCATTTTATTTTGCTTTTAGCCTTGTTATTAAGGGTACCAGCCATATAAAAATTATACATAACCTCAATTTGCCCGAAAATAGCTTTAACGATTTAGATTAAACGTTATATATATTATAAACATATTAGTTCCAACAAAACTGCATACCCAGTATTATTTTTTTGAGAAAATCCAGAGATTTTGAGAAAGAAAAGTTCAATTTCTCGCAAATTGAATGAAATTTAATTTATATACAGAGAAAGTTGCGTACGACCCAGTCGTGCACCCACCACTCGTTTACACTTGTTTTTTTTTTTTAAGATTTGAATTCCAAATCTGGTAATCTTAAGTCGAAGTGGGTGATCCTCAGAGGGACGGATTGATTTTAAAAACTATAAAAACTAATACACCTCTATGAGGTATAATCTTAAACAGAGAAATAAACAAAGAAAATATGTTTATTAAACTTTTCTTGAAAAATTTCAGGCATTCAAATGTTTCTTTAGATACAGAGTATGTTAGCAAACATAATTAACTATTTAAATGGTTCTTAATCTGCGGAGCCGTTACACACAAGGTGGGCTAAAATAGATCACCCTATTGGAGGATGCTTTTATTTTTGCAAATGGCCGCCAATTTCAAATCTGTTTTGACGTTTGTGGACTAGACGGATCTAGAACACAAGTGAATAAGCCATGGATCGACACACTCTCCAAGAACGCGGAATAATCAAAGTGGACGATTTTTCGACCAAAATCATGATGAGCGATGAGGCTCATTTCCACCTCAATGGGTACGTGAACAAGGAAAACTTTCGCTTCTGGGGCACCGAAAATCAACGAGAAATGCACTAGGAGCCATTGCGCTGTTCACGATGGAGGAGTCATTGGGCCATTTTTTTTAGAGAACGCCGGTGGTCAAACGACAACAGTGGACGGTGCACGCTACAGGGCCATGTTAACCGCGTTTTTTTTTGCCGCAATTAGACGAATTGGGACTGGAGGTTCCAACAGGATAGAGCAACTGCACACACTGCACGAGCCACAACCGATATTCTGAATGCCAAACAACATCGGATGACTTTTTTTTGGCCCACCATAGAAAAAGACGTCAAAAACCAAGTTTAAAAAATAAAAAGTTCAACTAGAAGTAGATTTTTTTAAATGTTTTTATTGGTGTGGTTTTGGATGCAGAATTATTAAGGCAGTGTGCCAATTGCGTTAAAATTTTAGCCAGTGGATAAATTTTCACATTAGTATCTAGTGGCTAATTTTTGACATTTGATATACCTACTGAGGGGTGGCGGAGATGAAAAGCACCTGCATAAATGTCCAAAATTAGCCAGTGGGTAAAGTTTAACCCCCATTTTAACGCAATTGTCACACAGCCTAATAGTGTTGTAAATACTTAAAAAAATAATTATTCTGAGGATGAAGACTTCTGGCACATTAAAAAAAAAACAATTATGGAGAGATGGACGAACATAACGAAATAACTTCAATGCAACGCATTCATTTATAGACGCAGCAATCATTTTGTGAAATGCCTACAATCTTTAAAAGCTGCATTTTGTACAAATTATTTTGACCACAATACAAAGTTCTGAAAGTGTCGCTGTTACTTCACTCCTTGTAGCATATTAATGGCATTTTCAAAGGGCAGAAACAGAATAATATATTAACGCACATTTCAGAGGCTTTTACGAATTAACTCGCCACCATAATGGCTATAAAGTCTCATTTTAATTAAGGTAATTCAAGCACATTAACAAGGCAACAGAATCCTTTAGTCATTATTTTTTATATCGCTTATGGCAGAAATTCAAAAAATCACAGAATAATTTCCACGATATGAATAAAAAAATCCTTTTCTATTCACTCTTATACTTCGAACAAAAAAAATGCAAAATACAATAAAAACATTTCGAAAGCTTTTTGTTTTCTTTCGGTAAAAATAAACAAGGTGGGGCAACATTGTTCTGGGAATTCGTTGTTAGCTTGTTTTTCCGTAACTTCATTTGTATCCCTTGGTATATTGGAATATTCTACAGAATAAAACCGTACGGCATCTATTCAGGATAGTTATACAGACTTGTGTACACAAACATAAAATGTGCTACCTAACAAGTTTGCTCCAATTTATCAAAAATGCTGTGTTCTTTTATGATATTGCAAATCCAGAAATTGCACTTTTATTGCCTACTGTGAATATAGAAAAAGAACATTTTTTCGGGTATGGCGTGCCCATAACTAATATATAGCTTTGTTATGTTTGCAGATGCTGGGGATTAAAATAAATATGTATCTTGTCTTGGTAGTGAATTACGTCTGATTGTTTTTTCCTCGGTACCCTTTTTATAACATAACGTTTCAAATAGTGGATTGAAGTGGACGGAGAGGATACAACCAGTAAGAAGGATATGATTATTTGAGAGCAGTATGACAGGTAAAGTAAACTTAAGATTTTGTCAAAAATTCGTCAAAGGTTTGCACTATGTCTAGAATCCAATTCTCTTTAAAAAAAAAAGATGAAGAATATATTGGCGTTGGTAGGGTTTATTTCTACAAGTTTTTTTTAGTATTTATTTATATCATTCAATGTATGCTTACACAGTAAGAATTTACTTCTTATAAGTTAGTGTTAAGCTAATAATAAAAATAAAAATGTGTTTTAAAAAAAATTGAATAGGTTAAAAAAACAATTCAAAAGATTAAAGTAACTAATTTTGATTATTTAATATTACGGTACATGAAATTAAATAAAATTAAATTAAATACACCTTAAGCAAAAAAAGCAATATAAGAAAAAAAAGTAAAATATATTTTTATAGTAACATATATAAAAAAATGATTTATAAAAACTAAAAAATTTGTTTGAAAATAGATTTTTAGTTCTCTACGAAACTGTGCTTCACCTCTCACTCTCCTAAGGTGCCTTGGTAGAGAATTCTACAGTCCAAACAGTTCATCAAATTGACCGGAGATACATAAGACATATGCATCCGATATTTTGAACATCCGAACATTAAATGTCGCTACAGTTAGAGAATTTTGTCGCCCTTGACAATTATCTGATCTTGGTCATGTTAAATATCTGTAGCGAACGATTTTGATGCCTATTGCGACACAGACGACCTCATTGCTTGCCAATATTTTGCTTCTTCTTTCTTTTACTACCATTGTCATCATATCCCTATCCTACCATTTTCATTTTATGTTGCTATTCCTATTTACTTAGTGACGCTACAGTCCAGAATGAACCTCTGCCTCTACAACCCTGCCCCTTTAATTAGCCCGGTCCCCAGCAAACTGTCTTTAGTTTCGCACTTCAAGTTGGTTTATGTCAATTTCTACTTGTGCGCGCACTTAGGATTTTCCACAATTGCGTTCGACATATGGCTGAGAATCAAAGACTCTGCGAGCATGTATGTATGTATGTACATTCGCCCTACATATCCTAGGCATCCTTAACGTCCATGCGAAGTTTTATGACTAGTTTTATGTCACTGTACAGTTCGTGAAGTTCTTTGTTTAATCTTCGTCTCTACAACACTTCAACGCGAACGGGTCTGATGATTCTACGAAGGATTGTTCAATCGAATACTTTGGCGCCATAGAGCAGGACTGCGGTAGGGGCAAAATAAATTCTTCGTTTTGTTTCTGACTTAGTTGTCAAAGTTAAAAAGCAACATTAAAGTTGTAGCTTTCAATGGTGACTTGCTCTTCAATTTGATCTTGTATGTCGTTTCGGGTAGAAAGCATAAACTTACATCCATTAACTAATAAGCCTGTTTTCGCTTCTTTTTCTCTGCTAACAATCGTTTTTATGATATCATATTGAATCCGACCAATGGCGTCAATATCGTCGGCGTATACTAGTAGTTGGTAGCGAATGTTCCGGTAATATCGTCGCTGACCCTGTAGATCAGTGAGATTTCTCCACCCTCAACCTGCATAGATTGACGAGTTTGAACGATATACCATAACTAGACATGGCTTTGTAAGGTTCGTTGCGATGAATAGGTGGTGGGTATCATTTGGCCTAAAATCACACTGACAGGGGCCGATCAGGTTGTTGGTGAACGATTTAAGCCGTTCACATTTTACAGTACAAGTTAAGAAGGTCTTCTTTTTGGTTCGGGCAAGCGATTCTGAGATTTCGAACAAATTTTTCTTATGACATTGTGTATTTTGCTCACCAAATCATCTACAACGGCTTTATATAGCACGACAGGGAGGCTGTCATTTCCAACAACCTTGTTGAGCTTAAATTTAGGTATACCTTGCTATATTAACGTCACTTAAGTTAGGTTTTCTCTATCGTCGTTATTATCAAATGATTTGTTCTGCCTGACAGCGGAAGATGTACGTCATCGCCACCGTTTAACAGTCTGTAGAATTAGTTCTTCCATATTCCCAGCATCAAGAATATCTCCTTCCCATCTTGCCTTACTCATTTAGACGTTTTAAACAGCGATAAGAGTTACGAACATCATTTTGGAGTGACACATCCTATTTGATCGTGCGTTCTTCTTTCTGATTGAAGATTGACATTAATCGCAATTCAGCGGGAAACGGACTTAAGGCGCACAATTTACCGGGGACTACTGTAGTTCATTTGCTTAAACTAAACATATTTGATAGAATTTCGTATGATTTATCTAATCTGTTCATGAACAACAACGTTGCTATAATTGAAAAGCATAATTGGTAATTGTCTTTTACTTTTTACTGCTTTTTATAAATTGTCTAGTTGATATTAAAACGAAACTTATAAATTCAACAAGTTTATCCAAATATATTTGAATTTTAAATCAAAACATTAGCAGAAAATCACTTTTTGATCAAGGTTTATTTTTCTGAAATATATGTTTGGCAGTCTAACCAAATTGAACCTATTTGTACCAATAATCTGTATTCAGTCTTCGTTTGTTTCAATCTGTCATGAGTCTTTTATACGATCAACCCTAATCTCGAGTAAGGTTCATCTTTGGTGAATTTTGGTGAAAATTGACATAATTTTGCAATGATTGCTAGAACCTATTTCTCAATAAAATTTCAGTTCCATCATGTTTTTTTGCTTCCAATGATGCTTGGAACTATGGCTTAACTCTTTTGATATTCTTGCCATCAGATAGTGGATTCGAATGTTTTCAATCTTCAATTACGGTTATATGACACCGTCGATAAGGATGAAAGTTCAAATAAGAAAAAATTATGGATAGTTTGTTTAAGTTATTCTAGCCCTCCTTTCAATAAACAGAACCTTTAAAGTTGTCACAACCATCGTCAATCTGTTAAAGCTGTTACATGTTTGCCCCACTTATTCGATTATGTTTAGAAACACCCATTTGAATTGCAACAGCTTGTCACGCCATCATTAACATCATGTACGCATTTGATTTGTTTCAGTATTTAAATGACATGCTTCACCGGTTTACAGTAACCGAATGTAAAGTAGTGCATTAAATGTGAACTCTTTTTACGAGTGTTGTGCGAAATACTATCAATAAATCAAACCGCGTGTTGTGCGGTCGTTTACACAAAACCCATAAATTGGAATTTCCCAACAACAGGCTCTATCGAATGGAGTAGATAAATTAG
Organism: Rhingia rostrata; assembly: GCA_949824845.1. Lineage (NCBI taxonomy): Eukaryota > Metazoa > Arthropoda > Insecta > Diptera > Syrphidae > Rhingia > Rhingia rostrata. The sequence goes on from OX463755.1 coordinate 58,293,262, forward strand.
ACTTAATCTTTTAACTGAGCCATTAAGTCTTTATCGAAAAACTAAGCAAATCCCCAAATAATGTATTCAAATGGTGAGCACACTGTATGTACATTTGCGACTAATACTTACGTTGTATTCGAAGTAGGATAGTTCTTTCTTGGACGTCAGTAACCGTTGCTGATATTTGAAATGCCCGACATGTGTATTCACCATCATCTGATTGCGTAACGCCTTTAATAAAGAGCCCATCGGACAATTGTTTAAATTTTGAGCTAGGAACTGCAAAGATAACATTCAAAATCTATTTGTTTTATTATAATCCTGTGGTCATATAGAACATAAGTCATAAATCCATATGCTACGACTACAAGCAATCATAGTATTTACTCCTTCTGTTTGCTACACTTAATATGAAACCATTTAAACACCAACCGGATGAACAACTTACGTTTTATGGGATCTCCATTCCGATACCATGATAATGTGGGCTTCGGGTCACCCTTAACCTTACAAATTATTGTGGCGTCTCTGTTCTCCTTTACCGACTGGACTGGATCTGTGTCCTCAAATGATATTTTCTCTGCAAAGAAACATTGATTTCATTATCCAAAGCTTGGGTAAAATTTGAAAATACAATAACAACATTTGCAAAATGTGACACAAATTTGCGATAATAAAGACATACGATTTACAAGTAATTCAAAGGACTTTTGGTAGTAATCGTCTTCTTCGGTAGTACGGCAGGACCATGTACCCCTATCGATTAATGCGATATGTTCGAAAACAAGCGCCAACTGGCCTGTGAACAAATTCAAAATGGGGCAGTTGGACTTTAGTTCAATATTCGAGTAGCAATAATGTTTAATGGGGCGAAATTTATAGCCCTCATATTCACTTACCGGGCTTCTCTTCTATGTGCACCCGTCCCTTAATATTGTCTATAACGATACCCAGTGGCCCCTGCCATTGGATACTAATATCCTTGTGTTTTGATCTGCAGAATATAATAAAGGAAGAGTTTACGAAGTGACTAATTTCGTCAGAAGACGGAGCGAGTGTTAGCATGTTGTTTAAATCAGTCCCCAAGTTTGGTGCTGGAAAATAGAAGAATGAATGTATTACTGTTATTATATTACGTCATTGCTAAATTGGAATTTGTTTGAAATAAAAAATGAGGAATAAGACTATATAATACGGCTAAAACGCATTGTGAAAAAATATTGTTTCTTTACTTTGCTGCAAGAGCGCCAGACCCGTTGAAAGCTTATGCCTGTGACAGGTCGGGCTTCCATCCGTTCGCAGATACGTTGCTTCCAGACGTACAGTCCAAGCGCTCTGTCATTTGCGCGATTTCTTGATTTTTAAATCGGATCTCACGTCTTTCTGATCGTCTCGAACGCGAAGGTTGGGGCATAATTCGTCTTGGCCAGAGCAATAAAATTTATTCGGTCTATTTTTTATTTTATTATATCAAATATACATTGCAGTTGTATTTTATCCTCCATTTAGGTAGATACAGGTGTTAAAAGTATTCATGTGAGGTGGTAAGTTTACTATTGGTGTACTGGTCTAATATCTTATTCTCAACAAAACGAAAATTTAATTTTCGCTAAAACTAATGCATTCCCGATTCAAAAATTAGGTACGTTCGGGTACTTTTGTATAAAGAAAAATGAAAAATGTCAAATCTACAATATCAAGAGAGAATTCTCTCATTTCAACGTCAAACTTTTAAATATGTTGAAAGAGACGACAGACGAAAACTCCCTTAAGCTTAACTGTTTAGCTTATAAAACGTTCGAAGATTAATTTTATTAACTCAAATATTACAAAAAAATTACATTAGTTAAACAAAAATAAAATCGAGTGTGAGTTCACACGCAGTGAAACTGTATTGTGATTAATTTCTCTCTGTTTACCACCTCCATAACGTATTCACATCATTTGAAATTAATTGAACTGGCATATTGACAATTGCAAGCTGGGTACTTGAAAATTGGCAAGCTCTTGGGTTTATATGAGAATTATATGCAAAAATATTGGCGTTGATTGTTGGAATTACAAAACGCGCATAAGTGCCGAACGACATACAACTTTGTTTAGACTTGAATTGGTAAAAATGTGTTTTGTTAGTTTTCAACGTTTTCAAACCTAACTTCCCTCGCCAACAAAATCGGTTTATTTACATTTCATTCCCTTACAATAACAAACAAGACGCGGTCGTTCCCATATCTAACGGCGACCGATGCTGCTTGGTTTCGGTTATCAGACGGGAACCGATATTTAGTTTGATCTAATTTTCGTAACACTTCGCAACGTCCGAAGAGAAGTTTTACTTCAAAAAGACAACTATACAAAAGTCACAATTATTCCCATCTACAAGATCTCCTGTGTGAAAACATTCAAATGGCAATCTGAGCCAAAAGTACCGTTTTACAACTGAATACATCATCAAATCTGAATACGTTCTCCTACCGAATCAGACAACATACCAATTTTCATCTTCATCTTTCAGCCTCTCTCCACCAATCTGTCCTTTTCAAAGTACCGCAATTTCCGCCACGCCCATTTTTTGGGTGCATTTTCTGTCAAAATCATTTTTCGGTCATATTTTAAAATATTCGAAAAAAAATGTATGCAAAATCATTGGTTATGAAAATATCAACATTTGGTATATATATCATTTTAACCCACGCCCTTTTTTGGAGGCGTTTTCCTACATAAACCATCTGTTTACCCAACGCCATACCATATGCAGGAGAAAAACATTGTTTTTTGTCGAGCCATATAAGATTTTGATAAACTGTCTGAACAATGTGTCGGAGAATGTCATTTTCAATATTTAGTTGTCATTAAGACCACATTTTGGAATATTAATTTTAATGATGAGATAGAACAGGGTATTAAACGATCCGCACAGCGAATTGTAGCCTTGTCTTGTTTCTATTTGAAAGTTGTTGTACTGTTACAATTACAAGGTACTCCAAAAGCACCGGCCGTAATACTTGAACGAAATGTAAAATTTCATTCTTGCGATGAGGCTTAACATTTATTATGAGTGAAAAGCAAGTAAATTGTGCACTTAAGTTTATTAAATGTTTGCGTTTTTATTTCAGATTTAGTAAGATATCTTAAATGAACCTCATTTCAGATTGTTCAATAGACTATTTTGACCAATGAATACAAAGCTCCATATAAGATGTCTAACAAAATCTGTAATCCGGATAGCAACCAATTAATGTTCTTATTGACATTGACATTGACATCACAGTACTTCGCACATGAATGCAACGAACTACAGACACATAACAGCACTGGCGACTGAGGCCATCGGCTGGGACAGATCAAGATTCAAGACATTTATACAACAGAGAGAGACGGATAGATACATAGAAGGAAAGACATATAACATAAACCTACGTGGCACAGAGGAGGAGACATAGATTTATATTGTCTCATATTATCGCACAGGTGGCGTCAGGTAAGCTGGCAATTTTCGTAGAAAACAAATGCTGCCGACGCTGGGGCTTGAACCCGCAGCGCTTGGCTTAGCAGTCAACTACGCATTCCTCTGAGCCATGGCCACCTGCAATGTTCTTATTACATTTCGTGATTCAAACTGTACAGGGAAGTCGGTTTATTAAAGTAAACAATAGATTTGAGAACTGTAGGGCCGATAAATGTAAATTTTCGTGGAGATCAATAACTCTATATATCTGTACGGTAAAGTAAGTCAAACTTTTTTAAAATTTATACATAGGTTTATACTCCAAATTGATAAGTCTCCGGATGTTAAGAGGAATAGAACTTTGAAATGGAAAAAAAGGGATGATTTTTTTTAAATTGACATGATTTTTTGTTTATTCGAAAGATAATCTCCTGGCATGAGACCCCCGCCGCTGTCTCGGACGTAGTCTAAGAGGTCCGATTTTCGATGATTTTTTTCCAACATTTGTGGTTGTATATCGACAATAACGCGGCGAATGTGACCTCTAAGTGTTCAATCTTTGCGGGCTGAGCGTAGACTACCGACTTCACATATCCCCACAGAAAATAGTCAAGCGGCGTTAAGTCCACGGTCTTGGAGGGCAATTCACAGGACCAAAAAGCAAAATTATGTGCTCACTGAACGTTTCCTTCAACAAATTAATAGTGGCAAGAGCGGTGTGTTGAAACCACATCTTCTGCACATCGTGGTTGTTCAATTGATGAACGAAAAATCATCAAGTTATAATGGCTCTATAACGGTCACCATTAACTGTAACGATTCGGCCACCAACGTTTTAAAACCGTAAAATGTACGTATTGCGCGATACGTACTTCGAACAGAACCATGATTTTCAAAATTACTTTGCACGAATTGTCATCGTTGTTCACACGTCAGCGTATTTAAGTTGAAATGCCAAATCAAACTAAAAATAAATCACTTAACAGCTGATAAAATGGCCGCCTGCTAAAATATTGTTGCCAACTAGAAGTTCTATACGTCTAAAAAAACACCCGTTATAAGACTATACGGAAAGTGTGTTATTGTTATGTGTTATGGCCTGCCCTTTTAGAGGCAGCTAGCATGATAACCGTACTACTGTGTGGGAGTTTCGACTAGATTTCAACGAAAACCGTTGGAATGTCGTGTAAGTTTACCCTATACTTGACACTTTTTTTTATTTTTATTACAGGCACCTGAAATAATGTTCAGCATCCTGCCGACATTGCTGCAATGAAACACATATAAATGCCCAGGTGTTGACTCTATAAATTCAGATGACTTGACTACGCTTATTTTTTAAAAGAACCAAATCGGTGTGTTTTATGTTGAAACTCATATTACGAGAGGACTGACTGGTAGTCCCATTTTTATATTTTACAGTTCAGTTAGATAATAGCCCGGGTGTTGCTACGGCTGGGAATCGAACCCAGACCTTCTGCGCGGCAGTTCATCGTACTAACCATCGCGCCACTGAGCCCGTCCTTAACTAAGAGATACAAACTTATGTACGAAATATATTTTCTTTATTTCTGCAAAAAATAAAAAAATAATCCAAAATAAATAGTCGTTGACTTGTAGGAAGGGTTTGAAAAAGTTCGTAAACTTCATACTGCTTTCCTGAAAAGTATGAAAAATCTACTTAAGCGGTTGTGACTTGTGACCATTGAATTTACCAAATTATTGTAAAAGATTTCCAACACGAAATTTGACAGTTTATTTATAAAACGTAAACTTATCAAGTTTTGCCCGAGACCATATATCTACCTTGGTAATATGGTCAATATAAAAAAACCTTAATCAATCATTAAAGACATCAATTCGTCTCTTCTGTTTATAGAGCTTTGATTGATGTTCGAGATCGAGATTAATTACAAGTATTTTTTTTGTCGCAATTAACGATCAGTTTAAGCATAAATCGACATTTTTGTCATTCGCACAATTGTTTTCGGTAAGCATTTGACAAATGAAGCTAGATAATAGAATTCAAATCGAAGGGATTTTCAATGTTTGTCTTTTAAATCAAATCAATCCAACCGGATTTTGTGATATGCCACAAGAATTTTTCAATGATATTTATGCAGTAGTGGAAATTTCTAATCAATCAGAATGTCAAGAGGAGTGCATAAGGGGGTAGCTTAAGTTAGACAGATGATTAATGATCAAATGGTATGTCAAACTCGAATCGGGAAAGATATTTTCACAAGAGAATACAAACTGCCAAAAATTGCATTTGCATTTGAGATTATTTTATACCAATTTAACGAAAACTTCTTTTTGCCATTTTGTATCTAATGAAATAAGTCCGTCTACATAAAAATAAGACTGTCTACATGATAATAATAAAAATAGTGATTAATTCACACTTCAAAATGTGTTTTAATTTGGTCTAATAAAAATAAAGGATGTCGTAAAAAAATCCATACTACTTTTCGGCAGTGGAAAGTTAATTTAATTATTTTTTGATAAGTTTTCAAATGCACAAACATTTATCTTCAACGACATTCCAAACGTCTTTATCGCTTGCGTTAAAATAACCTACACTATTATTTCATACAAAATGAGTGATTTAAATTTTTATTAACTTAAATATTGACAGAAGAGGTGCTATTAATAATCAAATGCAGGTAAAAGTTTCCCTTTACTTTAACAAAAGAGTAAGTGCCGTGAACATAATTTCACAGGATCATACGACTTTCAAAATATAAAGTGACTTTAAAAAGACTAAATTTAGATTCAATACGCAAAAGTAACTAATGTTCAGAGAAGCTTTTAGTGGGGTGTGCCTTTCCTCTCACCACACTCGGGTCAATATAGACCCATTGTGATGCCCGTTGGGGGTCCACTTGTGAGGTAGGTTGTTTCATTATCAAAGGCAAAATAAAACAGTTAATTATAAGCTTACAGCGCCCACTTAGGGCCAATAAGTTAGTTTAAGTAAACCAGTTATTGATAAGTTAAATTTAAGCATTTTTGTCTAGTAGTAGGGTAATATTTTAAGTAAATAAAATATGAATTTGAAAGTGAAAAAAAAGTTCTTTCATTGTTCCGTTACTGTCATTGTTGTTAGCTAGATTTAGAAAAAAAAAATTAACGCCTTATTTTGGGTGATGAAATATCTAAAATTAACGGTGCATAGATGACCTCACACGCAGTATCTCCCTTCATTTGCGTGTGCGAACCATGGACCCCTTGCTTTGTAATGAAACGATTTTTTTTAATCCCAGAAGTGATAGGAGGTTATCATCTTTGTGGCGAATATAATAACTTCGTTGAAACGAATAACTAAGCTAGACAAAAACTTATTGGAAACTAGCCTACTTATCAACTACTTAACTAATTTACTGGACCAGTCCAACGCTCTAACAACTAGACCACTGCACCCACAATAAAAGGTAACTATTATTTTTAAATTTGTTAATACATTAATTCCCACTAGGTTAGCTATAAAATTGAATAAAAATGGTTCGAGGCATTTTCAACAAAACAGAATATTTAAAAAAAAAACAATAACACAATAGTGTTATTGTTTTTGTAATTTTTTTAAATGTAATCCTAATTAATAAAATCGCACAGGTTCAAATAATCTTTTTCTGTATAAGTCTGCAGCATTCTGACACTCTCTTTCTTAAAAAAATATTAATTTTGGCAGATCCCGTAAAAGTATTATATACAACCGGTTGCAAATGATAAACATTTTATCCATAACCTCCGATTTGTGTTCAGAAATAAGAATCGGATGATTGGCCAGGTATAGCATTACTGAAATACCTATTCCAGAAATAATAGGATAAAAAAGTACATGCTCCATGATGCAAATTGCGATAAGTTCTCCCGGTATGCTTATACGATAACCTAGAATCATAAATCGGTGATTGGCTCTTTCCTGTTAGACATAGAAGCAATTATTCGGAACATAAAAAAGTTCGACCGGCGTAACGTAAGAAAGTGTTCTTGGGTCACTCTGGAAGAAAGTAAATAAAGTAAATGATTGAAGTAGCACTGGCGGATCGGCCCCGTGGTATACTAGGTACGAAAATATTCTACATGATGTCTAGGAATTCCTAAAATCGAAGTTTAAACAAGAATCATCGCAAGGGAACATATAAAACAATACAATCCAACAAATGTTAGATTAAAGCAATTTGTTTCGCCGCCTACAAACAAGACCTTTCGGTTTGGCGAGATAAGGATTAACTGGGCCTCAATTACGAAATATGCAAGATTTTTCACTGGGAAGTAACGTGTCAAAAGTTTTTCTCCTGTGATAGAAAATAACTTTTATCTTAGCAGTATCTCACAATCCATATCGAAGGATGTGTTTTTTAGTCATTAAGAATCTGACACTACATATTATGAGTGCAGGCTTGATATTTTCGTAGTGCCTATGGGAGGTTTTCACAAGTCAAGAGTATCGAACATAGTATCCAACGTTCCGGTCAAAGAGTGTTAAGAAATTTTCTCCTAAGAGTCGATTGCTGATAAAAAATAATCTGATGTTCTGTCATTTTAATGTCATTGAAGTCTGTGCAACTCACAATCTAACACCAGTGCACGATGCTCCATAAATCGGTGAAACAACATCGATAAATCGGCCCGAACATAGCAGAGAACAGCTACGAATTTGAGATAGTAAGATACTATCTATTAGTTATCTATTCTAACAACAACATTACATCAGTGTGGGGACTTTAAAAATGTTGTAGCGCATTAAATGGCGGTCACTAGTAGAAAACGATCTTGAACAACTTTACTTGGTGATTATGTTTTATATGCTTGTCAAATCAAAACGATAACGAATGACAACTCATATGATAGCCGGTATGATGAATCTTTGATATAACCCCGGACTACAGTACTAAAGAATAATATAATACAGATGTCATATAATAAAATTAAAACTTTTCACTGACCCATTGGAATTGGAACAAATTTAACTCAATAATTTAAAAAAACGTGTTAAAACAAACAAAAATAAATTAAATATAAGGTTACTGGAATACCATGATCCTGTTTATTAAGTTTATTGTTTATCAAAATCACAACAACGTGACTACAGACGCCAACCTTATATAAAGACCTTTTTTTCAAAGTCACTCAAAAGCTACGCTCCATCGAGTTACTGATGGTGTTTTATATAACAGTTACTTGTTCCAAGTTTGATTTATGAGTATTCATAGAAAATCACTAAAGTGTCATTAATTTGATTTACCAAGGCATGTAATAAATTATCATTCCTTGTGGCTACAAAAGTTTCCTATTCTGAGATGAATAAATATCTGGATGATACGCGAGTACTTCAAGGCTGTATAATATCATGAGTCATATTATACTATACGATTTCAAAGACACGATTCCTTCGATTTATCATTCGTACCACTCGCCTGCACGAAATGTGATATATCTAGTAGTGGGTAACTGATTTATTTCAAATGAACACGTAAAGTCATTACGGTCCAATGCAAGTTGAATGAAAATTTTTGAGTATGCATTATTAATGGGTAATCGAAAACGAAATAATGGTGAATTCCAATTAAGTCGATGCTAAAAGTATTTCAGTTAAAGATTGTTCGATCTAGGTTTATAATGTTTTGTAAAAAAATCTTTCTAACAAATTCTTACCAATAGCAGTTAAGAAAACCAAAACTGCAAGTTTTGGTAAATCCATTTTGTAATTTGTTTTTGATGAGAAAAGTAATCCTTAATATCCTTATTGTTTATTAAATCTGCTAATCCATGAATTTGAACACATTATTTGTAGTTCTTATGTTTTCGTTTTATAATCACATTTGCATGGCTGACATTTTTCTCATAACATTGATAAACTATAACCGACGTACTTACATATTAACTACATATATCTATAAAATTCACTGACACTAACTGACTACGTATATTAAATAATTTTTCTTTGGCGAATATGTAAGACAACTCCCACGAGAAATGACATCATCAGTATACCACGCACTTACAATACGCTAAAGGACATCACAAAACATGACACAATAGTTGCCAAAAATAAATTGCCGACGTTATGGCATCGAAACTTTACAAGAAAATCCGCACCCAGCCGCCAAGTATGGGTGAAGGTAAACTGTTAGAAAGTTGAGTCAAAAATAAAACGATCTATCATCTGTGAACTAGTTTACGAAAATCGAATCGTCGAGGAAATCCTTTTCGACGGGAGGAGTGAAGTCCTTGCGTTTAAAGTATCCCGTATCTGAATTGTACTGAAAGGACTTTGCAAAGAGATACCAGAAGCATCCTCAATTGCGATGTAGGGGAAATAATCCAATAGGCAATGTTTCGATACTCGAAATGGCATAAACTATCGACTCCTTTTGTGCTACTGCTCACTTTTCAACAAAACAAAAAGTTGCCAGCCAAAGTATTGTTGAAAAATGATGAAATTATGTTGCGAAACATTCGAACATGTATGTTAAAATCTAAAAGATAAATCTGAGGTGAAAGTTGCAGGCCTTGAAGCTCTTTTGAATTGATTTCCTGTTTGTATAGTTTCGAAAGCTATGTGCTTTGTAGCGCGCATCCGTTTTCCTGTGAAGCTCTTATCCTGAAAGTGTTATAATACTAAATGTTTGTTCGTAGCTTTTGAGTGATTTTAATAGTGGTACATTTATAAGCTAACATTGATTTTAGTTTCATTTGTTTGGTCGTTGATTTGAAAATGAGTTTTACCCTTCACTTAGAAGCAAATATAGTACCTGCTTTTTGATTTCATTACATCGTCCATTATACTTATCGTCTGGTTATACCAACTTTCTTTTACCTAAACGTCCCTTTAAACATTAACTTTTATTTTTAAATTACGTTCTTATTTAAAAATGCTTGAATTGAACATAACCGTTTTATCGTTCATTATCAACTTATTGTCCAATAGCGGGCAATACATTTTAATGCAATTTGGCCTAAGCCTGTATTTTTAACTTCGCATGTACATGCTGCCGACATGCTCAATTACCCATGTAGTAAGTGATGAATATTTATTGGAACAAAACTGGAAACCATGCGTTTGATACAATATCAACTGCCGAACACTTGCAAACACTACTTAGAAGTATATATCTGAGATTACAGACAAGACAAAAGGGGAGTCTTGCATTCTGTACGTTGGTCTGTATGTTGGTCTGTGCACCGAAGGGATTTTCGAAATTGAAATTTGATTTTATTGAACTTTCTTAAGATTTTGATTAAAATTTACACGGTTATAAACGCTGACATTAAAAAAAACTGCATATCCAGTTTAAAAAAAAATTGAATAACGAGCTTTTTGAAAATTATTTAATTTTTCGTAAACTAAATTCTTTAACTGAAAAAATGTAAAACCAATATTACATTTGTAAATATACCTTCTAATCAGACTTAGCATAGTTGTCTCTTACCGAATTTTAAATTTTGATCATTAACGAAAAGTCACAATTTTCTGGCGGATGTACAGATTTTCCTCAAGTTCAGTATTAATTGCTTCATAACCAAAATTTTAAGTCGAGCGTGCAAGAAGCAAGTGCGATCCAGTCGTGCACCCACTCCTCGTTGACTAGCTCTGTTCCGCTGGCGCTGTCAAAGTCGTAATGTTCTTTGTTGAATATTCGGCTCGAATTTCTGTCATTCCTAATGGAACCAATTGATTTCTCGAAAATTGTTGCGGACCAATGATTTCTCCACCAACCTTTAATTACTCGACTGCATTTGTAGCTTGCTAAGAATTTATACTACCCAAAAGTTATAGATGTCGACCGGGATGTTTGCTCTGAATTATTCATATTGCGTGGCTCTCCTGTTGACATCATAACAAGGGGCAAAACTAATGACACGTCATAATGTGAATTGGCTGCCATTTTCTTAGGAAATAAAAATAAAATTATGCTCTGCTTTCTCGGGAATTTGATTCGAAATTGATTAATTTTTTTTGAAAATATAATATCGGTCAAGTGATTAACCCTGAATTGATTCACATTTGTGCTTGTTTTACAGCGTTCTGTATGTTTGCTCGAAAAACATCAGCGTCTAAATTGATGAGTTTTTCAACAACGCTGGGTTTCAAAACTTGCAAGGTTATTGACTTGAAGTGGTAAGCGCGCGTTTTAATGCTAGTCTAGCTAGCATTTTCGTTTCTCAAACTTTATTATGGTCTGATATGAAATATATGAATATACTACATTTTATTCATATATTATATAAACGGATTAATACGTAATCTCCCAGCCTCTCAAATGCTAGATATCGGCTGGTCTTTAACTCGTTAAGGCCCGGTTTTTCAGTACGAATTCATCCTAGTTTCGGGATTAAACTTGACTTAATTCGTTATAGTAGTTTTTCATTCAGTTTGAATTTAGTCCCAAACTGTCAGATGTTTTTGACAGATGATAAAATACCAAAAAAACAATTATTTTCAATTCCATTTGTGTGCACATTTTATCAAATTTTAAGAAACGTGTACGATATATATAAAATCAGATCTTAGTGACTCGAAACTGCTTTAAATATCGAGTCTGTTTAAGAAGAAAAAGACTTGTAAGATCGCGACAAAGGCATTTTCATTTGTTTGGGGTAAAATAAACCATACAGCTGATAACTGAGCTGTTGCAGATTAGATACATTTCGATAACTTTTCTACAGCAAAATCGATAAATCATGAGTGTTACAAAATCAAATCACCACGCTCGGAGTCAAATTTAATACCGCACTGAAAAACTTCTTCATGTGATAACTCTGGATTATCAATCACCAAAATTATCTTTTTCCAATTTCATAATTCATTAAAGCGATTTTTGCTTAAAACCTATATATTTTATTTTAAATGAAAAGCCAAACAAATAACAAGACACGATTACATTACACTAACACTATTTAATCAAGTTTATGTGGTCCAAGTCCATGTACAAAATACCAAATCGACACCTATATCCAATATTTATACAGAATATTAAAATACATTTTATCCGTAGTAAGCATAAGGAGATGAGTAGCCATAGGAGTATGGGTAGGCGCCATATCCAGCTGGATAAACCACTTGTGGTGATGGTCCTGGAGCAGGTCCGGGAATAGGTGATGGAGCTGCACTAATAACAGCGAAAAATGCGGCGAAAACGAGAACAAACTGCATTTACAAAAAAAACACATTAACATAAAAAAATGCATTTACAATTTGATTTGATGGTACGCTTACGATTTTCATCATCATATTGAGTTAATTTGGTAGCAGTGAATGGGATCTTTCCAACAAAACTGTTTAAGTTCTAATGACGATTTGCAAAAATATGTCAAGTATTTATACAAAAAATACGAAACTGTTTTTTTGTTTAAAGGAACTTTGAGATTAGCTATTAGAAATTCATCTCACATATTTTTCGGCGCTGCGTTGTCATCACTAAAATAATTCAAGGTTTTGAATCGTATTTTATTGATGAGAATAACACAATTATTTGAGTGCAAATAAGAAAGAACATAAGATTGTGTGAAAGTCTCGATATTTATTAGATTGAGACTATTAAGGATTAAATGAAGTGGTTTAAACTCGAACGCATTTTCAATACTTTAGTTCCGTTTCATTTAACAACTGATCCCTTACAGATCAACAACATCTTCAAATCATCCTTCAGTGGAGCGTAATACTTGAGGAATCTATTCAAGATCCGTAAGTGAGAAGTATTACTTGATGAATTTTTGTTTTATTTCGATGCGACAATTTGATGATGTCAATAGTCTGGCGAAATTGTATTTTAGAACTCATCATCCTATGGCCGAAGTTACCATCCTTGGCGATTTGAACATTAACAACTCAAATTAAGCCAATTTATTAGATGCAGTAACAATGATCCCTTAATGGGTATGGACTTTGCGCACGGACCCTGACTCCAAAATAAATGCTCACTCGAACTTGCACCAATTCTTTGGAGATTTTTTTCTATTTTGTATAATCAACATGTTTTCCCCTGTTCTTAGAAAATTACTCAAATCCAACTGGTTCCTAAAAATAGAAAGAAATGCATGGCTCAGAATGGCAACCCATATCTGTTCTATCCATACATTTTAAGGTACGGGAAATTAAAGCAATTAACATCGAGATTATTGATTACCAATCTTTAAAGGAATGGATTTTGGATATGCAATTTAAAGTTCTGAAAGAATCTTTCAACTCTCAAATGTTAGGTTATGTTAGGTTAGAGATATCTGTGATGGAAAATCATGGAGAATCAAATGCCGTTACCAAGGACATTCCCTGACTTTAGATCGCAAGCGGACTTATATATATACTTTGTGGCTGTATGGAAAACTTTCTTAAAGATTTTCTGAGCGAAGTTTATAAAAAAAATAAAATCGACTTCAAAGCAAATCGTTTTAGCCGGACAGGGACGGGACTGTCGGGACAGATACCTAGACCAACACGACTGGTCTGAAAATGTTCAGAATATTACTTTTTGTTTATTACCAATGGATCGGTTTCTGAAGGGTTTTGTCAATTTTTGTAGTTGTTTGCAGATTTTCACACAACAATTGCGATTATTATATTTATTTTATGGTTTAAATTCATTTTACATTAAAAATTAGCAAAAAAAAGTATCAATAGCGGACTATCCTAGCTATAGACGTGTCTGCCAGCTTTGGGATTCATGATTGTAGTGACAATGTTGTTATTAAGAAGGATCTGCCAATGCTTAAGTAAATACAAAAGCCTCTTTTCAAACGCAAAATCAACAAGGAAACTAAACTAATTTTACCGATACATGTGGAATAGCATGTTAAATTGGAAACAAATTAATAAATACCCTCCCAACACTTTAATTTTCCTACGACTATTGCCAATACAGAATGATTATATATTTGGAATGTTCGATATCACAACTAAACATTCTCACTGGAGTTTAAATGAGACTAAGTTTACGCATTTCGTTTGTCAGCTGGGTATTTTTCCGAATCAGCTGCGACTGTTCACATTTATATTGTGAATTGTTGTAGATTGTATATTGCCGAAAATACGCCTTCAGAAAGTTCGTTCCATTATTTGCTTGTTCTGTAATAAAACGAATTTCTGTAATGCGTTTCTCTTGTCGTTGTTATTGTGTAAAAATTTAAAGAAAACAAGCGAATGTATAAAATTAAAAAAAAAAAAACAAACATACATTACTTCCGCTTTCGAGTTATACATTTGAGATCTCATCTAAATATGCTTCTCATATATCTGTGATTATAGCATATTGGTTACAATACACCTATTAACATTCAGCTCATCATAAAATCTCTGTATTGTTGCAGTAGCATTCGAAATTGCTATTGTATCCATTTTATAACGTGACTTCCATGCAAATAATTCGTTTTTAAGAAAAGATTAATGTGAGAATGTATACAATTTCTTTTGCAGAACTTTATTATTTTGGCTGACGATTACCTAACTAGTATGTAGCTGCAACTATATACGCTAGAAGAATTTTAAATAATTTTTTTTTTGTAAATAATCAAAAATTTTGGAATCTATTTACATTTTACTATTATTGATTTGGTATAAATACTTGTCTATGTTTACCGAATAAGCATAAGAACTTCAACCGTTTGTGAGTAAGATTCATTTCCCAGTTACCAAACCAAGTCTATAACACAAGATGATGATGAAAATCGTAAGTGCACCCTGAAAGTCAATAAAAAAAAACTGGAATTTGTATGTTATTTTGAATTTTGCAGTTTGTTCTCGTTTTTGCCGCTTTGTTTGCTGTTATCAGTGCTGCCCCATACCCAATTCCCGGACCAGTTCCAGGACCATCACCGCAAGTCATTTATCCAGCTGGATATGGCGCCTACCCATACTCATATGGCTATTCATCTCCATATGCTTATTACGGATAAAGTAATTTAAGCAATCCATGTGAAAATGGATATATGATCTAAAAATGAGTGTGGATATTCCGAATTATGAAAATAATAATGTTTCTTATGTATGAATATCTCTTTCTCCTTAAATAAAATATAAAGCGCAAGTAAGTATTTTATTTACTTTACCACTAAATGCCTGAGTTTTGGAGAACGAATATTCTTATAAGGAGGGTAATTATTTTGATCCGCTTTTCGGTGCCTTCGATTTGTCGGTACTTAGCAATTGGTTTTAGCAATTTGACTTCAACTAATAAGCTGCTCCATTTAGCCCTGTCGAATTCTAGTGGCATCCCTTCAATTTGGCAGTCTTAGTCCTTCGTTTGTCAAAATTAATAACAGAGCATAGTTTTTCTGGGTTTTTCAATAAGGACATACACATTTTGTTTTAAAATAAATTACAGAATAATCAAATTGTCGGACCGAAATTACTCCCAACAGTTAATACACTACACATGCAAAGTTGAAGTATAAAATTTGATAACGTTTTTGAGCTCCCGTAACATTATTTGCTTGTTGGCATAAGCCAAGGATAAAAAGAAATCAAACGGAGTTGAATCGCATGAGTGATTACCGAATCGAACTTCCACATATCAATGTGGATGGACTTGAGTCCATCCAATTCACATAAATTTTTTTGGCGCAACAGGGCCTAGCTTTTTCACAAACATTCATGTGTGCGTGTATACTTCATCCACGATGGCGCGACCATTTGTATTATGCCGACTCCGAACGATAAGCTTTCTTAACGATTAATACTACTCAGATAATTTGTCAGATCATCACCAGAAAAGGGCCATTGAAAAACCCAGACCTTCATCGCACCACTGAACCCGTCAATATAGACCATTTCCATGAATTACGACATTTTTCATATTGACAGTGGTATTTAGCCAAAAAGAGCTTTTTGATGAAAACGATTTTCCAATGATATTATAGATTTATTTTAAACTCTTGCAGATCCTAATCGGAGAAGTTTCGGTGCTTCAATTCTAAATGCTCCCGTTCTTGAGTTAATTTGATCTAGTTAGGGAAGGGACACTTTCACAATGGAATTTTTTAAACTATCCTTGTTTAGCTGTCACCAGGAAATCGACTATAATAATGAAGTCATACGGCTATGCATCACCTTGTCTTAATACATTTTTTTTGTATCGAATGTTTGGGTGAAAAATTGCCGACTCTTATGAAGCAGCGATAATACGTCATCGTCAGCCTTGACTAGCTTAGGTGGTAACTAAAATTTAACATGTCTCTGTATATTTCGTCTCTATAACTGCTGTATGAGGCTGGAAAAAGATGAATAGGTGATGTTTTGGTAAGTATTGATTTGGATGTCTTTGTTTTATTTTCAGGATAGACCGAGGTGTGAAGATTTGGGCTACAATTGTTAATTGTGTGAACAGTTTAATCACTGATAATTTTTGACATTAGTATGGCCCGTCAAAATTGAATCCAGTGGTAAATTTTTGACGTTTACCTACTGAGGACTGGGATAGATGTAAAGCTCATTCGAATTCGATGTACCAGTGTACAAGTGAAATCAATTAAAAATGTAACTTCAACGCCTGTTTTAATTATATGAGAACATTTTTGAAAATAATTTGTAAAAAAAAATTTATTTGATCCAATTGAAACCTCAAAAATCTTACGAAGTATTTACCCATATATGCACATAAATTACCGATTTAACGTAATTGATACATGGTTTGATAAATTTCCATTTCTATTAAAAAAAATATTTCCAATCAATAGATAAATATCCAGATGATATATTATTACAAAATCGTTTTTCAATGTTTCGATCCACTTTTAATGTAAATTTTTGCTATCTATTTATGATTGATTATTACAGAAAACCGAACTTTCAGCATCTTCAAAAGGCACTAAATCCATTTTCGAACTGGTCACTTTGGGACGTTGGATGTTCTTTAAAAAAAATGCTTGTTTTGGTATCTTTGGAATCATCGATGGCACATATTTCAGCTTTCCTACTCATAACATATTATAAAATAAATTTGTTTAGGAAATTGAATATAGCTTAACGCGATATGCAGTGATAAGAGCGTCTGCCAGTTGCGTTAAAAAAGGGTTACATTTTATCCACTGGCTAAATTTAAAGACGCAATTGCGACCGAATTCCTTTCTTTTATTTTCAGTTTTCCCAACACATTTTTCCGTCTCTCAATCTTAAGTAGGTATACCAAAAAAATAAAAAAATAATTCCCACTGGGTAAAAGTATAGCGACATCTTGACCAGGCTAACAATTTGAAGTACATATATATTCAGCACACTTTATATAACAAAAATTATCCCCTGGCTAAAAGATTAACCAAATTGGCACACGTTTCTAGTTTCAAATCGTTAACGTTTTTATCGGATATTCGAGTAGCTGTCATGACTCAAACTTTTAAGTTTATAGTCCAATATACAATGCGTATACTCTCGGAGGAAATAACCACTTCTTGCGAAAAAATTCACTTCTTGCCGAAAGTAACAACTTCTTTGAAACCTCTACGTACCCACTTTCAAATAACATATATGTTGGTCGCATTTAAGGACAAAATAAACAAGTGGTGGGTGCAAGACTCGGTCGTACGAGTTGGGCGTTAGATCAAATCTCAAGCATGAGAGAATTTGACTATATTCATAATCTGGCCAAAATACACAATAGGTAATAGACATAAAAAATGTCGTAATGTGATTAAACGAATGTTTATTCCGGAATTTGAAGAAATCCGTTTCTATGTGAATATTATATGAATAATATATGTAAATATTTATGATTTTCCATTATTGGTCAAAACTGAAAATTCCGTTTAAGGACAGTGGGACCAAAACGAATTATAAGAAATTGTTTCAAACAGTCATAGTAGTACATAAATTAAATTGGATTTGACTTGACAAAATATTTTGCGAGAAATTGACAAATTTCTTCAAAAAACTGATTATGCAGTTTTGTTGGAACTAATATGCTTATATTTTATATAAAGTTTAATCAAAAATTGAAAAAATTGAGACCATGTATAGTTTTTATATGGCACGTACCGTTAATATAATGGCTAAAAGTAAAAAAATACATATAATTATGGCCATAAGAACGCTGGATACTAACTTTGAAGAAAATTTGTCAAGCCGTTTACGCTGGAGAGACCATTACGAGTTCCGCTATCATCGTAATGTTAAAATCAATCAAAATCTCGAGGTCGGAAATTTTTACGAAAACGATACCTTTCTCTTTGTAAGAGAAAGTTTAATACCTATATCAGATCATAGAAGGTTTGGCAAATTTTTGGCACTTTAATTCCATTACTCCCGCTTTTCTTCTTATTTGCATCTTTCTTCTAAAAATCTATTGTTTCGCTATTAAAAATAGCAGATTAAGGTGTTCATATCAAATTTTTAGGGGGAGGATATACTGCATATGTTGTCTCATAAACATGATCTGGTTGCTCAAAATGTACGAATATAAACATACACTCATAAAAGCACTTACACTTGTTTAATGGTGCCTTTGGTTTGGTATAGCAAAAGTTACTATATCTTATTAAAAAAATAACATTTACATACAAACCTCTGGATTGATGGTGGCTCGTCAAATGGTTTAGGCAAAGTGAATATATGAAACCTTGACATTGCCTTGACATTGCTGATGATTACCAACTCCGACTGTCAGCCTTCTCTTGACGACCGCCAAATGCCTTCCACCTTTTGCTAACTACCCACTGAAGTAACTTACAACGAACAATAGGTACAGCAGGTCTATTGAAAATAAAGAGAACAAAAAAAACTAAACAAAATTTATCTAATAGACATAAATATGAATCGTTATAAACGATGTAATAAATATCCACTCTATATTTTGTATACCTTATATAATTTATGAGATCTCTGTGCAGTAAACTGCTCAAGTGAGTCGCTTCGTGCTAAGGGTCTAGTTATAGCTATCCTTTAAAAGCATCATTGGAATACAAACGATGATGGAACTGTTATAGATATGTGTGTCTTTCTGGGCACCTTTCAAATATATACACTACGTAGGTTCATACCTCCATTATAGCCCTTTTTGTAACACTTTTAATAATAATTTAAAAATATTGCTCGAATAATTTATTTAAAAAAAAAAGTAAACAACACTCTGACTACAATCACATTATCCAATTAATTTCAGTTTATCCGTTTGAACGCCACATCAGAGTGAAGGGTTTCACAAAATGAGTACACCTCACCCATAGTAAACATAAGGCGAAGAATATCCATAGGAGTATGGGTAGGCAAAGCCGCCTGGATAATAAACTTGTGGTGATGGTCCTGGAGCTGGTCCGGGAACTGGTGATGGGGCAGCACTGATAACAGCAAACAATGCGGCGAAAATGAGTACAAACTGCAATAGAAATTAAAAAAATTTAATAAAATTTGACCATACTACCATTTTTTACTTACGATTTTCATGAACATATTGATTAAACTTTTATTTGAAACTCTCAGAGCAACTGTTGAAGTTCTAATGTTGAATCACCCATTGAAACAAGTAGTATTTATACATCTCCCAAATTGTGCAACCGTTTTTAAATTGATTAATTTGTTTGTAAACTTTTTTTTTTTAGCACAAAAAAAAACAACTTATTAAGATTCAACATGCATATAACGATGCAGCTTGAATTGTTGGGATAAACGCTAATCGTCATCACCGAAATGATTTGTGATCAATATTTGCTTTTGATCGGTAGACTTTTTTTTATCAAATATGCTTTGGAACTTGATTAGAGGGATAGTATTCAAATGGTTATCCTACGTCAGAAATAAGAATTGGGTATACTTACCTCCACTCTTATCATGTCTTTGGTATTCCGAATAGCCGATCATTTTCTAGAGACCTAATAAGATATAAAAGTTTTCGCATTATTTATTCAACATACGTACTGAAAGTGCTCAAGACCAAGGTGAGCTTTGTTGACATATTGTTGATAATCCGTAATATTTTCCACGATATTTATGCTTTTTTTTTTGTTGAAGACTTTTTATATATACAAATTTTAAGAGATAAAAACGTCGAATTGAGAATTTGGTCAAAACATCATTTAAGCCATACTTTTTAAGCAAACCATTGTTTTACATTTTTTGTATCCAAAAATGATATATAATAAAATATTATATTTTGTTTTCTAATGTGTTCACATCGAAGTTACATTTTATCCACTGGCCAATATTTGATGTCTCTCCTTTTGTTTTTGTTAAAAAAAATGGTAGCTTACGTTAAACATTTTAAATGGAGGTGTCTGCTGGCGGATTGCAAACCTATTTAAATTAAAGAGGAATTCAATAAAGTTTAATATCAGGCATTGGTCGTTTCATGGACCGCCTGAGTAGTTAATCAGCGTTTATGGTCAGGTGAGTAAACAGATAAATATTAGATATTCAACACTTGACTTTCGATTAGAGAGCAGAGTAAGGCACTTATTCTTTAAATTATTCTCAACAATGTATAAAAATATGCAACTAACTCAATTATTTTTACATGTAGGTAAAAGTTAGGTTGCTATAGCTGCATGCAAAGTTTGTGAACACATAGTCCAGAAAGGTCAGTTGCGGTACCATGTAGATCGTTTGCATTATTGAACCATTCAGAGCTGACTATATAGCGTAGGAGGTTATTGACATTAATATCAGCCATCTCACCTAGATGATGAAAGAAGCAGTACCTATCCTAGATCGCATACAGTTTGATCTGCAATTTACATGTAGAGATGGGAATACCTAACACATCTACTGGCGGTAGAATATCAATTTGAGTGCCTTGTCTGGCTGCAATGATCGGGAAAGCGAAAGGTTTTTTAAAAAGGTGATTCAATATCTTTCTGTGTTCACCTTGAGTGGGTGTCCATTATGACCAGGCTTTTAGTCTCACAGCCGTACAAGGTTCGGTCTGTTTGCTGTAAATATCTAGGTGTAGGATAGCATCTAGGGCTGCGAAAATGCAGTTGCACTAGTGCATATGCAAGCTTTGAACTTTTCGTTGTGGATTGCGGTCGGAGGCTGTTTCTAAAGCCGTCCAAACGGCTATCCAGGAGTAGGGGTCTAATGACGAACACATAAGGGCCCAGTTATAGCTATCATTGAACATTTCAATGGAACAAAAAAACAAGATGGAATTAAAATTTTACCCCCATAGCTTCTTATAGGAATCATTGAAGTTAACGTATACGATCTCCCACTGTGCCGTGTTCAGCTTAATTCGACAGAAAACGACGATTTTCTCGACGATATGTATGTTATGTGAACATAACTACTTTTAATGTACAGCGTCACTATTTCGGCAAGTTATTTCAGTATGGGGTGATCCATTATTAAGATTGATAGCTGTTACGTTTCACCTAGTGCACGTGTTTAAGCTCGGTTATTCATTTTTTTTTAAATGCAGTATAGACTTGATTTTGTTATTTTCACCTGTGCTTCTCAATACTGCCATCGTTGCAAAAAGTGCTTTTAATGCATAGCTTGGAAAATTATATAGTGTAAAGAAATAAAGACAGTTAACATTGCAATATTTGTACAACGAGTTCGCTAATGGAAATAGTTATCTCATCATCTCATATGAATGCACATCGAAAATAGTGGCGGAATATAAATACAATTGTAACAAATCAAACCTAATGCCACCACGTTAGCCATTATAACTATAAGCAATACTCCTTGGTGTTTTATTTAACGTAATTTTTATTTAAAAAAAAAAGCTCAGAACCAAATTACAACGGCAACGCGTAAATGTATTACATGAAATACGTATTTTTACATCGCAATTTGTTCACATAGTCGACCAAATTCTTAAGCCTAAGAGTATGTGAGGAAATAAGTTTGGATTATTAGAGTACTTGTTTTTTTTTTGCAAAAAGTAAAGGAACATTTCTAATTATCCTTTTTGATGATAGCTTTAAGTGGCCCCTTAGTAACTATGGGGAGAAGAGCAAGTGTAAACAGCTCTTAAAGGTTCTTATGTCACTTGCTAAATTTGTGTTAAATTCTGTCTACAAATTCTGGCTTTTTGCAGTGAAAGGAAATAGATTTTAAAAACATAATTTCAATAATTTCCGCTTAAAAAAAAAAAAAAAATTTATACACAGGTTATTTTAATAAAAAAAAAGATCGAATAGATTTCAGCGACACACAAAATAAATTGAATGGTCCGACACTATTCGGACAAACTTCCCTTGGAATGTCGAAGTAGAAGAGTATCCAGTGTGTTGATAGGAGTTTGAACCACTTTCGGTAAAAAGTCCATTTGCTGTTTTAACATTATTATAATTTTATATGAATGAGTGGTATTGCAATTTTGCATATGTTCGGACGCTTAGGTTGTTATGTGAAAAATTAGTTTTGCATCTAATCTTTAAAATAGGTTTCTAAGATTTCATAATAATAATTTTTAGAAACAAATTTAAGTAAGATTTATTCAATTCATGCTATGAAATTTAATGAAATCGTTTGTTGCATTTTCGAGAAAATAAAATGTATTCACTGTTGTAAATTTCAAACGTAATTCTACTTAATATAATCGCTTATGTACCTGGACTTTTCTGCATAAATAAAATAGTACAATATAAAGTATGTAAAAAAAATTACATTATTTAATTTTTCTAGCAAACAAAACTGTGTAAATCACAGAGAAAAATTAAATCTTTAAAAAAAAATTTTTTTTTATCTTTTGAAGAAAAAATTCATAGACAAAGTATATTTCTAACTTCTAAGAATACTACTTTGGTAAAATTCTATCAATAAATTTATGAATTAACGTTATAAAGGGTGATTATATTTTTATGGCCGATGTTGATTATGAATAAAAAAAATTATTTAGGAAATTATTGTCATTTATTTTTATTGTGATAATATTGGTATGGTTTAATTATGTATGGAACAATATATCGGCCAAATAGCCGCCACGACTTCGGCGGCACACCTCCATCCGGTGGTCTAAATTTTCGATGACGCTGAGGCATAATTGAGGTTCTATGCCTTTAATGTTCCGAATTATCTCATCCTTTAGCTCTTAAATTGTTGCTGGCTTATCGACGTACACCTTTTTTTTCAAATAATCCCAAAGAAAGAAGTCCAACGGTGTCAAATCACATGATCTTGGCGGCAAATTGACATGGCCACCACGTGAGATAACACGGCCATTGAATTTGTCGCGCAAAATAGCCATTGTTTCGTTAGCTGTGTGGCAATTGGCACCGTCCTATTGAAACCACATATCGTCCAAATCCATATCTTCCAATTCGGGCCATAAAAAGTTCGTTATCATCTCACGATAGCGAACACCATTCAAATTTACTATCTGACCGGCCTTATTATGGAAAAATACGCCCGATTATTCCGCCAGCCCATAAACCACACCAAACGGTCACTCTTCGAAAATTGATCATCCATTGTTGCTATTTCTTGCCACCACTCTGACCATTGACGATGCTTAAAATTTAGTTCTCGATTCAATTGCACCTTTTAAGCGTGTAAATGCAAGTCTTTATGCATAATGTTCATCAACGACGAGCGTCAGAGGTGCAATTGTTGGGCACGACGACGGTTTGAGGTGGATGGCTCTTGAGCCACACTATCGCGATAAGCAGCAATATTTTCTGCAGTACGAACTGTACGAGCATGCACTGGTATTTCCACATCTCCTACAGACCCGGTCTGCTCAAATTTTTGCACGATATGCATTTTGATTTGAACGCCCATTTTCATATTAAGCCTGAATTACTTTCCATGCTTCAGATTGAGTTAGGCTGAAATTGAGAAATGTAAAATGAAATACAGAAAAAACTTGACGTTTAGGTTTGGTTCATATTTAACATCGGCCCTTAAAATGTAACCACCCGTTATTTATATAAGAAAAACTGAGTAGGTAAGCACAATTCTTACAAATATTTGTACCATATTCACTTTAAAATATCAAGGGGATTCATGCAACATCGTAGTTTTACTACGTGCGAAAGATGATAATTTTCCGATGACGTTTCTTGAACGACCCTAAAGCTGTACCACAAAATAATGCGGTAACCAACTGCATTCAATTTTAATTTATTAATTTATTTATATATAGAATTCTGTTTCTAAATAAATTTCTTTTCGTTCTCCATTTTTTTTCAGTTTAGCGCATACGTTTGCTTTGTGAAAGTGACTGATTAAATGTCAGAATATTATTTCAAAAGTTTACAACGTTTACCATCTCAGTTTACACAACCAATTCCTGTGAGAAATTTGCGATATTGTTGGATTTCCCATAAAAATTTTTACATTCATTTATCACGTCGTAATTTTATCACGCTTACAACGTTAACGACGACTTTCCGACGTTGCATTAATACCCCTATTGTAAAAATCCGTAAAGCCGTTTTCGAGTAAATCAAAACTTATAAAATGTACCGTTATATTTTATATTTTTAAACTTAGGACACAGTCTTAACCGTAACATAATATAATATAAGTAAAAATAATAGTAATGCGGCCAGATTTGACCGTATTCATATTCCGTTCGTGACATCACTGTTTGTTAAAGTAATGAGCTTTATAAAAAAGCATGCGCATAGATAGTCTGAATTAAGCTTTTTGATAATATTGTTCTTTAGGTGATGCCACTTATAAAATAAATAAACAAGTTATGAAATGGGGCAAAGTTTTTAAATAAAAACTAATTTGGTTGATTAAGTGGTCGATGACGAATCATTAAATAATGCAAAGCAAACAATTCGTTGGATAAATTTGCACAGCTTTATATTGCAATCATAACATCAAAACTGAAATACGCCTATGGGATATGATATACACAATTGTAAAAAAATAAAGTATTAGTAAATAGTTTCATTAAAACTATCAACAACAACGAAGAGGGCATTAAAATCTCTAAATCCTATGAATATCCAATCCAAGACTTATGTTTTCTACAGCATTCTGTTTTAAACTCTTGTAGTTTAGTTTTCTTTAGAACCCATTTCATTAAAGATTAATAATGTTCTTTTGAGTTTAGTAATTCACATAAATATTCGAAAAATAACAAAATTCAACTTTCATTGTTCGATAAACAAAAAATAGCAAAGGGTAATTGAATACTAAGAGCCATATGTAGATAACTTTCGTACTTGCTATTTGGGAGCTGTACTTTAAATTATCACAGTGAATGTTGAATCTCGCAAAATTCAACATCGTTTAAATAATTGCTGCTCTCATAAAATACTGATACAATTTCCCCGCCACCAATATTTTGAAAATCACTTCCATTACATTTTATAAATTAAATTTGAGTAAAAAGAAATATCCTTTGTTTCGTTATTCACACACAATTTTTAAAAATAAACAATGTCAGCTGCAAAAGCAAAAGATTGATGTTAATTAAAGTAGTCGATACGGCAGAAAACAATGGTTTTTCGTAATTGCCCAGTACTAAAAACTTAGTTCATTATAAAACGTCTCTAAAACTGCACCACTAAGTAATTTGAAAAAAAAAACGTTGATGTTACTTTGCTCTCTTTCCGTTCTAGATCATATTTTTTCAGTTTAGCGCATACTGAATACTGATTAAATATCAAAAACAAAATAGCGTTTCAAAATATTACAACGTTTAGCCTAGCACTACCTACGAAATTTCCAATATTGTTGTTAAAGATTTCCCAAAGAAATTTTGACATTTTCGTATTCACGTTTAAAACGACTTTCCGACCACCCACGCCTTCGCACCATCCACGCCAACACACTTTACCACCATCATATTCCATACAAATTGTTAATAACCTTATAAGCCATATAAAAAGTTAAAAATCGACCTGGAACATAAAACACTTGACTATTTTCATTTCAAGTTAGTACTATTTGTAGTGAAAACAGTCCATCCACCACAAAATTACTAGAAATTGCTACTGACTCTCCGCGATGTAAAGAAACTCAAAAAGTAAAAACATTTCGATTCGATATGCGCAGATTGCGTCTCTCGTCACAATCAACACAATACATCAGTCTATGATAATGTGACTGTATTTTCCGCTGTCAGTAAGTCGCTATTGCTCTCTCCCGCAGTTGTGTCAAACTAAGAATGTTGTGTGTATAAACAAAAAAAAGAAAATATAAGATAAACATTTTCATCTGCTATTTTCTTATCAATTAAACAAACTTTACAATTATTATGTTATTCGCGTGCGACGAACTATCAAAAGTGATTCATCGATACAAATCATTCCGACTCGACGGTGAAAAAATCTAAACTCGAATATTTTCGTCTATTATGCTCTTGCGGTTGATGAAAGTCATTGTCGCTGTTGTTTTGAGTTCAATGTTTACAGTTTCTTTGGTTAAATTAGTTCTTATCATTTGGGATGACTATCCGATCGCATTCGATGACGGAAGCGTTGACTTGTGGCTAGAGGAAAACAATTTGACAACTTACAAGAGTCTATTTCACGAAAAGGGTGAGTTTGTTGTTTGGCTTTGCCTATGTATGTGAATGTGATAGCTGTTCCATTGTTCCCATTTCTATGCGTTAGTAGTTTCAGCGAAAAGCTTTTCCGCTGTTTGAGACTCTTTGGTGAGAAAAACATTTTTCTTCCATCGACCGTTTGTTAAAACACTTGTACTAGCACAGTAAAGCTTCTAATAAAAAAAAAAAGTTTAGAAGGTTCCACCGAGATTTGAACTCGGATCGCAGGATTCAGAGTCCTGAGTGCTAACCATTACACCATGGAACCGTTGGGATTTTGATGTCAAAAAACATATATCAGATTCGTGGGTACAAACAATTTTAGAATTTATTGAAAGATTGTGCAAATTGCTTCAGATACGAATGATATACGATCAATTTATAAATTAGCCGGCAGGTTATGTAAACAAAAATAATTTTGTTTAACAATTTATTGGTAGCTGCATTAGTTTGTATACGTTTTGATTAAGTTGAAATTCTTGTTAATGTTAACTACATATGAAACAGGAAATTAATATTTTAGTTTTCAAAAGAAAACTAAACACAACGACACGCTCGGCGGTATGACAATCATTAGCCTAGCTCTATGGAATTTAAAATGCAGTCGCTATGTATGCAAGAGTCAAAAAGGGTAAAGCAACGATTGTAGCTCGTAGAAGATTTTGCAATGTTCGAGGTTTTTGCCACTTCAATAATATGCCAAGTATCTACACATCTCATTCGAAAAAGAGTTGAAAAGATCGGTAGGTATAACATAGTAAAATTAAAATGCCAGTCTTGTTTGGGACTTGCTCGGACCTTGTTCATCAAGAACAGCAGAATACGTAGATCAAGGAAGGAGTAAGATAACTTGGGCACCAACAATTGATAACGGTTTTTTGTACAACAGTTTAATACAAACATTTTTTAGTATGGGAGGGGTGGGTCTATCTCCTCCCGTTTGGCGAGGGGGGTAATTTCATTAAAAAAAAAAGTACTAAAGATGGAAAAAAAAAAAATAAATAACTTATAACTAAGTGTTATCCTTTTTTTAAGACAATACATTGTTCTATTAGCTAATTGTTTAATCAAGTGAAATCCATCCATAGTTTTTGAAAAATTTAAAATTACCCCCATACGCCCCTTATTTTCTCCATTTTCCTACCTTAACTGAATCTACTTAGTATAGCTTAAACCCATAGACTATACCTAAAGATTCGATGTAAATGAATGCCTCAAGTTGGGATAACGCCTGACAAAAGCGTACTCAACCTAATAAGGATCTTGTCAGCTGTATCGTAGAATAGAACCTTCTTAATTTATTTATAATATTTTATTGATATCTTATATATTTTTTGCTTTAAAATCTGAAAAAAAGTTTAACTGGCGTTCGGTACACTCCTATATAGAATCTTAAACAGCCATAGAATAGTTCTACATTAAACCACACGGGACAGCAGTTATAATTTATAGATAATTAACCTTTATTTAGCGATGTACCATATGACTAATACCGTTGAAACAGTCTGCTTGTTTGAGTCTAAGGCCCCCTCAACCCAATAATGACGCTGGTCAAGCAAGATACCAAGAGAAACCCTAAGCAATGGGGTTCTGAATAGAATTGTTACATATTTTTTGGAAATTGGTTTTAAATTTCTCTTCTACTTGCGCACTTTAAGTTTGTGTAAGATCCGTTTCTACTTTTTACTTGCTATAATTCGAAGACTGAACCGGAGTATTGGTGTAGTTAGATCGAATGAAGCGAATAATCAATCTTTTTTTTATTTATATTTATTTATTTGGTGCAATTTTGACAAACTGGATTGTTTAAATTTACAATTTACTTTACATCAAACCATTTAACTAGTCACAAATGGTAAGGGTATCTACCTATAATTCTTGCTAAATCATTTTCCGCGAATTTATATTTTTTGCCAGGGTGGCCTTTATTTCCAGCAATCTTGTTACGCCCACACTTAACTTATTTCTGTTGGATTGTAGTTTTTGTTTCCTCGTGACTGCAGATTTTACGACGAATTTTACTAGATGTACAGCGAAATTTATCAGGACCATTTGGCACCAACAAATTTTCACTTTGTACTTTTAACTTTTCTATTTATCTTTGTAAAATTAGTTTCACCAAACACAAATTTTCAAGGTTATAGGTATGTTTTTCAAAGTGCCTTTTCTCAGTTTGCAAGAATTCTCCAAGTCCATAAATGAAAAAAATCGTTTGTTTTGACATGTGTTTTATTTTATTTATTTTTGAAAAACCACACGAACTGTAATTTACATAACGCATTTACATAATTTTCAGTAAATTTTGTTTCTTTCACTTTGCTTAAACCACCGTTAACGAATTTAAGAATGCACAAATTATACTGCAAAAGTACGAGAATAGATCTATTAACTCTGAATATTTGTTACATTACACTTTCTTCTCCCAGTAAAATTTTTAAATGTTCGCTTGTCACACCTCACGACTGTTAAATAAGAACACAATTACAAAAATGGCGACCGAACAAGGAAGTAAAGCTATTGGCGAGTGGATTAGTATGAAAAGTCTATGTGTAAAGAAAAAAAAAAGCTGATTGCTGTAGAATTGAGAACATTTCCATTTATACAGGATTACTATAAGAAATCCAACTTAAAAATAAAAATTCTAAGTGATTAAATTGTTGTTTTTATATAAAATGTTAATTTTTGCATAAGAATAGCGCCACTTTTGCGACTAGTAGTTAAAAAAATATGTAGATGTATATATAATTATTAAAAAAGCCAGTCTTCAATCACCAATAAACTTAAATCAGCCACACACCTTTTGGTGTGAAACGTCCCAAATCCCAATGACTTGAATTTCTAAAAGCTAAAATAGTATACCACTCACTTGGCTATCGTAATCGTCCATCAACATCAACCATCCAATGATTATTTGTCGTGGAAAAGTAAGTAAGTAAGTTAACAACATGAAGATTCGGAGAAAACGCTATTTTAGGTTCAGTAGTGCGCCTCTTCATGTGGATGTAAAAGATTCTCAAATTTCTCATAGGTATAGATCTAATTTCAATTCGTCTAGACCCAAACTTACCATAAAGGCAGTACTAACTGCTTAAATGTATCAACTAAGACAAGATTCCAATTTTCAAATATTTCAGAATGGGCTCTGTGTTTGGAAAAATATGTGTACCCTGCAGCCGGAAACATACTTTCGGCGCATACACTTTAACCTAGTCCTGAATTCAGGCCATTTGATAAAATGCCCATTAAGCTTCAAAGTGAAGCCTCAAAGCCCTTCCTCAGAAGAATGTTCCTTGGGTAAATTGGGTCACTGTCGGTGATGACCCTTGTGCGTTCCACATCTTACAGACATACTAGGCAATAACGGTTTGTCCCATTTCCATTATTTTGTTTTATTTTTTCTATGAAGAAAGCTCGACGACCTGTTCGACATGTTTTTGTTTACAACACACCACACACTGGCTCTCTTGGAAGCTCTTCCTTCCTTTGACGCTTTTGCTCCTCTGCAGAAAAGTTTCACAAACCCGTAAAAAACTTCATTTGGAAATCACCATACATTTACAGAGCTGTTCAGTTGTGTTCTTTCCTTTGTCCTGTATAACATCGAATGGGAGGCGAACTCCCGAAAATATTAACGGGAAATAATTTTTTTTTGTTCCGTTGTTTGTTAATATATATAAAATATATATTCTTCAAGTGCCCTGTCCATTCCAAATTTTAATTTGTAAAATGTGTAACGTCTAAAGTGCTGAGGAAAAAAATGTGTATGTGGTGTACGAACAACAACAAAGAAAAAAGTCCTCAACTTATGACACATAAATTCTGTTTATTGTTAATTTCATGCAATCATAATATTATAGTGGTGGTAATTTAACTAGCACTATAGAATACAAAAAATAAGGGAATGTAGTACCTACCCTAGTATTTGTGTGTCTGTCGCTTGAATAATTTATAACACATTTCGTCCTCACACCTATGTAACGTGAGAGGCGTTTAGGACCTTTTCGCTCTACCGCATTTTGTTTCTTTGTGTGAATAAAAGAAAGCAGAGCCAAAAAAAAAAACGTCCTACGAAATATAATCGACTTGCAGGCACACGAAAACAAGGCAAAACGGATATTATCCTTTTCGTACTTCCTCTTTACTTTTCATTTTTATTTATTCATTCTGCAGTACCTAGCAAACCAACTACTGAGCGCGTGAGTGTTTCGTTCGTGTATGTATGTTTACTGTATTTTTTTCGTCCATGTAATCATGCCATACCGTTACGTTTTTCTTCATTTGTATGACTTTTGGTAATAAAAACAAATTATATAATAAATTTGAAAATAATACAAACAAAAAGCTTAAGGGAGATAGGTACACTTGACATGGAACTAAGTTGTGTACATCATGTGTTAAATGCATATCCGCCCGACTTCACCCTCGGGGCCCTACTTGTCTATACAGAAATTTCTCTTAATCGCGCTTAATTCCTTAACATTATCTCTCGTGTTCGTCTTCTTACTCAAAGTACAAGAAAATACCTCGTCTAGTCCTTGTAATATGATGGTATGCTCGTTCCATTTGTAGACACCTTGTTTATTGGGGTAGGCGGATTGAAACAAAAACATCCCTACCACAATAAAATGTGAAATGTACCTCAGGTGCGGAACTATATCAATTGCTAGTGGGTTTATTCACTTGGATTCGAATGCAATTTGCACCTTTAGGCCTTGTGTTTACCTTGTGCTGTGCATGTTCTACTGAACACAACATTGTTCACATCTATTAAAGTCTTACGTTTGGAAGTAGACCATTTTGGTCCTCTTACATCCAATAAGTGTATTTAGATAGGCGAAGGGAAAAGTCCTGAATATGTGAAACCGGTGGCAATAATGTCGTTTATATAGTTAGCAGGAGAGGTGGAGTTAGACCAAAAGCTTTGGTAGGTATACGGTATACTTATAGGACAAAGACTTATTGTGAAATATCAAAGGTCAAGCGATATGGAGAATGTACTTGTACTGTACTTGATATCCATCAGATAAGGCGATAGTCTTACGACTTTTGAAAGAATTTCCAAGAGTTTTATATTTATTGTTTTTTTTTTCTGCACTTGCAGTTTAGGAATTGCATTGAAACATGCAAAAGGCACATTGCATTCGTCCAGATTTACAGTATAAAGCTAGTCACGGTTTTTTTATGGCAACGAAGGCATAAATCAAAAGGTCAGTTTCCGTGCTTGGAAAGGAACAAAATAGTTCCAGAATTAAAGCACTTAAAAACCCATATTTGAAAAGTTTGTAATATCATAATTTTATAACATAACGGTTATACATACTTATGTATAGTCCGGAATGAACCTGGGTCTTAACCCATATGGCTCTCTAATAACCCCGGCCCCTAGTTAGCAGGTCGGTTTCTATATGCGCCCCAAAACGTCCGATTGGGAATAGAAGACTACGAGCCGGAGTATTGGTGTGCATTCGCTCTACATTTCAAGTAATCTTAAAAGTCTAATAAAGATTCCAAGGCCCGTCAAAACAAAGCAACGTTTTTCAAAGAAATGTTCGCTCATAATTACCAAGGATTTCCTTTTACGCTTTCGAAACGTTCCAATCCTCGGCGGTGTAAAGCAGTTCTGAGATGATCAGAGTCTTATAACTGATGTCCTTTGTAGTTCGAGTGAGGGTTTATTACTAAATTGCCTTCTTGTTCTAAGAAACAGTGGTTGCGGAGAATAATTCTTTGATGGATTTCTGGCCAAATGTCGTTTTTAGGTTAATAGCGTTTTCGAGGTAGACAAACCCCTTTCCACCTCAAAGCTGTAGAAGTGGATGTTGATGTTATGTCCAATCTGTGGTGTTATATGTTCATTCTTTGTGACAACATGTCCTCATTTACTGTCAAACCCATTTTTTTCGCTTTCGTCTCTAAGCTAGCAAACGTGGGTGTGATATCACTTTGAGTCCGACCAATGATGCCAATATTGTTGGCGTATGCTAGCAGTTCCACAGATTTCATGGTTTCATTTGGTTTCAAATGTTTCTGTATGGTTGCTGTAGGCAACTCTCTATACGTTCGATCGCGCGCTTTTCTTGATTTCTGTTCTTTCCTCCTTCTTTGTTAATCAATGTAAATGGCAGATTACAGATTGCGTTGTGAAATCTGCACCTTGAGAGCAGCAAAGGATTGTTAGCCGCTCGGAATATTCGGGCATCTAAAATACATAATTTTTGTATATCCCAATGTGGTCAACTTTATTGATTTCGAAACCCTTTTGAATATCAAGGTAAGAAAACCCTGTGTTGGCTAAATTGGTATTTCGTTCCGTAGCAAAATCAATTAGCCTAAGTCTGTTGCCAGCTGTGCAGTCGTGTAAGCTGTGTTTTTCGATAAAACTGGTCCATCGTTAGATCGTGTTCGGATATAACACTTATGTTGTCGAATTTGGCCTTGATGCGGATTATTACAATTAAGTCTGTGACTTATCAAGAAATGGGATCAGTAATTGGACATGATTTTGTTCATTCAGATTTGGTTTTGGTTTGCTGTTCTAGGACTTCTAGATTAAATTTTCGGAATAAGTTCAAATCTGCCATAATTTTTGCTTCTTATTTTTTAGTTATTTATTTCTAAAAAGCCCTGAGTCAATCTAAAGATTTTTTCCCTCTATGATGCGTTTGCTTTTAAGTTGAAAACCGCTAGCTAATTCCAATCTATTGTTCCTATTTTTGCTAACGAAGTTAATCAATTTAAGCATATTATCGTTATGTTAAACTGTGTCAAATTGGTCAATTAAGTTTTTTTTTGCGGCGCCCTAACAAGAGTATATTTACCCAAACCTTACTCACCCACTATATAATGTTAAATACTATTAATGGCATTAACCTTCCAATTTAATGAATTTATGTTCAGCATGCAATAAAGTGAACAACGGTTAATTTAACTCAAGTGCGTGAATCACCAACACTGAAGAAAAAAAAACTTATAAAAATAGACGAGTAAACTAAAAACTTGTGCGAGTGTATAACTACCCCAAAATACGAAAATTATTTTCAAAACAATGACTTGATGACAATGACAACCACTTGAAACATATTTTAATAAATCCGTTTATGCCTTCACATTAACAACGAACCAAATATGTGGTCACCAGAATCGGAAATAAATTCGATTGCGATGGCAACGATGCGCCATTCGCAGTCGGCATCATCAGGTTTGTATTAATAAATTAATTTATTTCTTTTAACCTTCAGAAACTAGATACGATTTAATTTAAATATAGGCTCCGCCTATCACTTGAATCACTTTGACATTTATGAATTGATTAACTTGAAATGATATGTTTTTGAAATGACAATTCAGTATAATTTTAAACATGAATCGCTTCACCAATATTCGTCGTTTGGTTTCGAATTTTGTTAAGCACTGGCCCAATGCTCAATATGCTTCAATAAACTGGTTGAAGCGGTAAGAGAATGTTTTCGAAAACCCCAATGTGTGTACCGCGCTCAGAATTATGTCTTCGGGGGAACCACCTTGTGGCGCATTTTGAAGAAATATTTGCATTTTTTTCCGTATAAAGTGCAATAGTCTCAAAATATTGCCGACAAAACTTCCACGTCGCTTAGAATACGGTCAAACTGTCGCTCGGTTGACACTGAAGCTCAACGGGTTTAAAAATCTATATAGCAAATCCTGATCGGTAAAAAGAGAGTTTATACGACAGGAAATGTCTCATGCAGCAATTGAATTATTTCACGGGCTGTATAGCACGTGACACCGTTTTGCTGAAATCACATCGTCATTCACATCAACACTTCTGCTCTAAGTGTTGAGACCAAGCTTTTATAATTTTAGAAATATTACTCAACAATGAAATTACGGCTTGTTTCTGTGTTGTGCTCCATTTTTTATAACCCAACTGTCAGCTATCAACCAAATTATGACTGCCAACACTTTCCCTAACCAATGGCGGTAAATTCAAACCTGACGTGATACTTGTTAAAATATGTTTCTTAAATGTTTTTTTTATTTTAGGAATCATTTTCGAGTTTACCATTCGTGACAAAAACAAATATTTTCGGAGACCTTAAAATAGCAAAAATCTTAAATGATCAAAATCTACAAATCATTGAGGCCATTAACAAATTCATAAAATAATTGTAAATTGCATATTATACAAATATGTATTAAGATATTAAACAATAAGAGCTTCCTGCATTTTTTTATTGGAAAATAGTGGTTTGAGGTGATAGTTTTGTTCATTCCAATTAATGTTTCAGTATTGCCCACGACAAACTTTCAATAAAAAATGGATCAATTTAGTTAAAGCTGATAAGTCTATTCATGGTGAAATGGCAATGCATACTGAACACAAGAATCATATAGACAAGCCATGTTAAACATTTTAATATGTAATAACAAAATAAAATCGAAACAACCAAAAAACAAATCAAATATAAAATAAAATAAATACAAATTTTTGACAAAACAGGCTCGTTAGTACTGTGCGAGTGTACTTCTTGCACGATGGCAGGATCTCCTGACTCCTGACTCCGAACTGCGAATTTGTGTTAAGCTTTTCTTGAAAATTCACGCAATTGGTAGATGAAACAACCTTGCATATTTTTGCGAAATCGCAATCTAGTTATTGAACATGTCGCGAGGTGAATCTGGACCTTAACAAAATACCTCACCAATTAACCTGGTCCTTGGCTTACTTACTGCCTCCAGTTGCCCACTTCAACTTGGTTGAGGTCGGTTTTTGACCAGCGTAAGCTTCTGACCAGGTTCTGAAATACCTTCAACGCACATTGGATATAAATATTCTAATGAATCATTCGTTATAATTATCTTGTTACAATTTGAAACCGTAAACGTTGCTTCAGGACACACGATTCTGGCGGTATTTTTTTTTTTTTGGTGTTGTTGTGTGTTTCTAACAAGGCTGTTAAAGATGTCCTTTCTTCCTACTTTAGTGTTGAAATCCCCCAAGGCTCTTAGTACCCTGTTAAGCGATCAAAAAGGGCTTGTAAAAAAGGTATTTAGCAATAAGGCATATTACCATAGCGAATTTGGACTTGATTCGGCTTATTACATTGCACTCGCTTATGTCTTGGAAGCATAAAACTTTTTGACTATAGCAGCGCCCTGACTTCTCGATACAGTATCGCTTCTCCAGTATTCTAGATGCCGATTGCTTAACGAAGATTTGTATTTTAATCGGCGTCACTAATAATCAAAAGCAAATGTACTCATTAGTAAGTTACCAGAATTATATATAATGCACAGTTTTATTAAAACTCTACCAATAATCGAAAACCAAACAACCAAGTAAACTCGACTCCTCGATTGGCTCTACTACATTTTCTTTCAAATAAACTGTCGAAACAATTTGTTTTTCCACTTCTGTTGGCAAAAAATGAGACAAAAAGCTCTTTCATCTCATGGGTCCTGTTGCTTAAACGATTTATTTTAGGTTTTTGCTCCCTAACTTAATGCAAACTATAAACACAGTTCACATGGCATTTACCTCCATTATGGCGTATTTTTACTAATTTTATTATTACTATATGACTTATAGATGTGACTATCCGTACATTATCCGTATCCGTACCTATGGCTATCGCTAGTCTATGATGTAATCTGGGTAAATTTTTTTGGAAAGTGGAGATTATCGTTTAAGTTGTTGTTAAAAATGAATATTAGTAACGCCGAATGTGTTCCATCTGATATCGAACTATGTGCGGGAGCGCCACGGTGTATAAATACCGGGCCTGGGTACGAGCAACCAGTAAAAATGGGAACGTGCTACGTGTAGTGGATTTCAGAGAGTGGCTTAAGACTTTCGAATAAAGTAAAGCACAGGTAAATGTCACAGTTCTTAACCTCCGTTTACCCGGCCCATTTCATTGTATTTCCTGGATGGCAGTAATTTCAGGAAATGAAATTGATCTCTGCCGTTCGGTTTTTCGTCAATATTCACCTTTCAATTGACCTGTTGCCCGAATATGTTATTAAGATGGTACACTTTGTCCATCCTACTTCAGAACTTGGACTGTACACACAGCCTTAGTGAATGTTACTTTTAATTTAGAAAAAAAAAGGCTTATTCTGGAGTTCTTATGTTAAATTAGATATTCTAAACGTTTGGTTGGATAAACAAAAACGCGACTAGGTTTATCCGCACTATTTCGTTGATTCTATGCCCTCAAGGATTACGCGTGTTTGTGTAGCTTACGGTTGAATCCATCAACAATATACGATTCTACTCTTGAACTTTGACTAAACTTAGGGCGGTAAAGAGTTTTGTATTTGTTTTTAAATCGCTAGGGTATGAATATTAAACCATTATGATACCATAATTAAATAAGAGCCTTGAACCCCTAAGGTAATCTAGTTCTCGTCCAATGGAAATTATTAGGTAACTATGACCTAACTCTCTTCAGGCACCTTAAAATATAGCTGTATGTAGTAAGTATTTGTTAGTATTTAGAGCGGCCGGAAAATGTAATTGCCCACATGTAAGAGTATAGTTCGTGTCAACTGACTTTAAAAGTACTCTGTCAGGGTCGGTAATTATTACGCTTAAACACATGAGTCCCAAATCATCCGCGGTTATACTATTTATTTTATAGAGATATAAATTCTTACATCATAAAAATATGCCTATGACATAGTAAATCATCAAGATTATGTAAGGACTGTGCTCAGACATATTGAGGATATTTATAAGCCCTTTAGTCCGGACAATCCTTAAATTAAAAAATTAATACATTGAAAATATTCCAAGCTTAGAAATAACGTGAAAATTGTGCAACATGTTACTAAAAACTAATTTTTTCTTTTAGGAATCTCCTCATTATCAAGTTGTGGAGATCCGGAGCGATTACCTGAACTACCACCTGGCGATGAACAGCGTCTACAACGAGCCGCACTACATTTGCAACAGAAATTGATACTTCGCGAGTGGTTACGCGATCATCGTCTGCAACATCACTACTCACGTTTGTTAGCTGTTGAGGTATCATCTTTAGAGGATGTCTACTGGTTGGAAGATTCACGTGCCAGTAAACTCTTGGGCAAGGATTGGCAAATTTGGTCGCAGGCGAGACAAAATCTTCCCACGTCCAAGTCGCAATTGGAATCGCTGAAGGCACAATTGTGGTCAACTGTGGTGAAATCTAGTCAACATCAAGACGCCTGGACATGGGGCGGAATGTTGGTTGTATCAGTTTCTGTAGCCGGACTAGTAACATTAGCTGCAATGACACAGCCATCGTTGGCGCCCGAGGCACGCCATTCATTGTTGCAATACGTGACCGGAAAGTACTTGTTGCCGGCCAATTGTAAAGTTCAATGGGATTGGAAGGATCCACACGTTGTTGGTGGTACCATGTGCTTTATTGTTCGGTTCTTTCAACGAAATGGACAGCCTTATCCAATCTGTGATACTGATCAATTTTTTGTCGAAGTCACTGAGGGAACGAGAAAGGTAATTCATTTCGGTTTTTCATTGAAATACCTATATAAATGTTTTTTCTAGGTCGTGACTATAAGTGAACTTGGATCACCGACAGACCCAAACAACGCAAATATTGCTAAAGTAAAATTCACCGTACGAACTGCGGGACAATATAAAATATCAGTTTTGATTGGCTCCAGCCATATTGCTGGGAGTCCATTTTCAAAGTCATTTATACCCGGCCCAATCGATGCGAAACGTTCACGCTTTATACGGCCAGCGACCACTGTAATTTGTTGTGCCGGTGCTCCCACTTTGTTGCACATTGAACCGAGGGATGAATTTGGCAATGCATGTGTATTCGATCACAATGAAGATCCTGTTAAGGTAAGTAGAATTTTGAGTATTCATTCATGTTTGTGCTGCTAGTAAATATTAAGAAAACATAGCTTGTACATTTATAAGAATGATCCTAACTTTTATCACTTATTAGCCAATAAGAAGTTACGTATTCGACCCATAACTCATAGGAAACTAACAACGAAGCCTTTTAAATTTGTATATCTCCATACAAATAAAAATAGACAAACAGACGTTAAAGTCCTTCCAAGCCAGTGTTCGACTCCTGAGTTAGTGTAAAAATTATGTCATTCATTAATTTATGGTAAAATCCGCACAACTTACTTTGAAAAGCTTTTATCGCCGGACCCCGATCAAAAAAGTATCTGCCATGCTCTTCTGCATATCCACATTTCAGATCTTGACTCGATGATTGAACTGTCGGAACTGATAGCATGGCTTTAAATAATGAAACGGAATAAAGCAACTGGTTCTGATAGTACCTATACCCATACAATTTTTGTATGGGTATAGGTACTATCTTTTCGTTGAAGAGATATTACTAGAAACATTCTTAGCATATCCATATGTGCCATCTTTGAAAAAGGTGATTGAGTTCTTCCTTAAGCTATACAGAAATATCAGTATTAAATTCTATGAGAAAAGTGTTTGTCCAAATGTCATACTATCACCTGATTAGATGGATTTGTAATAATTATAAAATAAGTACCTTTTAGGCTGGCTTTTGTGCTAATTTGTAATCGGTTGACCAAATATTTATCCTAAAAGCATTAGTAGAAAGCTGTATTAAAGAACAAACAAAAGGATATTTACGTGTATTTTTTAAACTGCATTTTATAACATCGATTGCAACTCTCTTCTATTAAAATTGTCAGCGTGGGCTTTCAACAAGCTTTATAAGAGTTATCGAAAAAATCCACCTCCGCTTCTGTGCTGAATGGTGGTTCGAGTTCAAAAACCTTTGCCACAAATGCTGGTGTTCCGCAAATATGCATTCTAAGTCCAGTTCTCTTTTCTCTGCATATCGATGGTGTCTGTGAAAGTATAACAGGTAGAAATTTGGACAGGAACCTGGACAATGAGTGGTAATAACATCAAAGTAGTTAAATTCCTTGGCTTTCTGCTAAGTTACAACAATCTTCATATTTAAAATAAAACACCACTACCATTTGATCATTGCTATCGTTTAATAACATCAATATATCCTGTTATCTTATAATAAAAAAATTAAATCCTTTTTTTTCAGGGCTACCGAGTGGATGTTTACGATTTGAATGGGAATTCTATTGAAAAACTGCATCATGCCGTCTCATTTACATACGATAGAGTCAACTCTCGTGTTTCAGTAACCGCCCTGTTTCCCGAACCGATTTGCCTTCGTGCTGTTATTAGTTTTTTAGAGCATAAACTACCAAATGGTGACTTCGATATCATAGTTCTAAGCAGTAAGTTGTTAACATATTTTTAGACCTGTGCATTATATTTGCAACTTTATCTCTCACCTTAGGTAGCGACACAACTTTAGTTCATAAGAATATCGCATCTCGCAAGCACAATATTTGCTACGAAGCAAAACTCTTAAGTATTTTCGGTCAGAACAAGTCCAAACCTCGTAAAGTCCTTTGTTATGTTGGTCCAAAACAAGTGAGTATTTGTCGTAATGTCAGTATGAAGTGGAGGCTAGAGAATACCTAATCGTACTTATTAAGAATTCCTTTATATTTCAGGTTACTATTAAGGAAATGATTTTGAAATTTATTCCAAAACGCATCGCAACATTTCGTTTATGTCCTTCGACTAAATTCCATTTTCTACCACAACTGCTGACGCAGACACACGGACCGGTCTTTATCATCGACGACGGATCTCAACCGAAGATTGAATTGGCATCGCGAGATCGCAACATAATTGCAGCTACATTTACACATTTCTTGTTGAAAAATATCGGTGGATCAGAGACGTTTAAGGATAAACAGGACTTTTTCTACCATGAAGTCCGAAAATTCCATTCGAATTACTATCATGAGAAGCTGTCGCTGAAGGTATCTAGGGATAAAATTTTGGAAAGTAGTATGAAGGCAACAAAAGGATTTTCCGTTTCCGATTGGTGCGGTAACTTTGAGGTTACATATCAAGGGGAGCAAGGTGGGTGAAATGGTGTCCCAATAAAATAAGTCCACCTTACGGTTCCTTTCCTTAGGTATCGACTGGGGAGGTTTGCGTCGCGAATGGTTTGAGCTTATATGTAGCTCTCTTTTTGATCCTCGTGGCGGATTATTTTGTACATTTCACGATAAGCATCAAGCTTTGGTTCATCCGAATCCACATCGCCCATCACATTTGAAACTTAAGCACTTTGAATTTGCTGGGAAAATCGTCGGCAAGTGCTTGTACGAGAGTGCCCTGGGAGGTTCCTATCGACAGCTTGTCCGTGCCAGATTCACACGGTCCTTTCTGGCGCAACTTATTGGTTTGAGGGTTCACTATAAGGTAAAAGCGATGTCGTAGATTGTGTTAAATATAAATTTAATTTTAAATTTTCTAGTACTTTGAACAAGATGATCCCGATTTGTACTTGTCCAAGATCAAATACATTCTTGACACCGATTTGGATGCTAGCGAATCGTTGGAGTTGACCTTTGTTGAGGAAATCTACGATGTAAGCGGTCAGTTGTCGAAAACAGTAGAGCTTATACCGAACGGCTCCAAAGTTCGTGTAACAAATGCGTCGAAAAATCAGTATTTGGATGCGCTGGCACAGCAACGCTTGTGCAATAGCGTTAAGGATGAAGTGGATAGCTTCCTGAAAGGACTGAATGGTATAATTCCTGATAATTTATTGAGCATTTTTGATGAGAATGAACTGGAGGTAAGTTTAAAAATGGATTTTGGATTGTTGGTAGTATTTATTGGTGGGATAACCCTTTTTAATTTGAGTGTTGATGTATAAAATATGTTAATCTGTAAGGGTATGGTCTGAAGAATCGTCTTTTAACTGCTGCAACAGGCTGACTAGTTGGAAGCTGTGTGCTGGATATTATGGTCATAACTTTGCTTGTGGTATATAGGTCGGAGGTAGTATGTATAATGGCTGGAAGAGCTGTTTCCATTTGCCCTTCCGACAAACATGCAGGGATTTAGAGAAACTTTTGCAGTGGATGGTTTCCTTACTCATTAATTGCTTTCAAGCGTTTTAGGTAGAAATGATACATAGGGTGTGTGAGGACTTGCCTTGGGGATGATATACCATATGTCATCTGGCCCTAAAACCTTAAGTTTCGAAACTGGAAACTGTCTATTCTAATCTAATCCGCTTTTGAGACGGTCCATGCTTCAGGGCCGTAGAGCGGGACTAGGATATAGGATCTCCTTAGTACTTCGAGTGACGGCTTTACTAGTAAATTGCCTTCTTAGCCCGAAGAAACAGCAGTTGGCAAGAGTAATTCTTTGTTTAATTTCTGACGAGATGTTGTTGTCAGAGTTAATAGCGGAGCCGTTATATGTGTCAATGATGACGTTCTGTCCAATTTGTCGATGTTGTGTGTTCTTTCGTGTTAACAGCATATACTTCGACTTGCCCTCATTTACTGTTAAACCCGTTTTAGCCGCTTTCTTCTGTTTACTAGCAATCGTTGCTATGACATCACGTTGAGTCCTACCAATGATGTCAACAAAGCCGGCATATGCAAGCAGTTGTACCAATTTTTGAAAATTGTGTCTCTGGTCAACAAGCCACAACAGGCGTCCAAAATAAAGTTTCATCTCATATAAACAAAATGAATCAACAACACGCGGAAGCGATCACCGACATCAAGCAGCGTCGGTTGTGGTTAGTACTTGGATGGATGACCGGATCAGACCAACAGTCGTCGTGATGTTTTTATTTTTTATAAATTCAAAATTCACCCGTCCACAAAAAAGGTTTTACTTCAAAAACTCTGTACGGGGTTAGGGCTTGGCGCGCACATGCGTTTTCGGTCTCTTACTTCTATTATTATTTTTAACTTTCTCTAACAAAGAGAAAGATATTGTTTTTTGTTAAAATCATAGGGTTCGATTGTATTTCACCTCATAGAACCGACTTATTTAAGCTCATGCATATGTTCGAGTTTTTTTGAGACAAAATAATAGTCAACAATCTACTGTTCGTTAGCTGTTGCGACTATTTGGTCGTATATGAGTTAAACTTTCACCTCTGTTTTTCCAAATTGGGCTTCAACATATCATAATTCATCTAGGACTTTCTGACTCCTTTTTGCTACAAGAAATAGATTTTTTTACTATCAATAAGACCGCGATGACAGACTGCTCCATGCTGTATGTTTTATACCATATTCAATATTGCATTCGTCTGTGCGCCTGTTGGTTTTTGTGCATTACAACTCGATATATCGTAATTAATCTCTGAATTTTTACGCTTAAAAGTTTTGAGCTATTGTTCTTTAATATCATAATGAACAAATAATATTTCACCCATATAGGGTTTTGAACTATTTTCCAACGGCTTAACTTTAAACGCAATGAATTAACGAACTACGTGTTTGGAAATGAATATACAGATAAAATGATAGGGCGGCTTATAGACTTCTTATATGCTTATTAAATCATAACATTTGATTGTAAAAGGAAAATGCAATGAAGATTGCAAGAGTTATTCTGCAAATTATAAAAACTTTTTCGCCTAACTGCTCCATTTTATTTGGCTTAAATTACATATAATCCCCCTGACACATTTAAAACCATTTTTACAGCTTCTTATGTGTGGTACTGGCGAATATTCCATTGCTGATTTCAAATCGCATCACATTGCAAACGGAAACTCAGCCGAGTTCCGCAGAGTATTAGGTTGGTTTTGGGCGGGAATCAGCAATTTTAGTCAAACGGAGATGGCTCGACTACTTCAATTTACCACTGGTTGCTCCCAACTACCACCAGGAGGTTTTCAAGAACTTAATCCACAATTTCAAATTACAGCAGCTCCAACATTTGGCAACCTTCCTACGGCACATACATGGTAAGTACCCCATTGACACCCACTAGAAAGCCATTTGAATGATCTTTTATATTTTTCCACTTCAGTTTTAATCAGCTTTGCCTGCCCGATTACGAGAGCTACGAACAATTTGAGAAAGCTCTCCTATTAGCAATAAGTGAGGGCAGCGAAGGCTTTGGAATGGTTTAAAATTTTTGCGTAGTAAAGAGTCGTTTGTTCCAAAATTAGTAGGTTAATTATTCCAGAAATTATAGTACGAATATTTTTTAAGGTTATTTATTGATTTTTTAATGCAATGAAATGTGTTAAGCAGCTAATTTCATGAAAGGCAGAAATATCAAATCGTGCATAACTTTAAGTCAGATATAATCTGTATTATGACAAATCTGTAGTTTTAAGGTCTGGTGTGGTTTTGTTTTAACATTTATTTTATTCAGTATTTATTTGTTTAATTCTCATTTAACTGTTATCATTTTTAGCGGAGTGAATATACGTAGTAATTAATAAAAACCATAAATATTGTAGAACAAAAACAAATCAGATATTTAAAAAAGAACGTTCGGATTGTTTGAATATTTAAGTAT
Source organism: Rhingia rostrata (assembly GCA_949824845.1). NCBI lineage: Eukaryota > Metazoa > Arthropoda > Insecta > Diptera > Syrphidae > Rhingia > Rhingia rostrata. Next base: position 58,337,462 of record OX463755.1, read on the forward strand.
ACGGAAAAGCAATTTCTATATTGTAAAAGCAATTTCTATATTATAAGATTTGGATCGCGGAGTTCACAAAAAATAATAATAAAAATTGATTTATTCCGATCTGAACCGCCTTACATTAATTATGGATTTTATTGATAGTATAACATACAATGTCAATAAAGATTTGAACCGTCTCACCAGGTTATGGCGTGTACTTTGTGAAAGTATCTGTTACGGCAAATATAGCGTAAGTATATTATTGCAATGCATTGTACCTTATTAATTTACACATTGATTAGAGGGTTTATGTAATATTCATCGATCTATACTAAATGATTGTGCAATAGGAAGTTGAAATTGAATTATGTATCGATAAATGATGCACTTGTAAAGGCTTGTATTTCTTTAATAACATTGTACCTAAAATATATTTACAAGGCAGAATCAATTGATTGGCTAAACAATAAAAAGAGCGTTAAACCGCAGGCAATCCTAATAAAAAGGTTGCACATAGGACATAATAACGCTTTTTCTCCAAGATGACAAAATATAGCGCCCACAGAAAAGTAAACTCAAAGCCAAAACCCATCCAGTTTATGCCCCATACATTTACGATTTCAACAATATATTGATAAGATGGATCCTAGATGTTTTATTTATTTATTTAGATCAGGAAGTTTGGATCCACTAATAGAGGTGTCTGATAGTGTTGTGTCTAGTCCCGAATTTACTCTAACCCGAGTTGGCGAAACCGATTAAAGGAACCGATTATTAAAATACAAAACTGTATCAACCCGAGTTAAACACATGAATAGGTTTCGGTTTGGGTAAGCAAAAATACACCTAACCTGGTTATATGTATCCATGAAAATCAAACAGAGTTGAAATCGGCTTTCGCGTGTATACCTTAACCGAGTTAAATAGTTCGGTTTGTATTTTACAACTCGGGCTGATACTTATATGCAAAGGGTTAGTGGTGTGATAGTGCCAATCTGTAGCTACTTGTTGGATATTGTGTTTATTTACGTTTTATCTTCCCGTATGATTTAAAAAAAATGCTCTTCCTCGTAAAAATTTTCGGGAAACACAAGTATTTCAACACATTTTGATTTTTAATGTGTGCCATCAAGGATATATTAAAATATTAATTCAGGAAAAGAGAAATATTTAAAATAAATTTTCTACTCTAGTTGAGACAATTTTGGTTTGGTACATCACTAGCTGTCTGGTACAAATTAACTTATAACAACTTTCCAACTGTTTTAATAATAATAAGACCTTTACAAAAACAAACAAATTTGCTTCCACAGCGAACTGAAGACTGATTGAAAAAAATAACGTTTGTTTTTATCTAGATCACTTTTTTTTCTCAAGATCAAGATCACTTCATAAAAAAACTCGATATTTCAAGTGATTTACACCTACATGCTCGAAAACTTAAAATGAAGACAAAAACTGCAGTTTTCGATGCAGCAATATTAATTCTTCCCTTAGGTGTTTTCCATTGGTAGATACATAAAAGCAATCTTTTTAACTTTTTTGACGAAGAGAATGGTATTATTTTCGTGTAAATTTTTGACCTCGAGATTTTGATTGATTTTAAACTTACAATTATAGCGGAACCAAAAAAAAGTGGTTTTTGGAATTCCGTCTGTCCGTAATGGTCTTTCCAGCCTAATCGGCTTTACCGATTGAAATTAAAATTTTCTTTAAACTTCGTATCCACTTTTGTTTTGGTTATAATTCTAGGCCATATTTTTATTACTTTCAGCCATTATATTATCGGTACCTGCAATATAAAAAATATGCATCACCTCTATTTGATCGAAAACAGCTCTAACGATACCAAGTTTTTAAAGAAAATCCATATAACGGATTTTTATATATAGACCATGTAAAGAAAACTGTCAATTTCTCGAAAACTGCTTTGTCAAATTGAATGAAATGATATTTATATACTACTATTACTGATTGCAACAATTCCACTTAATTAGTCTTAGCCCAATTATATCTTAACATAATTTTCCGTTGTAGCTATAACAGACATAGACATTTATTCCTTCAAATTCCAGAATAAACGTTCGTATAATCTCATTTTGAAATTATTTATCATTCTTAGCATCAATAATCAAAATGAATATTATTGTGTATTTTGGCCAAGTTGGGCAAATCGTCAAATTCACTTATGCTTGTGGTTGGATCTAACACCCAACTCGCTATGAAAGGGAAAATTGCGTACGATCCAGCCGTGCACCCAACCCTCGTTTTTTTTTATTTATATTTATATGAGTCAAACAATTGTGTTTCATTTTTTTATCACACATCGACTTTTTGGCATAAAAACCAATACAATTGATAGCTGACAGTTTGAGAAGAATGATTTTCGTTTTGAAATACATATTAATAATTTGACTGTGAAAAACTATTGTTATTCATTAAAATGATAGCAGTTCCAATTAATGTATTAATAATAATAAAAAAAATATCACTGAACGCTTGACAGCTTTACCGACAAACTTCATGGACACTAAATTATAACAATACAACGTCAAACAAAAATCAATTCGATATCGTGCTCCATTACATCTCAGACAAAATCGGAAATTATCAATGTCAAACACCATATATGTACCTACATAATTTTTTATAGGTAACCAACGGTAAAAAGACAGTTTGTTATAAATTCACATTAAGAGGGCGAATTGTTACAAAGCTTCTAAGCTGCGATTTTCGAATATTCCGTCTGCTCCATTTGTATCTTCTTGTTCGTCAGAACTATTCATTTTGCAAATTTTCTGCCGTTCATAGGCAGTTCATTTATTAAAGTATTTTTGCGTTTTTATCAATCTTGTTTGATAGCAATAAGAAACTATTTTTAACTTTCTACAACAAAGAGGAAGGATTATTTTCGTAAAAAAATATCGACTTCTAGATTTTGGTTGATTCCAGGATTCCAGGATTTTTTTTGCGATTCCGTCTGTTCGTAGTGGCTAAACAAACTTTAAACTTCTTCAAACTTCATTTTTATATAGTTGGTATTCCATTCTTTTCTCCGAAAATGGGTATTTCGCCTAAACGGTGTGAGACACTGCTTGCATTTGGTCGCTAAATAAAAATCCATAATTATTTTATAGCTCCTAAATTATATGTCAATTGTCCACACATTATAGCGTCAAACTGGCAATACCAACAATGTTAGTCTCCACGCCCACACATTATAGCGTGAAACTGGCCATATCAACAATGTTAGTCTCCACGCAGTCTCCGGAAACATAATTCCAAAGACCCACGTTTCAATAAGAAATTCCTATCCGATGGGTGACTTGTGGACTAATTAGTAATAAGCATTTAAGTACTGTAATAAATTTTTGTTGTTACCTGAACAAAAAGCTATTCCGAGAAACAATTTTCGCTTTAACCCTCTATAATATGTAGTCATTTGCATTAAATACGTCCAGTTTTCCAAGTGATTTCTTGACGCAGAAAGCCGGGTCAAATATTAAAGTCAACCAACCCTACCAAAGTGTAAATAAAAATCGAGGAACAAATGGCTTTGGCTCCACATGCGAGTTCATTGAATAGAGTTTAAAGTTCAAAACAAAGCATTTACTAGTTTAAGACTCCACACCTTTTCTTTGAAAAAGTCGCTATTCTTCTTAGTCATGTTAAAGATTTTTTTGAAAATGTTTGTGGAACCAAGAATTACCTCTAGAATAAGTCAAAGCTCTGAATATAATTAAAAATTCAAAGATAATAGAATACTATCCGTTAATATATTAATTATCGTCCAGAGATTAAGATTTTCTCTATCATTCATGGCATCTCTTAGTTTGTTAATATTTTCAAACCAAGTATACGATGACCATTGACAGTCTAACTAATAAATATGCCACACGAGCTAGAAAATAATTGCGTGCAATACCAATTTATCGAAAAACAAATAATAGATTCCATAATTGCCATAATTTAGTTGCAGGCACCCTATCCACTCCACATACTAAGTTATTAGTATCGATCTAAGCAATTGGGTAAATATTTACTCTCGGGGAAACCGAAAAAGAAAGTGAAACACTAACCTTATTAATAAATATAAAATTAGAGTACGGTTATGATTTATAAGTCCAACGACATATGTACAAACTAAAAACTCAAAGAAAAACAATAAAAATTACAAAGTACATAGCATGTCAAGCTAAAAGAATTGACCTATGCCTTCTTATTTTTGAACCAGAAAAGTGTTTTAAAAGAAAACCCGACAAAACAGGTCTAAGATCGCTTCATAGTATGACTCTGAAAGTGAATGCACCAGATAATAGTGTATGTACAGGTCTTATTGTACATTTTGGTTTTAAGTGTAAATTATTAGATACTCATGTTGGGTCGGAACAGACACACCAGGCAACGGGTAAGTTTTCAATCATTAAAAGTGTCTGTTCTTCGCTGATATTACTTTATAACTTGCAATCACCTTATATCAAATCCACCTGTGCAGGGATTGTACACATGATACAAGATAGAATTAAAAATATAACGTCATGTTCATGGATTGTACACCATTGTGATTAATGTAGATCTTCCCACTGTGTAAAAGATAAAGTAAATTTAAAACATATCCACAAAAGTTTAAAATAGGATAACGTATTTTGCTAAATTTTAAGGTGGCCTAGACTTTTTGAGCCTCACAAGAGTTAAGTTAACTGCATAGATTAATTACTTATTTAAATAGCGCTACATACGTAGGGAAATCTGGGCCTCAGTTAGGTTAGGCCTTTATTTACTGTTTCTATCATCTGGCTGTGAATCAGAGACTACAGCCGGCTTAGATACCCTAGCCAACTTAAACGCATAATGAGTAGTTTTTTTCACCACGTCGCTTTACACCTTATACACGTCCCTAGCAGGCGCGTCCTAAGTGGTGCATTGAGATTATAGCAGTATAAGATGCAAAAAGCCCAAATCAATTTTTTTAATAAAATAATTTACTTATCTGTACAGCTCGTAAAGTTTGCGGTTGAATGATGGTCTCCACAGCCATTCAGAGGGACCTTGCTTTAGGGATACTTTTATCTTACCATATTTCGGTAATGAGTCTATGTATATTTCTCCTCATTTCTAGCAGCCTTGCTTAATGTAAACGACGCTATATATTTCCATCATAGTATCATATTCATTTACGTCAAGTTTCTTACGGCTTTTTATATTTTCAAAGGATCTAGCTTCTAGCAGCTTTGCATTTGGTTAACCTTATTATATTTCTATCATCTTCATTCAGGTCAGTCGGATAGTTTATTCTACTTGACAATGGAAGATCTAAGAACTAGTTCTAAGCATCGATTGTGACTTAACTCAAAGGGATTCTGTTTGGTCCATGTATTTCTGGTTCTAACATTTTATTTTTCGTAAGACTAACGAATACTTTCTGGAGTTTTCTATTTCATACTCCAATTTTTTAACAGCTATAGTCATTCTCTTGTCTTTGACTTGTATTCCTCATTCTTGGCTGCATGAATCAGCTCTCTCGGGATTTTTTATGAAAAAAGGGGGCCATTCCTTTACTTTGAAAACGATAATCACTCAGGCGGTAGTCGATACCTCATGAGCAATCGCTCAATAATAGTATGTGATTTGACGATTATTGTTTTACTGGAAGTAAATAAAGTGCTATCGCCGACAGCTAAATCGACTATTGATCTTACGTGATGCAAGATGTACCGCCGAAATGTATTCGTTAAACGATAATCACTTTACGCAATGAGTTCCCAGGCCTTTCCTGCTGGTGGATAGTACTTCTGCTATACCAGATGACCCCTTTTGTATGACTTGTTATAATAATAACCAAGGAATATATGTATATTTCTATCTATTTTATTTTAAAATATTTATATTTTACAATGTGCGTGACATTTAACTTTCGCAATATGATCGATTTGTTTGACCGGAGGAATCCGTGTGCATTTACAGTAACATTTCGTTCAACAGAAAAGTAAATAAGCCTTATTCCGTTGCCTGATGGGGTGTTCTGTACACTTATGTTGTCAAATTTTAGTCTTGTTGTGGATTGCTACGATGTGTTTGCTACAGATTCCGGAGCATAAGAATACTTGTTTCTCATCCATGTCGAGTATAACAGATCATCCCTTTCCTCTCTATGCCATCGTATTTCCTGGATGACATTAGTCTCTGTTGCGGCTTAGGGCCTGTGCAAGTTATTCTGCTGTATATTCTGTGTTCTATCATTCCAACTGCAGATATGAACGTTTTTGTCCTTCCTTTCGACACGTTTGGGCTAATTCTGAACAATATGTTAGATCTTAGTAGAGTATGCTTAATGCGTAAATAAATAATATGTATGGGAAGGTACCTATTTACACTCTACGGAACCCATCCTATTTCTAAAATAAAAGCAAACAAAAAAATGGCAATTATGACGAAAAAACGCTGGATACGAAGCTAAAAGAAAATTGGTCAAGTCGTTTGGGTTAAAGAGACGTGTACGGACGTGTACGTCGGTTAGTCGGACGGAATTTCAAAAACCACTTTTTTTGGTTCCGCTATTATCGTAATGTTGGAATCAATCAAAATCTCGAGGTCAAACATTTTCACGAAAACCATACCTTTTTCTTTGTAAGAGAAAGTTAAAAATGGCCTGGAACTAGACCAAAAACACATTGGATACGAAGTTTCAAGAAACATGTTCAAGTAGTTTAGGATGGAGAGACCAGTACGGACAGAAGGATCGACAAACCGACGAACGGAATTCCAAAAAAAACTTTTTTTGGTTCCGCTATCATCGTAATGTTTGAATCTACCAAAATCTCGAGCTCAAAATTTTTCACGAAAGCAATATTTTTCTCTTTGTAAGAGAAAGAAAAAATCGATTTAGGACAATTTGCAAAATTAATTGTAATTATATCATCAATCTACGCACTTGAAGTCAAAAAATGGTCATTAAAAGATAGCGCTTATTATAATTTCGCGGGTAAGCTAGAAGCACTCTGACGTAACGTAGCTTACAATTTTGCGTTTCAAAGGGGCACATTGTTTTTTTGTCAAGACAATAACAAAGATTCGTGTTCTACATAATATGTATTGCTGAAGAATATTCAAAACAACGCCATGCATATAAAAGTGTTTGGAAACACTTCAAATTCTGTTTCTCTTCCACAAAGTAGGCATGTGGTAAGAGGGTGTACATCTTGCCCGAAAAAAAAAATAAAATCACTATTTTATTGTACAACAATTACACGTTTATTATTATACTATATTACAAAATAATTAAATAATGTGGCGTTTTTCTCGAATAGTTTTCGTTTTGGTATTTTTGCGGTTGTGAAACATTTACATGGTAGGTATCTGCAGAGCATTAACCTTGACTATTTCATCTCTTACTTTTTAAATTCAATAAATAAATAAATTATTTGCCCTTAATCTAGACTATACCTAAAACAAAATTAATTCTTTTACGTACACTTTCTCGGCAGGGTACATATCCTTGTCATAGGACAGAATAATAAACCCTGCGAGCACGTCATTTTATGTCCCTTCATCATACCATGGCTATTTTTATAGCACACGAAGTAATTGTATATGGACGTCTGATCGGCCACCTTGTCACCCTCTTTGCAATAGTACTTCCTCTTTTTCGTCATTATCCCTGTACCGTACGTGTGTGGTCGATGAGTTACGGACGTTGTATCTTGTAATGGCACATTATTGTAACTGTTACTACTTCCGGCAGATCCGGTTGATTGAATCGAATTGGAGTCAATTGCATTTTGCAGGAAATTCGAAAGCATTGCCGATGAATATTGTTGTGTCGGTTGGGGTGTTGATTGGGAGTAGTCTTTGTTGCCGTTAGTTTCCTCACCTAAACGCAATCGTATGGCGAGGTTTTGGGCTTGCAGTGCTTGGTCACGTATGCGCTTAGCGTCTTGCAGGGCCTTTATGGCTTCCAATTGAATGCGACGGTTTTCGGTAACGGTAAATCGACTTATAACTGCGCTAGGATGACACAGGGCGTAGTATCGTGCATCGCAAATACGTGTCTGTGGATTGAAGGCGGTATAGGGTGGACAACAGTACTGCATTATACGACCGTCTTCTCTACTGCAAACGTAGTATTTGGTGCAATCAGTGTCGTTTGGTTGTCGCACACCGACGGGACAGTCGTGTAAGTCGGGCTTGGAAACATCGAAAGACACCGGTGAGGTAAGGAGTTTAGTTTTGAACAAGTCGTATGGATATGCACTGGCACTAAGGCCACCTAATTGACTTTCGTCTTCATTCTGTTGATAAGTCTGACTTGTGAGAGACGGTATCATATTCCTATGGGGTTTGTTATACTTTTGTGGCCTATTAGCATTCAGTTGTTCCACATACTGTGCTAATTGACTCGCCACGATTTGTTTATTTGTATTGTATGGATTGTAGGTCTCTGCGTGACTGCCAATACTACCGATGCCCGTGGTACCTTGGTCTTCATCGTCTTGAGTATCGTCGTCATTCTCTTCGGCGGTTTCTTGTTCCATACTTTCCAATTTTTGGCTATTTGGTCGAATTTTCACTTTGGACGAATCGATTTGACTGGGAAAGAGTTGATGAAGGGACTGCTGCTGTTTGGGGTAGTAGAAGCTTTGGTAGGGATTCGAATTGATTGGAAAGTGGTTGTTTTGAAGTTTTTGTGGGGAGTATGCTGAAGCATCGGGTCTACTGGGATTGTAATTCGATTGTTGGTATTCGGGTTGGTATGCTGGGATGCTGCTGTAGTCCAACGTAGGATATCTTTCCACTTGAAAGACTTTATTCACGTTAGTCTCGTCCAAATGAGGACTGGGAGTGTAGTAATCAGTTAGTGTGGATCCCGAGTCACTGATATAAGGCCTTGTGGTGGTAGTTGGTCTGTAATTTTGTTGATAGTGATGGTTCTGATTCGGACGAATTGTTACCAACTGATTGTTTTCATAGCGATTGGTAAGTCTGTGATCCTGTGCATCAGAATAGTGCTCACCATTATATTGGTAATCAGAGAGGGGTGGGTACTTGCTTAACTTTTGACCATAGCTGTCAAACTGTTCCTGTTGGTTCTTTTCATCAGAATTGGATGACACATGCACTGGTATTACATTGTTATGAATAATGGTGGTGGCAGGCTTTTCAGGTTTCTCCTGTGGCACAAAGTACGTCGAGGACACCTTATCGTATTTCTTATCCTCATAGCCATCTTGCTGGTTATAGCTGCTGTGAGAAAATTGGTAATTAGGAGCAGGTAAATATATTGGTTGAACAACCTGCGGATAGTAGGCTGAATTCGGAAGGATTCGTCGTACATTTTCGTTTTCAATCATCTGTTTCGACAGTTCAAGAACGGTCTTTAAAGTATCCTCAGAGATTTTCGGATCATATCGGTGATCAATGATCGTGTCTTGTGGTTGATTTCCAAGAGTGAATAGGACCGATCCTTCGGGTTTGTTTACAACAATTTGTGAATTTGAATATCCGTCCGATGGTCGAGGACTGTAATAGTGGCTCGGCAGTTGGTTTGTTAGAACGACTTTTGTTTCAGGATCTAATTGAGGTGTTGCTTGAGTGGTGGAGGCCAGCTCTAATGTTTGATTTTTCACACTTTTTGGAGTTGTTGTCACATCGGCGGGATTCAGTGAATCTAACTGCGATTTTATGTTGTAATGTGCCAAAAAGGCATTCAATTGGTCCGGTCGCAGTTCTGACATAGCAGAATCCTTGTTCTGATACGTTTGCTTTAGACCATCAATCAACTGTGATAAACGCTGCAGATGCCCGGTGAGATTTGGATCGACTTTCGTTGGAAGTGGAGGTTGGTGTATTTCATGATCGTCGTCATTTGTCTTACTCTCCGGAGATGTAGTTTCTAGCAGTATGTAGTCAACTCCAACACCATCACCACTACCTTCGAATTCATGTTCACGATCCAGATCACTTCCACTTTCCACAGAAATATAGTCCACACCTTTGACTTCATCATCGGTACTTTCATCACTCTCACTAGTTCTATTTAGATATCCTTCATCCGGAATATCACTCAATCCGTCACCATCAACACCAAACACTACGTTATTATCATCGGAATCACTAGTTTTACTTGGATCGCCTAAATCACACTCCCAATCGTCACCGGGCAGGACGCACATTTGCAGATCTTTTTCGTATATCAGTCCCTCCTCGCACTTCTCCGGAACCCAGACATGAGCCTTCGATGGCAACACTATACATTTGAAGTAAGCATCGCAACGGCTTTTATGAGGTCGAGTTTTCTCAGGACATGATTTACCTTAAACAAAGAATTATAAGGATAGACATATAAATTATATTTAATCTCAATTTGAGTAAAGCTCACCCTCTGTAATGTAAAATAATCCAGAGGTCACTATCAAAGCCAACAACCAATGCGATTTCATACTATCCTTGTGAAATATTTCCCACAATATATCGGTGGATATAATTCTCGTTTGACGGACAACTTATGAATAAATCCAGTTGGGCAGAACAAATCGTAGAAATCGTCTAAACCGAAGTTGGATGTCGAACGTAAAGTCGTGCACTGTCTTTCCGTTTATTACCATGGCTGCTCTCTAGTAGTTATCACTTTATGTCGGACGCATTGGTACGAGTAAAGTGCTGGTAACGTGCTAAATAGTTCTTTAATTTCTTCGTTGTCGTAGTCTTCCCGACTCAAAACTTGTCGTTGCATACACAAAAGTGTAACAAAATTTGTATGTGAACTTATTTTTAGCCAGTAAAAATGAATTGGGTAAACAACTTTTGACCAAAAAGGAAATACAAGAACGTTAACATGCGTAATGTTTAAGTCTGCAATACCTACCTCCTCGTATAATGACGTTAAAGATTTTTTTTATGTCTTGCGGCTGCTCCAAAATGTGTTATTTATAATAAGACGGTAAATTTGTAGGTAGGTACATGGTCATCTTTATATGGAAATAAGTTTCACTTTTTTGATGTACCTATTGCGGTAAAATTTGATCTTCATTTGGGTTGTTAAATAAGATGTCATGACATGCGTATAGCAAGTGCTTAGTATGGTTTGTATGGGGGTACAACAAATGAAAGTGGATTTCAGTACCGTGTGATTTTTTTTTATTAAATATGGTTGATCATGCTGATATGTTAGGTCTAATCTATGGTAGTATCACAAGCCTTTTTTCTATATTAAATATTTTTTTTATTCGTAACCTCTTAAGCCATTAAGTAATTGCATTGTATCTTAGTATTTTATGCAATGCAGTGTCGTCATTTCTATTGACCAAGTCAAATCTAATAGCTTTTTTGCCACTTTACATGTTTCTCAATATGCTATATGTTCTTATCATTTTAAACATCCGATTTTTTTGACTAGGTTTGGGTGACGGTTTTTCAAATACTCAACGACAAAAGTAATTATTCGTTTTATTTCTGACAAGATGTTGTTGTCAGAGTCAATAGCAGTAGGCAAATATTCGTACACGGGATAAATTATGCCGGTAGAAAATATTGTAAACATGAATACCTTTTTTCTATCGTATGAGAGCTAAATGCATACAATATTGCTTAGACCTAAAATGGTAAATGGTGTGTTTGTATTGGTTTTCCTCGCCTATAAAACCGGTTCTATGCCACTTGAATTCAAAATACTGGTTGTGTGTCTCTTGTCTATCGTAATGTAATCAATTTGATTGACAATTTGTTGATCAGGAGACCGATATGTCCTGATGGGTAGCAATATGAGGAAACCGTTTCCTGGTGGCAGTGGTAGTTCGTTCTGCAGCAAAGTCAATTGGCCTAACTCTGTTGCCAATTTAATATTGCATATGCTATGTGGTGGGGCAAAAAATGAGTTATTAGATGAAACCGCTTCAAAAAAGATTATAAAATGCATAATACAATCATTTTAATCACCTAAATATCTTTTGGTTTGATCAAAAACTACGTTTTTCTGAAGCATACGTGGCAGTGGGCAGATTTCAAAATTTCTTCACTTGTTTTGCTGACGTACGGATGGACAGACATTGATAAATCGACTACGATAGCTATTCTCAGTCGATCCATACACTTTAAGTTATATCTACGTAAATTATTTCTCTACTTTAAAAACTAAATATTAAAGCTAACATAGGGGAAGGTGGCCTAAAATGGCTCACCCTAAGCAAATTGCTCGACATCTAGGTATTCAAGTAAAATTCACTTCAAGTTGTATATTCATAGAATAGATTAACCAATCGCCAAAATATTTTTATTTTTAAAAAATTTAAAATGCTTCCAAGAAGTGTTTAAAACAATTAATTTTCAAAATGTCTATCCGTGCCACACATCAAAGGTCACTTGTATAAAATTGCATACTAGTGAGACATTTTACCAAGTAAAAAAAATCCTGTTTAAACTGCTTTAATAAACTTTTTTTAAAACAAAAACATGAAAAATCATATAATTTTATTTTATAAATATGTAAACTAATCAATAAAATAGTTGTTCAAAATAATCCCTAGGTAGGTAGGTACAACAAAAAGTAGAAAAAGGAACTTGAATTCAGATTTTAAGGCCGTGTGTCAATTGCATTTAAATGGCTAACTTCTTACATTAGCCATTTAATCTGATTAAATGGAATATTATTTATGGGTATTCATGCATCATCGGAAAATCTTTGTAAATGTTGTAAACGTGATAAAACTACGACGTGATAAATTAACTGTAAAAATTTGTATAGGAAATCTTTTCCGACAACATCGGAATTTTTTCACAGGAATTGGATGCGTAAACTGAGATGGTAAACGTTGTAAACTTTTGAAATGATATTTTTACATTTAATCAGTCACTTTCACACATCAAACGTATTTGTTAAACTGAAAAACATTATGTAGAGCGGAAAGAGAAAAAAGGAACAAAATTCTATCAATAAACAAATTACTAAATTGAGATTCAATTCAGGGGGTTACCCCATTATTTAGTGGTACAGTTTTAGGGTTGTTCATGAAACGTCGTCGTAGAATTGCAATTTTAGCACTTAGTAAAATTTGGCGTTGCAAGAATAAACCTTACGGTCTTCAATAATTTCCTAAACGAATTGAAACAAAATTCCTGTTTTTTATATTTTGTTGTTTTAAAGCAATATGGAAAGATCATCAAAAACCATCCGTTGTCACCACCCATTTTCAATATTTATTGTAAAAAATAAATGTTTTTTCCTTTTTATTTTATAATTTGCATGATGTGCTATTTTCCCACCACATGTCAAACACAAATGAGTGTGTTTACCACCTCTCATACTCCTAAGTAGGTATGCCAAATGTCAAAAATTAGCCACTGGACTAATTTTAGCGAGCTGTTAACCAGGTTGAAATTTTGAAGTCTCTATTCACCACACTAATGTCAAAAGTTATCCACTGGCTAAAATCATAACTGAGGAATCGCTAACCTGGTCTAGTTTGTTTTTCTATAGCCGTGTGTCAATTGCGTTAAAATTTGAGCCAGTGGAAGTGTGGTGAATAAAGACCTCAAAATTTTAACCTAGACAAAATGTAATCACATTTTAAAATAAACTTTATATGGGTTTTTAAAAATGGATGGTTACAAAAAGTTATGATTTCATTCGTTTCCCTATACATATATAATAATGGTTGGTTACAAAAAAGTTATGAATTCATTCGATTGGCTATATTGTATATGCGAAATATGCGAAACTTGAACAAAGTAGAATGGATATCAAGAACACAAATCATACAAAATTATTTTTCTTACTGAAAATAATAAAACATTAATGGGTTTTTTGATGATCTCTTCGAAATCTATTCCGTATTATTTTAAAACAAGAAAATATAGAGAAAGAATTTTGTTTTAATTCTTTTTTGAAATTATTGAAAATAGTATTATAATAAATCCCATTTAATCCAATTGACACAGCAAAAAGCCAACTTTTTTTTATCACTGCAGAAATGTCAGAAACTATCCAGTGGATACAATTTAACCCGCATTTTAACGCAATTGACACACAGCCTATGTTTGTAAGATTTACCACATATAATAGAAATTTTCACCACAGCACAATTGTAATCATTCCCTTAAAAATAAGTTAATAATCACCATACTATAGCGTTGTCTCATTCATTGATCAACGTCACGAAATGTCACAACAATTTCCATTCTGGCAAAAGAGTTGTGTAAATTTTCCAATTGTTTTGTATTGTATTTTTCTTAATCCTTAATTAAACAATTTAGTAAATAAATCTAACGATGTCGTCCGACGACCCGTGCATCTCCGAACAACTAGACAATGAGGAAGTGCGGGAAATCCTCAAAACTGGAACTGATTTACGTCAGTATTCACGGCAAATTGAACGAGATTTCAAGGAAGTCGAAAACAAATCCATTGAAGACTATATAGCTGAGAGTCAAAACATTGCCAGCCTGCACAATCAAATTGGCGAGTGTGATGATATTCTTGAGCGTATGGAATCAATGTTGATGAATTTCCAAAATGTACTCAGCAACATTAGCTCGGAGATTACCACTTTGCAAAAGAAATCGGTTTCCATGTCAGTGCAGTTGACAAATAGGCAATCGGTAAAGGCCCAGTTGTCACAATTTATCGAAGATATGGCTGTACCAGAGGAGATGATTACCACAATAATGGAGACACCAGTAACAGAAAAGGAATTCATTCTTAAGCTAAACACTTTGAATCACAAACTGAATCTCATCAAAGAGTTGAGTTTCAAGGAGAGCAAATCGGCTGGGGATGTTGCTGATGTTTTACACAAGCTGAAAGTGAAGGCCATGGCTAAGATTCGTACATATTTGCTGGAACAAATATACAAATTTCGAAAACCGATGACGAACTATCAAATTCCTCAGAATGCTATGTTGAAGCATAAGTTCTTTTTTGAATTTATTTTGTCCAATGAGAGGCAGGTGGCACAGGAGATTTGCAATGAGTACATTGACACAATGGGGAAAATCTACTACAGTTATTTTAAAGTAAGTTTAAAGGTGAATAAAGAACTCTTTATAAAAGTTTTTTTGTAGAGCTATTCGTCTCGACTTCTGGCTTTGAAGTTTGAAGAATCTGTGACAAAAGAGGATCTCATGGGTATAGAGGATACAGCATCAAAGAGTTTATTTTCGAAAGCAACTAATTTGAAACACAAAAGTACGGTATTTACAATCGGCAAACGAGGTGATATTCTGAACCAGCAATTGGAGGCGCCAATTATTGTACCACATGCTCAGCTAAAGAATAGGGTAACTATTTCAGACACATACGGAGCTTACGAGAATATGATTTCGATTATTTGCAGTACACTTATGAAGCATTGTTCCGTTCGGAACAATATGCTCTGGTTGACAACGCCTGCCGAGAATATTTGTTTGTTATAGAGTTCTTCATGGTACGTGGTACACAGGCACAAGATCTCTTCAATCAAATAATGGGCAAAACATTAAGTTTTATGATTGTAACTTTCACCTTTTATTGTTTAACTTGTGCGTATATTTTATTTAAAGATATTTTTGTTTACAGAAAAACCTTGAGAGTAGCATACAAGACTGCTTTGATACAATTGCAATGTTTTTATGCATCCAGTTGATTTTCCGCTATCAACTTATGTGTCACAAAAGATGCGTCCCAGGATTAGATAAGTAAGTGAATGAATCTTTTTTTAAATTGAATATGTTTGCTCGGATCGTTGGTATCTATTCATGATCTAGTGAAAAAGAAAAGTGTATCTATAATCAAATGGGATGTAAGCTGACGACATTAGTTACTGGGTATTCGTTGGGTTGATACACGCATTTTTTAAACAATTCGTAAAATAACGGAATAGGTGGGTTTTACCTTGCAATTGATGGATAATCTTATTCTTACAATTCCTCTGTTAATACCCCCGAAAACCTTGTTAATGGATTTTGTAATAGGGGTGCCTTCGACTTGAATTTTGTTTTCTGGGAGAATAACCTGTAAGGTTGACCACTCATGTAAAAACAATGGCTTTGTTCTTATTCTACTTAACTGAAAGACAAGATGTACACCGCAGTGGGGCGACCTTTGCTGACATACCATTCACCATGTTGGAGAATGAACATGAAGTTTAAAAATAAGTTAAAAGCTGCTTCACACCAAAGCAACATCAAATAAAACTCCTATTGAAATTTTAGAGGAAATTCTAAAAACCTCTCAAAATGCAACAACACAAGAATTTGATTCACCTTATGTTAGCCTAGTGGTTGATGAGGTAATTGGTATTCTTAGCTTGATGTCGTTGATTCCATACGGGTGCTGTTCCAAAGTTGAAAAGATAAGGAAGAGGAACTAGGGACAAATCAGTCAGGTATTGTCTTATCCCTAATGGTAACTTAGGAAAGAAGAAAAATCCACTACTCGGGAAGAACCTTGTACGACAGATAGAAAAGCTGTTGTATGCTTGTATGTCACGTCAAGAACCTTTATCTTTGCTTTAGCTCTTCGCTCGCTGATCCTCCAAGGCTAAATGGAGTATGTTGCTGTATGGTGTAATTGTATGGTTGGTGGCTTTAGATATAGCTGTAAACAGCAATCTTTTCCTGAATTTTTAAGATCAGCTTGCATATGTCACTCCTCCCACAGCTAGATAAGGAGGAACAAAATAAAATTTTACCTCATTTACTTCTGCTTTGCACGAGCTCAGTGAGGCCATGAAGTGCCGCGCATAAAGTCTGAGTTCCCAGACCTAGCATCAACTTAAATGTCATTTCAATTTTCTTTGACAACCTAAGTGATCTTTCCAGAAAGCTCAGGAGATGATGATAGATCCATACGGTATCATACCGGATCAACCTTGTATGACTTACTTTGTCAACAAAGCATTAAGGCCAGTTTATCAGTTCGAGATCATCCAGGATTAACCTTGAGTTAACCCAACAAAGCTAACTGCTTATTAAATGACCTGGCTTAACTCATTACTGAAAACTGGGCCTAACTAAATTTCTGCTTAAAGCGCTTGAACCACCTAATATATTTTTTTCAGATACTGGGATTCAATGCAAGCAGTCATTTGGCCACGATTCGAACATGTCTTCCGGTTGAACATCAAGAGCATTCGCGATTGTGATCCAACGAAATTCAGCAAGGAAATGGGTCCTCACTACGTAAGTTGTGCAGTTCAAATATGTTCCGTATCACTCAAACAACAACATATTTTAGATCACCCGTCGTTACGCTGAATTCTCAGCGGCAATCGTTGGTATTTCCGAGCACTTTCCCAACGAAGTAGTAAGCCTTCTACTCCTGGAACTGCAAAACGAAGTGGAATGCTTCATTCTCCGTATGGCAGCGATATTTCCATCACGTAAGGAACAACTGATTTACCTCATCAACAACTACGACCTTGTGTTGGGTGTCCTCATGGAGCACACTCGCGACAATTCCAAAGAAGCCGAAGCCTTTCGCGAACAACTGAACGCAAGAAGTGCAGAGTACGTCGAGGAAATCCTTGCTCCCCATTTTGGTGGAATAATTCAATTTGTCAAGGAGTGTGAGCATTACTTTGAAAAGGAACAAATGGACGAGCTGCGCAAACAAGAGCGGAGGAGTCTCGCATTGGTTGCGAGTTTCTCTGCCAACTGGAAGAAATCTCTTGAGGAATTGAACCGCGAAGTTCTGCTCTCATTTCCTTCGCTACTTACCGGATCGCAGTTGTTGCAACTAGCTCTGGCCAGTCTAGTCCAATACTATCATCGATTCCACAAGCTCCTGACACCAAATGCTCGAGCACAATTGACAAATATCCATGTTGTGATGGTAGAAATTAAGAAGTACAAGAGTAATTATTAGGTTCTGTCCTTGCTGGGTTTATATGAGAAACATTTATTTATTTTATGTGAATACAATATTGACGCGAACGCTTAACATTCCAAAATATATGTCTGGCCGTGTTTGTTTAATCCTCGTCGGTGAGTAGCATTTCTACGAGATCAGCGTTCGAGCAACGTTCGCCGTCCAAACGCTGTGGGGACTTCCAACGCAACAGAGTAGGTAGGAACACTAAATGGGTACGTGGATCCTTGCGGAAAGGGCAATTTAGGTCTTTCCAGCTGAAAATTAAAAAAAAAATAATTTATGTCTAAGAAATGTTTTAGAAAAAGGTAGGCACTATATTCAATAGCAAAACTTATTCGGCAGATTTCTCACAACTTTTGCAGAAAATTGATACTAGGACATCAAATTGTTTAGAAACATCAGTTAGCTTGTAAATTTAAAAGTTTAACTTTGAAAGGCAGCTTCCAATTTAAAGTGAACCCAACAGCAAGCGTAAAAAGTTTACCCACATCCAGTATATGAACAGTTAGATCAACCATGAAAGAACTAAACTACAACAAGACTGCCCGTTCTGATAGATTACCAGGAGAAATCTTTAAATACATAGGTAATGACGTGGAACTGTGGATGCACGAAACAATCAATACACTAGGGATCAACAAAAGCATACCCGATGACGGAATCACAGCTCCATATATCCCGTCTTCAAGAAAGGCCAACTACGTAGGTTTAAACGTTACTGCAATAAGCTCAGCGGAACGACCAAGCAAATCATGGAAAAGACCAACCGAATTTCAAGACAAGACCCATACTCATTAATCGACATCCATCGCCAGCAGCGTTGAAAAGCGATGACAAAATTCAGAGGGGACGCGGTACTTTTCCAAACATGTACCGCATTCCGACGAGGGTGTCGTGGGGCAAATATAAATACGGGAGACACTATTTTTAAAAAATCTATCAGCTACTGAGAAACTCACACGATATCAACATCATTGGTTTCCAGTTTTTTTTTTTTTTCATACTTCTAGAGTTTTAAATGTTAAAAATTCCTCTAATTGTAAACTACAACAACTTAACAACATCATTACAGACAGCATCCAACTCTACAAACAACTAATGGCCTTCCTGATGCGCATCTGTTCTATACATTTGTAACGAAGACAAGACAAATTATAAGCTAACAAACCACCAATGACAGAGGCAGAGAAGAAGGGAAGAACACCGGCTTTTCAGAAAGAAGAAAAAAGAGCAAGAAAAGCGCGCGATCGAGGATTTAAAGAGCTGCCAAACATTTTACCAAACTGTAAAATGTCAAAGCCAAGGATACAAGGATCGAACAGAATCCTGTCGAGATGATCAAGGAAATATCGTAGTTGTGAACCACAGTCGATGCTGAGGATATATAAGAACCACTTCTTCAGACTTTTAAACTGAGTGAGTGAGGATAGCAATATCTAAACTCAAGCTTAATAAGGCTGCCGGAAATGACGGCCTTCCCTCCGAGCTTTATAAACCCGGCGGAGATGACTTGGTAAGTAACATCCACCAATTGATAAGCCAAATCTGGTCGGAAGAAAGTATGCCTGAAGAAATTTAACCTCAGCATCGTTTGCCCGATCCACAAAAAAGGAGACCCTCTAAACTGCGCAAACTAGAGAGGCATAAGTCTCCCCAACATCGCCTACAAGATCCTATCTGCCGTAATATGTGAACTCCTGAAACCGTTAACCAACAACCTGATCGGTCCTATCAGTGTGGCTTTAGGCCAGGAAAGTCCACAACCGATCAAATCTTCACACTTCGGCAGATCCTGGAAAACCCCAAGAAGTCCAAATCAGTACCCACCACCTATTCATCAATTTCAAAGCCGCATACGACAGCACTTATAGAGACGAACTATACAGAGCCATGTCTAGTTTTGGTATACCGCCCAAACTCGTCCGTTTGTGTAGGATGACAATGGCGAATTCTCGCTGCTCCATCAGGGTCGGAAACGACCTCACCGACACATTCGATACCAAATAAGGATGTAGGCAAGGCGATGCGCTGTCATGTGACTGATTCAATCTGATTCTTGAGAGAATTGTGCAAAACTCACGAGCCAACACCAGAGGCACAATTTTCCAAAAATCTGTACAACTACTAGCATACGCCGACGATATTGACATCATTGGTAAAACCCAACGTGATGTCATAACCACGTTTGCTAGTATAGAGAAGGAAGCGGCAAAAATGGGCTTAGCACTAAATGGGGGCAAGACGAAGTATATGCTGTCAACACGAAAGGACACCCAACATCGACGAATTGGACAGTACGTCACAATTGACAGATATAACTTTGAGGTAGTATGGGACTTTGTCTATATTGGATTTGCTATTAATTCTCACAACAACATCTCGTCAGAAATAAAATTCAGTAGTAAAGCCTTCACTCGAACTACATAAGATAGACCATGATCATCCCACTCCTGCTCTACGGCGTTTAAACATTTCCATTATATTGATCCATCAACCATAAAATAATTATTTTCGGAATTAAATTGTGATGTATTACACCTGCCATAAAGGAAGGTAAAATTCAAGAGCAAACAAGAATTTCAAGATGTACACAGTACACACATGACTCAGCAAAATTACCCTAGCAATAAAACTAATTCTAGAAGTGTTCCAAACAAATATGATAGCCCGCAGTATGTTGTTGCTCGAATACAAGTGCATTTATAATTTATAAGTGCTATAAAATAAATAAATTGATAAAAATGTACTACTCACTACGGACGTTCAACCTCAACATGCACAAAATGACTCTTTTCGGCAGATTTCTCAATAGCTTCATTGATAACCGGTTCCGCTGTAAAAACATAGGTTAGTAGAATTAAGGTTGTTTCTTTTATTAGGTCATATTACCTAGTACGCAGTAGGGACACCAACTTTTGCCGGTATCATCTTTACCGCCACTGAAAAGGATATGAATTGGTTCACCAGATGATTCTAAGCTCTCTACCAGCTTTGTGAAATCCTCATAACTTGTAACGTGATGTTTGTTAACCATTTTTCTAAGCGAATCCTGTGATATCTTGCCGATATCAGATAACAACCTAATTAGCCTCGTTTTTACACTACTTTAATTAGACAAATCGCAAAAACAATTAGATTAAAACTTGAAATTCCGCCTCACGAACACTTTATCAAACTTTTTAGATAGTGAATGGTGGACAAAAATGATGGAATTCACCAGACAGGACACACAATACTCTACCCGCTTTCACCGAAAGTGCTTATTTTATGCTTACGCTAAGATGACAAGTTGAGTACAACACAGACAAATAATTCGAGTGGCCAGCAAAAGTATTTATTGCAGTTACAATTTCATCAAAACAATTGGGTTTTGGGTTCTCTCAACACATGTCAAAACTTGTGGAATTCACCACGAAGTACCATCCGTGTTTGCATGAAAGGTTCGAACCAGTTTGTGAAAATGTCAATTTTGATATATATATATATATACAGGAATTTTTATTATTATTATTATTATTATTTATTACAATATAAATAAATTTACATTCTAATATTATACATTTGTAACAGCACTAGCAACAAAGGCTTTCGGCTGGTATATTAAGATATGGGAGAAATAAAAGGTTATATGAGCATGATAGTTGATTATATTATAGATTCAATTTTTAGTCTTGACAGAATTGTGTATACATTTTTTATATTTTGAGAAGATTGTGATGACAATAGGTCTATTATTTTTTTGTTATATAGTATAGAGGAAAGATGTTTTACTTTAGACCAGTCGGCTACAAGGTGTTTAATTGTTAAGATATGACTGGATTGGCAAAGGTGGCAAACTGGAGGGTTGTCTCTGTTGAGAAGGTAGCTGTGTGTTAATTGAGTGTGCCCGAGTCGAAGTCGCGTGAAACATTTGTTCATCTGAGGTGTTGTGTCAGTTGGGTACATCATTGCATCAGCTTTTGGATTTATGACTGAGTAGTGGTGGGTGTATGTTTTCCACTCCTCCTTTCTTTTATGTTCCCAATGGGTGTTTATTATCTTCAGGAAATCTCTTCGCGAAGGTGGGTGTTGTGTGATGATCAGTTCTTCCGAAGCATTTTTTGCTGCATTGTCAGCGAGATCATTCCCTTTAATACCTGAGTGCCCTGGTCAGAGATAAGGGAAGTAAAGAGATACCAATCTTCTCGGTTTGCCTACAAGCTAAATTCACCCATAATTACGTATCTTACACATACTATCACATTTTTAAACAAGTATGCGTGAGATAAGTTATTCCCCACATTTTTTGCTCAAAATTTTTAGATTTTCCCCCGCTACCTCGCCGACCTCACCAACAACCATCACAGAAAGGGGTGAAAATTTACATTGGAGTAAAAACAGCTGTAGCATTGCCACCACCAATGAGCGCATCCAAGAAAAATCAAGAAATAAGCACCGCGTTCAGTTTTGAATAATCAATTTAATTAAATCTTGAAAATATATTTATTTATTTTTTATGTTATGGTTGAAAAAATATTAGCACAAAAAAACCTACTGAGAACAATAAAATAGAATTCTAATTTTTCTTGTGCGTTGAATTCATTAATACTTCCATTAATTTTGTATTTGTGTTGTTACTGCATATGTAACTAAGTCCACATGTTTGCGATAAATCGTTCCAATTTTCCTATTTATCTGTCTAACTCATTCTGTGATATTTTGATATATTATCTTTGAAAAAACGGATAAGGGTTTTATTACATTTACTTATATGCAATTAACGCAATGTGTGGAAAAAGGATATAAGTTTTATTACGTATATCTGGCTGTAGCAGACCTTTATAAAAACGCAAGATGTTCTTAATGAGGAAACATTTTTGTTGTTTTTTTTTTCATTTTAAAAAGTACATATTGACATAAGTTCGAATCGAGAACATCGTAAATAGAGGAATAAATGTTGATGTTCGATCAGAATCGATTTATTTGATTTATATTGCGGGCTTATGCCATAATAAAACACATTTTTCACATCTATCAAAGCATAAATCGTACTACAAAAATTATTGGAACTTGGATATTTTACAAGATATACATACTTTGCTTAGTTATGCCAAAAATAACAGGAATACAGACTGTGACACCACTGTTGCAGCCTTATTAATAAAAAATTAACAATTATTATCTAATCTTTTGATTAAAAGCTAGTTATGAATTAAGAATATTTTTAATAGTTAATTGACGTTTAGGGACAAATCTCTTACTAAGTACATATATTAAATATTTCGTTGTTGTTTATGTTATTTTTATTCTATATGTGCAATATAGTTTGCAATTTCATGCTTATTGTATGTTGAATATGTTTAACATAACAAATAACAAAATTAACAAAATTAAACAAAAAGAAGATGATAAAATATAACCCTCTTTTTAACGCAATTGACATACGGCCTAAGAAGTTTTCTCGTTAAATCCATTGATTAAATCTATCAGCAAAAAAAAACAGTTCACCATTAAATATGAAACTCAACTTTTTCTGATCAACAGGACATAATAAAAGTCGGTACTTCAAACACCATTTATATCATTTATAAAAATAAGAAATGATCCTACTTATAATAACCCTGAGTTGGAAATATACTATCTTCAGAATCTTGCTTATCGAATAACGCAACACCAGATCACTCCGAAGTAGGAATCGACTACAAAAACTCGTAGGGGATTATATTATATACTCTCGAAAATAATCTCGTTTAAAAATGAATTATTACACATAAATAGTTTGTTTCTGTACTTTAGTATGCGTTGAATACATTCAATTCATATAATTTCCAAAAAAATATTCACTTCACTGAACACATTCAAAAACATATGTTTATGTTCACCAAAAAATACAATTCTGAGCTGTCATTTAATTATTTGGTTTGTTTACATTGTTTTAATTGTCGTTTGTTTGTGCTAAATTGAAATTGAAAGCCGGATTTAAATTAAATAAAAAATATTAGCGTCAGTGAGAAAAGTAAAGTGTCGGAATGTGTCTTAGGGTGTGATTATTATACACATTTACATCGCCCTAAGGAGGAGTCCAGGTAAGTTCTATTTGCACTTAAACCAAAGATTATAAAGCCACACAGATGACGAATTGAGAACAAAAAACAGAAACTTTTGTTCAACAGCTTCTAGGTACGGGCGGACGGTGTGCACATATGAGAATCGAGATAAAAATATATGGCCGGCTCTGCCAATACGACCCGCCCGCCATAGACCCATTTTTCTTGTATTGAGTATGTCATCTGTATAGCTTTGTAATCTTTGAAAAACAAAATTCTAGTAACACCAATTATTCACCCCTATCCATTTTTTTTTCAGTTCAGAGATCATCACGATTATCACAAGAAGCGAAGCAGGATTTACAAAAAAAAAAAACGACTACGATGCAAGGGATGAATATCCAAGGTCACTGTGATAAAGTGCAATTCGTTTGGCGGACAAGCAATAAATACGCACGTATTTGTATTTGATAGGAAACGACTGTTTTAATTGGTTTTAAATAAAAAAAGATATGCCATTTTATAGTGGTTTTTAATAACTAATATTGTGGTCTAATTAACTTTTTTTTTATCTGATAATGCTGCATTGCAATGTTTTTCTTCTTATTCTTCACTCAGCTATGTGTGGACTGTCAAAAGTTGGTTGATTTCCATAGGGATTTCGGAATTTTTATTACTGCTACCACTGCTCTTTTCTTTGACTCCTCTTCTTCTTCTTCGTGACTGTTTTTACTGTTGTCACCGTCGATGGCTCCTTCATTGTGACCAATACCTGCTGTGTTTGCAACAATACTACCAGTTGCATTGGCTTATAGAACAATGGGTAGGACTAAGACCTGAGTCTTTGTCATCATCTTCGTCATCGATTCCGCCACCTGATCCTGAACCGCTGCCATAATAGAGTTCTTCTGTGAAACAAAAAACAAATGTTTTGGTACTGTTAGTTCACACGCATGAAAGAGATAAGAATTGAAAACAAAAAACAGTTTACCAGCTTCACTGTACGGGCGGGCGGTGTGCACGTACACACATGAGAAACAAGATCCAAAATATACGGGTGGCCAAGAACAATTTTTCTTGTTTGCAGTGCGTTATTTGTGTGGCATCGACATCTTGGCCATTGTATGCATTTCTTAACTGCCTAATGACAGTTGTTAAATAACATAGCTGAGCAGCAACAGCACTCTGTCGTTTGGCCGATGTTGTATTTCTAGTAAATTCAGGATTTGACCATGCTCTGATGTCACTGAATGCATATCTATAAGAAAAATGTTTAGTCGTCATGAAGAATGTTTTGTTATCGATTGCTTACCTGTCCACGGTATGCTATTCCAGCACATATTGTCTGCATCTGACGAAGCGGTAAAATGTATCCATTTTCATTTGTTTTTTTTTTTTTGAAAGGCTTGCGAAATATTGTTTGCACTGATAATTATAAACACAAGCAAAACATTTCTTGAATTTCCTGACAAAAAAAGTTTACAATGACATTTCTCGAATTGTGAAAAAAAAAAATAAAATGTCAATTGAAATGTCATTACAAAAATAAATCTACCACACTTCTAAACAGCTGTTAATGAAAGTGTTCAAACCTCAAATTTCACGTCTGCTGAATTCTTTTAGTCGGAAATACATGTATTCACAGACAAGAGTGCATTGGTAGTGGATTACAACAAAAACAACCAACTCTTGCGGGGTTTCAGGGTGAGAGAGGTAGAAGTTTGGTATCTCTTTACTTCCCTTATCTCTGGCCCTGGTACCCAGAGAATCATAATTTTGTTCTGGTTTTTTTGTATGTTGTTTCGTATTTTGCTAATTGTGGGTGAGTGGTTGTTGATATTACCAAGAGCATTAAGGGTTGAAAGGCTGTCAGAGCAAATAACTGTTTTTTGGGTGATTTACTTGCCATCTGAGTAGCTTTGAGGATTGCATAAGCTTCTGTAGTGTAAATTGAGAAGTAGTTTGGTAGTCTCTCGGCGTATACTATGTCGCCTACTTCTGTGACTATTGCGAGTCCATTACCATTGGCAGATTTAGAGCCGTCTGTATATAAAATATCCCATTGGTTTGTTCTGAATTCACTTATGATTTCATGGAAAAGCTGCAAGTAGGTTTCCCTGGCTGTGGAATCTTTTTTGAATTTTGCCAGCTTGGTGTTGATGTTGTTGGTTGGTATTAGCCATGGAGGGATGTTTCCAGGTGTCAGTGTTTTGATTGATAGAGGGATGCCTATGTTACTTGCTGCAATTAAAGCATTGTACATACCGGCTGCCATTTCGGTGTCAATAGACCTAAATAAAAAAAAATCATCAAAAAAATATTATCCGCGTAAAATATAGCGGTGCCACACAGTTTTAATTGTTTGTATTGCAACGGGTGATTTTTTAAGAGTTTAGTTTTCCAGATTGGAAGCACTGGTTAGTAATAGTGTCCAAACGTCATCTTTCAAAGTGACAAGTTTTCATGAAAAGACTTACAAACTATCAAAGACAACAAATTATTGAAATTTATTTTCAAAATTCGTGCTCTGTGAAAAATGTGCGATATCGAGCCATGATACGAGACTTTTTTTTGCCCCAGTTGGCTGAGTTGAAATTGGTTGACATGTGGCTTCATCAAGACGGTGCCACATGGCACACAGCTCGTGAAACAATGGAAATGTTGAAGGATGAATTTAGTGAGCTGCTTATTACTCGAAATTGCCCTGTGAGTTGGCGGTCAAGATCATGCGATTTAACGTATCTTGATTATTTCGTGTTGGGCTATGTAAAGTCGTTAGTCTCTGTGGACAAGCCAAACACAATTGAAGCCTTACAGGATAACTTAAGACGCGTAATTCGTGGAATACAGGCCGAAATGCTCGAAAAAGTGACGCAAAATTGGAACTTCCGAATGGACCATTCGAAACGGATCCGCGGACAACATTTACATGAAGTTGTCTCTAAAACGTAAATGGCAAAGGCCTATTTATCAATTACAATGAAAATGCAAATTTGAGTGTTTTATTCCATTTTTAAAAACTACGCTTAAAAAATCACCCGCTATAATATCGCGGAAATCAAAAAGAAACAAAACTGAAAACATAACAGCACAGTATACATGCATATAAAGTTTGTTATATTACAAAATATTCAACTGGGTAAACATATTCCCGAGTGTTTGGAAAGTAACGATGTTGACTACGGTTGAGACATACTCGTGTGCGCAGGCCCTTTGGTCAATCGACCCTTATTATCACTTGACATTTGAGAAGAAATGACTGGCGAAATGAGTTGAAAGTTTACACATGGGACTTCAGATACGAAAGAAACAGCTGATTTTTCTTCGACCTGTAATGAAGATGTTTTTGATTTAAGTAAAATTACCTGATTAATATTGGTTTATTTAAGTATTTTTTACTTTTTTGATAGAGAATACTTATTTGGAATAGATAAAAGTTAATAGAAATCTTTATATAGGAAAAATTAAAAATGATATGAAATTAGTAAGATTTTAATTTCCACATTATCTTACCTCAATTTTCAATTATAAACTGAAAGGCGGAACTCGGCCAAATTTCAGTATCTCAATTCCACTTATGGGGCCCATAGAATACACAAGCATGCATGAACAATCACAGAAATCCACAATCACGCATTCTCCACACATTTTAAATTCGTATGCTTATCGCTGACTGACCAGATATAAGGGAAGTAATTTTTATTACTCCCTTTATCTCTGTGGCTGACGCTGGTCGCCATTTAACTTTATCGGGATGGAATATAAAAATAGACGTTGGGCCTGCGCACACAAGTAGGTATTCAACCGTATTCGTTATGGTTACTTTTCAAACACACGGGAATATGATTAGCCGCTTGAATTTTGTGAATTGTTTCCGCGATAATATACAACACCAACAATTAAAACTGAGTGGTACCAATTCATTTTGCGTATACAATATTTTTTTTTTTTTTTTTTTTTCTTTTTACGTAAATCGATTGAAACAAAATTGTCCACCGTCATTTTTCTGGTTAGTACTGTTCTGGTTTGTTTCTTTTTAATATTCGCTATAATATACACAGAACTAGCCACCGTCAGAAACACATACATGTGTTGGTCGACACCTCTTCAACCACTTAATTTTGGATGAACAATTGCTCTCCGTCCCACCAAGAAACGTGGTGTTCAACCGGTTAAAGCATACTCGTGTGCGAAGGCCCATTCTTAGTGAATACGAATGGGCGGCCTTCGCACACGAGTTTATTATTTTCAAATGACAAATAATATGTTTTAGTAATTGTCTCGCCATTATTTACAGTGGTAAAAAATGGCTGTTTGCTGTGTCAATTGGATTAAATGGGATTTTATTTTAATACTATTTTCAATAATTTCCAAAAAGAGTTAAAATAAAATTCCTCTCTTTATACTTTCTTGTTTTAAAATAATATAGAATAGAATAGACTTCAAAGAGATCATCAAAAAACCCTTAATTATTTATTATTTTCAGTAACAAAAATATTTTTGTATGATTTGTGTTCTTGATTAAGGTTCTTCATTCTACTTTGTTCAAGTTTCTCATATTTCGCATATAAAATATAGCGAAACGAATGAAATCATAACTTCTTTGTAACCACCCATTCTAAATTACCCATTTAAAGTTTATTTTTAAACGTAATTACATTTTCTTGTAAAAATTAAATGTTCTTTGCGTTTAATTTTATAATCTGTATTATGTGCTATTTTTCCCATACATGTGAGCACTGGTAATGACGATTAATACACGAGTGTACTTTCCATCTCTCTCACTCCTCAGTAGGTATACCAAATCTCAAAAATTAGCCACTGAATAAATTTAAGCGAGATGTTGTCAGGTTAAAATTTTGAAGTCTATACTCCACACACTATTGTCAAAAAATTATCCACTGGTTAAAATTTTAACGCAATTGACACACGGCCTTAATCAGTCACTTTCAGTTTCACACATCAAACGTATGCACTGAACTGAAAAAAAAATATTACGGAATGAGAACAATAGGAACAAAAATTTATCAATAAATAAATAACTACATTGAGATTCAATTCAGTGGGTTACCGCATTATTTAGTGGTGCAATTTTAGGGTCGTTAATGAACCATCGCCTTAAACTTACAATCTTTCACACGTAATAAAATTATGACGTTGCATGAATACCCTTACTATTTCGTTGTTCCAGTAGTTCCTGATTTACACTTGATAAAAGTTATTTTCATCACTGAGTCATATATACATGAAGTAATGTAGATCTTATATTAGATCGCACCTGACCTGAAGAACCTTTTTTAATTTGCTAAAAGGTGTTTAAATCAAAGAGTATAATCATGTCGAATACCGTTGATGCAAGGCGCTATAGTTCAAATAGAAGTTAAGAAAAAGTGTAAACTATAGAAAAATTTGTTGTTCATTGTTCGTTTGTGAAAGGGTTCTGAAATATGATATATCTGAGCAAAGATTTCAATCATTATCGTCATTTTTAGTTTAGTGGGTGTTAGAACCACTAAGCGAGTGAACATGGCTTATCGTACGCATTTGGACGTAACGTCAATGAACTGAACCACCAAAACAAAGCGTGGTAGTGTTTGAGACAGTTGCATGAGATCCTAAAGCACAATACACTTTACAGTAAACAACGAGAAGCTTTTTTTCTTAACCTCGTGTTAGTTTGTTCGCTGCTGGGTATTTTCCTTATATGTTACTTTTTCTTAAGGTTAACAAATTCCCGTAATTGGTTAGCGAGAAAAAAAATGTCTACCCCACCGGTCCTACGACGCAACTAAACTTTTCACTAAAATGAAAGATGTGCAGCTCGTACTAAAGCCTCGCGAGTTAGTGGTGGCACTTTTATGTATTAAAAGACAAATGAAGTGATTTTTTCGATAAAGAGAAACAGGGTGTGTGAAAAATAAAAATATATTTTCCTGATTGCAATAAACATAACAAATAATTAAACATCTTTTATTCGGTAAGTGAATTATTTGCTATCACAGTATATAAAAAAAATAAAACAAACAAAAAACGTTTTAGCTATAACGACGAATCAGTAACTTAATATTTAAGCAGGTGGATATAGATTTTTTAATTCTTCTTTTTCTTTTTGTCTGGTACAATACCCTGAGATTCCTGGTACTGTCGAACTAATTGTTCTTGAACCTCAGGTAGACAAGGAGAGTATCTGCTATATTCCATTGTGAATTCTCCCTTTCCTTGTGTACTCGATCTGTAAAGATATGTCGTTTGCAATGTAACTAATCATTTCGTATTCCATTCGTCACTCACCTCAACTCTCCAGCATAGCCAAACATATCGTTTAGCGGCACTTCTGCATAAACGGTGAACCAACCCTCAGAACCATCAGTACCCGTGATGATTCCATGCCTTTTGCTTAGCTGACCCATTACTGTTCCTTGGAATTCCTCTGGCGCAGCTACCTCAACCATCATTATAGGCTCGAGAATCTGCCAAGCACCATCCCTGAATACTTCTTTGACCGCACCATGAGCAGCCAACATGAATGCCAGCTCACTGGAGTCGACAATATGATGAGCTCCGTCTTGGAGTCTGAATTTAATGCCTGCAAGCTTGTGTCCACTGAGCATGCCCTTTTCGGACATCTCCCTAAAACCTTTTTCTACACCGGGAATGAATTGTTTTGGCACGTTCGTACCAACAGTTTCATCTGCGAACTCAATCATGGTGTTTTTGGTTGGTGGTAGGGGTTCCATAATACCAACAACACGAGCAAATTGACCCGATCCACCAGACTGCTTCTTGTGAAGGTAATCGAATTCACATTGACCAACTAGCGTTTCGCGGAATGCTACTTTTGGTTTACCTAGTGTAACAGGGCAAGCGTATTCGCGTTCCATACGTTGAGCATAAATCTCCAAATGAAGTTCACCTAGATAAGGAAAAGCATATTAACAAACATCAATTTTAGCCTGAAAATCCGATCTCACCCATTCCTGAGACAAGAGTCTCTTTTACATCGGGATCATAAGCAAATGTGAATGTGGGATCTTCCTTCGTGAACCTGGCAATAGCTTTGGCAAAGTTATCCCTATCCTTTGGATTGGAGGGCTTAATGGCCATTGAAACGACTGGTTCGGGGACAAACATCGACTCCATGGAAATATTTAATTTGTTGTCGGTCACAAAAGTATCACCGCTCGCGCACTCCACGCCAAAAAGCGCAAAAATGTCGCCAGCGAATACCTCATTCACGTCCTCCATTTGATTTGAGTGCAAGCGCACTAGACGAGCAATGCGAACCTTTCTTTTCGTACGGGTGTTGAAAATGTTATCACCCTTGCGAAGAGTTCCTTGATAACACCGCAAATAAGTCAATTGTCCGAAGCGACCAGCTTCCAACTTGAAGGCCAATCCCACAAATGGACTTTTGCCATCTCTAGACGGGTTTAGTAAAAACTTTTCAGTTTCCGCGCCTTCCTTCTCGATGAGGGCGATGTTTTCCACCTCACCAGGATTCGGAAGGAAATCAATGACTGCATCGAGAAGCGGTTGAACACCTTTGTTCTTAAGAGCTGTTCCAACCAGCACTGGAGTAAAGGTACGTTTAACACAGGAGCGTCTCAAAGCCGCCTTAATGTCAGCTTCTGTTGGCTCCTTCTCCTCCAGGAAGAGCTCGCCAATCTTTTCGTCAACATTGGACAAATGCTCGATCAGTTCTTGACGACGTTCGTCTGACTCAACGCGCATATCTTTTGGAATCTCATCATAACGCAGCTCCGTACCAGTGGCACCCTCAAAGTATATCGCCTTATTGCCGACTAAATCGACAATTCCTTTGCAATTTGTTTCCAAACCAATGGGCAGTTGGATAAATGCAGCGTTGTGATTCATTTTGGAGCGCATCTGTGACAATACTCTGTAAGGATTTGACCCCAATCTGTCCAATTTGTTAATGAATGCAAGGCACGGAACATTATAACGCTTCATTTGACGATTCACTGTCAAAGTCTGACTTTGAACACCACCCACTGCGCATAAAACAAGCACTGCACCATCTAACACACGAAGAGCTCGCTCCACTTCTACAGTAAAATCGACGTGACCAGGTGTATCGATGATATTGATGTTATGATCCTTCCACATGGTGTAGGTAGCCGCCGACTGAATTGTTATACCGCGTTGTCTCTCCAATTCCATCGAGTCCATCGTAGCTCCAACGTTGTCCTTTCCCCTAACCTCGTGCATTTGGGCAATGCGACCGGTGTAGAAGAGGATTCTTTCGGTTAGGGTAGTCTTACCACTATCAATGTGCGCCGATATACCGATGTTACGAATTTTCTCAATAGCCGTATGTTCGTTATGCTTTGCATGTGAGCAGTAGGTCTACAAATGCAAAATTGCATAACATTAGCGGCGTGCCTTTTGAAATTAATTTCTTTATAAAATTTAACTTACCATTCGAAGACTCGCGATGGCCTTCATTCGGAATGAAAGCGCCTTTGCACTCAAATTGCTGCACATTATTTTCGTCAACATTTTAATTAAAATATAAGTCAAAAATGTGTTTAATCGAAAGAATCCACCGCGCTGCAATCAGATTCGGGGAAAAAAAAGTCGCCTACTTGACGTTTTGAAATGTCAGTTGTCTGACATCTGCGCATATGCTTGGTTCTCTTAAATGGGAGCAGTGTAAGAAATTATAAATGTAGGGTGTTGCTAAAAATGGTGATTGAAATTTGAAAATAAACGTATTTTAAAAAAAGTTTATGTATGTGTGTATATGATTTATTTTTTTTTGTTTTTGTACAGCCGGGAATTTGATGGAAGGGAAAGAGAAAGAAATATAGGAATGATGTTGGGTGTAGTGAATACTTATTTCATTAGTAGCTGGCCATACGCTATACGTATGATCATACGCTTACAGCGACTTTCATTCCCATGAAAGCCGTCGCCACACACAAAAAATGCTTCGTTGGAATGAAGTCAGCTTTTACACCTGAAACACGGGAAAATCTGAAACAACCGTCCGTATTTTCGAGTCTCTGATACTGATGTCTACACTGAGGAAATTGAGGTCTGCACTCGGCAAAGGCCACTTTTAAATGAGTATTTTTGTCACAATGAAATGATTTGGAAGGGACACGTTCATGCCCACACCGAGAGTTCGGTTTTAATTGGATTCTCGGTGCAATCCTACTTTCTCTCCTTGGAGATAACTCTTTTTGAATGCAGATGAGTTTTATTGCAATGAACGTGTGGCCAGGAGCAGGCACTTACGATGTCTGAAGCTGAACTAATAGTTGGCAGGGTCGCTAACTTGGTTATTGTTCGATTAGATTAGCAGAAACTTTTTTTTAATGTGGGTTTTATTTTTAGAAAGTATTTCGTGTACTTTCTAAACGTTAACATACAAAATTGTAAGGGTGATATTCACGAAAGAATAATAAACTAATATTAAATATTATTTATATAAAATTTTAAATATACCTGAAACATTATGGCTCACTTTTTTTTCTAAATTGTAATTACGTTTTGGAAACTAAGGCCGTGTGTCAATTGCATTAAAATGCTGGTGACATTTTATCCACTAGCTAATTTTTGACATTTCTGTAGGGGTAAACAAAAAGCATTCTTTTTGCTATGTCAATTTTATTAAATGGGAATTTATTTTAATACTATTTTCAAAATGTTCCCAAAGGAATTTGAACAAAATTGACATACGGCCTTTATACATTGTTTAAACTGTACACTCTGTACATTCAAGGGACTGTAACATTTAGATAAATTTATCGGCAAAGTTATTCCTATCCTTTATAGGTACAGAATATATAACGAAACTTCTTTATAAGGCGATTTTTTGTTGACTTCTGAATTGTTTATTGATAGCTCAGTCGTATATGAATAGGGCTTATAATACCCTTTACGAAATGAGGCAATATGGCAATTTTGTTTTGACATTGGTGTATTAAACATAGAGTTCAAAATATTAACCTGTTAATTTTCAATGTTTTGCGATGCTACTGATGATTGAGATTTTAGAGAGATGGAGAGATCGTGGATTTTTATACGGCGCCGTTCTGCTAACTGTGATAATCAATTCTTCGTTGAATAGTTTATTTTCAGAGTTAATAGCAAAGCTGAATATTTGAATAGATGATAAAAAGTATCTGAATAGACAATAAAAATCTAATCTGGTGGAAATTGTTATAGACACTATGAGCAAGTGCGACTTATCTAGAAATTAATAGCGCGTTTTGTGATTATCGGGCTAGATCCAAGGGTTCAGTTCTTTGAAGACGCCGCAATATATTTGTTTCGTCATGTTAACGTGTCCTATATGTTTTCGAGCGGGAATACCCGGGAATACCACGACGCATTTAGGATTGATCTTAACATTTTCTTTTGAAAAAGTTTGTAAAATTTTTAGATTCGTTTCACTGGTACAACCCTATAGTTGTATGTCATATGTGCAAACCGGATTTAGCACTTGCTTGTAAAGGGTGGTTAAATTTTAAGGGCCGATTTTGTTTTGAATAAACACAAATTATCTAGGAAATTATTGTCATTTCTTCTTATTATGATAATATTGGTATGGTTCAATTATGTATGGAACAAAATATGGGCCCAATGGCCGCCGCGACCTCGGCGGCACACCTCCATCCGATGGTCCAAATTTTCGATGACGCTGAGGCATAATTGAGTTTCTATGCCGTTAATGTGCCGAATTATCTCATCCGTCAGCTCTTGTATGACACTGGCTTATCGACGTACACCGTTTCTTTCAAATATCCCAAAAAAAGAAGTCCAACTGTGTCAAATCACATGATCTTGGATGCCAATTGACATCGTCACCACGTTAAATAACACGGCCATTGAATTTATAGCGCAAAAGAGCCATTGTTTCGTTAGCTGTGCGGCAAGTGGCACTGTCCTGTTGAAACCACATATCGTCCACATCCATATCTCACGATAGCGAACACCATTCACAGTAACTGCCGGACCGCCCTCATTTTGGAAAAAAAATACGGCCCGATGATACCGCCAGCCCATAAACCGCACCAAACAGTCACTCTTTGTGGGTGCATTGGTTTTTCGACAATCACTGTCGGAGGTGGAACTCCAGATCTCCTTCGATTCCATAAAGAAAAAGAAGTCAGCGGGAGTCGATGGTATATCCAACATTGTACTGCGACACTTACCCCCTGAAGCTGTGGACATTTTCGCCACGCTGTTTAACAACGCGCTGAATAATGCATATTATCCAGTGCGTTGAAAGACGGCGGTGGTTCATCCTCTCCCGAATAAGGGAAAGGACAACTCCAATCCGGCGAATTTCCGGTCGATAAGTCTCCTTCCGAGTATCAGCAAGGTTTTCGAAAAGACTCTCAATCGAGCACTGTTCAAGTGGTCTGAGGACAATAATATTATACCAGAGAACCAGTTTGGTTTCAAGGCTGGACATGACTGTATTCATGCCGCCTCCAAACTCGTCTCTGATATACAATGAAACAAAGCCAAAAAACAGTGCACGGTTGCATGTCTGGTTAATTTAGAGAATGCTTTTAACACCGTATGGTTAGAGGGCCTCTATCTTGGCATAAGTAAACCACTGCTATATATACTTCATGACATGCTGACTGGTAGAACGTTTGTTGTCAAAAGTGGAAATGTAACTTCTACCACAGAATTTTTCATTAAGAATGGTCTGCAACAGGGAGCGGTAAACTCGCCGATTTTCTTCAGCATTTACACCAGTGATATGAAAGGTAGTCTTACTCAGGCAATTGCGTATGCGGACGATTTTGTCGCGTAGAGAACAGCCTCTACTGTCGAAGTCATTCGAACTCGTTTGCAGCGGCAAGATCGACAAGATCCAGAGATATTGTGATGACTGGAAGTTGAAAATCAACTGGATGCTGCTCTGGCTGCTCTGGCTAGAGCTAGGGGAGCATTTGCCCTGACAAGACGATTGTTTTATAAATAGCAGTCGTCTTGACAGCAGGGTGAAGGTGATTTGCTACATGGCTCTCATTAGGCCGATGATTGCCTATGGGTGCCCGGTGTGGTGTGGTTCAACGTTGCCCCATCTCAAATGGAAAAGATACGGGTGTTTGAGAGGCAGTGTCTGAGGAGCTGCCTTGGACTTCACAGAACACCAGTATCTGACTACACAAAATACTATTCCAACCAGGTCCTATACAACGGGGCCAACATAAACAGAATAGACAATTTTCTGGTGAAACTCATCCGGTTTCACGCTGCAAGAGGGATGGCTTCGAACAATAGTCTCATCTTTGGGGCTTCCTACCCCAATGATGAATATTTTGAGAGTGCGCGTTTAAGCGGGTTTATTCCGCCAGAAGCTTTCCTATATTTGGATAGTCTAGGGCTGATACAGGATAGATCGGTGGTTCCGCTAATCTACCACGTCTTCCGACGAACTGTGATAGGCGGCCGGCTCCTATACGCATCCACTGTTGCCATTTCTTGCCACCATCCTGACCATTGACGACGCTTGAAATGGTCAAGAGGCTTTAGTTCTTGAGTCAATTGCAGCTTGTAAGCGTATAATTGCAAGTCTTTATGTATAATGTTCACCAACGATGAGCGTGAGAGGTGCAATTGTTGAGCACGACTACGAGTTGAGGTGGACGGCGCTTCAGCCACACTATATTTCGTGTCATTTGCGAAAAATCTACGTGAATCGATTTACTCTCTTTAAGTGCAATCCGTCAGGATTTTTTTTTATTTATTAACTTCGTAGAGAGCGTTTTTATTTCATCTATTTGTTTCCTCTATTGTTGTGCCAACTGCTAGTATAGCAGTATAGTCAGCAAACGTGGCAACGAACTATGTGAGATATCAATGGAAGGTACAAGAGTGGGCTAAGGGTGCTTCCCTGTGATACACCTGCCACTATTTCCATGAACTCCGATCATTTGTTTCATTATGCATTATATAATTGTTCAGGCAGAACTTGACTTGTTTATAATATCTAAATGTGAACAAATAAATTGCAAAAAAGGGTTGACATAGTTTGACATTTATATCTGTCAGTGGTCGTGTTCCGGATTTTAGATTTATTAAGATATCTTAGAGGAAGCTCTGTGCTCATCTGAAATCCGAAACACGGCCAATGATGACGTTCTGTTCAATTCGTCGATGATGTGTGTTCTTTCGTTATGACATAGAAACTAATAGAGCAGCGGGAATTCTCCATCGTCATCCTTTGTAGACGGACGAGTTTGGGCGGTAGACCAAAAATAGATATGGTTCCGTATAGATATGGCTATGAAATCGATGAATAGTTGTTGGGTATCGATTTGGGTTTCTTGGCTTCTTTTCGAATTTTGCTGTTTTGATCACTTGTGCACTTTCCTGACATAAGCCCACAAAGAAAGGGCTGATAAGGCTGGTAATCGGTTTTAGGCGTTTATATATGTATCACCTCATTATGATCTTGTAGGCAATGCCTTAGTAGTTGGTGGTGTTCCGAGGGTCTCCTTTTTGGTGGAACCGCAAACGATGCTGAGGTTCCATTCTTTATATCTACTTTCATCTGACCAAATTTTGCTTATGAGTTCTTCTCCATCGGATATACAAAAATCGGCAGCTTTTATAAGCTTGAGTTTAAAAATTTGTATCTTCACTTTCATTAGGTCGGCTGGTTGGTAGTTTTCATTGCCATCTTCAATATTGAGTGGTTTGTTCTTCCTGACAGCGAAAGATTCCACGTCATGTCCGTTTAAAAGCCTGCCGAGGTGGTTCTTCCATAATCTCAGCATATAGACTCCGTCGTAACTAACATATTTCCTTGTTCATATCGACGGTATTTCGTTCGCGCCTTTTACCTCAGGTTTTGATCATATACACATTAGTTAAACTAACGAATTCTGGAGTGAAACCTTTTATTTCTCGATCGCACCGTTTTCTTGCTCTTTTTTTTTCTTTCTGAAAGCCCGACGTTTTCCCATTCTTCTTTGCCTATAAATTTAAATGGCATGGCGTGTCTCGTATTCACCTGCAGCATCTGTCGGCATTCTCCTTTAAACCAAAGGTATCTTGCAAAGTAGGCGCAAAAACCTTACCACATCAGTTAATGCTTACCTAATGGCGTGTTGAAAATGCTGATCTAGTGGCGTGTTGAAACTAGATGTTTCTTGCAAAGTAGGCGCAAAAACCTTACCAAATCAGTTAATGCTGATCTAATGGCGTGTTGAAATCGTCACCACTGTTCTTTGACGTTAGATGCTGTGGTATGGTGTTTGCCGAGAGGTTAAGATAAACACAATCTGCAAATGACTTGAAAGTTTGCACAGTACTTCGCATTTGTTGTAGCGGGGTTAATATCGGCCTTGTCTAATTAATTGATGAGAGCAAACCGTATGTTCTTCTACCACAGTTATTCTGACAAAGCTTTATTTATTTGATTCTTTCTGCAGATGTGTTATATGTTCAATTGATGGCCCAATCTAACTTAAACTCCAAGAAACAATATTGCACGGAGAAAAGCTCTTGGTAGCAACTCTGTATAGCTTAAAAAGAGCGCTGATCTCCTTTTAAAAACCAGATTACGATGTATTTTATAGCGAACAAATAAAATAGCCAAGAACATATTTTATTTTATTTAAATTAATATTTTTGCACAGGTACACTTTTAATATTATTTAATTTATGATAATACGTTTTATTGTATGCGTATAGTTAATTTACATTATTTTGTACGTTATGTAGGCAAGTAGATTATTTTGTTTAGATATAGGAACCTGGCTCGGCAAAGCTGATGAGGACTGCAAGGATCTCCATAAATAGCTGAAAAATAAGTATTATCATACAACAATATTTCCATTTATTGATATCACTAAGCCATGTTTCTAAAATATGATTTCATATATCTGATGAGGTTTAAAAAAAATTGGAAAAATAAAATGGCAGTTTTCCAGCACTGTGGTGGATATTGGACTGGTACGTGAAATTTGTTGTTGATGCTGTGTGCTGTGTGTAGTTGGTTAGTTGCATAGGTGTGATCATTAATGTGTTCTACTTGAAGCTTAAATAATGTTTTATTTAATGTGGTGGACCTGTTTAGATTTGTGTTTTTAGAAATTTAATTTGCTAAATTTTAATAAAACAAACAACAGGTGGTTTCCTCCATTTGGTATCGAGGCCGCACTAAATGAAATACTAAAAACAACACACATTAATGACATTATCTATATTTTAATAAAACGTTTTTTTTTACCAAACCCTATTATACAAAGTTTTTTTTACAATATTATATATCTACTGAGATTGATCCACGTACAAAATAATTGCATTAAATGCATTTAATACTTTTTTTTATAAATTTATCTTTTGTTTACTGACTGACTTGTAGTGCAACATTTTTTTTTATAACTTTTATTGTATAATATATTTTCTATTAAGTATATTCACTAAGAAATATATGAACATAAGGTAACATTTTGTATGGTTTAATTTAATTAAATGTTTGTATAACATTTATATAATACTTTCTATTTAAGTAAATCTTATTAAAATATTAAACAATTGTTCTTAAAATCCTATACAAAGTTGTATATATTAAAGAATTTCCGATATGTTTTGGTGGGTGAGTTTATTTTGAACAATAAATTGGTGTTTTTGTAAATAGGTATAAATTATTTTAGTTTCTGAACTGGGAGTGAAATAGGTTATTATTTATCTATATTAATATTACTGTTTTCATTTGTTGATGTACAATTATTTGAAAATTTGAAGTTAGATTTTGATAATAACATCGCACTATTTTTCGGAGAGTATAATCTGTCATTTGCAATCGACTTGAAATAGGATAGATGTATAGATACCTCCGCAATGTTTGTATCGATAAATACATACTACATATGTGTGGCATTTCACTATTTCGAATATGAATATACAAACGATTGTTCTGATTATCTCAAAGTTTTCATATTAATTTGGGTTATACTCATCTATGAATGAGTTATGCTTTAATGTTGAAAATCGGAAAAAAAGTATAAAATAAACCGTTAAGGAGCTAAAGCAGGTCTAAGTAATAGCGACATGAAAAACACACGAAATAGTTCAAACAGTAAAATATTAACCATAGTTAACTGAACAAATTAGTGTAAACAAATTGAATTTCAATTAGTTCTTATTGAATATAATCCATTGGGATAAAATTGTCATTTTAGATTAAACAACAAAAAATAATAAAATAAATTGATTGACAAGTTTAACAGACATTGTTTTATGTTGTACTGAAAAATAAATAAATTAACAAATTACATTCATTAACGCATTATAAGGAGTGAAAGTTATACTACTTAAAATGCCTCTAAACGCAAAAACCATATAAATCAACCATCACTTATAGAACGTTAAATTGACGCTGCACAAGGTATACTCGTTTGACGGTTGCATAGAGCCTTTTTAAAGGTTTTTTTTTTAATAAATCCTGAGTTTCAGGACTACCATTGACAGTACTACCTTTACTAAGTACTTGAACCCAATCATAGGTTGCGTTCCGGATTTCAGTTTTACAAAGTTAACTTTGTCGGTGCACTGCTCTCATAGGTCAATCGACCATCTTAGTCACTAGACATTTGAGGGGAAAAGACTGACGACACGAGTTGAAAATTTACACATGGGACTACAGAAATGAGTAAAACAGCTGATTTTTCTTTGACCTGTCATGAAGATGTTTTTGATTTCAGTAAAATTACCCGATATTATAGGCTTATTTAAGTTATTTTATACTTCTATGATAAAGAATAATTATTCCGAATATTCCGAAAGAAAATAGATGTCTACATATTTGGAAAAATTTAATTACAAAATAAGGGTGGGAATAGTTTGGCATTTACATTTCAACTATGTAAGATTTTGCGTTACACGTTACCATACCTCAAATTTCAGTTGTAAACTGAAATGCGGAATACGGCCATAGTATTTGTGTTTAGACAATAACTCATGTGACTTAATTAACCCAGTAGGTATATACCCAATACCCAACTGAGTATTACATCAACTGAGGTTTACGGTAAACAGAGGATTGTGATGTATGGAAGAAAACTCCGAGCGACCTTTTGAAACACTTGAGTGACTTTAATTGCCATTAATTGCCATGCATTTCTGCCATTATGATTTTATTTTGAAGTGCTATATTGCGTATTTGGCCAATCTAAGTATAAAATATTTATATATTTTCTTAAATAACCTTGTTTTAAATTGGAATTTTTTTTAATCCTATCGAGAAAACTATTAACCAAACTTTATCATTTCAATCATTGTCTGTTTTTATCTCACGCCATTTATTTGTCTGATATCTCAGATTTCAGAAGAATACCCATTTTCTGTTCTCTCTTTAGCTTGGTCTAGAATGATGCTGTTAGTATTTTTTAAATATCCAGTTTATTTCTGAATTCGAGTTTCTATTTTAGCTTGTTAATTGAAGATTGTGAAAGAATTTCTGATAAATTTATCTCTTACCAAATTTTATTTATCCCTTTTTGTTTCATGTATTTTAAGTTTTTTTCGTTTTAACTATTTGGATAGACTGTTTGTGGTTTATTATTTGCATTTTTAAGATAAATGCATATATTTAGTATTTTCTGATAAGCTGATATAAATATATTTCAAGAAGTCGATAATCGACCATAACGGCTATGAATAGACGACTTTTTTCGTGCAACACTGAGTACGGTCAATTGCAATCGTTCGAAATTGTTATGTCTATACAACGTATGCTTTACAATATAATAAAAAAAACCATAGCGAAGGTAAACCCATTCTCGATTTCATTTCATACAATCGTCTGAACGGCATTTGATATTATAGGTACAAGAGCGTAGCCCAATTAATTAGGTGATATCTTAAAGTTTTGAATCCACAATTAATTTTGTAACAACTACTAATATTTCTAATTTGACTGGTAAATACATAATTAAAATGATAAAGTAAACATATAACAAACCATTTATGCACACATATATATAAAAAAAATTGTATAATGTTTACAAAATTACATATAGTAGGTAGGTACTTAGCATAATATGTTGGTAAATATTTCTCACTTTAGATAAATGATTCAAACGGTCGTTTCTGGGAGCACATAGAATTTTCGGGTGTTGTTATATCCACTCCAAAGTTTTGCTTTTGTTTGATTACATGTCGAATTCTGAAAACAATAGGGTTATCGTAATTACATTGTTGGTATTTTGTTTTGTAGTTTCTTTTAATTTGGGAATGTGTGTGACCTATAGTGTTGTACCTAAATTAAAATTTAACATTGTTTTCGTTTACAAAAAAAAAAAATTGTTTGAATTATTTACGAAACTTAATTAGCATATTGACGTTATAGTTAATATATCCAACTCTGGTGGGATTAAAAAAAAAATATAGTCAAAAGACCCAATTGACTTTCGTCCTTTGCAATAAAGAAACAAATCAAACTGCCTTAACCGTTATTTTTGTAAATTTTAACATTAACCCTTTTTTACTAGTCAAACTAATTGCGTTCCATATTTTAGCCAAACACAAAAACAACGATTGACAATTCGAGGTATATCAGATATAATATCCTCTATGAGTTTAATTTCCCTTGGTCATTTTCATTTTCATTATATATATGGGTTGTCCTCTTTTTCGCTACCGATACGACTTTGTTTAAAAACCGAATCATAAGAAATACGGTTCAAACGTTTATTTGAAAAATTGTTTTTCCTAGAATGCGGTTAAGTATTTACGTGTTTTTTTTAGTTAATGCTGAACTATTATAGTCGAATCGCTCCGTAAGACCACGTTTTTTGCTGTTCGATTACAATAGTTGTTTCTCAGTTTCGGTAACTTTTGCTCACTTCCAAAAGAGCAATCACATTCGCTTTTTATACCAAAATTTGACAGACAACTTTTGTAGCGAAAAATATTTACAAGAAAAAACATTTTTTCGTCGCCCACTCCGAAAAAATATAAGGCGTGTAATTGACAAAAAGTACTATTATAGGTCACTTAAGCACACGACAGAACTTAAGAAAATTTAATGTTAAATTTGTATTCACAATAATTAGAATCTCTGTCGATTAATTTACACAATACCAAAACCAAAATCTATAGACATGATCGACAAATTACTAGTCGATAATCGATCAACACTTGAAAATGAACTTAAGTGGGAATTACTATATACATTTTGACAACAAACAGCCTAACAGCTCTAACTCGAAATATTAAGAAACTTCGAAGAACCTAAATTCCTAAATATTCCTAATTTTACAAAAAAAAATCTACAAATATCACATCTAGATTTATTATAATATAATTTCGTAAATAGCACTAACTATTCAATATTGGCAACGACAGTGAAAACTGCCAACCACCTGACCTGAGTGCAATATCTAGCAATATCTAAACTCAAGCTTAATAAGGCTGCCGGAAATGACGGCTGAGCTTTATAAAGCCGGCGGAGATGACTTGGTAAGTAACATCTACCAACTTGAAGAATGCTTGAAGAATGAAACCTTAGCATCGTTTGCCCGATCCACAAAAAGGGAGACCCTCTAACCTGCGCCAACAACAGAGGCATACGTCTCCTCAACATCGCCTACAAGGTCCTATCTGCCGTAATATGTGACCGTTTACCAACAACCTGATCGGACCTTATCAATGTGGTTTTAGGCCAGGAAAGTCCACAACCGATCAAATTTTCACACTTCGGCAGATTCAATACCAAAAAAGGATTTAGGCAAGGCGATGCGCTGTCATTGGACTTCTTCAATTTGATTCTTGAGAGGATTGTGCAAAACTCCCAATCCAACACCAGAGGCACAATTTTCCAAAAATCGGTACAATTACTAGTATGCGCCGACG
Source organism: Rhingia rostrata (assembly GCA_949824845.1). Lineage (NCBI taxonomy): Eukaryota > Metazoa > Arthropoda > Insecta > Diptera > Syrphidae > Rhingia > Rhingia rostrata. The sequence goes on from OX463755.1 coordinate 58,381,157, forward strand.
ATTTTGATATCATTGGTAGGACTCAGCGTGATGTCATAGCCACGTTTGTTAGTATAGGGAAGGAAGCGGCGAAAATATGGTTAGCAGTAAATGAGGCAAGACGAAGTATATGCTGTCAACACGAAAAGACACACAACATCGACGAATTGGACAGAACGTCACCATTGACAGATATAACTTTGAGGTAGTACGGGGCTTTCTCTATCTCGGCTCCGCTATTAACTCTGACAACAACATCTCGCCAGAAATTGAACGAAAAATTACTTTTGCCAACCGCTGTTTCTTCGGGCCAAGAAGGTAATTCAGCTGTAAAGCCCTTACTCGAACTGCAAAGGAGATCCTATAACAGACCCTGAACTTCCCAGTCCTGCTCTACGGCGCTGAAGCATGAACCGTCTCAAAGCGGATAAAGAAATCCTTGGGCGATTCCAGAGCAAAATTCTTCGAAAAAAATCGGTCCCGTTTGCGTTGACGGGTTATGGAGACGAGGATTCAACCAAGAAATATACGAGCTGTACAGCGACATTCCCCTGGTAAAAAAACTCCGCATTGGACGTTTAAGATGACTAGGACATGTAGAACAAATGGACACCAATACTCCAGTTCGCAGGTATTCGATTCCCAGCCAGACGTCAGACGCAGTAGAGGAAGACCTCGCGTTAAGTGGCGCGCACATGTAGAAACCGATCTCTAACGACTTTGAGTGCGCAACTGGAGGCAGTTAGATAAGAACCGATCTAATTGGAGAGGCATGTTGGTTGAGGCCCAGGTTCATTCCGGACTGTAGCGCCACTTAAGTAAGTAAGTAAATAGCACTTTTGATATATAAATTTATTATTTCCAACAATATATATTGAATAATCGGCAATATATGACTTATTGCATATCTGTTCTTGAAAAATCGTTTTTATAGGAAAACACCACTAAAAAGTGGGCGTGGTTTGAAACGATCTACAGTCTAAATATTTATGTCAATATTATTATAGTATGTATTTTCATTAATTTTTTTTTTCGAATTTTCTTAAAATTTCACAAAAAAACACAGACGAACGGACGGACAGACAGATATGGATAAATCGTACTTTATGAAATGACCATCTCAATTATTTCTCTTTGTTACAAACTTGAAGTCAAAACTAACATTCACCTATGTGATTAATAGTAACCTTAAACTATTTTGGTGTTTTAGTAGTCTCTACACAAAACACGTTTTTGTTTTGACTATTTTCAAGTGATTTGATTTGAAAACTCTTACTTCCTCATTTTGAATAAACAGATTCTTCAAAAATTAATTCTTAAAAAACCTTGTTATGATTCTGTATTCAAATTTTAATAAAAATATATTTTTACAGTGTTGCATGCTAATGTATGTATATACTTAAAATGTATCATTAAAAGTTGAATTAACTTAAGAAGTAACACTAACGAACGCACATCACAACAGTATGATAATAAAAACTCAAATAATTTAAATGAAATGAATGTTTAAAAAAATGTTCGTTCACCCTACTAATGCGTGTCAGAAATCAAAAATGAATAAGTAATAATAATAAAAAAACAAAAACAAATTTAAAGACCAACAAATGTTTTTCTTTTTTAATAACATTTTAATTAAAACATTAATAATTTTTATTATTTCAGCTGTATTTATTGCTAAAACAATTGAAATTTTACAAACAAAATATTTTGAATACATAACAAACATAATTTAACTATTAATACTGGTTATTCAAAAACTACACTTATATTAATAAACAATATCAAAAAATGAAGTCAACACTTTTAACTAATCCACATAATAATGGTTTGAATAAACTAAATTTTATTTTTATGAAAGACGATTTTATTAGTTTAATCATTTGAAAGAGATAGTTATTAGAATGAATGTTAATTACATATGCTAAAAAAATTTCATCATGTGATGTTTCAAATATTTTACACAGCCCATTAAATGTTTATTTTGATTACAAAATTTGCAGAATTCTCTTAAGCTGAAAAAGACGTTATTTCACAGATAATCTATATGTATACTAGCAATAATTTAAACATTTAGAATTAGAATTTTTATAAGGTTATTCATATTGCTTATTACATTTAGAAACAAAAGTACTAAAAATGTACATCAATTTCTAATATTTAAAGGATGGCTTTTGTTATTTATTATTCTGTAGTCAAACGACGTAACAGTTTACGGTTTCGTTTGTTTCTTTTCCGGAATTGACGTTAAATTTTTATTTTAATATCCATATAAAAGCGTTATTCAAAAATTGTATTCAAATGTAAAATGCTGTTAATATGTTTGACTACAGACTGTTTTCTTCTACTGATAATATTTTATTACTTTTTATTTTATAAATGCATTATACAAGCATTATGCGTTTAAAGTAAAACAATTGACGTATTTAATTGATATCCATTGATACGTCCATCACATGTTGTATTCTTATGAAATTGCACTGACCAACCTAAGAAATGATATGGTGCTTATATTTTACCCCATCACAGTGTAAATTGGCTTTGACCATTCTAACATTTTCACCAAACTTTAAAATGATATTGTTCATAATATTATTCAAATCTCTTCTTAAATTTCCAGAATACCATAAAAATATTAAACTCATAAAACAAAAATGTTTTCATTTGCTTTGTTTTTACCTTATCCTAAACTAATGTACGTTTCGGATTAACGGACTTGGCCACAATCAAAAAAATTAAAAATACCTTCTCTTTCACAGTTTTATAAAAGCGGTCGACACGAAATGCACTGGCAACAAGTTTCTGATTCGGAAGGCAAACAAATTACGGCGTTATTAGGTGTGTTTTATAAAATTATAAAATTCCTTTTTACGTTTTAAAATTATAAGTTAAGAAGCTGAAGTACGACAAAACATTTCCTTCAGGAAAAAGTTGCGTCCATTTTTGTGGGGAATATTTCTTTTAAGATTCAGCTAAAGACAGATGTATCCCTAATTCTTAAATTTCATGACAAAATAAAAATAAATATTAACTCATATTAAAAAAAAATCCAATAAACATTTTATCTTATTATCAATTAAAACTTTCACTAGCATAACAGTTTATCAAAATCTGTTATGGTTCGACAAAAAATTAGGTTTTTATGTTGCGTATAATACAGTATACAATTTTTTTTTAGATAAAACGCCCCAAAAAGTGGACGTGGGTCAAAATGACAAATGGACTAAATGCATCTTACATTATTTCCGATGTTATTGCCAAAAACTTTATACTGATGATATATATTTATTGGGGTTGTCTAAATATCTTATTCAGAAAGTTTTTCAAAATCCGTTATCGTTTGGCCAAAAACAACAACTCAGCTAGCGATTTCGTGTCGATCCGTATACTTAGAGATATATCTAGCGAAATGAAATACGGTATAAAATCATACCGCACGAAAGGGTAGCTAAGACACCAACCAGAAAGTAAATCATAAAATAACTCGATCTCTCTCTTACTTCCTATTCCGCATACCTTAAATAAGTCGATTTCTGGCTTTGCCATGATCTTTACCAGCATAGAAGGGGGTTCTATGCTGGTAGGTCTTCTGATTGCTGGTTGGTCTTCGACAAAAACAGTCATCAATACCATTGAAGTGTGAGCCGGTGCTCAGTTCTGTTGGAACCAAATGATTAGAACTCATTTTTCTAAATCAAAGTCATTTGATGTAATGTTTGGGGATTGGTGTCAATCTAGCAGCACATGTTCGGTTTTTGTACGACATCATGAAAAATGTTAATTTAAGTCTATGGGCAGACGAAGAATTGCGCCCAGAGCGCTGCGAGGTCTCTGAGGGACCTGTGAGTGGAACACGTCCATAGACCCTTGTATGTAGAACAACTGATCTATGAAAGCATCTAAAGTTCTTGCAAAGGAAAAGCGAGTAAAACTTTGATTTCTTGTCAAAGATGAACATTAATTTGGGTTCAGAATCAAGGATTCACAATTGTCCAATTCAAAAAGCTCCAAAGCTGAAAAAAATATTTAATTCCCACCAATATGTATTACCGATATTTGTTTTGCATAATTTTAAAATTAATGTTAATCCTACAATTAATTGTCATTTTTAAAGTCTTAACAATATTTTTATTTTTTGAATATAATTTTGAGATTTTGTTAATTTTCAAAATAACAGACGTTATTTTGACGCCCCATTTTTTTCTCTCAACTGAAAATTGCTCCCCATGAAGGACCTTTAAATCAAAAGCTGTGAATCTGATCAGTGAATTTCAATCTAACGACATGTTAATCTTCAATGTACACATACACATTATCCAAAAAATGCCAGAAAAAAAACCCTGACTTCATATAAAAAGCGCATTACAAAATAGTTAAAAATAAAAACAAATGTGTTATCTGCCCATTTGAACAGTTTACAATTGTGTATTCGCACTCAAGTTTGGCATCTGCTTAATGTCCTTTTCATCTATAATGTCTCGTATATCTGAATTGTCATTTTTATCTTTCTTGTCAAGGTCAGCTGATCTCGATCCGAATTCATCTTCTTCACACATGGTGGATAAACGTTGGTGGGAGTTAGTAGGACTCGAGCTATTTCTACATCTAGTTTTGCTATCGTTGGAGCTGTAATAAGGATTTTACAACAATAGCTTATGTAGGTAAATACACGAGACTTATAAGTAAATTAGGTTTTTGATAAATTTAAAAGCGATTACTAATTCAGCTTAAAGTTAGAAATACGAATCAAAAATATCTTGGAAGTGTTTAAGTGGAAGACGAAATCTACTAAAATTGAGGGTTTCGTTCACAACAAACAAGTGTCTTGAAAAAGCAATATTTGTTAAATGGTTTTTATCGTATTTTTCGTGCGCTAGGTGTTTTGAAATTTTTTGGGTTATTAAAAATGTTTTTCATTTATTGCAAAAGTGATGATTATAAAAAAAATATATTAATAAGCACTTTACGATAATGTTTGAACATTTTTGAAACATTTTCGACCTGCTTGTTTGCTTTGACCAATTGTGTCCACAACCAAAAATAAGTACAATACAAAAGTGTCGAAACTTTAATAAGGAATATATTTACTTATACAAACTAATGAACTTTATAAATAGAATTCAGGCAACAAATTCTTAAACAGACAAATATTTTTATTAAATTAACTTACTTATAATTATTTCCATTTACTTTGCGAACTTTTAATGTCACCGGAATGATTAACTGATTGTCGCCATTTTCACCATAACTATCTTCACTTTTGTCAGAATTCACTTGTTTCCAGATGGTGGTTCGATTGACCTCATCCGTTATGTTTATGGGAACCTGCATTAAACACCCATTTGCTAAGGGTATGTGGACGTTACTGCGAGGTTGTGTGTAGCCATCATTTGAAAGATGGTGGCCATTATCCTTAAAAAATATTTTAATTTTACATTCAACAAAATCGGTGTAACTTATTTGATGAAGTTACAGCAAGTTGAGTGTTTTTTTTTTTTAATTCAAAGTACGTATTTTAATTGTTTTACAATTGTTAATATTATTTTACGTTGTTGTTCATAATGTATTCAAAATAATGCTTTCATATTTTATTTGAAAGTGTAAAGAAAACATACAAAGGTAGTGCTGGTACTACAGAAGATGGCGAACGAAAAACTAGAAACCAATGGGCACAGAAAAATAGAAACAGATTTTTGACAGCAAAATTTACACAATTTAACTAGATATAGGTAGAAGTTTGGAGTGTAGTCTACAGCAATAGTTAATATTGACAAAAAAAAAAAAAAACATCTGCCACTTACGTAGCATGAAAAAAGTGGGTCAATAATCTTCGGTCGTATTTTTCTGTGCCACTAATAGCCACTTGCACGAACTGAACTATCCACTCATTTTTTGGTGGATTAAAAGCACTTTGCCACTGGCTATTTGAATAAACACGTTCGTGCAAGTGGCTCTTAGAAATTCTACAAAGATGTGTGAATTTGAAAAAAAAAATGGAGAAGTAAAATATAAATTAAAATTGAAACTGTAACTATATTACATAATTAATAATGAAACCAAATATCTAAGATGTAACATGTTTGTATTTCGATTTATTAAAATTTATTAAAATGCTTAGTTTTATATATTAATTATTTTAAAAATATATATTCGTACAAATCAAATTATTTTACTCTTGTTGTGGTTTAAACGCAGCTTCGGTTTCACAATGGAATGTCTATATGACGACATGATTCTGTAAAAATTGTATATAGTTTCTGTGTGCGTGACTTGTTTTGTATATCGTATCCGTTGGCAGTTTAAAATATACATATTTTTAGTACTTCATAATTGTATTACTATCCTGAAATGTTATAATTGCCACACAAATTATCAACTAACTCTTTTTCTAATTGGTTAAATACTATGCTAGGAAAAATACTCTTAATACGTTGTATAAGCTCCTTATTACTATTAACAATAATTGTATTGAACAATTGCACCATTTTTTTCGATTCAATTGAATTAACTAGTTACTATAACATTTTTTTAATAAGCAATCCAAACGTTAAAAGCAACAGTTTGTAATTCGATAATAATAAGTATTGCACAATGGGCCTGTATTCTTTTATACAAAATTTGCTAAATAAATTTAAAATATAATTAAACAAAATGTATGATTAGCTTCAAAGTGCTATTTCATCCATAAAGACGATCAAATCAAGATTTTGAACAGAAACCACTAAAAATAGTCATAATAATTCATCATAAAAATGATAATTGTTGCTAAATAATTTTAGATACGTTTAGATTTTTTAGATCCTTAATCTATAACTGAACTTTAATCTTCATTGAAAATATAGTTTTTGGGCCAATTCAATCCGAGATCATTACGGTTTCAAAATTAACCTCGAGATAACTCAAGAAACATCAGTCAGAGTTAAAGCAAAACTTTAACTGGCTTAACTCAGAGTTAACCTAGCACTTAAAAGTGGGACCTTACTGATTGTTAAATAAACCTTTTTTTTTATTGGAGTACAGATAAATCAAATTTCAAGTAGTAAAAAAGTGTTGGTAGCGTTTTTGAAAAGAACATAATTTCTGCCCTGTAGACGTGCTTAAGTGAGTCTGAAAAGTTTAAACATGATTGGGGGCTTGGTTACAACCAATTTCCGAACAATCGTTTCCGAAAATTTTAGTCGATTCTCTTATGTTTTGTGTCTGTTTTGAAACAGACTGTTTAACTTACCGAACATTACGACTTTTGTGTTTGAATTTAATATTTTCTCGCCTAGGAAAGAAAAAACACAAAATTATGTAGGTACCACGAGCGATTTATATCAGATCAAGATCCTCTTTTCATTCTTCTTTGCGTCTAATTTCAAGTTGATTGCTCTTTTTATGATTTAGATCTGCAAAAAGTTGAATCAGGAAATCATCAACTTATGTGTCATCTACATATATAGTTCGGTTACTACTAGGGCATAAGAGGTCGAATACACAGGAGAGAAAAATACAAAGTAATGTACCTCAAGTTGTGTATATCAATAACAAATTCACTTGTAATCTCAAGGACTTATATTATCTTTATCATTATAAGTGTTGAATTTGAAGTTGAATTTTTTCAGATGATTTAGAGCAACGCAAAGTTGTATGCTGATGGCTGATATGTCAAAAGGTCGAAAACACACAAGACTACGTGCCCAGTCTAGTTTTGTATCATATAGATTGAAAATGGTGTGGCTGATCGACAGACTTCTTTTATAAAAGCAGATCGATTTCAAAAATGCATATGCAACAGTTACCTTTGCATTCAAATAAATTAACTTTTAAGTTCAAAAGCAGCATCTTCCTTTTAAAGTTTTATTTAAGTAAATTTCTCCAGTCGTATCAAGAAACACATAGATATGCATGTACACTTGTGAGACAATTATAAGATGATGTTGCTACTGGATAGAGACAATTTCCCTTAATAGGCCATTACGTAAGAGTACGAGGTAAGCGTACATCAAGGGTGCTATGGGCAATGAAAAATTTGACAGCATGTTTACATCTGCTAAATGCCAGCGTGAGTAATCAAATTAAAGAACAACATATTCCATTATGGGCTATGCGATTTTTGGCACCGTAGTAAATGCGAACAAAACCAATCCATAGTTTCTATCTACTTGTGTAGAGAAGCGATCAAAGATTGCATCCGGCTCCATAATCAGTTGTTTAAGAAATTAACAATGGCGGCTCACCTACAATAAGGAAGCTTCAACAATGCTGAAACTTTTACGATCATAAATGCTTTTTACCAACGCCAACGACTTGATTGGCAACCTTACTCCTAGCAGAGTTATAATCGCTAACTTCGCCAACTTGAATGAAAACATATGGCGGTGGATATAGGTGTGTATCTCCTCTTCTATATAACCTAGCGATAAATGACTTACTTCAAAATTCTAAAGATGCAGAGTATGTGCAGAGTTATGTGCATCATCGATGTAAAGAGATTTCCTCTCACCAGTGTGCTCAGAACTATCCCTAACTTGCTACCGATTGATATCTACAATAGCCAAATAGTCCTTAACTCTTCCCTGATATCCTCTCTAATGAAAAAAATGTATATGAAATATTGAACTGCAATTCTAACACTAGGTGCAACGTTTTCTTTCAAACAAACCTGAAATGCAAATTTTGCTTAGGCACTGGGGTTCACACGAGCGACTTAGAATTCAGCCACCTTTTTTATATATGTCTTATTATAATGGAGTCTTCTAAGCCGCCATTCGATTAATCTGGTTTCCGTTTTGGTTGATTATTCATCCGATATCACTTAAACATTAATGTGACAGATATATTCACACAACCAAGCTACAGCCTACAAATACAGGTGGTCACACCTCGACTATTGCAATACGTCCCTCTACATTTGTCCAGGATTTGCATAGAAAGTTCATATCACTAACCCAATTGAGTTGTAGTGCTGCATCAATACTAATTAATGGGCATTTCGAGACATCCTAGCATGTTTTTCATCTGCAAGAAATCATTGCACGCTTTCTCACAAATAACAAAGCCAACTTTTGAAAAAAAAGTTTCTCAAAAATTTAAATGATCTTAACAATATGGCCGAACAAAGCAGATTTGTTAAGAAATGAAATTGATTTCAGTAGAAGCCAAGACAAAATCATTTTCATTCCATGGTCTAACAAATTGATTGGTTTTATTCAGTAGGATATCTAAATCCTTCGCCGATTGTCGTCTTGCTTTGGTGTAATGGTTCAGTAGTCTTGAGAAGGATCGTAATGCATCAATGATTCAAGTAATCATCAGATGAAGCGAATTACAAACACTGCCTAACCCACTCAGTTCTTCGACTAACCTATTTCCTCCTCTGTAGCTAAGGTCACCGAGTTCTTCTTCAATTTCGCTTAGAACCCGAATGGCTGGAGGCTCTTAATAAAAACTAATATCTGGATACCGGGGCCCCATTTTTCATTTATTTCACTTTCTGCATTATCTACGTAATGCGTGAATGAACTCGCGCTACTCGTAAGATCTATCAAGATCTACTTAAATCCGGTACGGACAAGTCGGGATCGGATTATGAAACAACGATCCGACTGAGGAAGGATTCAATTCTGAAGTATTATTGTTGCCCTATATCTTTTAACTTTGATAGCGCGTAAATGTGAAAAATATATACGAATAATGACACTCCTGGCGATCTTAAGGCATCGCACAAAGTAAATCTCTGAAGGATCGTCATCCGGTTACCTGAAGAGGAAATCTCTTGCTTCTTTTCCGCAGATGAGGATATGTTTGGATACCCAAATCAACACATTGGCCGACAAAGGTCGTCGCGGTATACTCCGGATCTGTCGAAGGGGCAGGTAACCTAAGAGATCAATTTCTTGAGGAGAAGGTGGAAGTGTCAATGACGTCGGCAATGAAGATGGATCCGTCTCAACATGACTGTGAGACAATTTCGATGGGATGGATGTAGTCTCTTTGTCATTAGCCTCGGGGAAATGGATTAGCTTTAGATGCAACACGAGAGTGTAACTAGACCTATTTGTAATATCACCCCGAAAATCGACGTAAGTAACAACGTTGCTCGCTTGCTAGCGCTTTTGCATGTATGACGCAAACTGGCTCCTGCTTGTCTGTCTAGGGGCCTTTAATACGTCTACTGTGGTATCTACCACAATGTGCTTTTTAGCGTAGTTGGCTAAATATCCAAGTCTTGCCACCATCTTTGGCTCCCAACAAGGAGACATTTTATTTTTATTACCAAAACAATTTACTTTCGGAAGCGTTTTGCCTTTTCTGTACTGAAATCCTGAAGCGAAATTCCGATCTGAGAATTTTCAGAATGTAGGGTTTTCACAGTTCTTAGATATTTCTGATGAATCTCTGTTCATTCTGAATAGATTAGTCCCTTTTTCCCTATATCCTCGGCATAGCTTAACGTTTGTCTCACTATTTATATTTTGCGTTTCAAATCATCTTACCGTGTTTCGGATTTTATATTTAGTAAGATATCTTAGATAAAACTCTGTTAAGTATGGTCAAAATGGTTGATTGACTAATAAGAATTGAGGTTCTTCGATATCTTACTAAAGCTGATTAATCTCTGTTCGCATTGGTCAGAATGTTCGATTGACTAATAAGAACAGAGCTTCATTGAAGTCATCTTACGAAATCTGAAATCCGGAATACGGCCAATGATGTAAACTGAGTTTCGGAAGGTATATCCATGCATTCAAGGTGGAAAATAGTCGTAAACGTAGTTAACTTAAGACATGGTAAATGATCTTTCAAAATTCGTATGGAAAATCGTTTACAAGAATTACGGAAAAAAATACTAAAATGAGATTGAATTTAGCGGTTTACCACTTTATTTAGTGGTGTATTTTTAGGGCCGAAATGAAAAGTCGTCTTAAATTTACAGTTATTCGCGCTTTGTAAACATACATGAATTTATGTGCGAAAAACGTTTTACAATTTTGTAGAATAGCCAGTTCACCCGCAGTGGTGCCAAATTCCTGTCATTTACGTAGCTTCCCTCACTAAGAAATAATTTACTACTTTTAAACTACTTAATTCAAAACTAAAATTTCGACTTACTCTATTCTACGTTGATTATCTAAAACAAAACATTTCTTTGTAACCAATTTATATATGCCTTGCCAATCATCTATTAAAAACTCTATTTTTGTATTTATGTGGCAATTTATCAATTTTAATTATATGTATATGGCTTTGTTTTCCTGACTGTTTTGGCATCTATTTTGATAGTGTTTGCTTAAATGTTAACCCTGATTTTGAGTAACTTTGTTGTTACTTCATAGTAGTTCGCGTATGTAATTGTATTCTAAAAATGTAGCCAATAAGATTAATTATAAATTTTATTTTAATTCTTTACGTATGCCATATTTTAATAAACATTAACTAAAATAATTATATAAATATGTTTGTGGAACAAAATAAACATACTATTTTATATATAACTTAAAATCTTTATAAGAAGAAAAAAAAGTTAAACAAAATGCATGTAAAAAATTGCACTAAAAAACAACTAAAATGAAAATAACGTGTGCTACGATCATTCATGTGGGTGTTTATGGTTCAACACCACACCATGCAACTTACTGAGTTAATTTTTTCTCATCATTCCAGTATATATTTTGTAATGTGTATACAGATCGATAGTGTATTATAATCAAAAATATTTAACAAACGAAAATTATGTTTATGATTGGTTAACTTTTAGTGTTATTAAAGGTCAAGACTTATCAAAATCTGTGTAAAAATATTAAAGATAAAAAATCTTCTATTTTACAACTAAGTATCGTATTGTGATGACTCGGGTGTGAGATGTCTGTGCTGTATTATATATGTTTGTGACAAGTGTGTGGGTGTGCGTTTGTATGCTAGTGAGCATTATTTTTATTCTTTGGCAATGCATTATTGCTACTTTCGACCCCACAACAAGCTAACAGTCTGTCAAACAATCCCACCTCGGCTGTGCCATCCTCCAATTGATGAAGATCGTCAGCAGCACGTTTCGTCATCTCTGGCATAATGTCATCAAGTATTTTCAATTCGCGTCGCGTGAATAGTAGATCCAGAGCCTTTCGAATGCCAATCATAACCACCAACATAAGAGGGAACAATATCGATGTTTGTTGGAAGGACTTAATAAGCCACAATATAATAAGGCAAGCCAACTGGATAAGGGTAAATATGTGAACCCTTTTGATGGGTACCTGTAAATAGAAGAAAAAAAAACGAAAAGGAACAATGAAAGCATGGGTTTGTCAAAAGTGAGTCTGGATTTAGAATATGACATTTTGAAAATATAAAGGCAAATTATAAATGTAGATAGGGTAACCATCGCACTTTTGGTGCTACAAAATCATTATATTCCACAGTAGTCCTCTTAGGGTATCATTGTTATTTGGCCATATTAGAGTTTAAAAATATCATGAAAAGCCTTTCAGATTTGAAGTTCGGAAGCGTTGTAAACTGGAGGCACCATTTTTTTTTGGCAGAAATATAACTACGCACACATAAATGAAGATGCTAGTTTTGAGGCCGTTAAAACCAAGCAATTAATTTTTTCTGATAAATCATGGCAGTTTCTATTGATAGACCTGCAATACAGGTTAGTTAGGCCTACCCGAAAACCGGGTAGACCTTATACAAAATAGTGGCCAGCATATAGTCTTGCAAACCGTTGGTTAGAGTGGCTGCTAACTATAAGCCAGTATACCTCGACCAGTTTTGGTCCATTGTGATATTAATTCCTCATCCTTGTGACAAATTCTGTAGTCCACTGCAATACTATTGAATTGAGAGTTCTCTACTGGGGCCTTTTTAATCTTTACCATTGAACTGTCAAAGTTGTGTCCGTATAAATAGAGTTAAAAGAAAACCATTCACGGTGTTTTTTTTTAATGATTAATCTTTGTGAATGATTTGATAAACCATGAGTCCCATTAAACTATACGTCAGTGTTCACTTGAAAGGTTTGGAAAATAAAGTAAACGTGATCTAGCCAAAAGTGATAAAAGGTGTAATGTTAATATTATTCATAAAGATGGCAAAGCTTAATGAGTTTTGAGAATGAGATCGATCTGCTATCAGGAGTTATTGGCCTTTAAATGATTTTGCCAACTCTAACTTATGGCCGTAAACATATGGTAATGACCAAAAGAATAATATCACGGGTGTAAGTTGCTTAAAAGTGTTTCTTTTAGGTCTAATGTTGGTTTGATTCAAAGCCTTGATCTACACCAATATTATCTGAAGCCTATATCTTTGTGACCATTTTAATGGCTGTGCTGTTACGATCGCTGAAATCCAAAAAGTCTAAGACATTTTCAATGTCATGCTTCTGCGGCGTGGTTGTTCTTCTCTTCTATTGGATCTTAACACGATATTCTCTTGAATATCGTGTTAAGTAGTCGATTTTCATTAATTTTAATTACTAAAATGATAACTGACTTTTAAAATTGATAGTACATATTTTGACAAAGTGGCTTTTACGTAAAACAGTTTTCCAATTGTGTATTGTGATGACTATTTTTGAAAATAACTTTATCTTATATGTAAAATCATTTCTAAAGTTTTTTAGCTTATAGTTTTCTTTAAAAATGTAAAATTCTAGACATTCTTCATTTTGTTTTTTTTTTAAAACATAAACAAACAGCAACAAAAATTTTACATACCTGTCGCAAAAACATATAGTCCGGCTGATATTTCACTGGCATAAACATGATCAACATACGGTCGAAGAATTGTAAGCCTTTAAGCGATGCTACGCCCATATACAAGAATACTCCGAACAGTACCGGCATAGGAATGTGAGCGAGTAATGGCGTTAACAACACAGAGCCTCCAATTGTTAAAAATATTAAAATATGCGTAACACGTTGCTCGCGGACACCCAAAAATTGAGGTTTTTCACCTGGTGCAGCGCATTCAGACTCCTTTTTCAGCGAATTGACATGATTAATACTTAATACTGTTGCCGCCACAAACCTGAAAAATCCCCAGAAATTAGAATACCCTTCAAAATATAAGGTGGCAGAAACAACTAACCATGGCAATCCCATAACACTGCAAATTTGAATAAGAATGGCCAACACAAATAAATCCAAATGATAGCCACAACCCTTCTTCAATTTATTCTCCTTTCTGTTGATAATAACAGCGGTAATCTGTTGATCCATGAATATCAGAATTGTTCCCAACATTGCGGGGAATACAGCAATTATAGCTGTCCAAAAAGGATTGTTGGGCGAGAATGGTGGAATGAACCATCCACGCTCATGTAAAGTTGGCTTAAACTCATGTGGTACCTCCAACTTCGGGGTGGCCACATTAATAATACCGTCCAAAAAGGACATTGAGAAAATGGCAATGATGACTGAAAAGTCGCTGATGAATTGGCGTACTGTTGCTGGGAAGAATAGAGCGTTTTTGAAGTCCTTGAGTATGACAGACGTCACAAATGTGCCCAAAAATAAGATGACCGACATAAGGAACACATTTGCATTCTCTGGCTGATCACAATCCATCCCGAGGAGTGTTCCATTACGAACCTGTGAACGAAACAAAATATTGCGAGGTACTGACTACTAGAAGGTATAAACAATTAAAGGCTTACCAGGCATTGTGACTTGTCGTATTTGGCCCATTCCAAAATGGTAGAGTTAATTCCAGTTGGTGGTGTACACACACAGTCATACGGCGAAGTAGGGTTTATTGGGAACTTCTTTCCGATTAGCAGAACATTTTCAACAGCCTATAGCAAAATTGAATTGAAAATCATTCAAAATCCAACCGAAAAATACCTTCTCACCTTATAGATAAAAATAAATGCAATCAGAGTGGCAAAATTTTCCTCGGTGAAACGTGTGATGTAACAAACAAGTGCACTCGCATCTATCGCCACCAATATCAACAATATCACCGTGATCCATGTGCCAATCCAAAACCGGAATGTCATATAATCCCATCCTTGATTCATACAAAAGTCATAGACAATTGTTTCGAATACCAATACCGGACCAGTCGAACCCAATATAGTTAAAGGCTGTCCCGAGAAAAATCCATAACCCATGCCACATACAAAACCAGATACCAGAGACTCCATAGCGGCCATGTTTTTACCGGTTGCTTCACCAAGTAACCCGCCGAAAGTAATAATTGGCGAAAGACAAGCAAAGTAAAGGAAAATCCACGAGGCTATGCACTGCAGGGACAAAGCATCCTTAAAGTCGGATATATACCATGGTGCCTTTCTCTTGTAATCATTAACCAGACCACCAAACAGCCGACCAGTACGTGACAAGCCGGACTCTTCGCGTAGCCGCTGTTCCTCCTCTTCCTCGTCGATCTCATCTTTGGGAGCTTCAGGTGGACGTTTTCGGATTTCTTGCGAGGGTATGGCAGCCGGTGGTTCAATACGTATTGTTGGATCCCATTCACCGGGCGGTAATACTGTTACTGCGTCGAGAAATTCATCTATGCCGGCTAGAAGATGATCGCGTTTACGAGCTCGATACGCCACCTCGTGGAATATCTCATCGGACATGAGGGTTGCCATGGCACGACCAATTTCATGGAAATTACTATTGCTACCCGGAGGGCCGAGTAAAATGAAGAGAAATCTAAAAATAAGAAGAAAAGAAATGATCTGAGTTAAATGAACATATGAGAAGGTAACATTCCGCTATGTGATTCAAATCATACCCTATCCCATCCCATCTCATACTTAAAATGAATAACCCTAACAAGTAAAACTTTAACGCCCTAAAGTAAGTGGACAAGGCTAAAAACAATATATGTATGGAAGATAGACGCTTTAATTTTTAAATTTCTTCTGATTTGATCAAAAGACATTTTTTTAAAAATGGGCATGAGAGTGGTCTGATTTTATATATTTTCACACTTGTTCTGCTTCGTCGAACAGAATGTTTATAAACCAAAATTGATTATTTTAGCTCAAAATAAATGGTCCGAAAATCGGAACACATAGACGGGCTTCAATGGGTAGGTATACATCTGAAACGATTTATTATTGCATTTAAAAATTATTTCATCTTTGTTTTAGGTAATGAAACATATTTTTTTTATATTCCTTGGGATAGCTTATAATAAAGCGCGCTGAGAAGATACGCAGCGAAGCTTAAATAAAATAAAGACTGTAGATAAACTTTCTAAGACTCATGATATCAAATTAAACGATAATAACGTCCATTAAAAAAATAAATGTAGGAAAAATAAATTTTGAAAAAGCAAGAAGTCCTTAACTCTAATAAATATGATAAGATTCCATCAAACCACTTTAAAATATCGGAGCTATGGGCAAAAAAAGGAACAGTGCAATTGAAAAAATTAAAAAAATAGTTATACCAGAGGGAACATATGAAAGAATGTAACTTTCCAAGAGCCCACAACAGATTCTACGAGAACATTCAATAGACGTGTTTCACTTTATTCACATTCTGCTCAAAGAGTACAGGTGATTATTTTGTATAATTCATCATTATTTTCTTACAGAATAATAATAATTCTGTTCTGCTGTGAATTATTTTCCAATGAATACAAACGTAAACTGAGGCATCGGAGGAAAATCTCTGAGGTATAGCACTTGGATTATCTTGAGTTACGCTGTAATGATCAGTCAAGGCGGATAATAAGTATCAAAATTTTGCCTGTCGACAAAAACAGGCGTTTAGCGGAGGCGCCCATAGTTCATTATTGTCAGTGAACAGAGACGCAGTTTCCTGCAACCTAGCTAGTTTTTTTTTACTGTCTATTTCTAATGTTTCGTATAGAATGAGCGGTCTTATAACCGAGGTACGGAGCCAAAATGGGTAGTTCCATTACATTAACATCTTGTCAAAGCAACTTAATAACATATTAATGAGGTACATTTTAAATGATTGATCTATGATTAGAAACATGTCAAGTCTGGGCTCTAATCTCAACCCTGACAACACTAAAAAAATGTTCACTATACCTCTCGTCACAATAATCTTAGAAATCAAACGATTAGTATGAACCGATATATTCCAAGAAGTACATACGTTAACGTCCTAATAAACCTGTTGCCCAAAAGATCTGTATTTGTTTTTGCAACACAGATCGACCGGAACCTTGGGAATTTCCGGTCGATATTGTGCCTGAACTCCTCTATCGTTGTTGGGTTGATTGGCATAAATCAATGACTTAAACAACCCAGTAAAAATAAATCAAACGGTGTTTATTTATCGAGATAACATGATTACCGAACTTCGCTTTAACAGATCAATTTTTTGAGCAGTTGTCATTTGGAACATGTGGCATATGGCACCTTCTTTGGAACTGAGATCAAATACATCCTATTCATCCAAAAAAAATATCATTTTCATCGACGGAAAAATATGGCCCAGCTCCGGCATAAAATCCTAACCACGCTGTAATTTTGCTGTATCAAATGGAGTCTCTTGAATGCTTCTGTTAGATCTTATGTATAGGCCAAAATTTTCCACATTGTTTACTGAGTGATTTCCATTCCTGAGAATGGCGTCAAATCGACATATATGGCTCATTATGAACTGAAGCTCTTACTATGCAATATTTTCAGTACTTTGACTATCACGTTGTATCACTGACATTAAATAGTCAATCACCACTATCGAGGTTTCCGTTCGGAAGAACAATTATTTATCGAGGTATCCGACGAAATGTAACGCACATGATCGCTCATCGTTAAAATACGTGAAGTCGGCAATTTTTGACAGCTTTACGTTGAATTTCTGTGGAATCAAACGATCGCGATTGTATGCTTTTTTGTTTTCATCCGCAACAAATACCTCGAAAGCAAAGTTTCGATTGGAACGGATTTTTGTTTCGGAAAATTTTCCCAACGGATACCTCGATAGGGCTGAATATGTTGATTCGAATCAATCCACTGCTTGACTTAGTATTTCAGTAGAATTTTTTAAGAAATTTAAACATTGACTGATATTTTGAACTGTCACTCATGAGAAAGCAAAGGGGTTATGTCCCTATTGAATAAACTTTTAGTTAATAGTATAATATTGTAGTAATAGTAAAGCAAGTATTTTAAATTGAAATATTCTTGAATACACAAATTTAAAAAAATGTATAATTTGATTTTAAAGCTCAGTCGTTCTAGTCTGTCTGTCAGCTTGGTCTAGTAGTATTTATTTATAAAGGTCAACTAGCATACCCACTTTTAAGAAATTTTATTGAAACTATTAGAAAATTAAAATAACTCATTGAACAACAAAAAAAGAATGTGTTTTAATAAAAAAAATTAAAAAAAAAAATGGAATATTAAAATATACCTTGTTGGGACGGGTACTTCAGTCAAATCTCCCATTACGGCTGCCTGATGTAATCTGATGAAACCCGACAGTATCTTTTCGAGAAAGTCCACTTCGCCGACAAGAATATTGCTGGCCTCAGCTCCAGGTGGTATTTTACGCATAAAATGTGTGTTGCCGCGATGATCGTTACTAAGCTCATTTGAACTCATGTTTCTGGTCATTGATTGACTGCTTGGACTCTTGGTCATATTATCATCTGAATAAATTTGTAAAATCAATTGATTACTATTATGAGTCTATTTTATACTTATTTTATATATTGATTATACAAATATAGAACGAGTATTCATTCCTAGCAACAATTCATAAAATTCTGTGCTAAAGCATGCATTGGGTATTGGGTGTGAATTAAAATAAAGTGAAGTAAGAGTGTAAATGTTAAGACATAAGTTTAGTTCATAAGCTGAAATTAAAAAAAAAATAAGCATGCAGCATTCTTTTTTTGGTCAATTTTAATATAATGATTGCTCTTTTTTTTATTAAAGAATTAAACAATTTATTTCCCATAATATGTACAATTTCGATATTTTTTTAAAATAAATATGTATGCATACAAATTTAATCATATCTTTGTTTTGCAAGTAAATCCAATGTTTGCGATTTTATATGCAATAATTATTTTATTTTAAACAATTCATGTCTAGAACAACTGATTAGGTATTTTTTTGGTATTTTTACCATGTCCGGGTATTGACAAAAATCGGCCATTTCCATTGTCGTTAATTCCAGTTGATTTACTTGAATTATTTGCGGATAATTGCATTGTTGATGGACTTAACTGTTCATCCACTGCAAATTTAATGTTATTTAGTTGAATTATTATTTAGTTATGTATATGCATAAGTATCTTTTATTGTTATTTTTATTTTGTTTTTTATTTAGTCGTGAGAATGAGTGAATATCAGGGATAGCATTTGCTAAAATATTCAACTGTAAAATGTAATCGATTCAGGCACATTTTAGTAGTTTAAAAATGTTCAATTGTTCAATAACGCGTTGGTTTTTATTCATTATAAGTCGGTTTATTAAAAATGTAATTGTTCATTTGTCTCGGTCATACAGAGCTTTTGTTACACAGCATTAAGGTTTGATCATGAAGAATTACACGAAAGCACTAGGAATAGAAATTGTGAAAAGTGCAGAGATGGTTCTAGAATATTTAACGCCTTTTTTTTGTTTATGTTGGTCATACAATATTTTTCTTTGAAATATGTCATGTGTGAATTTAATATTAAGGCATTGAATAATTGTGAACACACTATTCGTTACTATAATGCTTTCTCGCCAAAAAGGGGCCAGAAATTTCGAAATTTGATGGCTATGTCAACAATCAGAATTGTCGCATCTGAAAATCTGAGACTGATCCATCAACGTCCCATGCACCATGACCCGCTGTTGTGTGGATTTTAAGGTGTTGCGGAGAAATAAATGGGCCATTTATCTTCGAGAAAGCTGGAAATACGGTCACCGTCAACCGGGTTACTTACGGTGACAACAGCTTTTTCTTTTTCTTATTCAGAAAATATGTACTAAGCAATTTTATTTTATTTTTTATTTTGTTTTTATTAGGATATGTAATCACTTTTAAATAATGAAAAATCGTAATTTTTTCTTACTTTCTCATCTATAGACATTTCGAAAATTTCGCTATAAGCGGTTATCTATGTCATTGTAAGATTGTACTCTACAGGTTGATCCGCACACCATCTGTCAGGCTGATGTTTCTTCAGTCATTCTTTTAATTTCAAGATGACCTTTAACAATTTGACATAATATATACTTATTCATGACAAAATATATCCACTGTGCACATTTTATAAATAAAATAAAAAACAAATTTCAACTACAATCTTAGAGGGATTGACAATCTTTAATTTTACATCTTCAATTTTCTTTTGACAATTGAGGGCATATTTCCTCGATTTTGGAGATTTGCTCTATTTTAGACTACTAGAGGTCTCTGGTATAATGTATATAAAGTAAAGTTTTATTCTCACTTTTTGCGAAAGTCTGACATACATCCAAGAGTGTACACCTGTTATCGATTGACGTAAAATTGTAGATTCTATTCATTTTGTCAAAGATACATCTTCCAACACGCAATAGGCTGTGGTTGTCTAATTTATATTTAGTCAAAAGGAAGTCATCCTAACTACCAAGTAGGCATATGATAAATCCATTATTTTCATATTTAAATCAGATGTGAATGCAGACGTATTTAATCATGCTTTATGTCACAGAAGCATGCACTTTTTTAATTGTAAAAGTGCTCTTAGAATAATGCTATGTAGTTGAACATACATGCTCAGTCCAACGAAATTCATATGAAAGACGCAGAAAAGTGCGCTCGTATCTTATTCGTGTTTTATACTGACGTGTAGTGCTCGCGGATTTTATATCATGTTGTTAGTTTTGGTAGCGTATGTGCAACTTCAAGTGGTAATGGATTATAACTTCTGGGATGCCATAACCTGCCATTACAATTCAAATGTCATACTCCGGCGATAATTCACTGGAAAGTAACAGAACATTCTCAGATTGCACTAGTGTAATACAGAAAACAAGTCTCAAAATCAAATCTTTTTTCCTACCACTTGTCGGGCTACTCGCGAGCAAAACACGAATGACTAAAAGGATGCTTGTTAGAGCTCCGTAAAAAATAAAATAAAACAAATGCCGCGAGTACTACACGCTAAAAAAAACTACGAGTCAGATAGCGTGTTAAATGTTAAACTTTAACAATAGGCTAAAATTACGATATCTTCGTCTACTATTTACTTAAAGTGCTTCAATGTGGGGTTTCCGCATTCGGCAATCGGCTGATGTCATAACTTATTCATCAACAATGTCAGTATTATGATGTCCTCCGAAACCAGTATAGATTAGGAAATGGAATATTGAAATTTCTTGAATGTATTAAAAGTAGTTGATTTCAGGAGTTCTATTTAGTTAGTGACTTGGTCATCGCAACCTCTACGAAGTTCATTGTGTTGTTTCTAAACAATTACTACCGACTTACAGCAAAGTTTAGTGATAAGTCCTTTTTGTGATAGTCCTGCGTCTCAGATTAGTGGGGGCCTTCAAATTTATACAACGAATTAAGCTTTATACTGCAGTGTTGTCGAAAAAAAGAAAGCATTTAGCCTTATATTACCAAACAGTAAACATCTTAAATGGCGTATTAAAGTAATGGGTCAACTCAAATAAATCGGAACTCCAATGATTGGAAAAAATACGCTCGAAGGTTCAGTCTAACTTGCGTTGTGATCACTTTATTTGATAAACAAAGTACATGCCAAACATTTGAATTATTGATATTCGCCATTGTTTTCATGTCAATCGAATCAATTTTTAATATATATTTAGCTTAAGGCATTTGCTTATTTGAAATGAATTGAATGGAATTCTTTACGTCAGCTGAACTCTACTTTCGCTAGTGTCATAGTCAATTAAAGATATATTTAGTCACTCGCAGTCGCACTTGTCGAATTGAAGTGAATTGCTCCATAATTCATGTAAAACAAATTTTTGCATTTCATGCGTACAATGTATTGTACCTCAGAGTCAAATGGAACGACCATCGACATTTGAAGAAAAGTCTTGTTCAGTGACCTCTCATTCACCAAAGGCAGAAGAAAACTTTTATTATTCATAAAAGTAGTTCCTGGTTCTAAATACGATGAACTTTCAAGTCACGCGATAAAATGATTAACAACTTTTTAATTCTCGGCCACCCATATACCTACCTTATTTAAAATTAGCTTTTTTCAGCTACATTCGTTTATTCTTTATAATATACAAAACAGTAAAATTATTTTTAAAGCATAGAGAAATTAAAAAAATATTAATATAATTATTATTGATAAGTATTGTCTTAAGGGTAACGTCAACAATTTTTGAAGAATGGTTATAGTTGATAATTTTCATAGACAGCTACTTCTGGAAAGCCAAATGCTCGGTTTGGTTATAGGAAATATGTTAAATCGTTTATTCATTCAATAGAAAGTTAGACTTAGATAAAAAAGGATATATTTAAAAGAGTGATCCGCAGTGAAAGTTAGACATTAAAAATAACACATAAAACACTAAAATATTTACATGTAGCCAATTAAATAAAATGTAAGATAATAATCAAATAAAACTATTAACTTTGCTTTTATTTATATAGAATGATTTTTTAAAATGAGAAACTTCAACAAATAAAAATGCAAATTAATATTATTTGCAAATGAACCTAGTAGTGGTGGTTGACCACTTGTGACTGATTGTTTTTGAGCCGATGCTACTCCGGATGATGATGATGATGCACCAGCATGAAACCATGTTGTTACACCAATCCCACCAAACTG
The DNA here is from genome assembly GCA_949824845.1 of Rhingia rostrata. NCBI lineage: Eukaryota > Metazoa > Arthropoda > Insecta > Diptera > Syrphidae > Rhingia > Rhingia rostrata. The sequence goes on from OX463755.1 coordinate 58,403,862, forward strand.
ATTCGTAATAGGATGTCCAAAATCACCTAAATAAATTCAATTTTTTTTTTCATGGAATATACAAAGAAGATATAAATTTTTTTATAGTGTGAGTCTCTTCTTAAATGGACGCATTCAATGCGGGATGTGTTTACATTTTATTTATTACTAAAGGAGTTTTCTTGACAAAATAATATAGAATGTATTTTGTGTGAATTAGTAATAAAAATGTAACAGTTGTGGGATCATGTGGTGAAATGACAATGAGATGGCGTTTTAATGAACATTTTTGGATAATGAGAACTAAATATTGGGTACATATATAAATTATTTAAATTTAGGGCTTGTTATCCATTTTAATTATTTAATCTCTTATCCTAGTAAGTGTTATTATTTTTGTTTGTTAAAAAGTAGAGTGGTTCTTAAGCATGTAAGCGCTGCGAATCAAAATATCTGTCGAACCCAAAACTGCTGTCCCAGAACTATTATTTTTCTTATACGCACTCTCTTAAAATAATATAAGTCGTTATCCCATTTATTTTTGCCTTGTTCCTTGTAATTTTGAATGCCTGGTTTGTGTTTCCGATAGAAACGCATAGCTAACTTTAGATCAATCGGAGGATTTTAAGAGATCCTAACGGAGATTTCATGATTTTTGTTCGAACACAGGGCAGGACGTTATAGCAGGAGGCGTGGATTTTGCAGGATAAAGAAAAGAAAATCACTTTTTGAAAGGAAAATTCGCGAACAAAGTTAAATTAAGGTGCATCTGGAAATGTTGTTATAAGATTGCTGAAAAATATATATATGTACCTGTAAATATTGGATTCTAAAGTTTCTGTAGATCGATAATCGACTCGTTATTAGTCTTTCGTGTCAATTAATTTTTTGATTTTGTATTGGGATTAAAAATTGATCGTAGTAATTGCAAGCAGCTTTAAGAGCTGATTTTGAGATATTTTATGTCGACAAGCCTTCGGGGACATTGCTTATAAAATTATTAAATCAATAAAGTTTTAAAAAATGTCAAACAGAAAGCGTGTTTAATTGGGGTTTGACGAATCGGATGATGAAAATATGCAAATAGGAAACAACAAAACAGATGTTTCTTATCTTATGAAAGAATATTAGTTTAAGAAAACTTTTGTATTTTTAAACTTTCTATTAGTCAGGCCTAACAACTTTTGAATACTGAGTGATCAGAAATCAATAATACTTTTTATATTGTTATGTTTCAGTAGCTTTCAATGCTACCAATGACATTCAGGTGTCAAAATAATTAGTTAGGCTTGTCATTTCATCATCGTTTTACACTTGCCGAATGTGAGCGAATTATCAAAAAAGAAATGTTATCGAAATTCCGACTCAATTGAAAACACGAAAACAATTGAATTTTGTCGTAAGGTTGGCCGTTAAAATGTTTTCAGTGTGCAAGCAATTCGTCGCACCGTTTAAAAGTATCACATAAGTACACTCTTCTGGTTTTTAAGCCATCAACCAGACAGAGATTGGTGTGAAATAAGGAAACCATAGTTGCCGTAGCTGACAGGATCGAAGATGACCCAGAAATGTCGATTCTCGGAAGATAGCTGAATTGGGTTTAGCCAAAGATCCAACACGGATAGCAATTGAATTTGGGACTACATGCGTATTAGATTGTGCTGAAGCAAGAATTGAAGCCAAATGACTATATACAACGCCCTTAGTTCGCTAATTGGCTTCGAAATATTGGCCAAAAATGCGGAGTTGGGGCAGAAAATCGAACGAAGCAATTTTTGGCTCAGCGGCTATGTGAAAAAGCAAAATTGCGGTTATAGGAGCGAACACAATACAGAAGTATTCTATTAAGCATCAATGCAACCAGACAGATATACTTTTTGGAGGGGTTTATGGCATGGCGGCAACATTGGACCGAATTGTGAAAGGAGACACAGTTACAATCGTCTGATGCATATATATGGTCATCCACTATATACTTGGAGAAGTGAACGTACACGATTTTAAAGTCGATGGTATAATAAAATATATATGCTTCACAATCCACACAATCTATTCGCCACACCTAATATATGCCTATTACACTACCGCTTCCTTGATTGTCGAAATTTTCAAGAAAAGGTTTATACACTGTTGTTACAATTCGTCACAACAGTCTGATGAATTGCAATGCTCCCGATGATAGAAAAATGTATAAGGAAATTCAAATAAAATCTTTTTAAAAAATTATAATTTTAAATATCGATAACATTTTTATTAGCATGCTTTGTTGGAGAGAAAACAAGTCTGTAAACTTATTGTCCAAAAGTATTCATAGGTGCACTGCCCTATACGAATACGATTACAAGATGCGATAGGGTCAAATGACAGCCACATTGACATCGATTTTCCAAAAAATGTAAACCAAAATATATTCTGCCCTAGCGATATCGAGGCATTCGTCGGAGCGGACAATTTTCCGCAACGCATACTTAGTCGGAGTTTAAAATTCTATTCGAGGTATGTGTCATCGGAACAAAAGTCACTAGAATTCGTATATAATTTGCACGAAGAATTTTGTCGGAGGAAATCGGAGAGAGAATTGCACTTAGCTATCAAAAATTGCACGACAAATGCACCTGAACGCAATTCGCCGGGATGCGTTACAAAATGTCAGAGAAATAATCCGAAAAGCTTTTCGGAAGAATACCTCGAAGCCAAAATCCTCCGAATCGTACAAAGTCGGAGAATTTTCCACTGCGACGGATACCTCGCTAGGGCTGAATATATCATATATTGATTGATAATAAATGGCATTTCCTGAACTCATAATGGCTTTTCTAAATGACAGATGTTAAGTACAAATGATATAAATTAAAATTTGAATTTAAATATTTTAATAGCAATTATAGATAGCATCTTGTGTTCGGATTCTAGTCAAAAAATGTTTATTGATTTTTTTCTATTCTTAATTGGAAGAACCAAGAAACCACTCTTGTTAGTTGTAATTAAGATGAGAACATCATATTAATAAAATTATACAAGCAACGATCTACAGTTTATCTGGAGTTATTCCTATTTATCGGCACAAGCATTTATGAATCTTGACTAACGCCATAAAACTAAAGCATCTTTAAATCCTACATTGACATTAGATTGTTCAGTTATTAAAATTTTTGCCTGACCATATTTTAGCTAAAAATACGCTCATTAAAACCTATTTGCTTTATTTAGATAACACCGTTTCTAATTGATGGGTTTACTCTATGACAGCTGTTTGTACCATCAACCTATCTTACCAACTTATCAGTGTCAAGGTGTCACATTCTGCAGCAATGCATGCGCAAAAATACAATTATGGCTGGAACTCCAAGTGACGTCTCATTGAAAATACGATATTTTCTTATTGCAATCAAATGTCATCGGAACAACTGTAAATGTTTACAACAATGTCATGGGGAGATAAAATGAATCATGTGTTTTTCATTATCTTCATGAAAGGCGTTGTTTTGAAACATGGTTGCAAAATAACATGTAGCTGTCAGTCACATGCAAATTGTTGTAGATAAAGCTAATTTAAACCAGTACAGGTGGATAACAGATGACTGCTAGTGCAGTCAAGTAATTCGTCAGTTGATGTGTATACAGATGTAAAGAAATATATAGCAACTGTGATATCAAGCTGTTTTGAACTAGTCTTAAACAGAGAGATAAAAATGATTTCTTAAGTAGCCCTGGGTATACATAGGCCTGCCATAAGCTCTGTTACAACTTCAAAGTCCCATAGAAAAAAAAAAAACGAGTAAACATATCGAATTAATTTTTTTTATTTGTTAGCCCACATTATTGGCTATTTGAAAAAAATGCTTCATTCAAAATGGCCGCCGTTTGCTTTCACACAAGCCTTCAAACGTATTGGCCATTGGGCTATCGAGACACGCACGGTATCCATGGATATCTCGGACGCTGCTTTGGTCAATGCTGTTTTCAGGCTTTCCAAATTTCTGTGGGGGGTCTTGCAGGCCATGTTTTCCAGTTCTGACCACAAACCATAATCCAGTGGATTCAGATCTGGACTCCCCGAGGCCCAATTTTCAGCTGCTATGAAGCCAGGAATGTTGAGCCTGAGCCACTCCTGCGTGGTTTTGGCTTTATGCGCTGGAGCAGAGTCTTGGTGGAAGATCCACCTGTTTCCTTTGAAAAGGGTATTGGTCAAGCCTTTAACAAGACCCTCTAGCACGTCCTCTTGATAGGCCTTTGCCCCAGATTTCACGCCTTTTTCACAGAAATGGAGGGATGTGACACCTTGGTGGGACACCCCCCACCAAACCATCACGGACGCTGGATGATGGCCTCGTTGAACCCTAGGAACATTTTTTTTCGCTTCCTTAGATGAAGTGGCATAAATCTTATCATTTTGCTTATTGAAAACTTCTTCAACGGTAAAAATTTTTTCATTCGTAAACAAAATATGTTCATGGCCATTGGCCGCGTGCCACTGCAGAAGTCTTTTGCATCTTTCCAGCCTAATTTTTTTCAGTTGGGGAGTTAAGAGATGACCAGTGAACCGACGATAGGCTTTCATATGGAGATCGTTTCGAATCAATCTTGACATCGATCTGGTTGATATCTCCAACTGCTTGGACATTATTTTCTGTTTTCTAAGGGGATTTCTCCGAATTCGCCCACGCACTGCCTTCACTACCGCACTTGTACGGACGACGCGTCGGCGACCACTTCTTGGCCTGTCATCGACTCTGGACATTTCGGAGAAACGATCAATAGCCCGATAAACGAAATTTATCGATATGCCGAGTGGTTTTAGCAACTCGAAAATTTGGCCAGCACTCTTCCCGCACTTGTGCAACGCAATTATCGCGATTCGATTTTCTTTAACGCCCCACTCCATGTTAGCAGATCGCAAGCTGAAACCAAACTGGCTAGTTTTCTTTACTACACAATGCATGCGTTCCGAAAAAAAAGTTAACGGTTCTATTCCCGCAAGAAGTTGTTTGCAATAAGCGATGGAAATTGTGTAACAGAACTTATGGCAGGACTAGGTAGTAACGATCCAAATTTGTCAAATCGCACAGGAGCTTGTGTTTTGCTCGCAAAATACATGAATCATTTTCCAAAAGTTCTAGGCATGCTTTTCAGTGTGCTTTCCTTTAAACAAAAACTTTTGTTTTATGAATACTATACTTAGAAAAGTAACCTTCGAAATATTTTTGAAAAATCGATGAATGACATATTTAGACAATGCTTTAATTTAAACATTTATGACGTGTAATATTTCCTTAGGTAGCAGAACATAAATACAAGATAAATGTAACTCAAGTTAGATAGATGAATAGTAAATGAAAAATCGAACACTAACATATGTCATTACCACCAAAAAAATGTCTTGAATTTACCCATTCTAAAATGTAGCTACAGAAATGTACCCTCAACCATAAAGCTATTTCAATGTATGACTTCAGCTACACGCTACTACCACAATAACACGTTCATAGTTTATCAAATATTAATAATCTAGATAAATAGATACATTTAGAAAGTGTAGCAATTGCAATTAAATGGGTGGCCACGACGTAGTGGTAATATTGTTTGCTGAGTAAAAGTTTGTGCGTTTACTTCCAGCCAAAATCAATAAAATCATATTTCGAAAAATTAAAAATACTTACACAATTTCAAAAAAATATTCTGCGAACTTAACAAGCACAAACAAAAACAGCGATCCAAAAATTTATTTTGGACATCAGCCATCAGCTTCACTACACCCAATATCAATCTTTCAAATCTCTCTCTTTTTTCCTCTTCTCAATAAATGCCTGCGCTGTGCTAAAACCCTACAAATGTATTAGAAAAACTCAACCAAAGTAGCCCTTTGAGAACGTGTATATTGGTTTCCCTCTTTTTTTTTGTAATGCACCTGATTGGAGAAGAATCAAGAAGAATGGATGAATTAAACATATATGCGATATAATGCCTCCAAAGGTCGTATCATTCACAAGTCAATTTCGGAGTTATCACAACCGAAGACCGACCATCCATATGAAATATACATGTACCCGGCTGGATACCTGATCCGACACACGAGCATCCGTTGTAAACACTTTTGCAAGCCAATGAAAGTTTATGCGATCTGCATGGGAACTGCAGATCAGCGATTTTAGATTTAGATTTATTTTAGCTAACAAATGCATCGAGGGTGGTGCGACTGATCGTACAAGTTAGTTCTAATTCGGAGGTAAATAAAGTATGACAATTTATTTATAACGACTTATGCAAAGTGTTTGATTCAAAGATACATTACCGATTGTCGCACGAGATTTACGTGCGGGTAATATTTTTTTTAATGAATTGAGGAAAAATTTCCTTTACTTTGGGATTAAAATGTTTGAAAAGTTTTATTTATCTGTGGAGCCAATGAAAAACCTGTTTTAAAGTGACTAGTGAACAGTTTTATCGAAGTGACACAAATTAGCAGGATAATGATTAAACAAACACATAATGCAATAGATAAGACTTTGACACATAAAATGCAACGTTCTTATCTGAATATATTCTGTAAACTTTCTGTAACTAGTGTCAACACTTTGTAACTCAGTTATCAGAATTCAGAGCACATACTCATAAGCGGAAGGGCTGTGACAATAAAACCGCCGATTCTCTTGCTTGAACTCAACAGAACTCTTGATAAAAATTGTATCGTTGCACATATCAACATGCATTTGAGCTTTGTCAACACTCTTGACAGTAATTGTTTTATTACATTTGACGTTGCGAGAAGGATAAATCTTAAAAATAGAATATCAAATTATATATACACTCCCTATTCAGTCAAGGAGAATAGACTACAATCATGAAAGTTCTTTTTCATAACACTATCAAGAAGCCGAGCTCACTAAGAGCCATTTTGCCCACCAAGGCGGTCTTAAACAGAAGAAGATTATCCGGAATTCATAAATTTGCATTGTTAACGTCAATATCAAGCAAGGTCCCCAGTAAATGGACCTAGGCTTATTTAAACAAAAGTTAAACTCAAATGCGAAGTTTTTTTCTCCGCATTCCTAAAAAATAGTCAAAGAAAAAAAGTGACGATGGTAGTAATGACTTATCTTCAGACCATATGATCTTGGAAAAAAACCATCTAAAGCTTGTAAAAAAGAGAAGAGTGCATTGGTGGTGGATTGCAATAATACCAACCAACTCTTGAGAAGATTCAGGATGAACGAGGGAGAAGTTTGATATCTCATTACCTAGTTAATCTCTGATTTTAACCATGAATCACTTCACAATATTCAGAGTTAAAATAGTGACGCTTTACGTCGAATTTGGTTGAGCAAGTTCCAAAGATAAACAAATTTTTGTGACCGACGAAGACCATTACATACTCTCTGGCACCGTTGACAAACAAAATTATCGCTGGGGAACGTAGAATCAACACGGGATACATGAAACACCATATCATAACCAATAATTGCGAGTTTGGGCGGCGTTTCTGCAACGAAAATTTCTTGCATGTGTGCTGTCAAAAAATGGTCACACAGATCTCCAAATTTGACTCCTCTTCGTGACCCGTGAAATCATGTCTTTACCGCCCGAGATGTTGTAGTCATTGCAATACCTATGGAGGGTATTTTTTTCTTTTTACACATTTTTGCGTCAGGCAATAAGTAAGAATCAGTAAATTTTATATTGTACGGGAACATACCTATTATAATTTACAAATTTATTTTGAATAAGAAAGCTGAGTCGATTTAGACTGTCCATCCGTCAAAATGTCACCAGTTGTTACAATTTGAGATGGACTGGTAAACTTTGGGAGACTTTTTAAAAATTCGCCCATTTTATTTTAGAAAAATAAAAAATGACCAGACAGTCTTCGTTGTGGTGGAAATTTAAGCCAAACTTTGCTTTTCGGAATATGAAGTTGAATGGGGAAATGTCTCTTATTTGTTCTGAAATAACGTTTTGGGCTAAAATGTAGTGTATATCAACTCGAAGAAGTAAGTTGGATATAAAGAATTTATGTACAGTAACATATAAAATTATCAAAAAGAAAAATAAACAAAATTATCTTAAAATTAGTTTTTCATTTTACAAAAATTGACATTTTTTTATAACAAAACCAATAAAGCTTTGTTTTTACATCTCCCAGTGAGCCCTAGCTTTTTTACATTTGAAATGTTTTTAATGAATTTGTACAGGTTTTTTTTAGCATTGTGCAATCACTTTAGAACGTACATGTTATTGTGACTAATTATTGGTGCAATGGGGTGGCACTATGTTTACTTTATCCCGTGGAAGCTGTTAGTTACTCAGTACACCATATACCTCTATGCCTGTATTGAGATTCGAACTGATTTTTAACAGAAAAAAAGTATTTTTGATTGTCGATACATATTAAAAAATTAATCAATAAAATTTAATATAAACTCCTTCAGAATTAATTAAATGGAATATCTATCAAGGTACATAAAGTAAAAAAAAAACAATATAGCTGTTAGAAATATTTAAATAGTTTTATTCATACATACTCACATAACTTCAGTGTACATTTCAAATTAAATACTTGAGATTTCAATTGAATAATCGTATATCTACTTGACATTGGTACTCCAACTTCTTAATACTGATACAATTCAAGATGAAGGAATTCTGTAGTGCATTCAAGAACCAAATATTTTCAATCTTCACTAATAAGATACCTTTATGTTTTTTTAATGATTATTTATGTATGAATTAAACTTAGTAATCAAAAATGATGATGAAATCAAATACAAACGTAGTATTATTTGACAATTGTTCTTATATGAGGTAAAATCGACGGGTTTAGTGGCGCGATGGTTAGTGCAATGAACTACCTCGCAGAAGGTCTGGATTCAATTCGAAGCCGTAGCAACACCTAAATGATTTTTTCACTTTCCCTCCTCTCGTGATGATCTGCAAATCATCTGAGTATTATCAATTGTCAAGAAAAGGATTTGGCATAAAACAGGAGGTCTCACCTTCATACAAAAGGTATGCACACATGAATATATATGCAAGGTTGTTTTACCAGTTTTATGATTGTAAATACATTCTCCTGTCTCAATTTTTAAGCTAATCCAGGTGAAAATATTTACAAAAGAAGATGAAGTTATAACTATTTATACAATAATTTCTACGACTGTTTTAAAAAAAATTGCGGAAACTGTTGACATAAAACATCTTAGGTCTGCATTCTTTCCCTAACTGACGGTACGGTAAAAAGGCTTGTGCATACCTCAGATGATTTACCGCGAAAAATGTGACGAGATTATAGTTCTTAGGTCGACTTAAGTTCACTTACCAAATCAACTTACTTTTTCTAAACACATTTTTTGTTGTATTGGAAAAATATCTTATGTGAAAAAAAACATTCACTCATATTTGGTTTGATAAAATGACTTACGTCATAACAGTGTAAATTTGTTTACCTAATCCAAATAATTATTTTTATTTTTATTTTAAAATAATAGCTTTACATTTTTCTGAGAGAATTTTCTGTTTCCGATCGCCAAATTTTTCAGAGCTCCATTTAAAATTGTATATATATATATAAAAAACCAATGAGGAGGGTATAAAACTAAGTACTAATCGCATATAAAATGAAGATTTTTTACGAAATACTGATTTTCGGAACAAATTTCCCATTCCTCATAAGCCAACTGGATAAGAAGGACATACTGATCCGTGAATAACGGATCAATTAAATTTCCCAAAGCAAACCATCAGCCCCTTCTTAATAGGGTGGTTCAAATGTATAAACTTAACGGAAGATTCTACAACTTTTGCAAAAGGCGGCAACTTTCATTTTTCTTTTGATATTAATGAAGTAAACAAATGTAGAATACACACATCACAAGCGAAGGAAAATAACCGTTACTTTTATTTTACGAATAAAGTCATCACTAATTTTAGTGTAATCTAAATGTCAGAACAGAACAGAACAGACTGATGAAGTGGCTCCAGAGGCAACGGCAATTACACGCTCGTCTCTGCACATACAAAGTCCAGAGATTCCATCAGCTACTACCTGTATACAACCTATTGTGTCTAAGCTACCCCAGTCAGGGGTTGCGCCCGTACTGGGCGCGTCCTCGGGTGGTGGGTAGAGGCAGTAGATCTGCGGCGAATGAGGCCATAGCAGTTTACTGTAAAAGCCCATAGTGAACTGATCCAAAACTTACTTCATGTATCCTGCATCCAACTGGCTACGAAAACTTGCCGTACAAATTTATTCGAAAATTTGCTAAATGCGACAATTTTGCTAAATGAACTAGTTTTATAACAGTGCGAAATACGTTTGGCGTCTTATGACGTTAGATTCTCTTATGACTGCTTGTATTCTATAAAGGAATACTTAAGCGCATCTAAGGTTATTAGATTTTTTTTCAATAAAAATTTATAATCTATAAAACGTAATTTTATAAAACAGATGTGGCGTCACTATAGCATACAAAGAGGTGCAGATAGATCTCGGTCCTTAGCAAGGATGGAGTTCGTGCCTAACACACGATTTTAAAAATGCACCAATGCAATGTGTCCTGCGTTGGGGTGTTAACCGACACTTTTCAAATGGTTCTGATATGTGGGTAGGCCCACCGTGAAATAAGAGCTGTAATGTCTAGGTTTTCACGTTAAGCGTACTCTAATGTACTGTGTCTAAACTACGTTCATGCTTTTCTTAACCTGAAATTCACATACATTTAAACTCATAATGAGGGTAGTAAATGGATAAAAATCCTAGCGCATCGAACTTAACTAGATTTTTCATTTAAATGAAAAAAACAACATGCCTATGTAAATACGGTTGGAGTCGCGTTTGCAAGAGAAGTAAAATAATATCTCGATATGATTCTTGAAGCTAAATAGAAATATAAATCGCATGTAAAAATTAAACGCAAAGAACTTGAAACTAGATTCAGAGAAGAGTACGTATGGTTACTCGAAAAATATTGGAAGATTATCCAAGTCTGACAACGACATCTCGTCAGGAATCAAACGAAGAAATGCTCTTGCTTACCGCTGTTGAAGGCAAGTTAGTATTAAGACCATCACTCGGAATACGAAGAAGATGCAACCGGTGATTTTAAGAGTTAGGTTTTTCATGTTGGCAGCTCTGGTTAGTAATGGCGTTCAAAAGTCATCTGTCAATGTGAAAAGTTTTCAGTATACTCTGCCATTTAATCATGGAGAGACTCACAAACGAGTAACGATTGCAAATTATTGAAATTTGTTATCAAAGTTCGTACTCTGTGAAAAATGTGCAAATCCGTGTTTTATCGAAAAATTGTGTTCAGCGTTGAGGCTCATTTCTTGCTCAACGGATACGTAAATAAGCAAAACTGTGGCGTCTGGAGTGATGAACAGCAACATGCCATACAAGAATTACCGACACATCCCGAAAAAAACGACAGTTTGGTAAGGTTTATGGGCTGGTGGCATTATCGGTCCATTTTTCTTCAACTACGACCGTGGAAGAAACGTTACCGTCAGCGGCGAACGATATCGAGCCATGATTCGCGACTTTATTTTGCCCCAGTTGGCTGAGTTGAACTTGGTTGACAATGATACAATGGAAATTTTACAAATTTTGGAATTTGGTGAGCTCAGAGTCCATGTAAAGGAAACATCCGTGGATTCTCAGTGCAACAGAAAAACATTTTTTTATGGAAAGGTACCAAAACAAAAGTGTCTGTTGCCAACATTTACAAAGAAAGGGAGCCCCTAATATAGGTCAACTTGAATGATCAAATATGTGCAGAGACAGTTGGCATTTAACAACATCATATTTATCTAAATCTTCATCTAAAAATTTCAATTATGCACAAGAACAATATGAACCGCACATCCTTTATGATCCTATCGTCTATCTCAACGACACAAACCGTCTGAAGTATAAAATCCCATTGTCCCCTAGCCAATCAATACTACGATTATTAATAACCTCTAGAGGCTAATTGTGCTTTGCATACTTTCAAATCAAATAGAAACCCTTAAGACTTTTATCGAAATTAAACTTAAATGTGCAGCTTAACAAATACATGTATGTGCCACAACGATTTACCTTTTACGAGTGCTCTAGATACTCAAGTGCTTATTAAACAATCGATTAACCTAACTTTCGATATCCCTATACAAAGCCTGTGATAAGACCTCCCAACATTAGCAGCGGGAATTTAATTACAATCTCTCAAAAATACAACTACATGTGGTAATCTGATTTGTTAATCTGTTGGCGATTACCGGAACCCACAGCCACAGACATACTTTGTGTGATAAAAAATACTCTCAACAATAATTACTTCTGTGGACAAATCAGTTAGGATCTCAACTCTGAGGATAGGTTAGCGCATAAATTACTTTGTAGGACACATATATGTAAGTGTGTGTGTATATTTAATACCTGACGGTACAGCTAGGTAACAACCACGTTGATCTCTATTGGACCCGTACATTTGAGGGCTGGTTGAGTGATGTCCTCCAGTTGGTCCCGACGATGATGCAGTTGCATGCAATGAGTTTGACGATGCAGGTTTTGCTTGTTGAAGGTCTAATTATGTTTTGTTTTTTCATTTTGTATTATTTTCAAGTGTTAGTTTGCGTGTGTAGTTTCGAATAAATCTTAACCTAAGAATACTTCAAATATTTTCTTTTCACAAAGTTTCTAATATGTATACAAAATAAAAAACAAAATACGCTTTTACGACTCTTATTTTTTTTGGTTGCGTTTTCTTGAAAGGACACTCAGAACAATCAAACAAAATTTAATGAAAAATGGCTGCCGGTAAAAATGTCTAAAGGAAAACTTACTTTTCGACGAAGAATGATTTTTGCCAATGTCTGCCAGTGAACGGATAATGGGCATCTTTGTTTTGTTCTTTGTTTCGTGTTGATGTCGATGGCGTCGCAAGAGGGCGTCTTTGACCTTTTCTCGTGACTGTGGTGGTAGAGTGCCAGCATTAACCATATTCTCACATACCAATTCGGCGATGGTTTCCAAGTTGGTCGCTTCCATATCCAAAATTATCGTCCCGTTCAGTAGAAGACTTCGCAATTCAAATAACGAGTGTAGCGATAGGGTTGCTACATGGGGCTTGGACCAGCGATTTCCACCCTCCTCGACATCCTCTTCGAATTTTATCCAACGTGCTGTTTCCTTCCATTCGATTTCGTCGCCCTCCTTAACGAGTTCCTCCATTTCGGAGAAGAGCGGATGGGATTCATGAGTGCCGTCGTCCACATCCTCGCCGAGTATAAATTGGACACGTTGAGCTGGTGGTGTAACTGAAATGATATAACGTGTTATTTTTTTATGTTTGATGAATTTTTTTTTATTTTAATTTGGAAAGGTTTATATTAATTGGGCTTTGTAAATATTTAATACGCCATCCGGATAGATTTAATTGAGTTTGAAGAGAAATGTGACAAACTTTATTTGATTTTTTTTAATAATCACGTGATGGAATACTACTACATTTGGAATATTCAATTAATATGAGAGTCTAAAAATATTTTTGAAAAATGTATTGTTCGTGGAGTACGATTATCAATACAAAAAATGCTTGCATAATGCCAAAGATTATAAAGCCCTACATAATGACGCATTGAGAACAAAAAACAGAATCTTTTGCTCACCAGCTTCATGGTACAGGCGGGTGGTGTGCACGTGCACACATGAGAAACGAAATCCAAATACATGCAATTTTTCTTGTATGCAGTGCGTTACCTGTATAGCTTCATAATATTTGATAATGCTAACGGATTGATTCGTTTTTGGTAAGTAAGCTGATTATTTTGTAACAAAAATAGTTTCTGAATGGTGTCGTTTGTGTTATTGTTGAATGGACTGCACCTGCTCATCCATGATGCGTGTCTTGCAGTTATGAGGACATAATCGATTTGATTGATGGTTTGAGCATCTGGAGATCACCAGGTTACTTTGTAGATTTTAAGTCGAAAAAAACTTAGGGGACTAGAAAGAAAAAAATCTTGAATAATAAACCTTCTTGTGGGGCGGCCTCGGGATGGTTTCCTACAAAACCATTATCTCAGATGTGAACTTTTAAAATGGAGAACTCAAAGTCGTTGCTCAGAGTGGTTGAGTCAAAAAAACCTTATTCGAAAAAGAGTTATCAGATGAGGAAAACTTTCGTTTTTAAGGATATTAAGAGAGTCCGCATACCACACATGCCTGTATGTGCAGTATATTGACTGTGTATGCCCATGTGTTTCAGAAATTTTTGATATTTTCATATTTGTGTATGCAAGAATCTGCGAAATTGCTCAGGTACGCAGACCAGTACTAGCGACGGATAAGCAAACGAAAGAGTACAGTGCTGTTTTTATTGAAAGTGTGTTAAGGAAGCGTGATTGTGCATGCTTCTGATTGTATATACGCATAGAGGCATGCGTAATCTATAGGCAGAGAGTATTTGTTTTTGTTCTAGCTTGGATTATTAAGTAACGGATTTAGAACCCTTTTTGTTTACTTTAATTTAAGTCATTAAAATATTCTCAACTTATAAATGAAATCCTTATAATCCAACTGGGAATTGATTTACAAAAGAAAATCTACAAAAACCCTTGATTTTGATTTCAATTTAATGTTGAAAGGTCTTCGAAGGGGTAACAGTGTCTGTTGTCAAAATCTAAATACGCCAGTAGAAAAATCAGGTCGTGGAAGTTGGTGTATCATCCAATCAAAACAAAGTCTCGTTTAATAAATCTCTGCGATTAATGCGTATAAATCCAGTGGAATCATTTCCAATGAATATTTAAAATTTCTAAAGCTGCGTATAATTTGAATAAATTAACCGAAAAAAAATTGCTCAGTCAAGTGAATGACAGCCCTAAGGATTTTTGGTTTTGTACAGTGAAAAAGTTACACACTGCGTATACGTAACATTTTTTCTTTGTCGTACTATTTGTAGAGCAAATTGATTTTATGAAAAAAAATTATTTAATGACCACTATGTTTTGACCCGGGGTCTCCACGAGCAATATTTCATAGCATGCAATGTGTCATTCTATGAAAATTGCTTGTGGAGACCTCAAATAGTCTATGAAAAATTTCTTGCTATCTATTGCTCAGTCAATTGCTTTCTATGGAGAGTATGCTATGGGCTGTCGTTTCTGTTTGAAATTGTAAGATTGTTTGAGATAGGAAGCAATGGAAATGCCCACTCTACATTTCATAGCATTCTATCAATTTTTCTTTCTATGAAAAGTGACATATAGTAAGCTATCAAATATTGCTCGTGGAGACGCCGGGTAATGTTTTTAATAATTCATTTATCAATTTGTGCAATGTGTTACTAAACAAAAAACTGGTTTGGAAGATTAATTAGCAATTAAAAGCGAATAAACATGTTCGCATTTCAATAGTTTTATTATTATTGTTGTATTACAGGTATTTTTATAGCCTATCCAGTAGGGGTATATTAGATTTAATACATAGTTCGTAACATAACGAACAAATTTAGCTAGGTATACTTACTTACTTTAGCTAGGTATACCTCAAAATATATTGATCGACTCAGAATCGCTAGCTGAGTCGATTAAGTAACCGGTTTTTGGGCCATACATTTTGAGCTAGGATAATGTACGTGCTTTTCGAACAAGTGTAAAAATGTTCAAAATCCGCCCACTTCCACGCCCACTTTTTAGAAAAGCGTTATTTTCGGCCAAACATTAAGAAATTTTGAAAAAGTGACTGAGCAACATATGTAGGCAACCTAAATACCTATATTTTGTTCATATACATTTTTTTGTCACGCCCACTATTTGAGGGCGTTTTCAATAAAAAAACGTTATTCGGTAAAATTTTAAACATTTCGTAAAAAATTTGATGCGAAATTATTGGCTATAGTAATATAAACATTTCTACCTTATTTCATTTAAACCCACGCCCACTTTTTAGAGGCGTTTTCGTACAAAAAGCATTTGTATATACTCTCTCATAGTATAACCAGGCGAAAAACTTTTTTTTTTTTTGGTGAACCATAAAAGATTTTGATAAACTGTCTGAACAATATGTTCTGACATATCCCACATTTTAGGGATATTAGGCATGGGATGGGATAGGGTACAAAGTGATCCACACAGTGGTTTGTAGCCTTCTCATATGTTTTATAAAAGTTTTTAATTGGATTATATTTTTGGTAGACCAGAGCTTTAGTTTTTAAGAGTTGTAAGTTTCGCACAAACTGGTTCGAAACGGATTTATCAGATTCGCCAAAACATATCTACACAATATGGGATCAGATGCATGATAGATGAATAGTCAGCATTTTGCGATTATTATAGATGTGATCGAAACTTTTTTTTATCGCATGTATTAATTAAAACGCTTGTTGAATCCGGAGAAATCCATCGATAAAGTGTTAAACGAGCAAGTACGTTAAACTAAAAATCAATAAAAATAAGGAAAATAACATTCAAACAGTTTCTCTACCGTTCGTTATATAATATATCATACTGCGATGAAAAAAGTCCGCAATATTATACAATATTCATATGCTAGCATCTGCGTTCGCTCCTTTCTGTATAGTGTATTACACAGAAAAGAGATTATATGAACACAAGAACCATTTCCACGACTAACGCTAAAATTTCTGAAATGCAGTGTTTGTAAGGGCATACTTAAGCAACAACTTATTTTTCATTTGACTTTGATAATAATTATCTTAGCAGAGTTTAGTTTGGATTAATAAACAAAGATACGACAATTATTGTGTCCTATTTACTCAACTAGATTAACTACTTCCCAACTAATTAGATATGCTACTTATCCCTATTTTATAGTCCTTTTTCATTGTTATTCAAATCAGCTATAGCAAAATAAAAAAAAACATTTAGAAATTAGAACATACTTGGTCTGTCTGTTTCTGGCAATTTATCTCCATTATCCTTGTGATGACGCTTCTGTCTTCGATGTGAATGCCTCCGTCCACCTCCTGGCACGTGAACACCAACAAACACTGAGTGCGCTCGATGTCCTAAAAATAAAACAAATACAGGATGATAATAATAAAAGTTCTGAGTGTTCTGTTTTAGATAAAAATAAAGATATATATGAATAGGAAATACAATAGACTGGCTAATGTGATGCAATAATAGAACCGTTCGCGACCTCATGTCCAACCGTAAATTTGAATAAACATCGTCATTTAATTCTGTGGAAGCGTTTGCTTATTAAGAGTTCAAGCCTGTTCAAGTATATTGTTGGAAAAATGAAAACTGTCCAATCTTCACAATAGAGAGAGGATGTTCACATCATCGCAAGAAGGTTGAATTAATACTCTATAAAGTCACAGAATTCTATTATTTAATTTGGAAATTATTATAAACTAGCTGACCCGACCGACTTTCTTCCCTCTTAGCTATGAAATAACAATTAACAATTATTTCAACAACTTATTGTAATGCTTTTTGATGCACAATTTTTTTTAAAAAGCAGTGAAAAATGTAACCGTTTAAAGTCGAATGGCATGTCGTTCGGAATCATAGCTATGTGTGAAATAAAAACGTCTTTGCCTTTGTACTTCCCTTTCAAAATTGTGGCTTCGATGGCGTTTTCCATTAATTTCTTCACAGCAAACCGGGTGCCATTAGCAAGACGTAGCTGGTTTATGTTCGTAAAATTATGATCACCGAACTGACTGTTAATTGGAAGTGATGAAGTTGGAATTCGAGCAATTCCAGTAAATTTAAAAATTACGATGGATAGTTGACAACATCAGGATGATTCGATTCGCCAGCTATCTTTTTTTTATCTGACAATTCATTTCGTTGACATTCAATTTGTTTTTGCAGCCAATATTAATACGTTCGCTCAACCAAACATGATTTTTGTAATTTTGCAATTTTTGGGAACATCATCTCGATGAGGTATGTCTTTGATTCAGTAAAGTGACAAAAATTGGCATGGAATCCAGACGATTTGTCAGAAGAAATTTTACAAAACCCATGTCGAGTAATTGTTTGAAAAAAATTCTCCTGATCGGTCGTTTTCCAATTCTAATCGCATGTTCATATTAAGTTAAAGTGTTTTCATGTTTTTTCATAAAATGGACGACTTCAAACATGCATTTAGTTCGTCGCATGGCGTTGTCGAAAATCCCCTGCCAATAAAATTACTGCACCAAACCGATTTTATTTGTTTTTTAAATCCAAAGATTTTTTGTGTATCATCGTGCATTTATCTTGAACGATCAATTTACTTTGCTGCAACACTTTGGCCATCGCAAAAACTCCATGAAAGGTTGCAAGTTGGAGTTTTACTAGTTTGCATGTTCAACGGCGACTTGACTGCTGAATGAGGTCTTCGAACGTCTTCTAACAACGTGGCTGCAAGTGCAATTCCAATTTGCGATCGAATCGTTGCCGATATCAATGATATAAAACATGTTTTTCTGGTTGCACCGGGAGCTTTAAAAAAGAAAATCCGCCAATTTCATCTTTCATTACTTTCAAGTGTGTCGTAGGCATTTTTTTGTTCCGATTTTTTTTTAAAGGGGACCGTTTCTTTGAACGGTTTCTCTCAAACTTTATATTAAAAGCATGGTGCATTGCTCGATTGGACGTTGTCATTCCCATAATTTTATTTCCTTTGTTGGTTATCATAACCCGCATGTCATCAATTATCTGCATATGATGGTCAAAAACGCTGCTGATGCAATATATCTTCGGTCATATGATCGTTATATTTGACAAAATTATTAAAAAATAATTTGATTATAATCATTTGACGAAATCACAACATCTTCAAGATAGGCGTAGTCTCTCTAATTCTCTAGTAATCCCAAACGTTGACAGTCTTCTCTGTATGTACCTACTCAATTGCCACGTTATAATTGAATGCAGCTTGATCTTGATTAAACGCAACATTTCTACGTTGTTAAGTTCGATTCCGTTTAACTTCAATTCGCTGTTTGCGTCGTACGTCATTTTGACTTGCTTATAAATACGTATCTTTGACTTGCAACATTGCAAGTTCTGCCTCTGCGACATAAGTGGGCTTAGTACGTCTGGAAATTGCCTCCCATAGTATTTTTGTATGATCATGAATATCCAACGTTAGTCCGCCAAAACTACCCAAATATTTAATTAATCTTTATTGCGTTTTTTTTTTGCTTTTTTTTTACAAAAGAATTGGACTGCACAGTCGATTAAATCGGAATGTGTATCTAGTTTGTTGAGTGGGTTTGTGAGAAGTGTTTTTTCATATAAAACCGGTAATGTCGTTCTCAAGTGAAAGCGTGAAAAAGGCAAACAGGCATTCATTTATATATATATATATATATATATATATATATATTACTATACATTTTAATAAGCATTTTTTTGTATTCTGTTTCCGTTATAAATATGCAATTTAAATTAAAATAACCAAGTTAATATTAATTATATTTTTCTTTGAAATTTCAATAAAACGAAATTGACCATTTTATACTTTAAATGCATTCCTTAATATAATACAAAATCAGCAGCAATATTGAAAATGGAATATCTACAATTACTTACCTTGAAAATCTTTTTCTGAAAATTCCAGCTGGAAATCTGGCTGGCATATTCGCGGATCTTTAGGTGCTTCATCATCCGCATTTGCCGTATGCATGGTCCACGGTCTGAAATAAATTAATTAAAACATATAAAATTATTAAATTTTTCAAGTTAAAAATATTAATAATTTGCTATCAAGTTAAAGGTCAAAAGTCCATCTAAGGAGGGGTAAATGCTAAACATCGAACAGCACACATGCATAAAATGGTAAGCATTCAAGGAGTTTATTCAAGTCCTTGATGGAGCATATGTCCTGTGTAGATGGACGATTTTGGGTAGTATATCAAAACTAGACTATTTCGGGCGGATTGTGGTTTTTGCTTTCATTGCTGATTTTTTGCTGATATTTTCTTGCTCATCTATTTTCGTTTGGCAATGTATCACTGGTTTTGACATTTTATGGTAAAACTTTCGAACACTATTCCTTTAGTGACACCTCTTTATATGCTCTATCGGGCGCCTTTCATATTTTCCCTTTTCGTTCTAATAGCCATTGTTCGTCCCTCCTATGCTATTGAAACACAATGACAGCTTTTGCAGCAGTTCACGTCTATGCTTGCAGCGTTCCCTTGTATGCCTCATTTGCCTGCGACCCTATTTTAAGAGTCCTTATCAAACCAGTGGTTTTTTGATGGGAAGTGGGAAAACCCCATTGCATCATCTTATGACTTTTAGATAACGACGCCATTTGCCTTCAACAACAGGTGCTGGTGGTATGGTGGTATGGTCTCGCAGTGTTTGTATATCCAAAATACTAAATGCATGCATAGTTCCTATCACATTTGATTTTTGAACATCAAGGTGAGTAAATCATGTGCTGGATATAGTATTTTTTTTCCAAAGCGAAGTCAATTAGTCGGTTTCAGAACTCACATGTAGGCGATGTTATCCAACAGTGTTGATAAAAATGCCCTCCCTTCCTACTTACTTACTTACTTAAATGGCGCTACAGTCCGGAATGAACCTGGGCCTCAACCAACATGCCTCTCCAATAAGCCCGGTCCTTAGCTAACTGCCTCCAGTTGGTTAAGGTCGGTTTCTACTTCTGCGCGCCGCTTAAGGCGGGGTCTTCCTCTACTGCGTCCGACGTCTGGCTGGGAATCGAAGACTCTGTGAGCCGGAGTATTGGTGTCCATTCGTTCTACATGTCCTAGCCATCTTAAATGTCTAATGCGGAGTTTTTTTTTGAGCAGGGGCATGTTGCTGTACAGCTCGTATAGTTCTTGGTTAAATCTTCGTCTTCACAGCCCGTCAACGCAAACGGGACCGAAGATTTTTCGAAGAATTTTCCTCTCAAATCGACCAAGGATTTCTTCATCCGCTTTTGAGACGGTCCATGCTTCAGCGCCACAGAGCAGGACTGGGATGATCAGGGTCTGATATAATATCTCCTTAGTAGTTTGAGTGAGGGTTTTTTTTACTGAATTACCTTCTTAGCCCGAAGAAACAGCGGTTGGCAAGAGTAATTCTTCGTTTAATTTCTGACGAGATGTTGTTGTCAGAGTTAATAGCGGAGCCGAGATAGATAAAGTCCCGTACCTCAAAGTTATATCTTGCAATGGTGACGTTCTGTCACCCTAACCCTATTTTTGCCGCTTCCTTTTCTATACTAGCAAACGTGGCTATGACATCACGTTGGGTCCTACCAATGATGTCAATATCGTCGGCGTATGCTAGTAGTTGTACAGATTTTTGGAAAATTGTGCCTCTGGTGTTAGCTCGTGAGTTTTGCACAATCCTTTCAAGAATCAGATTGAAGAAGTCACATGACAGCGCATCGCATTGCCTAAATCCTTTTTTGGTATCGAATGTGTCGGTAAGGTCGCTTCCGACCCTAATGGAGCAGCGAGAATTCTCCATCGTCATCACCCAAACGGACGAGTTTGGGCGGTATACCAAAACTAGACATGGCTCTATATAGTTCGTCTCTATAAAAGCTGTCGTATGCGGCTTTGAAATCGATGAATAGGTGGTGGGTATCGATTTGGACTTCTTGGGTTTTCTTGCGAAGTGTGAAGATTTGATCGGTTGTGGAATTTCCTGGCCTAAAACCACACTGATAAGGTCCGATCAGGCTGTTGGTAAACGGTTTCAGGCGTTCACATATTACGGCAGATAGGATCTTGTAGGCGATGTTAAGGAGACTTATGCCTCTGTAGTTGGCGCAGTTAAGAGGGTCTTCTTTTTTGTGGATCGGGCAAACGATGCTGTGGTTCCATTCTTCAATCATACTTTCTTCCGACCAGATTCGGCTTATGAGTTGGTGAATGTTACTTACCAGGTCATATCCACCGGCTTTATAAAGCTCTTCATTTCCGGCAGCCTTATTAAGCTTCAGTTTAAATATTGCTATCCTCACTTCACTCAGGTCGGGTGGTTGGCAGTTTTCGCTGTCGTTTCCAATATTATATGGTTCGTTCTGCCTGACAGCGGAATGTTGGTTCTTCCATATCCTCAGCATCGACTGTGTCTCAACCACGATATTTCCTTGTTCATCTCGACAGGTTTCTGTTCGAGCCTTGTATCCTTGGCTTTGACGTTTTACACTTTTGTGAAACTTGCGAACATCGTTCCTGGAGGGGCACCTCTCTATATAATCGATCGCGCGCTTTTCTTGCTCGTTTTTCTTCTTTCTGAAAAGCCGGTGTTCTTCCCTTCTTCTCTGCCTATAGACCTCAACGGCAGCTCTCGTCTTCACCAGCTTAGCCTTGTAAGCCTCGTTCTTGGCTGCGAGCATCTGTCGACATTCCTCATCAATCCAGGGGTTTCTTGCTGTTGGGCGCGAGAAACCTAGCACCTCCCTTCCTACGCTTGTGTTAAAATCTCTCAGCACTATTTCATCATCGTACCTTAATAGTTGTTCATTAGTTTTGCCCAGGAATTTGTAGAACTAGTCCATAATAATGCCGTTGACTTATATTCGTGTGTTCTTTCTACACGATACCGGAACCTCTTGTTTTATACTGAATCCGAATAAGCTTGTCTTGACAAAAGATAATTGATGTGATAATTTTTAATTGCCAACATAATATTGCGGGAAAAACTTACCAACATTTGGATTATGTCTTGACATCACTTCAATGTAATTTTGGGAAAAGACGTGGTATCAAATCCTGTCCTTAGGGGTAACTTTTTTAGTAACAATAAATCTATTACAATAAATTTAATTGTAAATCAGTATAGTTGCATGACATCCTCTGACATAAACATATCTAACTCACACGATTCAAATAAACAATAAATTCTAGTCGTAAACGGGTTTTTATTCCCAACTGGTTGCGTCTCAGTGGGTGTTAAATATGCACCCCAAGCATTAAATTATAAAGTGCCTTCTAAATGACTATATCAGTGACGATCATTTAAGGCCACCCAAGTAAGGCAGTAAAAGCACGTATAAGAAAGAAAGTTTACTTGATGTTTGTATCTTTTTTTTTTAATAAAATAAGCATTATGAAAAAATCTTGCTAAGTCATGGTGATATCATTATGTTTTTTTATGATTGACTTTTCATCAGAACGACGTTGAAGCTTAATTTGCTAATAAACTTTATGCTGGCAGTTTACCTACAATTTCACTTCTTTCATCTATGTATGTCACAATATTTAAATCATAAATGCGCTTTTTGAGCAACTGCAATTTAAATTTGGAAACACTGAAAATAAAGATATTATTATGATAATTATTTTCAAAGATCTCATCTATAAATAGTTACAAACTATCCCATACTTTTGTTTTTCGTTATCTTTGGCGCAATCGCTTAAATATTTAATTAGCTTATCCCAAAGTGTTTTTGAATCATGCACGGTATACCTTTATAAAAAGCCAAGGAAACGAGTATCTTTGTGTGCTATTTTACCAAAAGATACAAAAACAAGATGGATTTAGACATTTATGTAATGTTTGGGTATTATAAAGTAATAAATTCATTTCAATGCTTTTACCTCAAGTTGTTTCATACATCAATTGTTTGCGGTGGTTTAATATTTGTCTATATTTTAATGTTAACTAGAGATATAAACGCGATTTCATTTAAGAACGATAAGCTATTTAAATTGAATTTTTTTTATACAGTTTTCATTTATTTTACTGCGTGGAAGTTTTCCCCTCAAATAAATCTGAGAATAATTGCGTCTTAATTGTCTACTTTGGACCACTATTTGGAACACGTGGAGGGAAAAGTAATTTCATAATTGCATACCAGTATAGGACATGTGGTCCAACAGGACAGTTCAAAAGCTCCAAGAGCATTTTAATTATTACTATAAAAAGTTTTTAAAATCAATTTATTTAGTGCTTAACACTTTTTTTTTGCGAAATGCAAATAAGATTTGTTAAGCTTCCTTGCGGAACAGATTTACAGACAGCGGCTTATCAGATAGAAACTCAGACATTAAATGTTATAGTTACAGAAGTTGTTAATACGTTTGATAGTAGGAAAAAATATTTCTTATCAAATATTTTATTTTCATATTTTAAAGATCATATTGCGAGAGAAGACTAACTAATTTTTTTCAATTCACGCCGTAGTTAATGCTTTTAATTAGATACTCCATAACACAAATCCCGAAACTCAAATTTTCAAATTTGCCTTTCGGATTCTGTGTTTAACAGGAAGCTCTTTTCATGGCAAAAAAAAAATAACTTGGCACATATAATTAAAGAAGAAATCTATGTCTGAAGACCTTTATGGGCCGTTAATGCCATTTATATCGTTTCATTTTATATAAAATCGTTTAAAATTATATTTTGTTATAATGTGATGGGTGGTAAGCATCCTTGCGACATGAACAACTCAAATGAATGGCAAGAGTTTTAGGTTGAAACATGCGGGCGCGCGGGACAATCGGCTGATCAGCGACGGGTACGTCGAGAATGCTCTGGAGCTCCTCCGCTTTAGCACTGCAATATCAGATCGAGATAATACTGATGCTGAATGAGGAAAGTGTTTTGGCACTCCCTCAGGACTTTGCGGACGTTTAGTCCACTCCTTAGTATTAAGAATATTAACTTTATGTAAAAGATCTTGAGCGAACCATGTTCATCATATCGGCAATGTTCCATGCATGCTGGCCGGGCTCATTTTATTTCAAA
Source organism: Rhingia rostrata (assembly GCA_949824845.1). Taxonomy (NCBI): domain Eukaryota; kingdom Metazoa; phylum Arthropoda; class Insecta; order Diptera; family Syrphidae; genus Rhingia; species Rhingia rostrata. The sequence continues at coordinate 58,428,504 of OX463755.1, forward strand.
TTATCGAGGCAAGTTCGCCTGGTTTGACCACTTCCGATATATCGGGTTTTTCAACAGGGACGCTACAAAAGTTGAGCGACAGGGACAGCAATACACGCCATATTTCTTGCTCTTTTGACATTTCTCTTCAGTATGGTTTGCCATTTCATGATGGAAAAATATACAAAATTTACAACCGAAATTCGTAGTCAGTGGCCTCAAATCAGTGCCAGTGAGACAAATCAGTGCCCGTAGTGTCGAGAATATTGCTGTCGCTGAGGCTTCAGTTGAAGAAAGCCCAAATGTGTCTCTCACACGTCGTTCTCAAGCGTTGGGCATCTCTGTGACGTCGTTGTGGCGAAGTTTGCGAAAAGATCTTGGCCTACATCCGTACAAGATTAAATTGACGCAAGAACTGAAGCCGCTTGACCACCAGAAGCGTCGTATGTTCGTGAATTTGGCTGAGCAACAACTTGAAAATGATTCGGATTTTTATCGAAAAATCATCTTCAGCGATGAGGCTCATTTTTGGCTGAATGGCTTCGTCAATAAACAAAATATGCGGTATTGGTCAGGCAGCAATCCACACGTACTCCATTAGTTATCATTGCATCCCGAAAAAATTACGGTTTGGTGTGTTTTATGGGCCGGCCGCGGCGGCGTCATTGGGCCTTACTTCTTCCGTGATGATCAAGACCGGCACGTTACTATGAATGGGAATCGCTACCGTTCAATGATAACCGAATATTTTTGGCCCCAATTTGATGATATGGACTTGGAGGACATGTGGTTCTAACAGGACGACGCCACAAGCCACACAGCGAATGCCACAATCAATTTATTGGAAACCAAGTTTGGAGAACGTGTTATCTCTCGAAATGGTCCAGTCACTTGGCCGCCTCGGTCGTGCGATTTGACGCCGTTAGACTATTTCCTGTTGGGCTACGTCAAGTCTATGGTCTATGCCAACAAGCCAGCGACGATTGATGAACTTCGTACGAATATCGAACGTGAAATTGCAGCAGTATCGGCCGATTTATGCTTCAAAACCGTCGAAAATTGTGTTCAGCGTCTGGACTTCTGCAAGCCTGCACGTGGTGGCCATACAAAAGAAATCGATTTCCATACATAATGGCATCGAACGTACTTTCACAGGAATAAAGAATTTCATTGATATCCAAAACCGTTTTTGTTTTATTTAAAAAAAATTTTTGTAGCGCTCTTATTGAAAAATCCTTTATTACTTTAAAGTTTTCTTATAGCCTGCTAATACAGGTAAAGATAATAAAAGTAATAAAGCAGTGATTACTACTGATCAAACGATTGACTCTGTAAGATGTCATAGAAAATATCCATTTGCGATAACTTATACGGTAAAAAGCGCTCAAATTGCACCGATACTATATTCATAAAGTGATGGAAACATTCTTAACCTTACAAATAAAAGTTTAAACAAAATTTACTGTACTCTTTTTATTTTACAAAACGTAATCGGGTGAACTTTTATGTTTTCTTCACAAACCGATTTAAAAAGTGAAGATTTTAAGATATCTTTAAGATATTTGATAATAAGAGAAGATGGATGCACGACTAGGTCGAACGTAACTTTCTCTTATAACAAGTAAACTGATTTCATCTTATTCATTGTTGATTAAAGTAACGATTGTAAGTAACTATGCCTATGATTCCTATACGTTTCTTTTTCGCACGCAATTGAATAACGTATAGTGAGTGCCAAATTGTTGTGATCCTTTAATTCAAATGTAGGACCATATAGCTCTTCGGGTTTATCAATCCAAGTGTCTTGCATATATGCAAGTGCTTTCGTGTATGGGGAGTGGAAACCATTGAGATGATCGCCCAGTTTGCGATGGTTACAAATCTTTTACCTTAGGAGCTATACATGTATATTCAGCTCACAAAAGTGTATTGAGAAACAGACAAACAAACGGCTGGATTCCAATTCAACCAAGACTGCGGAGAAAAAAAGGCATTCTTGAAAAAAAGGCATTCTTAAAAAAATTAAAAGGATGTCTATATAATGGTTATATTTGGAAAAGAACAAACATTAACTAATTACAAAATATGATCGGATAAGAAGAATGGAATTTTGCACTTCGGAAGATCTTGGAATAAACTTAAGAAGTCGATATCAATAGCGACCACTCATTTATTGATTTCAATGCAGCATACGGTAGCATAAAGAGACATACCTGGTGTCGTCTTAAATCATTGAGAACTGTTCGAAATTCCCTGTCCAACACCAGGGACAAATCTTCCATAGATCTGTTCAATTACCTGCATATAATTGACGAAAAGGAAGCAAGACCAAGTATATGCTGTAAACAAAATAAGGGACACACAGCGTCGACGAATTGGACAGAACGTCACAATTGACAGTCATAATTTAAATAGTAACCGACTATTTAACGATGTAGCTCCGCTATTTATTTTCACGATGACATTTCGTCAGAAATTAAATGAAGTATTAATCCTGATAACCTTCTTCAGACTAAAAAGGAAAGACCTTACTCGAACAAGCTAATTGGAATACCATGTTGGTTAAGGCTCGGGTTTATACCAGACTTTTGCATCAATAAAGTAGGCACTAAGTAATCCGAGGATTTCCACAGGGTGGCTCATGCAAATGAACTGTGTTGCTTCAGCCAAAAGGTGTTTGCCCCCAAATTCCAAATGCCAGGACACTTTAACTCAGTAACTTGAAGCACCATAATCAGGATAGAAGAGGACAGAAGACAGCTTTTATTAAGACGGGCGATAAACTATGTATGTATGTATGTAACTATGTATCAAATTGAAACCATTTATTTTGTTGGCGCAATGGGATCGTAAAATTTCAAGGCCTAGTACCGAATCGCTGAATTTGGCAGTTAATACTGAGTAGTATGTACTGTGAAAAAGTTGTCAGATCTCTTGCTATGATCCGACAATTTTTTTGACATGGCATAGAGAAAAAGCAGTAAGCATAATCCACACTCACACATTTTACAAAAGGCGCGTGACAAATACTCCTGTTCGGTGGTTTCTCGAAAGATGTGATTATTTATTTTTACAGTAGTTTACAGTAGTATAATGTAAATAAATCATTATGTTTATAGAGCATACACGAGTTGAATAAATTTAGTTCAACGAGATTAGTTCAGAGCAAATTAGTAAATTGAATTTCCATTTTTTTTTACTCGCCCCCTACAGTTAAACAACAGCAATTTAGAAAATTTATAAGCAATAAATCTCAATTAGAAAATAAATGTACATATTTCCAAATAACGTCGGAGCTAAAGGCGCTAGGTACCATCCTATTTAATATATACATATGGTATATCATCCATTCAGCTCAGGATGTTCTTATACCAGGAAACCTTGGGCTAAGTGATATTTTTATGCCACAATATTTCTGTAATGCTAATGGTATCTTTAGCCCATGATCCATTTTATTAATCCAAAGGGACTAAAACCCTTCTGATGTATGTAATATTGGTTAGTCAAAACATGTATATACCATCTTAAAGGAGTATATATGGACAGATTCTTCCAATAATTGAGCCCCTTGTTATATGAAATGAATCCATGAATGTTTGAAATTCATTAAATCAACAGATGAAAGAATCTGTAATGAAACCCAGCCACAAAAAAGAAAAAGGCGAGCGAATTTTAATTTACTACCATTCGCTTGCGAGTGTCGCTTGAAATGTTGCGCTATAGTCAGTGACCCTAATAAGTCTATAAAATGAAAAAAAAACCTGCGTAGGAGTTCGGAGCAAACAGTAAATGCGAAATTATAAAAAAAATTACAAAGCATATTGCCACGCATTGCACACATTGAACATACGCGCATCATTATCGTACATCGCCTTTGGCTTAGACTCAAAGTTAAGTCTACACATTCGTTTGGATTTATTTACAATCTATTTATATTCTCCTTAAGAGATAAAGTATATGCAAAAACGTAGCTTCGTATGACAACAACGATTGAGTGACTAAACGCAATTACAAAATTTTTCTTTGCACTTAGCCGTCTCATTTGTGATGATAGGTGCTGATGATGTAGTAACTATTAAACGGGTCTGATTGTATTTAATTAATTTGTCTCCCCCTATTTTGTCGTACGCTAATTTAAAAGACTTTTTGGTTTAACTGATTATTACGGCTCGCCGTTTGCCTGATTAATCATCGTCAATAACGTTAAGCAAAATGCTCGACCATGCCAATGTTTTGATTCGGCTTTAAGTGCCTAATTACAATTACTATCAAGAGTGATCTATATTTTTTCGTTTTGCGGTAGCCTCTGAACTTGAAGTGATAATAGAAATATTTTGTTGAATTAGTTTGTTCTTGGCGAAATTATTGGGACATTTTAATTATGTTTTTTTTTTCGCTAGGATTTTTTAAGTAAATTGTTTAGTTAGCCAACGATTGATGACTGGTCTGCTTATGTAACGCAATGTAAGCTGAAGTAAAACAACTTTTATTCTAATATATAAGTTACGTAGTTGAAATAATTAAGTGGTTTATAAATAATGCAAATAAGAACTATTTCTAAGCATTTGTTGTCGATAAAATAAGTTATTCATTACGGAGCTACAGGCGTACGTTAATAGTAAAATGTAAAGGGTGATCCAAGTATAAGTTTAGTTCTTAAACATATGTTATTTTTTTTGCTCGAGATTCGTCAATCAGTATCTTACCTAGCAGAAAAGTTTAAAACCTTTACGATGTCACAATATTGGGAAATATACCAAACTTGTATTAAGGTCGTGGTTTCATTCTGACGTTTCTATTAGATTTTTATTGTGTAAAATCGAGAATAAATTTTCCCGGGAAACTATTCCCATTTCTTATGTGTCTTTCCATTGGTCAATCAACCATTTTCGCTTGATAAGAGTAAAGCAGCTGAATTAGGTTTGATCTGTCATCTGTCATGCATTTTTTTGATTCCACTAAAAATAACCGAAGTTATAGGTTCATTTAATTTATTTTTTACTTTTCGAATAAATACTAATTGTTCGAAATAGATAAATTCAACAAAAACCCATAAATATGCAAAAATAAAATTTGGGAAATAAATGGCATAGTTTAACGTTTACCTGACTATTAAAATACGATTTTGCGTTCCAAATCACTTTACACTTTACTACTCAGATATAATCCAAGTTTTGGAACGCAGCCAATTTGAAGTCCATATTCATCACGTAATAGTAACCGCTGGTAATAATTCTACTACAATTGGCACACGGTCTAAAAGCGACGACCTGACAAATCTTCAGAGGAGTTTCAATTCTCACGAAAAGTTTGCCTTAACACTTTCGTTCTAATTTGGCATCTAATACCTTTGATACACTGGTGGTATCAATATTATCCAATACGGATGTACCACATATATGTCAGTGAATATCACGGTAATACCACGCGAGCAACACGGTTTCTAATTTGTTCCGATATTTGCGTTTTTGAGGGGGTGTACACTACATTCAGTCGAGCGCTGCGCCATTCTTCCCACGTAACAATCTCAGAACTACATTTACAAATGTCATTCTGTTATTGTCGTGAGTGAAAATATGCTCACAAAGGAAGATTTTGAATTCGGATGAAATAAACAAGTTAATAGATATTTGGAGAAATTATGTTCCCAAACCCAGAGGTAACAAAAAATTGCACATATCTACCAAGAAATGTATGAAGAGTTGAAAAAGACATACCAAATCGTTAATTGTGTGTCACCAGCCACGGTATTGGCAATATTACGGTATTAATACGATAGTTTTGATACCACCAGTGTGTCAAAGGTATAATACTCGTGAAGATGTGCACACAAACAAATTAGTGGTTATGAGAAAGGTAAAGGCTACAATCCGCTGCTACGTTCTTGATAAGCGGCAAAGTTTATTATTCTCCACAGACGAATACACAAAACAATATTGTCTTAATACGTTGTTTGATCCTTTTTTTTAAGTAGATGAAATATCTGGCACAAAAGGCGTAGAGAGAGAGTCTTAAAATTATTTTTTTACACAAAGAATAGCAATTTTTCTATGTTTTATACTTTTATATTATGTTTGTCAGACTTTAGGAAGAAAACTTTCACCGTTTTGCTTGAAATCTGAAAATTGTCTAACGGTTAGCATTTCGAACAGATCTTCCGATGAAATATATCACACAGCGGCGTAATCCGTTAATACAAAAACTTTTTAAATGTTCAAATGTTTTCCTAATAGTGTATATATCTGAAAAAAAAAAATGGTCAGCCGAAATAAAGCTTAAAGTCCAACTGACTAAGGAATTGGTCCAATTCGCTTCGTTATCGCTTCTCATTGGCACTCGAAATGGACGTCGAATTTTACTTATCTCGGTGGGTATGTTATGAGGGGTCGAAAAGTCAAGAAGCCAATACATCAGCGAAGAGTGACAACACCCATTTCGGTCAACGATGAGACTACAGAGCCATGATTATGATTCTTTTTGTTGGATCCATTAAAGGTCGATTTTATTCTGACAATTTGGAAGCTTTAAAGCCATTCGTCGAATAGAACAAAGAATTGTAAACAAAGCATGGAAAATGTTGGTTGATATAATGGGAAGGCACCCAAAGCAGTTACAAATGAATACTTTATTGAATAATAATTAGAATATTTGGAATGTTTAAGCGATTACTATATGCAGAATGCCGCACTTAAGCAATACAATCCCGTGATGGTAGATTAGTAAAGTTCCGCCGAACTAATTAACTGGACACCTTGCATTTTCAATACATCTGTAGCTTCTTTAATTATAAAAAAAAACAATAGATACTTTTAAAGTAATATCATATAAAAATGTATATTTATATAAAACAAACATAACAAATTTTATCTTTTTATTTTATTAAAAACGCACTGATTTTCCTCTCCCTTAATCAAAGCTTTATTGACATTTTTTTTAGAATCCTTAGCTATACTAGTTAGACGACTTATTGACTGAAGATTAAGAGAATTTCTTTTGTTCTTGCAGTTCATCGCACTAACCACTGCGTCACTGAGCCCTCGCAAATTTCATACATACAATCAATTTTATTATCTGCTACTGTTGCTGAGTAACATGTCAAGGTCGATCTTCAAATGTTATCATTTCGTCTGTTATTTTAAAGGTCACGCTTTCAATCTTAAGAAAAATTGTATGAAATCATAATTCAACAAAATACAGTATCTTTCCGAGAAGATTATATTCTCGTTATACCTCTTCATATCCGTATATAGCCCGGTTAAGCTTCCACATAAATTGAATGCTAAACCAAATGATCAGACGCCTGCAAACTAAGAAATATCAGACATTTGTAAAATATTGTATTTTATATATGTTCTTGCAGTGGCTCAGTGTTCGAATACTTTGTGTAAGCCCCTAAAGCAGCATAATAATCTTTTTTTCACATTGCCTCTATCAAATGTCTAATAGACATTCAAAAGAATTAAACTATCAACAGAAACTTCTCAAATTTTTAATTTGGAACCGGCTTTAAATTATGGGTCAAACATGTTGTACCTAAAAAGGTGCGGTGACATCAGGCCAAGCGCCATATCAATTACTATTTGCTGTGGCAAGACATATGTTTGACTTTCTCGAAAAAGCCAACTTTTTTAAAAGGTAGACCATGAACACGATTGCAACAAACGACGGCATGACATGACGACCAACTTGGTCAAGGTATTGCGACCGACATGCGTTGATACGAAAAGTGACCAAGCAAGCAATTGACAAACCAACCATCATATCAGATGTCAGACCGTGTCTAGCTTACCTGGTTTAAAAGATAGGCTTATGAGTATTTTAGATCGGTTTAAATTTTAGGTACAGGGATTTTTATATCCTAAAGGCTTAAAACAAAAATTTAAAACAAATTTATTGAAGAACGTATATGTATCGTATCAGAATCGAAAGCTACGTCGTTTGTCTGCTTGTCTGTCCGTATTTTCGATGTCTGCATGTATGTCGCCAATTTTTGAGCCAGACCGATAAATGTTGTACACGACCTTTTTTTCAGTTTTTGGTAAAAACGTAACTTAAGTTTTGAAAAAAATTTCTAAACAGGATATTTTGCAAAATTGTTGTCTATAATTAATTATTAAAAAATGTTTAGTCACGTCCATTTTAGAAAGCAAATAAAAACACACATTTTTGGCGCAACAGGATTGTCAGTGCCTAGGGCCGAGCTTTCTCACATTCATTCATGTGTGCGTGTGTACTTCTTGCACTATTGGGGGACCTCCTGTTTTATGCCGACTCCGAACGGAGAATAAGCTTTTCTTAACAATTGATACTGCTCGGATGATTTGTCGGATCATAACGAGAGGGCCAGTGAAAAATCATTTAGGTGTTGTTACCTTCTGCGCGGCAGTTCATTTCACTAACAATGATGGCACTGAGTCAGTGGAAGCGTTTTATTAAAAAATCGATTTTTTGTAAAAGTTTAAAGAAATTCGAACAATTTAAGTGGCGCTACATTCCGGAATGAACCAGGGCCTCAATCAAATTGCCTCTTTTATTAGTCCGGTCCTAAATGCCTCCAGGTGCGCACTCCAAGTCGGTTGAGGTCGGTTTCTACTTGTGCGTGCCATTTAAGGCGACGTCTTCATCTACAGCGTCCGACGTATGGCTGGTAATCGAAGACTACGCGAGCCAGGGTATTGGTTTCCTTTCGTTCTACATGTCCTAGCCATCTTAAACGTCCAACGCGGAGTTTTTTTTATGCCGCTGTACAACTCGTATAGTTCTTGGTTGAAGCTTCGTCTACATAGCCCGTAAACGCAAACGGAACAAAATGCTTGAAATGCCTGTGAAGTCTGCAACCCTCTATACTATCTATACCCACATTTTAAAAGAGGAAGCTTTAGTTACAGACACGTGCTTTAAAACGATTTGTAGGTGGAAAGCGAAAAAGTGTAACAGCTAACAATGTGAACAAATACGTCAACCGCTTCAGTTGTTTGCCCTTAATTTTTATCGATTTCATAGGAGAGGAACTTGGCGAGAACAAAGGGTTTATGAAGCTTTCCGTGTCAGTTATATGTATTTACATACGAAAGTCACTAGTGAAACACACTTTTGCTAAGTATGTAACAATAGAGGACAAGTTGTTGAATAATTGGTAGTTCTATTACGCTAGTGGTTTATATGAACAAAATTAATTTTAAATTTCTGTATATTGTAAAACGGCGATAACGAACAATCTCTCTATAAGTCAGAACAAGCAGTTTCCGCTTTCTTCGCCAATATTGAATGGTTTATATTGGCGACGAAAGCGGAAACTGCCTGCAAGCGAGGTTAGTAATGGCTGCCGGAAATAATGACCTTCCTGACAAGCTATAAATGCCTTACTTACTTACTTAAATGGCGCTACAGTCCAGAATGAACCTGGGCCTCAACCAACATGCCACTCCAAATAAACCGGTACTTAGCCTACTTCCTCCAGATGCGCACTCCAAGTTGGTTGAGGACGGTTTCTACTTGTGCCCGACACTTAGGGCGAGGTCTTCCTCTACTGCGTCCGACGTCTGGCTGTGAATCGAAGACTCTGCGAGCCAGAGTATTGGTGACCATTCGTTCTACATGTCCTAGCCATCTTAAACTTTCTAATCTCCCACGGCTATAAATGGGAGATTATTTGGTAAATTACACAACATAATAGGAAAATTTGGTTGAGAGTATGCCTGGAGAGTAAAACCTTAATATTGTTTGCCCGATATATACAACAGATACCTTTTTAACTGCGCCAACTACAAAGGCATAAGTCTCCCTTACATCGCCTACAAGAACCTTTCTGCAGTAATATGTGAACGCCTGAAACCATTTTCCAACAACGAAATCGGCCCTATCAGTGTCTTGGAAAACCCAAGAAGTTCATATCGACACCCAACACCTATTCATCTATTATGATTTCACTCGAACTACTAAGGATGTCATATATAAGACCCTGATCATCTTAGTTCTGCTCTACGGCGTCGAAGCATAAACCGTATCAAAAATGGATGAAGAAATCCTCGATCGATTTGAGCTAACATTTCTTTTATTCTGTTTCTGTTAACGGGCTATGGAGACGAAATCAAAAATAGAAATTTTCGTTAGTACCCAGGGCCTAGCTTTTGGTCACAACCATTAATGTGTGCGTATGTACTTCTTGCACGAAGGCGGACTTCCTGTTTTTTTGCCGAAAGCTAACCGAACCGAACAACCGGCAAAAATTCTACATTCACCATATTGGTGAACGTTTCTGATGAAAACCATACTGACGTTCAGTAAGAAGTTTTGAATGAAATTTTAAGAAATTCGAAAAATGTACATATACTTTGAGAATATGGTTGTATACATTTCGTCTATAGATCAGTATAGTCCAAATTTAAAGGGCGTTTTCCAAAAAAAATCTTATGTTTATACCCAATCCATAACATTTTTAGGCAGATTTAAAACTGAAAATTTTTATAGGATATAAGAAATTTTTTATATAATTTGTTTGGTCATGGTTGCAGAATAAGTGTTAATATTTCTAAATCCCGTAGTCTTCTCATATGTTTTAAAAGGATATCTTAGGAGAAGGCAATTGTACCACTTATTACCTTAGAGCCAGTGGTCGGTAGAGAGAAGGTGAGGTTAAACGCAATTTTCCATGGAGTTCAATGTTGATGAATTCTATAGCTTAAAACTTTATGTGGGTAAAATATATATTTTTAAAAATCTTTACTTACTTACTTACGTATTGAATAGGCGCTACAGTCCGGAATTAACTTGGGCCTCAACCAACATGCCTCTCCAATTAGCCCGGTCCTTAGCTCCAAGTTGGTTAAGGTCGGTTTCTACTTGAAACGCGCCATTTAAGGCAAGGTCTTCCCTTACAGCGTCCGACTTCTGGCTTGGAATCGAAGACCTTGCGAGTCGGAGTGTTTGTGTATATTCGTTCTACATGTCCTAGTCATCGTAAACTTAAAATACGGAGCTTTTAACCAGGGGCATATCACTGTACAGCTCGTATAGTTCTTGGTTGAATCTCCATAGCCTGTCGACGCAAAAGGGACCGAAGATTTTTCAATGCATTTTCCTCTCAAATCGATCAAGGATTTCTTCATCCGCTCTGGATACGGTCCATGCTTAAGCGCCGTAGAGTAGGACTGGGATGATCAGTTTCTTACAAAGGATCTCCTTACTAGTTCGAGTGAGGGCTTTACTATTGAACTGCCTTTTTAGCCCGAAGCAAGAGTAATTTCTGACTAGATGTTGTTGTCAGAGTTAAAAGCGGAGCCGAGGTAGACAAAGTCCAGTACTACCTCAAAGTTATATCTGTCAAACGTGACGTTTTGTCCAATTCGTCGATTTTGTGTGTCCTTTCGTGTTGGCAGCATATACTCAGTCTTACCTTATAATACTGCTTAACCCATTTTTGACGCTTCCTTCTCTATACTAGCAAACGTGGCTATGACATGACGTTGAGTCCTACCAATGATGTCATTATCGTCGGCGCATACTAGTAATTGTACCGATTTTTGGAAAATTGTGCCTCTGGTGTTGGCTCGGGAGTTTCGCACAATCCACTCAAGAATCAAATTGAAGAAGTCACATGACATCGCATCGCCTTGCGTTAATCCTTTTTCTGGTATCGAAAGTCTCGGTGAGGTCGTTTCCGACCCTCTCAAGTAAGAAAATTCTTTACAGTTTAACTAAAATCGATGTTTATTTTGAAAGTGTGGTGGCACTGGGCGGGTTTTTACATTTTTTAAGCATTTATTGGATGCACGGGCAAAAAGCTTATAGATGAAATTGGTCTATAGATGAAACGTATATATGAATATTAACCATGAAATGAAATATAGGGAATCGAATTTTCTGGAAATCTTGCTCAGGGCCTTTTCCAAATTGATTAAAACTGACGTTTTTTAAAGTGGTTTTACACATGTACGGTAGAAGCCTTTAAAAACTGCTGACGTACAGACAAAAGGACAGACGGACGAACGGATGGACAGACAGACATGATTAGATAGCCATATCTTGCTATTCAATATCGAACCAATTAAGTTATTTTTTTTCTATGTTACAAACTATGCATCAAAATAATATACCCACATGGCTTATTACCCTATCGGCTAAATGAGGCTAAATGACATATTTAGAATAACGGATTAAATTTTTTAGTTCTATTCCAATCACATAGTCTTCCAAGAAAATAAGGTTATACACAATAGTTTCTAGCAATCCGTGCATGCTGCTTAATTGTTTTGATTGACCTGCCATTTTTTACAACATCAGTGATTTTCACCAAGCGCAATTTGTCAGGTTGGGTCTGGAATGATAGTCTTTACCCCACTCTGCATGGCAAGTAGCTTTTAAGTGCTCCAATAAATAATCAAACATTTTTATTTGGCAGTATTCATGAGTGGACTAGATGCCTACGTGTTTATTTCGATTTATATTTTTAATTTTAAATCTTAGAGCTGGCATCGGTAAACGAATATAAATCTCTAAACTAAGTATTTAATGCGTTTTCTATTTCTCTTATACAATTCAACACTAGATTTACTGAAATTATAACATTTTTTCTTAAAGCAAAAATCAACAAAATCTACAAAAAATCGCATTTGTGTTTATGTTTGATTGGTAAATAATAGCATAACGTTTTCGTATCTTTTGCTTTAAAGAAAACAAATTTGAAAACAAAACATTTGAGTTGCCAATCGATTCATATCGCGCAGACGCTTCAAGACTCATATACTCATGCATGTATTTTAAGCCACCCACTACAATTTAGATTATTTATGTTAAAACCCGGTAATCTGTACGAAGCTAGCTAATTTACAATCAAAGGACATCAAGGAAGTTTTTCCATCAATTTCCTATGCCCAAGTATATCATCAAAATAGGCACACATTCCAAGCGAACTAGTTGTCTGTCATTGTAGATACGGGAACGTAATAAAAGAGAAAGATACTTTTCTCTTGATTACAATATTCGAGTTCGAGTTCGGATTGTACTGCTCCGACCGTCCCATTCTCTTTAATTTTCCTTCCTTGGTAACATAAATTCTCTCATCCACCTGAATGATGGAAATTCCTTCGCCATCTATCCATCCACCCACTACACTTGTAAACAAAGAAAAAAGAAGTATAGTGCAACCAAAAGAGAGAGAGATAGAGAGAAAGAGGACGGTCGGCGGCACTGAGAAAATGTTATTGACCCAGCCAACTACAATAACAAAACAATTTTGATTTTTCCATTCCGATTTACACAGATGAAAACAAAAACAGTCTAGATTTTGGGTGTAACTTATCAAATTTCTTTTTTCAAAACCAAGTCCAACTACAAAGAAAATACTTTCTTTGTTCCAGATTTAAGATACATCTGTATCGCATAAGTTTTTTATGGATAAAAACAATTAAAACTTAAAATAAAATGCTCACTTCATTTGGTCGTTTATTCCGAGTGCTTTTTTATTTTTACTCATTTTCCTGATGTTTTTTTTTCGTTGATTATCGGTGGAAAAAGCTAAGTAAACACATGAGGTAAATACAATGGTTTCCTTTAGTCTTTGGTTTATTTTTTTCAAAAACACACCCACACACTTAACTCACGGAGGAAATTGTTAGTGACACGTTGTTTTATCTAATTAAAAACGAAACAATTTCCTTTCCTGCACTAGTATACTATCACTTGTGTGTGAAAATTGCATTGACACTTGCAGTTAACTACAAACGGAAGAACAATAGACACTGGTAGATGGCGCACAACATACTCCTTTGTATCTTAAACTGAACTGACATCAGTAGTCGGTTTAATTTAGACAACAAATGACAATAAACAGTAGGATACACATGTGAATGGATAGTCAAGGAACGACAAGACCAAATGTAGAAGTGCTTGTATGTGTACTTCCGATGATAATGAAGTGCTTGGAGTTTAAATACGAGTGTGAGATACTTTTACTAATAATAAACAGGTCTTATCGGAGGGATGCCGCGTGCTTGACTAAACTATTTTTTTTTTGTGATAGACACTCGTTCCCGGTCGGTTTTGCGCTGGACGAGTAGGCGAGCACAACGATAACGTTCACGTAGGGCAACGGCTCTAGGAAGAGTACGGGTACGAGTACAGTGAGCGAGGAAGTAAGCCCACATGCTATGCAGTATGCACTCGTCAGAATACAGAGTTTAGTGCTGGTAATGGAACAAAAAAGTAGTAGTAGTACATACAAAAATTTCCCATCCCACTGTGCTGGTAGCTCTCTTAATACTACTGGCACTACCTTTGGGTCACGTAGCTTCCTATCTGAGCGTGCGCCAGTGTTGTTGATCATGGCTTGTAATGTGGAGCAGTAGGGCATGCAGAAATGCATGGTGTGGCTGTTTTCGTTGTGCACTTGCGATGGTGTAGGGTTGCCATGTGCAAGTATTTAAATAAAAAAAATATGTGAAAAATACAATTTGCTCTACAAGTCGTCAAATACAGGGAGTGTATTACATTCCAAAAATCATTTCTATTCGAAAGTATTTTTCTTTCCGTATTTTAAGTGGCACTCTGTAATACTTTAAAAATGCAAACATGTGTTAGTAATCAAAATACATAATTATTCGAAAATATAATTTTTTCCCTTTTCTGAGATAGAGAAAAAAATATATTAATTTGCGGAAAATTGTGGGGCCCCAGGAGTTTTCAATAAGGACATAACAATTTTGTGATTAAATAAAACATTAAATAGTTCAGTTATCAAGCTGAAATATATTCCATGTGTAGTACACATTTTAAATTTATGCATGAAGGTAAATTTCCTTCATATGACCACCACGATAACGTTTCTTTGAAGACAATGTTTCTCTACTCTGGCACACGTATCGGCCGGAAGTTTCGCCTTCGCCATTGTTCCTAAGCATTCGGCATGGTTTTCTGAGCGTGAGTGCTCAGGCACAGGTGTAAGGAGGCAGGACTACTGTCGAAATACACACCGGACATTGGTTAAACAAACAGTAAAAATAATGCCGAGCTCTTCATATGCATATCGATCGTTGCGTGTTGTCAACTTTTTGTCTCTCAATATAAATGTCAAAGTACAATGACATTTGACGGCATTTGGAATCATTATGGCTCATTTACATTGTGACATTTCCATGATTGGAAACTATAGTAGTCTGCAACTGCAATCCTCTTTTATGAATTAATATTTATTTCTTTTGTATTTTTAAATTAGGAATCCCAGTGGGACTGTCGACATTGTCAGCAATAATTTCCCAAGCCCATTTGCACCGAAATCTTAAACAAAATCAAAAATAATTTTGTAAAACAATCTAAAACGACGTAGCTTAATTGAAATCGCATGTGAAAAGTCTTAAATGTCAAACGTGATCCTGTACAGCAAAAAGATGAAAGGTATACAACATCACTATACAGACTTAAGTTTAAAATTTTGGATCCTAAAGTGCGTTAGTTAACCCCTAAGATACATGTTTTCGTTTGATATTTTAGATACACATTGTATTGTAGCTTACGGCTCCGTTGTTTTCAACTTTTGTGATAGTTTGAGGTTCAATTATAACTTACACTTCCAAGCTACAGACCGATAAGCATTCTTGTTAGCTCCTAACTGCATAAAACTGGCTAGATGTTGTTTTATTTTACACGTGCATTTTTCCAGTGTCCAAACCCAAGAAAAAACAATCCTAACAGTAAATACCAGTATGGATTGCAAAAGCACGCAACTTTCTCTTTCACAGCCAGTTAATTTGACGTTTTTTTAATTTGGCCAAAATACACAATATTATATATTTTGCTTAATGATGTTAAAAATGATAAAAATAATGTCGAAATGTGATTATACGAGAGTTTATTCAGTAATTTTAAGAATCGTTGTCCGTGTGAATAAAAATGATTTTCCGTTAGGCCAAAACTGAAAATTGCGTTTGGGGATAATTGGGCCAGAACCAATTATGTAGAACTCATGGAAATAGTAATAGTAAATAAATATCATTCAATTTATAGTATACAAGAAGTTTAATCAAAATCGTTGGAGCCGTTTGGAGCAGACAAACAAATTGGCCTAGAATTATCAATCAAAAAAACGCTGGATACGAAGTTTAAAGAAAATCGGTCAAGTCGCTTAGTCTGGAGAGACGTGTACAGACAGACGGACCGACGACTCGACAGACGGATTTCCAAAAACTACTTTTTTGGGTTCCGTTAAAAACCTCCTTACTGGCTATGTGGCTTTGGTGTTTTGAGCGATTCGCTTTAGTCATACCCCCTCTTTGTGAGCTTTCTTTTGAAAAATTTACTAAAAGGTAGCCTGCTATCTACCTGTTATGGGACACAGTCTAAAACCTGGGACAATATAATATAACAATATAATATTTACTACCACGATGACATAAAACATTAATTTTTTTTTGTTCTCTGCTTCTTTTAGATATGTCAGATATCACCATATGTTCGAAGGCTGCAAATGACCCAACAAGAAATGAACTGGATACTAAAATCGTCGCTGGAACGCTGCTATCATTTCTTGAGTTTCATCACTTAAGTAGGACTTTGTTCGGGGAGGTATTGGGTTATTCAGCGGGCTACATACATTATTTGCTAACAAAACCAAAGCATTGGGACAAATTAACGGGCGGGAACAGTACATTCAAATGAAATTGTGTCTCTAAGATACCGAACTAAGATAGGGAACTGCAGGAAATATCTGTAGCTGACACCAAAATGACAAGCCGTACTAAGATCTCTGCAGAACAGAAGAAAGTGCTCCTCCAGCCCTTTTCTGTGTGCCAATACCCGAGTCCGGAGAAAATTGAAAACCTTTTTGAAAAGCTTGGGCTGGGAAGAAGCGTTATACGATTTTTGTTTGCCCACCGCCGAGCATATCTCAACCGGGGTGGGGCAAGAAGCAGACCGATCCATTACCCAGTCCACCCCAATAGGCCCTGGATCAGTTTGAGCAGTAAAAATGCCTGACTTTCAATAAATAGCTAATAAAAAAAAAACTAATTAAAAAAAATGTGTTAAATAAAATTAATTAAACTGACAATTAAGTTCATCTATTTTTTTTATTTTGACAGCAACGGCTTTAAAAAATTACAGGTTTCGTTTGCTCGTCATCCATGCTGTCATTTTACCAAAAGCAGACAATGTTGTTCATGCCGGGTTTGTCTTCAATAACGTAGCTATCGGTAGAACCGTTTAAATGACGAATGGTAGGTATTCTGTACTTTGACTCCAATTCAGATCAATCGGAATCGGAATCGGTGTTCATGTGAATAAAAATGATTTTCCGTTATTGACCGAAACTGAAAATTGCGTTTAAGTGTAATTGGGCAAAAAAAAAAATTATGTCTAATTCATGAAAGCAGTAATAGTACTTTATAAATTGAACTTCATTCAATTTGGCCAAATAGTTTTTGATAAATTGACAATTCTCATCTCGTTATAAGAAAAAGTTAAATATTAACAGCTTTTATTTGACAGCCATTTATTTTCTTCATAAAATCCTTATGATCCGAATAAGATGTAATGTTTGAGTAATGTTCTTGAAAACCATTTCGTTTATTGCAGCTTAATGTTCAAGGCGGTAACTTTGGTAAGGATCAATATTTATAAATTGATAAGAGAGAACATATCTGTAAAAATTGCCATAATATGTCTTTATATTTTTGATGTTTATCTTACTTAAGCTTGAGATAACTGGGATACAAATATCACGAGTTTTTATCCTAAGTTATTACTATATCATCACTGATGAGACATGTTTTTGTGATATATGTACATATATAAATATGTATCTTATACGTATGCGTCATTTCATTTCATTAGTTATCGATGGAAGTGTTGAACATGTCGATTGTAGTTACGTGTACTCATATTTGTAACATTCCTTGAAGAAATCAACAGCTGATGGTAAATAAAACTCGATATCTTTCATCAGATGCTTCACATCCTATAACGTAAGTCCAATGAGCATAGCTTTTAAGAGTCTCTATGGAAGCCACTCATTTAACTTTTATTTTGTAACATAATGTCTATAAGGAAAAAGCTGGAGCAAGTCTTAGAAATTTGATCTTTATGGTGGTCAGATATCACAGGATCTAACTATTAGTAGCAGTATGCTTTATGAATGCTAAGTTGGATTAGTTTTGAGACAAGCTTGGTTGATCTGTTTTACCATGGCAGGACATAGTTTAAATGATAATTTACCATGATAATGGTCATTCTCATTGTATTTTACTTTTGGGATTGTCATTTTAGATCATCTGGTGACTGCTTCTAAAAAATCTTTAAGGATTTTTTATTTAACACATGATTTTGAAGTCTGACCGTGTACCTATTGTGTTAAAATGTTTACTAGTGGATAATTTTTGACATAAGTGTGGTCAATATATGATTCAAGCTAATATGTTCGTCGCGAATATTAGTAGTAAACCCCATGATATGGCCTTGCGCATTTTGGGTTTTGGCCATAGTGACGATGATGTAGGGTGTACAGAACGAGACGCAAGTAAAATATAGATGTTAAGTTGTAGCATAAGCTTTGATGGCATAGGAAGTGCCGAAAGAGACAAAAATTAAAAAGTGAAGACTTCATCTGTTAAGTTGTATCAGGAGTCACACACATATAACGGATACGAAACATAAATTATATTGAAACCCGCTATAGCAATTTTAAGCAATGAAATTAAAAGCCGATCGTGCAACCACCAATCATTTCTGAGTTGATAAGTCAGGTGTGAATCCTGCATGCTAAAAGCACGGAATATTAGTATCTTTTGAAGATCACACATCATGTGGCGCAACCAGATCAAGGTGCAACTTAGCATTTGATTGGTTGAAATCTTAATTTTTTCTTAATTTTTGTCTTTTAAACAGCTTGTCCAGAAATTGTCGGTGAAACCCGAAATGCCACTCTGTACACATCCATTTATACCAACAATCATATAATTTTGCATAATGTTGCTTTTGCCAATTTCAGGAAATCGTAACATAATAGTTCTGGACTCTGGCTTGCGTATGATTATAAATTTTATTTCTGTTGTTGTTCCTCTAGATGTGTGATTTTATACGATTTCATGAAGTACCTGTTATTTCTATTTAATTTGTATAATTTCATAAAAAATTCCACCGACCTCATGTGTGTGGGGAATAAAAGGGAAACTAGCTACAAGTTGTTTCACCGTAACAAGTAGCACACAGCTTCAGAATGGATACATCTCAATTATGGACATTACACACCCATGCGATGAATAAGCAAATTATTGTACACATATGTATAGGGCGACGCGACGCTGTTCGCAGCACGTTGTACATTCAAATGAATGCATACCCGTGTGTATTATTCCAATGCTCAGCATATTAATATAAAGTTCGCAACATTTGATTAAGTTGGCAACATTTGATTATATGGAATAATCGGATGGCACCCAATCTTGAGGTGATTTTGTTTGTTTATACTCTATCCCATAGAATTATAATAGTTTTGACACACAGCTTATAACATAGATAAATAAAATTATATTGTAAACCATTTGGATCGAATCAGAGTCTAAAGCTAAGTCAATCTAGCCATGTCTGACGTCCGTCAGTATATCACCAGATTTCAAGCCTGAAATTCGACAGGTAAAATTGGTACATGATCTTTTTGTTACTACAGCAGAACTACTATACACCATTTCAAAGTAGCTATTCCATTGCCACGGACGGCTACGTTTTTTTTTTAAACGTCGTCGTCAGACTATAAGAAATTTAGAAAAAATGTGTCTAACAAAATAGTTAGAAAATGTCATTGTATTTTTCAATATAAATTTTGTTTGGGAATGTTCAATTTAAGGATGAAATGGAACAGGGTACTTAACGATACGCATAACCGATTTTAGCCTTCTCATATGTGTTGATCTATTACTGTCGGTTTAATGTGTATCGTAGCTTCAAATCGCACTTGGTAATTTTAAATCGTGTGTCAATTGGACTAAAATGCCGGCCGGATAAATAGTAGTTAGATAAAGTTGCCTATATTATCTTTGAATACATGATATGCTTATTAATCAAAAAGTCATGTGATCTAGAGCTACCGTCTACCGCGGTCTTAAATTACTTGCCTAATTCAGTCGTAAGCTTAATTAAATGAGCAGTTTATGTATAACAAAATGTATGCCAGTACACTTCCACAGTTGGCATGTCAAGCGTTCATTTCCTTTCCTTTCAGTATAGTATAAGCAGAAAAACTTAGCTAAGATATTTGTTATAGTGGGTCTTTCATAAAGTGTGATCTGTAAATATTAGTAAAATAATTTGAATTTGATGCAGCATAGATATAAATATATATATATTTTTTGAAAGAACTTTCGATAAATGAAAATCTATTGATGGATTAGGTTATTGTTATTGGAGCCGATAAATATTTTAATCTCCAAATTGTGTATATTACACAAAGCAAAACTCAAGATCCAAATAAGATTCAACATCAGTTTTACTATTAAATGACAAGGGGCGAAGCAATCTCACTCTAAAACCCAGGGCCTAGCTTTTTTCTTACAACCATTCATGTGTGCGTGTGTACTTCTTTGCACGATGGCGGGACCTCCTGTTTTATGCCGAATCCGAATGGCTAAGTTGAGATAAGCTTTTCATGACGGTTGATACTACTCGGATGCTTTGTTAGATCATCACCAGAGGAGGGCCAGTGAAAAATCATAGGTGTTGCTACGGCTGTGAATCGAACCCAGACCTTCGGCGTGGAAGTTCATCGCAGTAACCATCTACAGTATTAAAAAAAACTACCTGCCTAAGTTGTTAAGGATACTCACTAGATATAACCTTATAAAAACCACACAACAAATATCAAATAGCCCGAAAAAACAGCGGTTGGCACCATAGTGAATATATCGGGTTTTTCAACAGGGACGCTACAAAAGTTGAGCGACAGGGACAGCAAACGACGCCATATTTCTTGCCGCTCTTTTGACATTTCTCTTCAGTAAGGTTTGCCATTTCATGATGGAAAGATATACGATCCAACAACCAGTCGAAATTATTAAAATTTACAACCGAAATTCGGAGTCAGTGGCCTCAACGTTAAGAGCGCCACGTCCAATTTATGGTCGTCATAATCGTCCTAGCAGATCAACAATTGTGCGTCTAGTGGAAAAATTTGAATCCACAGGCACAGTACAAAATGTTCCCGTGCCAGTGAGACAAAGAAGTGCCCGTAGTGTCGAGAATATTGCTGCCGCTGAGGCTTCAGTTGAAGAAAGCCCAAATGTGTCTCTCACACGTCGTTCTCAAGCGTTGGGCATCTCTATGACGTCGTTGTGGCGAAGTTTGCGAAAAGATTTTGGCCTACATCCTCACAAGATTAAATTGACACAAGAACTGAAGCCGCTTGACCACCAGAAGCGTCGCATGTTCGTGAATTCGGCTGAGCAACAACTTGAAAATGATTCGGATTTTCATCGAAAAATCATCTTCAGCGATGAGGCTCATTTCTGGCTGAATTAATTCGTCAGTAAACAAAATATAATATTGGTCAGGCAGCAATCTAAACGTACTACATGAGTCATCATTGCATCCCGAAAAAATTACGGTTTAGTGTGGTTTATGGGCCGGCGGCGTCATTGGGCCCTACTTCTTCCGTGATGATCAAGAGCGGCACGTTACTGTGAATGGGAATCGCTACCGTTCAATGATAACCGAATATTTTTAGCCCCAATTGGATGATATCGACTTGGAGGACATGTGGTTCCAACAGGACGGCGCCACAAGCCACACAGCGAAAGCCTCAATCAATTTATTGGAAACTAAGTTTGGAGAACGTGTTATCTCACGAAATGGTCAAGTCGCTTAGCCGCCTCGGTCGTGCGATTTGACGCCGTTAGACTATTTCCTGTGGGGCTACGTCAAGTCTATGGTCTATGCCATCAAGCCAGCGACGATTGATAAACTTCGTACCAATATCGAACGTGAAATTGCAGCAGTATCGGCCGATTTATGCTTGAAAACCGTCGAAAATTGGGTTCAGCATCTGGACCTTTGCAAGCGTGCCCGTGGTAGCCATGCAAATTAAATCGAGTTCCATATATAATGGCATCGAACGTACTTTCACAGGAACAAAGAATTTCATTGATATCCAAAACCGTTTATGTTTTATTTAAAAAAAAAAAACTTTTGTAGCGCTCGTATTGAAAATCCCTTTACATAATCTACACCTCGCCCTCTCTGTATCGTTTATTTAATTCCTCAATAGGTTTTTCTAAAAGATGGCAGCCCTACCGTAACCGTTCAAAATAAATAAATGGGTCATCAAAAACCTAGTCAGACAATTGTCAGAGCATAGAATATTTTCAAGTCTATCAATGAATAATATTTGCCAAGTCTCAATATCTTTGGAATTGTCAATTACGGTGTGAGAATATTGTAGGGAAAATCATTGTTAGACTGTCATCTGGTATCGAAATTATCCGGCACTCATTTTATATTGACACTCGCTCAATCATCCTTTACCTAGGCTGCAAATATCAAATAATATTACAAGTGAATTTAAAGGTGAACACAAAAACAAAGTATGTGTCATACGTTTCTAATTAATGTTTTTGCGAATGCTATATTTTACTTGAAACAAAATAAATGGTTTTAAAGCTTATACCTAACAGGTAGATTGTAGTCTTTACTTTTTAAGTAATGTTTAATAATAAATTGTGCCAGTCATTTAAATATAAAAACAGTAAACAAATGATTTTTATTAAATCTTTCCAAAAAATTCAGAGTCTATTAATTATGTATGGGTTTGCAAGCGATGAGCAAGCATTGTACAGTTACGTGTGCACTCAGATTGATGATACCCAACCCTTCCGTTTACACCCGAGCAAGGGTAATAATGTTCACGTTTCGTGTGATCCAGACATTTGAAACACGCGTCTTATAATTGCTTGTAAAAACCATATGCATGCTGCCTTAGTTTAAGAAGAGAATAAAATGTCAAAAATCCTTTTTATCAAGAATACAATGTGCAAAAGGATGTATTATGAATGTGGACGAATCTGCTTTACTCCTACATTTGATGAGCGATTAAAGGCAAACAAGGATATCAAATTTTTAATTAGTAGCGTTTGGGTTTTAAGGTGTGTTAACGGTTGTATGCACTCATGGTATTCTTTTGAAAATAAATCTGAAAGGCCTTTACGCGTTGTAGCTAGAGGGTTACATGCGTCGTGCTTAAAGGATGACATTGTAAATGATCTGAAAAACAGGCAATATAAAGTCATAGATGCCGTTAACATTGTCAAACGAGACCAAAAGCAAAAAGATGGTGAAGGAAATGTAATAAAACGCGGCCTTCCTTTATTTATACTCACTTTCGATAAAACAGAAAGTTTGAACAAAATTTATGAAATAAAAACAATACTTAATATTGTTGTAAAAATAGAGCCTATGCGTAAGGATTCCAAACTAGTTCCCCAGTGCAAGCGCTGCCAAGGATACAATCATACGCAAAGCTATTGTCAAAAAGAACCGCGGTGTGTAAAATGTGCCGGCAATCACCTGACGGTAGATTGTATGTCAGATAAGAAAGCTCTTGCTATCTGCATTAACTGTAAAGGCAATCATCCGGCAAATTATCGCGGCTGCGAAGTAGCTAAAGAGTTGCAAAAAAGACCGACGAAATTTAATAGTATTAATTCACAGAAATTAAATTTAAACAAGCAACAGCCTAAAATTCCGATTAAAAATATGTCGAAGAAAAAGCAGGCCATAATCGAAGAACCTAAATGTCCACAAACTACGCGGCCATCAGATATCCGTTCGGATCTTGTACATCCAAAACCAAACTTACAAACGTATGCTCAAGCCACAGTATCCAATAACGCCCAAAAAAATATCTCACCTGACCCAGTTTCAAATGTATTTTCGATTATTCTTTCAAAACTTGAGGAACAAAGCAAAACGAACAAACTTATTTTTGACAGGCTCGTTAGGCTCGAAAATAGTATTCGCAATAGAAGTACCACACCTTTAACATGAATAGATTGCTTAAAATTCTTACATGGAATGCCAATGGCCTTTGGCAAAAACTTGGAGAAATTGAATTATTTATGCAGGAAAAAGATATAGACATCTGTTTAATATCCGAAACTCACGCAAAGAGTAATTCGAACTTAAAAATAAAAGGTTACCTCGACTATCATGCTCTACATCCATCGAATAAGGCTAGAGGTGGAGCCTCACTATATATAAAAGAATGTATCGAACATTCGATTGATCTTAAACTAGAAATCGAAACAATGCAAGTTAGCTCTATACAAGTCAAAAGCAGACAATCCTTTCTGAAGATATCGTCTATTTACTGCCCACCACGATGCAAGGTTGAGAAAATTGACTTTGAAAACTTGCTTAATTCCCTTGGACAACGTTTTGTCATCGGAGGAGACTTTAATGCAAAACATACATTCTGGGGATCTAGATGCATATCACAGAAAGGTAGGATGCTTTATGATATAGGTAGAAAGTACAATACCGAATTTCATTCTACGGGAAAACCAACTTACTGGCCAACTGATGCTAGAAAAATACCGGATTTGATCGATTTTTTTATTGTAAAAGGTCTGCCGTCCAATCGAATCAAAGTTGAAGAATGCTTTGATCTTTCCTCTGATCATTCTCCAGTCATTTTAACAATGAGCGAGTCACTGATTATAAATGAAAAACCACCCAGATTAACAAACGCGAAAACCAACTGGGAAGGTTTCAAAAACGATATTGAAAATAATATCCGACTGGGTGTATCGCTTAGAACCCCATTGGAACTCGAAGTCGCTGTTGACTCATTTATCAATACCATCCAAAAAGCAGCATGGAATAATACTCCTCAACAGAACAAAATAGTGAGCTATAGTAACATTAAGTACCCCCGTGAAATACAAGATTTAGTAAGACAAAAAAGAAAAGCTCGTAAAAGATGGCACCAAACTCGTGCCCCGCAAGATAAAACACATCTCAATCGGTTGAGTAATTTGCTATCAAATTCGATTAAATACTTTAAAAACCATTCAGTAGAAACTTATCTGCAAAGCCTAACCGCTGGAAAGGAATCGAATTATTCGCTCTGGAAAGCAATTAGAGTCATAAAACGGCCAAAAATCGCTGTGCCGCCCATTAGGGTAACTCAAGACGTTTGGGCAAAGAGCGATAAGGAAAAAGCTGACGTTTTTGCCTCACATCTTGAGGAAACATTTAAGCCATTTGATGGTCCGGCGCAAAATGAAAACATTAATATATTCGAGAGTACAACCGATAATAACATAGTAAGATATGCAAGTATTGCCGAGCTTAAACGGGAAATACAGAAACTAAAGCCTAAAAAAGCTCCGGGTTATGACCTGATTACAGGAGAACTTCTTAAAATGTTGCCTCGGAAAGCATTAACTAAGCTTCTTTTTATTATAAATGCAGCAATCAGATTAGAATACATACCAAGACAGTGGAAAGTCGCGGAAGTGATTATGGTTCTAAAACCAGGAAAATCACCGAATGAAATAAAATCTTACAGGCCTATTTCACTTCTTCCAATAATTTCAAAAGTTTTTGAACGGATATTACTCGGTCGCTTACACCCCATAATTGAACAGAAACGTCTTTTACCTGACCATCAATTTGGGTTTAGAAGTAAACATTCAACGGTGGACCAAGTACATCGAATTACAGATGTAATTGAGAAAGCTTTCGAAGAAAAGAAAATTTGTTCAGCCGTATTTCTTGACGTGTCGCAAGCTTTTGACAAGGTGTGGCACAAAGGCCTTACTTATAAACTAAGTCAAGTTTTGCCAGAACAATTATATAAAATCCTCGTGTCGTATCTTGAGCATAGACTCTTCCGTGTGAAACTTGGAAGCGAATATTCCGAGTTCAAAGAAATAATGGCAGGTGTACCGCAAGGAAGCGTCCTTGGACCAATCCTGTACCTCATATTCACTCGTGATATCCCACAAACAAACGATACAATAGTTGCAACGTTTGCTGACGATACTGCTATACTAGCAGTTGCCACAACAATAGAGGAAACAAATATTAAATTACAAAACGCTCTTAACGAGGTTAATGAATGGACTAAATCCTGGCGGATCGCACTTAATGAGAGCAAATCGATCCATGTAGATTTTTCGTATAAACGGACAAACAATTTGCCTGTATTTCTAAATACGGTTCGAGTCCCGTTTGCAAATGAAGCGAAATATCTCGGTATGACACTCGATGCAAAATTAAAATGGAAGTCGCATGTAAAAAAGAAATGCGAAGAACTTAAGAATAAATACAGAGAACTGTACTGGTTGCTCGGAAAATATTCGAAGCTTAACCTTGATAACAAGCTGCTATTATACAAGCAAGTGCTAAAACCGGTTTGGACATATGGTATACAACTATGGGGTTGTACCAGTGAAACGAATCTAAACATTTTACAAACTTTTGAAAACAAAATGTTAAGATCATTCGTCAATGCGCAGTGGTACGTAAGGAACGAAGATCTACGCAGAGATCTGGGTATTCCCGCGGTTAAAGATGAAACAAAAAATTTTGCACGAAAACATAAAAAACGTTTATTAGGACACGTTAACACAACAGTCCTCCAAATTCTTGACGAAACAAATATATTGCGGCGTCTTCAAAGAACTAAACCCTTAGATTTGGCCCGATAATAACAAACCGCGCTATAATTGCGGAAAAGCAGGAACTCTCAAAGGAAAGTTACCTGCCAAACATATTATATAATCGTGATAAAAAAATTGCTGGATAAGTCGAATACTTAGTTGCAATAGAAATACCAAATGGGTGGTGGTTTTAGTGAGTAAAAATCTCACACTACTTTGGGCACGTGCTCATCGTGTCTATGAAGATTTCCACCAGCCCACGGAAAAAAAAAAAAAAAAAAAAAAAAAAAAAAAAAAATTATTTTTGTTTTAAAATGTCAGTAATTCTAGACATTGTTGTTGTTATTATCACATAGGCAGAGTGCTTACATTCTCGAGGGAACTGGCTATGATTACTGCGATGAACTACTGCGTAGATCTAATTTCGATTTTCCTTTGATTTTTAAGTTGGACTATTAATCGCGGTACATGCTTTTAACCCCGAGAATAACAACATCAATATTTTGTTCACTTGCGAAATTCCTACAAAATTGAAATTTCCCTTTCGCAATCATAGTAAATAACTTCATACACACAAAATAATGCAGAAGCTAGGTTTGAAGGAAATTAAAGCATCATCGAATTTTTTTTTTAACACTACCACATTTTTTATCAGTCCCAGAATAATTCTTGAATCTGATTGCAGAATCCAACCATGAATTATTAGAAATAAGAAACCTATCCTCTTTTCTATAACACTTTTGCCATTTTTTTAATTATACATGAAAAATTAAATCTGTTTTACAACATAAGCTTACAAGGATTGACATGACATAGCCTGACTGCTTCATATAATCAAAAAATGGTCTTCACGTAATAAAAATGTCATTTCATCCTGAACCTACAAAAAAATATTTAAACAAATATTTAAAATAAAAACATTTCATGTCAAGACTCTAACCCATTTGAGAAGTGAAATTTTTAAAAGGCGCAAATATGCGCAGATTTTAATTAATAATCCCACAAAAACACATGATACATGATACACATTATAATAAATAAGACATTATTCGAAGATATCTTATAACACGTTCATAAATAGAACTTTAGAGGAAAAAAGGCAACAAATATATATTTTTTTAAAACTACACCCTATTTTGAAATATTCACCAAAAATTTATTTAATCACACCGAACTATAGTTTTACATAAATATCATTAACAAACATGTGGGGGCTAATCCAACTTAAAAAAATTATTAGAGTTATAGCGCTCCTAAATAGTTCACTTAAAACTTGTTGGTTTTATCGATTTAAACTTGGCAATGCCCAGTGGTTGTAACTCTGACTACACATCAAGTGCTTGTTTTTAACCTCCAAGCGGTTGCCATCGGGTACTGCTCTCATCCAACCGGATTTGACTTGCTTAACGATAAGCGCGTGTGCTGATAACACGACGAAAAGCAGCAACACTATAAACAGACAGGTCAGAATTACACGGAATGAATACCCATCCTGCTGTGGCGGATGAACCGAAAGGCCAACGGCGGCACTAAATCCCGTAGTGGATACTGATGGAATCGGGCCCTAGGGGTATCTAATAATTTGTAACTGGCGCTCCAAGTTGGGGGTTGTGCTGTGGGTTAACTACCCAACCATTGAAAAACTGAAATTTTATGAAGCACTGATTTTATTGTTGATGACCCGGCTAAACGAAAAAAGGACAACGAATAAGGGAAGAACACCGGCTTTTCAGAAAGAAGAAAAAAGAGCAAGAAAAACGCGTGATCGAGGATATAGAGAGGTGCCACTCCAGGAACGATGTTCGCAAGTTTTACCAAAGTTTAAAACGTCAATGCCAAGGATACAAGGCTCGAACAGAATCCTGTCGAGATGAACAAGGAAATATCGTAGTTGAGACACAGTCGATGCTGAGTATATGCAAGAACCACTTCTGCAGACTGTTAAACGACGATGACGAACAACATTCCGCTCTCAGGCAGAACGAACCATTCAATATTGGCAACGAAAGCGTAAACTGCCAACCACCCGACCTGAGTGAAGTGAGGATAGCAATATCTTAACTCAAGCTTAATAAGGCTGCCGGAAATGACAGCCTTCCCGCCGAGCTTTATAAAACTGGCGGAGATGACTTGGTAAGAAACATCCACCAACTCAAAAGCCAAATCTGGTCGGAAGAAAGTATGACTAAAGAATGGAACCTCAGCATCATTTGCTCGATCCACGAAAAAGGAGACCCTCTAAGCTGCGCCAACTACAGAGGCATAAGTCTCCTCAACATCGCCTACAAGATCCTATCTGCCGTAATATGTGAACGCCTGAAAACGTTTACCAACAACCTGATCGGCCCTTATCAGTGTGGTTTTAGGCCAGGAAAGTCCACAACCGATCAAATCTTCACACTTCGGCAGATCCTGGAAAAAACCCAAGAAGTCCAAATCGATACCCACCACCTATTCATCAATTTCAAAGCCGCATACGACAGCACTTATAGAGACGAACTATACAGAGCCATGTCCAGTTTTGGTATACCGTCCAAACTCGTCCGTTTGTGTAGGATGACGATTGAGAATTCTCGCTGCTCCATCAGGGTCGGAAACGACCTCACCGACACATTCGATACCAAAAAAGGATTTAGGCAAGGCGATGCGCTGTCATGCGACTTCTTCAATCTGATTCTTGAGACGATTGTGCAAAACTCACGAGCCAACACCAGAGGCAGAATTTTCCAAAAATCTGTACAACTACTAGCATACGCCGACGATATTGACATCATTGGTAAAACCCAACGTGATGTCATAACCACGTTTGCTAGTATAGAGAAGGAAGCGGCAAAAATGGGCTTAGCACTAAACGGGGGCAAGACGAAGTATATGCTGTCAACACGAAAGGACACCCAACATCGACGAATTGGACAGAACGTCACGATTGACAGATATAACTTTGAGATAGTACAGGACTTTGTCTATCTCGGCTCCGCTATTAACTCTGACAACAACATCTCGTCAGAAATCAAACGAAGAATTACTCTTGCCAACCGCTGTTTCTTCGGGTTAAGAAGGCAATTTAGTAGTAAAGCCATCATTTGAATTACTAAGGAGATCCCTCCCATATAAGACCCTGATCATCCCAGTCCTGCTCTACGGCGCTAAGGTTGATTTGAGAGGGAAACTCTTCGAAGTAGAAATCGACCTCAACCAACTTGGAGGGCGCAACTGGAGGCATTTAGCTAATGACCGGGCTAATTAGAGAGGCATGTTGGTTGAGGCCCAGGTTCATTCCGGACTGTAGCGCCACTTATGTAAGAAAGTAAGTATGCTAGTTACATCTCACAAATTCAAAAGAGGGACTTGGTCAACATGCACTCATTATTATCGATATGATCATGCGTTTGGACAGTTTGGGTATTTAATCGTACACCCAAGTTATTTCTTTTTTAATTCCTTTTAATTTTGATTTTTAGTTTCTGCCATTTCACTTAACTTAGTTGGAAAGAGGTGTTCACACACCAAAACAGTCTATTATAGATATTAATCAGTAAAAGATTGCTGTATCCATTAGTTAATTTATTTGATTAGTTATATTTTTGTTTCGATTTCTAAGCATTTTAATTTGCTTTAGCTTTGAAACATTTTAATACATAAACACTATCGTTCCATCAAAAATAAAAGTATCTTTGTTTACCCATTTCAGGTTGTGTAAGACTGTTTATTTGAAGCAATGGCTGTAGTAATATTGTTATAGAAATAACTATCCACTTTTGGTTGTTGTATCAGCTCATTTTTTTTTTAGCTTTTTCGACAACCAGTTTTGATTGCTATTGAAAAAATAGATTTAGTAGCACATATTCTATCTAGGTTAAGGGTGTATGACTGTATAATTATCCAGGCTTCACGAAATCTATAAACGCTTATAAACCTATATAGACCCAAAAAGAGCGTTGATTTATTTTGCAGATAAAGTTCAATAGGTTTTGAGAACTCGTACAACTTTTGTCACGCAAAAACTTAACTTACGTATAGTGGTAATGTTGAGTGGAAGACTTCGCTTTCAATCCCAGTCAAAATCAAAGAAACTGTTATTCAAAAAATGTCGCTAGTTGCTCCTAAAAGTGTACACCATGTTGAAAGTTTTGCAATATCAAACGCAGAAAACAGTAACTTACTACATCCATAATCTTCCCTATCAATCTCTATTTATATTCTATTTAATAATTTTTTGAAACGCTGTATGTGAAATAATAGCTCTTGGCCACGAAAAAAGTGACGAGATGTGAGATAGTCAAATATGTAATTTCAAAATCTGTTTTCTCTTATTCTCAGAGCTTACATACCTATTATCAAAATATCTCGGTATTAAAAGCCGTCTTGGGAATTGAAACCGTTCTGTTATAAAGATCGTAAAAATGCGAAATTTTATATACGTAAATCATTATTTTACGTAATGGTTTATTATATGTTTGATACTGGAACCGTATCAACAAAAAGAAATGAAAATAATTTCAATCTAAATGTACACACATATTTTGGAGATCTATCAAATGTATCTAATTTCTACAAAAAAGAATCGCTGCGTAAGAATACGTCCGAACATACATATCTCGTAAACAATATTGGTTAATCCAAAATTGTCAAATTATAAATAGGATGGTTTTTAAAGTTGCATTCCATCAATAGCAAAGCTCAGAATTTCCACCTAACAATATAAAAAAAACAACATTAGCACCGTAATGTGCGTAATCAATCAACTACCCAGCACTAACTATTGATTGTTCGTCAGAAAAATCAAATAATCAGCAGAAAAGAAACACAGTTAAACAATCCGCATCCGTAACGAAGGGCAAATCTCAATGTCAAATGGAAACTATCCATCCACACCTTCCACTTAGATTGCATTAGGTGCCATGTAAAAGCTTACTCACACAATTTCCACACTGTTTGTTATTAACTTGTTCAACAAATGGCCCACCTTCTACCATTCGATAACTAGGCAACAAAACAGCGCTAAAAAAAAACTTTAGCCCTCTAACGTCAGAAGAAGAAACCCAAACCCGTGGTACAAGGAAAATCAATATCCCAATCGAGAGAAAATACGCAAAGAAACTGCGGGTGTTAAAACAACTCACCGTATAAGATGCAAAAAAGTAAATTCTCGTTATTTGTGGTAAGGATTTCCTGTTCCCTTGATTTTACGGCCGTTTTACCACACAAATATTTATCCAATGAGGATCAGGTAAATTCAAATTATTTTGTTGGTTTCCTTGGCAGTGATGAATATTTTTGTTTGTTTGGAATCGAAAAAATCTTAAATAAAAAATTGCACTAGGTAATAGTATTGATTTTTTTGCGCAAAAATGTGAGTATGGATTAGTTTTGCGACACCACCACAAGTTGACACAATTTTCTTTCACTCACTATTTCTTTTTATTTTCAATAAAACTATTCAACAAAAACAGCGCAACACTCTTTTTTTCATATAATTTAATTAGATAACAATTATCTAGTTAATTCAATTGGATAAAAACAAATATCTTCTATTTAACTTTTAGTACACAATTAACAACACTTTCTTTGGAATTATTTAATAAAAACAGAACAACACTTATATTTAGTTAACACTTAAATAAATTTCACTATGGAATAAAATCACAAATATTTTATTATGTATATGTAACGCCGGTAATTATCATCTTAAATGTATACGAACATTTCAACTGAAACATTTTTTATGTTGAGAATTTGTTTTTGCAAAACAATTTTTATGGACGAATTTCCGACGAATTTGGAGCACTTCCGTGCAGGCCAGGATGAGGCAGAATTCTGAGCGACACTGCTGCTGTAGGGAGAATATATATAAATATGTGTATGGGTAGTCGTTTTTTATGTGCTATTAGAGAAATTGTTGTGCCTCCAGCAAGTGGATGTGGAATTTGTATGTAGTGCTCATTTAACCCAAACGGATTCTGTTTTTATTTAATGCGCCGACTCTAAAAACACGGTACTGTCAAATTGCGCTCTCTTTAAAAAAGTGACGTTTCTTCATGCTATAAGTTGATAGTGTCCAATGAGGCAGTAATCCACGGCCGGTGGCGAGTGATGATAATGGACGGTGGACTACAGTCAACTTGGCCAATGTCATAGGTTCAGTGATTGATACATTTTGTTGTCATTCATTACTTGATAGAGCTAGAGTTTGTCAAACTATTGAGTCATTCTGCTTTTGATAAGAACATTTTAAATTATTTGGTGAATTTTACTGCTATGACATTGGGAATACTAATAAGTGTCAACGGATGTACATAGATGTCTAGAGCCTAGTGCTATCACATTATTAAAAAAAAAAAATTAGTAAAAGACTAGACCCATCGATTTGACAGCAACATTGTATGTACGGCACGTGTGGTGCCACTGGTGGCGATGATATGTCTTTAGATATGAAATTTGACAACCGATCATGGCCCATAATGGTGACCATCATATTCAACGGGCTTTCAATTTGAGCGCTCTAAGTTGATGCTTGCAGATACTTATTGATTCTGCTTTTGAATTGTTGTAGATTGTATATTAGTGGAAATATGTCTTCTGGAAGTTTGTTCCATTTCCCCTTGTTCTGAAACAAAAAATTGAGGTATTGCGTTGCTCCAGTCGTTGTTATATGGATATTGTCATTTGTTGAAATGAAACGAGACTTGGGATGATTTTTTGAAGCTCATCCGAACGTTACATATCTGTAATAAAGAGACAGTAAGGGAAGTAAGAGAAGAATCGTCTTTAATACGCAAAGTAAGTATAATCATTTGTAGGTCTTCGTTTATAGAACAGGTTTGTGGCATCTCTGCTTGTCGTTTAAGATAGCCACCATTAGAATAATAGCACCCGTAAGGCAAAAATGCGATTATTAGTTGTCCTCAAAAGAATGTACAGCAGAAATAGGTTGGGTGAGAAAATTGATCCTTAAGTACCCCAGTATTTATAGAGATTCTATCTGAGGATATGCCATCTACCACTACTTGTATGTATTTGATGAATTACATAATTTAACAAACCTCCATTTGAGCGTTTCTTTGGGAGCCCATATTCTGATCGCTTACTTTTTTCAGGTCAGTATTTTCTTCCGGCAAATGGAAAACACCTGTTGATCATATGACATGAAACTAATCTGCAAAGAACATGTGCAAGTCTTCCGAGCTTAACTCTATAACAGATTTGGATTTAAAATATTTATACATCAATATACAAAAATATTTAAATTTCAAAAATTAACATTTAAATTAAAAAATAACATTTGAATACTTTCAATTTTCGATACCAGGAATTTTTTATTTACTCTTTCATTGTTAGCATTGTTCCACGTACAAAAGCATATTGACATCGGTTTTCAAAAGCCAATCTTCGCAGGAGCTCTTACATTCATTAAGGTCAACATTATTCCGGAATAGAAGAGCTCCTTAGCCATTTGAAAATGTTTGCTATAAACAGCGACGTTTCGTCCAAAGTTGTGGTAAGACAATTCTTTGATTATTGATAGCATTAAATTTGTCTTGACATGGTTATCTGTGGTCTAGACGTTTCACCTGAGCATCAATTGCCGTAAATGATTTGATAAAGATAGAGCCTTTCAAGCTTAGACCTGTCTTTCTCGTGGGTTGAACATATGGAGCTTGTTTGGAGCTTTGGTGCACGCACATTTCATCTGAGCATCAATTGCCGTAAATGCTTTTACAACCACACGACTAATGATGCCGATATCGTCTCAGTATCACAGTAGCTGGACAGATTTGATTAAGATAGAGCCTTTCTAGTTTACATCTGTCTTTCTTGAAGCTTGGTTGGTGCTTTGGTGCACGTACATTTGCATGGAGTCACCATGCAATGTGATTGAAGATTTCCGTTGCTTATCCATCTGAACCGGCTGTTCTCTATCTAGAATGGCTTTTTTAATTCTGTGAGCGAGCATTTCATGGATGTTGTTTAGTTTCTTACTCTTTCACATTCTGGATATTATGCCATTTAACAGCGGTGGAAATGCTGCCGGAATACATCCACTATTTTCTGCGCGCCAGTGCTATTTCATAGAACCCGCATTCCTACCTTGAGCTGGCGGATGTTCCTCATGTCGTGAAACTGCGATTTTCCCAAGATGGGAGGCCGCGTGTTATAATATTTTCCTACATAGGAACTTTTTCTCTTCCCTTATTTAGGCTCGATGCTCCTCCCTAGAGACTTGTTACAAACCTCATATGTTACTTGTTTTTAGCTTGCAAACATCATTTTAGGTGTTGCTACGGCTGGGAATCGAACCCAGACCATCTGCGAGGCTGTTCATAGCACTAACCATCGCGCCACTGAGCCCTGCCCTTTGCCCCTTAGAATATCGGATGCATGCCACGCTTCTATTTATAAGCATATGGTTGATTTGGTTTGGTGTTCGGCAGTCTAAAGATGGGCTGGTTGCTTTATTAATTCAAAGTCGAGAAAACCAAATGCTGCTAAACGCAACATTACACGCTACTAAACGTAACATTACACGCTGCTGCGAAATCAGTTAGTTGGAAGCTATAAACTGTTTCAGCTTTATCGATTTTTTTTTTCGCATTGAAACCTAGTACGGGTTTTACATGTGTCTGAATTCGTAGGCTTTCATTCTCGAGTGAACATATAAGGTTGATATTGTAAGTTGTTTCACTTATACGGGTCACAGATAGGCGATCAAATACCAGCTAAGGTCATTTTCTATTGACCTTATTTGGCTCCCAAATAAATCCTCATCATTATTCATCACATTCATCGTATTTTCTGATCGCGGAAATGTCTGTATCGCGATTGTTTACTCGAAAAACTTTACCCGTTGTCGCTCCTCATAATCTCCAACCTAGAGGCTATGATTTTTATTTATAAGATAGACCTAGTTTCTACCACTGGATTAATCGCTGCTCTTGGCTTTTCGACTCCTCCGACTTCATCTCTGGTTAAGGTACTTATCTTAGCCTTGACATTTCTAAATGACCTGTTGTCCGCACATGTCGAAGCAACTTATGTTAGCTGCTTTCCATTCTTACTGGTTCTATAAAATCCGATTTCGGAATTCATCCGGGCGGTAGTTAAGGTACTCGCTAAGAATTCGCCTCACTAAGCGATGGGAGGTCTAAGAGCAAACACATGTTTGTACGCAGAACGCCGGCCGCCCGTATGGATTGAAGGATTGATATATATATATATATACAGCCTGAATGGCGTGCATTATAATAAACTAAGTTATGTTGACGCACTCTGTAAATCCAATATATATTTGCAATTTTGCTTTGGGAAAAGTCAAATAATATAAACGACATTTTGATTTACTTTATTTTAGTTAAACAATTAATTTTTAGTAGTTTGTATCCAACATCTTAAATTATGAATTCCACATTGATTTTGGTTAATTTTCTTGAATGTGGAAACAACATCAGTTAATTGTCCTGTAAAGTCATAATCTGCAGCACCTAATATACTATTACTGATATCAACTTTAATAAATACCGACATAGTATTAAGGATGAACGTTTTGTTCTTATTCGATGAGCGTCCATAAGTCGGGTGTTACAGTTCCAAATGTGGTGGTTTCATCTAAAAATTTGCAAGAAAAAACATAATCAATTTTTAAATTATTCATAATATAATAATATATAATAAATTTAATGTAAGAAAACCATGGCAGTAATCTACTCTTCTTGACTTGAAATTTATCATCTCGGCATATCCTCTCTCTTTACTGGTCCGCCGTTGATACATTTTTAATTTAATGAAAAGCGCCCAACTTTGTGATGAGGAAATTCTAATTTTTATCTACATTCACGTCTATAAACAGATTACTGTGTCAGTATGAATTACATTAAAATTATTTAATGGCGTCATTAAAATCACATACATTCATTTCATATTCTAAATTTCCATGAAGATATCTGTGATACAAACCAAGTTATGCCCATGGGAATAAGGATGTAAGCAATTTGCTTCCAAGAAACAAACACGACATTAAACACTTAAAGACATATGAAGTTAGAAATGTCCATTATTAGCTCCCCAACGGACATTCTATACTTCATATAGAATTCAGATGCGAATTCTAATCAAAGTAAGTCTTTAGTAAGAAGTCATCAGCTTTATATAAGAAATGCACGACGCCCAACCGATTTCGATTTCAAAATACGAAAGTCTCAATTTCACTGTCGGCATCACGGGAACATATCCGAATAGTGATCCGATACAAAGTAGATTAGCCAGCATCTACTCTATAGCGTAACTACCTAGTTACGGGGCTTGCAAGCTGAAGAGACATGTTAGATGAGGGCCAAAGAAGAAGATTTGTTGCTGTATAAGATATACATAGGCTGTCCAGTCTTCCAAATATATATTGGTACCGCGACGGCTTCTTTAATTTTAGTTCTCGTATTACCCAATGATAAATCCTCGACAAAAAAGACAAAGTTGAGACCGATCTTATATTCATTGCCTAGAAAGCCAAGTAAACTTCCGTTCACTGCCTTGGGCTCTATAGAGCGTCGACCGTATTCGGAAGTTCTTCAAAACGTAGACAGTTGTTTTACCTAACACGGGGACTCGCGATGCAGTTTTCTAAACATGTGACCGATTTCGGAAAGTAAATGTGCCATCATGTGAGCTTTACGATGTCGTGGTGGAATATATAGTACGTTGCTTTAAGCA
Source organism: Rhingia rostrata (assembly GCA_949824845.1). Taxonomy (NCBI): domain Eukaryota; kingdom Metazoa; phylum Arthropoda; class Insecta; order Diptera; family Syrphidae; genus Rhingia; species Rhingia rostrata. Next base: position 58,465,823 of record OX463755.1, read on the forward strand.
CCGAAAGCACCACCTTGAAAAAAAAAATATCTACTGGGATATGCAGACGGTACCGACATCATCAAACGCTTACAGCAATTGATGAACAGGTGAATTGTTTTAGTTAAGGAGGACATTATAATTATGTTAGAAGGTATTCTCAGTCAGTAGTTTAGGAGTTCATATCGAAGCCAACGTCACGAACACCTTAGTGAACACCTTTTGGTGTAGTGAACTGAATGGAATTAAAACTCGAAGGCCCAACAACGCAAGTACAAACCGACTTCAAGCAATTAAAAATCCAGAACTGGAGCGGGTAGCTAAAGACTGGCCTTTTTTGTTGATTCCATACTGTAGTGTCACTTGATCTTGTGTAGTCTTTTTAAGCGAAACCATTGCACCACATGTGGCTTAGTGATATAATTTTGCTTACATTTGAACCAAACAAATACTTAAACATTTTGGTGAATCGGGGCAGGACCTGTATGCCAAATGTACCCCTTTGCCTAAATAATATTAGGAACACAAAATTGGCACGCCAAAAAAGTTCATGCAGGATATGAAAGCATACAAACCTTTACTCACCTTTTAAAGTGATTGCCTCGGAGCGGGTGTTTGGACTTGCAAAAGGAGGGTTTGTGGTTGGTTGAATATTTGCTAAGATTACCAACTCCTTGGGTTGGATGGTGCTGTAGCCATTATGAGTTGTCACTGAAGCAGTCCTTTCAGTGGTACTAGTTACATATTTCGAGTTATCAGATGATGTTTTGTAGCCTGTTGTAGGCTGTATTTCCATCGTAGATAGATTTGTCACTACTGAATTTGAAATGTCCTCAGGGGAAATAGTTGCAGTATTTGTGTATGGAGGAGACGTTGTAACTGGATTTGTTGATTCCTTCGGTACTTGTGTGAGGTCGACTTCCTTGTCACTTTTGGGATCATCTACGATTGTAACCGATTCTGTAAGGCTTATATAGGGGGTAGACCTTGTTGATGATGGATATATTTCTGTAGCGGATGGTGTTAAACTTTGAATTGAAGTTTCTGAAGTGCTGATTTGCGAAGAATTAGTGACAACATTGCTATTCGTGGTGTAAGAGGTTGACGAAGATGGATCATTAATGGTTGAAGTGATGCTATCAGGAACTTTATTTGTAGACGAAATGGAGCGTTGAGTAGTAGCTGCGATTGTCCTCGTGGAGATATGACTTGCAAATAAATCGGGACTTTTGGTTGCGACTGTGCCGATAGTGACAACATTGCTATTCGTGGTGTAAAAGGTTGACGAAGATGGATCATTAATGGTTGAAGTGATGCTATCGGAAACTTTATCTGTAGACGAAATGGAGCGTTGAGTAGTAGCTGCGATTGTCCTCGTGAGGATATTACTTGCAGTAAGTGGAGTAACTTTGTTTAGGAGTAACTTTGGAGTGGAGTAACTTTGTTTAGGACCTTGAGTCATGGCTGGGAATGTGCTCATGGGGATATGACTTGCAGATAGAACGGGACTTTCGGTGTTACTTAGCTTAAATCCTTGAGTCGTGGTTGCAAGTGTGCCGATAGCGGTATAAATTGAAGTCGTAAACGGTATTGGGGTTAAATTTGCATTTATGGCTATCTTTGATACATTTTTTGAAGGTGAAGAAGGTACCTCATTGGTCGAATTAAACGAAAATGTATCATCAGGGATTGTAGCTGTAGATAATAAAGAACTTTGAGTGGTTGTTGCACCGTCAGCATCTTTATCATCTGTATGCAAAGTTGTACGTGAGCTACCTAACGCAGTTGAAGGATAACTCTGAGTAGTGGTTGTGCTGCCGGTTTGTCTGTCACCTGCCTGTATTGTTGTAAGCAAGTTCACACTGCCTAATGTAGATGAAATTGAACTCTGAGTAGTAACTAAAGGACTAAAGTCCTTTTGGAACATTGTTGGTAAGGTTGTTCTGCCTTGTATAGATGAAGAAGAACTTTGAACAGTGGTTGTACTGCTAGTATCTTCGACACCTGCCTGCATGGTTGTAGTTAATTCAACACTGCCGAATGAAGGTGAAGATGTACGCTGAGTGGGGGTTGTACTGATGGTATTTCTACCCCCTGCCTTTAAAGTTGTAGTTAATTCCACACTGCCTAATGTAGGCTTAGAATCTTCACCACTTCCCGCGAAAGTTGTAGGTAAGGTTGTTCTGCTCAATTTAGGTGAAGTAGGACTCTGAGTTGTGGTTATACTGCTGACGTCTCTGTAAGGTATATGCAATGTTGTAGGCAAGTTTACACTGGCGAATGTAGATGAAGTAGAATTCTGAGTAGCGGCTACAAAATTGAAGCTTTCATCGTCTACCTTAATGGTTGTTGGTATTCTTACACTTCCCAATGTGGGTGAATAAGAACTCTGTGTAGTAGCTTTATTGCTATCGTCTGCATTTAAAGCTGTAGGTTCTGTGGGACTTCCTAACAAGTTGTTCACAGTCGTAGTTTCTTTAGAAATTGTCGCCCTTTCTGTACTCGTTAGTTGTACTGTAGTGGGTGTAGGCATTGTAGAAGTGGCGACTGCAACATTTTCCGTAAAACTTGTTTCAGGTTGCGGAGGGTTTATAGCTTTAGTTTGGTTGCCTTCTTTTCCGCCCAATAAGTGATCTTTTTTTATAAGCAATACCAAGTAATCATCTGCTATATTCTTAGTTTCTTCTTCCGGAGGTCCAGAGAAACAGGTAAAAATGTTAAATTTTGCTTCCTTGTCAAACCCATAAGTCTTAGTCTTTTGAGTTCCACCGTTTCCTCTTGGTTGATAGCTATCCCCTGGTATACCTCTATTAACGTCAATTATAGGTGTTGACTGAGAATGTTGTTTCCAAAGCGTTTCGTCAATCTCATCTGCCTCCCGCAGTGGTATCTGATTCCAGTCACTCTTCATTGATCCATCATTTACTGCATATCCCCAATCGTACTCGTGTATATTTCTATGAGCATATTCAACTCCAGGCTTAATTACAATAAAGTCTTCCTCATTTGTATTTTCGGGTCGCTTGTGATAATGGTAACCCGAATCCACAAATGGGACAATTTCATTATTTTCCTCCTCCGAACAGCTGTAGTCAATTGTGTGCGGTTCGATGTTTTCCAAAATACCCAGGTTGACATTTCGGTCATTGAAGTCAAGGTAACGACTTACGAAATCATTATCAGAAAGATAATCCTCATAGGAGCTCAAGTCGTTGTTAAATATGCTTCCGAAATCCGGCCATGTTTCATCTACTCCGCTAGAATGTTCCAGCAGCATGTTGCTAAGAATATCCAATAAATCTGCACTGCGTTTTTCCTTGGAGCTGACAAAAGGGTTGTGGACGTATCTAAAGTAAACAACCTTATTAAACAAAAGAATTTATTATTTAGATCATCTTACTCAGAGGTTAAACTAGATGGTGCACATATTCCCCGTCGTATAAGGGCCACAAAAACACAAACATATACAAGGCTAAGATTGCAAATTTTAAATAATATGTTCATCTTTTCGTTAAAGACAATCACAAATCACTTGTTGGGCAACAACACCGGACCTGGATATTTATAAGTTCGGTTTTGATTTCTCAATCATCTTCCGCTGTATTGAGAACGTGATGAAAGGGTCAAATTCAACATTGGAAATTTGATGATACCTTCAACGTGTGGCACTTTGACTAGTATTACGATTTGGAACGTGATATATATATTTTTTTTTTATTAATTTGCTGACAATTCTTAATTAACTTCCCGTTCTGAATCATGCAACCATATTTGAGTGAAAAACATTTGTATCTGCAAATGTATCTTATAGAGATGTTCAGTTGTATCATCTTGCAAAGCAATTCGATTTTGTTGCTGGTCAATGGCATGTGATAATGGTGGGTGTGAAAATGTTTTTTCTCAATGAAAATTTACTAAACGAGCTAAATTATCGGACAAAGAGTAATTTGGTCATTCATCAAATATTGTTACCACATGTATGGGTATGGTGTTTTGCGTTATTTCACGCACCTTTAACGTGGCATGCCATGGGAATCTTATCGCAAATTTGTCGCCCCACAAATCATAGTCACATTGTGTAACCTGAGTTTAGATCGATGTAATTAGCAATTTCGGAGAATTATAGCAGCTTAGTCGGTTTTTGGTAGCTATCTAGCTGATAATAATGTCGAAAGGGATCAGGGTCAGCTCCCTGGAGGTTGGTACCTTTTTGTATTATGAGCTGCTCTGTCTGGGGATAAAATAGATCGTTTTTTTTTATGTGATGCGACACCCTAATTTAATGTGTATAACTACATACTCTTAATAAATGCAAATAAGTCCTTATATTCCGTAAGTTATTGTTGGTTGACTTTACCTCAACAACTCGTAACCATAATCTAAACTCATGTTAAAAAAATTAATTAAAATCGTATCGGTCAGACACAACAATATGAGGCCCAATGGAGATATCCCTATTTGCATGAACCACTTATAGTGTTACAAACAGACCAGCAATCCACTTGAAAGTAAATGACTGCGGTAAGTCTTTGAAGGCCTTTTCATGTCTACATTATTTCCTATGTTAGCAATTTTTATAAACATGCAGAACTGCACAGTACATACTTCCAGTAAACTACATTTCTAGCTGCTGATGAAAATTAAGGAAAACGTAACCAACACGTTAATATCTAGATGTAATATTAATCTATCAATGTTTGTAACAAACAAAAAAAAATTAATTGGGTGCACCATTTTATATTTGGGTATATGAATATTGAATAACTTAAAAAAACGATTAACATGTTTGAGATATTTTTAATTATTTTGGTTCTTGAATACAAAATCAATCAATTGATTCCAAAATGATTGCAAAATGTGCAATTTATATTTCGTTTTCCATCACTTTTCAAACATATCGGAAGTATAGATAGCGATGATTTCGTAACGAATGTTTGCTTTGAGCTAGTCAATGGTCTAATGCTTCTTCGCACAAAAGTGCAGAGGGTTCAAATTGGGAGACTTGCGAAAGTCAATGTCACCATTTTTTGAAAGCACATGTCGAAGAAATTTTCGTTGCAGAAACTTCATCAGTGTGGCATGGGCACCGCATTATTAAAACCAATAACTGACCTGAACATTTGTGGGCAAATATAATGAGCCAAAATCCACCAATATCGGATCTCATTGACTGTTTCGTCTTAACGGTATTGATGTTAATTTGCTTTACATTACCTAGTTATCCAAAACATCCAATGTGAGCTTTTTGACCAGGTCTACCAGTTACAGCTCATAAAGCTCATATTTAAATCATCGGTTCCATCGTCCTTCCACGCAATGGTATCCGCTTTTTATTTCGGCACTGATACAAAACTGTGATAGTAATAGCTTTGTATAGAACGTACTTAACTTTTTTTTACAAAATGGCTTCGTAGCCAGAAGACTTGCCGGTTGGCAAGAGTAATCCTTCGTTTTATTTCTGAAGAGATGTCGTTGTCAGATTTAATAGCGGTGGTGAGGAAGACTAAGTAACTTACTACCCAAAAGTTGAGTCTGTCAATGGTAATGTTCTGTCCAATTTGAAGATGTAGACATAACGTATTTGGGTCATTGCTAACCCAAGTGGGTCAGTGAGCAGTTATTCTACAGACGGATGAGGTTGGTAGGCACATCAAGCTATAAATATCTATTTATAGTTCGTCACTATGAATTCTGTCGTATGCGGCTTTAAATCGATTAGTAGGTAGAGTGTATCGATTCAGACTTCTTGAATTTTTGTCAGGATAAGACTTCTTCCCTTAGTCTGTTTCTTATAAAAATCTGCATCCAAATTGTCACTCTTTCTGTATTTATATCGTGGATTTGATTATATTTCCTTGATGTCAGTAATGTCTACTCTGTAGCAGCTTATGAATTCCACTAGTTATTCGGCTGTACCTATTCTGTTTATTGTCCGCAAATTCCAGATGCAAATACGTGAGTCGTTGCTCTTTTTCATTTATCATATGCAACATCAATAAAGCGAGTCCTTTTCGAGGGTCTTACTTGCTTTGTTATCATTTGTTTCCCTGAGTGGGGCTATGCTTATACATTCACCTGATGACAGTAGCGCGGATATTTATTCTGTTATATTGAACAGGGTTTGTACAGAGTTGCGTGTTTTTTTTTATGTTATCAACACTTGCACTTAAAAGTTTAGAAGGGAAATCCTGCTGGATGAGACCAATATCCGATGGTTAAGGAAAAAAATAAGCACAATTATGTGTAGTCAATGTCACATCTACTTACTTCCTATTTTAAAGCTGTTCAGTGTTCATTATTATTCTACAACACTCAACCATCCAGAATGTCCTATTCTTTCATTGTTCCATATAAAACATGAAATGTTTTTATTTTTACATAATATCCCATAGGGGTATAGTAGTTTTGATACATAGTCTGTAACATAGAGAAATAATTTAGGTAGACATACCTCACAGTAAATGGAGCGACTCAGAATCGCTAGCTGATTCGATTGAGCTATGGCTGTGTTTCCGTCTGTATGCAGCTCACCGGTTTTTAGGTCTTAAATTTTAAGGTAAGATAATGAAATTCGTTATATGCAATCCATGTACGCGCTGTTGGAACAAGTGTAACAATTTTCGAAATCCGTCCTCTGCCACGCCCACTTTTAAGAAAAACGGTCCTTTTTGTCAAACGGTACAGAATTTTGAAAACGTTTCTGGAGAAGATATTTAGAAAACCCTAATATCTAAATTTTATCCATACATTTATCCATTTCCTCGCTCACTTTGTGGGCGTTTGCTGTAAAAAAGTGTTTCGTTCAAATTTTAAAAAAATTTCGATACGAAAACATTAATATAGTTAATATTAACATTTTGTCCATAGGTCATTTAAACCCACGCCTATTTTTTTTGGGGGCGTTTTCCTACAAAAACCATTTGGAATTTGCAATAGGAAAATGTAGGTTGTTTCTTTGTCTTGTAAACAGTGATTTGACAAACTGTCTGTACAGTATGTTGTGACAATGTCATTTTTTTATATTAAATGGTCATAAAGCCAATTAATTTTTTTAAGTCTGTGTTGGAAAAGGGGATTAAACTAATCCGCTTCTCATATTTGTATATCCGATATCAACTGTATATAGTCACAATTTATGAAGTCAATCTATCTTTTTACCAACAACGTCAACACGTCAACACGTTTTTTAAAGTTCCATAGGAACCATGCAAAATAACATATCCAACCAGTATGTGCATGTTCACTCAACTGTCAAGAACATAATTTTAAATTTGCTTAAGTGTCTTGAGGGTATCAGCATGTGTCCCATAAATAGGATAAAAGCACAGACATTTAATATTGATTTTTTGTTGAACTCAAGTGTACTGCATTTTTGCATACAGGGTCTATTCATTCAATGAACAGTATCTGCTAGATTGTTGCAATGATTTGGGTCAATGTTAATGTATGCTCTTATGCTTGACCCTGTTGCTGACCTAGCTGTGAGCACTATTTATGCGACATTAATGTCTCTTTTGGTCTATTTTAAAGTACGTGCTTTTATATCCAATTACATTTGAAGGATAAATCCTCTTCTTACCTTTTATTGTGATACAGCTTAATATTTTAGCTGTCTTGTTGTGTGCGAGGATTTTATTGAGGTAACCTATAGCGCTCTTAGGGTCCATCGGTGATAAAATGATCTATCCTCGAGTATTTATCCATAGATCGGAGACACCTATTCCGATTTCAAAAAAGAAAAAAATCTAGAAATATTATGCGTCTACTTTATTTGAAGCAAAGTCTACAATGTCAAGTATGTATTGACAAATATGACGATTGCAAGACAGAACCAATTTATAATTTATATTTCAAAACCTAGCTTCTGCAGTCATTTGGGAAATAACTTTTATGTATGACGAGGTACACTGAACATTTTATGACGAATATTAATTTAGTAATTTCATTTTCGAACCAGACTACGGTATTATGGATTGTAGACAATATATTAAATGTAATCTCTAAAAATCTAGATTCTGTAGTCATTTATGAATCTATATCTCTGGCACAAATTAACTCAAACTTCGACATGAATAGATTTCTTAAAATTCTAACGTGGAATGCCAATGGTCTTTGGCAAAAACTTGGAAAACTTGAATTATATATGCAAGCAAAAGATGTCGACATCTGTTTAGAACCGATAGTAAACTAGTTAGATATGCAAGTATTGCCGAGCTTAAACGGGAAATACAGAAATTAAAGCCTAAAAAAGCTCCGGGTTATGACCTAATTACAGGAGAACTTCTTAAAATGTTGCCTCGAAATGCATTTACTAAACTCCTGTACATTGTAAATGCTGCAATTAGATTAGAATACGTACCAAGACAGTGGAAGGTCGCAAATGTGATTATGGGTCTCAAACCAGGAAAATCACAGAATGAAATAAAATCTTACAGATCTATTTCACTTCTTTCAATAATTTCAAAAGTTTTTTTTAAAGGATATTACTCGGTCGCTTACACCCCATTATTAATCAGAAACGCCATTTACCTGACCATCAATTTGGGTTTACAAGTAAACATTCGACTGTGGACCAAGTTCATCGAATTACTGATGTAATTGAGAAAGCTTTCGAAGAAAAGAAAATTTGCTCAGCCGTATTTCTTGACGTGTCGCAAGCCTTCGATAAAGTTTGGCATTGGTGCCTTCAATGCAAGCTAAGACAAGTTCTGCCTGAAAACTTATATAAAATCCTCGTGTCGTATCTTGAGCATAGAACCTTCCGTGTGAAACTTGGAAACGAATATTCGGATTTCAAAGAAATATTGGCAGGAATACCCCAAGGAAGTGTCCTTGGACCACTCATGTACCTCTTATTTACACTTGATATCCCACAAACAAACGATACAATAGTTGGCACGTTTGCTGACGATACATTTGTACTAGCAGGTGTCACAACAATAGAGGAAACAAATATGAAATTTAAAAAACGCTCTTAACGAGGTTAATGAATGGAAAAAGTCCTAACGGATTGCACTTAACGAGAGCAAATCGATTCATGTAGATTTTTCGTATAAACGGACAAACAGTTTGCTAGTATTTCTCAATACAGTTCGGGTCTCTTTTGCAAATGAAGCTAAATGTCTCGGAATGACACTCGATGCAAAATTTAAATGGAAGTCGCATGTAAAAGAGAAATGCGATGAACTTTAAAATAAATACAGAGAACTGTACTGGTTACTCGAAAAATATTCGAAGCTTAACCTTGATAACAAGCTGCTATTATACAAGCAAGTGCTAAAGCCGGTCTGGACATATGGTATTGTACCAGTGAAACTTTTGAAAACAAAATGTTAAGCACATTCGTCAATGCGCCGTGGTATATAAGGAGAGAAGATCTACGCATATATCTGGGTATTCCCGCGGTTAAAGATGAAACGAAAAATTTTGCACGAAAACATAAAAATCGTTTATTGGTACACGTTAACACAACGGTGCTTCAAATTCTTGACGAAACAAATTTATTGCGGTATCTTCAAAGAACTAAGCCCTTAGATTTGGCCCGATAATAACACACCGCGCTATAAATTGCGGAAAAAGCAGGAACTCTCACAGGAAAGTTACCTGACAAACATTCATTACTCGTGATAAAAAAAAGTGCTAGATAAGTTGCATACTTAGTTGCAATACAAATACAAAAAGGGTGGTGGTTTTAGTTAGGATTAAAGTCCCACACTACTTTCGGCACGTGCTCATCGTGTCTTTTGAGATTTCCACCAGCCCACGGAAAAAAAAATTAACTTACCCAACAATTCTACGTGGTAGTACTTTCACTCGTCTTCTGGGTTGCTTTGCTTTTGAGCTCAAAGGAAACTATTAGCATAGCCAGCTGCAGCCTCCTGTTGTTAAACTTCCTCATTTTCTATTCTCATCCCTTCGACGCATTGAATGTACGATTAAAGGCGATCTTTATATCTCGGAATTTTGAACATCCACTACAATTAAGGATTTTTGTCCTGCTAAATTCATACAACTATATAAAGGCGTTCCCAGTGGTTATGGCATGCAGGTCGTTCATCGAAATCTGTATATCTTTCCTTCTTTTCTATCTCACCTCAATCGTTGATTATATTTCGGGCATTACTTGAAATCTTCTCTAGAAGAGTTGTGGAAGGGTTAAATCAAATCGTCATAAAACTTGTGTGGCAGAGCTAAGGATTTTTATTTTTTCTAATGGCAAAGCATCATCTAAGCAACTAAGTAAATAGCTCAGGTTGGTGTATTTACTCATGATCCATAATATCGGTCTATCAAATTTTCAACGTTACGACTATTTTTGCATAAACAGCTTCTTCTTTGGAAAATTTCCAAGTTGCTTAAAAAATGTTTTCATGGATTCGTAAAAGCCCTGACCTGATGATAGCATTCACTGCCCGATTGGCGTATATTAATTGACATGATGCCAATTCAAAATCAATGACACGTGAATTTATATGGGCTTTGGAACTAATTATCACGGATTACAAATGCTTACCTTCATATAATAAATCTAAACTGCTGCCTTTCTGAGCTCCATAAAATCTTTAAACCTAATTACTCATGTGATTAGTATTTTTTTTTTGAAAAACATTTTTTTGTCTCTTTTTTCAACTAAAATTACCAGTCACCATTTCAATCACATTGACATATTTACCTAGCCCGGTAAGACACCCTCAAAACAGGCGCCATAACAAAGAAGTAAATTGATGAATGACCATTATGGCTGATAGATTGGGCACTAATCACGATAAGTTTCAAGAATTCAATGTCTCCATATCAGGTATCACATCACATGAACTCTTTGGTTTTAAGCTTTACTTTAAAAGTTGTTTTTGTATTTGTAATTTTAACTAAGTATATTAGTCGATCGATTATCTACTGATTTTTCTTTTTGTATTATCTATGACAACCGATAAAGATCTTCATTATAAAAATAAAAATTGATTATTGTGAATGCAAACAGCTTGACAGTTGATTTTCAGATATTATTTCTTATTTGTGGATATTTCTTTATTGATGATTATTAAATCAATTAAAAATGTATTTAACAAATACAAAATGTAAGTTATGTTGAGTTGTGGTTTGACGAATCGGATGACAAAAATCTTGAAACAGGATGTAGCTTTTGAGTTGGAGAATCAGTGTCAGTTAGGGCAAATAATATTGAATAATTTCAAGTAGGTTTTAATTACTCTTAGAAGAGTTTGTTAATTTTAGGCCAATCGTAATAAAAATAAATGTTCCCAATGTTTTTCGATTGAAATCATGTGCTTAAAAATTATAGAATGGGTATGAAAATTGAGCTCTGTATTGAGCTTCCTCATCTATTCTTCTTTTCCTGACAGTCCTGACAAATGTGCTTCATGTTTTGAAAATGGAATTGAATTGTATTGGATTTGGAATTTATTTTTTCGATATTTTGATTTTCTTGCAAATAATTTATTATTTTAGTATGTTTTCAATATTTTGATGAAAAATTTACGTTAATGTATCGTTAAGTAAACAATTTGTTCCCTTTAACTACAACGAAAGATTGTTTTATCGATGGTTATCGACCACACCTCCATACACAATACCAAACATCACAATCGATATTCGATCATCGATTAAGATCGAATGTCAATCGCTTGTTGACACTCGCAAGATTTAAATCCCATTGATCTACGCAATTTGAAAATCCATGTGTGAGATGGATGTGGTGAAAACTAAGCTTATAAATCGTATAAGAATTCTGATGGAAAAAGAAAAAATGTCCATTGTTGAGGACACTAATTATTAATTCACAATCAAAATTGAGTACAACTTCTTTCGCGGTCATTTCTAATTTATGTCTGACGTCTATGAACATTCAGTGACTACTTAAAATTGTACTTAAGCAGGCCTGCACCCGTTCTGCAGAATGAGTGTGTTCATTAATTCACAAATGAAGAAAGACGATTTGACTAGCGCAGATTTTCGACGTTTATGAAAACACCCTAAGCTTAAGGTTTACACCACTTTCGGAAATGACTGGTTTTCTGCCAAGTTGTATAAGGCCAGCATAGATGGCTTATGAAAGAGAATATATGAACTTATTTGCAAAAATTGGTCGGATAAAGGTATGCCTGAAGAATGGTAACCCTGAAAATCGTTTACCTTATATACAGAAAAGTAGATCCTCTAAACATACAATTGAAGAGGCCTACGTCTTCTCCATATCGCTTACAAGATCCCCATGTGACGTAATATGTAAACATCTGAAATCGCCCGTCTACTACACGATCGGCCCTATTAGTGTCGTAACTGATTAGTTCTTTAAACTTTTACAGATCCAGGAAAAAAGCCAAAAATGTCCAACTCGATACCCATTACCTGATTTTCCCATGACTGCTCTACGGCGATAAAGCAAACAAATCGGAAACTTCCGGCACTTTTCGTTGTCGATTGCGTTGACGGATTATTAAAGTCCAAATACGAACTAATGTCACAAATATGGCATGTATTTTTGTAATAAAAAATGCAGCACCAGATGTGCTGCATTGGTACAAAAAGTACACATTAACAAGGAAGTCTTATACAAAGACCAGCATTTTTGCTACACCTAAAGAAAAGCGTTGGACATGCTGCATGCTAAAATTCATGCGAGATATCCACCGGTCAAGTTAAATGCACATCTACCAAAATTTAATAGATAACGTAATAATCGTTCACTATTCAAAGCTGAAACTGCACAATATAACCCGCCTTCGCGTTCGATATCCTTTGCATTCTCACCTTCAAGAACAACTGCCATAGTAATGCACAATGAAATGCTGCAACTGCACAGGAAGATCCCCAAAAAAGCCTTAGTATAAACGACACAGTTGATAATAACTACCAACGATGGCACATTCATGTCGCTGCTCATTAATTACAAGAATATTCTTGTGGATATCCACACCTTAGTAGCTAGCCCATCTCAATGTATAAAGATAATTCAAGAACAGAGTCAATAAATATCTGCAAGCATCATCTAACAGCGCTTTTTGGGCGTTATAGTGTCGCCTTACTTGAGAAAAGTTCATAAAAAATAAATGAAAAAACTCCGAATAATTAGGAATATGTGATGACACTTTTTCAAATTTCAAAATTCGTAGCAAACCATTCCACTAATACAAATTATATTATAGACATACTAGACTTGCATATCTTCCATCATATCTCCAATATTAAGTATCAATTTCACTAAACATGAAGTCTGAAAACGTGACTTCAAGAACATAGCAAATACCCTTCCTTTGTAAAAATCGATTTTAACCTGCAGGAATAAAAATGAAACAACATTTGCACATTTTCCAGCAATTTTCTGTTTTTTTTTGTTTGTTGTTTTGTTTTGTATTATGAAAATTATTTTCTGTATAATATATATAGATTCTTGTCGTTAGGAATGAAAATACAATAAAAAAATTATTTACAAAAGTATCTATCCTCGTAGCGTTGACAATAGTCACATATTAGTTGGCAACATCGTCCATTATTAAATCGGCACCGACATTTCTCCACTTGTTTGAAGACGCGCGTTGTATAGCCACGACCGCAGCACAGATTCGAACAATTATCGGGATGTAAGCATTGGCGGTCCTTGGTCACCGAACAGTATGTTGGTGATGTCTCCAAATAGTAAAGTGTGGTGTACTGCGACTTTTGTTGCTTAAAATAAAGACGCACAAATTTCTGTTAGTTTGACAAATTCCATATCATTGAAGGTGTTGGGTTCTTACTTTTTTTCGTTTCGGTTTTTTCATTCGACTGCTGGGTGCCTCCCTTCGCATAGTTCTTATATTCGGAGCCTTTCGTACTGCGGTGTTGTACTTTTGTCTCAACAAGCCAGCAGTTGCATTGAAATCGGACAACTTCTTCCAACACGTCTTCATCGAACATGAGCCAGAGACCCCATGACATTTGCACTTGTCCTTCATCATGGATGAGACTGCTTCTATGCCCACCTAACAAAAATATCGAAAAAAAAAAGTTATATATCCATTTTAAGAGCTGTTGGATTTTTTTGCTTACCTCCGAGTCATGGCGTAAGATCTCAGACACCTCATCCCCATCACCCCCGCGCAGATCGAGGAAACTTCGGGTGACCCGCTTACCGTGTTTGAGATTGTCATTGCATCCGCCCCACTGAAAGTCTTGACTAGCTTTGTTTTGTTTACGAGGCCCACAGCTGCATTTCGTCATTCGGCCCTCGGCGCATGCTCGCGCTATGGAGTGTGTCATAGCGGCTGCCGTCAGGGCGTGCACAAATGCTGTCTCTTTGTAGAGTTTCTTAAAAATATTTCGTTTGCCGCGTATTTCTATTGAGCAATTCCAACGGTCGTAACGGAATTGATCTTCGCAATGTGATGTCGCTAAACGTCTAGCCTCCCGAATTGTGTCGGGCAGGCCGAACTCCTTTCGACATTGATGGTTTTGTCGACGCGTCGCTACCATATATCTGCATGGACCCGGCACCTGTCCATTCGAACTGAACACAGCCATTACAGTGTGTTCCGATATAAAATGTTCACTGCAAGGAAGGAAAGAAAAACGTTAAAAATATTTTTTTTTAGTTTGAATAAATGTAACGAATGTTTTTGTTAATGGATGGCTCCTCAAACTGTTGGCGTGGTAAGTAATTCGCGGGTTGCTGTCTTTGAAGGAAAATTTATTTCAACATGGAGGTTAATTGCGAAATACTTCTATTAGGTTTGTGGATGAGCTGTTCCCAGCATAGGCGCATTTAGGTTTATGTCTTCGATACACCAATGTGTTTACTATTTGACACAAGAGGGCAGCGACTTTTGGATTTCAGTTAATTAACGAACAGAGTTTAAAAAATGGTTCCTTGAGTGACATACAAAGGCAGACAAAGCAAGCACAAACCAAAACTAAAGACTTAATGCAATTTTGAGATAGTAAAACAGCGCAGAGCAGAAACGGATTTAAATACGTAACTAGTTAGTTATTAGTTAAGCAGTTGAACAAATGCGTTGCTGTAAATGCCCCAAAGAGAGATTTCTAATCCTAATTGTGTTAATTGTTGAAAAGGGGAAAAATTGTTTTTTGTGATTACGCAGACATATTCTAACAATTTTTAAGCAATTGAGAGCATCTTTCAAATGTAGACTACTACTTTTATCTCCGTTCCACCACAGGACAATTATTCACTATTGGTATTCCTCTTCAAATCTAATCTGATGAAACATTTCCTTTATATTAGCGTGTACGGTTTCTTCCCGTTCCCAAAATTTGAAAAGGCCTGCGTGAATACGAATAATTTTAACCAGATGGTTCTTTTGGAAGCATCACTCCAAAACTACAGTTGTCAAATTTCGCTTAACTAGTTTGTGCTTCGTTATATAAAGGGCGTGAAGTTGTCTTAGCTTTTTGATTCAAACTCGATGTTCATACCAATAATGCAGACTGCCATTAACAATCCATGCGAGTAGACTCCATCTTTTCCATGACACTGACCATGACTCAATAAAAACTGAGTTTGGTCCAATGCATTCAATATCATATTCTTCTTATCGCAATCATTTATGTATGCGTGTGTACTTCTTGCACGATGGCGGGACCTCCCGTTTCATGCCGAATTCATACCAGTCGGTTGATTTGTCAGATCCTCGCGAGAGGAAGTAAAAAATCATTTAGTTGTTGCTACGACCTTTTGCGCGGCAGGTCATCGCGCTAACCATCGCAACTCTGAGGCCACAAAATATGTTTATATATTGGCATAATCTAAAACGTGACATCCTTAACATACTCATACTCATGGACAGGAATGTTATCGCTATCACGAGATTTCGTACAAAAACTCCTGGCATGTCCTTGATATTTGAAAAATCAACCATATAGATCGCATTGTCACATATGCAGAACAGGACTCTAGTGTCATGGATGATCGAACTTTTTAAATATACGTGTTTTTTACGTGTTTCAAGCCACAAAAAAATATTAAGTGCTATAACCATTTATCGTCTATATTTAACCACTTATTTTGCGAGCCTTTCAACGACATAAATGTATTCATAGGGTAGACGGAAGAAAGGAAGGCCCCGACATTAATAGCTAACACAAGTGGAAACCGACATAAAGTGCTTAAATGAAGGCAATTAGTAAAGGCCGGAGTAAATGAAAATGCATGTTGCTTGAGTTCCTGGTTCACTCTTGACTGCGTTCGCACACATGTAGATGCAGACCTATCCGATGGAGTGTAAATTGAGCAATATTACAAATATATACAAAATACGAAGTTTACATAGATTCTGTATTTCATCACTAGGAAGTTTGCGATTAGATCAACCAACTACTGTTTCTAATAACCATCATCTCGCGATGAACTAACAAATCAACTGCCACAAAAATGAATTTTAATTCATCCATTCTGAAACATTTTAGGTCCGACTGTCGTGCAAATAGTATACATACGCACACATAAATGATCTTGTCAAATAAAATTTCCATGAATTATAGAAAAGCCCATAGGGCTCTAATTATAGCGATCATTGAAAAGCATAATTGGAAAACAAAACATGGTTGAACTGATATTTCACTTGGAATGTAGGCAATTGAAATCATTGGAAAAAAGGGAAGAATCAGATATTAGGTTATTCGTATTTATTTTTGTTATATTTTTCGGTTGCGTCTATCTTATAAACAATTTCGCGACAATCCAAAAAGTCATAGGGAAAACGATGCAAAATGTTGCACAAGCCAGCGCACATAGCTTTCACATCAAGCCGAAAACTAAGTTTTCGAAAAAAAACTACTTGACGCTTACATACCGAAAAGAGAGCAGGCTTCGCTTGACCTTTCAATACAAACAAAGCCAGACATATGCGTTAATTTATTTTTAAATAAAACTTGAAGTCAAAAACAAGTTTTAGTTTTTAATAAGAAATAAGAAAGATAATTTAAAATGAAATTAATTGTTTGCAAATATGAAAAGCTATTTTACGGTTCGGTGTGAAAACCATGTAAGGAGGGTGCTCTAATCTAATTTCTTCAAATTTAACGAACACAAGAAAAAGTGACTCCCCGAAGCTAGTTCGGACACCACCCATGGAGTTTTAAGTCTCCACTACATCCAAAATCTTTCCTATCCTCTCTTTCTTCCCCTTCCCTAACGCTCGTGCTATGGTAACATATAAAAGGGTATTCATAACCCCTTGAGTACGTGTAAATTATAAAAAAAAAAAAAAAAACTACTGTCGTTCAAAGTTTTTTCTTCGAAAAGTCTAACGTACCAAAACCCCATTGCCTTGTATGTACTCTAAATCCTCAATTTGGATGCGCGCCTAAAAGTGTCCGTCACTATGGAGAGTGGCAGAAATCTAACACATTTAGTATCTAGTGGCCTTTCTTGCGGGATCTTTACAGTGTTATGGCGTAGATTTAATTTGAGACCTGCCGAAAGTTTTTATTCGTTCTGGAAGGGCCCACAAAACTTGGTTGACAGAAAAAAAAACACTCCAAAATCCGTCTTTTATCTCATTTTGCCCCAGTGAATAAAATCCTCTGTTCATTCGCGGTTTATTCCATTTTATGGCTACAACTTGAAATATGATCGGCACTTACATCAACCATCATAACAATGTCTGATTACACTTAACTTATCGCACACATCTATCTAAAGAGACCACCTACTGTGGAAGAAATCCACTAAAGTGGAAAAATTGTTGGCAACCTATCACGCCACAAACTACTCTCGAATCTCGATGGCTAATTTGTCCAGACCATAGAGTTTGTGTGCTCCATCTAGCGCACATACATGCAAAAAAAAGGAAAGGGAAAAGCACATTAGCAAAACCGTAATTAACGCAAAAGAAAACAGTAAAAGTAACTAAATACGAAGAAAGACTGACGAAGTGATTAGATCAAATCTTAGTTTGGCCATTTTCAATTGAAATTTATCGATGAAATCCGAATTCCATCGGGATGCCATGCTCCATGGACCGTGGTGTCGAGCTCCCGTGGCTAGCCATCGTGACTTTTATTAGAGTTTGTTTAATAATTAATTTTGCATTTTATGTGTGAATAACTTTGTTGATTTTGTTGCAAATTGCCGAGGGGTAGTTGTGCGCATCGCAGGACTGAATGATATTGTGCGGTGGCGTCGGCTAGGTAAGGGAAAAATGATACGAAATCGGCGGAAAGAGTCGCTCACACAATGTAAGGGTGAGGGCTGACGTTTTTGTTTTGCATTTGAATTGACTATGTTTCTATAGAGAAATCAATAGCCTACGGGGCTAACATAGGTAAATACAGCGAATTGAATTGAAATCAATGTTTGCATTGGATTAACCGTATAAGCCTGTTGTTAGTTAGTGTGTAATTCCATGTTCAATGTACGTATTGTACCATTTCCGAAGCTAATTTGAGGTGAAAAACGATTTTCAATGAAATTTGATTCCTTTGCATATACGAGTGCGAGTACAAGTACGAGTACTCAAACGAATGTAAACATGCATGTAGAAGATGGGCTGGAAAGTCAGCCTGGTATACCGGACAAAAGAAGACCTACATATTTGTTTCCTTTGTGGAAGACGATCACGTTTGTTTAATGCCAGTTAATACGATAGTAATTTAAATAACTATAAAGAGGAGCTCAATGGGAATAGTTGCTTGCCCATGCTGGAATATGTAGGAGTGCGGAGTGCCGCAATTGCAAAAAGATACACCAATACTTTTTTTTAGATTTGATATGATATGGCAGCAGACTATGATTTTTGAAGGTCAGGAAAATTATTTTTTCCACAATATTTTTTTTATTGAAAGGGAACCGGAACCGGGTTCGGGAATTTTGCAAATGTGTTACATTTAAAAATTAAAATTTCTTCATAAAGTATAATGCGCCGGCTCCAAATCTGTAACTGGCGCCGAAATTGTCGCCTCGCAATTTGTCAACACCAAAATACACGGCGTGTAATGAAAGTCCCACCCTGAAGGGAAATGATGACATGTACATGACGACTACACAATTCGAGAGATTTATTTACTTTTGTAATGATATTTTTATTAATTGCCAGAATTCCAGATCCAACAAAAGGGGATTTTCTGAATTCTGTCAGTTATAGAGAAAAAGGTCTCTTTAACATAACGTTCCTTCATCCGCTTTTGATACGGCCCATGCTTCGGCTGTGCCAGCACTGGGTTGATTAGTATCTTATAATTGGGTCTCCTTACCAGTTCGAGTGAGGGATTTATTACAAAATTGCTATATAGGTAAATAGAAATCTAGTCGAAATCCATAGAACCCAAGTATCGAGTCACTCAAGCCCTATTTAACAACTTATAGGCGCTTGCAGGTGGCGCAATGGTTAGTGCGATGAACTGCCGCACAGAAGGTCCGGGTTCGATTTCCAGCCGTAGCAACACCTAAATGATCTTCACTGGCCTTCCTCTCGTGATGATCTGACAAATCATCCGAGTAGTATCAATTGTCATGAAAAGCTTATCTCAACTTAGCCGTTCGGAGTCGGCATAAAACAGGAGGTCCCGCCATCGTGCTAAGAAGTAGGCCCTGGGTACTAACGAGCCTGTTGCGCCATAAATTTATTTTATTTTTTAGGCGCTTGCCAAACAATTAGGCATACGCTAAGTATGCAACAAAATTGCCTGAAGGGACTGAAAACGGAATGGAAGTTTCAATATCCTTCGCTAGTATATAGACAAGAACAAGTATATTCTACTCCTAGAAGAATTAAACGTGATAACTGATTTGCTGTTTTTTTTTCTTCATTTTTCAACTTGAAGATCGGGCATGTCAAGAAAAGTTCTTTGAGGCTCATGTTCCGGATAGCTCCACTTTCGTAAGTAAGATTATAAATGTGCTAAGCGCTGCCTTCTTAATTTGGCAGGTGATGAATTGTGTGGCTGAAGATTACCACTGCCAAATTAAAAGTTATCAGTGTCGATACAAGCTCATTGGTTTGTTGACAAATAAATATTGATAATGCAGAATTTTCTTTGTCTTGCAACAATTGTCTAGAACCGAATAGAGTAAATAAACCGCCAGCCTAATTGACAAAGCAAAAGTAGCGTCTTAAATGTTGCCCAAGAAGCGCAATGTCATAGATTTTGAGACGAATCCTCGGCTATTCCGCTTTTAATTTCGAAGCTATGATGATATTATTATAGTACCTGAAAAGGCCGCCTTTTTCACTAGAAAACTGCAAAGGTCTATGAGTCCTAGTCAATGAAACCAATTAAGAAATGTTTGATTATACGGTATCATGAATGACCACAATATTTGTGACAGAACAAGGCAGGATCCAAAAGGTTGTTATCCTCTAACCGAAGAAGCAAAAATGGACTTGATCGAGATCAGAGTGATAATATTGGTTTAGGAATTATGATCCAATGAAATTAGAGACATGTCATACGACTTTATTTTATTACCTATTCTCGGTTTAGGCGAACCCATAACGCTCCAGGAGCGCCCTGAGGTGATGCTTGCAGATGTTTAAAAACTCTGCTCTTGATTTGGTACAGATTGTATATTTGTTGAAATACGTCATCTGAAAGATGATTCCATTGCTTGTTTGTTCTGTGACAAAATTAATTTTGGTATTGGGTTGTTCACTTTGTTGTAAGATGGACAAAGCGATACCGAAAGAAGGGACAAGGTGGAGACACTGAAACTATACAAGGATTATCAGGAAAGAACATATGCAAAGTAGGAAAAACCAATTTTTAGTAAATTTCACTTTTTTAATTAAATTTACCTTCAACGGTACGATGTAACTTTTAAAAAAATAAAAAAATCCATAGTAATATTTTGTTTTAACTTTATGTTTATATCTACGTGCTACCTAATAAAATTACTCACTAGGAAGTACAAAGCCATCACGAAAGTAGGTAATAACATTAAAATTAACATTACACACTACCGTAAAAATCTATAGTACCCCACTTTGAAGTGAGTCGGAGAATTTTTCATAGAGAACTCCATTCAGATGCAAGTCTCAAAGGATATATTTTATAGCCAAATACTTTTCCTGTAGGTGATAAGTGACATGCTCCGCGCCGCCGGCGTTCGTATAATACAGCGGCACAATTCAAAGGGCCTTTACATCTTACCCCAAAGAACTCTCGTCTCTCGGGTAGGTAACGCTTTCTCGCTTTCCCAAAGAATCAGGGATACTATGCAATGCATCCAATAAATCTATTTTTAGAAAATGCAGCAAATATTGTGGTGCTGAAAATAAATACGACCAAAACAAGATAAATAAACGAAACCGCTGCAAACAACTTCACCGCCCAAATTCACATCGAACGGACCCGGTCGCGGGTTGACAGGTGCCGGTCGGTGTATGAATTTCTAACAAAAGTAAAACGTTATCGAAAAATTAAGCACTAGAAAAAGGCGTAAGCTCATAAATCGTGGGGGTTTAAAAAAAACGATCTTATATAAAAGTTGATGACTCATTCCAATTTTCATATCCTCCTGTAGGAGTTTTTTTTTTGGAAATGTATCTTTGGTCTTGAAAGACTTTAAATATACTGGCAATTGAAATCGGTGTTAGCTTATATGTACGATCATCTTAAATTAGATTCATGTCAGATTGCAACTTTTTCCGAAAAGGTAATATTACATTTAAGATGTCTATGATTTGCAAACTGAGAAGAAACATACAGTGCTTTCAGCTACGGATTTATTTTCGTACCCTAATTGAGCCAAATAGAGAAAAAGGAGAGCAACGCAAAGTGATAATATGTAATTCCTGGGTGGTGAGTTTCTTGATATGTTGTTAAGATGTGATCGTGCAATAATTATTTCTTTCATCTTGTAAGGAGATACAAATAAAAATATTGTAAAAAGGAATTAAATATCGGGGATAAAATGTATATTCTATATGGACTAGAACCTAGGTCCTATTGGTTTCCTATTGTTTCGTTACAACAAAACGGACCCAAATTTTAACGCCGATTCATAACAGAACACATTGGCTATTGGAGGTTTATTATCAGGTTTTATATAATAATTCATGGAGGTATATAGGGGATTTCAGTTCAGCTTCCCTTTAAAGGGGTGTAGTATTTCCTGAGTAATTTCCGAAAAAATACTAAAGGTCACTATCTCTGGATTTCAAAATATTTAATAAGGATGGCAATGAAGCAAAGTATTAAGTTTGTTGGTCAGTCCTTCAGCTCTTTCAACTTTGTTGGTTTGTTTGTATAAAACAACATAATTCATAAAAAAAATAAATACAAGGCGTCAAATCGCATAAGCGAACATTACTTTCCATAGATCATTTGTTTGAGCAACTGTGTTGCATGTCAACATTTATTGTAAAATAAAAATACCTCATACATACATTTTTTAAAGTTATTCAATATTTACATACCTACATCTAAGATTCTAACTCTATTGATGTTACCTGCGTTTTCATCAGAAACTTTCTCTTTCACTGCGAGGGAAAGCTCAAATATCAAGCATGCGAGAATATGACGATTTTCATAATTTTCCCAAATTATATAAAATGTTAAAATTCATATCGGTTATTGATGTTAAGATTTAAAAAATAAACATTATGAGAAACGATGATTGTATGAACTTCTATTCCGATATTCGAAGAATATTGGTGTCCATGTGAATTGTAACGATGTTTCATTATTGGGCAAAACTGAAAATTATGTAAGAAATAGTTGAGCCAAAACTTATAATGTGGAATACAATATTCTTTTTTATAAAGGGTGATTCGATAAGACCATACTGACTTTTTTTTATATACAAAAAAAAATCAATGTGTGTATTGAGAAAATCTTTATTTGAGGTGTTAGTTCACGATATTTTATTTATAAAGAGAATTTTCTTCAAATGTTGCGCACAAATAACTCTAAAATGGTCTATTCTGTGGATCCAATTTTCTATTAGTCTTTCAAGCATATCTTCCAGTATTCCATTCCATAGTATCGGTTTAATAAACAAGAGATTTCACATATCCCCATAGAAAATAATTTCCTATTGTCGAATCACACGATCTTTTCGGTCAATTGAAAAGAGCATTTCTTAAGATGATGTTTTCAGAAAACGCTACCCGTCATCCTGCTGAAACCACAAGTAGCTACCCCAACATCTTGAATTTGTGGGTAAAAAAACTACATTGATCAATGCTCTGTAACGATCTCCATTGATAATAACAAGCCCTCCTTCCGCATTTTTAAAGAAATATGGCCGCCTACCCATTTTTGGGGATGTATTGTTGGATTATGACAATTTTGCTTACTACCGTAGCCTAAAAAAAAATCTTCGTCGCTAAAAACAAGGCACACAAATCGAAATTTAAACGTAAACCAAAGTCAGTCGGCTTCAATTTTTCAACAAGCTGTATTTCATACGCTTTTAAACCAAGATCACCCTTCGAAATAGGCTACAATTTCCCATAGGAGGCGCCTGAACCTTGAGAACGGCGCGCGGCGTTAATCACAGTCTTTACGAATACTCTCTGATACGTATTCTAGGCACTCTGGTTATTGGTGATGATTTTATGAATGCGTACAGTTAGACAATTATGACGAACAAAATGTGGTCGAATAACTCTACAAATTTTCTTTAACCAAGTACTGATTTTGGAAATCAGTTTCCACAATTAGTAAGCGTTGTTCCGGCGTAAGTGTATTCAGGAAAAATGGCAACACATACTGAACACAAACTTCATGCAGGCGAGCTAGTTGAATTTTTTTTATAGAAAAAAGATTGTAAATGGGCGTCCCATAATTCACGCAAAATTTGAATTTTGCGACAATTAATAGTACTGTGTTGCCAACGGAAAAGAAGATAACAATGTGACATCTGACAGTTTGGGCTTAGTAAAAATGGAGCGCTTTACGAAAAAACAAAGAATTTTCATTGTTGAGCAATACTCTAAGAAATAATGAAGGTTTGTCAGTTAAGGTCGCAACTTTTGTACAAAATATTGCCATCATATTGATTTTAAACCATTAACTGTGAAGAGAATCATTGAAAATTCAGAGATACTGGATCAATTAATAATTTTAGACACTATTTTTAGTGTCCTGTCAAAAATCGTTGAACAGAAAACATCGAAGCAGTTCGCGGGAGTATTGCTGATAGTTCAGGAATATCAATTTAATACCGAACTCAAGAATTGGACATATAGAGAAGCTCTCTAAAGCGAATTCTCACGAAAGACTTGCTTACAAAGTTAATTTGACTCAATAACTCAATTATTTTTCGAACAAAATCATCTTCAGTGATGAAAGTCATTTTCATCTTGATGGCTTATTTAATTGTAGCATTTGGGGTTCAGAAAACCCACTATTAAATGTTTAGAATTAGATGCGTCCACAACGCGCGGACCATTCTTCTTCGAAAAGGCGGCTGGTCAGGCAGTAACAATTAATTGTGTTTGTTATATGGTGACATGGTAGCTCAGTTTTTATTGCCTAAATTACAAGATATGGATGTGAACATCATTTGGTTTCAACAAGGCGGTGCCAAATGTCTTACAGCAAGAGAAAAAAATCCATTAATGCATAAGTCATTTCTTAATCGTGTAATCGGCACATTCAGATCGTCAGATCTAACGCCATTGGACTCTTTTCTTTGGCTTTTTTTTAAAAGTTCTATGCAAACAAGCCGGTTGCCCTCAACTGTGTATTAATGAAATTAAGCCACAATTACACGAAACGATCATAGAAAATTTCAATTAAAGAGAACAAATCAATAAAAAATTTAGCTTTCCAATCTATATTTTCTATCAAAATACAATTTTGCGTGAATTATGGGACACATTGAAAACGACTAGACCGATATGACATTTTTTCAAATGTTGGCTATAATTCATTAACAGAGAAAAACATTAGAAAGAAGTCGCGACATTGGTGATTACGATTATTACCAATACAAGGCATATCTGTCGGAACAGCTATTAGTTACATACATAACATATATATATATATATTCAATTTAACAAAGAAATTGACTATTTTTTGCCGTGGTAAAACTGTTCAAATTCACAATTAGATTATTTCGTTGCGATTTACCTCATTTCCCAATCAGATTCACATTTAAAATTTAGGTAATTGACACAAATTAATCGAACGAAATTAAATTAAATCCAATTGAAAAGCGTCTCTGCAGATGTATTGTTCAATTGTTATTGTTATATACATATTTCCTTATAATATTCACAGAAGTCAACTGTTAAAGCAAACTCGGACACCTTATTGTTTCCCACGTAATTGCGTCTTAAATCAAAAGCTTACTTTACCCATTTCAATTTACTACGCTGTATTTTGTTTCACAGTGACTTTTTTTAGAAATGCATAAACTAATTGAGTAAATGTGACCAAATCAAATGCTTGCATTAAAATACGATTTGGTGACACTTTTATTAAACAAAATTCTAAGAAGTATGTGGGAAACCGAAATATTCCTTATCTTATTCGGTGACACAATAAATAAACAAGAAATTTCTGTAATTGGATTCAGCGGTTAATTGTGTCGAACATTATATATTTCTGAGAGACGCAATCAATTAGATTAATGTGTTATTAGATTGATGCGTAGTCGTAGAGCTATGTAGCTTTCTTTTTATAGCGGCAGTCATTTTCCAGGTGTTGGTTGTAACTCAAATTACACATCAAATGTGTTTATTTTTAACCTCCAAGTGCTAACCATCGGGTACTGGTCTCATCCAAGTGTATTTGACTTGCTAAATGATAAGTGCTATGCTAGTTTTGATAACAAGACGAAAAACAGCAACACTATAAATAGCCTGGTAAGAATGGCAAAGAATGAATACCCAGCCTGCTGTCCCAGGCGAACCTAGACAAGCTGCTTAGACATATTCGGACAACAGGTATCTTAATAACTCATATGGTGGCGGACGAACCGAGAGGCCAACGGCAGCGCTCAATCCTGTAGTGGGTACTGACGGACCCGTGTCCTAGAAGTATCTAATAAATTGGAACTGGTCCTCCAGGTTAGAAGTTGTGCTTTGGTTTAACTACCCACCGATTAAAAAAAAACTATATGTTACGAAGCAACCAATATCCTCGGAAAGGACAGATTTTATTCTTGACGACCCTGCTAAATGAAACTAAACGAAAAAATGTGCTAGGTTTCTCGTGCCTAGGCCGTACGAGGCCTATATGGCTAAGCTGCAGGTGAAGACGAGAGCTGCCTTTGAGCTCTCTAGGCAAAGAAGAACGGATGAACACCGTCTTTTCAGGAATAAGAAAAAATAGCAAGCAAAGCGCGCGATCGAGTTTTACCAAACTGTTAAACGTCAAAGCCAAGGATACAAGGCTCGAACAGTATTCTGTCTAGATGAATAAGTAAATATCGTACTTGAGACGAATGGAACTTCAGCATCGTTAGTCCGATCCACAAAAAGGAGACCCTCTGAAATGAGCCAACTACAGAGGCATAAGTCTCCTCAACATCGCCTACAAGATCCTATCTGCCGTAATATGTGAACGCCTGAAACCGTATACCAACAACCTGATCGGCTTTTTTCAGTGCGGTTTTAGGCCAGGAAAGTCCACAAGCGATCAAATTTTCACACTTCGGCAGATCCTGGAAAAACCAAAGAAGTTCAAATCGATACCCTTCATCTATTCATCGATTTCAAAGCCGCATACGAAAGCATTTATAGAGGCGAACTATACAGAACCACGTTTAGTTTTGGTATACCGCCAAGCTCGTCCGTTTATGTAGGATGACTATGAGATGATGTAGGATGGTGTAGAATGATGAAGAATTCTCGCTGCTTCCTCGGGGCCGGAAATGATCTCATCGACACATTCGATAGAAAAAAATAATTTAGACAAGGCGATGCGCTGTCATGTGACTTCTTCAATCTGATTCTTGAGAAGATTGTGCAAAACTCATAAGCCAAGAACAGATGCACCATTTTCCAAATATATTGCAACTACTAGCATTCGCCGACGATATTTACATCATTGGTAGGGATTAACTTGATTTCATAGCCACGTTTGCAAGTATAGATAAAAGAAGCGGCAAAAATGGGTTTAGCAGTAAATGAGGGTAAGACAAAGTATATGCTGTCAACACGAAAGAACACAACATCGACGAATTAAACAGGACGTCAACATTGACGGATATAACTTTGAGGTAGTACGGGACTTTGTCTACCTCAGCTCCGCTATTAACTCTGACCATCATCTCATCAGAAATTAAACGAAGAATTACTCTTGCCAGCCACTGTTACTTCGAGCTAAGGAAGCCGCTTGGTCAAAAAAAATCCGCATTGGACGTTTAAGATGGTACCCCGGCTGGCAGAGTCTTCGATTCCCAGCCAGACGTCGGACGAAGTACAGGAAGACCTCGCCTCAAGTGGCGCGCACAACTAGAAACCGACATCAACCAACTTGGAGTGCGCAACTGGATGCAGTTAGCTAAGTACCGGGTTAGTGGGGAAGCATGTTGGTTGTGGAGCAGGCTCATTCAGAACAGTAGCGCCACTTAAGTAAGTAAGTAAGACATTTTTCAGGTACTGTAACTTAACCATACAATAACTCAGATTCGAATTTTGAACGGTCATAACTTGTTGTGCTTATAACATCGCTTGTTAAATATTTCAATTCTAATATTCGATTTGCAATTCGGCTGGCGATATACTGTTCGGTTCCAACATTAGACAAAATCCTCCAATAATAGGATTCAGTTAATACTTTTCTCGTGGCTGATCAAACTTTTAGCCCCAAATTGTTGTTCGCTTTTCTTTCAAAATCGGCTATTTTTTTGGTGAAAATCCCTTAAGAGAGTAAGCATACGTCGTAGAGTGTTCAAAAGTGTTCAAACTGTTTAATTAATTCCTCATTTCTCAGTCGACAAGCCAACACGACGCACACTCAAAAAATATAGTATCGGTAAAAGTATCTTACCGTAGCCATACGAAATTGTATGAGTTGGGGTCGCATAATAATAACTTGTTAACATGGTAATATTTATTTTATAAAAAAGTACGAACAAGTTTTACGAACCCATTGGTGTTTGTTACTTTTTAAATCCTAGTAACAAAAAATAATAAACTTTAAATAATTTTTTTTTTTTGTTAAATGCGTTTTTTTATTAAAATTTCTTTCAGTTAAAAACACACTACCTTTATATATAGAATTTTATTTCTCCAATTTCTCAAAAATTGCTTTAAAGATTTTGTTTAAAGTTTTTTGTTTTAAAAATAACTGCATGTCCAGTTTTCCTGAAAACTCGAATAACGAATATATTGGCCAAATTTGAAAAATCATCAAACTCTTATTACTAGACGATACAGGTGAATAAAATTATTAAAAACGAATATTGCGATTATTAACAATGCCATATATAAGTTTTAGAGTCTATTTTTTTAAGTCGCTTGACGGAATCGTAAGTTTTGACCAATAACGAATAATCACAATTTTCTGCCGCATGTACACTTTCACGGATTTCCTTCATTCAATTAAGAGTTCTTATAATCATAATTTAAAGACGATTACCTTTAAATGCTCCGGATGGGACTACAAAAATATAAAACCTTTGCGAGAGAATACAATACAGCTGACAGCTTTTTAAGAGCTTTAAATGCGTTATTAATCCCTTCCTTATTCGGAGTTATTGTGTGTAATCGGAAAATTTTGTACTCGGATGCATGAAAACTCAAACAAACCTCGTTGCACAATCAAGGTTTAAGTTAGTCCTTATTCGAAATAAGCATTATAAGTGAAGCGTTGACAGTGAAGACTTAATCATATAAGTTTTTCATTGTCAACGCTGCACTTATAACAGTATTTATCTCCCTATCGCGAAATTTGAAATGTAAACTCGAAGGTCTTTGGGCTCTACAAGCCACCTCTAACTGCATATGTCAAACTCTTTTTGTTTAAATCGTTCCTATTTCTCTAATTCTTCCCCTGTCCCATGTCCATCTACTTAACCCTAAACGAAACAATTGAAATCAGGTCTTGAATAGCATTTCCATGATTGAATATAACTAACTCGACTCTTATCAACTATTCATATTATAAACAATCCTGCTCTTGTGTTAGATGTTTAAACTTAAGATTAGCGAAAGTATTTAAAAAAAATCGACCAATATGCAAATTAAAGTCAAATAAATATTTTTTTCGCAATTTGGCAATTTTATTTTCTTAGCCGAAATACCTAAAAAATGTCAAATCATCCTAACGATAGTACAAATTTCAAATCACCTTGCGCCTTAATAAAGTGCGATTCGAACAGTCGAACGGGAAATTCAAACCCCTTAGCGGGAAGTTAGCAAACCACGCTTGCAACTGTTCAGAACCCAGGTACTGTATGGTTTGCTTATAACGGAACTGACCGAAGGCAGGTCAGTGCAAATCAAGCGGTTAAACCCAGGCGAGGGATAAAACCTATAAGCGCTACACACCGCAAAATTATAAAATAATATTCTACTTACTCTCGTGCTTCCCATTCTAACCCTTTTCACTACACCCAAAATCTGTTACTTTATGCGAATGTAAGTGCGATGTACTACTCAGCTCGGCGGTCCCTTTTTCCAATCCCGAAAGTTAAAACAAGTCTTTTGAATTACCCCACCTGTAGCGAAAGTCTGACACAGTAGTATTAGCTTAAAATCGGCGATTTTTTTAAGGATGTGACATTTGGTTGCCTTGACACATTACCTTATGTAATTACTTACATACAGAACCGAATCCCAACCCATGCTGTGGACGGTGAAAGGTCAAAAGTGAACAATTGTGAAAGATATTTATTAAAATGTTGTTAAAAAAATTGGAGATTTTTGCGATTCGGAAAGTAGTGAAATAGAATATGTCATACAATTAGTTTTATTTTTTTATATGACTTCATGAGTATCTACTATTGCAATTTTCTATAAAATGCGAATTCGATTCTAATTATATTCTTGACATCTACTCGCAAAATACGAAGTGTGATGAATTTCTTCGAGCAAATCCGATAGCCACCGAAGTAAACAACTATAGTATTCCAATCATAGTAGCAACTAAAATTCCGATCCTTCAAAATGTGCTTTACTTGTCCTACTCCCAATATTTCAACTCGACAGTACGCATTCGGTAAAAAACTGAAGGTCTTGCAAAAAGCACACACATAAATGGTTGTGAGGAAAAGCGAGGCTCAAGGCCCTAACAAGCCTGTTACGTCAACCAATTTATAAACAAATCTCTAAATTTTCAATTTCGAATGTCAAGGGTAAACAAACAACCCTTAGCTTCCCTCAAGAATGTTGTAATACTGCGAGTTTGTTCTCTATAGCAGCTTGATAGCTCTTTGCAGCATTTGTGCATTGAAAAAAAAAAAACAGGTTAACAGAAGCTTAAGACGATTTCTTCGAAAAAAACATCCTAAAATTCGGAAAAAGTCTTATTGTCGTGAACTTGGATTACTTAGCAATCTCACAAGCCTCTACCCCCTCTTCAAAATTTCTATTAAAAATGTTTAAAATTTTTTCGCGATATTTGATATGGTGTAGTGACGTTTAAAATTTTAATAATGTGCCTGCATTTTGCTCAGACTAATTCTCAAAAAACTCCTAGTCACAGCAACCGAATATGCTCATGTGATTGATGGATCTCGATCCATCAGGTGTCCAAATCCTCAAAAATAACGTATTGTTTATATAAAACGAGCAACGCTCAATTTTTATTTTCTCTTAAATTACGTCTGAGAGTACTCGCACCTATTATCACATGCCTTCAACAAGTTTACACACCAATCTACATATCAATTGAATGTCGATCAAAATGTTTTCAGGACATTTTTTTTTGTATTTTTAACATTTTCGTGTTCTAGCTTTTTTGTTGTGCCCTTGTTTTGTATTGTGTGTGTGTTTGTGGGATTTTATTTCGTTGTCGGAGCCAAAATCAACACAAACAAAGCCAAATCCAAGCCACAATAAACTAACAAAAAAAAAAAAACACAACAACAGCATGCTCTCTATAGATACGTGTATCTATGTACGTATATTTACAAATGAGAACCACGAGTTAGAAGACGTCTTGAAAGCAAGAGACGAGGCGCGCTGTTACTGCTGCTGCGCTGCTGAACGATGCGTATCAATCAACAGTTCAACATGTACACAACATATGATCGATGTTTAGCGATATAGACCGTTTATCTATACATTTGCATCGGGTTGATGCGATGAGCTATCTAGCTCTTGGGTACACAATATATTCAACAGATCGATTAGCTGATCTGTATCTGTCCATCTATTTCTGTGTGTCATGGCATGATTGTGGGATTTTGAAAGCGAGAGTGGTTTGCGTGTTTGACGTTCGAGTTCGACTCTTCCTTCAATTCCAGTGATGTACCGAATGAAACTATTTTAAGCATAATAATTCCATTACCGCATGTGGGAAGTTCAGTGGCTCGCACTTGAACTAAACATGACTGCCATAGTCATGACGTGTAAATGAATGACAAGCAATTGTAGAGTAGAATTTATAACAATTGAGTTTAGTGGAAAAGTGTTTTTGGAACAAACTTGTTTTTTTTGTTTAGTATAACGTGGCTATACATCTTCAAATTCACGATGGATGTTTGTAAAATATCCCATGACGAAATTATGAAAAGATTAATCGAAATTCGACAGTTGGATATGTAAGGAAAATGATAACAGATAGAACATCTGCTATGAACATAACTTGTGGCAAACTTACAAAGATAGTCTTAACATCTATGTAATGTCAAGGAAGAAACAACAACCTTTGAGACTGTTTCAAACTACTGGTTACTGGTATGAATCAAATTCACTTTAGTAAGTAAGCCGGATGGACGTTAGACAGGAACTCTATGTGAGTCTCTGGCAGTCTCAATTAAAAAAAAACATTTTTCGGATAAGAAGAAAATATAAGCAAAATTTGCTGAATCCTAGACCCCCGGCGATGCAGTCTCGAACAACAACATATCACTTTGGCGATTATGATAAAGATATAAATGTTTACTTGAACCACTGTTTTCTTGCTGATTTATACACAAAGACCACAAATCTATTATCCATTAGAGTCCTTAAATCAGAAAAATCCTTGCATAGGCTTTGCGATATCTATTGTTCCTGTTCACATAAAAAAAAATTCTTGTCAAAAACCCTAAGAAATCACACCACAGGGTAAGTAATCTCTTCACTGTTGTTCGACTTGATCGCGAAAAACTTATGGTGGTGGTGTGAACGGCCGGCCGGCCGGCGTGCGTAGCGTGCTGATCTTATTAACCGGGGAGTTTTTATTTTAATGATTATTGAATTGCTTTATCGTTCTCATCAATCTCCGGCCATTCTAACAACGAGCGAGTCACTCATTAGAAATGAAAACCCACCCGCACTAACAAACAGGAAAACCAATTGGGTAGGCCTCAACACTGATATTGAAAATAATATTCGACTGGGTCGAGCATGGAATAATACTCTTCAACAACGTAAAATACTAAGCAATAGTAATATCATACCCACGGAAAATAAAATATTTGGTTAGACAAAAAAGAAAAGCTCGTAAAAGGTGGCACCAAACTCGTGCCCCGCAAGATAAAATACATCTCAAATGCGAGTAATAATTTTAAAAACCATGCAGTAGAAACTAATCTGCAAAGCCTAACCACTAGAAAAGAATCGAATCATCACTTTGGAAAGCAGTTGAAGTCATAAATCAGCCAAAAACTGTACCACCAATTAGGGTAACTTAAAACGTTTGGGTAAAAAGCGATAAGGAAAAAGCAGGCGTTTTTGAAACACAGCCTGAGGAAAAATTTAAACCATTTGATGGTCCAGCGCAAAATGAAAACGTTAATTTATTCGAGACTACAACCGATAACAATATAGTTAGATATGCAAGTATTGCCGTGCTTACACGGGAAATACAGAAACTGAAGCCTAAAAAAGCTCCGGGTTATGGCTTCATTACTGGAGAGCTTCTAAAAATGTTGCCTCGGAAAGCATTAACTAAAATCCTCTACAATGTAATTGCGGCAATTAGATTAGAATACATACCAAGACAGTAGAAAGTCACGGAAGTGATTATGGTTCTCCCAAAAACAAGAAAAACTGGCAGTTGTCACAACAATAGAGGAGAAAAACATAAAATTACAAAACGCTCTTAACGAGGGTAATGAATGAACATAATCCTGTCGGATTGCACTTAATGGGAGCAAATCGATCCATGTAGATTTTTCGTATAAACGGACAAATAATTTGCCTGTATTACTAAACACGGTTCGAGTCCTTTTTGCAAATGAAGCGAAATATCTCAAATGACACTCGTTGCAAAATTAAAATCGAATTTGCATGTAAAAAAAATGTGAAGAACTTAAAAATAAATACAGAGAACTGTACTAGTTACTCGGAAAATATTCGAAGCTTAACCTTGATAAAAAGTTGCTGTTATAAAAGCAAGTGCAAACAGCAAACAACTATGGGGTTGTTCCAGTAAAACGAATCTAAATATTTTACAAACTTTTGAAAATAAAATGTTAAGATCATTCGTCAATGCGCCGTGGTATATAAAGAACAAAGCTCTACTTGTTCCGTGTTCATTTCGACTGGTAAGTAAATATATTTCAGGTGCAGAAACGAACATCGCTGTTATTTTTTCGTTTGGAATAATCATCAAGATACAACCTCCAACCTGAAGAGGCGCTCATGTGTTCATGAGGCCGGATATTTAGTGCCACTTATCTTAACATATGAGGCCAGTATCTCATGATTACCACTAGGAGATAAAATAAGTGCAATTGATGACAGCGCCGATCAGAGTTCGCCCTCGCTCTACAATTCCAATCCAACTACCAAGCTGCAATCAGTAGTGACAAACTGGCGCGAATATCTAAAATATTTTTCCAAGGATTACAATGTCACATTCTGTTGTATTCCATTCCTGGGAACTGAGCAGTTGATGAAGTGGCAGAACAAGACTCTCAAAACCTAAATAGCAGTAATGTACATGTTTTTGTCGTTTGAAAATCTACAAAACAATAGGTGATCGTAGCTCGAATGTAGTTATATCCGACTTACTTAACAACAACAATTCTTATTCAAATCAAATAACACAGGATACTACCTTCGCAGGCATGCTCCTCGACTGAGTATTGCTGCAACGATTTTTACAGAAGTTGGAGAAGCGAAGAGGAGGAAGATATGATATAACAACTTATATGCATGTGTTCCATTATTTCAAAAATCAGAAAGAGATCGATGAGTATTTCTCCTGCGATATAGATAATTTGACCAACGATAGTTTGGTCGACTTGTCAAGATGTCAAATAGGGATTAGCTAAAAAGAAGCGACCCTGCTACTCCCTAAATAAAAGACCAGTCTAAACAAATAAACAAACCTTAAACGCCTCCTGCGATATGTGCTCTTTGTTAGATCAAAAGTTAAGCTCTACATGTACTTAAAAGGCTCATATATTTAATGTAACCATGTTTTCGAGTGTATCGTAGCTTTGTCTTAATCGTGTATCGGATGATCCGCCAGAGCTGTACCCCATGAGTTTCGCCTTTGGGTGTTATTGTCTTGTTAAAACTACTACCGCCTTATATCCAACAATCCAACGTTTTTCACTCATCTAGAAGAAGAATAAATTCGTGCATTGTGCTCCACAGAAGCGGTCCACGAATAGATGCATTTCGAATGCTTACAGTTATGTGATACTTCTTCGTCTCTATTTAAATTTCTATTTCTCCCCAGTAGGGTCAAATCCCGAATGTGACAATACCTACATTTTTTCAGTGCCCCACATCTTGCGAAAGTCTGTTAGACATCCAAGAGTAACACTATCATGAGAAGCTTCTCAAATTTCTAGTTCGGATTCGGCGTTAAACAGGAGGTTATCTTCTTTGTCTCTAACTTCTAACACACAAATGAAGGGAGAAGCTAGGTGTAAGACCCTATATGGCCATGATTGTAAGATCTTCAATTTTTTAGTGAACTCATTGTACAACTGCCTTTTATGGAACTAACGGGTGATCCAAGTAGAGATACTTTTTTCAATTGCCTTTTTTGACAGATCACGTGTGAGTCGTGTCATGCTGTCATGTTATTTTTGTTTAGTATTGTTTGGCATTTCATAATGGAAAGACTTACGCGTGAACAACGTTTACAAATTGTTCAACTTTATTATGAAAATTCACGTTCTGTGAGGAATGTGTTTCGTGCACTTCGCTCAACTTATGGTCAACATAATCGGCCTACTGAGCGTACTATTTGCAACACCATCACCCATTTTGAGACCCAGCATTCATTATTGGATAACATTCGACCGAATAGACCACGTCCAGCACGCTGTGAAGAAAATATAGCGGCCGTAGCTGAGAGTGTACACGAAGACCGTAGAGAGTCGATTCGGCGCCGTTCGCAGCAACTCGGACTGACGTATGGAACGACTTGGCGCATTTTACGTCAAGATCTTAAATTGAAAGCGTACAAAATACAGCTTGTGCAACAACTGAAGCCGCTCGACCTTCCCAAACGACATTGCTTCGCTCTATAGGCCCTTGAAAAGTTCCAAGAAGATCCGACGTTTTCGAGGCAAATTTTGTTTAGCGCTGAGGCCCATTTCTGGCTCAATGGGTATGTAAACAAACAAAATTGCCGCATTTGGGACCTGAAGAGATTGAAGAACTGCCACTTCATCCAGAAAAAACAACGGTTTGGTGTGGTTTGTGGGCCGGTGGAATCATCGGTCAATTTTTCTTTAAAAATTATGCCGGTGCGAACGTAACCGTCAATGGCGACCGTTATCGCGCCATGATAACCAACTATTTGATGCCTGAAATTGAAGCTCGTGATCTCGGCGACATTTGGTTTCAGCAAGACAGCACCACTTCCCACACATCGCATCAATCAATGGACTTATTGAGAGAACATTTCGGTGAGCATATAATTTCACGTTTTGGGCCGGTCGATTGGCCACCAAGATCGTGTGATATCACACCGTTAGACTTTTTCCTGTGGGGATATGTAAAGTCAAAAGCTTATGCCGACAAACCCGCTTCGATTCAGGCCTTGGAGGAAAACATCACGCGTGTCATTCGCCAGTTACCAGTCGAAATGCTCGAACGATAGACATAATCTTCAAAAAATAAAGGCCGAAGAATGTTCTTTCAAATGATAATAAACATTCTCCATTAAATTTGAATTTTCTGTGTTTTTTTTCTTTAAAAAAGTAGGGAACCTCGAAATGGATCACCCTTTACTTAAGTGGTATCTAATTTCTGAAATTAAGAAAATCGTAATCATCTAAGTACGCCTTTAAAAAAATATTGCAAAACAAATAATATCATAAAATTCACCTTAAAGTAGAAAAATTTAAACAATAGCGCACATTCTGACTCGTCTTTTTTTGCAATTCTTCAAGAATATTTCAATCTCGTTATTACGATTTTTACATTAATTAGCATTACTGCATAAGCATACAAGAAAAAAAAGGACAGGAGTGAAAGTGCAGCATTACCACCCTCTCAATCCTTTATCTGCTGTATTCAGTGCAGAAGATATTTCATTCTTACACGCGACCACCACCCCTGTGCGTGTACTGGATTTCATCAGAGCTGATTTATATCATCAGCTGTCCCTCGCTTGAAGGAGAGTAAAACTCAAGAGTCCTCGGAAAATAATAATAATACAAAAAAGGGAAAAAATTAGAAAAATATGTTGTTTGCCATTATTATCCTCTAGCCTCACTTGTATACACGGAGCCAGGCATGCTAACCTCTCCCAATGCCAGGATATTGCATTTTGCACCCGTTTCAGTTTCAGCATACTGCAGACCAGTGAATCAGGTTCATTCATTCATTCATCTGGCATTATCAGTATTCCGTAGTACCTCGCGTCTCTCATTTACTTTAGAGACGAGAGCGGGTCCTGGTGGCTGTTGCATTAAGCATCATCAGCCCATCCGCATCACTTGCTCCTCTCATCCCAGTTGTTACAATGAGCCTATGAGTTGATGAGGTTTGTCCATGAGATAATAAATTGCCGTTGTTGTAATGAGCGCACACATGGTGTATACCATATAAAGTTAGAGCTATGGAAGGCCCCTTTTGTTTGTCAGTCCCGCCGCATAAATGGGTATTTAAAAAAAATGCATGATTTCTTATAACCAATTTTTAAATTATTATAATTAGTAATAACTAATTAAAGTGCAGACACTTGCCCGTTCCGATGTGTTGAGTACATGTTTACGACTTTTTAATGTCGTCTCTTCAATAGGATGGGCCCATGCTTTGTTGCCTTCAATAAAAATGTAACCAACTCATCGGGATAGACTCGTAAATATTTACTCATCGGCTTTATTCACAGAGAACAGTGATATGTATCGCAAATGAAGAAAAAACTTTTCGTATCACTTTTTCTAGAACTTTATTTTCTTTTTCACACACACACTGACACAGTATGATATGAGGGTTATATTCTGAAATTGTTCGAGTGAAGCAAATTACTCGCTCATAAGTACTCGTAGCCAACTACCGATACAAACATTTGTCGGATTGTTGTGTGCTTGCTTTTTAGATTACGCGGTAATGAAACCGCCCAAATAGGCCACCTTGGCGCCAGGGCTTCACGGATTATTCCCGCCCAATATATTGTCTAAACCAAACAAAATAGTTCCTTTTCTTCGCTTATATAAACAGAAATCTTCCATCTCAATCGGGGGGATATTGTTGCTCTCGCTTTCCCGACTGTTCTTATTGTGCCCATGTTTCCATTCAGCTGATTTTACTATTCTTTTCTTCTATTCTGTTATAATTTTTTTTTTTGGTTTTGTTTTTGTTTTTGAAGTGAACTCGGTTTCGTCGATTCCTATGGAATGTAGAACATATGCGGAGGGGTTCTTGGATTTATGGTTGCCTTCGTATTTATGACATTGGCTTCTGCAAATGATGATTTTGTGAAAATTGAGCCAACTGTGATATGACTGGATTGTGTTCTCGATGTTGAGTTAACCAACGGCACGGTATCTATCATTTTTAATAATTGCTGGAAATAATTAAACTTCTGTTAAAAAAAGGTAATGCAACAAAACAGTAAAAGGATATGAATCTCTAATGTTAACATAGCTTTAATTTTTTTTAAATTCTTAATATGATCCAAAATTCAAGAACTTTAAAATTTTGAAGCCAACTAACAATTTTGCTTCTATAAGGTTTTGATTCGTTCTTCATTTCGCGTAGAAGTAACTTAAGAGCCTTTATAGTCCATCGTTTCGGTAGTAGCGCAGTTTAAATCCTTTGTAGGTATATTTATTGAAGGTATGATGTCATAACCTCTATAAAACTTCCATGGAAGTCAGTATATTTGCCATAAGTTAAGAAGTTTTATAGAAGCATAACCTGTTTGAGACTCTGTATGTGTGGTTAATGTTATATATATAAACGGATGGCTTATGGACACTACGACTATCTACTTTGTTTTTGTTTTGTGCTATGAACTACCGAGAGGACGGTTGGGTTTGGTTTCCAATCTTAGCAAACACCAACATGTCTATTAGATTTTAACAAAAAATAAATGAAAGAACCTGACAACGCGCTGATTCGTTTCTTAATTATTACTAGCTTAGCCAACCACGATTTATGTGCCATGTTATTGATTCTTTTCCTGCATATCGGAGACAAAAGCTGTGGAATTGTCTGCCATACAGGAAATACGAGATTTACTGTGGTCCGTAATCATCAAAATACTTATGCAATGAGTTTTCAATACCGAATTCGGAGCATTTTTTCCAGTTGGTTGAGGTCGGTTTATACTTGCGCGCGCCACGTAAGGCGAGGTCTTCCTCAACTGCGTCCGAAGTCGGGCTGGTAATCGAAAACTCTGCGAGCCGGATTATTGGTGTACATGTACGGGGCATGTCGCTGTACAGCTCGTATAGTTCTTGGTTGAATCTTCGTTTCCATAGCCCGTCAACGCAAACGGTACCGAAGATTTTAGGGTCTTATATAGGATCTTCTTAGTAGTTCGAGTGAGGGCTTTGCTACTGAATTGTCTTCTTAGCCCGAAGAAACAGCGGTTGGCAAGATAATTCTTCGTTTAGTTTTTGACGAGATGTTGTTGTCAGAGTTAATAGACAAAGTCCCATACTACCTCAAAGTTATATCTGTCAATGGTGACGTTCTGTCCAATTTGTCGATGTAGTGTGTCCTTTCATGTTGACAGAATATACTTTGTCTTGCCCTTATTCACTGCTAAACCCATTTTTGCCGCTTCCTTCTCTATACTAGCAAACGTGGCTATGCCATCATGTTGGGTCCTACCAATGATGTCAATATCGTCGGCGTTCGCTAGTAGTTGCACCGATTTTTGCAAAATTGTGCCTCTGGTGTTGGCTCTTGAGTTTTGCACATTCCTCTCAAGAATCAAATTGAAGAAGTCACATGACAGCGCATCGCCTTGCCTTAATCCTTTGCTGATATCGAATGTGTCGGTAAGGTCGTTTCCGACCCTAATGGAGTAGCGAGAATTCTCCATCGTCATCCTGTACAAACGGACGAGTTTGGGCGGTATACCAAAACTAGGCATGGCTCTGTACAGTTCGTCTCTATAAATGCTGTCGTATGCGGCTTTGAAATCGATGAATAGGTGGTGGGTATCGATTTGGACTTCTTGGGTTTTTTCCAGGATCTGCTGAAGTGTGAAAATTTGAACGGTTGTGGGCTTTTCTGGCCTAAAATCACTTTGATAAGGGCCGATCAGGTTGTTGGTAAACGGTTTCAGGGGTTCGCATATTACGGCAGGTAGGATCTTGTAGGCGATGTTTAGTAGACTAATGCCTCTGTAGTTGCGCAGTTTAAAGGGTCTCCTTTTTTGTGGATCGGGCAAACGATGCTGAGGTTCCATTCTTCAGGCGTACTTTCTTTCGACTTATGAGTTGGTGAATGTTACTTACCAAGTCATCTGCACCGGCTTTATAAAGCTCGGCGGGAGGGCCGTCATTTCCGGTAGCCTTATTAAGTTTCAGTTTAAATATTGCTATCCTCGCTTCACTCAGGTCGGGTGGTTGGCAGTTTTCGCTGCCGTTGCCAATATTGAATGGTTCTTTCTGCCTGACAGTGGAATGTTGTTCGTCGTCGCCGTTTAACAGTCTGCAGAAGTGGTTCTTCCATATCCTCAGCATCGACTGTGTCTCAACTACGATATTTCCTTCTTCATTTCGACAGGATTCTGTTCGAGCCTTGTATCCTTGGCTTTGACGTTTTACACTTCGGTAAAACTTGCGAACGTCTTTCCTGGAATGGCACCTCTCTATATCCTCGATGCAGGTGGCCATGGCTCAGAGGAATGCGTAATTGACTGCTAAGCCAAGCGCTGCGGGTTCAAGCCCCAGCTTCGGCAGCATTTGTTTTCTACGAAAATTGCCAGCTTATCTGAGGACACCTGTGCGATAACATGGGACAATATAGATCGATGTCTCCTCCTCTGTGCCACGTAGGTTTATGTTATATGTCTTTCCTTTTTGTATCTATCCGTCTCTCTCTGTTGTATAAATGTCTTTGGGACATCTCCCAGCCGATGGCCTCAGTCGCCAGTGCTGTTATATGTCTGTAGTTCGTTGCAATCATGTGCGAAGTACTGTGATATCAATGTCAATATATCCTCGATCGCGCCTTTCTTCCTCTTTTTCCTCTTTCTGAAAAGCCGGTGTTC
Source organism: Rhingia rostrata (assembly GCA_949824845.1). Taxonomy (NCBI): domain Eukaryota; kingdom Metazoa; phylum Arthropoda; class Insecta; order Diptera; family Syrphidae; genus Rhingia; species Rhingia rostrata. The sequence continues at coordinate 58,506,455 of OX463755.1, forward strand.
TTCCCTTCTTCTGTGCCTATAGAGCTCAACGGCAGCTCTCGTCTTCACCTGCAACATAGCCTTGTTGGCCTCGTTCTTGGCTGCGAGCATCTGTTGAAATGCCTCATCAAACCAGGGGTTTCTTGCTGGTGGGCGCGAGAAACCTAGCACATTAGTTGCTGCTGATCTAATGGCTTGTTGGCTGGTGGAATGGTGTTAATGGAGAGGTTAAGGCATACACGTTGCGCGAAGGTCTTGGCGGCCTCTTGCGATTGCAGTCTTTCGACATTAATTTTTTTTTACAGTATTTCTAGGTTGCTGTGGCGTGGTGGATATCTGAATTCTTACCTTGGCTGCAACAAGGTAGTGGTCCGAGTCGATGTTAGCTCCTCGGAATGTTCGGACATCCAAAATACTGGATGCGTGCCTCGTTTCTATCGCAATGTGATCAATTTAGTTGACCGTTCGTTATGGACGTTATGGATATCGAGGTGAGGAAGCCGTGTGCTGGCTTTAGTGGCATTTCGTTCCGTAGCGAAGTCAATTAGCATAAGTCCGTTATCAGACGTTTTGTCGTGTAGGCTATGTTTACCGACAATACTGCTAACGATGCCTTCTCTTTCTACCCTTGCGTTAAAATCTCCAAGCACGAATTTAACATCGTACTTCGGTAGTCGCTCATAGGCTTTGTCAAGGAGCTCAAGTTAAAGCCAATCAGAGTCTACCCTCGTTCTACAGCACCCAACCATCCGAATCAGTGAAATACTCTGACAAAATCCAATGGATAGGGATTTCATTAGCAAAAGACCGCCCGACAAGTTACTGAACATTACTTGTAGATCTTATGTCAACCCATAAAAGGAAAATCTTTCTTAACGAAGAATACCGAACAGCTGAAAAAAAGGCTTTCAAAGCAAAGCTCTAGGTGAAGACGAGAGTTAATTTCGTTTAGCTTTCTAAGCAAATGCTTGTTCAATGCTTGACTAACGTTTAAACAAAAAAAAAGCGGTAGTTAAGTCACAGTCGACGCTGAGAAACACATCTTCTGCAGACTAAACAGAAATAACGAGAATATGTCTACTGTTATTTAGGGTGCCGTGACAAAAGGCACGTGACATTTTAAAATATGGTGTCATGACGCATAAGCACAGCCAATATGGCTATATATCGCAATGCTTAAATATCATCATAAGGCCATATTTGTTTTGCGATTCAAGTCCGTTCCTTAGCGTTCAAATATTGAAAAATGACCTTTGGTAAAGCTACATAAAAAGCTAATTAAAAATTACCCCAAAATAAAAATTGAAAATTGCACAAAAATTTAATTAAAATTCATCCCTAAACAAATTTGATTAGCTGCATCCTAAGCCCGGTACAAAATATTGGCGTTTATCTGAAGTGTTGATCGTAGTCGTAGTAGTTCCTTAGAGGTAGTCGTAGTCGTACTTCTATCCACGTTGAGCTATAATGGCTACCATCATTTAAGTTAGTTACAGAGATGATGATGTATGTATGGTCTTTTGCTTCTTATACTTGGCAATCAGACAGTATATATGATGGCACCTATGGTGTAGCTAACATGAAGTATATCAGTTAGATTATGAAGGACTGTGAGTCGGCACGCAGGAAATAAAGACATTATCGAAAAAATTGGCGATTCTGGATCGATTTAAGAAATCCGTAATTGGAACATGATCCCTTACCTGAGAAACAGCAGTTTTTTATTTATTTATTGGGTTCATCTCCTGACCCTTTCTCCTAAGTAACTTGTAATTGGCATAAAATCATATTTATGACCATACATCTATAAATGAAGGTCTTTATGTACAGATTTGTTAATAATCGGAAAATGTCTTGGTCGTATGACAAATCCATCAAAATAGTGACCATTTAAACGGAGCTTTATACAGAGGCTTATAGAGTTCTGTCTGTCAATTGTGAACGATTGCAATAACGATGAAAATACCGAGCCATGACTATTTTCGGTAAACCACCCAAACATGATCGCAAGATGCTGGATTCAAGCTGTTGCATCAAGTTAGGCAATGACCATGACGAATCAAGTGAACATCTAACGGATACATTAATCCTTCATCACATCCATGTTGCCTGGAGAGAGAATGTAAGGAATATTCTCCTCCTTTCATCTATCCCAAATTCATAAGTTACAAGGATAAGACCAACGTGCTTCATCTGTTCAAAGGTTAGCAACGTTCGTATAACATCTGCACTATTTAAGATAAGCTTTCATTGACAATTGATACTACCTGGGATGATTTGTCAGATCATCGCGAGAGGAGACCAGTGAAAAACCATTTAGGTGTTGGGAATCGAACCTCAAGCAATTTCTAGAGCGGTTCGAAATTATCGTTGTAGGTTAGGTTAGGTAAAGTTTGATGGGCTATTGATGCATAGTCCTACGTGGGCCCTTAGCGATACCGTTTGTTGGTAAATTTGTACCTGAAAAGAATGTTGTATTAGAGTAAGTGTGATTTGTGTTGTTCTATCTGTGGCGCGCTTTTCGCTGCACGTCTCTTGCTAAGTCCAAACTTTTTTTTAATCCTTACCGCTATTTCATTGAGTCCAGCTGGCAGCTGCTTGGCTTTTTTGGCTTTTGGATTTCCTTATGGATTTCTTTCCTCTCTTCTTCTAACACGTGGGGTTTACGCAATCGAGCAAATGAGTTACTATAAGGGAATTGTTCTTTGCCATCATCCTTCAGTTTTTCCGGACTTTTGCACAGGTATTATCAATAGTGTAATACCTAAATTTGTTAAACCACTTAAGCAATTTTGTTAGTTCTTGACAATTTGTTTCCCAATTGAATTTTACTAAGTCTCTTGAGTCTTCCTCTAGCACTAACTGAAATCATCAATTGCAAAACGAATCCAAATTCGGAAATAGTTTTTATCTGCATACTGCTTCAGTTCTGGTAATTCGATCCCATCGTAACTCTATATGCTGTCTATTTTGTAATCAAAAGCCGATTCCCTTAATTAACTTAATTTGACTTAGAGAAATGTTTCGTAAGCTCGGGGTGCACAACAACTTTATATAATTCAATTAGATAAACGTAAAACATTCGAATGTATGTGCGAGTATCTGCACTCCTTCTTGGGAATAAAAGTGCAGAAGCAAATTTTAGATTAAGCTAATCGCCCTCGAGCCTCGACATTCAATTATAAGCACGCTCGCACAAACCCAATCAAATTTTAATAGAATCCAAATTTACTGCTCGATTTGCTGGCTTGGTCCCCGCGAATGTTGCCATCTGTGACCATACGAATGCCGTAAACTCTCACAACACATTTCATCAATTACACTCAATTGGTTAACTCAAAACTTAAAGTGTACCGATGGAACTTTAGTCGGAAATTTAATTATCTGCCATCGCTGCCGTGATGTACTGAAGTAGATTTCTGATGAGCCACAAAAAAAAAAAACAAATATACGTAATCGACGAAATACAGCCCTCGTTGCGTTGCGTCGTTTGGTGGTCCCTCGAAAATATCAAATTTCACAAATTTCTACTTAGACGAAAGGCAATAAGCTATGAAAAGCGCACCACCATTAGCAGTTAAGCACATTAAGAGCTTTGTATTCGAAATGGAACATTAAACATTTATAGGATTTGCAGGACAACTTTTATGAGTGCGGCTTTTGAGCATATAAACGCTGCACACATTAGAGTCGTGTTATGGTGTACTTACACCTTGTAATATCATTCCACCTGTGTGTAAGCGGAGCCGAGCTCATACATAGTTAATGGCCTATGCATCTTTTTATCTTATTCGTGTTATCGTCATCATCGGGTGTGTGCACGACTGTGGTATCGTAAAACTAATGAGAATGTGTGTTGGGTTTGAGTACTCTGTGCTACCATTTTGGCATTCAGAGAGGGCAGTTACCTATTGTGTTCTAATTAAAAGTTTGACCCTAAAGGTAATCAGATTACTATTCCGAAGAGCGTTAGTAGTTTTCGGTTTTGAAACCAGTTGCACATCTAAGTTAATTGCCGACTCGTTGTCCATTGTGAGAGGACCTTGCTGGGGGTTTCAATTATTCACAAGGGGCGTTGATAAGCAAATTCGATTTCGAGCTCCGGTGGGTGAATGATGGGAAGTTTCCGAAAGTATTTCAAATGAGTCATTGCAAGAAGGCGTTTTTGCACATGAACAAATCCGTTTATACAGTGTGGTCTATAAATAAGTTTCATTTCAATTTAAGTGCGTTTAATATTTATTGGGCATTAGATTTTATAAACATTTTAATTTATTACAAAAGTTTAGAGCCTTTTTTGTTTTGGCTATTGATTGGAGAATAATTCCGCGTTTGAAAGATATTGCGCCAGAAAATTCAACATTTTATTTCAAGTAGTAAAAATATTTAAAATTTTTATTTTGTTGTGTTTTTATAGAAAACGTAGTATAGAAAAGTGTTGTGATGCCGTGAAAATTCAAAGTTGAGTTTTCAACAAATTCTTATGTTTTCATGTACCCTGAGTCAAAAATAAGTAGCTTAAAAAAATGTATGTCTGGTCTCTTCCTCTAACGATTTTATTAAATACTCACCTCGATAGGGGTGAGCGTTCTCAGAAGGTTATATGTAGTATCAATAATTACTGTGTGAGTGGATTTATTCAAGCCTCATTTCAAACACAAATCTGTTCTAATATTCTAGGGCAGTTTGCTCTAGATTATTTTTTTAAATTGACTAACTGAAAACAAAGTGAGCAAAGAGGTTTTAAAATTTGTGTTTTCTTATTTATCTGAAAATTTACATTAAACATGAAACACGCCAAATACCAATCATAACACAATCTTAGTACAATTTATATGAAAGCCAGCTTCGACGAGTCGAAAATTCAAAAAGTATGCACATCCCAGGTAGTAAAAATTTATCCTCCATCAACTCCAGCAGTCTAATTAGAAAGGACAAAAAACTTTAGGCTGCAGGTTAGGCCTAAAGGAAGCGAAAAATAGTCTTTACTCAAACAAATAAATACAAAGATGTGATGCATTCATGCTGGCTATAAATCAAGTGCATCGAATTCGTAGTAACAATACATCTATACAGGATGGGCCAAATAAGACTTAAAAAGAAAATGAAAAAAGGTAAATTTCCAATATAATTGGATTTAATTTTATTGATTTTTTCTATTAAATTTTTTTAATTTAATATCAGCTCCCATTTGTCACTACGATTCGGAATTCGTTAGACCATTTTGAGGAACTGGGTTCAGTTTAGGATCTTCCTGGAATGGGTGCTCATGGAAATATTCACACTTAAGATAGGTGCTCATGGAAATAAGCACAGTTAAGATAATGTGGAAGCTGTGCGAAGTGTTGCAAATGATCCATCTGTCATTAACTCGTTTGGGCCAATCGGGCATATCCAGAACAACATTGCGAAGAGTAAAAAAAAACGAAAACAAAATTGCGCAGAATTTTAAAAGTTAGATCTTAAGATGTACAACTATAGCCAGCTCACGGATTTCTCACCTCGATATCTATAATGAGACATGGCGGTCCAGATCAACAAACGGTCAACCATATTGATCACATTGCGATATGCAAGAGGCACGCATCCATTATTTTGGACATCCGAACATTCCCAGGAGCTAACATCGACTCGGACCACTACCTTGTTGTAGCTAAGTCGAGAGACTGGACGACTGGTTTCTCGCGCTCACCAGCAAGAAACCTCTGATTTGATGAGAAATGCCGACGGATGCTGGCAGACAAGAACGATGCTTACATGGCTAAGCTGCAGGTGAAGGCGAGAGCTCTATAGGGAAAGAAGGAGGAAAAAACACCGGCTTGTCAGAAAGAAGAAAACGAAGCAAGAAAAGCGCGCGATCGATGATATAGAGAGCTGCGACTCCAGGAACAATGTCCACAAGTTTTACCAAAGTGTAAAACGTCCAAGCCAAGGATACAAAGCTCGAACAGAATCCTGTCGAGATGAACAAGAAAATATCGTAGTTGAGACACAGTCGTTGCCGATGATATGCAAGAACCACTTCTGCAGACTGTGATAGCTATACTATCTGCCGAAGTATGTAAACGCCTGAAACCGTTTACTAACACCCTGATCGGCCCTAATCAGTGTGGTTTTAGGACAGGATCCTGGAGAAAAATCCAAGAAATCCAAATCGATACCCACCACCTATTCCTCGATTTCAAAGCAGCAATTATAGTGACGAATTATACAGAGCCATGTCTAGTCCAAACTCGTCCTTCTGTGTATGATGGCGATGTAGAATTCTCACAGCTACATCAGGGTCGAAACATTCAATACCAATAAAGGATTTAGGCAAGGCAATGTGCATGCATGCATGGAAATCTTATCTTGGATGAAGTGGCATCAAATCAAATTACTCCTATCGCATTCATAAAACTCAAAATTACCCATGGACTGACTCATATCTGTAGGAATTGTCTATGCATTTAAACATTCCTAGCGCTGCTTAGCGCTGGGTGGCATGTTTTCCAAAGAGATTTGGACTATGCTGGCTATGCTTTATTTATCATGATATACCATAGACGTCATCACAGGACACCATAGACGTCATCACAGGACCCAGATATCAATTATCAGCTCGTTGATTTGATAGAGTTTGTCGGCTAAGTTCTATTCACATCTAAGAGACATCCTGATCAGAGCTTTTGAAAGCCAATAGAGCAACGATAAGAATGCCAGCCGGAAACAGCGAAAAGTAAGAACATTCAATCACTCCAAAGTGTAGCAATTATGGCTTGTTAACGATAAAAAAAAACATACGAATAAGTATCGAATTAGCTTAAAAAATGTGCTATTATTCTGCTTGTTCTCCAATTCACTCTGATCTTTGCTAGGTATACGAAAGGTGACATAAATTATCAAACATAATGTAGGTTAGATCAAGGGATAAAATGAAAAATTCGATAATTTTTCGCCAATCGGATGATGAGATTAGCCAAACCTAGGCTACGTTTACACAGACGGGCACTAAATATTTTAGTCTCAAATTTTTCTGTTCACACTAACGACATCTTTTGCATTGCTATGAAATGTGAAATTTTGTACAGTTTCGAATTTAGTTCTAGGTTGTTTCAAAATGTATTACCAAAAGAAATTTCTAAAAATAGAAACAATTTTTAAATTCCTCTTATAAAGAGAAATATATTGTTTTCGTGAAAATTTTCGACCTCGAGATTTTGATTGATTCTAACATTACGATGATAGTGGAACTCAAAAATGTGGTTTTTGAAATTCAGTCCGTCGGTTCGTCGGTCCGTCTATCCGTACAAGCCTCTCCAGCCTAAACGACTTGACGGATTTTCTTCAAACTTCGTATCAAGCTTTTGTTTGGTCATAATTCTAGGCCATTTTTTTGTTTGCTTTTAGCCATGTTATTACTGGTATTTGGCAGATAAAAATCATTGATAACCTCAATTTTCTCGAAAACGGCTCAAATGACTTTGATTTAACTTCTTATATGCTATGAACATATTAAGTTCCAACAAAACTGCATACCCAGTTTTTTTTTCGAGAAAATCCATATAACGGATTTTTGCATATAGGCCATATTAAGAAAATTGTCAATTTCTCGCAAATTTTTTGGCCAAATTGAATCAAAAATTTAATTTTTATACTACTATTACTGTTTTCATGAATTCCACATAATTGGTTTTGGGCCAATCATCTCTAAACAGAATTTTTAGTTTTGGCCAATAACGGAAAATCATTATTATTCACATGAACACCGATTACTTTCAATTACGGAATAAACGTTCGTATAATCTCATTTCGACATCATTTATAGCAGCATCATTAATCAAAATAAATATTATTGTGTATATGGGCCAAATTGTTGAAAACGTCAAATTAACTCGTTGTGTAAGAGAAAGTTGCTTACGACCCAGTCGTGCACCCACCACTAGTTTAACACCGAATTTGCAGCAGAAGAAGACAAACGAACATCCGATGTATTTAGAAAAAGGGTCGTTTAAAACGTTGAAACTTACACCATATGGAGGGCTCACTGCTGAACCGAACCAAAGCACAAAAAGCACTAGACACTAAGAAGTTTAGTAAATAAACTGCCATTAATTAGTAAAATGAATATTCTACTCGTATAAAGGAAAATTCTAATGTTTTTTTTCCCGAAATAATTGTATTATTTATAATTGAAAACCTTAAGTTGGAAAATTTTGTACCAAAAATTCGCAAAAGAAATGTGACTTGGTTCATTTTTGCTTCGAAAAATTGTCATTTAAGATAAGAAATATAGAAATAATTTTTGGAAAAGTAACAAAAGAAATAAATTCATTTATTTCAAAAACTTAACATTACTTTGTTACAAAATTAAAGAATTTTTTTTGTTAAAAAAAACATTTATTATACATAAAAAAATTTGCATTTGCTTCGTCATCATCACTCTGGGCTGGCCCTGGTGCTGTCTCGTTGTTAACGCTTTTTTTACTGTTAATGTCTTGTAGAAATTCTGGTATATTGGTGGAATGAATTTAATTAAGTTCATCATATCACTTTTTTTCCGTCGGAACTGAACGACGAGTAGGGTAGAGTATGTGTTGTTATAAATTTTAAAGTGATTGTAGGGATCTCCCTTTTATTACTTTTCCTAAGTGAACTTCGTCAAACTCTACTTCTTTATTCAGTGTTACTTTATATTTGAAAGAAAATGGTGAATTGCACTAGGATCGAAACCACTTAATTTTGAGCCATGAAAAATTGTGACCATCAACTGTTTTTTTTTCTGCTTGTTATGTTTGTTTCTAGAACTTTGGTCGATAGAAATTCATTTCGCTCCATTTCAACGACTTCAAATATTGGGAGTTTAATTTTAGCACTTCTTACTATTCGAATCCAGTCATCGTGGAAATAAATAAATTGCTGTTTTTTGCTTTTGCTTTCAACTACACCAAAATCAGCATCATTGGCCAAAAACGAGTGACCGGATTCCATAAATTTTAGATCGATGCATTCGGCACTTAAATCGGTTGATCCTACTAATTTAAGAGAGGCTTAATTTAATTTAATTTATTTTGACCTCCGCATGCATCACTGTACATAGTTATGTACATGAGTGAGTAAATGCTTTTTTAACCAAGCAGCGATTTCCTGTGATCCTCTCCCTACTTCAGTTTCATCCCACATGGCATATAGGCAGTTTTTGTGTTCATTGAATGAACTCATACAAATTTCGTTTGTAATAAGCCACTGATGTTGAATGTTTAGGAAAAGGTAGTTTTAAAGGTCAAAAGTCAAAGACAAAGTTTTAAGTGAATCCCGTGCTTGCTGCGGTTTTTTTAAATGAAGTTATTTTTGTGAAAGTAAATTGGGCTCTTCGTTTTCACCAAATTTTATTTTCATATCCAACTAGTCACAAATCCGGCCCGTATCTTTATGCGGAGTTTTAAAATGTAAATAAAATATTTTATAACAAAATGTTTGATTGACCGGTGGCAAATTTTCGGCATTACACTTTTCCACATACATATCATACATTTATATTCAAGTTCGTATTGAGGTATGTACTTCGGTCTGGGTTCTCTTTCCTGCTGTAGTAGCTTTGATAAGCTGCAAATCACTGACTTGGTTCATTTTTACTTCGAAAGAAATCGAAAATGCAAATCACTGACTTGATATTTTTACGGTAAACTTAGGAACGAAGCACTTTCTGACTTCCTTTATTACAGACCTGAATAGAGTTTAATTTTGCGCAGAATTTAGCAGTAAATTTGGAAAAACAAAAATTTATGACTTGGTTCGGTACAGCTGTGAGTCCTGCATATAAGACTTAGGTCACGATGTAACGATCAAAGAGCCTTCTATTGTTTGGCTGTTCAATTACAAAAATAGTGGTGTTGTTCGTTTCGTTGTTAGATGGAGTTGTGGGTCATTTAAATAATATCACAAGTCTAAAAAAGGTTTCACTTCGCTAAGCTTTCCTGTTCACCTAACGTTGTAGTTAAACTGTAGAAAAAATAATAGTAAACCCTTGATACCTAAAACAAAATATATCGTTACGATATCTCAGTCCTTTGTCAGAATTTCGGTGACATCCATCATTTTTGCATATATTAGAAAAAACAAAGAAAAAATACCCAAATTATGATAAAATAAAATATTAGACAAATAAAAAAAATTGATTACTCATTGTTTTGTTTTCATATGAACTTTTGGGGCCATTTTTAATTTTTTGTATGGGCCAATTATGATAAAATAAAATATTAGACAAATAAAAAAAATTGATTACTCATTGTTTGGTTTTCATATGAACTTTTGGGGCCATTTTTAATTTTTTTTATGGGCCAAATATAATGTACTCAACTGATTATTTTATAAATTTCATTTGCATTAAAAATATATATATATATTTCTATTAAACAATAACATATTATTCAAAACGAAGAATATAAAAATTTCAAATTTTCTAATAAACCTCCCGCGCACCTATGCCTGAACTATTTTTATAGCTTTCGTATAGAATCTAATGAAGCAAACCAACACAATTGGTACAATGCAGCATGTCTCAGTTTCAGAGTTTCAGATACAAAAAAAGTTCATACCCACTCTCTGGCTACCTACAGCATTCACCTTTCGTCGTTATACCTTATGTTCTGCGGTTGTTTAATCAACATGTTTTGAGGTTGTTTGTTTAATGCAGCACCGAGCCGAGGGGTTGTGTGCTTTTTTACACACAACGCATGCAATTTTCTAACGTAACGAGTCTAGGTCTTTTCACATCAGCCTACCCCCCCAAAAAGGCATATCCATTGCATCATTCGAGCACAGCAAAATTACTAACAAAATACCCACCCACCCAGTTTCCCCCTTCACATGGTTTTGTGCGTGTACATCGATTTTTGGGGAGTAGATATCGTAAATATTTTGTTGAATTTTTTATTACTTGGGGTTGTTGGATGATGAATTCCATACTCCGGCAAACGGCAAACACAGACTTACATCCAGCAATCAAATAAGAACTCAAACAGCCACCGAGCAACAGTACAAGAGCCACCAAGCAGCTCATACAAGAAATGCGATCTTATGCAGGACGCCATTGAAGGACGGTGTTGACGGGTGGCATTGTTGTTGCCGGTATTCTGGATATAGCAACAGACCAAATGAAAATGAGCAGAGGCGATTCCATTTTTACTGGCTCATAAATTTTGGGGTGGAAATGCTGAATGGATGGATAGATGAATGGATGGCCATAATCTTCATGTCGTAACGCAGGCTATCGCACACACATTTATATGGGTCTTATATGCGCGTCGGCCGCCTCTAGTATGATCCTTCGTTCGCATTAATCAGAAACACCAATATTTGGATCATAATCGTAACGCAGCACATTTGGAACGAATTGTAATAAAAACCAAACCGAAAAAGAAAGAGGGACGTCAAAGGACTAAAATCGTAATCCTTCAATAAATTTCTCCTTTTAGTGCAGTTTGTGCACACGACGCGATGAAGGGAACTCAAGTTTCGAATATACCGAACACCAGGTCATCCGTTCGTTGTTTTTACGGTAGCTATTCGTGATGGTGCATATAACATCGACATTGCTGCCAAGTCTTCTTATCACACCGTCAAAATTGCAAGTTACAAAAATGCTAGCTTCAGTAACAGAGGGTACATAAAGGTACCTTTGCTTGATAAGTGTTCCTGCAACCATTTTGGCCCATAAAATCCTAACCCTCTTGGGATGCCGCAGTATGCTTGGGCATGCGATAGCAAAGCATCGAATTGGATTATAAAAATGTTATCGCACAAATTAACACTCTTTTTGGTAGATACAATAAAACAGAGGATTACATTTTACATTGTCGTTGTCGGTTCTGCACAGCTGTAGAGAAAGAAGGCTTGTGGTTGATTTGCCATCTTTTCTACACTTGAGGGTTAAATTATGAATTTGGGGTGGTAGATGGTTTCATTCGATGAATTCTTATGTGATGAACGTATAAAAAAATGTTTGCGGATTGGATGGTCAGGCAAAAGTGTTTGATGACTCTGTCCTATCGTCATCGTCGGGTTTATTTTATTTTATTTTCTCTGCTTCTAGAAATAGGGAATAATGTTCATGGATGAACATTGCGTTTGCTAGAATTCCATTAAAACTGTGATATAACGAAGAAGGGCTTCACAATAGGAATGATTTTTATGCGAAGCGAAATTATTGAGATTTAATGTCGCTTTGCGGAAAAAAACAACCACCGACTAATGGAATTTCCTTTGTGTATGATGATGTAATACTACGTTTGCTTTTGCAGATTAAGATGATCGTTAATGTCGTTGTAAATTTATCGAACCTAATGGATATTGGTTTTCATAAACATGCCAGCGATGAGGAGATTTGTGTTTGAAAGTTATTTACTTTTAATAACGCTGTCGGTATTAAATCTGACAATATTGTCTTGGACATCAACATTTTGATAACAATTAAATTTTATTATTTGTTTCCTAAATATTTTGCAATTATTTACTATGAAATAACATAAATTTCTTATGTTTCATTTATAGAAATGACACTTTTGTCATTTTTTTTTTCATTAAATGCATTACTTTGTAAGCGATAGTCTTTTGTCATTATGAAATAAAAAACAGTAATTGTCATTTTATGCCGTCGCTATGAAGTCTTTTAAATGGTGTGTGATAAAAACATAACACAACTTCAATATAATGACAAGCTATAAAAAAACATTGTTCCATTTCAATTCATTTGTTTATACCCTATCCAATAGGGGTATACTAGTTTTGATACATTTTTTGTAACATAGAGAAATAATTTAGCTAGGTATACCTCAAAGTATATGGATCGACTCAGAATCGAAAACTGAGTCGATTTAGCCATGCCTGTCCGTCCGGGCCTTAAACTTTGTTGTTGCTCCCGGCATAACAAGTGTAAACATTTTTGAAATCCGCCCCCTTTTTAGAAAAAGTTAATTTTAAGCCAAACCGCTTAACATTTTGAAAAAGTGTCTGAACAACATATACAGACAGTCCTAATGTCTATTTCGTCTATATAAAGTTTTTTTCCATGCCTACTTTTTCGAGGCGTTTTCATACAAAAACCATTTGTATACCCTACGCCATACCATATGCAGGAGAAAAACGTTGTTTTTTGTCGAACAATAAAAGTTTTTGAAAAATATGTTGTAACAATGTCCATTTTAACATTTCTTTGCTATAAAGCCAATATTTTTAAAATAATAATTTTAAAGATGGGATGGGATAGGATATAAAATGATCCGCACAGAGGATTGTAGCCTTCTTAAAGGTTTTTTTTTTGTTTGATGCATAGCAGGTTTTTGATGTGGAGTTCTGTCAGCTTGTCATCCATGAAATTTGAAAAAGCAATGGCTTCAGGATTGTGTGGCTGTGTTCATAACATTATTTTTATTTTAAAAAGTGTAATCGAAACAAAAGGAAGCAAAAGCCGGTTACGAACGGCTTGGTTGAGATAAGCCTTTTTGATAGTTGATGCCACACGAAACAGATACTGTAAGGTTTCGCCTTGTGTAATAGAATTCAGTTATACACTTCGTTATACAAGATATCTAGTGGATCGATTAAAAAATCGATTAGAACTATTTTTATTGAAAAATACACGATTTGGAAAATTCTTTTTTATTAATAGGCTAAATGTATACCCTCCCATCTGCGGTAATAATTTAGTCGAACAGCAAAATTTCCTTTGACGGCCTCCGTGAGATGACTCGCATTTCATGATACTGCACCAGGGAAGTCATTTAATGGCGTAAGCTTTCGATCTATGATAAGTGGTTAAATCAGGGCTACGTTTTCAAAAATTTTAAAAAATGGCCCATACGGATATTTAAGGCTGAGTTCCAAAATTTCAAAAAATTAGTTTCAATGGTCTTTGGATACGCATTTGCAATGCAAGCTTGATGATTGGCATATATGTTATTTTGCAGAAGTTTGACGTTTCGCATTTTATACAGAGCAAAAATTTGCTAATTTTGAATAAAAACTAATTTTTAGTCAGTGGAATGAATGTTTGGATAAACCAGCCGACAAATCCAACAGCATTCTAAATTTGCTTACCATAAGTCTGCCGTATGTCGCAATCTGCAGCTCAGCAGCATCTAGAATTCGTGTTTCCACTTTTTTTTCATTGAAAACCATAACAATAATAATAAATTAAACTAAACTTAATAATTATTGTTAACTTCTCAGGAGACGCCAGTTTTTGTTAGCAAATGCCAAATGAAAGCATCGAAAAAATTATCGATGCAACTTTGACAATTTTTCTTCGTTTTACTTTCTAAATCCCATCTTATACAGTAGCGGTGCGCGGCAGTTCTATTTACTTATTCACGTGTCCATTTAGATAAAAATAAGCTTCATCTAAAAATAAGAAGTTTGAAAACCTTTAAAATGTTCGATTGCCTGGTTTGCGAAGTCAAGCCTCTGGCGTCTTGGGAATTTAATTTAAAGGACTTTCGGATTGTCAAATACTCAACGTTGTCTACCGTTCTTAATGATCGCCTGAATTAAGGAATTCCAGTCTTATACTGATTATACTGTTTTTAATTTTTTGACGCATTTTCGAATGAGACGTATAATTGGCGCATCGTTTTAGTATCGAAAACCTCGAATTTAATCTTCTACGCGCTTAAGTCTCCGAATCACAGATTTTGTAAAATGCTCACACGCCACGCTTGACTCGCGAACTGCTCCCAAGAAAAGCTACATACTGACTAGGCGCACTTTTGATGCATAATTACCGCTCCACTCGGATTCAGTATGCCAAACATATATTTACAGTCTTTGGGACACCTTATGGCATTTTGGTCGTTCTTTTGAAATTTGTCATTTTCATCGAGGACCAATAGCGAAAAAGAACTAGAATCCAACTAATATGCTCGCAGTATGTCTATAATGCAGCACTTTTTGCAAAGACTTGGTCTGCTGCTTGATGAAATGCGAATTTTGGTGGATTTTTTCTGCTTATCACAAGCAATTTTAGCCAAAATACACATCTTAGAATTATTATAGTCTAGTATACCCATTTATGCTATGCGATAGCTAACCGGTGCAAGTCGTATAGTCAAATCGATTATTAAAACCGCAAATAAATAAAACAATAAGAATTTTAGCCTCTCCATTCCGATCATTGTCTTGCAAGAATCAGTTACATTTTTATGTTATTCGATAAAAAAATAAAAATGATATATCACCCACAAAGATTTTTGTGTGCTTTTTAACTTTTTTTGATTGTTAGCATTTTGGAAGATTTGACAAAGGGCTAAAAAAAATTAGACCCATTTTGGAAGCGCTTTGCTATGCGTTTTGACATGTCGACGTTTCAATGTTACCAGAGATAACCCATATATTAGTCAGTTAGTCATATTTGTTTATCAAAGTCACATCTCCTAGTCAACCAGTAGACAAAAGTTTTTCAGAAGAAAAAAAATAAAAAAGAAAAACGTGCTATCAATATCGACTTTGATAACTTTACGTATCTGTCATTACATCGCTGAAAATTCGTCTACAATTCCATTTATTGAGAAGCTCGAACATAAGTATTTAAAGTTGAAAATGTCAGTTTAAAATTAACTACAACTAGAACTGCAGTCGCAGATTCTGGTAATATAATGGTGAAACCGAGACTACAAATATCGTCAAATGAATAATATGCATAGGCAAACAAAAGCATGGAAGCGTCAATAGGTAAATCTCTCCAAAATTCTGTAACTGAAACAAAACCAATGCAACAGAATATAATCCACTATTATTCAATTTGGTGTTTAGCTTGACCTTCATCATGGCCGCGACGTGCGTGAGATTATTAGTCAAATAAAATGTTTTTCGTCATCTTTAAGTTTTTTTTTAAACATAAAATGTCGTAAAAGATTAAGAACAAAACTATTTGAAACTATTTGAGAGACCTATTGGATAATTACTCGTTAGGTTCTTCTTGTTCCGCTTTTAGTCACACTTAACTTCTGATGACTTTAAAGGTGGCCATGTCTTGAATCATCAAGCTTTTCAAAACCTATAATTTAAGCAAAAGCATTAGTTTCTAGGAAAACCTATTATCGCCCACGACAGGCTTCCCACCAGTTCATATTTATACAGAATCGCTGTCCTGAACAAACAGCAAACGATTAAAAAAAGTTTATCTGATAAAATAAATACAGAACTGATCCTCTTTTAAGAAAGTATGTTAGCTTTTCCAGTTTAACAAACAAAAAATTGTCGGAAACGAATATCCTGAAAATATAAATCTAACCAAAGTCCTCTTTTGATGAGTATATTTACAATTTCTTCTGCATCCCTTTAAATTCCATCAACATTCCATCAACTTCTTTAAGGATCAAGAGTTCAGAAAAATGCAACACATCTAAATTCCATATAAACAAACTACCTGCAAACGAAAATCCTTGCACTGGAGTGAAATGTCAACCACACCTTCATTTAATTGCAATTGAAATTGAATCCAAGAAAAAATGAGAGAAAATAAAAAAAACCCGAGAAGAGGAACAAAAAACCAACCAAGAGAAAAGAAAAGTTCAAAAAGGATTCACACTCATTTCGCACGCATTTTAAGCGCCTTTCAGGTCAGGTGTGAATAATTTCAAATAATCACTTTCATCAGGCATTGTATATGACCTCTAACAGCGGCGAACATCAAGACATTATGCAGGCACACACACACGCATACTCGAAGGCAGCAATTGTGGCAGCAGCAAGCATAATGCACCTAAGGGCATCATCTAAGTTACAGTCAAGCTCTTTCAGTCTGTGCTCAGGCGGCTACCTTTTCTTTGATGTTGAGCAAAGCATAATTAATTGGTAGGTAAGCTCGCAGTACTCTGACAGTAGAACTCAATTTTAACATCCAGTATGCAGTCTGCAAGACATATCATATCATCTGCGCCTCATAACCCATCAGTTGATGGCGATGTATCACACTTGGTGTCGGTGTATACGTACAAGGTATAATAGATGTACCACTGTAGTACTGTTGCTTCTTAGGTGTGACTAAATACTCTTTGCATACACTTGGCTGCAATACACAAAGGGTACTTCGACACCTGCATCATCGTCATCATCAACATCATCAACAACATCATCGTCATCCTCATCCACATCACCATCACCATCGTCGCCAACATTCGACTGATGTAATTATAAATAAATGATAATTATTCACATACACGAGCATGATACGGGGGATAATAAAACTAAGGAAATGAGGCTACAAGGCTACCCTACTTTGCAGGAGATTTCCGCTAAAATAACAGCGTGTTGAGGTGAATATTTCACGTAATTTTGTCTTTGCATTAAAATGTGACTTTTAGAGGTTATTGGCGTTTGTCAACCTTAGTGAAATCTTCATCTGCAGATCATAGAAACAGCACACCCATTTGTCGACACTTTTCTCAAAATGTTAAAGTATCAGGAATTTTGCGAAACTCATTTTTTTGTAGTTAACTTTTTTAAGATATTTAAGAAAATACTTTATAGCAGTAATATATGCAAATTTGGCATTGGATGCAAAATAAGCAAATCCAAGAATCTTCTAAAAAGGTTATAGAGGTCACATATAATCACTAACCTGCGATAAGAAACTACATATATGCATCCGTTTTATGCGATTAAATTTTTTTTGCGATTAAATACTCTAATAGGGTGTTTTCTACTAGCTGATTGCTATTTTGGGTCTGACAATTTTGACCCGATTTTTTCAATAAATAAAACTTAGAAAATTAAAAAAAAAATTCAAGAGGTCAAATTTCCAGCGAGGTCAAATGTAATGCTTCTGCTATCGATAGCACCATATCAAGCTGAAAACTTAAGAAGAATATATTAAAGAATTAAATGCTTGACACAAACCAACTCGAATAGCACAGTTTGCAATAGACATGGTTGACTGGAAAATCCTGTTGGTTGCTCTGACCCAGATTTTACCTACACTAAAACGCCACCTCTGTAAGTATGTATTTCTAAACACAGCCTACAAGAAGGCTTACACTGTTGGTGTTTACTACAAAAAAAAAAAGAGCAAGAAAAGCGCGCGATCGAGGATATAGAGATGTGCCACTCCAGGAACGATGTTCGCAAGTTTTACCAAAGTGTAAGACGTCCGCTCTCAGGCAGAACGAACCATAAAATATTGGCAACGACAGCGAAAACTGCCAACCACCCGACCTGAGTGAAGTGAGGATAGCAATATCTAAACTCAAGCTTAATAAGGCTGCCGGAAATGACGGCCTTCCCGCTGACCTTTATGGAGCCGGCGGAGATGACTTTGTAAGTAACATCCACCAAATCATAAGCCAAATCTGGTCGAAAGAAAGTATGCTTGAAGAATGGAACCTCAGCATCGTATGTCCGATCCACAAAAAAGGAGACTCTCAAGACTGCGCCAACTACAGAGGCATACGCATCCTCAACATCGCCTACAAGATCCTATCTGCCGTAATATGTGAACGCCTACAACCGTTTACCAAAAACCTGATCAGCCCTTATCAGTGTGGTTTTAGGCCAGGAAAGTCCACAACCGATCAAATTTTTACACTTCGGCAGATCCTGGAAAAATACCCAAGAAGTCCATATCGATACCCACCACCTATTCATCGATTTCAAAGCCGCATACGACAGCATTTATAGAGACGAACTGTACAGAGCCATGCCTAGTTTTGGTATACCGCCCAAACTCGTCCGTTTGTACAGGATGACGATGGAGAATTTTCGCTGCTCCATCAGGGTCGAAAGCAACCTCACCGACACATTCGATACATTTACTGCTAAAATGGTAGTACGGACTTTGTCTATCTCTGCTCCGCTATTAACTCAGACAACAACATCTTGTCAGAAAATAAACAAAGAATTAGAATACGGCTGTTTCTTCGGGCTAAGAAGGCAATTTAGTAGTAAAGCCCTCACTCGAACTACTAAGGAGATCCTATATAAGACCCTGATCATCCAAGTCCTGCTCTACGGCGCTAAAGCATGGACCGTCTCAAAAGCGGATGAAGAAATCCTTGGTCGACTTGAGAGGAAAATTCTTCGAAAAATCTTCGGTAACGTTTGCGTTGACGGGCTATGGAGACAAAGATTCAACTAAGAACTATACGAGCTGTACAGCGACATGCCCCTGGTCAAAAAACTCCGCATTGGACCTTTAAGATGGCTAGGCCATGTAGAACGAATGGACACCAATACTCCGGCTCACATAGTCTTCGATTCCCAGCCAGACTTCGGACGCGTTAGAGGAAGACCTCGCATTAAGTGGCGCGCATAAGTAGAAACCGACCTCAACCGACTTCTAGTGTGCAACTGAAGGCAGCTAGCTAAGGACCGGGTTAATTGGGGAGGCATGTTGGTTGAGGCCCAGGTTCATTCCGGAATGAAGCGCCGCTAAAGTAAGTAAGTAAGAAGACATGGGTAGAATTCGAAAGTTTGGTAAAATTGGCAGATAAGTTTTTTTTTACTTGAACAGTCACCGCCACGTTCAAGCAATAAATTGTTAAAAAATTGTTTACAAATTTAATTTGTAATAAGATTTTGAAAATGATGACAATTCACGCACGGTATCTATGAAATGACTAGAGATTGGGTGTGAGTTTCCTCGTATGCCGTCAAGTCACCGCTGAGGCGCTGAGTCCGCAACTGGTCTGTCTAAGAATAAGCTAATGATGAAATATAAAACAATGACAATAGATGGCGCTTAAAGAATGCATTTCAAATTGTGTACTACTTACATAAAACATGACGTCTACATAAAACAGGACGTAGTTCAGACTTTTGAACCCGATTTCCAAAGAAGCCAAAGGTTTTTTTTTCAGAATCTTTTTCAAGATTTTCTAAAAATAACAATTCGCTAGCAGTACATATAATAAAACCTCATTCTGAATTCATAGTAAATATTTTTTTAAAAGAGTACTATTTCCTTAAATTCGTCGATCCCAATTAAGCGATCTTTATGAGCTGCTGCATACGAATTGTTCTCCCTGCAATAACGCTTTCTGATTAAGGACTTATTTTATTCATTGTCTTCCTAGCTCCACCTTTCAAGTGCGGTCGGACTATTTTAAAACTATTCATTCTTAATGACAGTGACAGCTGAACAGCGCACAGTGTAAGCTGCTTGACAGAAATTGCCTTAGCACTCATGGCATGTCGTTTACATTTCAAACGCATGTACGCACTTTAAACAGAGGTGTGGATCAATCAATCGACACGGCAATCATTGGCACAGAAGTGCCACCAAACAATTTGACATCGAAGCCTTTGAAGAAGTACTTTTCGGTGTGTGTTGCGAACCCCCTACCCTGTGCATATCGTTGTCTGATGCCAAAAAAATAACAAGGAAACACCACAAAGACCACAGTCGCATTTAAGCCAGAGCAAAGTAGGACCAACAAGAGAAAGGAATCATATTGCTTTATGCTTAACAAAAAATTTATGCGGCCGAATGCTGAAACGAAAAAAAAAAAAATTGTCATACATCAGACGCTAATGCACTTAAATACCATCGGCGCGTCTTTTCAGGTTCAAAGTGCTGACGCAACAATTTGCAGCGCTCTAGAGAGTTTGGCGCTAGGCACATATTTGCCAATATGTATACAATCAAAACGGTGAAATGTATGCGGACGCGTTTTATTATTTTTTTTTTCGTTTTCACTTTTTCGAACGCAGCAGGCAGCACGGATGATGTGTACTTATAAATGCGGCTGCCGCCGACATGTTGAGGGGCTTGTGGACCAATTCAAGCATGCGTTTCTAAATTTAGACGTCCGCACATGTTCGAAAATTGGCAATCATTTGTGGTCTGCATCTGTACATGTGATGCCATTTTATAGAGGTAATTCCGGTGTCATGATTCCCTATTGCTCTTCATTTAGGCTGTTTTCTGGAATCAATTCGGTGGTAGCTGGAACTATTGATGTTTCCGGAAAATTAAATGATACCATGCTTTTATTTTTAGGGTGGTTTAAGGAGTGCGGGAATTTCTTAATTATGTTTTGTCAATTACATTTTAAATACTCTTGCAGCAAGTATCGATACACTTCGCAGACCGATATATTTGTTACTTACTTACTTTAGTGGCGCTACAGTCCGGAATGAATCTGTGTCTCAACCAACATACCTCTTCAATTAACCCGTACCTTTGCTAAATGCTTCCGTTTGCGCACTTCAAAAGGTTAGGGTTGTTTTCTCATGTGCACCACTTAAAGCGTGGTCTTCCTCTTCTGCATTCGGCGTCTGGCTGGATATCGAACATTTTGCGAACCAGACTCCAGAGTGTTGGTGTCCATTCGCTTTACATGTTCTAGCCATATTTAACGTCGCTGCACAGATGGTATAGTTCGTGTTGGAATCTAGCAAACATAACCGAAGATTTTCCGAAGAATTTTTCTCTCCAATGATATGGTCCATGTTTCAGCGCCGGCCGTAGAGCAGGATTGGGATGCAGACAAATTTGATAGCCCAAGATTGCAGTTTTTATAAGATTGCATTGTAGAGGATGTACGACAGGGTTATGATCTACAAAAAATTTCCCTTGAGCATGGTATCAACAGCTGAGCATCCTATTTTTCTTGAGATGTGTTCTTTAAAGAGAAGCTTATTTCTCTATTATAGTCGAACATTGAGCAGAACTGTCGAGTAGAGCTTTAATTTTTGCTAACTTGGTCACAAAATATACCGGATTTTTTTCCGCCAATTTAAACCTGCCTATTTGAACATAACATGGAGCCATCGTAGGACGGCCGAAAGAAGCGAAGCTTTTACGTATTGGCTTGTGTGACGTCTTTGGCCCGCGCCACGTGGTAGCCTATTTTAAATTAGTTTTAATTTTCCAAAATTTACTGCCATTCGATTTTTCTCTCTGTTCCTCTCTCGCTCTCGCTATATTAACGCTTAGGTCTATTGGTGGGGGAAGTTAACGGCACGGTTACGGTCACGATTTCACATTTTCTCGGTTCACTTCACATCTTTTTGAACAAGTTTTATACGTGACCCACCGCCCTTCCGTAAACAAGCTACCCCCGCTTCAAAAAAATGTCTGAAATAGTTTGACTAACACGATACTCGTTTCACTCGTCGTGCTTTGATCCTCACTTACGGTAGTTCTATCATCAGCAATGAATGACTGTTGGCAATTCCGGCGGGGCATCTAGCCCTCAACCATTTTAACTCCCTGTAGCCTAGTGAATTTTATTCCGTACATCTAAATAAATAGCTGAATTTGTTTTCTTGTTTATTCTTGCGATACTGAAAAAAATCAACTTCGAACGCGGCAATCGCAGCAACATCCCTAACTATCTCGAATAAATAATAATAAATAATGTCGAACAACAATGGCGACGATGTCAAAAAGTGATAAGTTCGTCTGGAACTGATATCAAGGATTTCTTCCGCCCACCAGGAAAAATCTGGTTTGACGAAGAATACTACTAATGAGGCCTACAAAACAACAATGATAGACAAGAGATACTGAAGAAGCAGACATTGAGCTTTGTAGGGATAAAAATATCTTAATATAAGCTTAACTAGGCTGCCGGAAACGACGACCTTCTTGCCAATTTGCTAAGAACCATAAACCCAATCATTAGTAAAATTTTGTCTGATGAAAACATGAACTGTCCCAGGGTTAACTCACCAACTTGCTGGGTTAACTCGAAGTAACTCTGGATTTAAATTGACTGAAAAACTTCTTTCTAAAGTTGACTCGAGTTTGATAACGAAACTAGGAAGATCTCGCACTGAAAAATAGGGCTTTAGTGATTCGATTTTTTTTAAACATTAAGTTTAACAGTTTTAAGAACACAAATGCTTGTAAGATGGAAACCAAACAGCTGACAACTTAGCTGTTGCAGATTCGATATATTTCGAAAACTGTTTGACACCATAAATCGATAAATAATCGGTGTTACCATATTGAATCACCACTCATGGGGTCAAATGAAGCGGTTTCATGAGTAAGTTCTAGATTATATTTAATCCACGGTTAGTTGTGTCTGGATTAACTAAGAGTTAATTCAGCACTTTAAAACCGGGCCTGCAACTTTTGTAAAAAGTGTTTGAACATGATATAAAGGCAATCTCAATATCTATATTTCGTCCACGAAAAGTTTTTTGCCACGTCCACTTTTTGGAGGCGTCTTCAGTTAAAATTGTTTTCGGTAAAATGCAAATGTGATATTTATTCGAAAAATAATTTAAACCCATGCTCATTTTCCTATATGGCTTATGTCAAATGACATAGTTCGTAGGGATATATATAGCCCGTCCGAAAGTTTTGAGCTAAGATGATGAAATCTGGTATACAAGCTCCTGAAAAAGGAATTTCGTTTTGCTATATTTTATCCACATAATTAATGTATTAAGACAATCTCATTTGCTATATTTTACGCATATAAAGTTTTTAGCAAAGCCAACTTTTTGGGGTTGTTCAATTTAATGTTGTAAAAGGATAGCATTTCTAAAATATGTTTTTTTAGTTTGGTTTTTCGAATAGAGATAAAACTGACAAATCGGGCAACTCTTATGTCATTTATGTTCAGTTTGGTTTGCCTTTTGATTGTGAACAGGTTGACAAATGAACAACGCTTGCAAATCGTGCAAATTGATTTCGAAAATAATGGTTCAGTTCGCGAAGTTTACCGCAAGCTCCATCCATTTTAAGGTCGACAGATTCGTCCGTCAGAGCAATTAATTCGGTTAAACATGATAAACATAATACGCATCCGCAGAGACGTCGAACAATGCGCACTAAAGGAACAATTGCCGCTGTAGACCAAAGTGTTGAAGAGGACCCGTGCACAGCAATCGGTGCTTTGTCCATCAACTTTATGGAAGATTTTGCTCAAAGATCTTGGCTAACGACCTAAAATGATCCAGATTGTGCAAAAATTAAAGCCGCGAGATCATGCAGTCAATTTGGTATATGGGCCGACAATGAGATTGATTTCGATGCTGATTTTCATCACAAATTTTGTTCAGTGATGAGGCTCTTGTGGTTGAATGGTTACGTCACAAACAAAATTGCCGCATTTGAAGAGAAGAGAATCCACATGAGACCCTTGAGACGCCATAACATCCACAAAAACTGACTGTTTGGCGTGCTCTATGGGCTGGTGATTGAGCCATACTTTTTCCGAAATGATGCTGGAGAGTCTGTTGCCGATAATGGGGACCGGTATAGAGCCATGATAACCGACTATTTTGTTCCCGAATTGGATGGCATGAATGTGGATGAGGATCACAATCGGTTTATTGAAGGAAACATTCGATTAGCGCATAATTTCGCGGAATGGATCTGTCGTCGCTCGTCTACGCCAACAAATCAGAAACTTTCGGTGACTTGGAAGCCAACATTCGCGGCGTTTTTGCCGATATACGTCCCCAAAAATTGGACCTCTAGACTTGGCTTTATTCGAAATCATATTTAAACATTAATGGCATAAAATTATCCTTCCAATAAAGACAAATTGCTGGACATTTTCTTGCATGTATTAGAAAACTTAAGAATAAATCGTATGATCTTTGCAGACGATTTGGTAATCCTTAGGTTCTTTCAAACCAATTGATGTTTTTTATTAGTGGAGTTGGATTGAAACAAGGGGAGAACTTTAAACATCTCGCAACCTTATTCATAAGTGATAGAATAAGGATCTTGTGTATTTTTTTTTTGGGATTTATAAATTCTTTTTGTTTTTTGTTTTCATGTTTTCGCCATTTATAGAATGATACAATATCTTTTTAGCCAATATCATATAAGTCAATATGTATCAGTTTTGAAAAGACTTGATCGATCGTTTATCATGAAGGCTGAACTTGGTTTCAAACTAAATTATATTTTTTTTAATTCGGTATTTTCAACATTTCCAATCTATGGATTTGAGGGTCGAGGTGTCTATTTTCGTTTCATAATTTATTATTACTTACGAGGATCGATGTTCGACAGATAAAGTTTGCTTTTGCTCAGTCTGCCAAGCTTGTAGAAAAAGCCCTATAACCATTCGGAGTCAAAAGCCTTCCTAATAAATCGGACAAGTAGTCGTTTATTTTTTTTACTTATTCCATTGAATGTCGGACACCAGCTTCAATACAGCTTGAATAGCGTCATGCCACACTGGAAAACCAAACTAATTTTTTGAGATAATTTTGTTTTCCTCTGCCGTTATAAACAGAGCATTATTTTCAAAGGAAGTTAAAAAAAATTAATACAAATTTTTGGCGCAAGAGGCTCGTTAGTACCCAGGGCGGCGCTTTCTTACAACCATTCATCGCACAAACCATTGCACCACAGGCCACTTACTTCGAAGGAAGTTAGTTAACTTAAATAATCTCAGCTGATGCAGCGCATTGAAATCCCTGGAATTTCCGTAAGCATGTGATAAGTTTTTGGCTTACATATAAATATTGAAGCAACACCATAAGCCATGAATTATTAAAAAAAATGTATGTAACAAAAAAAAAAAAAAACAATATGGCCCGGCTTTCCAATGACTAGATACTTACAGTACATAAAAGATCTGGCCCTTTTACAATTGAGAAAACCGTTTTCTTCAAACTTGATTGACAAACATTCATCTTGCTAACGGATATTTCAAAATTGACCACTTTCCAAAAGGAAAATGCACTCTAATTGATTTTGATTTTCCCCCCAAAGTCCATTTGAAGAAAACAACAACAAAAATTAAGGGAAAAAAGATTAACGTCAATAATGCAAGACAACACAACCAAAAAGCGCATAAGATGAGAGACGGTGCCGTCGGACTCTTTATTCTTTAAAAGGTACCGCATTTTCTCAGAATCATTGCGTTCTACTATCTGAGACACATTAATGATATGTACGTCAATATAAACAGAAAAGTTAATTTGCTGATAAAACTGTTTATGTTTGCGTACAATAAAAGAATGGTTAAGTGAATGAACTACACCTGGGTAGATACATTGATGGTTAATGTGGAAAACGTCTCCTCACATGGAGAAAATACGCTCTTAGCCGTCAACATCGTTGTCGACGTGCTCATTGAAAATATTTCTGTGTGCATATTCAAAACAAATAATATCATCCCATCGCACAAAGGTCCTTTAGAAATTCATTGAAAATGCAGAAATATGAATAAAATGAGACAGAAGATGAGATTTGACGAAAATTCAATTCAAAGGTAAGGTATACCTTACCTCATGGTATGTGCACATCGTAAGCCGGGTATGCCGGAAGAAATACGAGGCAATTCCGATGAATAAAATCTGAATTGGTTTTGTAGTGTTTGCTTTTGTTGTAAGTAGTAATCTAAGGCCGGTTTGAATTTTAATGATAGCAATAAACGTCAATCAATATTGTAATAGAGACATTCTCCAGTTCTCAAATTCATCATCGCATAGATCCCCTATTTTGATGTCGTGCTGTTGGTCCTTGTTGTCCTGTTGAACTGCTGTCTTTATTAAATTTGAAAAAAATGCGAGCAATGTAAATGAAATGTAAACAGGGGGTATGAATGGAATTCAGCCAACATCAGCCCCTCTGTCGTTGCTTAGATAATTGAAGTCAAAAGGATTTCTCTGTGAAAGGCAATATTTTTCTTGATTTTATTATACGTACATTACATTCATCCGATGGTATGTCGGTATAGGTATGTGCAAGTCGAAATTGCCAAGACAAAGAAAGCGGTGTGCGTAACTGGGATTTGGTAATTTATGTTTCGGTTATGACCTACCAATTTATTGCATATCTCGCTTCCCCTGTTTAGATGTTTTTTTTTTTATTTCAGCAGCTGTATATAGTTGTGTATTATTGCCTTAGATCTGTTCCATGATGGGAGCGACACACATGCCAAACAAAATGCCGAGGGGCCCTTAATTTACTGCGGAAGTTATTAAATTCGAAATTCCGTCAGTTCCGTGTAAAGGATGTAAACTATTAAACTGGATTATAAAAGATGTATGGGCATCCCGGTTAGGTGGGATTACCTGGTGATGAAAATGAAATAAAAGCGGAATCACCATTAATGGGAGTTCGGTGTAAATTTGAAGTCACCCGTAGAATTTATTAGGTTAGATTAGTGAAGATGCAGGTATGTTGATATGTGCCTACTTACTGGAACAAATTGAAAAGGCTGATTTATTTATCAAACTTCTCACATTCATAAAAGCCGGGTTAGGGTACATGTGGCTGTTGCAAGAGATGCAGGCAAAAACCTTTTTATTGCTATGGATACATCAGATTAGAATTTGTGTCCAAGTCAGACAGTTGCTTGATTGCAGACAATTAGTTAACTATGATGGAGATATTTGTTGCTGTGAATGTATCTAATAAAGATATGGACGATATGGAAAAACCTGGATGCAATTTCAACTGAGGGAAAAGGTTGGGTCAGTGCGATTGTGCGATGTGCATTTTATTTATCACATATTTTAGAAATCTGTAATACATACAGTTTAGGCCACAAAGTGAGACCCTGATATTAGATCGTTTTTATTTTTTTTTTTGAAGTTGACTCCATTGTTCAGCAGTTTACGGAGCATGTTCTTAGTTCGGCTAATAATAGTATTACAAAAGTTGCTGCCAAAAGATACCGCCAATGTGCTTTTGGCATTCAAGTAGATCAATTAAATAAGCAAATTCAATATAATCGAAATAAGGAATGGAATGATAAGCTTAGCACACTTGATAAAGCTACCAAGCCATTCTGGAATACAATGAAAATTGTTAAAAATAAATCCAAGGAATTACCTTGCATAAGAAATTCAATATAATCGAAATAAGGAATGGAATGATAAGCTTAGCACACTTGATAAAGCTACCAACCCATTCTGGAATACAATGAAAATTGTTAAAAATAAATCCAAGGAATTACCTTGCATAAGAAATGGTCCAGAAACCTTCTTTACTGATACACAAAAGGATAAGGCATTAACTCTAAACTTAGCGCAAAATCACGTTTTCGCTCAAAATTTAGATGCAAATACAAACCTTCTATTTGCTCTTCATGCCTCTAATTTAGCCATTTATGTAACCCCGCCATGAATTTGTAACGGAATCAGAAACAAAATATTTCTTAAGAAATTAACTTATGAAAAAAAACAGGCGGAATCGATAAAATTAGAAATATTTATTTAAATAAAATTACCTTAAGAAGGCATAAAGTTTCTTACATTTATCATCAATGCATGCTTAAAAATGCAATATTTTCCTGATAAATGGAAAGTAGCAAAGGTTATTTCCATTCCAAAAGCAGGGAAGTCTCCCGATAAAAACGAAAGCTTCAGACCAATAATTTTACTAAGTGCTTTAAGCAAAATCTACGAAAAAGTGGTTAAAGAAAAAATTGATCAAATCATTGAAGCAAATCAAATATATCCCAACGAACAGTTCGGATTTAGTCGAAATCACGGATCCTCACATCAAGTTCTAAGGATATGCAATATCATAAAAACTTACGTGTAAAATGATTAATCTTAACTTTCCTCCATTTCTCTGTAAAATTGTCCAAAGTTTTGTTTCGAATCGTTGTTTCAAAGTACATGTTAATTGTATTCTGTCCGACATCTTTCATTTTCATGCTGGCGTCTCCAAGGCTCGGTCCTTGGACCAGTTTTGTACAACTTATATACGTCCGATTTCCCGACTCTTCCAGATTGTGTCTCCGACATCTTTCATTTTCATGCTGGCGTACCCCAAGGCTCGGTCCTTGGACCAGTTTTGTACAACTTATATACTACCGATTTCCCGACTCTTCCAGATTGTGTCTCAATATTAAGATGAATTTAAAAAATACGACTAATATATTGCAAGAGTACTATTCAAAGTGGAGAATAAAGCTTAACACCGAAAACATTCAAGCAATCTTTTTTGCACGAAAAGAAAACCTTGCTTCATTCCGGCTAACCAGCTAATTATTAATGGGCACCCTATTAGATGGAAGCTTTCTGTTAAATATCTCGGAATACATCTTGACACAAAACTTAAAAAAACGAATATTGCCACCAAAATGTTATATCCATTTATAAATAGAAATTCACTACTTTCAAAAAAAAAGGTAATAATTTACAAAACCATCTTTTAATCAATTCTCTTGTATGGTTGCCAGGTGTGGGGTAAATGTGCTGAATGCAATATAAAAAAATTACAATTTTGTCAAAACAAAGTATAAAAAATGATGCTTAATCTGCCCTGGCACCATTCTACTTCAGATCTGCATATTAGAACAAATGTTGAGTTGAACTCCAATAGAATAAGAAATCTCAATGACTCCTTTGGGATCAGATGCGACATCCCTAACAATCCACTTTTTAATCAATTAAATACAGAATAGCTTAGTAATCATGGCAATGTCAAATCCATTTACCAATTAACTGTTAATTGCTAATCTTTATTTATTATCTGTTAATTGTTAATCTTAAATGTTTTTCTGTTAATTTTATATGTATGTATTTATTTATTTGTTTATTAATAATTAATGTATATATGTATGTATTCATTCATTTATTTATTTATTTATTTATTTATTTAGTTATTTATTTATATATTTATTGACTTATTTATTGATTGACTGATTGATTTGTTTATGAATTTATTTGTTTGTTCGTTTGCTTGTTTATTTATTAATTTATTTATTTAATTAATATTTTCTTGTATTATTTTTTTTAATATAGTGATTTTAGTTATTTATTTAATTTTATTTGCTTTATTTAATATTATTATCCTAGTCATACCTGCTATATAATACAAAACTATACACTCATATATATATATTTTTCTTTTTCATCGTTCATTCAAATTGAAGTTTTTTTTCGTTGTTTTCTCAGGTTTTATGTTGTAAATTTATAGTGTCACAAAAAAATATGTAAATATTTTTTCAATAGAAAGATACACATTTGTAAATCATATCTCTGTGCGAATAATGTAAATTGTGCGATAGCAAACTGTACTCTATTAACAAAATAAATATATCTATATCTATCTATTTATTTTTCTATGATGATTTGAAAATAATACCCACAAAAAAAAACAAATTGACACTCGACGTTTTTCTTTGTCACCTTCCGATAGGGTCATAGTTAATGGGCTACGGTGTAGAAGATGATTAAAGTATGGAATTGAGAGACAACGATTAGACCAAAGCTCTGGACTTTCCTACTATGATACCAAAGGGTGGATATCTAATAAATAGGAGATGGCCACGGGAGGTACTGATTACACTATTGACGACAATGTTAGACCAAAAAGAAAAACGACGTTCGTATCTGCACCTGGAATTTGAGAAAATTAAACAGAAATGGTACAGCCGAACATCTAGCGGAATGGCCAAATGTGTAATACTGCTATCAATTTCTATGACGAATAGAGCCATCTCTCGATAAATGACAAACCACAAGCATCTAATTATCAAAGAATACCTTCAGAACAGAAGGGATTTTTAGGAGAAGAAGTGAGAAAGTTCACTGGCATTTCAAAAACAGGAACAAAGGAATATTGCATAGTTAAAAATATAGGGGTAGTACTCCAGAAATAATGGTCTTAAGTTTTACCAAAGTAGTCAGAAAAGGTATTTGGCTTTTAGGCCAGGAAAGTCCACAACTTATGAAATCTTCATATTTTGCGAGATCCTGAAAAAAAACTAAGAAGGTCAAATCGATACCCCCTCAACTATAAGTCGATTTCTATGCCGTATACGATTGCTTTCATTGAGATGTACTATTCAGGGACATGTCTCGATATCCTGAAAAAAAAAACCAAGAAAACCAAATCGATACCCCCCAACTATTAATCGATTTCTTAGCTGTATACGATAGCTTTCATTAAGACGAACTATATAGAGACTTGTCTGCTTTGGTGTACCTCCCAAACTCGTCCGTCTGTGCAGGATGACAATGGAGAGTTCTCGTCGAAACATTCGAAAAATGGACTGCCATGTATCGTCTTTGACTTCATTCTTGAGAGGACTTTGCAAAGTTCTCGAGACATCAAAGGCACAATCTTTCATAAATTAGTGGAAATCTAGCATTCGTCGACGATATTGACATCATTTGCTAGTAACTATATAGAGAAGTAAGCCGCAAAAATGGTTTTAGTAGTAAGTGAGGGTAAGACCAATTATATGCTGTTGACACAAATGGACACATATAATATCGAGGAACTTTGAGGTGGTAATCTCTCACCACCTCAAAGGTGTTTGTCTATATCTTGTCGTCACAGATAAGAAAATCACCTAAGAAATGAAACTTATTATGACAAGCGCTGTTTCTTCCAGCTCGGAAGGCAATTAAGTAAAAAACCTCACACTCTAACTACTCAAGAGATCCTACATAGGATCCTGATTATCCTAGTATGTAATGCTTTTATGTGCTGACGCATATTCTTGAGCGAATATTTTTTTCGGAAAATCTTCTGTCCGTACTTACCGTACTGTTCAGCGAAATAGGCAAGGAGAACAATCTCCGCATTGGACGTTTGATATGGCTAGGATTTGTAGAGCGAATAGACCCAGCCAGACGGCAAGCGCAGTAGAAGAGGACCTCACCTTAAGTAGAAATTAACCTCAACTAACTTAAAGAGCTCAACTACATGCTGTAAGTTAGAGACCAGGCTAGTTGGAAAAGCTTGGTGGCTATGGTCTAGGTTTATTCCGTACTGTAGCGCCACATAAACAAATAAAAAAAGGGGCCTCAAACCTGGCTTTCCCATTAACTTTTGTGTGCGAAGTTATATTTTGACCCCCGCATACTCGAAACTGCAAATTTGGTAAGCATCTCATCACAGTTTTATTATGTGTGCCAGACTTTCGAATTCGGGGCAGAAAAAAAACGTACGTCTTGTTTCTTCAAGGATTTAAGCCAGGGACCCCCAGCTTACTAGTCCAATTCCTTTATTCACTTCCCACTGCCCCACTGCACGCACATAGAAAATTGTGATGCCTATTAACTCGCCCGGCAATGTTTAGTTGGAAAACATCCTTTCACCAGATATACCTGCATCAACACGCCAGGACACAAAAGAATTTGGCTTTAAGCAAGATCTAAAATAGACATTTTCGGACGTAAATCAGCCCAAAGTCCATTATAGTTATAATCACTAGACTCTATCAAATAGTGATCATTTGTTAAATACGCAAGATTTTCCATCTTCACGAATCCTTGCAATAGTGATATCAATATTCAAATTTGCACACAATTATAAAAACGAAGTGTAATCTGGTTGGGCGTGTTGTTATGGGTTATGTAATGTTGTACATGAAAATGTTTCATTTTAAAGTACTACAAATTAGGGATATTCAGCCAGTACCTCCTTCCAAATGGACCAAACCCTTGCAACCATTTCTTCCCTTTCTCCCTTGAGACACTACTAACAAACGAATCTCGTAACAGAACATTTCCTCTTCAATCCGAACAACATTGCCACTCCTCTGACAAATTGAATAACATCAATCTTGAGCAGTTTTTCTGCCAGATGCATTCAGTTTCCTTATTTTTATGGAGTCCTTTTTTTTCAGTAAAAAAATTAAAAGGGCCATTTCAAGTTTTCATGTCAATGTTGTTATGGACAAGTGGGCGCACCTCCTTTCTTCATATCTCACAAAAAAAAGTTATTTTTTTCAGAAAACTCGTATGTGCATTTAGCATATCCAAATGATCCTTCTTGACAAACTAGGTAGGTATGTATTTATAAAATGTTTCCGTTATCTGTTTTATTTTTCTTCTTATGGTTTATTTATTATTCCATCTTTATGTTCTGTGTACGAATTTTTGATTCATTTGATGACCATATACCTACGTATGTACATTAAAAATTTTCTTATGCGTACGATGAAGCAAATTCTATCTCGTAAATAGAAAAGCAAAGGATAGCTCTAGATAGGAATAGCTAGCTGCAGATACGACGTCAGATGAGTACTATTTAAGCAGTAAAGTCGTTTGTACTTAACAAAAATGAGAGCTACATGTTGAGGTGCTTTTGCAAATAATCCTAGGTGGAGTTTAAAATTGCATATAGGATGTGCATGTATATAGGGATATATTAGAACTCGTTAAATAGTAATACTAGAAGTGTATAGCTTCAAATGTGTATTCAGTTTAGAATGGTAATGAATTTATCATGCAATTTCACTTATCAAGTAAATGCCTTTTGAAAATTGTACATATAAATCAATAGGACGAAGTCCAATGATTTTTGACCTTTTAACATGAGTGCTTATATCAAATTTTGAAGTTGTTAAGAATAGAGTTTGGCTAAGATAACTTTGAAAGATAAAATGTTCGCATTTCTTTCCAATGACCATATGTTAAAAGGATAAACCTATCGAAGGTGTAGAAAAACAAATGCACAACAAAAATTAATTTTTTTAAAACCCGTAAGTAAAACAAATGTAGGCCTTAAATACACAAACAACCCACACCACAATAACGGCCAATGTTGATCTTATGTCTGGTATTACACGTACCTTAATTCAAAATTTTCAACACCAGGTGGACGTCGTCTTAGGCATTAGTCAAAAGACAGCTTTGTTTACAATAAATTCGTTTTATCGCTGTATTTCGGGTCAATTTCGTGTTGCGGTTGCCTTTTCGGGGTTTGAAATACCAGGAAGTGTGAATTACCTCAGATATTTAAGGCTCTGAGTACGTGTTGATTGCAATTCTACTGGTACGCATACTTTTTTATGAATCGAAATATCTGTACAGAATTTTTCGAAAAGGAATTACACTAAAAAAAAATTAAGTGTTTGAATATTTTGAACAAAACACCTTGATATCTAAAGAACAAGCCAATAGATGTATGCATGTAGATATCAAATCATGTTTCCTGAATTAATCATTGGAGATTTTCATAACTGATGTCAAGGCATTTTTGTTATGCAATGCAATAAGACTAAGCAAACAAATTTGGCTTTATTTCTATTTTCAAAACCAAATAATTACAATTTGGCTTTATTGCTTTATGCAAACCCAAATATTGCCATACAATTAGAAAAAATAACGCAAATTATACTTTTTGCTTCAACTTAACACCGAACACCAATGAAGGTAGTCAATAACTTCACTATTTGGTGCAAGATAATAAAGTAATAGAATAAGCAGTGAAAAAACAGTAGCGCGATTTGACGGTGGACTACATATTTTTGGTATATTTTGCAATCTCTGATATGGGCCACTGTTTTATTTTTCGCACTCGGCCATAATATTACAGTGACACCTAGCAGGAGGCCATATGTATTCCACTCTTGATTTAGGCGAATTTTTAACATTTACATTATTATTTCATACGAATATTGAACTTATTATATTATTACTCATCATCAGGAGTTTTTTTTCTTAGTTTCCACAACGTTGTAATACTTTTAAACATTGCATATATTGTTATACAAATATTGGAGATATGATATATGTTTTCATATTTTCGTATTTCGTACCTAATATGCAGAAAATTCTGCGAAATTAACCAACGGTAATTTAAAAAAGTAAAAATCAAATTGACACATTATTTTTGTTTTCCTGTATGCATTTTTGACTTATGTTGAAAGTTTCAAATTCTTAGACCAGTACAATAATTGGAATCAAAATAGCTAATGCCAAATTGTTTTTTTTTTCGTTTATAAAAACGAAATAACGCCAATTTTTTTGAAATTTGGCTTTATTTTCTTGGCCCTCATTTCAGGGCACCGAAATAATGAGAGTGGGCCTTCTGTGTATCGTCCTTCCGAGTCAAGAATCGAGCAATAGATAAGCGTAACTAAGTTGCGGATCGGAACAACACAATGTACCACGATTCGACGGAAAAGTTATTATTTGTGGATTGAGCTCAATTTTGTTAACCACTGATCTGCATTTACACATACAAGAATAACGATAGATAGATATTGGCAATAGATTTCGTTCAATTAATGGTGGAAAAAGACACAATTTGTCATCAGAAAGTTTGATTTTCGGATGCATGGCAAATCCGCTGTTTACCTTGCGATAGAGAAAGATACCCATATTTAACAAAAACAAATTAAAATAAAGCCATTTATGAATGCAGAACTTTGGAAACAGCGACTTGGTATTTTTCAAAGACTCATCAAGTGCAATTGCGAGTAAGAAGTCGTCGCCATTTCTGATGAAAAAAATTCTCCAAGGTCAGTTTTCTAAGTACAAGGTGTCCGCCGAATATTTTCTTAGAGTTGTTCAAACGTATCTGGTTTGTTTGCATAAGCCTTGCTTTTAAGATATCTCCACAAAAAGAAATCCAGAGCAGTCAAATCACGCGACCGTGGAGGCCAATCAACATCACCATTTCTTGAAATAGCTTGTTGTGGAAAGAGGTCTCGCAGTAATTCCATTGTAATCCTGGCTGTATGCGATTTGGCACGGTTTTGTAGATACCACATGTTAATCAAGCCCAAGCATGCAGTTTTGGCGTTAAAAAGTTTCAATCATATCACGATTTCACTCCCCATTCACAGTTACCGTTACGCTGTTTTCACTTTCAGAGAAGTAAGGTCCAATGATTCCTCCTGAACAAATTGCACACCAGACTCTAACTTTTGATAATTAGAAAGGTGATTGATGAATAATTTGAGGATTTTTCATTGCCTAGAACGGACTATTCTGTTTATTCACATATCCATTCAAATGAAAATGTGCCTCGTCACTCATTATGATTTTTTCATGAAAATCGGTGTTGTCATGGGCTAGCTGTAACATACTATTGGCATATGTACGGCGGCGTAAGTGGTCTTGTGGAAGAAGCTCTTGTGTCAACTGAGTCTTAAATGGAAACAAATTCAAATCCTTGTGCAAAATTGTGGCCAAAGTTGTTTTTTGAAGACCTAGCTCCTGAGCACGGCGTCGGATTGAGGTTGATGGATTGTTTTGAACACTTCCTTGAGCCTATCACCTACAGAACCTCTTTCTTCGAAATCATTCACTACACGATAAATAGCGCGTTTTGTTGGCACGTTGTTTCTGACAGTAATCGATAGTGATATGCGCCACAAGAACTATTTAAAAAAAGATTTTTATAACATCCGTCTGAACTCGTCTGGCTATACAACATCAAGAAACCGTAAGGTAAGATCGTTGAAGCCGCTGGTTTCAAGTCTGGCAAGATCTGTTGACCTTACTGTTTCTTGGGTTGTGAATTATATTGGTGTAGTCTGTATTTAGTAGGTGTAGATGTAGAATCATTGGGTGTCTACCCTGAAAATATTTCCATGTTTAATAAAGCTTTCAGTCACTTAGCTGCACAGGCTGCGGTCTGTTTGCCGAAGACATCTAAGGGCATTAGATATATAGGATAACATAGATAGCTGCATAGGAGTGATTCTCACAACTTCCCTAGCCGACCTATTAACATCTCCATAAAGGTTGCGATTTGTATCGGTCTCATGGTGGTCACGTATCAAGGTCGGAAACTGGCATATCAATGCATATCCCCTTTCCGCCCGATTGTCTCTTTTTTATAACTACATAGTATGATATTATGAGTTAGATTATCGTTTCTATTTGTGGTAATATAAAGTAATTTACGAGGTCTTATTATACAGTCATCTCGATTTTTCAGAAATTTCTAAAGAAAAGATAATGGGATCTTAAAATGTTCTTGCAAATCTTGAAAAAAATCTTCCTTTCAAGTATGCTGTGCTTCGGACAAGGCCACAGCCCTCAGAAGTGTCGTCAGCCTTGAAATTAAGCTTTATTGTGTTGTTTCTGAGTAAGTTTATACTGCCGAGTACCTCTACTAACAGTGAAGTCTACCATAGCGTAGAAGTTTGTTGGTTCGGTTCTTGAATCTCACTTGAAACATTTACTTTACTTGTTGTATGAAGTTTCCGAGCATTTAAAGT
This sequence comes from Rhingia rostrata, assembly GCA_949824845.1. Classification (NCBI taxonomy): domain Eukaryota; kingdom Metazoa; phylum Arthropoda; class Insecta; order Diptera; family Syrphidae; genus Rhingia; species Rhingia rostrata. The sequence goes on from OX463755.1 coordinate 58,543,258, forward strand.
CCCTGATCTTAACCCTATCTAACATTGGCCATCTCTTTTCAGGTCATATTGCAATAAACAGGAACTCAGCTTAGATCGTTCATCATTGACACTGAATGACCTGTGTATTACCAATTTCTCTGGGAATATGCGAGCTCTGGTTCAAAAGTCTGCCTTTGATCCATCTGTGTAAATGGATATCGTTTTCGTTTTCGTAGTTTCTCGAAAAAGAGTAAAGAGTGGTTGATCGAATTCCAAATAGGGAGATATTTAATCGGAGTGTTAGCTGTTCACTGTATATTTTTTTTAAGAACTATGCATGTTCAGAGAGACTTGGGATACAGTCCCTATGGCTGATTCAAATGATGCCGTTGTCTGTCGGTTTCACATTTAGAATCAACTCCAAACAGTGCGTCAGTTGGGTGTTGTGTACATTCTAATGGTAGTCTTTTTTTATTTGTCATTTACTTCAAATAAGCTACTCTGGTCTTGGTTTCCCGTATGTGGGTATTGTTATCACGATTCTGATATACATCTACAGAATTGTTTTGTGGTTAGAGGCCTTTGCTGATGCGTTCTCAAAACCTCACCAAAACATTCTACAAGGGAAAGCTTTGTATAAGACAAAACCTATGCTGTCATGGCATATAATCAGATATTGCTGTTTCTACGGGCTAAGGAGACAACTTTGTAATAAATTTGTATCCTATATACGGCTCTGATCATCCCAGCCCAGCTGTACGGTGCCGTGGCATTTACCTTTTTTACATGTTTTTCTTTAACTCAAAATAAAATAATAAAGAAATGCCTAGCATATCAGGCTGGTTAAGACCTAGGACCTTAAGTTATTGCACGATATGAAAACTATATCTTGTGGTGAATCCAAACGGCTGACGGCCGTTTACCTAAAAAATTATTTTACCCTGTCACTTAGAGCAAACTATAGTTTTTAATAGTGAGTGATGAAAAAATTCAGGATTATTTTTGACAAATCTTTAAAATTCTTTACAGCTTAACCAAAAACAACTCTTTTTTTTCTGAAACGTGGGCTTGGTAGCGGACGGATTTCAAAAATGTGTACACGTCTACTGAAGTCATGGGCATGGAGCCTGTATATCAAATTTCATTATCCTAGCTCAAATGTAAGGACTTAAAATAAGAAATTTTGACACCATAAAATACGTTCAATAACCGGTTATCGCCAGCACCAGTCGCGTCAAGTCTTAACAAATTGCAGACTAACTCAAGTGATTCAAGTCAGAATTCCGAACTATGTACCAACTCTATTAAAGCATTCATTCGCGTCAAATTGTGACGTACGCAATAACAATGCAAAGTCAATGTTTATACAGAAGCCAATAGGCATGGCAATTTCGCGTCTAATGTACGAAACGGGGAACATAATCTGGCATTACATTTGTAATCCCCGGGACACCCCTTGCGCTAGTTTAATTAAGTCGTGTTACAACCCAGCACACAAATAGGGGAGGGAATTCCTTCTTCGCTTGGTGGTATATATGTTTCCATACATTACTCATTACGAGTTGAATTATTGACGGAATATGACGGAAAATCCTTTTTTTTACTCATAGATATTCATATCGAGTTTTTTTTGTTCATTGTTATGATTACCATTGTTGTTTTGTTTACTATTGCTTTTGTGTTAATTTTTTTTTTAATTCATATTTTAGGTATTACTTTTTTTTAATAATTACAAGAGTAGCAGATAGCCCTACTTTTGGATTAATTTTTGCACACTCAGTAATGATCAACAAAGTGGTGGGTTGATTAATTGACTAAGAAATGGTTGTTCACGATTGGGGTGCTAGGCGAAAGTATACGATTTTGTAAGTTGCATTTTTAAACAAGGGTTCCAATGGAATACATGGTTCTTCGTTATGAAATTTAAACAAGTGGTTCAATTCGCAGCGCATGGTGGATAAATGGTTCAGTTACTGTAAAGAGGGACAAAAAAAAGGGTAACTCATACTTTAAGGATGGAGTATTTATGAGTTCACGAATGCCTTGTTTTAATCAATGAATAGGGCTTTAATATATTAAAAAGAGAAAGCCGAATACTGTATTAAAACATTTTTTTAAAAATAGGGTTTCTCGGCAATGCCAAATGTAAATATATATTACAACATTTGCATCAGAATTGAAGTTCGAAATGGTAATGTCGTACCTACTTTTATTTATGAGATTACTATCTTTTTTCATAAACTACATCAAATGCCATTAGCATACCAGCTGACTATGGATTCAGCAACCATCGAGCCTGTAAAGCTCCTTAAGAAAAAATCCCTCCCTAAACATAAATTTAAAGTAAATTACAAAGCGATTACTATAAAATGTGTATTATATTGTTATGATATCCTTGAATATGATTGTCGAATGGAAAAGTCGTCTGTCAGTAAGAAAAGTCAACTGTACTTTTGCTTGCTTGATAATTACATATTACACTCATCGTGACAAACCGGCATATACAAGTTATTCAATTTTTTGGATGAATGGTAAGTTGCGGTGAATTTACTTTGCCAAAGGTTATCCTTGTTTGTCGTGACTTTTCCTCGTTAGAAAAGTATTTCGATTTCAAAAGTAATGTCTTCTAGGGTAGATTTTTGTCTGTAATTATTCGAACAAAACAAAACAAAAAACACACACACATTTCCGCGGGCTTTGGTAATGTTTGAAGTGCCGGAAGTGATTTTACGGTACAGTGGTAAAGGGACGGTTGATAGTAGTATCCATTACGAGTTGGCTATATGTCTGGACATTACAGATCATGTTATAAGCAGCTATCAGAAAGCATATAAGGAATTTTGAAACTAATGTATTTTGTAAGGTAAACTATAATTACATTTAAGAAAAACATTTAGCACCCGTTTTTTTTTTGTTAAAAGCCCTTTTAAGATTTATTCTAGAACCAAGAATGAATTTACAAAATATTAGAATATAAGTATTTACAAAATATTAAAGCAAAAATACTACTTTATATAAGGTTTTAATAATTGTAACATTTTATCAAATTATATTTTGTTCTTTGTTTCGCAATTCCAAAGTTAAATTCATAAAAAAAGGGTTAATGCATTTACCTCTAAAAAAAGTAATAGTTTTCAGATAAACGAGAGCCAAAATTGTTTTATTAGCGTGTCATCTGACATTTTTTTCATTTTCTCTTTTTATTAGTGATTTTCACTTTGGAATTTATTTCTAAGTAGTTAAAAAACAAAATTGACATTTACTTAATATAAATAAATAAATATAATTCATATTTCATCAAAATGAAAATTTCATACTTAAATCAGGAAGTTGTCAAATATGTTGGTACATCTCACTTGAAATCAATATTTTTGAAAATTGTTCTTTTTAAAAAAAGGTTATTTTTTATTCACTATCGGAATTGATACAGATACATTATCTAGAGCAGTTTTCTCTTTATAAGAGCAACTAAAATGTATGTTCATTGGACCCTGACGTAAATAAATATTAATTACTAGTCAGTTATTTCGAAGGACTTGATGTTTTTCTATATTGAACATTGAAAATTCGAAAACATTATTATTATTTTTTTAAAATTTTAAATAGACTTCAAAACCCCTTTAAATATTATTGATGCCAGCAGACATGAGCACTGATTGATTCTTTCACTACAAGGTGGCTGATGAAAGCCGCTACCAAAAAAAAATCAATAACTTTGTTTTATATAATGAATCTGGTTATTTTTTTTGTTATTTTGCAGATAGATTTTTAGATTTGACAAAAATGGATACCTGGAAACTGAAACAAGAATTTGGATTGTCCGCCGCTATCACGCACTGGAGTCCGTAGTTTTGGTTCAAAGAGAGAAGAGGAGCATGTTTGGCGGGAATACTCCGAGCAGATGGACCATAATGAGTCTTGTTAACAATTTTTCCGAGCATGGGAAAGTCGAAAGAAGATCTTACAATCGAAATCCTTCAGTTCGGATAAGAAGCAGTAGACCTGCCGATTCGCTTTTGCTAGAAGATGCTTTAAATAGTGGAAGATGACGGAAACATGTTGAACTGTCTTCTTATGTCAGACGAGGTCCATAAACAAACAAAATTGTTGAATATAGAGTACTTCCAACTCATAGATACTCCATGAGACGGAATTGCATCTACTTTGTGCCACAGTGGTGTGCAGTTTCATCACTCTGCATTATCGGACACTTTTTCTTCGGAGAAAACGGTCACACGATTTCGGTTACTGGAGACCTTTACTTGAGCATGTTGAGAGAGTTTTTCTATCCAGAATTACGCCGAATGAGAATTTCTTTCAACTCTGTGTGGTTTCAGCAAGATGGTGCAACTCCTTACATAGCCCGGCCTGTTATGACAAAATTGCTACGCAAATTTCCCAAAAAGCTGACATCCAAAAACTTCACATTCGGTTGGGCCCCCAGGTCACCTGACCTTACTGCACCTAACTTTTTCTTGTGGTTTTATTACAAACAGGAAGTCTACAAAACAAAACCAACAAAATTGAGTGAGCTAAAGCAATCCATTCGAGAAACAATTGCGGCTATTCCTGTCTCAACTGTCCAAGCAGCAACGAACAACTTTTTTGTAAGATGCCGCACATGCATCAACTAGCAGGGGGCATTTAAATTCCATCATTTTTAAAACTAATTAAGCAATATTTAATAAATTTGAATGAATAATATGAATAAGAGAAAAATGAATTACATACACTGAAACAAAAGAAATGTTAGTTTCTTAATGTAGGAATATTCATCAGCCACCCTGTACATATGTATCTTTTCCCAGATTTCAACGGTTGAATGCACAAGATGAAGTCAATGCTGGCGCCGCACTTTAGAAAGAAAAATTAAACACCTAAAATGAGTTTTTCTGAAATATTCTGACATCAGGCTAGCTACACATTTTTAGGTTTAGCCTGGCCAACAGAAATGGTGGCAGATAAGCGAAAATTCAATGGTAAGTGCAGTTTTTCTTATTTTCAAAGTAGTAATGGTAATGTATTCGCCTGTTAAGTGGAAGGTTGTGCGTTCAATCACTTCCAAAATCATGAAACTGTAATTCAAAGAAATACAATAATTCAGATGATACTCACTTATAAGTAACACAAACTACCTATGATGTAATTCTCCACGACACCTAACAATATTTTCTTTATCTCTTTCTCTCTTTTTCTTCCTCTTCTCCTAAAAACCATACAAAGGTAAAAAAACACTTCAGCGGGTATCTATGTAATAATAAAACGACATAAAAAAATTTTTTAATACTAAATTAAATGGTGTATGTCTCATATTTGAATACATTATTATCAACACAATCAGGCTATCAAGATAATTAGCAACAAATATAAATATATATAAACTACTCTTTCTGATCCTAAATTAAAAATGAGAATTCTTAAAAAGTGTGTGTTGCAAAGAGTTTTTTTAAGACACGTTTATGGAACAGCAGTGCTTTATGAAATACGTTGTTCAATGATTTCAGCGAAATTATTTTCTTTTGCAAACAAATTGTTTTTAAAAATGCGATTGCTTAAGGTCAAACATTTTCTTTAGACAACTTTAAGAGTACAAATTTTTTTTATATATTGTTCACATATTTTATCAAAATTGTTTGGATCCATTTATATAATGGGCCCATTTATCGAAGAAATTCATCTAATAATTAAAGAAAATATAATTAAACAAAATGTTTAGTTTTTTTTAACTAAAAAAAATATTTTTTTCAAAGAAAACGCATTAAAAATTAGGAGGACACAAAATGTTATATACAAATTTTGAAACTATCAAAGTGTTCCTACGGTTTGACTAAACATTTTTTTTTCTGGAACTAGAATTTGGCAGTATGATACACTTGCACTGTTTTTCTTTAACAGATTACCAATTTTTTCAACCTATTTCAGAATCAGGGGCGCAAAAATCGGTGACACACAGACGGACAGACAAACATGGCTATATATATTCTGAACTCATGCGTACGGTTAATAATATTAATAACTTTTTTGTGCTTGAAACTAAGGTATTAAAACCAAAATATTCGTATGTGATATGATGTTATGAAAATAATCATTATCCCATTGTTTATTAAAAGATAACTGTTGCATATATATTTTTAAAATACAAAAATACAAAAAAAAAAAGAAATTAAAAATTTAAATTTATCCCGTGAAAAATATTAACGCGAATGTGAACTCCGTTCGTGCGTCGGTTCGTCGGTTCGTCGGTTCGTCGGTTCATCGGTTCAACGGTTCTTCGGTCCGTCTGTCTATAATGGAGAAAATCGTACAAGCCGTATAGGCTGGCTTGTACGATTTTCTTCAATCTTCGTGTCCAAGGCTATTTTGGTCATAATTCTAGACCATTTTTTTTTGTGTTTAGCCATGTCATTAAGTATTAATTATAGATAACCTCAATCATCTCGACGGGTCTAACGATTTTCTTTAATCTTTTCATATAAATACTATAAGCATATTAGTTCCAACAAAACTGCAAACCATGTTGTTTCGAGAAAACCCATACAACGGATTTTTTTTCATTTAATCCATATACAGAAAATTATTGATTTCTCACAAACTTAATTTATATACTATTGGTCTTAGCCTAACTATCACTAAACACAATTTTCAATTTTGGCCAATAACGAAAAATCATTATTATTCCGGAATAAACATATTTTGGCGAAATTTTAAAAATCTTAAAATTCTCTCATAAAATTTGATCTAACGCCCAACTTGCTGTGAAAGGGAAAGTTGCGTACGACCAAGTCGTGCACCCATCACTCGTTTTTTAGTATTTTATAAAAAAATTATATTATTTGTGATATCTTTGTTTTTGTTACTTATCTCTATTAACTCCAGAGCGTATACATTATTATAGTACATGATTTTTAAGTATATTTTGTGATGTCATTAAAACCTTAAGTATTCTTTGCGTTTCGTAAATTATCACTAGAGTGAAAGTAATTCTAATATATTCAGAGTGAAGGTAATTCTTATGAAATAAAAATGAAGCAAATTAAAAATTTGGAAAAGTTTATTTTTTGGAAATTGGCCCAATTTTGCGCTAGAACTATCATTCAAGAGTCCCGTATCGATTGCATCAGGCTTTATGATCACGATTTAGGTGCCAATTCAAATAAATATTCTAATAATTTGTTAAAGAAGTGTATATGATGGTGAATGATTTTTAGCTGGTAGTCCTAATATTAAGCTGGTCTTGGAGGATTGGACATGGTAATGAGTTTCCTGTGTAGACATTTGAGATTGCAGCAATATGAAAGAAGCAAGATAATGTCAATCAACATTTTACTCCTGTAAAATTACTGTTTATACGATGAAAAAGTGTATGCTCGGTTTTTAAACTCAACCCACCTGTGTTAAATGAAAATGACATACCGTTAATTTGAAAAGTATTTTTTTAAGTGCCATGGTAAAATTTACACCCGTATTTTTATAATTTTGATAGTTTAGAAAAGTTTTTTTTGGGCAAACATCGAACTTCTGAAAATATTAACTTTTTTCTGACTCACATACTTAGGCTTCTCTTAAAATTATTTATTTATATTGTAAGCAATCTCCAACATAATTACTAGCGAAATGCTAGAAATATATTGACACAGTAACATAAACAATATCAGCAATATCAACGTTAACGTTAAGAATTTTTTGAAATATACTGTCGCTGTCGATGTTGTTAATAATACAAAACAGACCAGCTATACAAATTATGCTGTTGGTATTAATGTTGCTTTGTCAATCTATTTACTGCAAAAGTTTCATCTTCCGGTGATAAAAGAGTCTTCAAAACGCCATGCATTTTTCGAAAGGAACCATTTATACAGTTGTCCCATCATGTCATAATTTTTTTTAACATTTTCAATAGGGGTATTGCATAATTCTGTGTGAAACTTTTAGCTATGATGATCATTAGTCATATTTTCTATTTAAAAAGGTTATTTCGCTAAAGTGATGACTAAGACAAACCGATTTCTACCAACTGAAGTTCAACCTTGAGAACTTGAATATATATCTCTACTATGTACATAGGTATGAGTAACTTAGGGTCCATATACAATACAATTTTAGTTTTAATTCAATTCAAGGCATCTCCACTATTTTATTTTATCTTGATACGCAACGTAAAATCCAAATATGTAGTTCGTACCTCAAATTATATACGCTTTTGAGCTACCTCGATTAGGGTACGTTTTACATTACAACAATAACAAATTCATCATCGGTTTCCCTTATAAAAATTTCACCCCACGCCACTCCCATGTATATGGAATGATCACGTACGTAATGCCTTTCAGGTTATACCAAAGAAAACAAGAAGCCAAGGTAGATTTTATCTTCGATCGACGCTCTGGAGTCTCTGGATCGTGTATTACGATATAGCATCCATGATGAAGTCCACCTACCGAGTTGTTATAAGAAATATTTAGGTTTAACTAAATGAGTGTCGCTAACGCGAAGCGTTAAATTTGATAGACATTTTTTTTATGGAACAAGTCCCCAAATTGTGTACCTACTTTAAAAATTAATAAACATTATCTCCATAGTTGGGTTCGTTTTTCCCTAATCGACTATCGAGCATAGGCAGCACCAATTATTTATGGGTGAATACTTAAAAACTGTAAGATACAATATCTTATGTGTTAGTATTTTAAGTAAACTTTACAAATAAGAGCAGATTTTAAGATACTAATTTTAATTTTAATTGCAATATTCAAGTAATTTTTTATCCTTATTTACACAGACGAACGGAATTGACAGTGAATTTGCGCTCACAGATGGGTTAGCAAAATATTTAATATTTAAACGTTAAACTGAGATTTTTTAATCTTCTTAACCCATAGATATAACGCGTAGTGCTGTTTAAGGCGGCGTTAAGTTTTCTTTTGCTTCTAGAGCTGCAGGTGCAAGAGATTTTGCATCCATAAATCACAAACGGTATAATATATAAAAATGTGTTAGCCAGAAAGTACGCAAAACACCATAGATTTTTCCGATAAGTAAATTTATATGGTTATCCCAGGTCAGCTAGCCTTTAAAAGTCAATCCGAGGTTTATCACGGTTTCGGCGTATTCGATAGGATCATTGACGAATAAATGTAATGTGAAAAGTAATTCTCAGTTACAGATGGGAGTTCAATGGTATAAATTAAACATAAAAGGAGGATATAAACAAGAACTGCTTGCTTTCTCTTTGTTAAGTTAAGTTGGTTGAGGCTCAGGTTCATTCCGGACTGTAGCGCCACTTAAGTAAGTAAGAAAAAGTTACTTTATAGTAGATGATGTTAGGTTTTATTGATGTAGAAGTTCGTAACATAGGTTAAATCGTAGAATGTTTAACTATGTAACCGGTGTTTTTGTTAGAGGTATATAACTAAGTTGGCAACACTATTTTAACTCGTGGCCATTTTGTCAGGTGTCAAGTGACTTATTTTTAGTTTGGTTTGGCATTTCAACGTCAATAGGCTGACGTCTGAATAACGCTTCCAAATTGTTAAAATTTATTTAAAAAATCATGGTTCTGTTCGACATACGTATCGCGCACTATTAATTCTAATAATTATGGAACGATTCCGCACCACGTTTACTCTAAATGATAATACGAATCCACAGAGACGTCGTACAGTGCGTACAGAAGAAGTCATTGCTGCTTCCGCCATCAAGCACAGGAATTGGATATGTATCCATCCACTTTATGGAAGATTTTTCGGGAAGAACTTGGTTTGCGTGCTAACAAAACCCAACGCGTACAAGAATTGAAGCCACACCTAGGAAGGCGTAGACGCGGAGAATGGGCCCAAGCTAGATTACCGTTGATCCCAATTTTCATAAGCGAATTTTGTCCAGCGATGAAACTCACTTTTGGTTGAATCGATACGTCAATAAACCAAACTGCCGTATTTATAGTGTTGATAATACTCAAGTGTATGTTGAAACACCATTATAGTGCTTACACACCGAATCGAAAACTAAGTTTTCAGCAAAAAGTTTTCGAAAACCACCTGTGCTTTCCGACCGAACTTTGACCAGGTTTCGTTTGACATTTCAATCAGCTCAGCTGTGATACTAGCTGCAAAATTTGTGCGTGAAATTATATTAATTGAATTAAATCCTCGGATTTTTTTTTGTCTGCCCACAGATCCACCGGGTACTCCTCGTCTTTCACACACCAAATCTTCTTTTTTTTTCAATTTCCATTACATGTTTTACAATCCAGAGCCACAGTTGAAATGAAATGAAAAAAATACATTTGTTTTGACAGCGAGCTGTTTTGTAGTACGTGTGGAACACAATACAACCAATGAAAAGTTGTGTTCGTTGAAACAACCTTCAACGAGATGACGTCTGCGAAGTATTTTCTAGACGGCTATGGCGTAACCTACTAGTTTTTGAAAACTGCAAATGTATGGGAAAACTCCGGTATTCGCTTAAGGTTTCAGGTATTTTTGCCAAAACTCAATTTTCAGTTCGGTGTGAAAGCACTATTCCATTCACAAAAACTGACTGTTTGGTGTGCTCTTAAAACGATGCTGGTCAGAAATTATAGTCAATGGTGGCCGCTATAGAGTCATGATTACTGACTTTTTCGTTCATCAATTGAAAAAAAACATGATGTGCAGGAGCTGTGGTTTCAGCAAGACGTCGCAACATGCCACACAACTCGTGCCACAATAGATTTGTTGAAGGAAACGTTCGGTGAGCGCCTAATTTCGCTTTTTCCGAAAATTTTCCTGGGACTTAACGCTGTTTGACTATTTTCTGTGGGAATATGTGAAGTCGGTATTCTACGCCGATAAGCCTGAAACGATTGACACTTGGAGGACAACATTCGCCGCTTTATTGCGGAAAAAGTCATCGAAAAGGACCATCAGATTAGACTACGCCCGAGCCAGCCGTGGCGGTCATATGCCAGGAATCATATTTTAATTATAATGCCAGAAGATTTTCTTTCGAATAAAGTAAATTTTATATCAATTTTAAAAAAATCATCTTAGTTTTATTCCATTTCAATGTTTTTTACCTTCAAAAAGAAAACCTCCTTTATGAAATGATTTAGAGAAGGTAAGCAATACCAACATGGTAACTTAATTTCTACGCAACGCCTGTCTAATATCGTCAGTAAACTTTAGTAATGCGGTATTGTATCACTGCATTACTTGACGAAAATTATTATTGAGTAAATTATTTGCAGCGAGATAAGCACTGATTGCCTGTGCCTTTCAAATACTTTTGGCAAAAAGGGCAAGATTCAAATAGGTCTAAATTCATAAACTTTACAACTTTTAGGAATAGGTAACATTTATGCCAGCTTCCATAACTATAGAAAATTAACTTGACAATATTATTAAATATGAAAGTTATGTGCAGCAACACAATCGGAAAACTAATTTTTAAAATTAGGGAGGAATTGCACAACAACATTTTCATCAACAACAGCACTACATACCGCTTGAAAACAAATCCAAGGTTGATCGATTCCTGATTTAAAAACAAAATAGGAGTTTCCGAATTCAACAAGGGCTTTGAAATAGTTTTTTTGTTTTAGTATTACAATCAATGTCCATAGTTTATTCGGTCTTTGACTTGCATATGCTTATCTGGCAACGTAAGTTCTACCATTATTGACGACTATTTAGGAAGGTGTTAAGCTACATCAAACCACTTTATTACTTATTCCAGGAATTATCGGTACTCTTCGTCGCTTTCATGTATAAGTAAACGAATATTTCGGGTTTATTTTTCGATTTTCGTCTTTAATGGTACTTGCGAATGCCGAGACTATATAAATACGATTCATAAAAGTATCTTTCTGCCCACGAATTAAAAAAAAAACTATATTAAATATTATATTTCTAAAATAACACCTTAAAATATTATGTTTTGACGTATAAAGCACCCTGTATAGATTTTAACCAATAAATTGAAAAACCGACACTAAAGCGTTTTTTTCACTCCGGTTCATAAAAACGGGGAGGGGCTAAGTGTGTAAAAAACGTTTTCAGCAATTTTTAATTTTTATTTCTTATTTGAATTTTATGGAATTTGTTTATATAATTGGAGAAACAGTTACTTACTTAAAAGTTTAAAGTAGTACGGATTGTTAAAATTAAACACAGTTTTGCCCTGGGTCCTTGACGTAAATTGCACTTATCTCTGTTTAAAATCACTTATCCCGATTTTGTAATCATTTCGTTAAAGCTCTATATAGATGCGGTCGTTGCTTCCAAAAGGCTTTTCGTATCGACACAAAAATCTTCAACACAAATTGACTGAATTGAGTTACGATGCCGAAAAAGTCCCGCTTGATGATGAGAGCATAATTTGTAGGGAGTTTGACAAACTGTGTGACTTTTTTTTTGTCATAAAAACAAAAACAACTCAAATGGTCTTACTAAATATCTCAGACTATGGTACCTAAAATTCCATTCCCATTAATGGTAACAACTTTTGTTTGCTTTATATTTTCTCCTCCAAGTTCTCATATACCTACATTATGTAGTTTTACACCACAAAGATAACGCAGATGAGCACGAATCCAATTTAAAAACAAATGGTACCTACCAACTTTTAACAGGTTGTTTGTCGTCTGCTCGGTATCTAGTATCTACCTACTCGTATCTACGATTCTTTTATAGCATCCATTAGTTAAGATTCAGATGTTTTTGATTGGTATTTTTTTTCTGTTTTAATGTTTTTGTTTTTATAACTTACCTAAAACTACTGCTGATACCGCCTACACTACCACCACTATAAGCGATGCTGCCACTTCCCCCCAAACTGCTGCTGATGCCACCATTATTACTACTGGTGATGCCAGTGCTGCTGCTTGTGCCGCTGCTACTACCACTAATACTGCTATTACCACCAATCATCATTGGTACAAGATCATCGCACACGATTTCGCGGACCGATACACACGCGAAACAAATGAACCACAGATATATTTTTATATACATTTTTGTATTGAATTGTGTAAATATAATAATACTTGGTAAACAGGAAAAAAAAAATTAAAACGACGAGAAAATGAAATATTTAAAAACACACACACATTAAGTACGACTACTACTATGACGACGATTAGATTAATATTACTTTATGTACAAGTATTAAATAAAAATAAATTATTATTGTTTTGTTGTTAAATAAAATTATTATATTTTTGTTTATTTATTTTTGGTAAAGATACGTTGCTGGTGGATGCGCTTTGTTTTTTGTTATTTTTTTTATAATTTATTTTTGATATGGAGAGACGTGTGGATAGAGATGGGATATCCAACGGAGACAAAATAGAACCGGCAATAAATATAAACAACAACAAACGACGAAAACAGCGGACAAAAATGTGCAAAGAGCTACGAAACGACTAGCGAATTGTTTGTATTTAATTTTTTTGTGTTGTTTTGTTTTTTATTTAATCCTATATGATGCAGCACACACACACACAAAGTCTGTTGGTTTGTCTTCGGCCGGCGGCGGCGGGCACTAGTTCGTACTACACGTTCGGCGAGTGTACAAGACTACCAGTACCAGTGGTGGCACAATTGCTTGTGGCACGAACTGATAAAATCCAACGACATAGAACCAAACCAACTGTCAGCATCACTACCACCATGAAGTTAAATACACCACCAGCGAGAGCGAACAACACAACACCAACCGAAGTGTTTGACTCGAAAAGAGAAAATGACGAATATTTTCTTCGTGACGCGGCGGTAGTCGATGGACGATGACTTACGTACGGATACGGATTCCAATTGCATGGTTCTCTTCTAATGGTTTCGTCATCGTGTATCCGTGGTATTGTCAAACAAACATCGGTGTTTGTTCTTGCAGAGTTTATTAACGTTGCACTGGCATGGCATTGCCGGCGTCCAACATGAAAATGACAGTCATACGGTTCGATGTGAGGTTGTCATGCAACAAAGTTGGAATGGCGCAAGTTCGGTGTGAACAGTGTTGCCTGTATTTGAGGAGTGGAATTCGTACTGCTTGTGTTCAGTGATACCAATTTGAAATTTTAAAGAATAATTTTGTTTATAATTTACACGCGATCTTATATGTTTTATACTTATATGGTTTTACAACAGCGCCGGCATTTGCGGAAAAGATGGACATTGAAAAGATAGGAAAGTTGTTGTGTGTAGTGGAGACTTACTTAATTGGTGGTGTCTGAACTAATTGTTCTATAATTTAGAAGATAACAACTAAATTCTAATGTCATAGGCATTATCTAATCAGTTTCTTGTAATTATTTACTTTATTGCTTCAGAGGCGCTACCTGTACCTTAACCAACTTCCTTTTGATACTGGCAAACGTGGGATTGACAACAGTTTGAACCTAACCAATGATGTAAAAATATCATCGGCGTATGCTAGTAACTGCACCGATTTATGGAAAATTGCAGCTCTGTCCCTAAAACTGTCAATTGTCATGGTTCTGAGTTCTATTAGTGGTGCCGTACGCGGTTTGAAATAGAAAAACAGGGGTGGGTATAGACTCAGCTTTTCTGGGACTTTTCATGATTAACCGAATTGTAAAGTAATGATCAGTTGTGGACTTTCCTGGCCTTAACCCACACTTTCCTGGTTAATCTGATTGTTTGTAAATACTTTCAGCCGTTCACATATTACGGCAGGTAGGATTTTGCAGGAGATGTTGAGGAGACTTATACGCCGCATTAGTTGGTACAGTTCAGAGGGTTTTCTTTTTAAGAAACGGGCAAACGATGTTCAGGTTCCATTCAGGCATGCGACTAAATTCTGTTAATGAATTGGTGTTGTTTACAAACTGCCATCCTCACTTAATTTACTTCGGGTGGCTCGGAGTAGTTTTTGGCTATTGTAAATTAGTTAGAGCCTTATCTATAAAGTAAAGTGAATGTTACAAATGAAATCTAGTGGAGTCAGTATTTATCTAGACAAGCTATGATGAAATGTGAACTATCTGCCCATAGTTAGCCTCTAACATAGGTTCTCCCTTCATTTGATTGTAAGATGTTTTTTTTTTTACCACAAAGATCAGAACCTCATGTTTAAGGCTGAAACCGAACGGTAAATTAAAGAAACTTTCATAAATAAGTTGCTCGAATTCTTCGTTCGGAGTCGGCATAAAACAGGATGTGTGCTATCGTGCAAGAAGTACACGCACACACAAGAATGGTTGTGAGAAAGCCCGAGCATGTTGCGCGAAATGTTTTTGTTTATGTCCTTAATTTTAAAACAAATTGTTGTTATTTTTTTCCCCAAAATTTTATTTTATAAAAAAAGTAGTTTTTTCAATGTATGTATTATGTACCAAAAAAATTACTTCATCTGTACATGGTATAACATAAAGTCCCAATACGTGTATGAATACGCTAACCTCGAGAATTGCTGAACGGATTTTGATGTTGTTTCAACTGTTATGATCTGCATTTCCTTGGGAATGGTATAGTGTATTCAAAATTGCGCTATTGTTTGTCATTGAAATTGTACCCGGGCGAAGTTGCAAGTTTAATAATAAATTAAAAGTACAGGTAAAAGTCATAGAACTATATAAAGTACGTACCACAGCTAAAAATTTTGTAGCCGTTTCAAAAGCGGGCGATAAGTGCGAAGGAGAAACTTCGTCCGTCGATCCTCTGCGTCGGATACGCTGTTGTTAGATGCTGGGGTAGTAATGTGAACACTGGGGTATTAATATAAGTACCCCACATACATTTTTTTGTGGTATGAGATGTACACTTTATGTAGTTCTATACTCGTTGGTTCTGACTTATAACGGCGTGGACAACTTTCTATTTCAACGTTTATAATTAAAAAATTTTTTTTTTCGGAAGCTAAAATACAAAAAAAAACATTTTGACTGTCTTTTGATATTACACAACTTGACACATCCATTTTTTGAGGTGGATTATGTGTGGCATATCACATCAAGAAATGGGATTCTTGGGTCCTCGGTTTATATACACTCTTTATCTGTAATGTTTCATGAACTTTTTGCAGTTGCCAAGCACATCATAGAAATAAATCCAGTGATGATTTAGTTTTCTCTCTCGATCACCAAAAAATGATAGTAACACAAGTACACGACATTAAATGGCACCGTCTTGGCACATCAATAACACAAATTCAAGAACAAAGACCTCGGGTATCAGTTCACGATATCGAGCACTGCTCACCACTGCTTGACCAAACTCATATTCAAAGAAATATTTTCCAATGATGATTTTTCAGGTTAAAATTCACAACCAAATATTGACATTTGCAGATACCAAATGCGGAAATTTGGACGGTTTTCAAGGTAATTAAGCTTAATCGCTCAGGATGATTTTATTCAAACTGTGGCTGCCAAACTTTCAATATTTTTAATTTTTCTTAAGCAATAAAAAGGTGATGCTGTCTTGTGTATTGCTCCCCAATTTGTTACCATAAAATGTCAGCTCTCAAACAGTTTTTTTCCCCTATCCCATAAGGGTATATTACATTTGACAAAGTTTATAACATATAGAAATAATTTCGATAGATTTATTACAATGATAACGAACTATTTGTTGCCCCGAGCAGAATAATTCTTAAAGCTGCCAAAATCTGCCCACTGCTACGACCACTTTTCAGAAAAATATTTCTCAAACCTCAACAAATTTTGAAAAAGTAAGGAAATTCGAAAAACAGTTAGATAAGAACACTACATAGAGATTTATATTGATCTTTTAAAACCAGGCCTAATTTTTGGGAACGTTTTTCTATTAAAACGATTTTTAAAGCATATGTACATGACTTATGATCCCATGGAGGAAAAAGATGATATAGCTAAGTACTGCTTCTATGAGCTCCTTGACAAAACCTATGAGCGACTACCGAAGTACGATGTTAAAATCGTGCTGGAAGGTTTTAACGCAAAGGTAGGAAGAGAAGGCATCTTAGCCTATAGCCTACACGACAACACGTCTGGTAACCCAGCCAGCGGTCTCCAGGTCTCCAGATCAACGAACGGTCAACCAAATTGATTACATAGCGATACACAAAAGGCACGCATTCAGTATTTTGGATGTCCGAACATTCCGAGGAGCTTACAGAAGCAGAATTGTCGGAAAACATAGCCTACACGACAACGCGTCTGGTAACCCAGCCAGCGGTCTTCGCGCAACGAGTATCCCTAAACCTCTTGATTAACACCATACCACCAGCATCGAATGTCGAAGAACAATGGCAACGATGCCAACAAGCCATTAGATCAGCCGCAACTGATGTGCTAGGTTTCTCGCGCCCGCCAGCAAAAAACTCCTGGTTTGATGAGGAATGCCGACATATGCTCCCCGATAAGAACGAGGCCTACAAGGCTAAGCTGCAGGTAAAGACGAGAGCTGCCGTTAAACTCTATAGGCAAAGAAGAAGGGAGGAACACCGGCTTTTCAGAAAGAAGAAAAAAGAGCAAGAAAAGCTCGCGATCGAGGAAACAGAGAGCTGCCGCTCCAGGAACGATGTTCGCAAGTTTTACCAAAGTGTAAAACGTTAAAGCCAAGGGTACAGCGCTCGAACAGAATCCTGTCGAGATAAACAAGGAAATATCGTAGTTGAGACACAGTCGATGCTGAGTATATTGAAGAATCACTTCTGCAGACTGTTAAACGGCGATGACGAACAACATTTCGCTGTCAGGCAACGAACTATTGGCAACGACAGCGAAAACTGGCAACCACACCACCTGAGTGAAGTGAGGAAAGCAATATCTAAACTGAAGCTTAATAAGGCTGCCGAAAATGACGGCCTAAGTCTCCTCAACATCGCCTACAAGATCTTAACTGCCGTGATATGTGAACGCCTGAAACCGTTTACCGACAACCTGATCGGTGTGGTTTTAGGCCAGGAAAATCCACAACCGATCAAACTTCACACTTCGGCAGATCCGGGAAAAAACCCAAGAAGTCAAAATCGATACCCACCACCTATTCATCGATTTCAAAGCCGCATACGACAGCATTTATAGAGACGAACTTTACAGAGCCATGTCTAGTTTTGGTATTCCGCCCAAACTCGTCCGTTTGTGTAGGATGACGATAGAGAATTCTCGCATTCGATACCAAAAAAAGGGATTTAGGCAACGCGATGCGCTGTCATGTGACTTCTTCAAACTGATTCTTGAGCCAAAACTCACGACCCAACACCAGAGGCACAAATTTCCAAAAATCGGACCAACTACTAGCATACGCCGACGATATTGACATCATTGGTAGGACCCAACGTGATGTCATAGCCACGTTTGCTAGTATAGAGAAGTAAGCGGCAAAGATGGGTTTAGCAGTAAATGAGGGCAAGACGAAGTATTTGCTGTCAACACGAAAGGACACACAACATCGACGAATTGGACAGAACGTCACCATTGACAGATATCATTTTGAGGTAATACGGGACATTATCTATCTCGGCTCCGCTCTGACTCTCTGACAACAACATCTCGTCAGAAATTAAACGAAAAATTACTCTTGCCAATCGCTGTTTCTTTGGGCTCAGAAGGCAATTCAGTAGTAAAGCAAGGGAGACGAAAGTTCAACCAAGAAAGTCGATTTAGGAACAAGGACAAAGAATTCTGATGAGGTGTCTAACAAGACATTCAGACAATGTCGTTTACAGCCTTAACGGCTTGACCGCTTTTCTTCAAACTTCGTATCCACGTTATGATTTTTCATAATTTCACTTTATTGACATTGACATCACAGTAATTCGCACATGAATGCATCGAACTACAGACACATAACAGCACTGGCGACTGAGGCCATCGGCTGGGACAGATCAAGACATTAATACAACAGAGATAGACAGATAGACACGTAGAAGGAAAGACATATAACATAAACCTAAGTGGCACAGAGGAGGAGACATAGATTTATATTGTCTCATATTATCGCACAGGTGGCCTCAGATAAGCTGGCAATTTTCGTAGAAAACAAATGTTGTCGAAGCTGGGGCTTGAACCCGCAGCGTTTGGCTTAGCAGTCAACTACACATTCCTCTGAGCCATGGCCACCTGCAGTATTCACCTTATTATCGGTACCTACCTGCCATATAAAAATTGCACAAAACGTCAATTTTATAAAAAAAAAAAGGCTTTAACTATTTTAATTAAATTCAGCAATACTATTATTATGTTAGTTATATTAGTCCCAATAAAACTGCATTCCAGTTTTTTCGAGAAAATCCATATAACAGGTTTTTGGATTAAGGTCATAAAGTGAAAATTTTCAATTTCTCGCAAACTATTTGGTAAAATTGAATAACGTTAAATATTTATGTAAAGGGCCAAACCCACCGATCAACCGAAACCGAGGCATTGTTTAATTTGTCTCTCTGTTCAATTTTGACGTTAAATTTCCACATAGCGAAGAAACAAAGTAAAAAAAATGTAAGAAAAGTGACGTCTACAATCTTCGGCTAACAGAACTTTAAACGAAGAAATAAAAGTCGCAAATTTCGCTACAAAGAAATGCAACACTACAAAATTAAAAAGAAACATTTCGGTACGAAAAAAAGAAGACTAAGAAATAAAAATAAATAAGAATAGTGTGGTTTATTGATATATTTTATTTAAGAAGTATTTTTAACTGAAATACCCAGCAAATTTGAATAAGTTAGGAGTGTAAAAAATAAAGAAAAACAAATTTTCGGTTTCGGGTGCGCGGTGGGTTTGGCCCTTAACTATTACATACCATTTGTAACAGTTCCTTATAATTTTTTTTGGCCCAAATGGTTTCTTACGGACTTTTATTCATACTGCGACACAAATATAAATAGGGTTGTTGTTTTAATGAGTAAAAATCTCACGCTGTGAGAACGTGTTCATAGTGTCTATGAAGATTTCCACCAGCCCACGGAAAAAAACAAATTATTATTCACATAGACAGCGATTCCTTCAAATTCCGATATAAACTTTCTTACAATCACTTTCGACATTATTTACATATTTTTCACATCAATAACCAAAATGAACATTCTGGTACAATCGTCAAATTCTTGCATGCTTGGTTTTTGATCTAACAGAAAACTCAGCGCACCCAACTCTCATTTTTTTGCAAACACTTTTCTTCACAAAAGGAGATACATTCAATTTTTACGTGAATTTTGAAACACTCTTTATATTCAGTATTTTATTAACTGTAATATTAATTTTTAACTTTCTCTTATAAGGATAAAGATATTGTTTTCGTGAAAAAATTCAACATCGAGATTTTTATTGCTTCTAACATTACGATGATAGCGGATCCCAAAAAAGTGTTTTTTTTTTTTGGAATTTTGTCCTTCGGTTCGTTGGTCCGTCTCTACAGCCTAAACTGCTTTACCAATTTTCTCCAAACTTCGTATCCATCGTTCTTTTACTCATAATTCTAGGTCTTTTTTTCTCAAAAAACGACTCTAACGATTTTAATTAAACTTCATATATAGTATAAGTTCCAACAAAACTACAAACCCAGTTTTTTTTCGAGAAAATCCGTATAACGGATTTTCGCATTTAGGCGATAGTTAGAAAATTGTCATATTGTCGCAAACTATTTGGCTAAATTGAATGAAATTAATTTTATATACTACTATTACTGTTTTCATGAGTTGTACTTAATTCGTTTTGGCCCAATTATCCCTAAACAGAATTTTCAGTTTTGTCCAATAGCGGAAAATTATTTTTGTTCACATGGACACCGATTCCTTTCAATAACGGAATAAACATTCGTATAATCACTTATCAACATTATTTAGCATAATTAATCAAAATAAATATTATTGTATATTTCGGCCAAATTATTAAAAACGACAAATGAACTCGCTTTGAAAGAGGAAGTTTCGTACGACCCAGTCGTGCACCCACCACTCTTTTTTCCATGGATTTGATGGATATCTGTATGAAAAACATATTTTTCTACGTCAGCAATCTGGATAATTTTCCTACATTTCCTTAATTTTTTTCCAAAAGAAACAAATTACCCAAATATATTTTAAAATCTTATGTTTAAAAAATAATAAATATTATTTTATTGGTTTTGATCCTTGGAATATATGAACTATCTCCTAAAATAAAGACAATAATTCATTTTCCAAAAACCATTAAAATAAAGTGTTTGCATTGCCTTTCGAGAGAAAGAAAACATGTATTTTTAGAAACGCTATTAAGTGTTTTGCAAAATGCATATAGATACTTTTCACAGCTAGACACGTGTAAAAAATGTTAAATAAATTCCAGGTAAGAAATTAAACAGAACAGCACTTACTTTTGAGTATATGACGCGATTGCTACAAAAAATATTCTATTGGTTGTGTTGAATCGCTAAACAGGGTTACAATGAATAATACGTTCAATATGATTTTACTAAAATGTGAGTATACTAAAACAATATCCATATGAATTTTGAAAGTATGTAGTGAAATCAATATGAAATACGGAAGGGCTCTGTATATATTTAAATTCAATTGGCAGATTTAACTTTATAGTTTCTTTTTAGAAGCAATAGAATTCATACACATCGGAAGAGAAAAGTATTTTTGTATATGGCGGTCAATTGGTAGGTAATTCAATTATATGAAAACTCAAAAGGGTTTCACCTATCTGGGCGTTATATCCCGAGTAAAGCATTGGAGGCAGCATATGGAAACGTGGGAAGGCATGTTTTCAGGTTTTCACACAAAAAGGATCTTTTCTATATATCGACAAATTCGTCAACCTAAAAATCTCATGTGTAAGGGCCTAGTTATAGCTATCATTTCCGTTCGGTGGAATGACAATCAATACTTCACTAAAATAAAGCTTTATCAGTTAAAAACAAGAAGTGATTTTCTGCGAATACTATGAATAGACATTTAAATATTTTTGGAAAATCTTGTTTTAAAATTCATAAGCTTTGTTCTGACACCAACTCGTCAATGAATTTCAAGAAGTAAAAGAAAATTTCGAATAAGGGTTTTTGATGATAGCTGTAACTGGGCCCTACGGATGCAGTTATAGTTATCATTGAACCACTTCATTGAAACACAACACATGATGAAATTGAAATTTTATCTCCACTCTTGACTATAAGAATCATTAGAAAATTCCGTTTCATTTCGGTGGAAATAATAAATCTTGATCATTGAAAAAAAAAGGGATTTTCTGGGAAAACCTAAATTAAAAATTACCAACTCGCCTATGATTGAATTTATAAAAAAAATCGCAAAAAGTAAAGAAAATTTCACATGTTGGTTATCAATGATAGTATCCTAGTCAGCTCACTTGAGATGATGAGCCGAAAGAGCCAAACTCGTCCGTTTGTGCAGGATGATGTCGGAGAATTACCACTGCTTCATCACCGAAAAAATCGTACCAAAAAAGGATTTAGACATTCTATCTCTTTGTCGCGTGACTTCTTCTTCGGGGTCCCTGTGATAATACTGTCCTTTTAGCAAAGAAGGGAAACTAACAATAAAGCCCTCACTGGAACAACTGAGGAGATTCTTGTTCTGCTGCTCCGAAACATGGAGAGTATTAAAAACTTATAAAGAAATCCTTGATCGTTTTGAGCGAAAAACAAAATAGGAAAATCTTCAGTCCTAAGAACATTATGACTACATCAACAAAAACATGGCCTGGTCAAAAATATCCGCATGGAACGTTTTTGATGTCAAGGACATATCGAGCAAATGAACACCAGTAATCGGGCTCACAGTGTTCTCGATTCTCAGTCTGATTTCGGCTGAAATAAATGTAGAGCCTCCTTAAATGTGGTGCACAACTAGAAAATGCTTATCAATATGTTCTTTAGAACAAGATTCATGCCGATCTGTAGCTCCAATCGGATTGGTCGTCTTTGGATATTGTCGAGTAAGTTCAGTGGATGTTTTTAGGTAAAAGTAAATTTTCCAGAAAACGAGTATTTGGTACTTTGTATTACCTGGATGACTCTGAGTTTGATTGAGAATTGCAAGCAAAGGGATGAACTTTACAGATGCTGAAAAAGTAATAGGTTGAACAAAAGTTATGAATCTGAATACAAAAGATTCACAAACAAAATAAATAAAGAAATAACCAGACAGAAATCCAACTTTTACAAAAATAAATTCAATGAAGTCAAGGCTGATCCTCGGAAAACTTATATAAAAGAATTTTTGAGTAGAAAAAAAAACCCAAATATCGACGTTTCAATGTCAGCCAATTTTTCAACGGAAAAATATCTATACTGACAAATGATTGTGCGAACGCTTTTTCAAATACTGTAATACCAAAACATCGGTTCACGAATATAAAACCATATTAACTTCAATATTCGCTAGAGCTACTGACATACATACATACGCTAGAGCTACTGTCATTATCGGATTTAAAATTGCTGGGATAAGGGAAATCGCCGGGCATAGACGGAATTAGAGCAGTCGACGTTAAAAAAACATGCAAATATATTTGCTCCTATCCTGTGTAAGTTCATCAACCTCAGCTTGACGCAAGCCAAAATTCCAATTCAGCTCAAAACGGCAGTAGTGAGACCAATCTACAAAGGAGAAGTAAAAATTGATATAAAGAAAATGAAATGAAGAAAAATGTATAGAAAGTGTAATTATGGAACGATTGCAGAATTTTATATCTAAGCACTCTCTCATATATAATAGTCAGTACGGCTTCCAAAAAAGTAAAAGCACAGGTAAGCTTCTGGCCGAATTTGCAAATTTGGTTAACCAAAGCTTGTACAGAAGCCACCTTGTACTAGTACTGTTCATGGACTTTAGTACAGCTTTTGACACTTCGAATCATTCCAACTTACTAGAAGCTCTAAGATGCATTGGCATAAGGGGGTTAATTGCGGAATGGCTATGGGAATATCTGCACGACCGACTGTTCTGTGTAAAAATCAGGAACGCGCTGAGTAAAAGGAAAAGGGTTGAATATGGAGTGCCTCAGAGATCAAAACTTGGCCCAATCCTTTTCATCCTCTACACGAACGAGCTTTTGCACGTATTCAAGAAAGCCACTCCTTTTGCTTTTGCTGACAATACAGCGATTGTGATGCGACGAGATCCGTGGAAATGTTGAAATCAATAATGCATGACGAATTCGATACTGCTGTAAAATGGTGCCACGACAATGGCTTGGTTATAAACGCAAAAAAAAACAAAATTCATGCACATGCGAAACCCAAGCTTCAAAGCAACGCACATTCCAATAACAATAAGAAATGATCATTGTCCATACAGCGCTAGTGACTTCATCGAACTTGTAGAAAGATACAAATATTTAGGAGTTCTAATTGACTGCAATTTCCTCTGGGACAAGCACGTCGATAAACTGCGCATGGATTTGAGGGAGGCTTTATTCGCAATAACCCACTTGAAGTATCATGCAACAGCTACAGTTTTGAAGCAGGTGTACTCTGCTGTTGTTGAATCTAAGCTTCGGTATGGTGTACTTGCCTGGGGCGATGCAGCGAACAGCGAAAATGCGGCTTTAAAGCAAATAAACGGCAGAAATTTACATCAAGGCTACCCACATTTTAAAATACTTAATGTAAAGTAGCTATTCAAGATGGCTATCATTTGAGAATTCTCGGATGACAATCGCTTTATACATCCCCTCAATCACAACATGAATACAAGTCGTTGTGCTCAAGGTATGGCGAAAGTCCCGAAAAGCTACAACTGCTATGGAAGATGACAACTTCAGTTCAGCGTTCCGTCTACAATCAACGAACTACCTCGAGAATTTTCCAACATAACAAATTACAAAACAAGAACAAAATGTATTAACAATTTTTTTTAAATGAACCAATTAATCTATTGGAAAACCAATAAACTGCAAATTATGGTAGTCAAAAAACTGAACTAGAATCACAAAGTTAAATTAATATGTAAATTTCAATGTGAAAAAATGATAAGCCAAACAAATTTTTACTTCTAATGAGTAATTCTTGTCACATAATCTTCTGCGAAAAAGCATTCGGCTTCGCAGAAACCTCTGTTATAACATGTAAAAATGTATATTATGAAAGATAAAATGTGATTAATATACCTCTACCTATAAATGTTAAAGCATTCGAATACGGAAATTTTGTTTCTACAACATATGCGTTGACGGAACGATTTTCGAGTACCTTAAAATTTATGTTTTTTTAATATAAATTATTGATGAGATAAATATTTAAATTAACAGGGAATCTTCAAAGAAAAAGGATTTCATACAAAACAAAACAATTTTAGATTTTGATAGAATTCATGGGTGCACATTCAGATTTGACCAAAGGACAAAAAAAAACCACTGATGCAAATGTAATGATAGACAAATCTTGGTAACATATCTTTAATTTATAAAAATATTTAAATTCTTATTTGAGAGAATAATAATATTTTCATTACAGCATTATTACTAAAATATAATTGCTTGTTTGTTTTCGGTTTTATCATTTTATCATTTGATAATGATTCACCACAGCCCACCACACCAGTCTCTTCTAGGGATTTCCTGACTTCAAATAGAAATATTGCTTAACTTCCGCAGTTTTATTTCGCTCATTTTGAAATTCATTTGTTTTGGACCCAACATTTCTTCTATCGCTCTACGCACTCTACAGACTTCTGCAATAGAACGTGATGCTGTTTGTTGTGCCATTCCAATTTAGTAATCATGTCCTATTTGGTGGTAACAACTACTTTTAAAATTGCCGGAACTATAGTAGATCTCAAGGGAGCAGCAAGTTAATCTCGTATGCAATTTTAAACATACTAAAAAACATCCTTTGACAGGCATAAGTTCTGAACATGACTAAAATAATGAAAAATAGTTAACGGTGATATGAATTCTTACTACCAATCAAGTTTTACCTTTATCAATAATTTTCATAATATTTGATTTGTCCCCTATAATTTTCCACTCAATACGTTCTTTACTATTTTTTCGTCCATCCATAGTGCAAAAGAATCCAAATTTTGTCTTTAACGTAGAATTCTTTCTTTGAAAATCAAAAAAAATTCCTTCTTGGACTTGCACCTTTTTTAATAAGAGCGCTACAAAAGTTTTTTTTAAATAAAACAAAAACGGTTTTGGATATCAATGAAATTCTTTATTCCTGTGAAAGTATGTTCAATGCCATTATGTATGGAACTCGATTTCATTTGTATGGCCACCACGGGCACGCTTGCAGAAGTCCAGACGCTGAACCCAATTTTCGACGGTTTTCAAGAATAAATCGGCCGATACTGCTGCAATTTGATGTTCAATATTTGTACGAAGTTCATCAATCGTCGCTGGATTGTTGGCACGACCGAAGCGACCAAGCGACTGGACCATTTCGAGAGATAACACGTTCTCCAAACTTGGTTTCCAATAAATTGATTGTGGCATTCGCTTTGTGGCTTGTGGCGCCGTCCTGTTGGAACCACATGTCCTCCAAGTCCATATCATCCAATTGGGGCCAAAAATATTCGATTATCATTGAACGGTAGCGATTCCCATTCACAGTAACGTGACGGTCTTGATCATCACGGAAGAAGTTCGGCCCAATAACGCCGCCGTCCCATAAACCACACCAAACCGTAATTTTTTCGGGATGCAATGATGACTCATGGAGTACGTGTGGATTGCTGCCTGACCAATACCGCATATTTTGTTTATTGACGAAGCCATTCAGCCAGAAATGAGCCTCATCGCTGAAGATGATTTTTCGATGAAAATCCGAATCATTTTCAAGTTGTTGCTCAGCCCAATTCACGAACATACGACGCTTCTGGTGGTCAAGCGGCTTCAGTTCTTGCGACAATTTAATCTTGTAAAGATGTAGGCCAAGATCTTTTCGCAAAATTCGCCACAACGACGTCAAGATGCCCACCGCTTGGGAACGACGTGTGAGAGACACATTTGGGCTTTCTTCAACTGAAGCCTCAGCGGCAGCAATATTCTCGACACTACGGGCACTTCTTTGTCTCACTGGCACGGGAACATTTTCTACTGTACCTGTGGATTCAAATTTTTCCACTAGACGCTCAATTGTTGATCTACTAGGACGATTATGACGACCATAAATTGGACGTAGCGTTCCTAACTTTGAGGCCACTGACTCCGAATTTCGGTTGCAAATTTTAATAATTTCGACTCGTTGTCGGATCGTATATCTTTTCATCATGAAATGGAAAACCTTACCGAAGAGACATGTCAAAAGAGCGGCAAGATTTATGGCGTCGTTTTGTGGCATATGTCGCTCAACTTTTGTAGCGTCCCTGTTGAAAAACCGGATACTTGTATTTATAAAATTTTTATATTATTTTTCGGGACTTCGTTTTCGGGAATTTTTATTTTATTTTGAATGTAAAATAGACAACCTATAGTTCATTTTCGTTACCGTAAGGGTTGTAATCTTTTATAATTCGCAATGTGTGTTCAGTTGTATTGATTTATGTCACTCAATGTGTAAGTGAATTAAAACTAATCATATATTGCTTCATAAATGGTTTTTGTTAACTAGACTTGACCTTCCTTTGTAATGTTTTATTAGTATAAAGTTTTATATCTTTTAACATTTAACATTTTTTTCTGATTTTTTTTGTTCCTACTATACAGATATCGGGATTTTGGACTTTCGGGATTTTAGGTTCTCAGGATTTTAGATTTTCGGGACTTACGTTTTTTTGAATTTTTTGTTTTCGGGATTTTTGGTTTTTGGGATTTTGTCCGACTCCCGGAAAAAGCATCTAGTAGAATTATTTTACATTTCGAAAGTGCTACAGAGTGCAATTCAAAAGCGAAACGAAAAGCAATTTCGAATAGGTTTCGGAACGAAATACAGCGTAGGGCCCTGGTCTGACTTATGATTCAAAGAGGGGCAGAACCTCAGTGTTAAATGTCTGTGAGCTCCAAAAAGCTTACACAGCTCTAAGTCAAGAAGCCTTTTAATTCACATCACATTATTTTATATCTGAGGTAGAAGACTCGAAAACATACATGCGGTAATATCTTTCGAGCATATTTTATGTTCCATTATAGATGTCCCTTTCTATAAAGGTTATACCTCCATCAAACTATTGCAGCTATCAATTAACCCTCTTTTCTAAGTTTTCAACATAATGTCTGGGGTTTCGTTTCTCTCTTCTTTTATCACATATTCCCACAAACAAGTACCATCATATTATCCTGAAACAAGAAGTAATTGTGTTATTATAAGCCAAATGCGAAATTTAACTCTCACCAATATTGCTCAGCATCCGCTTTATTCCTGACGTACCCTTTTAGCAGTCATCAATCGTTTAAGTGTAACGAGTAACGGACTAGTGATCATTTCCTTTCATTTGTGTGATGTTGATTCTCCCGCTATCCCAGCATCCTATTAATAGCCCGCCCAGCCAACTTTACACCGTCTACTGGCTGCTGAAGCTATTATAATACTCAATCCTTTTCACATTGATAGTCATTCAATTACATTTTCACCGTATGTATAAAATCAAACGATATAATAATCGAGATACAATTTCCCTAACTTAATCCATACAGGCTCCAGCCTCCACCATCATCCGTGTGGTACTTGTGCGTTGAGCTGGCTGGCTGGCTGGCCCTTGTTGCACCAATTCAATGTGAGGTCATTTCAAATAAACATTTAGTACCATCTCTACTCGTACGGACAAAGTTGCACTGAAGTAGGATTAAAAGGTTGAACGGGTAGCGACCCATGAGCAGCTACCGTACCGGCTGCGGCGGCAAAGGCTATACCATGGCGGTCGCTGTAATGTGCTCGTTGCCATTATGGATCAAAGCCCACAACGTAAACATTACTTTTATGGTGTCAATATATTTTTATGTAGGTTGTATGTAGTCCCAGAATTAGAAAACCGTATACGACGAAAACATCATGTTTGCAGTGTAAACATAGTCGGAAATGCATTTCTAAATTTAGGCACCTGTCGTTTGTGCACTACTTCTCGTCTAGCGATGGAGGAGTCATTTAAAAAATGTTGCTGTTGTTTTCTGTTGGAACTTTGTGTCTTGCGGCAATTTTTTAGGTTAGCTGAATACTTGGTATTGTTGCCGTGCTTTGACGCTTTCATTTGTGTAATAAACACTTGAAATAGTTTTATTCCATAAAAGGTGTATAGGTGAACCTTAAAATAACATCCGACAGTCGTTAAAAAATGCGCCTAGTTTAAAAATATAATTTTGGAAATGTTACATTATTAAGTAATAGTAAAATGAATTCGTCTTGAAAATGGTCGTCAAAAGAGCACATATTTATCGACGTCTTATACATCAGCTTTACGAACCACTTTTTGTAGAAACAATGGTATTGTGTTCGCCTATTGAGTTGAAGATTGCGCGTTAAATCCATATTGGGATCAATGAAACTACAATTCTAACAAATAAAATTAATAAAAAGATCGATCAATATTCGCCAATAAGAAAAATATAAGTGGAATAAACACGAGAAAAAACAGCAACCCCCCGAAAAGATCGAACACCACCTATGGATCAAGTCTCCACTACACCCAACATATTTTCTATTTTCTACTTTCCTTTAAACTCAAGGGGTGCGCTAAAAACCTTTAAAAATTTATAAAGATATATTCACAGCTCGGGACGTATTTATAACTATGGACACGTGCGAATACGAATGCGATAATTTTCATCTTTTTCCTGCATGTGGTATTCTTTTTCACAAATTTTATACTTCCATAATCTTTTCGTGAACCATTTTTTGCTTAAGTAGATTTACAATCCGGAAAGAACATGGGGCTTTGGTTCGGTTAGGTATTATGGGCTTTTGACGTTCAAGTCAGCCGACAAACGGCCCACGTGGGCACATAGCGATATTTTTGATCTTGCGATCTTGAGTAGTACATGTAGAGTACATGAAAAATAATGTTGTGCTATATTAGAGAGTGATACATATGTAGTTTGTGCTGTTCCATCTGCTTAGAAAAGATATTTGCTCCATTCTAATTTACAGCAGAATCAGACGATTTGCGCTATAGGGATTATTTCTAGCTCTGTCAGGTCCTCGCAGTAGAAGCTGCCAAGAAGTTTGTTAAGGCTGTTGCTGATCGCGGGACAGTGACAAAGTAGGTGAGCAATGTCCTCTTCGACATCGGGATCTCCGCCTCTCCGCATAGTATGTGTATGTCAGTAAGTTTGATTTCACGCATGTGCTTACCCAACAGATTGTGCCCTGTTATTACTCTCACTCTTTGGTGTGTTTACAATTGATTGTGTTTTGCCACTTAATTATTGTTTTATTTTGAGTATTTTCCGTTTTTTTAAAGCAAGATACAGCTAGACAGACTTTAGCTCTCTGTGGCCGTGTCCGTGATTTAAAATGGCGCTTTCGAGACCATCGATGGGAGTATTCTCCTATCTATGGGATGAAAAAAATACTGATTTGGTTTGAATTATTCCTGAACGGCAGAGCATAAAGGATTGTAGTGAACGGTACATCAGCGAAAATTATAGAGACTAAATTGGGCATTCCGCAAGGATCCATACTAGGAGCGGTACTCTTTATTATATAGATCAATGGCGTAAAGGGAGAACTTAGATTTTCTTAATTTGCTTTATTCGCGGACGACGCTCTTCTCCATATTGTAAAAAAAATAACGATGAATGTGAACAAAAAAGTAAAAAAAACTTAAATATAAAATAGCTATATATATTATATTAAACATATAAATATATATATATTAAGTATTTCAATATAACCGCAAATGTGGGGTGTCAAATAGAGCAAGTTGACCAAATTGGTGTAGTGTTCGATCCAAAATTAAAGTTCAATCTACATATTAACCATATGTTTAAAAAAAACTCCGTAAAAAGTATTTTTCTTTGGAAAAATACAAATTATATTTCAACACTGAGTGCAATAAATAATTTAAATTGAATGTTCAAACCTCGTTTTTAGTACGGCTCGTCAATTTTATTTTTGTGCAGTGAT
Source organism: Rhingia rostrata (assembly GCA_949824845.1). Classification (NCBI taxonomy): domain Eukaryota; kingdom Metazoa; phylum Arthropoda; class Insecta; order Diptera; family Syrphidae; genus Rhingia; species Rhingia rostrata. The sequence continues at coordinate 58,574,142 of OX463755.1, forward strand.
TATATGTTATACCCCTTTACAACGTATTAATATTAGAGCTATGTTATGTTGAAGGTTAAATATATTAAAATTGATAAATGTGAAACAACGAATTTTTGTGTTTTATCTTTAAAATCAAAAATGATATGGGATATTTATGTACTTAAAAATAAAACCTATGTTACTTGGAAAATCCCAACCTTATAGTTTAAGAAATGGAGGAAACTTTAGACTACCCAAATACCTAACATCCGACAAACAAATAGTATTGTTCACAAGGGACTACAATTGTTTAATTCAATGCCACAACAAATAAAAAATCAAAGAAAGAGAAAAAAAAAGAGAAAATAAGAGAAAAAAACACAACTTTCTCTAAATGTAATTTCACAAACAATATGTAAATACTCCCCTTTTGTAAAATCTCAATGAAATTTGTAAAATTATTTCTTAAAAGTGGATTATACGCTAAATAAATAAATAAACAAATAACTGACGGGCTCAGTGGCGCGATTGTTAGTGCGATGAACTGCCGCGCAGAGGGTCTGGGTTCGAATCCCAGCCGTAGCAACACTTAAATGATTTTTCACTGGCCCTCTTCTCGTTATGATCTGACAAATCATCCGAGTAGTATCAATAGTCAGAAAAGCTTATCTCAAATTCGCCATTCGGAGTCGGCATAAAACAGGAGGTCCCACCATCGTGCAAAGAGGTATACACGCACACATGATTGGTTGTGAGAAAGCTCGGCCCTGGGTACTAACGAGCCTGTTGTGCCAAAAATTTGTATTTGTAACTAACTAACTTTTTTGTAGATCGAGAAACAATTTTGTGGGTCAATTCTTGAGGCATACGCTCATTTCACCAAATTGTGCGGTTTGAATGTCAGTGGTTACTGCGTTGGACTATATAGCACGGAGTTCCTGGTTAAATTCTCGAAATTGACATCGCCTAATTTTGTTACTGATCTACCATTTGATCCCAAAATGGAGTTTAATGAACACATTAACGTTATCGTCAATAAATCCAGCTCTATGATTTGATTTATTAAAATGTGGTCAAAAGAGTTTAATGACTCTTACGCCACTCTTTCGCTATATGACTGACTAAATGACGTCCTCATTTGGAGTATGCCTCACACGTTTGGACACCCTTCTTTGCAGTTTGTTGAAACAGTACAACGCAAGCTCATAAGATTTGCTTTGAGAGGTCTTCCATGGGATGATATTAACAATTTCCCCCCGTATAGGTGTCGAATTAAACTACTGCAACTGTTGCCTTTGTCTCAACGTAGACAGTGACATGGTTTTCTTACACCAATTATTATTAGGGCAAATATATGAACCCGATATTTTCAGTGCTATTGGCTTAAATACGCGAAGAGGTTCCTATAACTTGCGAAGATTGAATATTTTACATATAACTTGTCATAAACACAACTATGGTATGCATGAGGCTATTAGTAGCATAAGTAGAGCTTACACAGAAAATAACGGTGTAGTTGAACTGCATGTTAGTAAAAGTAGTTTAAAAAATACTCGGCTCAATTGCATGCTAGAGTCGGTCTACCTGTATACAAAATCTTGTTTTGTTAATAATATTCATAGCTAAATTGTAATTTTTTCGTATATAAATTTTGTTAGTGATGTTAAACTTAATAAGTTCCATGTTCTGTTATGTCCCACTAACAAATGCACTAAATGATGAACCTGTGGATATTATATGCTGTGGCAAATCTCTGTTTGTAGATGCTGCTTGTATTGGGCTCGTTACGACACAGACCTGATACTGTTAAAAGAGAAAGTCTGACAAACATCGAAAAGCAACACTGTAATGAGATTATTCTCAAATTTTTATTCGGATTCGGCGTTCTCGTCTTTTTGGCAAAAATAATAACTTCGTATACACAAATGAAGCGTGAGCTAGATTTGAAGCCGTAGATATGGGCTGTAATTGCCAGATATTTAATTTTTTTCCAATTTTGCTATGAGATGGTGTATGTTACTTACAAAGTCATCTGTACCGGATTAATATAGCTCGGCAGGACGGTCGTCATTTCCTGTAGCCTTTTTGAGCTTAACTTATGATGTTGATATCCTCACCCCATTTATGTTTAGTTAGTTTTCACTGTCGTTGCCAGCCAGCCAGCGGCAGATTTTTCGTTATCTCCGTTTAAAGCCTGCAGAAGTAGTTCCTCCATGTACTTAACATCGACTGTAACTTAACTACGATCTTTCCTTGTACATCTCGACCGGATTTTATTCGCGTCTTGTATCTTGTGATCTACGATATTAGACTGTTCAGAACTCAAGGCTGTTCGGAATTCCAAAATACTTGATGCGTGATTCTTGTTTCAAGAATGAAATGTGATCAATTTGTTGGCGGCTTGGTGATCTGGAGGCAGACATGTTTTGTCTAGGCTGCTCCTTGGAGCCTTAGCGCACATAACAACAATATTTTACATAATAACTTGACCTCTTCAGTTTCAAATCAAGTTGTATATCGGTCAAAGAATTTGCTCGAAATTAAATTTACAACGTCAAAACCAACTTACGAAAATAAACATTTCACACGTGAATCTTTTGATCAAGTTCAACTGCATGACTGTTTTATAAACCATGACTTGTATATTTTGGTTCCGTCTTAAAACACAAATCAAAGCCATCTCACACTACAAAGTGACAACCGGACGAATGAGCTTATTAAGGTGCTGTTTAGTTTGCTACAAAGTGACTATTATATGGTCATGTTAATTCAATATTGACAGTCTGATACTTCCTGATGTCAATAAACATCCATCAAGCACACATAGCAGCCCTCACATAAAAAAAAAACGCGGCTACTAATCTGTCAATAAATTGATTTCGAAAAGTACAAGTGCAACATAGACTGAGTTTGAGTTCGTGTGGTCTAGTCTAAGTAGATACTAAAATGAGTGTACTTGTAAAATACGAGATTGCTTACAAAATCTCAAAACGCATCCGGTACCAGTATGTACTCCATTGTAGGTAGTTGTAGTTTACCAAAACATTTTAGTAAAGTGCTGGGTACAACTGATAGTTCCCTTCATTCATCAGCATGTGATCTTGTCACTCACAATGTGGTCCTTCTTTTTATTTTATTTTTTCTTGGCTTGTCCTCTGTTACTCATCACCTCGCCAAACATGGAACAAAATAATGTTTCAGCACGGCGACAGCTAATCTATCACAGGGAACGTATACTACTCGTCTTCCTTGTTTCTCCTTTTCTCTGACATGGAGATCAAAGAATTTTAAAAATAGACATAGGAAGACAGTTGCAATTTTATTTGCAGCATATTCATATACAAAATACTTGTTTTTTTTTTGTAATTTAAAGTTATATTACTGGATGTTGATGATTTGTCATTGATTACTTTTAAATTGTTGTTAGAAAATTAACTCTTGGCAAAAAATACAAATTAAAAGTCATTTTGAATTTTTATCGAAACCATTTTTTAGGTTAGTGCTACACTCTTCTGATAATCTTTTTATAGTCAAAAAATAATAAGATTTTATAATGAATCTGTTCAGGTCGGCATCCACCTAGGTTGGTTTTCTAATTTGTGAGAAAGCGGGATAGTTGAAAAAAATATTCGAATATTCTATACCTTGTCGCTGAAGTTTTTGCAGAAATGGTTTCAGCCAATACGCGGTGGAAGAGCATACACATGCCTAGGATGCTTAAAGCATATAGCTTCACTTGTAAGTGCTACCAATGTGTACCTTAGTAAAAAATAGTAGTGTATAGTTGCTCGTCTTGAAGCCACTTTAATTTTATCAATGAGTTAAACATTAAGAATCTGAATATAATCAATTTCTAAAAATTTAATAATAATTTGTGAAATTCAATAATTTGTGTGGACATTTACAAATGGAATTGAAAATAATTGTTTGCTTACCATTTAACTGTCAAAAACATCTGATCATTTACCCCCAGGGCTCACCAACTTGCTGGATTAATTCGAACTTAACTTTGTATTTAAATTGTCTGAAAAACTACTTTCTCGAGTTAACTCGAGTTTAATCCCGAAACTAGGATGATCTCGCACTGAAAAACCTGTCCTATTCATTGATGGACTTCTATCGTTAGATTTATTTAAGAACCAAGAATGTTCTGAACAGCTTAAGTACAGGGTGTCCGTCGGGAAGTTATACTACTTTGTTTTGCCGCCATTTTGGTAAACATTAGCTTTGACAGTTCATATATGGCAGTCGTAAAGTAGACACGTGGCAAATTCATTATGGAAAAAAAATTCGATAAACCAACGTATATTAATCGTTAAAACATTTTATCAAAATCAATCACCGATGAGTAAGTCACGTGAAATTTTTGGAAGAAACAAGGTGCCAACAAAAATCACTATTTATCGTATAGTGAATGATTTCGAAGAAAGAGGGTCTCTAGGTGATAGGCCCAAGCATGGACCACAACGTATGCAACATCGGCTGAAAACATTACTGCTGCTCAGGAAGTGATCGAAAAAATCCATCAACCTCAATTTGACGCCATGCTCTGGAGCTCGGTCTTCAAAGAACAACTTTGGCCACAATTTCGTACAAGGATAAGTATTTGTTTCCATTCAAGATTCAGTTCACGCAAGAGCATCTTCCACAAGACCATTTAGTTCGCCGTACATATGCCAATAGAATGTCAGCCCATGACAACACCAATTTTCATGAAAAAATCATAACGAGTGACGAGGCCTACTTTCATTTGAATGGATATGTGAATAAACAGAATAGTCGGTTCTGGGCAATGGAAAACCCTTAAATTATTCATCAGTCACCTTCGCATCCATTAAAAGTTACAATCTGGTGTACAATTTGATCAGGAGGAATCATTGGACCTTACTTCTTTGAAAGTGAAAACAGCGTAACGGTAACTGTGAATAGGGAGCGATATCGTGATATGATTAAAAACTTTTTAACGCCACAACTGCATGCTTTGGTGTTGATAACCATGTGGTATCAACAAGACGGTGCCAAATCGCATACAGCCAGGTTTACAATGGAATTACTTCAAGACCTCTTTCCACAACCAGTTATTTCAAGAAATGGTGATGTTGATTGGGCTCCATGGTCGCCTGATTTGACTGCTCCAGACTTATTTTTGTGGAGATATCTGAAAAGCAAGGTTTATGAAAACAAACCAGAAACGCTTGAACAACTCAAACAAAATATTCGTGATGAAATTAATGAAATACCGCATGAAATGTGTGAGAATGTAATGAAAAATTTGCTCAAAAGGGCTCGCATTTGTGAGACTAACAGAGGAGGATATTTACCTGATATTGTTTTCCATACATAATTGCCAACATTAAATAAAATGTTTATCAATATAAGATCCATTTTCTTTCATTTAATCAAAAGTTATAAACAAACAAAAGAGTATACCTTCCCGGCGGAAGGTAAGTTTTTTTTGAAATACAGAAAAGAATGAAATGAAATATATCGCATTTACGGCCCAAGGAAGGAATCAAACCTAGCTTCTCCCTTCATTTGTGTGTGCGAAATATTTAGTTTTGCGAATCCTAACGACAAATTTGAGAAGCTTCTCATGACAGCGTTAGGTGGATCAGTGAAAAAACTAAGGTGTTGAAAAGAACATGAATTTAAAAAAAAATTCTCTGACTTTTACAGGAGGTACAGTTACTTTCGGGATTTGAACCAGTTGCACCGTTATTAGTAGTAGAACCCAGTTGAATAGGTTTTCACTTTTTATTTGCAAATGTTTACGCCTGGTAGGTAGGGTACATTGTGACGTTGTAGAAGCATTTACGGCCATTAAGGAAGAGACGAAACACGTTGGTCTTGTAGTTCACGAAGACAAGATAAACTATATGGTATCAACAAACGAAGTTTGTCAACGCACAACCTTGGAAATAAGATTTCTCTCTTGGTAACAACAATTTTGAGTTAATTATAGAGGATATATACCTCGGAGTCTTCATTAACCACACGAATGACACCCTAGTGGTGATACGAAACCCATCCCTATATCCCTATGAAACCCATCTTAATTCGGTTTAGAAAAACAAATATGATAAATAATTTTAACCCTAGATTCCTCCTTTGCGATACCGAGTTCTGTACGATAAGCAGGTAAGTTAATATTAAGATCTTTCGAAATGGAAACTCTGCATCGAATTTTCGGTCCAGTATTTGAGAAAGCCAAATGGAAAAGAAAATACATACGCTAACTGTATGAGCTGTACCAAGATGTGGATGTAGTAGAAAAGGTAAGAACTCATAGACAGTTATGCTGTAGCCAAAAGAATCTTCGAATCTCAGCTTTTAGGTTCGAGGCCGAATCTCCGGTATAAGGATTGCGGATGCTAGAGTGCTTAGATGATTAACTGGCATCAACGTGCGTAGGATTGAAGCGGATGGAAGGCAGACTTATATTACATAGAGACCCTCAACGGATTGAAAGCTCTTTAAGTAAGCTAGATAGTAAGTCTGTAGTGTTAGATTTTACATTAAAATTATTTTTTTTGTCAAAATGCTTTACTCAAATTTGTTTTTAGATTTCCTTTGGAGTCTTCTCGTCTTGTCATGAAAACAGAAAGTTAAAACCTATCGAACGATATCCAACACACACTGTTCACTTTCGCCAAATAAATCTTTGGGCTCTTGACCTACAATGCCACTGCACCCATACGCATAAACAGAAGCTAAAAGAGAAGCTACGGCAGAAGGTCCCTCTGGTTTTGATGTATGGAAAAAGGACTAGGTCAGAGGTTAGTGAGCTAAGATCCCACACAAAGTCTCAAAGCTGTTTACATTTCTTCAAAAATAAATAAATGTATGCCCTTAAATTTTCTAAAAAGCGGTCGAATAGTTAGAGCTCGGTAAGTATAATACTCCATTTAGTACTTCTCGTTGTGATTCCATCTTGTTTTTGTTGTTGATATGATATAACGAATATAAAATTTTAGTTTTTAAAATTGCAGATATACATAATAAAGATTTATTAACGTAATTTACCTACGTTATCGCATGATTTTAAGTCAAACAATATTTTCTAAAAGCATAACTCAATCCAGACCTCCGTCCGATCTTAACTATACACCAATCGGTTTTGTCCTTGATTATTTTCCTTAAAAAAACTCATAGAACATGACCCTTTTATTACTAACAAATTCCAGAAAAGAGTCCTTTCTACTGAAACTATTTATTTGGCAGCATATAAGAAGAAAATATGTGTCTTTAACTTGAAATATACCTTCAACTAGACGATGACAAAAAAAAAACACCAATAATTGTAAATCGTCTCGATTTAATGACGCGCTTCATAACATTTAGTTGGAGCTTTAAGGATTCACGTGTAGGATACGTATGTAACGCAAACTCGCGCACAAATATATTTTCATACATATCTATGTAACAGACCATTTTCCATTTCATTGATTAGGTACACACGAATAAATTTGTTCTTTTCGCTTAGAACTCCTTTCAGTGGCATTGTATTCCTTGATATTATTACCTAGGTTATAGTATTGTAGTTGTTCATGATACCACCAACGGGTTTATTTTTTTTTATTTTTTTTGCGGAAAGTTTGGATGAATAGAAAACTTCTTGGGCACTTTAGCATCGTATGATTCCTTGCTTGCAGAAAAAATGTCATCTATTGGATTGGTAAAAGTAATTTGGAATTTTAACTTAATACCATTTTTTCTGTAACGAAACGAGAGAAGTGTAAAAAATGGTTAAACTCCTACATGGAGGCGGACAGGGAGGACCCTTTGAACACGTTTTGCTTCCAATTATCACAAAAACCTTTAAATTAATGATCGGTATCTTATTTTTACTTTAAGAAACATAATGAAGCTATAGGTCAACCGTACTACTACTAGTAATACTCGTTATTAGTTTTTGAATGCATCAGGCCCATCCCATAAGGACAACATAAGCCTTATGGGATGGGCCGGGTAAAAAGTGGATCACTGTGACATCTACCACGGATGGTATTATAGTGAGCATGCGGATTTGTTATAAGTGCCAGACTTATGCAATAAGTTTTATGTTTCCAAGACATTTAGCGAAGGCATTGCAACTAACTAGTTAAGGATTGCTTCTATGAGCTCCTTGACAAAACCTATGAGCGACTACCGAAGTACGATGTTAAAAAAAGGCTAATTGACTTCGCTACGGAACGAAATGCCACTATAGCCAACACACGGTTTCCTCACCACGATATCAATAAGGGGGCACGGCGATCTCCAGATTAACGAACGGTCAACCAAATTGATCACATTGTCATAGACAAGAGGCACGCATACAGTATTTTGGATATCCGAATATTCCGAGGAGCTAACATCGACTAAGAATGCGGATATCCAACACGCCACAGAAATACAGTGAAAAAATTTAATTTTGAAAGACTGCAATCGCAAGATACCGCCAAGTCCTTCGCGCAACGCGAATCCTTTAACCCCTCGATTAACACCATACCACCAGCATCGAATGTCAGGAACAATGGCAACGATGCCAAGAAGCCACTAGATCAGCCACAACTGATGTGCTAGGTTTCTCGCCCCCACCAGCAAGAAATGTTGAGGAATGCCGACATATGCTCGCAGCCAAGAACGAGGCCAACGAGGCTAAGCTGCAGGTGAAGATGAAAGCTGCCATTGAGCTCTATGGGTAGAGCAGAAGGGAAGAACACCGGCTTTTCAGAAAGAAGAAAAGGGGCAAGAAAAGCGCGCGATCGAGGATATAGAGGGGTGCCACTCCAGGAAAAATGTCAGCAAGTTTTACCAAAGTGTAAAACGTCAAAGCCAAGGATACAAGGCTCGAACAAAACCCCACCACCTATACATCGATTTCAAAGCCGAATACGACAGCATTTATAGAGACGTACTATACAGAGCCATGTTAAGTTTTTGTATACCGCCCAAACTCGTCCGTGTATGTAGGATGACAATGGAGAATTCTCGCTGCTCCATCAGTTTCGGAAACGACCTCACCAACACATTCGATACCAAAAAAGGATTTAGGCAAGGCGATGCGCTTTCATGTGACTTCTTCAATTTGATTCTTGAGAGGATTGTGCAAAACTCCAGAGCCAACACCAGAGGCACAGTTTTTTAAAAATCTGTCAAACTACTAGCATTTGCCAACGATATTGGCATCATTGGTAGGACCAAAGAGTATAGAACTACATAGAGTGCGCATCCCATCGACGGCTACAAAATTTTAGCTGTGATGCGTACTCTATGTAGTTCAATACTCTTTGGTAGTACTCAAAGTGATGTCATATCCACGTTCGCTAGTATAGAGAAGGAAGCGGCAAGAATGGGCTTAGCAGTAAATGAGGGCAAGACGAAGTATATGCTGTCAACACGAAAGGACACACCACATCGACGAGTTAGATAGAACGTCACCATTGACAGATATAACATTGAGGTAGTACAGGCGGTGAAGGAGGCAATTCAGTAGTAAAGCCCTCACTCGAACTACTAAGGAGATCCTATATAAGACTCTGATCACCCCAATCCTGCTCTACGGCGCTGGAGCATGGACCGTCTCAAAAGCGGATGAAGAAATCCTTGGTCGATTTGAGAGGAAGGTTCTTCGAAAAATCATCGGTCCCGTTTGCGTTGACGGGCTTTGGAGACGAAGATTCAACCAAGAACTATACGAGCTGTACAGCGACATGCCCCTGGTCAAAAAAAACTCTGCATTGCACGTTTAAGATGACAAGGACATGTAGAACGAATGGACCCCAATTCTCCTGCTCGCAGATTCTTCGATCCCCAGCCAGACGTCGGTAAAAAGAGGAAAACCGCGCCTTAAGTGGCGCGCAGTAGTAGAAACCGACCTCAACCAACTTGTAGTGCGCAATTGGAGGCAGTTAGCTAAGGACCGGGCTAATTGGAGAGGCATGTTGGTTGAGGCCCAGGTTCATTCCGGACTGTAGCGCCACAGAATAGATTCTTCGTCTTCGTGCGTCGTCAGCAAAGTTGAAATCTAGATCAGTGTCATCATTCACCGAGTAGACTTTTAAGCTTGGATTACCCGTTTAGTGCTTTGATCCGCCCCGACCTTTTTGTTCAAAACTGCTTCAACTTATCATGCGGTTAACAATCAGGCTCCCATGTTGAGAGTTTCGATCTATTTTTTTTTTTAATATTGTGTAAGACATTTGACAGAGATCTTGATTAGTATGAATAAAAAATTTATTTCTCGGAATGCATTATGTTGGGATTTGGAGATATTCTTACTGGCTCTAATAGAGCACATAACAAACCTAACATTATGATGCCGAGCTTGCATGTTTGGGCATGCATCTCGACGATAAACGGCGCGCCGTCGGATTAAGTTCAAATTTGGTATAAGAGGTTCTTGAGTTAATATCTTTGAAATTCTTGGAATTGGCATTATAGGGCCAAAACTCATAACGGTTTGTTAATATCAAAAACGTTCACCTTCACTTTTTCATCTTCTGAAGAAAAATTGCGCAGAGATGTTTTTTTTTTTCGCAAACTGATTCCAAAATTCAGTATTAACCAATCAAGCGACTATTTTTCCGTATTCCAAGCGACGTGGAAGGTCTATCGACAATATTCATGGAGTCAATTGCATTTATTTATATGGAATCACATGCAAATCATACTTCCAAATTTACTTCAATGTGGTTCCACTGACACTAAAATGCTGTGCGCGATGAAGATACGACACTCTCTCTCTCTTGTTGGCAACAATATTTTTGACGATATGCACCACGTTGAAAAAACTGAACGACTGTTTTCGGCGTCACTCTTTGGCCAGATTATTTCGGTTTAAGGCGGCGTATGAATATAATAAAATGGGGTTACAAAAATATTTCGACTCATGTCAATATATTGATAAATGTCAAAGGTGTTCAAAGTTTTCATACCGATATAAAAGATGGCGCACCCTGCTTTATACACTAATGTATCACTCGAATATCCAATAGCACGACGGATGAAGCGTATAAGCCCTCTTTTAATGTGTGTAGAGGCATTTCAGCACTTTCCAATGAATTGCGAAATTTTACTGGATAAATAATAGTTGGACCCTCTTCTGTGACTGTGTAACTTACGTACTTAAGTGCGGCTATAGTCCAAAAAGAACCTGGGCCTCATTCAATATGCCACTCCAATTAGTTCCGTCTATGGCTAACTGCTTCCAGTTGGTTGAGATCGGTTTCTATTTGTTTCCATTCGCTCTACATGTCTAAGCCATCTAAGGCGTCCGATGCGGTGTTTTTTGACTAAGGGTATGTCGTTGCCCAGCTCATATATTTCTTGGTTGAATCTTTGTCGCCATAGCCCGTTAATGATTGAAACGAATCAAACAATTTATCTCCCAAACCAACTTAGAATTTCTTTATCCACTTTTGGTATGGTCCATGCTTCAGCGCAAGCAGGACTGGAGTGATCAGGGTCTTGTAAAAGTTCTGAGGTCGTTTCCGACTTCGATTGATGAACGAGAATTCACCATCGTCATGAGGCTTTGAAATCGACGAATAGGTTGTGGGTATCGATATGGATTTTTTCTAGGATCTGCTGATCCTAGAAACTTTGTTTCTGTCAATTGTATTGTATGAGGCTTTGAAATCGATAAATAGGTGGTGGGTATCGATTTGGACTTCTTGGTTTTTTTTCTAGCATCGTATGAGGCTTTTAAATCGATGAAAAGGTGGTGGGTATCGATGTGGACTTCTTGTTTTTTTTTTGCAGAATCTGATCTGATAAGTTGTGGATGTGATTAGTTTCCTGGCCTAAGACCACGCTCATGAGATCCTATTAGGTTGTTGGTAAACGGTTAGAAGAGTTCACATATTACGGAAGACAGGATCTTGTAGTCGTTGTTGAGGAAACGGATGCCTTTGCAGTTTTTGCAGTTCATAGGGTTTGGGCAAAAGGTGCTAGGTTCCATTTTGCAGGTATAATTTCCTGGTGAATGTTAGCTCGGCGGGAAGTCCGTCATTTCCTGCAACCTTGTTAAGCTTAACTTAAGATATTGCTATTCTCACTTCATTTAGGTCGGGTGGTTGTTAGTTTTCCCTGTTCTATGATTGTGTTAATAGATACTTACATTTCGTAACTTCTCTAGGAATTTTGAATATTTTTTTTGTCTTGTTGGAAGTTATCAGTATATAGAGCAAACAATATTTCCAATGTATGAAGATAAACATGAAGTTTACCATATCCTCGGTGATTTAAACAGAATAAATTACGGGGGTTTCTATTGATTTAACTTTTTAACCTTACCTTTGCTCTTGATACTCAGAACTCAAATCAGGATCGAAGAACAAAGTCATATGCTTTCTAAATTATAAAATATTACAAGGAGGGAAAATATAGCAGCACAATTTACCAAAATGTGGATCCGGAAATCGTCGATATATAATTCCAGTATCTTTGTAACTAAGTATGTATATGAAAGGACATAATTCATATATCATATGGAACAGGTTAATTTAATTAAAACGCCTACAAATATGCATTGACCAAAGAAATAATATTTTCATTGCATACTCATCCGAATATTCTTAAATTTTGAGATGCGTTTAAAAACACGCATGTATTTGAGTACTGTAGCCATTTTACTTTCTTTTTTACAAAAACAAACGTTAACAACGTTTTTTCAAACAATGAAACAATTTTCATTCACCCCATTTGAACAAAAAAAACTAGGTACCTACATGACCACTTTTCTTCGACCTATCCAGCCACCTTATTTTTATTTCCAAGTTCTATGTATTTTGGAATTCATGTCCTTTCATATGTCGCATCATAAGTTTGTGTTATTCTTTTGCTTATGTTTTTCACTTGTAATTTACTTTCGGTTTCGTCTTCTTTTGTCTAGGAGTGGAAGCTAAAAATAAATGGACTCTTGTATTGGTCGTAAAATATTTGAGTGTTGTCAGGCATTCAAATTTTATGAATGGGCAGGACATTTAGCACAAAATACTAGTGGGGGAGATGTTATGTCTGTAGACAACAAGAGGGGTAGTTGCAAGGAGACCAGGTGAAATTTGACGGACGAACTAACATACGAAGAGCTAATTTGATTTGATGGCTTCCAGGACAGCCTGAAGTTAATGCTTTGTAAAATTAGGTTAAATGCTGTGTTCAGTTTGGAGTACGAGAAGCATAATTAAACAATTCAAGACCGTAATTAGTAAAATGCAAAAAAAAACAACACAATAAGAGACCAGACCAAATTAAAAGAATACAATAGCAGAACTCGTATTTATAGAAGGGTCGTCAATGGTCAAAGTTGTGTAGCAGTCGTTAGAATTTTTTCATCAACAAAAGGGTATTTCTACTAAGGCAAGTCGACATCCTTGGTAAATAAATCCCTCGTTAGACACATATTTGCAACTTTATCTTTCGTTATTTAAGCATTCACGTATAAACATAATGTTACAAATCAACGACTTTCAAAACGAAAAAGGATATTGTCGTTCGGATCTTTACGTGGAATGTAGACACGCTTAACTGGAAGCGTGAAAGCGACACGTTTTTTTTTTTAAACTTTTCTCATGCATATTTGAATGCTATCCAAAAAAATGTTTTGATTCAGGTGTTGTGCCAGAAAGTAATAATGGTAATGGTTCTGGTGGATATTGTATTTTTGGTAATCGAACTTTCCCAACACAACATATTCCAAAAGTTTTAGCTCCAATTTTGAATGCATTACAATATTGACATAACCAAATAAATAACCACACATTTATGCAAACTATAATCAATGGCATTATTATATCGAAATCCCGCACAATTCAAAGCAACATTAGCATTGATTCGTGCAGCTCGTTGTTGGCGTTGTACATTTTCATTAACATTTCTTGCAGCGCAATGCAATTGCAATGTTAATCTATCTTGCTCATTACGCTATTCAGATCTGTCCATACGTTCCCTTTAAATTCGATTTTGAATTTGATTTTCTCGATCTTCTTGTGATTGATTTTGAATTTAGAAGATTTAGTTTGCGTTCTACGCAAAGTATAGGTTTGAAATCGGAATACACGGGTTTTAAGAACTGAAGAAAAATATCATCACATTAAAAAAATATAAAATTTCAACTTCGTTGAATTGAGTGTTGAACGCTGTTCTTCTATACAGAAAAATGTTTACATGAATCAAGAATAATATTTTTTATCGATTTTATCAACAATCTCATTAACATAGCCGCAAAGGGAAAAATTCCCGCGAAAATATATTGGCGATAGGCCTGCGTATATAAACCAATATCAAAGATGTGCAAAAGTTTGGTTAAAATAGGTATATGCGTTAAACCTTGAATCGGCGAATAATAAACAAAAATTTTAAGGCTCACTTATTATTATAAAGGGTGGTTAAATTTTAAGGGCCGATGTTGATTTTGAATAAAACAACAACAAATTATTTGGGAAATCATTTCATCATCATTTCATTTTATTATGGTAATATTGGTATGGTTTGATTATGTATGGAACAGAATATCAGCCAAATGGCCACTGCGACCTTGGCGGCACACCTCCATCTGATGGTCTAATTTTCGATGACGCTTGAGGTTCTATGCGGGTTATGTTCGAATTATCTCATCCTTTAGCTCTTGATTTGTTGCTCACCTCACTCTTTGCTTTTCGACAATCACTCTTGGATTATCATTCGCCCAAATGAAGTAATTCTGCTTATTGATGAATCTACTGGGGTGAAAATGTGCCTCATCACTGAAGAAAATTGATCACCCACTGTTGCCATTTATTGCCACTATTCCAACCATTGACGACGCTTGAAATGGTCAAGAGGCTTTAGTTCTTGAGTACATTGTACCTTGGAAGCGTGATAATGGAAGTCTTTGTACAAAATGTTCATCAACGACGAGCGTGAGAGGTGCACTTGTTGGGCACGACGACGAGTTGAGGTGGACAGCTCTTCAGCCACACTATCGCGAACAGCAGCAATTATTTCTGCAGTACGAGCAGTACGAGTATGAACTGGTATTTTCACATCTTCTACAGACCCGGTCTGCTCAAATTTTCCACGATTTTTCCGATTGTACGCACATTTGGACGATTAAATTGACCGAAAAAAACACGAAGTGCACGATATGCATTTTGATTTGAACGCCCTTTTCATAATAAGCCTGAATAACCTGAATAACGCGTTGCTCGATTGTGTATCTTTCCATGGTTCAAATTGAGTTAGTCTGAAATTGAGAAATGTCAAATGAAGTGCAGAAAAAAACTTGACATTTAGGTGTGGTTCACATTCAACAACGGTCTTTAAAATTTAACCACCCGTTTTATATAGATTTTTGTTATAAGGGGAGTATACTAGCCCCTAATATAAGGATATTTTGTAAGGAAACCTATCTTTTTACATGTCACATATACACTACCGTCGTACATATAAAGCGCTTATTGGGCTATATGACCTCGTGCAAGCGATTAGGAATTGAGTCATAAAGATTCTTAATGTAAACCAGTTAAACTTTAGACCAGGCGGTTTTAATAGCATTTATATGCGATGTTTGGCTATCGAATTATCGTCCAGATTCGTAAACTCTCCTAGTTAACCATCCCCAAACATTCTCAATAACATTGAGGTCTGGTGAATATGGGGGCCATTGCAATTAATCGACGTTGTGGATTTGAATCCAAGCATTAACAGATCGAGCGGGATGGACGGGAGCATAATCGGGCTGAAAACACCACTTCAAAGGTCCAAACAGATTCCCCATCCCGGGGAATGCCTTTTCTAATACCTTTTTGTAAGCCACCGCGCTCATTTTTTAAGTTAAAAACTGTAGTTCTCAGGTTCCATAGTGCGTTATCAGTCCCCAAACCATAACACCACCTTCTCATCTATGGTGGCGATTCAAAAAATGATCTTCCTTACGCAGATCGTGGAAATAAAGGTTGTGTCCATCAATCTCATTGAGATTAAATTTTTTTTCATCTGAAAATACAACGCATTTCCATTCTGAATTCGAGTTCATACAGTTTCATGAAAATACAATCGGGCTTCTTTGCGGGCAGCATTCAGTGGTGTTCTTTTTTTAGTTTTAATCTTTTTAGGTGTTTAAACTTTTAATAACACGTTTTACTGTTGAAACACTTGCTGTTATTGATAAATTTGATTTGATTTTTGCTGCAGACTGGTGAGAATTTGATGCTGCTCGAATTATTGCCCGTCTGTCAGCAGCTGAAATTACTTTTTTAGTGCGGCCCTTCATGTTTTTCCCATACTCCGACTGATTCTGAAGAAAATTGTATACAACAGTAGAACAGTAGCTTCATTTCCCTGTATGCGGAAACTCTTGCTTTTCTTCCGTCGTTAATGCACTGCTTCGACCCATTATGCACAGAATTCGAAATAAAATATTAATTACTTACGGCTAACAACTTTAGCAGATCTAATCACTTTAAAAGCATGCTGATACAATTTCATCTGTTCTTATTGTAATGAGCCAAAAAATGCATTTCTTATGGATATTGACAGTAAGCCATTTCTCAGTAGTAACGGTAATCTTTTTTGACATTTCCTTTCTTCTGAAAATAGCCTAGTAAACATTACTTTTTAAATGCAAACCGCAATGACCAATATCGGCAAAGAGGGAATACAAAAAAAAAAAACATCAACGATCATGTTCCTATTTAAGTGTATCATCACATTAAAAAAATAAAAAAATTTCAACTTCATTGAATTGTGTGTTGAATTCTATAACGAAAAAAATTTCATGAATCAAGAAAAATATTATTTATCGACTTAAATATAAATTTTTATCGAGTGGTTTTGTACCAAAAACAGTTTTTTTTAGAAAAAGCCTTGCGTGAACACTTTCTTGAAATTTGGTTAAACGGTTTATGGTTTAACCAAAAATAAAGACTTCTTAAACAAAAAAAATTTGCCATGCACGTACAACACATACATAAGTTTTCTTATTTGAGCGTTGCCACTTTACGACTATTTTTTCACAGAAGATTCTGAAAAAAGATGCAGTAGATTTCAGTAGTCTATTATTTCAACCAAAACCAAGTTAATTTACATCAAAATAAACATCAGTTAATTGAACACCATCTCATTTTCCCTTTTTTTGGGGCTTCACTGTTAAGAAAAATACAACAATTTTGTATGCTTTTCACATTTTCTCGATCAAGATGTGGATACAAGCGTACTACACAAAGAAAGTACATATATATATAATTTTTTGGCAGTAAATATAAAATTTAAACAAAAATGCAATAGATATACTGCAATCACATTAAAGTGGCAACGCTGATTGAACCAAACTTCACATTAAACCAACCTTCAGGGCTATCGCGAATAAATTTTCCCGGGAAACTGTTCCCATTCAGCAATCCCATTAACATTGCTGGCTAGGAGAAAATTCCCGCAAAAATTTATTGCCGATAGGCCCGCGTATATAGACCAATGTCAAAGATGTGTGAAAGTTTGGTTAAAATCGGTAAACGCGTTAAAGCGTGAATCGGCGACTAATAAACACACAATTTTATTTGATTTTTTTGTTATTAGGGGAGTACTACCCCACTAATGTAAGGGCATTTTGTAAGGAAACCTATCTTAATAACCCTGTTTTAATAATCATAAAGGGCAATTACATGTCACAGTAGATGCAAACGTTTGCATGTGTACAATTTATTTTAAGACCTTTAATATTTGGATGTAATAAAAAAATAGTAAGGAATTAAATTTAAAAATAGTGGGGGTAATTTTACTTGATTTTCTTGAAAAAGATCCTTTTAATACCAGAATTAGTTGCATGCTGTATACATCCTGATTTAAAATCAATAAATAAACCCTTTTAAGATCAATATTTATTCTTATTAATTAGTTGTGTTTTATTTATTTACTTTTCCTAAATTAAGGATGTTCAGAAGAAAATAAATTCACTTCAAACGAATTTTGTCCTGCATACAATAATATTTACTCCTTTTACCCAATCACTCCTATACAAACAAGCGTAGCTGTATAAAAATTCAATCAAACACATTTAACTACTAGAGGAAATTAAATTTCATAGCGGAAACACTAAACAGGACCTTCTGTGTTAGTTCTTCATTTATTTTTAATTGAAATTTGCAAGCTGACAATTCGGGTATCCTATGAGCGACCAGACACACCGCATCGTTATACTCATGAACGGCAGCTTTTGGGGATACCTTCTTATTAGGGGAATAATTAGCTCTTCAACCCAGCATTTTACTCAGCACAGCAACCCTCGTAAACATATCCCAAGGGGGTTACAATAGAATCATCATGTCATGACATACCTTGAAAAGTCCTTTAAACTAGGTCTGATGGCAGCAATTTGAAATTGTTGGTTTACATTCACAGTCGTCGTTTGGGAAGACACTAAGACAGTTGTAAAGTAATGCATTCGTTGAAGGATTTATTAAGAACCTTGCGTTTTCATGTGTAAATACAAACTAGATACTTGTGCTAAACTTTCAGATGAATAATCTACTTGTCGATTTGTTTTTATTGACAAGCATCTCTTCTCTCAATACAAATGTATGTAAACCAGGAGTTCATTTAGAGGTAAGTTGGCTTTGTAATAAAATAATTAAAAACTCTTTGTTGATAAGGTCCGTATAAATATTTGTAATTGTACGTATGCCTTTATCACAGTTGTTCATACAACGTTGTTTGCGAACGTTTTCATCTCATTTATATTAATCGCATGCATAGAGATAAAATAATCATAAAAAAAATTGTTTTCCTCGAATGAATGCACAAACGTCAAGTGGTGGCGCTGATATTTTTGTAGATTTTCTTAAAACATAAATAGAACATGAATGCATGGTCCAATTTTAATCAAGCTAGGTTTGAAAAACAGATGCTTAAAGTCAAATCTTTATCTGAAATATTTTATAAAAAACAAACAAAAAGCAATAGGATTTATAATTATTTTATTAGTTACATATAAAAACTTATCTGATGTTGTTTTGCTATATCTTTTCTTAAAAATTAAACGACATCATTTTAAATTTTTTTTTATCTAATGCTTATGTGGACCCCTTTCCTATTACCTTTTGAACACAATATTGTTTATTATAGCGCTCTTTTAGCTTGATTTTCAATCGTTTTAGAGAAAACTTCGATAAGTTTTTTTGATTTTTCACAGATATTCTCTTTGAGAGCTTCCAGAGTCTGGCTTGTTCTTGTACACGCTTGACTTACCATCTTTAAGGTATTAAGCTTATTAAGGTCTTTGCGGAATATAAGTCTCCATAGCCCGATCGAATGTTTTCCGAAGAAATTTTCGCTCAAAAGGACTAAGGATTTCTTCAGCCGATTGATATACGATACATGAATTGCCCAGTAGAACAGGACTGGGGTGGATGATCAGGGTTTTCTATAATATCCCATTAGTAGCTCTTAATTACTTAATTGCGCTCTGAGCCCGATCAAATATAGGTTAGAGCAAAGTTGATAGCAAATCCGAGTCAAGCCAGACAGAGCCATTAAATATGTATCTGTTGATGGTGACGTTATGTGCAATCCGATCCATGACAGCATATCCTGGTCTTTATGTTAACAGTCAAGTCGATATTTTCTCTCTCGGTCTGACCAATGATGTCAATTGATGAAACTGTATTTAGTTTCAGTGATTTATAGTACAATGTGTGCCCTTGGTGTTGACTCAAGAGTTTTGAATGATCCTCTCAAGAATTACGTCAAGGAAGTCACATGACAATGCGTTACTTTGACTAAGTCTACCGAATGTTTTGGTGAGGTCCTTGTCGATTCTAATTGAGCAGCGAAATTCCTGCACAGCTGGATGAGTTTAGGATGTTATACAACACGTATATCATTATCTTGTGCGGCTTTGATATCGATGAATAAGAATGAATAGATGGTGGGTATCGATTTTGACTTTATGGGTTAAAACCACACTGATAGTATCCGACCCGGTAATTGGTGAACGAAATCAAGTATGATCACTTATAAGGGCAGATAGATCGTGAAGACGATATTGAAGATAAATGAGTTCTAGATAGGACTCTTTTTAGCTCAAATTGAGATAATAATGTCATTACCTCATTTAGGTCGGGTGGTCAGGTCTTCCATGCCTCTTAGCTCTTAAATCTTAATGGCAACTTTTTTAACAATGGTTTTCAATTGCAGCTTTGCTTATAGGCTGCAACACCCGTCGCTAATCTTCGTCAAACCAGAAGTTTCTTAGTGGTGGGTGAATGCATGCATCCTGTCTATCGTAATGTGATCGATTTCCTCGGCGGTTTGTTGATCTGTATAGATTGCCAGGTCCCTAATGAATATTAAGGTGAGCAAACGGTGTGAACATAGTGGATGAGGTTTGCAGTGATTTTAGTAGAAATTGATTTTTTTTTTATTTTTTTATTTTTGATAGATAGGTATGTAGTTTCATTTGAAATATAAACGTTAATATGCGTGTAAAATGCAATCAAAACCGTTAGAGATATTTTTAATTTACCAAAACAGTCAATGGGAGGCTTTTACAAGTTTTTGAGGTATACTTCCAATTTTAAAAAGCCCTCTTCGTATATCGAAGCACTTAAATTAACATCCAGTTGCGTGCTTAGACCAACATATCGGTAGACGGACACAAATTTCAGTTTATTTTTGTTTGGACTTCTCCATCATCGTATAGTTGGCTTTGAATAATTTCTCAAGCTTGATATTCATGTAGCTCTTACTTCAGCTTTTAGCTATGGCAATTTTTTCGTAAACAATATTTAAATACATAAAGAATCACAAATGATATTGTTAATGAATCGTTTGTTATTTCCGCTATTTTGATTTGAAGAATATTTGATCATGATGAAATATGGAACGGTCACATGGAAGTCACAACAAACCATTGTTTTGTGTTTTGTCTATGGCTGCTCTATATCCTATTCGGGTTACCCTTAAGTCAAGTCGGAGAAGAGCACTCCTGTTTAACGGTGATTTTCAAAAGTAGTGAAGCAGTGACAAAAATCTGTGAGTTACCTATCACTTTCGCGCCTAATATTCCAATGTACTAACAACTACGTAACTGCGTCCATATTTTGAAGTAACTGAAGAAATATATAGCAATAGATATTTACTCCTTAACAAAGCAAGGATAGAACGAAAAATAGCATGATCTTGCGAACCTCTCTTCGATTTCCAAAAGTGCACCTGCAGCTATAAAGTCAGTTACAAAATCGGAGATATTTGCAACCCCAACTTTTACAAAAGTAGTCCCTACCCCAAACTGATATCATCTCTGCACAGTTTCCATAAGCTATATACAGCTAGTAAGTGGTTTAAGCCATTCCAGTCTCATTGAATAACTTCTCAAGGATTATTAACCGCGATGAAATTTTCGGTTAAAATATACTCATACACCACATCCTCTCAAGTGGGCGTATGCGTTCTATTTAATGCATAAGAGTATCCACGAGTAATGCTCACGCATGACAGTAAAATAGGGTTGCACACTTCATTTGTTGACTAAAGTTAGGAAAGGTCTCATTTCCCATTATTCTCGGACGGTGTATGCACACAGAGCTCGAGGCTAATCATACATGTGGGTGTATATGCAGCTTGCACCATTTGCATGGATACGTGTATATTTATGGAGCGGTAGCTAGATATTGAATCCCAACGCTGCCAGTATGATACCTTGTTGACATTCACAGTGAAATGTGTACTTAAAATGCCTGCAGTACTCCTACGCGTGCAGAAGATGGTCCTTCGGCAGCGAAACGAACGTTGCGCAGCGCAATTTCGTTGAAACGCTCAAGTGACTTCCTACTCAACGGCACGAAAATAGAGGGGAATCGTACAATCCTCTGTGCTATCAAATTAAAAAAATGACTGCAGGAGACACCAAATGTTACTCTAGTGCCAATTGTCTTTGAATATTTACTTGCATTTAAGGTTAGGGAAATGTGAGTTTTCTGGCTCTTCTCGCGAACTGCCAAGCATCGTTGAATGGGGGTAAAAACTGTGTAATGGACTTGTTCGCTAATTAGCAAAGTTACTACCCGAGATATCACGGAGTAGCTACTCGTGCAAATGCAACAATAAGCCACGCATGATATAATGTGACACTACTGGCAATTGCTGGTATGCCTATATGCAACCGAGCAGCATTTCAATACGGTTGCAGCCTATTCATAGAGAAAAATAAAACTGAAGGGTGCGACAGCGCTGCGGAGGTCTTCACGGAGATCTGAATGTGTGTTTTGCTTCATTTGTCCTTGTTTGTACATATGTAGGGCTTTAACCAAATTGAAATCAGAAGATCTTGGAAAGGGGTGCGAGATTAACATGGAATTTCTTAAGAATCATTCAGAACCAGGTAGGACATCGTAAGATAGGTTATCACATTTACAAACGTCACTTGCCGTTTTTGAATTATGAGTTACAAGGAGCTTACTTAGTTACTTAATTAGGAAGCTCAATAGTTCAAGGTAAGCAATCAACACGACTGTCCAGGTAACCAGTAGTTAACCTATTTTACTTTACTTTACTTTACTTTTAGGGTTCAGTTATAGCTATCAGTGAAAACCGCTATTGTAAATTTTCTCTTACTTGACTGCTCAGTGGCGCGATGGTTAGTGCGATGAACTGCCGCGCAGAAGGTCTAAGTTCGTCTAAGTTCCTCGCGTGATGACTTGACTAATCATCCGAGTAGCATCAATTGTCAAGAAAAGCCTATTTCGCCGTTCGGAGTCGGCATAAAACAGGAGGTAGGAGGTCCCGGCATCTTGCAAGAAGGACACATGCAGACATGATTGTTGTGAGAAAGCTTGGCTCTGGGTACTAACGAGCCTGTTGCGCCAACAATTTGTATTTGTTTTTTTTTTGGTTGCGACTTTTTTTTATAAAGTAAATAATTGGCAAGTTGGTGTTAAAACAACGCCCATAAATTTTAAAACATGATGATCCAAAAAATTTTTTTTTCAATGATCAAGATTAATTTTTTAAAGTAATAATGTAGTATATAAATAAAATGATGTGCGTTCAAGTCTTCGTTTGTTCCAATCTGCCACTCGCCTTTTGTATGACCAACCCTTACCTCTTACTTATATACCTAAGTGGTGCTACAGTCCGGAATGAACCTGGGCCTCAACCAACATGCATCTCCAATTAGCCCGGTTCTTAGCTAACTGCCTCCAGTTGCACACTCCCAGTTGGTTGAGGTCGGTTTATACTTGTGTGCGTCACTTAAGGCGAAGAATCAAAGACCCTGCGAGCCGGAGTATTGGTGTCCATTCGTTCTACATGTCCTAGCCATATTAAACGTCCAATGCGGAGTTTTTTGACCAGGGGCATGTCGCTGTACAGCTCGTATAGTTCCTGATTGAATCTTCGTCTCCATAGCCCGTCAACGCAAACGGGACCGATGATTTTTCAAAGAATTTTCCTCTCAAATCGACCAAGGATTTCTTTATCCGCTTTTGAGACGGTCCATGCTTCAGCGCCGTAGACCAGGACTGGGATGATCAGGGTCTTATATAGGATCTCCTTTGTAGTTCGAGTGAGGGCCTTGCTACTAAATTGCCTTCTTAGCCCGAAGAAAAATCTGTTGGCAAGAGTAATTCTTCGTTTGATTTCTGACAAGATGTTATTGTCAGAGTGAATAGAGGAGCCGAGATAGACAAAGTCCTGTACTAGCTCAAAGTTATATCTGTCAATAGTGACGTTCTGTCTAATTTGTTGATGTTGTGTGTCCTTTCGTGTTGACTGCATATATGTACTTTGTCTTGCCCTCATTTACTGCCTCTGGTATTGGCTCGTGAGTTTTGCACAATCCTCTCAAGAATCAAATTGAAGAAGTAACATGACAGCGCATCGTCTTGCCTTAATCCTTTCTTGGTATCGAATGTGTCGGTGAGGTCGTCTCCGACCCTAAGGGAGCAGCGAGAATTCTCCATTGTCATCCTATACAAACGGACGAGTTTGGGTGGTACACCTAAACTAGACATAGCTCTGCATAGTTCGTCTCTATAAATGCTGTCGTATGCGGCTTTGAAATCGATGAATAGGTGGTGGGTATCGATTTGGACTTCTTAGGTTTTTTTCCAGGATCTGCAGAAGTGTGAAAATTTGACCGGTTGCGGTCTTTCCTGGCTAAAACCACACTGATAAGGGCCAATCAGGTTGTTGGTAAAGAGTTTTAGGCGTTCACATATTACGGCAGATAGGATCTTGTAGGCGGTGTTAAGGAGACTTATGCCTCTGTAGTTGGCGCAGCTTAGAGGGTCTCCCTTTTTGTGGATCAAACAAACGATGCTGAGGTTCCATTCTTCAGGCATCCTTTTTTCGACCAGATTTGGCTTATGAGTTGGTGGATGTTTCTTACCAAGTCATCTCCGCCGGCTATATAAAGCTCGGTGGGAAGGCCGTCACTTTCGGCAGGCTTATTACGCTCGAGTATAGATATTGCTATCCTCACTTCACTTAGGTCGGGTGGTTGGCAGTTTTCGCTTTCGTTGCCAATATTGAATGGTTCGTTCTGCCTGAGAGCGGAATGATGTCGTCATCGCCGTTTAACAGTCTGCAGAAGTGGTTTTTCCATAGAGTCCATTCCATTCCATATCGAATATGTCTCCACTACGATATTTCCTCATTCATCTCGACAGGATTCAGTTCGAGCCTTGTATCCTTGGCTTTGACGTTTTACACTTTGGTAAAACTTGCGAACATCGTTCCTGGAGTGGAACCCCTGTATGCTCCTTTTTCTTCTTTCTAAAATGCTGGTGTTCTCTCCTTCTTCTCTGCCTATAGAGCTCAACGGCAGCTCTAGTCTTCACCTGCAGCTTAACCTTGTAGGCCTCGTTCTTGGCTGCGAGCATCTGTCGGCATTCCTCACCAAACCAGGGGTTTCTTGCTGGTGGGCGCGAGAAACCTAGCACATCAGTTGCGGCTGATCTAATGGGTTCTTGGCATCGTTGCCATTGATCTTCGACATTCGATGCTGGTGGTATGCTATTAATCGAGAGGTTTAGGGATACGCGTTGCCCAAAGGTCTTAGCGGTCTTTTGCGATTGCAGTCTTTCGACATTACATTTTTTTACAGTATTTCTGGATTGTTGTGGCGTAGTGGATATCCGCATTCTAACCTTGGCTGCAATAACGTAGTGGTCCGCGTCGATGTTAGCAATTCCTTGGAATGTTCGGACATCCATAATACTGGATGCGTGCCTCTTGTCTATCGCTATGTGATCAATTTTTTTGAACGTTGGTTGATCTGGAGACCGCCATGTCCCCTTATGGATATCGATGTGAAGAAACCGTGTGCTGGCTATAGTGGCATTCCGTTCCGTAGCGAAGTCAAATAGCCTAAGTCCGTTACCAGACGTGTTGTCGTGTAGGCTATGTTTTCCGACAATACTGCTATAGATGTCTTCTCTTCCTACCATTGCGTTAAAATCTCCCAGCACGATTTTAACATCGTACTTCGGTAGTCGCTCATAGGTTTGGTCAAGGAGCTCATAGAAGCAATCCTTAGCTATATCATCTTTTTCCTCCGTTGGGCCGTGAACGCATATAAGGCTTATGTTGGCGAATTTGGCCTTGGTGCGGATTGCTACAATGCGTTCGCTAATGTCTTGGAAACATAAGACTTCTTGCCGCATCGGTCGCTGTTTCTGCTCACTTTAACAAAGTCCGTAGTAGATGTCACAGTTTTTCATCCAACCCTTACCTCAAGCATGGTTAATTCCCTACTGTGGTAATTTTAACGATTTAATTTTCAAATGATTCCTATAACAAACTTCTGCAGTAAAATTTCAGTTCCACATGGTTTGCATTCCAATGATGACTTTCAATGATAGCTGTAACTGGACACTATGCTCATAACAACATTTTGAATGAAAATTGACATTAACGTCGTATAGATTTGTTTTCACTGAAAACTTTCAATACTGTATCTAGATCTATCGGTTTTGAGTTCTTTTTGAAAAATAAAACAAAATCTTAGAAATAAGTGGCCCATGCTTACTTACATAGTTAACTGCCGCTACAGCTCAGAACGAACTATAGGTCGATTTTTACTTGTGCGTGCCTAAGAAGAAGGGTTCCTCTCTCTTGCATATCGTCAGCTTATTATAATAGTTGCACCAACTTATGTAAGATTGTGCCTTTTTGGCGTGGTATACCAAAACTAGACATGACTCTATACAGTTCTTCTGTCGTATGCGGCTTTGAAATCGATGAATAGGTGATGGGTCCAGATATGGGCTTCCGGGATCCATCGATGTGTAAAGATTCAAGCAATTGTGGATTTTCCTGGCCTAAAATCACACTTATAAGGGCGTTCACATATTACGGCAGTTAGGATCGTGTATAGGCGATGTTGAGTAGACTTTTACCTCTGTAGTTGACGCAGTTCAGAGGATATCATTTCTTGTGGATTGTTAAAAAGATGCTGAGGTTTCGTTCTTTAGGCATACTGTCATCCGACAAAATTTTGCTTATGAATTGAAATGTTACTTATTAAATCATCCACGTCGGCTTTTGCAGGCTACACACACGCAGTTTTAACTGTACGGTTTGCCTGTTCAGTTTTACCGTCTCCGCACATGTAAATTTCACTTTAAACTGAATACCCGACGCTACACGCTCCAGTTTTTCTAATAACAGGCGGACTGAACAGGATAACCAAATGAATTTTCGATTTACTTCCGACCGCCTGCTCAGGCCAAAAAAAACTGACAACTTTATCATACTCACTTTCAGTTATAATTATAACTGCGCAGGCGGCCTGAACAGGCAAACCGGACACTTAAAACTGCGTGTGTGTAGCCGGCTAAGGCTCGTCGGAAAGGCCGTCATTTACGGCAGCCTTTTAAAGCATAAGTTGTTTTACTCACTTCACTTAGATCGGGTAGTTATTAATTTTTGCCATCGTCGCTAATATTGAATGGTTCGGTCTGCCTGACAGCGGGGGATTGTTCGTCATCGCCATTAAACAGTCTGCAGAAATGGTGCTTCCATATCCTCATCATCGTATGTGCCTCAACTACGATATTTCCTCGTTCATCTCGACAGGATTCTGTCCGACCCTTTTATCCCTTACTTTGATATGCACTGTGGTAAAATGGCAACCTACTGTATCTTTTCCTCAAAAAGCTTTATATAAAAGGAATATAGATATGGAGATTGTCTTAGCATTCTGTTCGGACAATTACTTTCAGTTGACTAAAATTGTTTTTTTTTTCTGAAAACTGGGCGTGTCAGTGGAAATTTGCTTGTTTGGGATTAACAAGTGGTCCATGTACTAAATATCATCGTTCAAGTTCAAAATGTAATTTTAAAAAAACGTATGTACGGACAGACTTTGCTAAATCGACTCAACTCCCTATTCTGAGTAGATCCATGTACTAAATGATTTCCCTATAATACCAACTGTGTATCAAAACTAATAGCACCCTGTGGAATAGGGTATTAAATAAATATATAAATACATAAAATAAATTAATAGATAAAATAAATAAATAAATAAATAGCGTGTGTCGGCCAACTTTTACCGTTTCAGGTTCTTAGCACCAGATATGACACACCGGAAAACCTCGAATATGATTTTTGATAAGGAATTGCTCCAATTTGAGGTACACCGAAGGATATTACGACTACCAACTGATGAAATCACTAAAGATGCTCTAAACTTTGGTAGATGTGCACACCTTTCGCCAACTTAAAAAGACCGCCCTCTATGTTCAAATAGCGGAATTGAATTTGGGTTCGGATCAAGAATATATATATTAAATAACAAAATGGTAATGAACTCAACACAGTTGCTTCTCACAAAAAAGGGTGAAAAAAACAAATTCATCCGTTTCGAAGGAAATGAGGGGTTGTAAATGGACGTGGTGTATTTGAACATTTTTATTTTGTTTCTGTTATGTACGAATGTGAATATGTGTTATGTTATCAATAGTGAGTTTACATCCACTCTTTTAGAAAATTAAAAAAAAGTGCGACACAGAGAAATACTACGTCAAATTGATAGAATAAAAGACACAATTGTCGCTACGTCACTTTGGAATTTTTTTTACAATCTTTTGGGTTGGTACATTCATTTATAAGGTATGTTTGTGTAGTGTGCGTATGGAGATGGTAAACAAAGTTGCCCGTTATCTCTTTATCCACTTTCACATCTAACACACATATTATACCGAAATTGATGTTGGCTTTTAAATTCTATCATAGCTACAGGCTGTTGGGTAGAGCTTGTTTAACAACAAAATAGGTATATGTGCCATGCATTTTTATATGTACTTATGCAACGAATGTTTACAAATTAATGATTCGCATGCTATATATCAGTACATGGAGAAATGGAAGCATTTTTGGTTTTGTTGTGAAAGATGCAAGTGAGAGACTCGTAAATTAATTATTTAAAAATATCATATAACCTTTTATTCATGATGAAGCTGTACATCATTTAAACATAAAAAAATGTTTTTTTTTTAGTTATTTGTTTTAGAGTACTACACGTTTTGACGGAAATGATATGTATCATGCAAATAGTAGAGTAGTCTAGTCATATATGTTTAGTAGAATGGATAGATTCTTATTTTCTTTGCTGTCCATTTAATTTGAAATATTTAAAAATTGATAGAAGTCCTGTTTCTGCTGACGAGCTTTGAAGACGAAGATTTAAACAATACATTAATGAGGTGTGCATGTAGGATACCAATACTCCGGCTCGTTTTTAATTCACAGCAAGACGTCGCACGGAGTAGAGGATAACCTCGACTTAATTGGCAAACACAAGTAAAAGCTGGCCAATTTAAGGTACGCAACTTGAGGCCTATTGGAAATGCATGTTTGAGGTTCACTCATTCACTCACTCAAAATAGCGCCCCTTAAGACAGTAAGTGTTATCTGCAATATGCAAGATATTCATGAGCATTGAAAACGTATTTGAAACGTTTTCTGTAAAACCGTTAATTGAGAGACGAAACAATATCCTGGCAGATCCTATGCATATTCATTTTTCATAGTTACAAATCTTAGGCGTCAGTTATTGCAATCAGTAAAACAAACACGAAAAATGGGAAATATGTCATTTGTAATGTGCATTTGATACGATAATACTGAGAAATGAAAGAAAAAAACAAACTACTGTTCCCACGACTAGAATTGGAATACAAACCTTTTGGAAGAGGTCATTGAACAGCTGCTATATAGAGCTGATATATACCTTCAGCATAAACAGATTATGCTTCTACAATACTTCGGCGAAAGCTCTACCAAAACTTGTTAACAAATTCCACATGTACACAATAGCTAGTTGGCCATCTAGTGGTTTCTTTTTAAATCATGGGTTTTTTGACACTGACAGCTGATTCCTCATCAAAATCTTTACAGGAAGTCAGTAAGTCATACCTCCGTGGAACGAAATGAGTCGATGAGTCAATATGAAAGTTTAGCAAGTCTGTGCAAAAAGTTCGTGAGACTGGTTCGCTAGAGGACAATACTCACGGTCCCGTCGTCGTACGGTGCGCATAGACGAAAATGTGGCAACTGAAGCCGACAGTGTGAGACCCAATTCACGAACATCAACTCGCCATCGATTTCAACAGCACAAGATTTCACGTACTAGCCTGAGGAATAGCTATTCGCTTATAAGCAAGATCCAAGTTACACAGCAATTGAAGGCGCATTACCACCCACTTCGTTATCGCTTCGCAGTTTAGGCCTCAGATCAGCTACAACGATTTTGGCCGAAAAATTATCTTTTCTGACGAGCCGCATTTACATCCCGGCGGCTATCATGGTTCATGCATGTTAGAGCGACGTGCCACACAGCCCATGATACAATCGATCTTTTGCGTACCAAATTCCCAAAACGTGTTGTCATCCTTCTTGGCGATGTCAAGAACTTTGAACTGCGACTGACCGTTTGGCTTTTTTTGTGGAAACCGTGAAGGACCGTTATGCTAAGAATCTAGAAACGATGCAAGCACTTAGGGCCAATATCATCCAAGCAATCCATGGGCTACATTCCGAAACCAAATTGGATTGACAGAATGCACAAAGCCACTTTAACGACGTTGTGTTCCATAATTAATGGGAATGTTTACTCTTCCTAATAGAGCCATAATACATTGAAAAAAATAATTTTGCTAATTTTATTGCATTTTTAAATACACAGAATACCCCACCATATCTTCTATAAAGCCTGTGAAAATACCTACAAGAGTTATGAAACAGGCTCAGCTTTGTCGCACAAGAACTAAGAAAGCTCAATAAAAGAAATTGCTTCTGGATATTAAATAATGTTAGCCTTACAGAAGGAAGACAATTAATAATTAGACCTATCTAGTTGTTTTCATTTCAACTAGAAAGATACATGTGCAAGAACCCCCAATTAGGGATCCTGCTAGTAGTGCCGGTTTGGTTCATTTTAGTCTTCGCACCAAGCCTCTCTCGTTGAAGTTAGGCTATGGGTCTGTAGATTCGAGCAAACCTCCAGCAACTGGGGGAAAACCGGTTATTAATATATAACATGAAAAAACATCTGCAAAGAACGGTGTTCTTTTTTGGTTTTTATATTTTTCCGTCAGTTCCAGTGTTTTTTTTTTTTGTACAGTTAACCTTTTTCAGGGTGTGTCATATTTTTCGAGGCCTACATTTTTCCTCAAACATTCTTGATGTTACGTGTTTCATTGTTGGTTGCACCGGTGGTCACCGTCTATTAAAAACATGAATGCAGGTAAGGTAGTTTGGTTAATCGGTAATTATCGGAGGTGGTCATCAAAGTGGTGACTTCAATTCAGGAAATAGTCTTACAGTGTAGCAGGCTCAATTTTAAGCGATTATCATTTAATTAAAAAAGATTGTTTGACCATGAAAAATCGAAGAAATGGAAATTGGATGTTGTAGAACGAGGGTATACTCTGATTGGCTTTAACTTGGCAACACATCAAGTGCTTATTTTTAACCTCCGAGTGGTATCGGGTACTTGTCTCATCCAACCGGATTTAACTTGATAAACTTTAAGCGCGTGTGTTGATAACAAGACGAAAAACAGCAAAACTATAAACACCCAGGTTGGAATGGTATGGAATGAATACCCGGCCTACTGTCCCGGGCAAAGCTAGACAAGCTGCTTCGATATATTCGGACAACAGGTTTTATAGACAAGCTGCTTCGATATATTCGGACAACAGGTTGTCTAGGAATTTCAAGGGTAAGTCAGGCCTAGGGGTAACTAATAAATTGGAACTGGCACTTCAGGTTATGGGTTGTGCTTTGGGTTAACTACGCACCGATAGAAAAAAACCTACTGTTACGAAGCAACCAATAGCCTTATTTTATTTTAACGAACCTGCTTAACCTGCATCTGGAATGTGAGAACTTTAAATAGCAGAGCTACAGGCGAAAAAATAGCGGAAACCCTAAACTGATACAAATCAGACATTACTGCCATCCAGGAACTACGATGGAATGGGCCGGGCAAAAAGAAGATGAAAAACTGTGACATCTATTACGGACCGTGTTATAATGAGCAAAAACAGCGACTAGTCGAATGCGGATTTGTTATGAGTGTCAGATTTAAGCAAAAAGTCTAATGCTTTCAAGGCATTAACGAACGCATTATAACAATTCGCATTAAGGCCCATTTCGCCAACATAAGCCTTATATGCCTTCACGCCCGGAAGGAGTATATACCTATGAATTGCTTTTACGAGATCCGATCAACAGAGGGCAGTTAACCAATTTGATCACATTGCGATAGACAAGAGGCACGCATCCGGTATTTTGGATGTCCGAACACTTCGAGGACTCGGATCACTCCCTTTTTGCAACCAAGGTAAGAATGCGTATATCCACCACGCCACAAAAAAGCAGAAATATTATTAAAAAAGTTACGTCGGCGCGTATAACTTAATCTCTCGATAATTACCATCCCACCAGCATCGAATGTCGAAGAACAATGGCAACGATGCCAGCAAGCCAATTGATCTCACGCAACTATACAAGGCTCAAAAAGAATCCTATCGAGATCCATAAAAGAGTGGGGCCTCTAAACTGCCCAAATTACTGAGGCATAAGTCTACTCAACATCGCCTAAAAGATCCTATCTCCCATTATATGAGAACACCTGAAACCGTTTACCAACAACCTGATTGGCCCGGAAAGTCCACAGCCGATCAAATCTTCACACTTCGGCTGATCCTGGAAAAAAAACCCAAGAAGTCCAAATCGATACCCACGACCTATTCATTGATTTCAAAGCCGCATACGCCAGTATTTAGAGAGATGAACTATACAGAGTAATGTCTAGTTTCGGTATGGGATGACGATTGAGACTTCTCGCTGCCCCATCAGGGTCAGATACGACCTCACCGATACATTCGATACCAAAAAAGGATTTAGGCAAGGCAATGCGCTCTTTCAGAAATTAAACTAAAAATTACTTTGCCAACCGCTGATTCTTCGGGCTAAGAAGGCAATTTAGTAGTAAAGTCCTGACTCGAACTAGAAAGAAGATCCTACATTATATAAGACACTGATCATCCTAGTCTTGCTCTACGGCGCACAAGTAGAAATCGTCCTTAACCAAGTTGGAGTGCGCAAATGGAGGCAGCTGTATAAGGATTGGGGTAATTGGAGAGGCATGTTGGTTGAGGTCCAGGTTCACTCCGAACTGTAGTGTCATTTAAGTCATTAAGTAAGTATAAATATATAAAAAAAGGTATTCAAATAAGAAAATAAGAAATCACAAGGCTAAAGCAATCACAAGACTTACTTTATTCCAAAGCATAGCTACAACGTTACCATATGCAAAGAAATTCTACAATCTAGTCTAAACGTTTCAACAATCTATTCAAAGAAATCACGATCCATATATCCCTCAATCGAATGTGTATAGAAACAAACAAATCAAGAGATTCATTCAACAATCATATGCAAATGAGATTGTAATCAAAATGTAAATTTGTCAAATTAATACTAATAAATGAGACCACCAGGTAGTTGTCACTATATGCTGCTACCAGACGGGTATGTCTATGGAAGATCACCTTCTGGCATATCTGATGTTCCAATTTCACGGCGCGGATGGGTGGACCGATTCAATCAGATTAAAATGCGGCAATTAGCTAATTAATATGGCGGATGAAACGAATTCCATGTGTGTTAGTGCTGAAGGTGATGATGTTCATAGGGTACCAACAGCAGGCAGCAAATTTGAAATGAATTTCTTCTTAGTCAGCACTTTGCATAATTTCACCATTCACATGGGATTAATAAAAACTAATAAAACTGACAATTCAAAAATACGAAAAGGTGGATTTTAATAAACACATTCGTAAAATAGAAGCTAAAAGGGGATTTCAAACTTACAGGTGAGGATCGCTGGATAATAATATTCCCTTATGGTGATGTAAAAAAAAAGTGTATGATAAAACACACTATCAATAAAAAAAATTTAATAACTTATATTCTAATAAAGTAATCAATTTATATTTTAAACTTACAGATTGCTGTTTACTTACTTACATTCTTGCTAAGTGGCGCTAGAGTCAGTCATGAACCTGCAGTCCTCAACCAACATGCCTTTCCAATTAATCCTGCCCTTAGCTAACTGCCTCTAGTTGCGCACTTCAAGTTGGTTAAGGTCGGTTTTTACTTATATGCACCACTTAAGGTGAGGTCTTTCTCTACTGCGTTCGACGTCTGGCTGGGAATCGTACACTCTGCGAGCCGTCCCACCGTTGATGGTGAGTATCGATTCTTTTTTTTTAGGATCTGACGAATTGTGAAATTTGAATCAGTTGTGGAATTTCCTAGCCTAGAACTATACTGCAAAGGTCTGATAAGGTTGCTGGTTCTCATTTGTTGCGGCGCGCGTGGTGGATATCATTCTTACCTTTGCCTTAAAAAGGTAGTGGCATAAGGCGTTGTTATCACATCGGATAGTCCTAAGTACTGGATGCGTGCCTCTTGTCTATCGTAATGTGATCAATTTGATTGATGGCTCGTTGATGTAGAGACCGTCGTCTCTCTTTATGGATATCGAGGTGATGAAACCGGGTACTGGCTATAGTGGCATTTTGTTCCGCAGCGAGGTCAATTAGCCTAAGTTTATTAACAGTTTTGCTATGGTTGATGCTGTACTTTCCGATAATACTGCTAAATATGTCTTCTCTTACTACCTTCAAGTTTTTATTATAGTACATCGTAGTCGATTAGAAGTTTTGTCAAGGAGCTCTTAGAATATCGCACTATTTTTTGTGCGTTTCCGTGCGTGAGGCCATAAGGCATATGTTTGCGATTTTGATTAAAGCATACGACTTTTTGCCTTAGTCTGGCATTAATAAACAAATCTTACCTGGTTCTGCTCACTACAACATGGATCGTAGTAGATGTCACGGTTGTTAATTCACCTTTTGCCCTGGATGGCAGTAAACGTCAACCATTTTTTTTCCTAAATGGTAGTTTACCCAAAGCACAACTCCTAACATGGTGTGGGCCTAACCTCGGGCCATCAGTATCAACAACAGGATAGGGCGCGTCCGCTGGCCTTTCGGCTTTTCCGCCACCATATCTGTTTGAGAGACCTGACTTACCCTCGAGATTTCTAAATGACCTGTTTTCTGTAAGGTCGAAGCAGCTTATTCAGCTTGTTTACTTTGTCCATCCTAACTGCGAATGTATACGCCACCGTTGATTCCATCCTATAAAGTCTACCGCTGCTATTTGCACTTTTGTCATCATGGCTCTAAGCAGATAAGCGGGTAAACGTTTTCTAAATGCTATCCTACAGGTCATTGCGAAGTTTCAACCCGGAATTTATCTGCTCAAATGGCTTCCAGCAGCCATTCAGACATTTGCGCACAGGTCTTGCTTAAGTGTGCTTACTTATAAGGTTCAATTTAAGCCCCACAGATATGCCGATCAGGTTCGAAAAGTGAATGGGTACGAATGCCCATTTAGACTTAAAAGACAAGGGAAATACGCGAATGATCGAATATATATATATATATATATGTAGTGTCTCTAATCCCAAAAATCTCAATGAGACCATTTTTTTGTACAGAAACCCGTAATGCGTCCTTGAACATTTGTTCCCAAACACGTCAACACAAAATAAAAACTAAAGACCATGCATCAGCGGAAAACCATTCGCTATATTTAAGGTCGGCAGTCTTAACTGAAGCAGAAGCAGTCGAGGGTGCCTTAACTTTCTTAATTACCAATGTATAGCTATTTTATGCTTGCTAGGACCTTAAGCATCGGGGACAAAACGCGATTAAAATTCTGATCTTTAAATGTAATTCGAAGAATTCTTGCTTCGGCTAATCACAAAAATACAAATACAAATTTTTGGCGCAACAAGCACGTTAGTACTCAGGTCATAACTTTCTCATAACCATTCATGTGTGCGTGTGTACTTCTTGCCTTCGTGACCTCCAGTTTTGCCGACTTTGAACTGCTTTTTTGACAATTGGAATTGATACTACTCGGATGATTTGTTTGATCACCACGAGAGGAGAGCGTGGGTCAGCTTCTCCAAATTTCTGCAAATAATAATAGAAAACAACAACCACGAAGTGGGAGGCGAAGACGATTGTGATGATGGAGATAAATCGCCTGGTGTATAATTTACTTTCTTTTTTAGTTTTCATTAAACGAAATATATACTGCGAAAAATACAGTTTTTAAAAAATCGATTTACCGATTTTTATTGATTTTTTGGGTTGAGTATACTGTTTTTATTCTTAAAAAGATACGAGCTTTAGTCTTGCAAGATATTTGACAAAAAATTCAAAGTTAAGTGCCCATAAGAATTGTCCAAGTACAGTGGTATACTAGAAACAACGATATTTATAGGGTTCTCTGTATTCTGTAATCCTACAGTCGAAACGGAAACTAGAAGTTTGGCGCGAAAGGAAAGATACCGACAAATCGGACATATCAATAATCCAGCTCTACAAATCATAGATAATAGAAATTTATTGTGCAAACTAAAACAACAAAACCCTAAAGTTTGCGAGATAAGAAATAAGAATTTCAAAATCGTTCAATGAGAAGTAACCTGCCATAAGTTTTAAATTCATGATAGAAAAAATGCTTCAAAAGATTTATCTAAGTTGCAGTAACTAACAATTTATATCGAAGGGTTATATATTTAGCCAGTGAAAATCTTACCTCGAAAAATAACAAAAACTTTTGATACCAATTATTTTATTCACAGAAAGTGATGTTGTTTGTCAAATGAATTATAACTTTTAACAATGAACTACAAAGAACGTTTA
Source organism: Rhingia rostrata (assembly GCA_949824845.1). Taxonomy (NCBI): domain Eukaryota; kingdom Metazoa; phylum Arthropoda; class Insecta; order Diptera; family Syrphidae; genus Rhingia; species Rhingia rostrata. The sequence goes on from OX463755.1 coordinate 58,610,363, forward strand.
TATGCCTTATGCAAAAGTAATTCTTTTCATGATTCATAACCCCGAAGAGATTGATCATACCCATTATAACGTTTTTGTTATTTTTTCTTTTTTTAATTTTTAGATGAGTTGCCGCCAATCAACATTTGCAGCTATACCCACATTAGTGACAGGTAATTCCGATGACAGGAACAGACACCATAATGTGGGATGTTGGTAATCAAGATCTCAACCATCATCTTAGTGGCTGACAACTTTAATTCACATGGTTGTGCTAATTTGAACTTGCATTCAATAAAAAATCCGACAACAGCGGAACAAAAGCAACGTCAAAACGCTTGGTGCGGTCAAAAATGAGCTGAGTGTACGGCCTCATGCTAAAGGCGCATGGAACTGGCTAAATTTGGGTAACGAAAAGACATATCAGATTTTGTGAGATCTGGAATCTGACACATCAATGGACATTGAGTATACATATGTATAATAATTTTATTAATTGATTTGTTGAATGGATGTCCATGTCGATGGTGATGCGGATGCACCGCGCACAACTAATCGTCGAGTGTGAAGGTGCCATATAAAAAGCAAATTTATTGCAGAATTCCATTAATTCTCGGACTGGTCTTTTTTGTGGGTTCTGTTTAATCCTTTCTTTAATTTTCACGATCTATACCAGCAATCAATCCAGACATCTAGATGTGGGTCGTTCGATAGCGTTAACAAAAAAAAACAACTTCATACGGTTATGCGATTTGTTTTGTCGTTTATCGCAGCAATTAACATTTCTTTTCTGACTGGCAACTAATGTAAAATCGCTGTTCTTTGGCAGCGTAATTAAATGAATGTGCCACTGATTTGCATTTAAATTTGATCGAAATTGGCGTGAATTTGAATTAAAAATGCGGACTGCCATGGGAAAAATATTCATTTCAGTGGAAGGCATTTGCAATTAAATTAAAATATATTATGCGATAACTGACCACTGTAGTGAGGTGTGAACGTGTTGTCAAAATGCCACTAGTTCTGAGTAACGTGTTTCGAGGTGAAATATTATATGTTTTGCGTGTTTTTTTTTTAAATAAATTTTTATTTCGGATTTTGTTTGCGGTTAGTGAGTGATGATGTAATTGGTTCTAGTATGATTTAGTTACCACCTAATAATTACTGTTTATTAGTTTAGTATCATTTTTTAAATTATTTATAATAAACGGAGGTATTTAACATTGCTAATTAAAATATCATAGTAATGGCATGTAATTGAGACATAATTTATAAGATATGTTAATATAGGTTCATTAAAAGCCAAAACACCTTTTTCAATTTCCTAAGACAACTATGGACTTTGTGCTTAAATAAAAGAATTTGTTATGCATATGTATAACTGTATAATAGTGAGAGTAAGATAAAATTGATGATGGATTTTTATAGAATAGTAGAGGGGAGTCTATATCCTCCGTTGTGCAATAGGGGCAAATTCATAAAAAAGTAATAAAAACGCAAAAAAAAAACAATATGTATTACTATTTTTTTTAAAGCCGATACATTTTTCTATTAGCTATTTTTAAAACCGAATGAAATCTATGCTTAGCTTAAAAAAATGGTTTTAAACTCAAAATTTGGGTCAAAATTAAGCGCATTGAGCAACATATTTTTTGATCGTTAAAGGGTCTCACTTACTTACTTAAGTAGCGCTACAGTCCGGAATGAACCTGCGCCTAGACCAACATGCCTCTCGAACTCGCCCGGTCCATAGCTAACTGCCTCCAATTGCGCATTCCAAGTTGGTTGAGGTCTGTTTCTACTTGTGCGCCCCACTTAAGGCGAGGTCTTCCCCTACTGCGTCGTACATCTGGCTGGGGATCGAAGACTCTGCGAGCCGGAGTATTGGTGTCCATTCGTTCTACATGTCCTAGCCATCTTAGTCATCCAATGCGCAGATTTTTGACCAGGGGCATATCGCTATACAGCTCGTATAGTTATTGGTTGAATCTTCGTCTCCATAGCCCGTCAACGCTGGACCGAAGAATTTTCGAAGAATTTTCCTCTAAAATAGACCAAGGATTTCTTCAACTGATTTTGAGACGGTGCATGCTTTAGCGCCGCAGAGCAGGATTGGGATGATCAGGGTCTCTTACAGGATCTCCTTAGTACTTCGAGTGAGGGCTTTACTACTGAATTGCCACCTTTATCAAAAGAAACCGCGGTTGGCAAGAGTAATTCATCGTTTAATTTCTGACGAGATGTTGTTGACATAGCGGAGCCGAGATAGACAAAGTCCTGTACCACCTAAAAGTTATATCTGTTAATGGTGACGTTCTGTCCAAATCGTCTAAGTTGGGTGTCCTTTCATGTTCACAGCATAAACTTCGCCTTTCCCTCATTTACTGCTAAACCCATTTCTGCCGCTTCCTTCTCTATACTAGCAAACGTGGCTATGACATCACGTTGGGTCCAACCAATGTTGTCAATTTCGTCGGCGTGTGCTAGTAGTTGTACAGATTTTTGGAAAATTGTGCTTTTGGTGTTGGCTCGTGATTTTGGCACAATCCTCTCAAGAATCAAATTGAAAAAAGTCACATGACAGTGCATTGCCTTTCCTAAACCCTTTGTTGGTATCGAATGTATCGGTGAGGTCATTTCCGACCCTGATGGAGCAATGAGAATTCTCCATCGTCATCTTCACAAACGGATGAGTTTGGGCGGTATACCAAAACAAGACATGGCTCTGTATAGTTCGTCTCTATAAATGCTGTCGTATGCGGCTTTGAAATCGATGAATAGGTGGTGGGTATCGATTTGGACTTCTTGGGTTTTTTTTCCAGAATCTGCCGAATTGTGAAAATTGTATCGGTTGTGGACTTTGCCTACCTAAAACCACACTGATAAGGGACTATCAGGATGTTGGTAAACGGTTTGAGGCGTTCACATAATACCGCAGATAGGATCTTGTAGGCGATGCTGAGGAGACTAACGCCTCTGTTGTTGGCGCAGTTTAGAGGGTCTTCTTTTTTGTGGATCGAGCAAACGATGCTGAGGTTCCATTCTTTAGGCATACTTTCTTCCGACCAGATTTGGCTTATGAGTTAGTGGATGTTTCTTACCAAGTCATCTCCGCCGGCTTTATAAAGCTCGGCGGGAAGGCCGTCATTTCCGGCAGCTTTATTAAGCTTGCGTTTAGGTATTGCTATCCCCACTTAACTCAGGTCGGGTGGTTGGCAGTTTTCGCTGTCGTTGCTAATATTGAATGGTTCGTTCTGTCTGGTTTGTGGAAGTGGTTTTTCAATATCCTCAGCATCGAAAGTGTCTCCACTACGAACTACATTGTTCATCTCGAAAGGATTCTGTTCGAGCCTTCTATCGTAGGCTTTGACGTTTTACACTTTGGTAAAACTTGCGATCGTAGTTCCTGGATTGACACCTCTCTATTTCCTCGATCGCGCGCTTTTCTTGCTTAACGGCAGCTCTCGTCTTCACCTGCAGCTTAGCCTTGGAGGCCTCGTTCTTGGCTGCAAGCATATGTTGGTATTCTAATGGCTAATGGCTTGTTGGCATCGTTGCCATTGTTTTTCGACATTCGATGCTGGTGGTATGGTGTTAATCGAGAGGCTTAGGGATACGCGTTGCGCGAAGGTCTTGGAGGTCTCTTGCGATTGCAGTCTTTCGACATTAAATTTTTTTCACAGTATTTCTGGATTGTTCTAGCGTGGTGGATATCCGCATTCTTTCCTTGGCTGCAACAAGGTAGTGGTCCGAGTCGATGTTAGCTCCTCGGAATGTTCCAAATCATCCATAATACTGGATACGAGCCTCTGCAATCGTTGATCTGGAGACCCCCAAAAGAATTTAGTGTTTTTGCTATTTTCCTCCTTCACTGGTTTTTAACTACCCAATCATCAAAGTCGTTTGAATAAAAACTACGTTTAGTGATAATTGGGATAAATCTAATCATGTGGAATTCATAAACTATACCAGGTGTAGTATATAAATTAAATTTCATTCAATTTGACAAAATATTCTGCGAGAAATTGACAATTTTGTTTATATGGCCTAAATGCATAAATCCGTTATATAAATTTTATCGAGCAAACTTGGTATGCAGTTTTGTTGAAACTAATATGCTTATAGTATATATGAAGTTTAATCAAAATGGTTAGAGCTGTTTTAGAAAAAATCGAGGTTATTTATAATTTTTATATGGCAGGTACCTGTAATGACATGTTAAAAGCAAAAAGAATGGCATAGAATTATGACCAAAAAAAAACCCTGGATACGAAGTTTGAAGAAAATCGGTCAAGCCGTTTAGGCCTGAGTGACCATAACGGACAGACGGACCAATGAGACGGAAGAGAGACAGTTACATTGGCAGCCCTACTATTTACTTCATAACTCTTAGTTTTAAACTTAAAGGCAATAAAGTTAATTATTCCTCTACTCTCAATAAGGCGTGTTGCATTTTCCTCCATTCTTTTGAACACATAATCTAACAGTCAACAATCATGAGAATCGGTTATTCCGCCCTCACAAAGCTACACGCTGTAAATCAACTAAACATCATAAAAATTATTTTGAAAAATCCTAGAATCTGAACGAAAAGTTTATTCAATTCATGGAATTCTGTAAGCTAGGTGTGTCAACACTATCTATACATTCCGTCTCAATGTCTCTAAGGCAGAGACTGACGCAGTCGAGTGGCGCAAGCACAATCCTTGCTAGGCATACATCAATATCTGCAATGTGTTGACATAATATACACTCCAGGTATTTGTTAAAAAAAAAAGAAGAAACGAGTACTTGTGGGATGCCTACTCCCTGATGAACATCGACACATTGTCGTGCCCATGAGCCCATGGGAACCATACATTCGGTAAATATAAAAGAAATTAAGGAAAATGAAGAAATCAAATACAATAAAGTGCACGCTCGTTTGGATTTTTAACTTTTAAAATTAATTTCCCATGACTGTTGCCCGTTGAATCTTCTTTGACGTGGAGGTTGCTTTCTCACTCTCTGTTCAAACAGAAACTCATTACGAATCCGATATTAGATCTTGCTGTTTGTTTGTCTTAAAAATGTTTCCTCTCGCTGATGCATTTAATTTCGTTTCGGTATCGGTAGATATGTGTTTAGAGGGTTATTAACGTTACGCTTTTACTTGTGATTTTTAATGACGGTAGATCAGTGATCGTCTTTATCATCGAAGAGGGCAATTTGGCAATACACTATGATTTTGCATTGGTGAATGTTTTTGAATTTTTATATCCTAAATAAATGTTGTATGTTGTAATTATAAGCGTTATAATTGAAAATGTCGTCAAAATATTTCGGATGATCAAGCTGGTACACCAAGATCATGTAAGCCATATTACAAGATTAATACTGTAGACAGCTTCAAAATGTAATGTGTATTGATAAAGATTAAATTCATTGACAGTAGCGTAGTCAGGAGACGTTGGAAACGTTGACCCACAACAGGATCATTCAAAAAACGGACCCAAAAAAAACGAAATCATTTTTTGTTGGAAAATTCTAAACGTGAACTCAACTAATTCAATGACATAGATCCAAGTTATCAATTTCTGCATAAATCGTTACGCTATACACAAATTACCACAAACTCACAGAATAAACAAAGAATAAATAATTGTTACCTTCTAGTCTTCGAAGTAACTAACATCCAAATCGGTCCAATTGTTTAGCCAGAATTAGGTTCACAATCAATAAGAAGCTCGACGTTGAATTTTAAAAAAAATTATTATACACCTTATAAAAGGTCTTAAGAAAAAAAAGATTTAATTTTGAAAAGCTTTTACGGATGCGGTTTTGAATGCTGAATCCAAATGAATCCAAAAATAGTTAAAATGAGTTCTAGTAGAGATATAGACAATATCAAGATATGGCTATAGGAGCATTGCTTATTATGATCTATTGAGGATATGAAAGTAGCAATAGTTTTCAACTATTTTCATCGAAACTTTGTAAACATTTTTTTTAAATATTTTCAAAAAACAGTTTTTAAAGAAAACGCCGCCAAGAAGAGGGAGTGGCTAAAAACGTTGTTTTCGTAGCGCCTCATCTCAATAAGGGTCGATTTGAAGTCACCAACCCGCTTCCCCGACTGGCATCTTTTATTGTGTCGTTGTTTTGAAATCCTGCGGTTATATTTCAACCTTCCAGGGCATTTCAACATCTGAATGTGGGCTTCCGGGAAGAAATTACCAACCTTACCATTGCAATGCTGATAAGAGTCATCACAAACGCTTATTTTATTTAACTGTATTAAGCAAAATTTGATTTGTAAGTTGGGTTTTATAGTGGTTTTAAAAGATATGTTGTTGCATCCTGTAGTTCATCCGCCAAGGAATTAGTATTCCAATATTTGCTTAAAGTAGAAACCCATGTATTTTGTCATAAGACTAAATAAGTCCGTAATAGCCTTCTATCAGTACCAACAAATCGATTTTTCTTTGCAAAACTGTACACCAAATTTCAGATTAAGATCATCATCCGGTAGATACTCTTACATCATGCATTTGCATACGATCTTACCGTCTTCCAAATCTTCAAACAGCATTGGTATAGGATAATCATAAGAAGATTCACTCATCCTCGCATGCAGTTAAAAAGGTATACAAGCATTTAATTGTCTTCCCTGTATTGGGATTATCCGTTTCAATTTCTTCAGAATAAAAAGGGAAGGAAGTGGATGTATTATTAGGCAAACGTCCATTGATTTCAGATCCATCCTTGAGGGTACTCATGCACAAACTTTAATTTTCAACAACAAACAGCAAAGTATTTAGAAACTACAATTGACTGGCAATTTTTATTCTGTCATGTAGATACTTGTTCCTTTTTTGTTGTGTCGAGTACATCTGTGTAAGTGATATCTTCTTAAAGTTAATGAAGCGAAAATGTAAGCCAGATTATTTTCTGTAATTGTATCTATAGTTGTGTAAGGATTTTGTTATTTTTGGGAAAGCAAAACATACTTATGGTAGAACACCCTTTGTTAGACTCTTTTAATATTTCGTGTTTGTGAACATTCATTAGGCTGTTGTCGAATCGTTAAGATATTGTATGAACAATTCTTCGATGTAGGTAGTTATTTTCTTTTTTCGTTTGATAGCCCATGCAGAGAAACTCTTATTTGATGCTGAATCCGAACGGAAAATTTGAGAAGCTTGCAATGACAGCATTACTCTTTACTCGGACTTTCACAAGAGTAAAAGCAGTACAAAAATTTAAGTGTTGTCACATTTGGGATTTAAACCCTGTCATGTTAGTCCAGTGCATTAACCAACGGGACGTGTGAAACAAAGGTGTAGAATGTATAAAAACGCTTATTCTCTTCAACAACCTGCAAAGAAATGATGTCTGCGAAGTGATTTTGAGACAGTTACGGCGTAACATAATAGGTTTCGAGCATTTTTGCGAATACTCAGTTTTTAGTTCGGTGTGAAAGTAGTACAAAAAAGTTGCGTATATTTATACAAACGTACCTTTAGATTTGTCAATGATAAAACATCGTTCCGGGATTACATTCTTCTGAAACTTTGAATCCTTGGAGTTTGCGGTCGAAATGATCATCTCACCGGACAGACTGTGTATGCTTTGGACTTTTTTTATGTGGAACCGTGAAGGACCGATGCTATGCCAACAATTCTGAATAGAATAACTTAAGGCCAATATAATCCAAGCAATCCTTGAGCTACAGCCTGAAACCATCAACAAGTACTTGGAAAATAGGAGTGACAGAATGAGCGACTGCAAAGCCAGCCCAGGCAGCCACTTGGGCGAGTTGTGTTCCATAATTATGAGAATTAATTGATTAATCTTATTCTGTTCATTTTATTTCATTTTAAAAAAGAAACTTGTATCTGGCCCACCCGTTATAATCATGTTACTGCTAACCGCTTAGTACAAGAATATTTTTTTAACCATTAGTAATATATAACAATCTATACCTTGCTATGTTTTTGTTGACTAACATTAACTTTTGACGAACTAAAATTTGTTGCACATTGAGAAACAAAAGCAATTTTTTTTATTGGAAAAAACATTTTTTTTTAGAAACATGTTATTTTATTAAATGTTTCTGAAATACGTGTTCTGAGTTCTGAATTATTATATCATCTCAATATACCAATATGTTATAGTCAATTGGTCCGTACAAAAAGGAACTTTGGTGAAGGTAGACTTTTTTGTTTTACGAAACAGTACAAGGGCCAGATTTTGCAAGTAACTGGCCGAATATTAAAAAGAAATCATTATTATGGAGTTTATTCTACTTGTAAAGTTTGCTAATTTATTTTTCTAATTACGACAAGACTATTGTCAAGCTTAGAACAGCAATAATGCATCAAATTTTATAGAGGCACTTTATCTACAAGCGACAGATAGTGAGATTATTGTTAAAAACATCGTTCCTTAAAATTTTCCTGCTTGGAAACTATAAGAAGTCACGGTTTCCTCTATTGACAGTAATATCAAAATGGATTTATCAAAGAAAATACCTCTAAAAAGCAACGTTACATTTAACAGTGTTCAATCACTTTAAAGACTTCACAAACTATTTAGTTCAAATTTATTATCTACATGCTTTATCCTTGGCAACTAAGTTTTATGATTTTCCCTCAAAAATAAAGCACACATATTTTATGTCTTATCCTTTGTTCAACGTTGGCATATTAATCTATCCTAGTCGATTGCCTTCGAATATTTTAATACCTCCCTACCCAATAGGGTATATTAGTTTGAATGTATATGTAGTTTGTAAAATGGAAAATTAATTAATGTCGACATACAATTCCGTAAGGATGAAATTAGAATAAAAAGCGTCTTGAATCTAGCAACGTCTGAGAATTTGAAAGAAATTCTATTTATATCCTGAACATAACATTTATGTAATGTTGTCCTCAAAATGTATTCTAATAAAATTTGACACGCAACTTCCGCTCACAGACACACTGTCCACCTAACAACGATACGATCAACGCAATACAAAATGTATTTTTGTTAGCAATATAGTTTTATTCCTCCGGTGTTTGATGATGTCTTCAATTCATAAGACTTCTTCCCATGGTAAATCTTACAGATTATTTTAATCCTATTTAATCCATCCTATCGCATTTCAAAACGAACCACCAAGTTAAGTAAGATTTCACACGGCGTACAAATGTGGTAAATTGGAGGCAACGTATTCTTTATTAAGCCAAGTCAGTTGATTAAGCCAAGTCAGTTGATTAAGCCTTGTCAGTTGAATTTACTCCAGTAAAAAAAGTGGGAATCTAAAAGTCCGTATATAGGCCTACACCCTTACACTATCAAATTATCTCAAGAACTGAATCATCTTGATCATTTAATGCGAAGAAATTTTTCCGATTGAGCTACGCAAATGTTTGAAGAAAATTCTGATTATCATTAAAGAATTATCATTAGCGACGAAGCTCACTTTTGGCTTAATGGTTTTGTAAATAAGTAAAATATGCATAACTGGGTTAGATACTTTAAGAGACTCCATTGCCTCAATAAAAAAGAGGTTGTGTAATGTGGATTTCATAAGCCGTTTTTTTTTGACGATTAAAAATAGTTGCCATTTATTTATTTGGGCAAACAAAAATATGCTTACATATTACTATTTTAGCTTGATTGGTTCCAATTTTCTTTGCATGTATGTGTTTAAGATCTATTATGATGTAATATTCGGTATTTAAAACTGTTAAACACTACATAGTCCTCCCATCGTACGATTGATGACGTGCTTTTCATAAAATACAACATTGTTCTCTCAACCAATCTGTATTACAAATACAAATTTCACAACCAATCATGTGTGCGTGTATACTTCTTTGCACGATGGTGGGACCTCCTGTTTTATGCCTGGTTTTTTAGCTTGGTTTGATGGTTGGGTGTTGTAGAATGAGGGTAGACTCTGTTTGGCTTTAACTTGGCAATGCCCAGTGGTTGTAACTCTAAGTGCGAGTGTTGATAACACGACGAAAAACAGCAACGCTATAATCAGCCAGGTCAGAATGGCACGTAGTGAATTCCCGGCCTACTGTCCCAGGCGAATTTAGACAAGCTGATTCGACATATTCGGACAACAGGTTATCTAGGAATTTCAAGGGTTAGTCAGGCCCCTTGAACAGAGATGGTGCCGGATGAACCGAAAGGCCAACGGCAGCGCTCAATCCCATAGTGGATTCTGATGGCCCCGTGTCCTAGGGGTATCTAATAAATTGGAACTACCAATCCAATAATAAAACCATTGTTACGAATCAATCAATAGCCTCGGAAAGGACTGATTTTATTGTTGACGACCCGGCTAAACGAAAAAACAACGACGTTCGTATCTGCACCTGGAATGTGAGAACATTAAACAGGAGTGGTGCAAGCGAACAACTAGCGGAATCCATAAACTGCTACAAAGCAGACATTACTGCCATCCAGGAAATAGGATGGGATGGACCGGGCAAAAAGAGGATGAAAAACTGTGACATCTACCACGGACCAAGGCCAAATTCGACAACGTAAGCCTTCTATGTGCTCACGCCCCAACGGAGGAAAAGGATGATTTACCTAAGGACTGCTTCTATGAACTCCTTGACAAAACCTATGAGCGACTACCGAAGTACGATGTTAAAATCGTGCTTGGAGATTTTAACGCAAAGGTAGGATGTGAAGACATCTTTAGCAGTATTGTCGGAAAACGTAGCCTACAGGACAACACGTCTGGTAACGGACTTAGGCTAATTGACTTCGCTACGGAACGAAATGCCACTATAGTCAGCACATGGTTTCCTCACCTCGATATCCATAAGGGGACATGGCGGAATAAAAAGCGTCTTGAATCTAGCAACGTCTGAGAATTTGAAAGAAATTCTATTTATATCCTGAACATAACATTTATGTAATGTTGTCCTCAAAATGTATTCTAATAAAATTTGACACGCAACTTCCGCTCACAGACACACTGTCCACCTAACAACGATACGATCAACGCAATACAAAATGTATTTTTGTTAGCAATATAGTTTTATTCCTCCGGTGTTTGATGATGTCTTCAATTCATAAGACTTCTTCCCATGGTAAATCTTACAGATTATTTTAATCCTATTTAATCCATCCTATCGCATTTCAAAACGAACCACCAAGTTAAGTAAGATTTCACACGGCGTACAAATGTGGTAAATTGGAGGCAACGTATTATTTATTAAGCCAAGTCAGTTGATTAAGCCAAGTCAGTTGATTAAGCCTTGTCAGTTGAATTTACTCCAGTAAAAAAAGTGGGAATCTAAAAGTCCGTATATAGGCCTACACCCTTACACTATCAAATTATCTCAAGAACTGAATCATCTTGATCATTTAATGCGAAGAAATTTTTCCGATTGAGCTACGCAAATGTTTGAAGAAAATTCTGATTATCATTAAAGAATTATCATTAGCGACGAAGCTCACTTTTGGCTTAATGGTTTTGTAAATAAGTAAAATATGCATAACTGGGTTAGATACTTTAAGAGACTCCATTGCCTCAATAAAAAAGAGGTTGTGTAATGTGGATTTCATAAGCCGTTTTTTTTTGACGATTAAAAATAGTTGCCATTTATTTATTTGGGCAAACAAAAATATGCTTACATATTACTATTTTAGCTTGATTGGTTCCAATTTTCTTTGCATGTATGTGTTTAAGATCTATTATGATGTAATATTCGGTATTTAAAACTGTTAAACACTACATAGTCCTCCCATCGTACGATTGATGACGTGCTTTTCATAAAATACAACATTGTTCTCTCAACCAATCTGTATTACAAATACAAATTTCACAACCAATCATGTGTGCGTGTATACTTCTTTGCACGATGGTGGGACCTCCTGTTTTATGCCTGGTTTTTTAGCTTGGTTTGATGGTTGGGTGTTGTAGAATGAGGGTAGACTCTGTTTGGCTTTAACTTGGCAATGCCCAGTGGTTGTAACTCTAAGTGCGAGTGTTGATAACACGACGAAAAACAGCAACGCTATAATCAGCCAGGTCAGAATGGCACGTAGTGAATTCCCGGCCTACTGTCCCAGGCGAATTTAGACAAGCTGATTCGACATATTCGGACAACAGGTTATCTAGGAATTTCAAGGGTTAGTCAGGCCCCTTGAACAGAGATGGTGCCGGATGAACCGAAAGGCCAACGGCAGCGCTCAATCCCATAGTGGATTCTGATGGCCCCGTGTCCTAGGGGTATCTAATAAATTGGAACTACCAATCCAATAATAAAACCATTGTTACGAATCAATCAATAGCCTCGGAAAGGACTGATTTTATTGTTGACGACCCGGCTAAACGAAAAAACAACGACGTTCGTATCTGCACCTGGAATGTGAGAACATTAAACAGGAGTGGTGCAAGCGAACAACTAGCGGAATCCATAAACTGCTACAAAGCAGACATTACTGCCATCCAGGAAATAGGATGGGATGGACCGGGCAAAAAGAGGATGAAAAACTGTGACATCTACCACGGACCAAGGCCAAATTCGACAACGTAAGCCTTCTATGTGCTCACGCCCCAACGGAGGAAAAGGATGATTTACCTAAGGACTGCTTCTATGAACTCCTTGACAAAACCTATGAGCGACTACCGAAGTACGATGTTAAAATCGTGCTTGGAGATTTTAACGCAAAGGTAGGATGTGAAGACATCTTTAGCAGTATTGTCGGAAAACGTAGCCTACAGGACAACACGTCTGGTAACGGACTTAGGCTAATTGACTTCGCTACGGAACGAAATGCCACTATAGTCAGCACATGGTTTCCTCACCTCGATATCCATAAGGGGACATGGCGGTTTCCAGATAAACGAATGGTCAACCAAATTGATCACATAGCGATAGACAAGAGGCACGCATCCAGTATTTTGGATGTCCGAGCATTCCGAGGAGCTAACATCGACTCGGACCACTACCTTTTTGCAGCCAAGGTTAGATTGCGGACATCCACCACGCCACAACAATCGACTGCAATCGCAAGAGACCGACAAGAACTTCGCGCAACGCGTATCCGTAAACCACTCGATTAATACCATACCACCAGCATCGAATGTCGAAGAACAATGGCAACGATGCCAACAAGCCATTAGATCAACCGCAACTGATGTGCTAGGTTTCTGGCTCCCACCAGCAAGTAACCCCTGGTTTGATGAGGAATGCTAACAGATGCTCGCAGCCCAGAACGAGACCTACAAGGCTAAGCTGCAGGTGAAGACGAGAGCTACCGTTGAGCTCTATAGGCAGAGAGGAACGGAAGAACACCGGCTTTTCAGAAAGAAGAAAAAAAAACAAGAAAAGAGCGCGATCGAGGATATAGAGAGGTGCCACTCCAGGAACGATGTTCGCAGGTTTTACCAAAGTGTAAAACGTCAAAGCCAATGATACAAGGCTCGATCAGAATCCTGTCGAGATGAACAAGGAAATATCGTAGTTGAGACACAGTCTATGCTGAGGATATGGAAGAACCACTTCTGCAGACTGTTAAACGGCGATGACGAACAACATTCCGCTGGCAGGCAGAACGAACCATTCAATATTGGCAACAACAGCGAGAACTGCCAACCACCCGACCTGAGTGAAGTGAGGATAGCAATAACTAAACTGAAGCTTAATAAGGCTGCCGGAAATGACGGCCTTCCCACCAAGCTTTATAAAGCCGGCGGAGATGACTTGCTAAGTAACATCCATCTTCTCATAAGCCGAATCTGGTCGGAAGAAAGTATGCCTGAAGAATGAAACCTCAGCATCGTTTGCCCGATCCGCAAAAAAGGAAACCCTCTAAACTGTGCCAAATACAGAGGCATAAGTCTCCTCAACATCGCCTACAAAATCCTATCTGCCGTAATATGTGAACGCCTGAAACCGCTTACCATCAACATGACCGGCCCTTATCAGTGTGGTTTTAGGCCAGGAAAGTCCACAACCGATCAAATCTTCACACTTCGGCAGATCCTGGAAAAAACCCAAGAAGTCCAAATCGATACCCACCACCTATTCATTGATTTCAAAGCCGCAATGCGCAATTTTCCAAAAATCTGTAAAATTACTAACATACGTCGACGATATTGACATCATTGGTAGGACCCAACGTGATGTCATAGCCACGTTTGCTAGTATAGAGAAGGAAGCGGCAAAAATGGGCTTAGCAGTAGATGAGGGCAAGGCGAAATATATGCTGTCAACACGAAAGTACTGTTGTGTGTGTGATGAATTGGACAAAACGTCACCATTGACAGATATAACTTTGTGGGAGTACGGGGCTTTATCTATCTCGGCTCCGCTATAAACTCTGACAACAACATCTCGTCAGAAATTAAACGAAGAATTACTCTTGCCAACCCTGGTTTCTTCTGATAAAGGAGGCAATTAATTATTAAAGCCCTCTCTCGAACTACTAAGGAGATCCTATAAGGGACCCTGATCATCCCAGTCCTGCTCTGCGGCGCTAAAGCATGCACCGTCTCAAAATCAGTTGAAGAAATCCTTGGTCTATTTTAGAGGAAAATTCTTCGAGAATTCTTCGGTCCAGCGTTGACGGGCTATGGAGACGAAGATTCAACCAATAACTATACGAGCTGTATAGCGATATGCCCCTGGTCAAAAATCTGCGCATTGGACGACTAAGATGGCTAGGACATGTAGAACGAATGGACACCAATACTCCGGCTCGCAGAGTCTTCGATTCCCAGCCAGACGTCGGACGCAGTAGAGGAAGACCTCGCCTTAAGTGGCGCGCACAAGTAGAAACTGACCTCAACCAACTTGGAGTGCGCAACTGGAGGCAGTTAGCTAAGGACCGGGCTAATTGGAGAGGGATGTTGGTTGAGTCCCAGGTTCATTCCAGACTGTATTGCCACTTAAGTAAGTAATGTCATCTTAGTGTTACGTTTTGTCCAATTGCATGTTTCTAATGCCGTATAAGTTTAACGTAGTTGGCTATCGTGCCTTGTTGAAAGACCTTTTTCTGCCACGTGCTTCATAGGTGGTTAAATTGAACTAACTGAAGAAGTAGTTCGGAAATCATAAAATCTCAAGAAATGGTCAAGTCGGATATCCAAGTTGCTAACTCCATTTATCGCCATTAGATAACTTTTGACAGGAATAGGTTAAGTCATCGGTGTATGACTACAAACAAAAATGTTAGAGAAGGCTTACCACAACATCACACTCGAATTAGCCCACGTTCTTCTTAACTGGATTAAAAAGTTGTGGGAAATTGTTTCCGAAAATTCGATCGTTGTAAACGTGCTCGTGGAGGTCATATCAAAAAACTCTAATTCCATACGACAACAACAAAATTGAGGCCGTTATCTTAGTTAGTATGTGTAATATTTATATACAAATTTGTATTGCCCCTATTAAGAAATTATTTTACTTGTGCACAGTAGGATATTTTCCGTCACCTTTTGTTTTTCTTTCAGATATTCCTTTTTATGCTCTGAGGGTATTAAGTTAGTTAAGTTGGACCTTTAGCAGTTCTAAAATTAACTTAAAATTTCGCTTTAAATCAAATAAGATCTAGTGAATCTTAAAAAATACGAGTTTCTAAGATTGAAATATTCAGACGCGCCAATCCAATGTTGATATTCGTAAGATTTACCACGTCAAAGCGAAAAGAATCCTGCCGAGATGATTAAGAAAAAAATCGAAGCTCAGTCACAACCAATGAAAGGAAGAAGGAATCCTTTTATACTGTCGAGTCAGCTTTTAAGGTGAGGAAAACCAAAAGCTAATCAAATCAATAACCACCACATAATCATCGATTTCAAAGCCGCTATGACTGCGCTTGTAAATACGAACAGAGCCCTAATTTTGCAATTACCCCCAATAACTCTTCCACTTCTGTAGGATGGGGAATTCTCGCTACTCCACCAAAAGGGTGACGCATTCTCATATGACTTGTTCAACATAATTATTGAAAAGGAAATGCAAAACTATCAAGCCAACAGCAGAAGCATCATGTTCTACATCTGCGCAACACATGTTAGTTACGCAAAGGATATCAATGTTCGCCTCAACGTGACGTAAGAGTCACGCTTGCTACTATAGAAAACGAAGAAGCAAAAAATGCAGTTAATAGTTAGTTTAGGTAAACTCAAACTATATATGTTGTCAACACGTAAGGACACAAAATATTGGCGAATTGGTCAGAACGGTACCATTAACGCGTACCATTACCGTACCAAAAGCAGATGAAGAAATCCTTGAGCGAAAAAAATATGCGGTCCCGTTTGCGTTGGCGGGCTATGGAGACTAGGATTCAAAATTCCGTTTTTGCATAGCACAGTAGGTTTGGCGGTCGCATAGCAATTCTCAACCATTCATTCTTAATATGTACCGCTTTCTAAAATTGATATTTTCTGCAGTTTGGCCTCAATAGGCCTCAACCAATATTCCGTTCAGTTGTCTTGGGTATTTGCTGACCACCATCAGTCTCTCAATCTGACCGTTAAATTATCAACTATTAATCAAGGCCATCGACTTAAATAATCTCTTGTACTCCTTTAGAAAAATCCTTGATAACCCTTCCATTATTTCCAATGTCCATACACATCAACGCATTACAAATCCCGAAAGTCAAAGTGGTAAAATAAAATTGCATTCCTACACTCATTCACAGGTTCATCCGAATCATCGCATTAACAATCCATTTGTATTCCACTTGTGATAGCATAATTATCTCCGATCAGCACTAATTGATCCGACTTAACATTAATAACGATAATTCCGGTAATACCATCCAATAATAATGATAATATTATTATTTCCATTATTACTGTTCGATCTCCATTGCGTTGCGGCGTGTATCCGTATCCCGCTTCGATGCTGCTGCATCTTTGGCTGCCGGGATAATCTCTTGTTCGAATCTCTTAAGTCGTAAATTTGTTGAAGGTGAGCAGAGGAGTATATTATATGTAATACCTGGCGCTTCTTCATCGTCTCAATTTCTGGCGCTGGTTGCTCTCCGGGAAAGTGTGAGAAATACTCGCACGCTGTATTTGTATCTGTATCCGTTTCGTATCCCTGAACCTGGTGGCCGCTGGCTGGTGTGTGCATCATCGAACGATCATAAGAATGTAACAAAACTAAGAAAGGTGCGATGACTGGACATTGGGCGGTACACGATGAAGCGCCCCTCTCGCAATACTCGTTCAATATATTCTTAGCTGTAGGTTCTCCTTTTTTTTGTCCATTCGTGTGTTTCTTTGGTTATAGTGGTTAATATTGGTAGCCTTCGTGTGGTGCATGCGATCTCCTTTTCACTGAGATGGGTATGCGTCTTCATTATGCACTCATAAAAATCTCTCTTATCTGATCGGAAGATTTAAGAAAATATAATTTCCTTAGCGGCGCTAAAAAGGAGGACTGTTTGACCTTTTGGACGATTTTGATAACACATCCAACACACTTTGTCCTCTATTTCGTCTCGAGATGAAAAAAAAATCTGAAAACAGATGTGAGAAGAACCAAGACCGAGACAAAGGCGTGTAGTGGAATTCTGTTAAAAGGTTATAATTACCTTGAATGGTATATTGTGTTCGTGTTGACGTAGCTACACTGTTCTAGAAAATTATAATAACTTGAAATTTTCATTCAAATGGACGTTCTTTTGTAATTGAATGAATGAACTAATTAATTTAGGTGTCCTGAGATGGGAGAAAAGGTCGCCCGCTCTTCAGATCTTAGTTATATACAAAAAAATTTGGTGGCGCTGCTGATTTGGAATTTCAATTAACTGGTTTGTTTATATGTATGGATGAGATACAAAATTTGTTATTCATTTTGAGAAATTAGGATTAACACAACAAACGGATACACTATAGTTGGTTAGACTAATTTGGTGGGGGGTTTCACGAGAAATGCTAATTTAATGTCTGTTTTACAGAAAAGCTTTTATATCTGAATCATTTTATGGAGGTTTCAAATGGGCATCGAATTACAATCACAAGGTGTTTCATAGCTGAGAGTGGTTCTTGTGTATAGGTATAGGGACAACAAGACAAATCGTTCAACATTGCTTGGAATGAATTGATAAAGAAGATATAATGGCTGGTAAGGTGTCTTTGTTATACGAATATGACAACCGAATTGAGTTACCGGTTGAATTAAAATCTCAACACCATCTGTGTATCTTTGCTATCATGCGAATAATTAGCATAACCAAATATTTTAACGTCTAACATGCGAGCTGTTCCGAAATATTTGGACAGCAGGTATCATTCATTACAAGCGCAGATAGAAAAGAATATGTATTCAGGCAGGATTTCCAACGGGCAATGTACGAAACCTCTTGGAATAGAAGAAGTCAACGCCATCAAAATGATGCAGAAGTAGAAGCCAAAGGTGTGGAAGTGTGCATGCACCAATTCATGGGACAAGTCTGGAAGTATAAAATGATCTCCGATGACTAGATATCAGCCCCATATGCCCCATTTACAAGTAATGAGATTCAACTCCTGTGGAATTTATGTCTCCTGAAAACGGATCAAAACGGATACAGCTGTTTCGCATAACACTGGAGGACAAGCGATGCAATGCACAGTTTAGTAGCTGCTCCTCTGATTTTGATCATGCTAGAACAGATAGTGCGTAGGACAGATGTTAACACGGAAAGGAATACATATAACCAATATGTCAAGCTTCTAGAATATGTACGGGATATCCACAAGACCCACATACTAAAAGGCAGAATTGTAATGGAGAACAGACTTATGTAAATAATGATTGAATTAATCCGGTTGCTGCGATCTACATCTGATCAATGTTTTGAGATCAAATCAATGAGAAATCGCATCAAAGAGGAATTTAATGATATCCAGGTGGTTATTTTAGCTTAAATGATTGCATGGAATGCCAAATCATTCAAAACAACAAATCATTATCAAACAAACAATGATCACGTTCCGAAACTTAGATTTACTTAGATATTTTACATGATTATTAAAAAAGATAGAATTCCACGAAAATCTATTAATAGCTATGGGAAAATTACATAGCAAAAAATTGGCTGGCTATTGGCTGGAAGCTGGAAGCTACCTTTAAAGCACTCGAAGTTAAAATACTAAGTTAAGTAAGTTTTCCCCATCAATTAAATTACGGAAAACGAATGAGCTAATTCTGTGCACTGGGAATTATTAGTTATTTCAGTTCCAATTTTATACCTACATTGATATTTCAACCATGAAAAAGCACCACAAGTGAAAACAGTTTAAAAAAAGATTGAATGCAATTAATGTTTGCAGGAATATCTTTAAGAAAATATGTGGCTTATAATAGAACTACCAACACTGGTTGTACGTAACTTCCTTGAGGACCATTGCCTGGTACGAGGCGGTTATTATATTAAACGCAACCTCATTAAAATGAACACATCCAAACTAAAACTATGTCTACAAACGCTAAATAATTTTCAAACCCTTTACAAAGGCGATATCCAGAATATAAATAAAACAAAATTTGAATCTATAGCAGTCACCACTGACTGTAACGTTCTGGTCAGCATCGCTTTTAAAGAAGTACGGACCAAGTATTCCACCAACCCATAAAGAACACCAAACAGTCTGTTTTTGTGGATGTAACGGTGTCTCAACATACACTTTACCATTACCGGCAGTTTTTTTTTGTTCAACCAAAAGTGAGCTTCATTGCTAAACAAAATTTGGATGAACGTTAATTTTGTTTTGAACATATTCGCAGAACTTACACCTTACCAGGTGATCCTGTGGCTTTAATTCTTGCACGAGTTGGATTTTGTAAGCACGCAAACCAAAATCTTTCCGCAAAATCTTCCATAAATTGGACGTACACATATCCAATTCCTGTGCACGATGGCCGATAGACTGATTGGGGTCTTCCTCTACGCTACGCTCTATAGCAGGAATGACTTCTTCTGTAAGTACAGTACTATGTCTCTGTGGATACATATTATCATTTAGAGTAAGCGTGATGCGAAAACGTTCCGTACTTAATCGAAATAATTACTCTGATGGACTATTATGTTGATCCTAAAATGAACGTAGTGTTCGATACGTATTTCGAACAGAACCACGATATTCAAAATAAATTTGTACAATTCGGAAGTGTTGTTCAGACGTCAGTCTATTCATACTGAAATGCCGAACCAGACTAAAAATAAATCACTTGACAGCTGACAAAATGGCCGCCATTTGAAATAGTGTTTATTAAAACAATTATTACTATTGAAATAAGAAGGATCTGAAAGCTCATGACTTCTAATACAATGGTAGCTCATTCCGGTCTATAGAAACAGCGACAATTAATTTAATGAAATTAGAGAGTCAGCCACCAGCATCCAACAGGAAGGTATCAGTCTATCAAATTGTCATTCTGTGAAATTAAATGATGGGTGAATCAGTAAACACCGGAATGCGTCTTTGATTAGTGAAATTCTCTACCCATCTGTGAAACATGTAAAAACGTGTGACCAAAAAATGACAAAAACAGAATCCTCAATTCACATTAATTAGGATTAATTCATTACTCTTATTTTGTAAAGGTTTTGGTGCGGTAGGTACTCTCCACATTCGGCTCCACTGTTCTGGCCTCAGCTAATTAAGAAAAAAAAGCATACATCTTGAATTGTCGAATCTATCCGAAATTCCACCTTCCTTTGTTTTCAGTTTTGTAGCAGCATTCGAATGGATAGGAAGGGATAAAATGAACATCAACGACACCAACGAAGGAGCTAAACATTGATTTGAATTCCCCAACGGGCATAGTTTTACAATAACCTTAGTGCGACGGTAAAAGACAAGCTCCATCTATCCATAACCCTATTAGTTTCGACACGTAGAGAAATAATTTAGAGAGATATGTTGTAGAGCATATTGATCGAAAGAAAATCGATAGCTGAATGGTCTTGCTTTGTCTGTACGTCCGTTATAAACATTTCGTCCTTATATCAATTTAACACATCTTTTATGGATGTTTTTATAGCACGTACCATACCTTTTGACATACGCCGCCATATAGGTATAATATTCCGTTCAAAAATTTTGAATTTTGAAAATGAAATTTGGTATGGAATAAACATTTTGAAAATCCGTCCACAGCAAAGATTTTGTTTATAAATAAAATGTCAATTTAGGTCAAACAATAAGAAATTTAAATTAAGTGTCTGAAAAAGATGTTGGATAATGTCATTTCCAGTATTTGACCCTCATAAAGGGGTTAGTGGACGGGCTCAGTGGCGCGATGGTTACTACGATGAACTGCCATGCAGAAAGGTCTGTCTTCGATTGAAAGTCGTTGCAACAGCTAAATGATTTTGGTGTTTGATCATTTGAATAATTATCGATTGTCAAGAAAAGCTTATCTCAACGTAGCCGTTTAGAGTTGTCAAAAACCAGGAGGTCCTACACACACACACATGAATGGTTGTGAGAAAGCTCGCCCCTGGGTAATAACGAGCCTGTTGTGCCCAAAATTTGTATAATTTTTTGTGGTTAGTGAGAAAGCGTATTAAGCAATTCGCAAAGACGAATAAAGCCTTTTCATATACGATTTATATGTATAATTTAAAGAGTTATGAATATCTACCATAATAATGCTTATACCTTTGAAGGCTATTTGTAGAGAAGAGAAAGATAGAAAGTCCGAACTAACTTTTCGGGGAATCGTTTTCATTCTAGTTCTCACTAAATTCATTATTCGATAATTGGTACATGGAAGTATCCGCTGAAATTATGTTATTTTTATGATTTCATGGATTTTATTTGCGATTCAATGCAAGACTTTCAACTCAACAGGCGAACACATAACCATTTCAGCGCGACCACCCTACCAACATCTACAACTAACCTATATCACCGCTCACACAATGATTAAGCTTATGTTGTACTACCTGTATATAGGTTCTCAATGCCTAACAGTCTTCTTATCGACGTTGTCTCGATATTACTGACTAAGATACAGTCGACTTAAATGCGTGATAAAATAATTACGATGTTGTGCATCTCATCTGTCCCACGCTAAAGATATTTTTTTTTCTATCTGGAGAAAGAATCCTATTACCTATTTAGGTAGCTCCCAGCGACAGAACATAAGCTCTTATCAATGTTCAACTCTTATGCAACAATCAGTCCAGTTCATTTCGTAGTATCCCACACAAATTACTGCCACCCGGGAAGTAGCTCTGCCTACTGTACTATCGCGGCCGGTGGCTATACTCACAGAGACCGCCGAATACCAAATGCTTGTGGACTACACTACGCTTGCGTGCGTTCCTTAAGGTGATCGTTGTCGCGTCTTCATCGAAGTCCGAGATCGTCATTTACATCTGTACTGGACCACACGATCATAAGTGCGGACTACATAGCTCTGCTGCAGCAGTTGCACACGGTCCGGTGAAATGTATATCTGCATTGAGAACGGCTACATGATCTCCTTTTTAACTTCTGGTTGTTATTTGATAACATACAGACAGGTGGAATTCTATTAGGATTCCCTTATCATTTAAGTCCATTAGAGGTTAAATATATGTTTTTATTTATTGCGGCGTATACATGTTATGATCCCGCAGTGGAAGACGACGACCGACGTCGACCAAAGCAACTTCGATGGTATTGAAGCTGTGCACATGCATATACGTACCTATATAGGTTTGTGACCTCAGCAACAACAACGACAACAACGTTAGTCAACAAAACAGTGCTGCGAAGTAGTAGCAACCGATTGTGAGAACCCCATGTAGAGCACACAGGCGATAAAAATCCCCGGTGGTTTTGAGAAATGTGGACACTTATGTATGTTAGCGGTTGCGATGGTCAGTGATCTAAGGAAAAATTTAATTGGTATTTAATTTTTCTCAAGAAATTAATGGAAAGGAGAATTCATAAAATGTCCTCTCCTTTGTGTGTGGTGTGGTAATTGTGGATTAATGCTCAGCAGGAAGTGAATGTAAATTCCGCTGATAGAGTGATATGGCCAATCAAACATGTTTCCTTGCGCCAGATGCATCTGCACTTTCTAATTGGTACAAAATGCAAATGTTGAAGTAGAGTTGTCTCGATGTAGTTGGTGTAGTGACTTGCAGGATGTTTCATGGTGATGGGAATACCTGCGTCCTTTTGTTATCATACAAAAAAAAAAATTGTCTTCTTACCAAAGGCTTTGAGAAAGGTATCTTTTCAGTTATCTCGGTCAGTAGGTAACTGACCGTAGCTGTGGGCTTTAAGTTGGTAGAGGTCAGTTTCTATTTGCGCGCAATACTTAAGGGCAGGGTTCCTCAACTGATTAAGATCATAAAGAAGTAAGAAATGTTACTATCCGCGAAGTTGCCTTTTCCTTTTATTAGATGTGGTTCGGTAAAACCTGGACTAAGTAAATTACAAATAGGTGGCTTAGGTTGTGGCGACAGTTGCAACCTCTTTCAAAAGTATGATAAATATCCGATAGTGTGTCATTAGAAAGCCTCTCAAATTTGAAGTTCGCACACACTAATAAATGGAGAAGTTAGAGGCCCTGCATTTTTTTTCGTTCGCTTTGGATTAAATACGCAATCATGGAAAACACACAAACCCTTCAAATATTTTTGTTAACAAACATATTGTTAAATTAATTACAATTTGGCAACATAAGCCTTACCAATATCCCACATGCTGTGTTGAAGATAAAGATGGCAACACTTAAAATAGCTTTTACGAACTCGAAAGTTTAAGTAGCAACTACCGAAGTACGATGTTAAAATCGTGCTAAGTGATTTTAACGCCAAGTAAGAAGGTAAGAGCGGTTATCTTTGACATTATTTTCAGAAAACAAATGAGATCACGTCTCATATCCTATCCATCCCATCATTGTTCAGGCACTTTTTCGGAATTCCGTGTTTTGCTCTGAAAGAAGACGCACACGCTTTACATTTTTGGCATATATCCTGTGGGATTTTTTTTAGAAAAGAGTTCCAAAAATACTGGCGTGACTTAAAACTTTATATGGATGAAATGTACACAATTACATAGTCTAAATATCTTGCTCAAACACTTTTTAAGATTCTAGTAGTTTGATAAAAACACGTTTATTTAAAAATTGGGGGTGGCAGCGTGTGGATTAAGAAATGTTAACACTAGTTGGGCTTCGTCGAACAGAGGTCAAATTAATTTATGCTAGCTCAAAATCAAGGACCCAAAATTCGGTGACACACATACGGATGCATGGACAAGCCGACAGGGCTTAACCAGTATTGTTACCGCTTTTATAGGAGAAAAATGCTCAAATGAATAAGCAAGCCGCATTTCGCTCATAAAAACATTCAACCTCAAGACTAACTTCAGACGTACTATGAAATATAGTATAATCATAAAAAAAAAACACTTCTGCAGACGAGCTATCAGTCCGTTATTAGGCAGAACTATTCCATATTGTCGGCGACAGCGAAAACAACTGACCTAAGTGAAGCAAGGAATATCTAATCATAAGCCTAACAAAGCTGTTGGAAATTGTGAGCATCTTCCCGCTCTATATAAAGCCGGTGGAGATGATTTGCAGTGGCTGCACGAGTTATACGTGTACCATAAAAGTCAGTACCACGTGGATTTGTCGAATTTCCAATATTCGTTCTCCTGATTGAACCATTCAAAGCTAAATATGTAGCGTAGGAGGAGTTTCTGACAGTAAAATTAGATAGTTCACCTAGATTGCCGAAGAAGTAGTCTCCCAGATGAAACTTCCTTTTTCCTGATAGAGCTGGACATGAGCACAGAAAGTGAGTAACACTTCTTCCTCCAAGCGTCTTCTACAAAAGTCGTTGCTGAAGAGACCTAGTCTTTTTACGTGTTGGCCTATAGGACAGTGTCCTGTAAAGACACCGATTATAACGCTGATGTTTGATCTGCTCAGCATATTCAAGCATATGGAGCGCTTCTGGTGAAATTTTGGCCAGAGCTGTTGGATATTTGGCAAGTTATGCCGTTTATCCATCTGCGGTTTGCTTTCTTTATCGCATCCTGTTTGATCTGTGATTTACATGTAGCGACAGGCATTCCTAACATATCTACTGGCGAGCACATATCTACTGGCAAGCTCATCTCCTTTCCAATTCTCAATTGCAAAATGCTCTGCCGCGACAGGGAATGTTTGTCCGGCAGTAATGCTCAAAACTGAGTTGGGTATTGGTGCGGTTGTTGGTTTCTCAGATGTTAAGGTGGTTCAGAATCTTTGTGTGTTCACTCTGATTGGGTTTCAATTGTGACGAGGCTCTCAGTCTCACAGCTGCACAAGCTGCTGTCTGTTTGCCGTAGATAGCTAGGGTCACTAGATGTAGGATAGCATCTAAGGCTACGTAGAAGTTTGTTCATAGAGCTTTGCTATAGCATGTGCAAGCTGATCTTTGAACTTGCGCTGAGTCCTAATCTGGCGGCCCATTTGAAGAGTATAGAGAGACCATTTTGAAATAATTCTCTAAGGGTATTAAGGTATTTCCCTAATAGGCAATCACTTTGCATCCTTCTCTTTCTAGATCTACTAGATTCCAGAGAAGAGTAGAGAGGACGCCACGAGTAGAGAGGGGTGCCACAGCTAACAGATCTACGTGCTGTTGATACGCCAAGTTTGGTTTTGATGAGCACTCACAAACACCAAATTATTAGCAAAATTTGGTCGATTGAAAATATGCATGGTGAATGCAACTGCAGCATCGTTCACCCGATTTAGAAAAGGGGGACCTCTGAACTAGGCCAACTAAAACATCGCCTACAAGATCATATCTGCTTATATTGTGTGAATGACTGAAACCGTTCACAAGCAAACTAATCGGGCATTATCAATCAATTTTTTTACTATGAAAGTTCACATCTGAACAGATCTTTGCACTTCGTTAGATCCTTGAAAAAATTCGTTGAATTTAAAGCGGTATACGAAGGCGTGTATGATAATGCCGATGATGATGGTCATTTCTAGCTCCTCCATTGAGGTCGGCTTTTGCTTCATCCAAAACATTCCACATTAAAGATGAGGTGATCCTTTGTCATGGGATTTATTCAATACTATTCTTAAGAGGTACTATACGAAACACATGAGGCAAAACCAGGAGCACAACCTTACATAAATCGTGAGACTAATGAAAAGAATGCTGTGAAGGGCATCAATATGCAACTTTTACGCAGTTTAATCAACTGCTCGTGTTGAGTTTTTTTTTTTTTTAAATTAGTTACAATAATTGTTACAATTAAAAAGCTTATGATTATCTGTCGGGAAGTTGAATTGTGGCATTCATTATTCTTGGGAGATTTAGCTTTAAATATATGTTTGGAAAGTGTATATCCTTGCTAGTCCAATGAGCACCAACGTTTACCTTGAGGGATCCAAAACAATAAACTTCTCACCTTCTAACTACAAGTAGATTAAATAGGTAGTCAATTGTGCTTGTAGGTCGAAAATCAGAAACAAGGCCCGACTGAATATTTATATAGATATTTATATGGTATTTTTTAATTCTTTCAGAAAAATTCTTGACACATAAAAACTTAAATCACAATATGAGATTACGAATCCATGACTATATCCCGTTCGAAGTAAACCGACCTTTCAAATTTCAACCCTATACCATGAAAATATACAATCAATTTACTGTAACCTAGCCTTCCATTGTGTGATAGAATTTGAATTTTGAAGAATTTTCCCCGCCAACCAGCAGAATCCTTTCATTCTGAGTACATGCACCCTGATTCATTTACGATATGTGTTCTGCTAATATGCACTAGATGGCTTACTGTTGTTTCATAATGCTAGAAATGCACTGCAACATCCACAACCGCATCAACTTTAACATCAGAATTTGTATGGCCGGTGTATTTTATGTGGTACATCACACATTAACAATGTGTACCTATCTACACGGAACCAAGTTTTTTTTTTCAAATGTATCTTCGTAAACATTATATTACTATTAGATTTACACATTAGATACTAGGCCGAAAGGCATTAGAATGAAGGTGTTATCATTTAATTTAGAGCGACCGCGTAGGGCCAGTAAGTTAGTTAAGTAGTTGATATGTAGGCTAGTTTTTTCATGAATTTTTGTCGCATGTATGTTAGTTTTAAGAGGAATTAATATAAATTGAACATACAAAAAAAAAGTGTACCTATCATAAGCAATAGTATTTAAAAGACTTTTTTACGTTGATGTTGCTATGTTAATGTATTTCCGACACAATTGATGCTTGCATGTGCATAGCACACGAATGTAACGCAAAACATATGAGAAGGCTACAGTCCACTGTGCAGATCATTTAATACCCTACGCCATCCCATTCTTAAATTAAATGTCCCCAAAAACTAGCGGTGACTTAAATTGAATGGGAATGAAATAAAGAAAATTACATTGTCAACACATCTTGTGCCGATAGTATATAAATCTCTTTTGGTCCGACAAAAAACGACGTTTTTCAATGGCATAAGCTATGGGGTAGGGTATACCAATTGTTTTTGTAAGAATATGGCCCCAAAAAGTGGGAGTGGGTTCAAATGATCTAAAGACGAAATGTTTATATTGATATTACGAAAATATTTGCATCGATTTTTTTTTTGAATTTTTTAAAATTCCAACAAAAAGTGGTTTTGCAAAAAACACCCCCAAAAAGTGGGGGTGGCAAAAAACTTTGTACAAAAGATAAATATACATATACTGAAATTGTCTTTATATATTTTTCAGACAATTTTTCAAAAATCCCTAAGAACAACGTCTTTCTAAAAAGACGGCGTGTTTTTGGGCGGATTTCAAAAACATTTAAACTTTTTCTGTAGGCACGGCAAAGGATCCTATGTACCGAATTTCATTATCTTTGCTCAAAATTTAGGGCCCATCAATCGATGACGAACAGACAGACTAACGGACGGACAGACAGACATAACTAAATCGACTCAGCTAGCGACTGTGAGTCGATCCATATACTTTGTGTTACAAACTATCTATCAAAACTAATATAACCCTATGGGTAGGGTATAAACATACATAATAAAATGTAAGGTGTCACAAAAGAATGTTTATATTTTGTGGATCGATTTAACAAAAATGTAAGTCATCTTTTGAGAATACGTTTATTATTAATTATTCGGGTTTATTTCTCTGAAATGATATCATCTTAATGTAAACATACAAATCATACTATGCTCAGGACTATGTTGCACCAATACCTTAGGGCAACCTAATGAACCTGAATGTGAAAGCAGAGAGACGCAAAACTACTCTCATCATTGGTTATGATGCTAACGCACATATCATTCTTTTGGAGAAGCTTCAATTTTAACGAACGATGTGAGTAGCTCTTTGATAATTTTTTAACCCATTATTCTCTTTCACCTTAGTAAAGGGTGTTTTTATAGGTATAGAACTTCGAATTGAAATAAAACACAAGAAAATCGTTTCATTGTCCATCAATTTGGCATGTGGCCGGCGCGGCTGGTTCGAATAAATCCAAGTAGAAAAGTCCAAATTTCAACCACTTTTTCGAGCATTTGGGGCCGTATGTCAGCAATTACGCCACTAATGTTGCCTTCCAATTCCACTAACATTTCTGGTTTGCTGGCTTAGACGAGCGACTTCACATAGCCTCAAAGAAAATAATCCAATGGGGTCAAATCACACGATCTTGGTGGCCAATTGACAGGTCGATTCCGCGAAATTATGCGCTCATCGAATGTTTTCCTAAATAAATCGATTGTGACGTGCGCTGTTGTGTGGCATTAAGCGCCGTCTTGTTAGAACCACATCTCATCCACATTCATGCAGTCCAATTCGGGAACAAAATAGGCGGTTATCATGGCTCTATACCGGTCTCCATTAACGGTAACTGACACTCCAGCATCATTTAGGAAGCAGTATGGCCCGATGACTTGCACAAGCAGGATCTTGTAAGGTCGTGAGCCAATTTCTTTGCGCAAAATCTTCCATAAAGTTGATTTACAAAGCTCCAATTGCTGTGCACGGTGGCGAATCGATTCATTCGGGTTCTCTTCAACACTTTGCTCTACGGATGCGTATTATCACATAGGGCAAACGTAGTGCGAAAACGATTCATAGTTAACTGATTTAAGTGTTCTGATGGACGATTATGTCGACCATAAAATGGACGGAGCTTGCGGTAAACTTTGCGAACTGAAACATTATTTTCAAAATAAATTTGCACGATATACAAGCGTTGTTCATTTGTCCAACTGTTCATGATGATATGACAAACCAAACTGAACATAAATAACATTAGAGTTGTCCGGTTTGACCACAAAATGTCAGTGGCTTTTCGCAAAACCAACCTCCAAAAAAACACCCAATACAACCGACTAACGAAACAGAATTGTGACTACCCTGTCACTGCCACTGAACAATGCAAGTACATCAGCCTGCTCAGATAGCCCCGTGTGAAGGCCAGACCTCCGTGGTGGAACTCCGGCCTCAGCACTCTCAGCAAAAAATGTAGGCAACTATTCAACAAAGCCAAAAGCTCCAAGAATTACTCGACCAGGACCAATATAACTCGTCTCCTAAGACTTACAAAATAGTCTTAAGGAAATAAAAGAAAGAATCCTGACGCAACTTCTATGGTAAGATAGAAAAAACCTCAAAGGCTTCTAAACTCCGTAAAATCCTCTCGACAAACTCACGAACATCTACGTCCCAACTTTAACCAGACGGTTAATGGACAACCTCCAGTATGGAAACCATTGACCTACTTCTAGGCACCCACTTTCCTTTTAGCTCCGTTAATCCAATAGGTGCTGAAACGGAGATGCTCAGAACATCCATTCCATCTATCAATGTTATCACCATAAAGGAACAACTTCTTATGGCCGTCAAAAACTTCAAATCAGTCAAATCGCCTGGACCAGATAGTATTAAACCTGTGAAGCTTCAATTCAACCTTGACATCCTGCTACCATGGCTACTATCCATCATGACCAGTTGTCTACGATAAGTATACATCCCAAAGGCATGGACGGAATTATATGTTGTATTAATCCCCAAAGTAGGAAAGATAACTTCTTTCACTATTTCCCTCATGGTGAAGGTTGTTTGTAATACTTCGAATATATGCGACATCAAATTATACTAATCCAGTTTTCCTTTCTCTATGTGGTACACTTTTTGGTTCATTCAATTACGCCTTTCTACTCGTAACCTTTAAGAATCCTTTTCAGCGATCGGTTCGAAGTTCCAGTTAGTTACTTAAACTATGAGATTTAATTCGTTTCATTTTTCTTCTATTCAAACCTCTCTATGTGTTTTGGTACTAGCTGTAAAACGAACATACACGAACCCTAAAATTGTAATTCATTCAAATAAACGAAATCCTTAAATACCAACTTATAAGATCTCTGAAACGTTGATTAGATTTATAATATTCTTTGAATACGTTGCCCATACATTTTGAAACCAATAAATTGAATATTTCAGTATCAGTACCAGTAAATGCTGACAATCCTGGGATGTGATTTCAGAAGCACTGAATTATACCTCGAAAATTTGTGATACACTTCTAAATAAACGTCTTACAACATTAGTTTTGACACATAGGGAAATACTAAGTCGATGAAGTAATGTCAGGCGGTCCCTCATTCTTAACCCTCTTTCAGACAAAGACACAGTTTAACATAGTGTCAGAACTTCTACTTACAGAATCTTATTGTAGATAAGGTAGCATTGTTTGAACACTGTCAGTGTGCAGAGATTACTAAGAAGAAAGCCTGCGTAAGCTGATTAACGTAATTTGCTTTTCAGTTCACCTATATGTTAGCTCCATTTAAAGTTGTAGTCTAGCGTTAGTCCCAGGTATTTGTAAGTATGGTTTTACTTTGCATAGTAAACCTGATTCGATTTAGGTTTAGGTTGCTTGTTGCTAATTTAAAATTACCTGATTATGACTCTCTTATAAAATAAAAATCGTTCCAAGTGCGGACCATAAAACGGATGCATAAGAACCTCCTAAATAAGCTACCAGTGCTCAGTCACTACCAACATGAGATGTCCTGGCCAATATTGATCCAACACAATATCTCTCCTTTTGGCCAAAGCTGCCCACTTCTGTGCAATTGCTTCCCAAAGATGGTCCAATTGTTGACAGTACAGGTCTGAATTAAGATTTTTTTTCCATAGGGTCTATTCCACCAAACAACCGGAAAAACTTTCCTGGGCGTTAGTTTCGATAAAGGTTATCGTAAATGATTCCCATTGCATCACCAACCATTTCACTAGTCACCATCCGTTTCATAAATGTATCGTTTCAGTTGCGAAACTGAGCTTATAACGGTCTGATTTGTACACTTCCATGAGTTTATCGACATTTTCGAAAATATTCCATCAAATTATCGAAACGGACTAAACTCTTTTGTCAAACACGTAAAATCTCACGTGAGATTTCCTTTAAGCAATTTTTCGAATGCAAACCACCAGCATGGGAGAGTTTCAAGTTTGCCATCTACACGCGCCATGCGCTGCGTATGCATTACAAGTACAAACCGTTCCACCTGCCCAATGCAATACTTACTTAGCTCGAATAACTTTAGCATTTACTTGTAATTTGTCCTAATCCTTGCTTTGTTTAATTCTCTTGACCAAATCTACTCGAGATTCAAGTGATCCATAATGGATTTGCAAGTTTGTATGTATATGCCCTCTTTGTCAAAATGGAATTAACTATCCCCAAATAGAAGAACGAGTATCTTAAGGGATAACACGAGCCATCCTACTGCACAACACAAGGGTAATTGACAATCTTATTATGTCCATATGGTGCATAAGCAAACAATTGTTCTCTATACAAAATCTGGATTGTAATTATTACTCTCTTTTTGTTTTTATGGTGGGACGGCCACAGCGCACAAATAGTATCTGGAAGAATTTAAATGAATTGGCTACTTCACGTCTCACGTTATTTGCTATTGTCCTGGAAAATACCTACATGGTTTAGTACACATGTATCAGCAGTGTAATCCCGGATGGAATATAAAACAGGACCAACGATTGAGAACCTTTAGCTTTGCACGGGCGTAGGTATAATTTGTAAATGTTACGGTCAATGCGAATGGAGCTACGCATCCATTAGATGTTCACAACATACTAGCTCTCGTATACCTGTGTTGGATTAGCACCGCGGCGATATTTTATACCTGTTGCATGGCTGTCGATGGGAAACGTAAAAAAAACTAAAAGAAGCCGTATGTATGTACATTGCCACCACACCTCAGAGGTGGTATTAAATGCTAATTTGGCAACACAATAGCTAATTCCAGGAAGGTGATCCTAGATTTATTGTCCTCCGCCCGCGTTTACAACTCAATAGAGAGTGCGTGTTCTCCTATTGTTCAAATTAAGTTTGCCGCGTTATCTTGATGTTGAAGACATCAAATACATGTACCTAGCCGTGCTATTTTGAGCAAAGGATGCAAAGGACTGCGTATGCCAGTCAGAATTCTTTTACTGCTTGGATGTACGAATATGTACGTCGTACACAAGGATAGCTAAGAGTAGCAATTTCGATGTAGTCATTATCTATGCGCATTGTTCGTCATTCATTTCGGTACTAATTGGGCTCGTGGCCATCGCATCGGTACATTCGTCATTCTTTTTTGTAGCGGCTTACATATAGATTCAGAGGATTAGAAGTGACGG
Source organism: Rhingia rostrata (assembly GCA_949824845.1). Lineage (NCBI taxonomy): Eukaryota > Metazoa > Arthropoda > Insecta > Diptera > Syrphidae > Rhingia > Rhingia rostrata. The sequence goes on from OX463755.1 coordinate 58,642,997, forward strand.
TGAATTATACGTTTCAAGTGTCGTGAGCTCTCGGATTTACTTTATCTCAATGATGTTGGTATAAGGTATGACTGCGATTTATTGCAAATTTATTATACTTTTGCGTTTGTCAGCTAAATGTTTTATAAATAATACAATTACATACAAGACTGCAATCGCAATACGTGCAACGCGTATCCCTTAACCTCTCGATAAACACAATACCTTTAGCATCGAATGCCGAGTTTGATTTACTCCGAGGACATGATTTGGTTAGCAACATTCACCAGCTCATAAGCAAAATTTCGTCGGATGATAGAACCTCAGCACTGTTTTCTTCAACCTCTCGAAAAACACCTACCATTAGCACCGAATGTAGAAGAACAATTGTAACGATGCCAACAAGCTATTAAATCAGCCACAGCTAATGTGCTAGGTTTCTCGCTCCCACCAGCAAGAAACCCCAAGAACGAGACCTACAAGGCTAAGCTGCAGGTTAAGACAAGAGTTGCCATTGAAGCTCTATAGGCAAAGAAGTAGGGAAGAACACTGAAAAAGGGCAAGAAAAGTGCTCGGTCCAGGATAATGAGAGGTGCCACTTCAGGAACGATGTTCGAAGGTTTTACCATAGTATAAAACGTCAAAGCCAAATACACAAGGCTCGAACAAATCCTTTCGAGATGAACAAGGAAATATCTTAGTTGAGACCAGTCGAGGCTCAGGACATGGAAGAACCATTTCTGCTGACTGTTAAACGACAATGACGAACAACATACCGCTGTCAGGAAGAACGAACCTTTCAGTATTGGCATCTACGGCTTAATAAGGCTGCGGGAAATGACGCCTTCCCACTGTTCTTTATAAAGCTGGCAGAGATGACGGAGTAAGTAGCTTCTCATAAGCCATAAGAATGGCACCGCAGCATTGTTTGCCCAATCAACGAAATGGGGGGCATCGGAACTGCCCCAACTACAGAGGCATAAGTCTTCCCAACATCGCCCACAAGATCCTATCTGCCCTTAAATGTGAACGCCTTAAGCCGTATACCAACAACCTGATCGGTTCTGTTCAGTGCGATTTTAGGCCACGAAAGTCCACAACCGATCAAATTTTCAAACTTCGACAGATCCTGGAAAAAACCTAAGAAGTCCAAATTGAAACCCACCACCTTTTTATTGAAATTAAACGAACTACATCCCAATCCTGCTCTACGGCGGTGCCATGCTTCACCTTAAAAAATGAAGAAATCCTTGGTCGATTCGAAAAGTAAATTCTTCGAGAAATCGTCGGTCCCCTTTGCGTTGACGAGCTATGGGTACGATGATTCAACTAAAAACTATACGAGCTGTACAGCGACATGCCCCTGGTCAAAAAATCTACATTGGACGTTTAAAGAAGTGCTAGGGCATGTTTAACGAATTGACACCAATACTCGGGCTGGCAGATTCTTCGATTCCCCGCCATACGTCGGACACAGTAGAGGAAGACCTCGCTTAAGTTCATCACACAAGTATAGAAATCAACCTCAAACTGCTTGGAGTGTGAAACTGGAGGCAGTTAGCTAAGAACCGGGCTAATTGGAGAGCCATGTTGGATGAGGCCCAGATTCATTTCTTGACTCATTCATACAAAAAACAAAAACAAAGCAACAAGTAGATATATTCATGCAACACTTTAAGATAAATCACGAAAGGACACTCTGTTTGTAAACAATTTGACAGTTGATTATATTCAAAGGATAAAAGCAAGACATGATTTGCACTCCACTCGAAATTACATAAAACCGTTGCATTAGTCACAGTTTAAATCATTTCCTCCATCAATCTATTTTTGGAAGATGAGCACTGCATCATGCAATGAATAAATTGACGTACTCGTAGCGAGTAAATCAACTGAAGTACAATGTTGCATACTCTTTGGCAGATCAAAAATTCTCTTGAATTTAATTTATACAAAAGTCGCGTTAGTGTGTTATTTTAACTTGGTCTAGTAAACATAAATGCTCATTTTGTGAAGCAAATTAATATGAAATAGTCGTTAGTTTAAAAGCCTCATCCATACCCTGAAATTAGCTTTTCTACTCACAACTATTAATATATATACGTTTGTGTGTAATAAAGGGTTTTTCAATAAGAGCGCTACAAAAGTGTTTGTTTTAAATACAAAAAAAAAACTGGTTTGGATATCAATGAAATTCTTTATTCCTGTGAAAGTACGTTCGACGCCATTATGTATGGAACTCGATTTCTTTTGCATGGCCACCACGGGCACGCTTACAGAAGTCCAGACGCTGAACCCAATTTTCGACGGTTTTCAAGCATAAATCGGCCGATACTGCCGCAATTTATTTTCGGTCGAAGTTCATCATTCGTCGCTGGCTTGTTGGCATAGACCATAGGCTTGACGTAGCCCCACAGCAAATAGTCTAACGGCGTCAAATCGCACGACCGAGGCGGCCAAGCGACTGGATCATTTCGTGAGATAAAACGTTCTCCAAACTTGGTTTCCAATAAATTGATAGTGGCATTCGCTGTGTGGCTTGTGGCGCCGTCCTGTTGGAACCACATGTCCTCCAAGTCCATATCATCCCATTTTGGGCCAAAAATATTCGGTTATCACTGAACGGTAGCGATTTCCATTCACAGTAACGTGCCGGTCTTGATCATCACGGAAGAAGTACGGCCCAATGACACCGCCGGCACATAAACCACACCAAACCGTAATTTTTTCGAGATGCAATGATGACTCATGGAGTACGAGTGGATTGCTGCCTGACCTATAGCGCATATTTTGTTTATTGACGAAGCCATTCAGCCAGAAATGAGCCTCATCGCTGAAGATGATTTTTCGATGAAAATCCGAATAATTTTCAAGTTGTTGCTCAGCCCAATTCACGAACATACGACGCTTCTGGTGGTAAAGCGGTTTCAGTTCTTGCGTCAATTTAATCTTGTAAGGATGAGGCCAAGATCTTTTCGCAAAATTCACCACAACGACGTCACAGAGATGCCCAACGCTTGAGAACGACGTGTGAGAGACACATTTGGGCTTTCTTCAACTGAAGCCTCAGCGGCAGCAATATTCTCGACACTACGGGCACCTGTGGATTCAAATTTTTCCACTAGACGCTCAATTGTTGATCTGCTAGGACGATTATGACGACCATAAATTGGACGTAGCGCTCTTAACGTTGAGGCCACTGACTCCGAATTTCGGTTGTAAATTTTAATAGTTTTGACTCGTTGTTGGATCGTATATCTTTCCATCATGAAATGGCAAACCTTACTGAAGAGAAATGTTAAAAGAGCGGCAAGAAATATGGCGTCGTTTGCTCTCCCTGTCGCTCAACTTTTGTAGCGTCCCTGTTGAAAAACCCGATACAAGAGTTTGATTCCCCAGAAAATAGCGAATGGAGGTTGTGTGATCAACGTTTCAACGGTTGGTACGTCAAGAGATGGGCCCTGCACCTTCATGTCGAATCCGAATGTCAGAATTCACATGACGACAGTTGGTACTACTACGACGTTTTCCAAGAGAATAGTGTAAGAAGTTCACTCGTGCAACTTGGACCTGAGTTCTTCAAATACAAATCCCAAGAAGCACTTAAGTGAACCGATTGGTTGTCGAGTAAACCAGTCTTCTAAACTAACTTCATCCAGTGGCTTTTAGAAAAACAATCAGTTCGATAAATTTCTACCGTTTACAGCTATTTAATGCTCTAAATAAAAAAACGGATTGGAGTACACCAGCTTTCCAGACAGAAGAAAAAGCAGTTAGAAAAGCGCGAGATAGAAAATATAGAGAGGTGCCTCACCAGGAAAAATGAACAAGAAAGGATCGTAGTTAAAACACAGTTGATACTGAGAATATGAAAGAATTACTTCTACAGACTTTAAAGCGGCGCTGACGAACAATATTCCACTTTCAGACAAAACGAACCTGTCAAAATAGGCGATGACAGCAAATATTACCAAATACCCAACCTATCTAAATTTAGGCTTAACAAAGCTGCCGGAAATGATGGTCTTCCTGCCGAGCTTGATAAACCCCAAGAACATGATTTGGTTAGCAATATTCCCCAGCTCATAAGCAAAATTTTGTCGGATGATAGAACCTCAGTACTGTTTCACCCATTTACGAAAACGAAATAAGACCCTCTGAACTGCGCAAATAATAGACGCATAAGTCTCCTCAAGCCACCCACAAATATGTAGGTAAACGCATAATACCTTTTACTAACAACCTGAACAGCTTTATGCCAGAAAAGTCCGTAACTGATAAAATCTTCACACTTCGGCAGATAAAAATTTAAGTCAGAAAAGTATCGATTGCATTGTCAATCAGAAGTATACCTATACTTCACCTAATCCACTGCCTATCAAAATTCGCATTTCTTACAAAACAAAGATTCCACACTTCTTAAGATTAAAAAAAAACTGTTCAAGCTGTTGGTATGCCTATTTGTGTGAAAAGTTCTATCGCCTTTATTATTTTTATTTTATTAAATTATGCTTCGATCAATCCAATTAGAACATTGGAAGTTAAAGATGGCTGGGACATGTAGAACGAATGGACACCAATTCTCCGGCTCGCAGTCTTCGATTCCCAGTCAGATGTCATACGCAGTAGAGGGGACCTCAGCCAAGTTGGAGTGCGCAACTGAAGGCAGTTAGCTAAGGACCGGGATAATTGGAGAGGCATGTTATTTGAGGCCCAGATTCATTCCGGACTGTAGCGCCACTAGTAATAACACAAAGCCTTCCATTTAACAGTCGAACACATAACCTCTAAACCGCGGCCAATACTAACTAAATACTATTTTGGGCTTTAAAACACTCTGGTCTCTCAACACAAGCTAAATAAATATTTTTTAAATAAATAAAGTAATTGCTTACTCAAGTTTGTACATCAACTATTTTATTGGCAAACCAAATAATTACTAATACCTGTGCTTCCGTTTTTCCGGTTATTGGACATATCAGCTGGTTACCCTTAAAAGCAGTTGATTTTCGTTGTTACCGCATAAGAGATGATAAGCGAAACAACTTTCATTCAGAATTCACAAAGAAGGTAGACAACTTTTTATCAAATCATTTAAGATAAAGTTATAACCACTAGATACATTTTTAGTAGCCTAACCTGCATAACACCAAACCACTTAAACCATTTATGAAGATATGTCCATCAGTAGGAGCGGTATAACGCAAAAGCAATTTGGGTGGTCAACACACAGAAGGTATATACCAACCAGTCAAATTATCGCAAATGTGATAAGTGCCCATGCAGCAGGATACCTATTACAGTTTCCCACAAGGAAGCAACTGCAAACTTCCAACAGCACATTTTTTTACAATAAAACTGTCATCACCGCCTGTGTGCGTACATTGTATTATCTTCGAACAGTTTAGGCCACCGGGAAGGACGACAAAAAAGGACCCAGAACCTTTCACTTCACCATTGTGCATTCGCATTTAATCATTGGCCTCTCCTCATGTTCGACAACATTATTAGGTGCCTAAATTGGGAAAACATATTACAGTTAAATTTAATGAAGACATCCCATTCCCAACCCATGTACATGGGTGATTGCCGACCGCCTTTATTGTAGTTGTAGTTACTGATGTAACAGTGGGAACTATAAGAATGAAACACAGATACAGTAGGGACACGAAATTTCGAAAGAGTGTGGTCGTCTACTGTATTCAATTTAACAGAAAGGTCACCGCCTATATATGGCACCCTTTTGTCGGTGTTATAATGTGTTCTGGTAGGCATTTTATATGAGGGTGGTCATTTTTTCCCAATTCACTTTTGTTCGGCCTGAGGAGACAATGATAGGACGATGGGACCTATTGCATTGACGCGAAATAGACAATCTAGATCTGTCAACTGGAACGAATTAAAATAGAGATAGGTGTCCATGAATAATCGCATCATAGTCGTGCAGCAGTTTATGTAGGGAACGTGCACGTAGGTAAGAGGAGCAGATGTCAACTATGGTCTGACAGATGTCAAGAGGCGCTTATGGAATTTCCAGCAATTACATAATATCATGATACCCGCAACAAATACCCATTTTGTTGATGTCAGAAATGTGGTAAGGGTGGACATGCATTAATTACTTGTTTCCCTTCTCAGATTTCGCCTTGTGTTTTTTTAACGCTAGGTAAATGTTAAGTTTATTTTGAAAATATTATGAATTGTGAGTGATTAAGTTATTTATAAGCGGCGGTGTTAACTGAATCTTTGTTAGTGAGAATCTTTGTCTATCAAACTTTTACCTAAGTAAGATCTTGGTAATGTACATAATAAATAAGCTCCTAGATCTTCTAAAAGCTCTTCTATCTAAAGATCCCCAGAGTTAAAGAAGTATCCATAAGAAAAAACCTACAACGGAAAACAGACTGTTAAACCGCGATGACGAACAACATTCCACATTCATGCAGAACGAACCATTCAATATTGGCAACGATAGTGAAAACTGCCAACCACCCGACCTTAGTAAAGTGAATATAGCAATATCTAAACTGAACCTTAATAAGGCTGCCGGAAATGAAGGCCTTTCCGCTGAGCTTTATAAAGCCGGCGGAGATGACTTGGTAAGTGACATCCACCAACTCATAAGCCAAATCCATTCGGATGAAAGTAAGCCCGAAGTATGGAACCTTAGCATCCCCCAAAAAGGCTGCGCCAACTAAAGAGGCATAAGTCTCTTCAATATCGCTGACAACATCCTTTCTGCCGTAATATGTGAACCCTTGAAACCGTTTACCAACAACCTGATCGGCCCTTATCAGTGTGATTTGAGACCAGGAAAGCCACAACTGATCAAATCCTTACACTTCGTCAGATCTTGGAAAAACCTCAAGAAGTCCAAATCAATACCCACCACCTGTTCATCGATTTTAAAGCCGCATACGATAGCATTTATACAGACGAACTATATAGAGACATGTCTAGTTTTGGTATACCGCACAAACACGTCCGTTTGTGTAGGATGAGCATGGAGAATTCTCGCTGGTCCATCATTGTCGAAAACTAGCTCACCGACACATTCGATACAAAAAAGGATTTAGGCAAGGCGATGCGCTATCTTCTGTGACTTCTTCAATTTGATTCTTGAAAGGATTGTGCATAACTCCCGAGCCAACACCAGAGGCACAATTTTTCAAAAATCGGATGCAACTACTAGCATACGCCAACGATATTAAACTTTGAGGTAGTACGGGACTTTGTCTACCTCGGCTCCGCTATTAACTCTGACAACAACATCTCGTCAGACATCAAACGAAGAATTACTCTTGTCAACCGACGGACGGAATTCCAAAAAAAAACTTTTTTGGGTTACGCTATCATCGTAAAGTTAGAACCAAACGAAATCTCGAGGTCGAAAATTTTCACGAAAATAATATCTTTCTCTTTGTTAGAGAAAGTAAAAAAGATGCATTGGATTTTAAGAGCAAAAAAATATTTCTATATATGAACCCTTCTATGTAATTTACAGAATTGAATGAAAATAGATTGTTTTGATTTAAGGAAACAATGCTGTTGCGGTATTCGTATTCTTATACATACTTCAACACAAACATTAGCATGGTAACATATATATTATTATTATTATTATAATAAAATTATTAACTTTAAACTTTAAAAAGCGATAAGCTGCCTTTTTTGCTGCCCATCTTCAGGAAACATTTAAGCCCTTTGATGGTCCAGCCCTAAATCAAAACATTAATGTATTCGTCACTGTAACCAAAAAATAATGTAGTAAGATATGCATGTATTGCCGAGCTTAAAGAGGGTAATAGGTATGGTTATGACTTGATTATAGGAGGAATTCTTAAAATGTTGCCTCGTTAAGCATTTACTCAATTTCCGTACGTTGTAAATGCGGCAATCAGCCTAGAGTACATACCAAGATAGTGGAAATTCGAGGAATTTGGTTCCCAAAACCAGAAAAATCACCGAATGAATCTTACAGACCTAGTTCACTTCTTGAAATACTTTCAAAGATTTGAAAATATATTACTAGTCGCTTAGACCATTATTGATCAGAAATGTCTTTTACCTGACCATGAATTTGGGTATAGAAGTAATTGAGAAGGGTTGCGCAGAAAAGAAAATTTGCTCTGCCCAATTTCTTGACGTGTCGCAAGCTTTTGACAAGGTCTTGCATAGAGGTCTTCTTGAGCATAGACTCTTCCGTGTGAAAATTGGAAACGAATATTCAGAGCTCAAAAAATATTGGCAGGAGTACCCCAATGTAGCGTCCTTGGACCACTCTTGTACCTCCTATTTACACGTCCCACAAACAAACAATAGTTACTACGTTTGCTGACGATACAGCTATACTAGTTGTTGACTCGTTAATAGGGGAAACATATATCAAATGACAAAATGCTCGTAATGAGGCTAATGAATGATCAAACTCCTGGAGGATTGCACTTAAAGACAGCAAATCCATTCATGTATTTTTTTCGTATAAACGGATAAAAATTTTGCCAGTATTTCTCAACACGGTTTGAGTCCTATTGTAAATTAAGAGAAATATCTCGCAATGACATTCGATGCAAAATTACAATGGAAGTCCCATGTTAAAAATAAATGCAAAGAACTTAAAAATAAATATAGAAAACTGTACTGGTTACTCGGAAAATATTTGAAGCTTAACCTCTATAACAAGTGGTAAAGTCGGTTTAGACAAATGCTATACAACTATGGGGTTATACCAATGAAACGAATCTAAACATTCTACAAACTTTTGAAAACAAAATGTTAAGATCATTCGTCAATGCGGCGTGGTATATAAGAATTGAAGATCTTCGCAGAGATCTGGGTATTCACGCTGTTAAAGATGAAACGAAAAATTTTGCACGTATACATAACAAAACGTTTTCGAAAAAACGGAGGTATGATTTTTATATGAAAGGTACCGGTAATAACGGCTAGCAAAAAAAAATGGCCTAGAACTATGAACAAAAAAACGTTGGCTGGAGAGACGGACAGACGGGCCGACGAACCGACAAACCGAAAAGAATATTAATATTAAGAGAATGAGAGAGAATATTAAAAATGGAAACAAAACATACCGTTAAAAAACTATTTTTTTAATTCTTAGTATGCAGTCGTATTAAAAAAATCCGTAGAAGTTTCAAGAGCACTGCCATTTTTTTCAAAATACATGTAATTCTATTTTCAAGATCCGTTATAAATTATATATTAAAATAAATTATATTTTATAATTTTTTTTTAAGTATGTTTATTTTTTAAAATTACTTTTTGAAATTAACTTAATCTGAAAATTAGATTAAAGAATTTATTTCCGCAAAAGGGATATTAGTTATTCAGGTTAAGCGTTGCTTCTTTTTTTTGCCATTACAAGAAGTGTTTATATTTAGTCAATCTACAAGAATCCATTAGCCCTTAATATCGAACTCTTCCGCTATTTCTTTTAAATTGCTGATTTGGGCTTTTAAATATCGGAAACATCTTCAAAGTTTATTTTGAATATTGATCTGAATAAGCTAACTTTTTTCCGATTGAAGCGCTTAGAGATGAAGGGTCTAAGCGACATTTTCAAATATTTGAGTAATAAGCGTTTAAAGTATAACAATAACTGTAACTATTTGGATAAAAACAATAAAAAGTATAAAGAGATATACTATGGAGTAAAAAAAACTCAAGTGTTTTTTGAAAAGAAAGAATTTGCGAAATATTTTGCAGGAAAATTAATAATAACCTCGCTTAGCCCCTTCACCTCCTAACCGCTCCGATTATCAATGCGCTAAAACTATGTCTTTAAACGAAGAACTCGTTGAAATATCTGGAAAACATTTTCCCTGACATATCAAAGCGTTTATTCAACTGACAATTTTCCGGTTTGGATGTACCAATAATTTAATAGTCAAACCTTGCCTCACAAAGTGTGTAAATTCAATTTTCCTATATAACTTACGCTTTTATTAATCAAATAAAAGCCTCAATACACAATCTGTGCATGTGCAATGCTTGTACCATAAATAAAGAAAAATGTCTTCCCATGGAAATAATTCAACCATTTAAAGACCCTGGTGTAATGTATTTACCCATGAACGCAATCGTGGGTGTATTCCATCCATTCCTGTTAATTATGAACGATTGAATACAGAAAACAAAAAAAAAAAACTGAAATTGTGTTTTATTTACTTTGGCTAATAGCTTTAATGCGATTTCACAGAAAACGAAGCTTATCGCTGGCTGTTGGGAGTTGCCTGTATAGTACTTTTTTTCAGCTGCGTGACAATGTTAAATTTCTAAAAAAATAATGAAAAACTTTTTAAAGATATGGAAACAAAAAAAATATTTACTCAAAGTAAACATGTGCTGACACATCATACCATTGTACAGGTGTGTCGACAAACATTGCCGCACTGACTAATTGATGGCAAAAAGGTCAATATTTAAGGTGACGGCAGTGACATGTTCACGGGATGGTATGCACCTTCCCACGCTCCATAAATAGGAAAATGTAAGGCACATCGACATTGTTTGACGTACGAATTCCAAGATTAAACCTGGTTATGTACACATGTCGTCTCTCAATTTATTTCTGAAGAACACGAGCGATATTCGATACATCTTATGGACAAGTTGGGGTTTTAATACGTGGGAAAAAACGTTTAGATTACAATATTTGGATGAAACATAACTGTATGTTTTAGGTATAGCGCGGCTATATGTGATTGGTTCGAGTTGGGGGAGCTATTGGTAGTATTTGAAAAAAGTGAATGTACAGGTTTAATAGGCGTGTTTTCTATTCCTTATTGGCTTAAACAAAAATGAGAAAAAAGTGAACCGGTGTTATGGCAGCACCTTTGTAATTAATTTTTCGACCACTGTTCAGTTTTTGAAAATTTAAAAATATAATTATTGTAATGATTAGAAGTAAAACTATTATATAAACCTACTTACTTACTTAAGTGGCGCTACAGTCCGGAATGAACCTGGGTCTCAACCAACATGCCTCTCCAATTAGCTGGTCCTTAGCTAGCTGCCTCCAGTTGCGCACTCCAAGTTGTACTTGTACTTGTGCGCGCCACTGAAGGCGAGGTCTTCCTCTACTGCGTCCGACGTCTGGCTGGAAATCTAAGAATCTGCGAGCCGGAGTATTGGTGTCCATTCGTTCTACATGTCCTAGCAATCTTAAACGTCCAATCCGGAGTTTTTTGACCAGGGGCATGTCGCTGTACAGCTCGTATAGTTCTTGGTTGAATCTTCGTCTCCATAGCCCGTCAACGCAAACGGGACCGAAGAATTTTCCTCTCAAATCGACCAAGGATTTCTTCATCCGCTTGAGACGGTCCATGCTTCAGCGCCATAGAGAAGGACTGGGATGATCAGGGTCTTATACAAGAACTACTTAGTAGTTCGGGTAAGCCCTTTACTACTGAATTGCCTTCTTAGCCCAAAGAAACCGCGGTTGGCAAGAGTAATTCTTCATTTAATTTCAGACGAGATATTGTTTATAGAGTTAATAGCGGAGCCTAGATAAATAAAGTCCCGTACTACCTCAAAGTTATATCTGTCAATGGTGACGTTCTGTCCAATTCGTCGATGTTGTGTGTCCTTTCGTGTTGACAGCATATACTTCGTCTTGCCCTCAGTTACTGCTAAAAACATTTTTGCCGCTTCCTTCTCTATACTAGCAAACGTGGCTATGACATCACGTTGGGTCCTACCAATGATGTCAATATCGTGGGCGTATGCTAGTAGTTGTACAGATTTTTTGAAAATTGTGCCTCTGGTGGTGGCTCGTGAGTTTTGCACAATCCTCTCAAGAATCAGATTGAAGAAGTCACATGACAGCGCATCGCCTTTGCCTAAATCCTTGTTTTGGTATCGAATGTGTCGGTGAGGTCGTTTCCGACCCTGATGGCGCAGCAAGAATTCTCCATCGTCATCCTACACAAACCGACGAGTTTGGGCGGTATACCGAAACAAGACGTGGCTCTGTATAGTTCGTCTCTATAAATGCTGTCGTATGCGGCTTTGAAATCGATGAATAGGTTGTGGGTATCGATTTGGACTTCTTGGGTTTTTTCCAGGATCTGCCGAAGTGTGAAGATTTGATCGGATGTGGACTTACCTGGTCTACAACCACACTGATAAGGTCCGATTAGGTTGTTGGTAAGCGGTTTCAGGCGTTCACATATTACGGAAGATAGGATCTTGTAGGCGATGTTGAGGAGACTTATGCCTCTGTAGTTATCGCAGCTTAGAGGGTCTCCTTTTTTGTGGATCAGGCAAACGATGCTGAGGTTCCATTCTTCAGGCATACTTTCTTCCGAACAGATTCGGCTTATGAGTTGGTGGATGTAACTTACCAAGACATCTCCACCGGTTTTATGAAATTCGGCGGGAAGGCCGCCATTTCCGGCAGTCGCTGTTTCTGCTCTGCTGGTTACCACTTGGAGGTACAAGTTAAGCACTAGATGTTTAGTCAGAGTTATATATAAACCTTATTACATAAAATTGTATCCGAAAACAAAGATTTGCAACCTACTTTTTAGCAGTTGCTTACAAGATGTAATATATAAACTTTATTTCATAAAATTGTATTTAGAAAACACTGATTTGCAACCTATTTTTTAGTAGCTGCTTACAAGATGTCGTACTTGCATCCATTTTTGGGTCTTTCGAAGAAAGTTTTGGATAAAAATTTCAATAAAATGGGTCTGGGTGAAAAATGTTTGTTCCATTAAGCCTGTAAGTATCTGGAATGTTGAATACACCATCGACTCCCGCTGACTAATTTTTCTTTATGGAGGCGAAGATTATCTGGAGTCAAGTTTTCATCATTGAACTGCGTGACCCCGGTGTCCACAGATCGCCATTGCGTAAATTCAATTCGGAGATAGAAATGATGGAGCAGGCCATTGTTTTCCATGACGAGATTCGGGCGAATTTACCATATACAATTCCTGAAGCCCCCACTGCCTCCACTTTCTAGTGAGGATCTTCAATTAAAAAGAAATCATCGTCGAAGACTGCTTCCCTTGGATCAATTCACAGGTGTTACGTGCCACCCACCTCATGCCACATTGGAAATTATGAACGAGAGATCCCAGGGCAATGTAATGTGAACTGTTCACCGAAATTTTGACTTTTTCTTGTGAGATTTTCTGGAGTCGCTGGTCTATTCGAACAAGTCACAAGCCATCATGATCCTCTGAGTGAACAAATTTGAGCATTAGACTGAATAAGGAATTTACCGATTTGGAAAGCGGATTGCAGCCTTCTCGTATATTTTTGGAATTACATTGTACAAAAAATTCGAAGCATAGCTTGAACAAAATGTTCAAAAAATTCTCTGTATAAAACACGGTTCCAGTAAGCTTAAATGTATAAGATTTCGAACGATTGGTAATTTTTTTTTTATCTGCCAATAGGTTTTAGTCTAAAATTCCCTTAACTGGATTTTCAGTTTTGGTCAAAAACTAAACGTCACAACTTTCAGCGGCATGTACGGTTTCACTGATTTCCTTCAAATTAAGAGTTCTAATAGTCATAATTAAAAACTAAGCGCGCAAGTAACACGTAGGAGAAGGTCGTGAACCCATAATACTAGTATCTTTGCTGCCCCCTGGTTTTCCATTGCAGCGCCTTGACATGCCTTTTTTCTGTCATACTGGACATCATTTTGATGGTCGATGATTTCCACCAGGTAGTTAATTCGATTTCATCCTCAATGAAGTATCTTACGGTACTATATAAACGGTGTGTTGACATTGGTAGGGTGTGAACAAACCGCAGAGTCTCTTACTTCTTCTGCATTGTAGACCATGACGGTCTCTTTTTCTCTAGAGCCTTCAGCATAAAGTCTCATTTCTATATAATTTGTAGCCTATTTCCATTGGATGGATGACGCTCTGAAATTGCAAGTGATATAATAAGGTCAACATTTGTATTAATAAGCGGACATTCAGGATGTTAGTAGAGTGCTTCGTATTTCTATAAGAGCAATCATGATAAGCAGAAAGGCCGCTGTTGTTGTTGTTTACGAATGTCATTATCCAGCACGTAGTTTTTAATAAATATATACATTTAAAAAAATATACCTCGGCACTGATAAATGATGTCAGCATTAAAAAGAAGCTCATTAAGATTTCGAATCATATAAAATTCACCAACTATCTTGTACCTAGATAACTTGCACAATTTGGCTGCATTTCACCAAAAATACAGAGATGATGATGAGAAACATTCATTTGTGATGAATTCTCGTATAGAGACCCCTTATACCGCATCTTCAAATGCAATCTTAATCCGTTCTCTTTCTTATTTCGTCAGTTATGAAATTCCATTTCAACCTCTGTCAAATAACTTATTCATTCAACATTAATTTGACGTAGTTTTATAATTTAAACAATAATTCCTGCCTTGACTTCATCTCCTTTATATAAATATAGAGGATCATGAAATCCCAGCCAAAAATCGCACAATCTCATCCTTTGACAACTGACTTCAACAGCAACAACGAACAGCAAAAAAAAAAAAAAAAAAAGAATTCCGAATATCACAAGTTTTTTTTCCCGACAACGTACTGTGACGAAATGTATGCGAGTTTTTATAAAACTTCAACCCTTTAAGTTACTGGCACGGTCTCATGATAAAATATTTCTTTATTATTCCAATAATGTGACCATGCACACAAACGCAAAGGCCAAATCCAAAGGGAATGACCGTCAGACGACAACCAAAACCGACATATTTCCCCCGCCATCAACTGTAAATTAAAAAAAATCCGTTTCGTACCACAAGTTCACCAAAAGAAATATATCTCACGCATTTCTTATATCGACTTTGATTTGTGAAAGGAATTTGTTATTCCTTCGAACTGGAAACCACCAACTTTAGTACCGTAAAAATTCCAAGGGCGCAGCGGCTAAAAAATGGCTGGAGCACAGTTAGCAAAAAAGAATTAACCAAAGTCCACACCGTCCGCGCACACACAGTTCCAACAGCTAAAAGTACAAGAGAGCACAACAAAAACGGCCAAGAGGAGCAAACTGCTCCTGCGTCCCCCCGAAATGACAAAAATCGTATACGTCTGTCAAAGCTACGTTTTGCTGTCGCATCGGCAATTAAGCAAAAACAACACGGGAAAGGACATTAAATTGTCTCCCACAGTTCCTTTTTTGTTGCTGTTGTTCTCCTCTCGTTTCATTGTGCTTTCTACTCATTTCTATACACAGACAAGGCTTTGCCGACCATTAGGTCTGATGGCCGGCATTCAACTATGTATGAAGCATGATGGGGCTAAGTTTGCGTCTTGCAAACATCGATCCAAAGGGCAAATAGCTTTTAGTAAAACTATTTTCGATCTCGTTGTTGGCTTTTCTCACACACATGATTTGTTGTTGTCTAGGCGTGTTTGCAGCTTCCAGTGAGGTGATGAGTCGCCAAAAGGCGACTTCTGTTTTTGCTACTGGTATGCCAATGAATCTACAGTGGCATGTCATTGTGAGGATGTTAAATAATGACGGTAATTGGCTATATCCCCCATCTAAATAGTTTGTAAAATAGAGATATAAGTTAAATAGCTGCAGGAAGGTGATTGATTTAGGTACGTATGTTTGATGTTAAAGGTTCTCAGGGCAGATGGATACTTTTGAGATATGCGGATCATGGACGTGATACCGATATGGAATGTATATAGAAATTTGATAGTTTAGGTTTTCAGCTCCTTTTCTTTTTTATGTATATACTTCTCTATAACCAAAAATGCTTAAGGAGCGCCCTAAGATTGCTTGCTTGCAGATGAATTATTGAATCTGCTCTTGAATTGTTGTATATTGGTGGAAATACATATTCTGGAAGTTCGTTCCACTGTTTGCTTTTTGTTGATGATTATTGTTTGGATAGAGTTAAGTAAGTTCAGTGTATGTTTCGATACTGAACTAAAACCATGAGAACATGGCCTGGTATTCAAGAAATGGTGGTGTAAAATCTTAGCTCTGAAAGGGGAACTCAGTTTAGGCGCTGCTGATTTAACAAAAAAAAGTTAAATGCCATGATTTATCTGACATTATTGTAATACCTAGCAGATGCATGGATTCTTCTGATTTGGGGAATGTATTCTCACATCCAATTTGCGAAACTGTGGACTTGTTCTTATATATATAGCATTATATTTTTTGACTACAGAGGCATTAGTCTCCTCAGCATCAAGAGCCTATCTGCCGTAAGACATGAACGCCTGAATCCGTTTACAACTTAATCGGCCTTTATCAGGGTTTAAGTCTATGAAATTCCACCAACGGTCCCGTTTGCGTTGACGGGTTATGTAGAAGAAGTATCAAGCAAGAACTATACGAGTTGTACAGAGAAAAAACCCGTATTCAAAAAATTTGGACGTTTAAGATGACTAGGGAATGTACACCATTACTCCAGCTATCAGAGTTTTCGATTCCTAGCCACACGTCGAACGCAGTAAAGGATTTAACCGACCTCAACGAACTGTAAGTGCTCAACTGGAGGCAGTAAGCTAAGGACTGGTCTTTGATTTTCAAGGCCAAGATTCATTCCGGACTGTAGCGTCACTTTAGTTTCTATTTTTATGTTTATTTTCCGTGACCAAAGCGTTATATAAATAATTTTTTATAGTGTTTTTATACCTTTGTAGGTTTTTAAGACTTTTAATGAGTGAAAGGAAAGATGCCTGGGTAAAGTATGTTGTAAGACCAGTTAAGCGACGTTTGTATTTTTAATGCAGTAGAGGTGAAGTTTGCTCGCGGTACATCTGCTCAGCTTGTCTGACGGTGTGTTGCTCTTGCCCACTTACTATACACACCTGCTTTCTAATCTTTATCCCGTGCAATTTTGTTTATCAAATCAGACGGACAAAGAAGTTAGGAAAGACAGATAAATGGAAAAGAAAGAAAAATCGATCATTAATCTATGACGCTACCAATGAAAAAATCAGGAATTAACCTCCATTCTAATTACTAAATTACTAAAGTAAAATAAACCTAAACTGTCCTAAGAATAAATCGTATTTAACACACGATAAAATCTTTCCTGATTTTTTCCGCGATAATGGATCGTCAAGGACCGACAAATGCCAGATGGTTTTGCAATGGTTGGCCTACACATTCAAATGAAGGATATCCCATAAATTCTAGTCACAAAATCAAAAGTCGTGAATAGTAACTAACTTGTGTTTGTTTTTAGAGGTATATAACTTTAAGTTGGCAACACTATTTTAAGTAGCCATTTCGTCAGCTCTAAAGTGATTTATTTTTAATTTGTGCCAATTTGATTACGTATGGAACATTTCGCACTATGTTTACTGTAAATGATAATACGCATCCACAGAGACGTCGTACACTGCGTACAAAAGAAATCACTGCTGCTGTAGAGTGTAGCGTTATAGAGGAAGACCCCCATCAGTCTATCCGCCATCGTACACAGGAATTGGATTTGTGTCCATCAACTTTATGGATGATTTTGCGGAAAGATTTCGGTTTGCGGGCTTACAAAATCCAACATCAAGGGTTTAATTCGGTGAATGGGCCCAAATGGTACATGGTGACCGCTATATAGCAATGATTACTGATTTTTTCGTTCATCAATTGAACAACCATGATGTGCAGCAGCTGTGGTTTCCACAAGACGGCGCAACATGCCACAGCTCGTGCTACATTTGATTTGCTGAAAGAAACGTTCTGTGAGCGCATAATTTCGCGTTTTGATCCTTTGTGAATTTGCCTCCAAGATCGTGTGGTTTAACGCAGCTTGTCTATTTTCTGTGGGGATATGTGAAGTCGGAACTCTACGCCGATAAGCCCGAAACGATTGACCACTTGGAGGACAAATATTGGAAAAAGCAATCGACTTCCGTATATGTGAATTAGGAAAACCTAAAACAATTTCTCAGCAATATGGTCATCGCTCGTCAGCTTAAATCTAGGCCTACAATGATGGCTCTTCTAGTGTCTCGTATAAATTTTTGATGTTGGTTTTGGTGCAACCGATCAGACCGTGGGCGTTGAAATCAATTAAAAGGCGTATAAAAAATTTATATATTTTGGCCAGATCAGAAGGGGTTGAATATTTCCTGAATGGATTAAGGAAACCTAGACATTTCGCTGTGTTTTTAGCGAATTTGATTACGTGGACGGTCCAATGTAAGTCTTTACTAACACACATACATAGCATGGAAAGTTTTTCGGTTTCTTCGACGTAAGTGACATTCGTGGATAATGGGTCTAGACATGGAGGCATTGAATTCTACTCTGTTGGACCCCATTCGATAATGATTTCAAGGTTGGAATTCAATGAGCTTAACATATTAAGCTGAGAGTGCTGTCAGCAGCAAAGGAATGAATTGGATTAGAAGTTGCAGACAGAAGATCATTTATAAAAATGAGAAAGAGAGTCTGAGACATAACTGATCATTTTGGGAGACACCAGCATTTATTTGGTGAGTTGCAGACTTGGAACCGTCCAAAACTACTTGCATTAAATGTTTCGAAAGTCAACAGTAGACATGTTGCTGTGAAAACCATACTATCGGTCATTGAGATGTTTTCGTGTTTCGAGATATTTCATAAGCCAACGATTTATCAGCATTTAGATGACCTAGGAAACAAGGGACGTAAGTGTCATTCGTCGTTAGTTGGAGAGAGATGAAAATTCGCCTTTTTTTGTACAGGCTGGACAATTGCAGTTTACCATCTACTCGGAATAATGGGGGGATATACCATCTGGAGCACGGATTCGTAAATGTCAAGATCAAATAGAACTCTTGCAACTGTACGAGTACGAAAGTGAATTTTTCCCAACGAATTGTTTTCGTTCTTAAGAACAGGAGAAAACTGGGTACAATCTGGCAACGTAGAACTTGCGGCGAAATTGGCTTTGTCAAAAGAGCTTACAGCTGCAATGTCATTTTGAATGAGCATGGCAACGGATTTTGATGCTGAATTTTTAATATTTTTGACAAATGAACGAAAGTATTTACTAACTCTGGGATATTGTGGAATTTTTTGCTTCAAATTTTGGTCGTAAAGGTATTTGACACGTTGGGAATAAAAGATATCATACCAAGGAGAATGATGTTTGATATCATATCAGCAGCAACATACTGATGTTTGGAGATGTAGATTTAATGAAAAATTCTACGACATAATTATTAAATTAATAAAAGTTCCGCGCCAAAGCTTCTTCTCACAGCTATTCAGGTGTGCGTTTGGACGATGAGGGGATCTACTGTTTTACCCGAACGGCATAGTAAAAGCAAAACTTTTTAATTAAAACCCTTAATACTCAGAATTGCGCCAGAAGAGGACCAAGGAGTGAAAAATATACTGGATTGGCAATGACTTGGAATTGAACCCAGATCCTATATAAGCTACGTGGAAGCTCATCGCGCTACCACTAAGCCCGTCTTACTGCGATAAGGGCCTACTAAAACTAGGCACTGTGTATCTTAGTTTTCATGACACTGAGAGCATAATGATACATATACATCAGCCTTTTATCTCTTAGACCATCGCATAAGTAGGGCATAGCATAAGTAGGATTATAACGTATAAGTAGGATTATAACGGGTGTTTTTTTAAGAGGTTGGTTTTTCGAATAGAGATAAAACTGATTTTGTGGTCAAATCGGGCAACTCTTATGTCATTAATTTTTAATTTGTTTGCCATTTCATCATGAATAAGTTGACAAACGTACATAGCGTTTAAATCGTGCAATTTTTTTTTTCTCGAAATTAATTCGGTTCGCACTACGTTTACTCTATATGATAAAACGCATCCGCAGAGACGTCGAACAGTGCACACCGAAGAAACAATTGCCGATGTAGAGCAAAGTATTGGAGAGGACTAGAATAAATCGATTCGCCACCGTGCAATTGGAGCTTTGTCCATCAACTTTATGGCAGATTTTGTGCAAAGAAATTGGCTTACGACCTTACAAGATCCTGCTTGTGCGAGAATTAAAGCCGTGATACCATGCAATGCGTCGTGATTTTGGTGTATGGGTCGAAATGAGATTGATCTCGATGCTGATTTTCATCGCAAAATTTTGTTCAGTGAAGAGGCTCATCTTTGGTTGAATGGCTACGTCAACAAGCTAAATTGTCGCCTTTGGAGTGAAGAGATTGCACATGAGACCCTTGCGACGCCATTATATCCACAAAAACTGACATTTTGCTATGCTCTATGGGCTGGTGGAGTCATTGGGCCATACTTCTTTCGAAATGATGCTGGAGAGTCAGTTTCCGTTAATGGAGACCGGTATAGAGCCCTGATAGCCGACTATTTTGTTCCTGAATTTGATGGCATGAATGTGGATGAGATGTGGTTCCAAGAAGACAGCGCCACATGCCACAGAGCGCACGTCAAAATCGATTTATTGAAGGAAACATTCGATGAGCGCATAATTTCGCGGAATGGACCTTTCAATTGGCCACCAATATCGTGTGATTTGAAACCATTGGAATATTTTTTTTGGGTATATGTAATGCCGTTCATCAACGCCAACAAACCAGAAACAGGCCCCAAATGCTCGAACAAGTGGTTGAAAATTGGACTTGGCTTTAAAGAACTAGCCGCAATGGCCACATGACCGAAATCATATTAAATATTAATGGCATAAAATTGACCTTCCAGTAGAGCCAAATTGATGGACATTGATTTTCTTGTGTTTTATTTCAATTCCAAGTTCTATACCTCAAAGAAAAACACACCCGATGCTACTGGACAATGTGGGCTTGAAGCATGCATTACTGGAGACCCTGCTTTGTGTAAATTAACAAGTCCATGTCGAGTTGTAACTTCACACGCCAAAGTGATTATTCAAATTGCGTGTGTATTAATCTGACCAAAAACAGCCATTAAATCCAAAATGATTACTCCCAATGAACTCATCATTTCCGACCGGTGAAATATAGAAAGACACTTTGCTGTTCATTTTCTAATAATACAACCTCACAGCTGGAAATCTGTTAAGTTGATTCATTATCTGAGCTACCTACCGGAACATAGACGATTAATTCATTTCAATTCATCATTTTGCTTTCCACGAATTAGTTGCTTTTTGGCAAGACCCCACACCAACTGACAAAATAACCTCACCACCCTTCATTTACATATTTCCGTAAAGAAGAATTATGATTGTTATATGAACAAAGATACAAAACAAAAAACTAACTAACAAATTTATGATCGCTACCTAACACGGCTACTTACTAACAAAACGTATCGAATGTTTGCTTCTATACCTACCAAGTGTTAATCGATCTGCGTGCGGTCTCGACCATTTCGCCCTCGCAGTCAAATATGCTTCGAAAGTATCTATACATTTATCTATAAAATTTCAACAATTCAGTATTTTTATTAATTTACCACAATGAAGACTAATAAGCTTATATCCCCCACTAGGTGGTCATAAACAATTCTGTGCAAGACAAAGAGTTGTTGCCACATTAGTTCAGGTACCATCCGAAACGGGACGAGGACCGACATTTTTAGGTGGGTATTTATTAATGACATGAACTGGAAGCAAAAATAAAACCTCACACACTAAAATATAATATTCATAATGTATATATAGTATCATGACCATGTATCTACAACCGTCTAGAAGCCAATAGGAAACCATCTTTCAATGGAACTATGCTACAGCTGCTACCTACCAACACTGTTTTGTTGAAACTACTTTGAAAGTTTAACACCTTTTGTTAAGCGACGGAACGAATAGAAATGGTAATAATTTTTCATCTTTTGGAATATAAATAAATTACTGTGTCATCAAAGCGTAACTAAACGCCATGATCATGCACCATGACCAAAAGAATTTTCTGGATAACCCAAAGACACTACCAGCAAAAGATCTAGTCACCTTTTTTTAGGGAGTTTTCTATGAAACCAATCAACCAACCATGGTAATAGAACGGTAATGGAGTCAACATTGGACAGGTACCACCGCACCAGTTGTATGGTATCTTTGTACCGTAGATATGTAGATAATATTCCAGAATGCATTGTGGTGCATGTATACATAGATACTGCTCGTATGTACAGGTACATGTACATTGTAAATGGAGGGCCACCATCATCGGCAGCTTGAGCAGTATCTATAAGAATAAAGAAATTAAGATGCCAAAGTAGACCAAAACCACTTATCAAGAGGAAATAATATTTTCAAAGAATTGGAGATAAGAACAATTTTAATAGGTTATTAGGGAGTCAGTCTCGGGCCCCTCTCATCTCACCTTCTGTGGCTCTTCGATTATAGAGACCGAGATGTGTTTGAATGATTCTGAAATCATCTCATCTATGGGTGGGTTTTACCTGTGTCTCTGGTGTCAAATTAGTAACGCTAAGAATCTTATAAAAGAATTTCATTTTTCATTCATTAATATAAAATTTTGAGTTTTCATTTAATACACGTGATGCGACCGAATACGCAGATGGGAAGGTGACGCTACACAAAAATTATGAAGAGTGTTTCGTGTGAGTTTAGTTTTTCTTTTTAGGTGAGAAAACTGGGCAATCCGTGATTTGTTTTAGGAATGTGCATTCATAATTTATAATGGGTCTAGATTTTCTTTTAAATTGGTTTATTCATTCAGTGTGGTCAATGCAAAACAACCAACCCAGGATATGGTGCTGACTGGAGGAAGGAGACATTTACTGTTTCCCTTAAAATATGTTAGTGTTAGATAGCACTAGCAATTAAATGGTTATATGGTAAAACAAGTTTTTCTGATATTTAGAAGGCTTCCCTTTTTTGCTAAAAATCTATCATTATTTCGATTTTAATGTTAAGAATGCATTTTTTTAAAGCTAAGAGCTGGTAATTATAATATAATTTTGTTAACAAAAATAAATGGACATAGCGGTCTCTAGCTCAACAATCGGCTTTTAAAATTCTCTACCGTATGATAGTAAATAAGAAAGTATACAATATCTTGGGTTTCTAAGCATTCAGAGGGGCAAACGTCGAATTGAACCATTTTTTTCCAGTAGCTGTCCGGATGTTTAATATGCGGCTATCCACTACGCCAGAATAAATACAAAATACTTACATATTTACCGAAGTAGCGCTACATTCCTGAATGAACATATTTACTTTATTTACTTAAGTGGCGCTATAGTCCGGAATGAACCTGTGCCTCAACCAACATGCCTCTCCAAATAGCCCGGTCCTTAGCTAACTGCCTCCAGTTGCGCACTCCAAGTTGGTTGAGGTCGGATTCTACTTGTGCGCGCCACTTAAGGCGAGGTCTTTCTATACTGCGTCCGACGTCTGGCTGGGAATCGAAGACTCTGCGAGCCGGAGTATTGTGCCTCTGGTGTCGGCTCGTGAGTTTTGCACAATCCTCTGAAGAATCAGATTGAAGAAGTCACATGACAGCGCATCGCCTTGCGTAAAACCTTTTTTGGTATCGAATGTGTCGGTGCAGTCGTTTCCGACCCTGATGGAGCAGCGAGAATTCTCCATCGTCATCCTACACAAACGGACGAGTTTGGGCGGTATACCAAAACTATACATTGCTCTGTATAGTTCGTCTCTGTAAATAGGTGGTGGGTATCGATTTGGACTTTTTGGGTTATTTCAGGCGTTCACATAATACGGCAGATAGGATTTTGTAGGCGATTAGAGGGTCTCCTTTTTTGTAGATCGGGCACACGATGCTGAGGTTCCATTCTTCAGGCATACTTTCTTCCGACCAGATTCGGCATATGAGTAGGTGGATGTTACTTACCAAGTCATCTCCGCCAGCTTTATAAAGCTCGGCGGGAAGGCCGTCATTTCCGGCAGCCTTATCAAACTCCAGTTTAGATATTGCTATCCTCACTTTACTCAGGTCGGGTGGTTGGCAGTTCTCGCTGTCGTTGCTAATATTGAATGGTTCGTTCTGCCTGACAGCGGAATGTTGTTCGTCATCGCCGTTTAACAGTCTGCAGAAGTGGTTCTATCATATCTTCAGCATCGACTGAGTCTCAACTACGATATTTCCTTGTTCATCTCGACAGGATTCTGTTTGAGTCTTGTATCCTTGGCCTTGACGTTTTACACTTTGGTAAGACCTGCGTACATCGTTCCTGGAGTGGCACCTCTCTATATCCTCGATCGCGCGCTTTTCTTACTCTATTTCTTATTTCTAAAAAGCCGTTGTTCTTCCCTTCCTCTGCCTATAGAGCTCAATGGCAGCTCTCGTCTTCACCTGCAGGTTAGCCTTGTAGGCCTCGTTCTTGGCTGCGAGCATCTGACGGCAAACCAGGGGTTTCTTGCTGGTGGCCGCGAGAAACCTAGCACATCAGTTGCGGTTGATCTAATGGCTTGTTGGCATCGTTGCCATTGTTCTTCGACATTCGATGATGGTGGTATGGTGTTAATAGAGAGGTTTAGGGATACTCGTTGCGCGAAGGTCTTGGCGGTCTCTTGCGATTGCAGTCTTTCGACATTAAGTTTTTTCACAATATTTCTGGATTGTTGTGGCGTAGTGGATATCCGCATTCTAACCTTGGCTGCAACAAGGTAGTGGTCCGAGTCGATGTTAGCTCCTCGGAATGTTCGGACATCCAAAATACTGGATGCGTGGCGCTTGTCTATCGCTATGTGATCAATTTGATTGACAGTTCGTTGATCTAGATATGTGATATGTGTAGATACGTGTGCTGACTATAGTGGCATTTCGTTCCGTAGCGAAGTCAATTAGCCTAAGTCCGTTACCACATGCGTTGTTGTGCAGGCTATGTCTTCCCATAATATTGCTAAAGATGTTTTCTCTTCCTACCTTTGCGTTAAAATATCCTAGCACCATTTTAACATCGTATTTCGGTAGTCGCTCATAGGTTTGGTCAAGGAGCTCATAGAAGCAATCCTTAGCTATATCATCATTTTCCTCCGTTGGGGCGTGAACGCATATAAGGCTTATGTTGGCGAATTTGGCCTTGATGCGGATTGTTACAATGCGTTCGCTAATGTCTTGGAAACATAATACTTCTTGCCTAAGTCTGGCACTTCTAACAAATCCGCATCCGAATAGTCGCTGTTTCTGCTCACTATAACACGGTCCGTAGTAGATGTCACAGTTTTTCATCCTCATTTTTGGTCGGCCCATCCCATCGTATTTCCTGGATGGCAGTAATGTCTGCTTTGTGGCAGTTTAGGGTCGCTAGTTGTTCGGTTGCACCACTCCTGTTTAATGTTCTCACATTCCAGGTGCAGATACGAACGTCGTTGTCCTTTTTTCATTTAGCCGTGTTGTCAACAATATAATCAGTCCTTTTCTAGGCTGTCGGATGCTTTGTAACAAGGTTTTTTTTTGGTTGGGTAGTTAGCCCAAAGCACAAACCCCAACCTGGAGGGCCAGTTCCAATTTATTAGATACCCCTAGTACACATCCATCAGTATCCACTACGGGATTGAGCGCTGCCGTTGGCCTTTAGGTTCATCCACCACCATCTCTGTTCAAGGGGCCTGACTAACCCTTGAAATTCCTAGACAACCTGTTGTCCGAATATGTCGAAGCAGCTTGTCTAAGTTCGCCTGGGACAGCAGGCAGGGTATTCATTCCGTGCCATTCTGACCTGACTGTTTATAGTGTTGCTGTTTTTCGTCGTGTTATCAACAGTCGCGCTTATCATTTAGCAAGTAAACCATGAACATGGACGTCAAACAACAAGCCACTTCAATAAGTCCAGTCACTAACTAGCTGCCTCCAGTTACGCACTACAAGTTGATTCAGGTAGGTTTCTACTCGTGCGCGTCATATAGCACTGTTGTCCTTCACTAGTTCCCGACGTCTGGCTGGAAATCGCAGTTTCTGTGAACCGGAATGTTGGTGTTCATTCGATCTGCATGTCCTAGCAATCATAATCATATAATGCAAAGTTTTTTTTTTGTTGACCAGGACTATGTCGCCATACAGCTAGTAAAGTTCCTACATGAATCTTCATCTCCATAACCCTTCAATGCTAACGGAACCGAAGATTTTGCTAATAATTTTTTTCTCAAAACAAACAAGGGTTTCTCCAACTGTTTTTGATATGATTCATGCTTCCGCGCATAAGAGTAGGACTGGAATATTAGATCTCCTTTTACTCAAGCTGTGGCTATATTACTAAAAAAAAGAGCGCTTGGCATGATTAACTCTTCACTTGATTTCTGACGAGATGTGATTGTCAGAATTAATAGCGGAGGCGATGTAAACCAAGTGGCTTATTAGTTTTAAGTAGCAGATGATTACCACGTTCTGTCAAATTCGACTAGAGGGTAAGTCAGATTATTAGAACATAAATGGTGGCTAATAAACCGAAAGGCCAAGGTAGATCAATTGGAACTGGCCCTCCGGATTGGAGGTTGTACTTTGGATTAACCCACCCATGGAAAAAACTAATTGCTACGAAGCAACCAATAGCCTCGGAAAGGAATTATTTTATTGCTGACGACCGTGCCAAACGAAAAAATTATAAAGACGATAGTATCTACACCTGGCATGTGAGAAAATTAAACAGGGCAGGTGCAGGCAACAACTAGCGGAAAACATACATTACTGCCATCCTGGAAATACGACGGACCGTATTATAGTGAAAAGGAAGTCTTATGCTTCCGAGACATTAGCGAACGCATTATCACAGTATGGTATAGCAAAAGATTGATTATACGAACTCTATGACAAAAACTATGAGCGACTACCAAAGTACGTTGCAAAGGTAGGAAGAGAAAACGTCTTTATCAGTATTGTCGAAAAAACACAGCCTATACGATAACACATATAGCAACTTTACTTCGCTACGGAACGAAATGCCGCTAAAGCCAGCTTGGCGATCTCCAGATCAACGAACCAAATTGATCACATTGCGATAGACAGGAGGCACGCATCCAGTATTTTGGATGTCCGAACATTCCGAGGGGCTAACATAAGCCCGGACCACTACCTTTTTGTAGCCAAGGTAAGAACGCTGATATTCACCACGCCACAACAAACCAGAAATATTGTGTTAAAAATGGAGTGAACAGCTGGAGGATATGTTGGTTGATGCCCTGGTTCGTTCCGGACTTTAGTAAGTAAGTAAGTAAGTCGTCGATTCTTCGATCAGACTTGACAGTAAATAGTTGGTGTTAACTTTTTGGTGTAATCTTTTTGGTCTTCATAATAGCAAAGGTAGCAACGACATCGTCTAATCAATGATCTCATTTCCTTCGACCTGTACGAGTAATTTCTGAGATTTTTTGAGAATATTGTATGCCTATAGTACTGGCTCGGGTGTTTTACACAAGCCTCTTAAGAATTATATTAAAGGAGTCACACAACAATGTCGCAGCTTTTCTAAGTCCTTTCTTGGTGTCGAATGCTTAGGTGAGATCGTTGCTGACCCTGATGGATCAGTGAGAATTCTCAATCGTCATCTTGCACAGACGTATGAGTTTGAGCGTTATACTAAAACTTAACTGGTTCTGTATAGTTAGTCACTATTAATGCTATGGAGGTATAAGGTATCAATTTGGAATACTTGAATTTTTTTATGATCTACCATGTTGTGAAAATTTGATCAGTTGTGGACTTTTCAGGTCTTAAACTGGATTGATCAGACCGATCAAGTTTTTGGTAAACGGCTTCAGCAGTTCACATATTACTGCAGATAATAGCGGTTGATGAGAATGGTTAAGCTCAGGTTGCCTTTTTTGTGGGTCGGGAAACGATGTTAAGGTAACATTATTCAGACATACTAATGAGCTGGTGTGTGCTGCATACTAAAAAGTCTCCACAAGCTTTGTATAGGTCGGCAGGAAGCGCGTCATTTCTAGTAGTCTTGTTGAGCTTAAGTTTAGATATTGCTAACCACACTTCTTTGGGTTCGATGGATTATGCCTGAAACTTAGGTGTTGAAAGTGATAGCACCCAAGTATTTTTCAGTGCACTACCTCTAGCGAAAGGCTGACAAACAATTAAAATAAGCCATAATAAGCTTCTCAAATTTGCCGTTAGAATTCGGAAGTTATTTTGCTGGTGGCTGAGATAAACTTATTGCATCAATTACGGCCGTTCTTATGGTTTACGGACGTCTTCGACATTAGATGGTGGTGGTGGTAATATTAATCGATATATATAATTGAGATGAATATACAATTTTGAAAGCAAGCTTTTCCGATACCAGGCTTTAAATTGGCTACGCCGTGGTACAAAGTCTCATTTGAACCATGGTTGCAACAAGGTAGTAGTCCGGGTCGACGTTAGTAAATCGGATTATTTAAAAATCCAAAATACTGGCTGGTCTCTTGTCTTTCGCAATATGATCAATTTGATGAATCTTTTGTTGTTCTCAAGACTCCATTTCTCGTTATGGATATCGGATTAGTAAACTATGTGTTGCGGCTATGGTGGCATTTTGATTCGCAACGAAATCAATTAGCCGAAGGCCTTTGCTTTAAAATCTCCCAGCAAGATTTTATCATCTTTTTTTGATAGTCGATCATAACTTTTGTTCAGGAGCTCGTAGAAACAGTCTTTCGCAATATCACCTTTTTCCACCGTCGAAGCGTAATCTCATTTAAGGCTTTTGTTGACGAATTTGGCAATTATGTAGACTATTACAACGTGTTCTCTAATGTGTTTAAAGCATACGATTTTTTGCCTAAGTCTGACACTTGTAGTAAATCCACATTCGAATAGTTTCTTTTTCTTTTGATTTTAACATGGACCGTGTTCGTTTTCAATCCTCTGTTTTCCCGACCCAACCCATCGTACTTTCTGCCTTCCATCCTCTTCGATACTGGTCACTTCGCGTGTACTCAATATGCGCATCCGCGATCACTTGAGCCTTACACCAAAGGTTCAGTCTTCCTCATCTTCTGCGCTTGAAGGATAGGATTCAAAGGTTAACTTCAATCGAAAATTCGCCTTCCCGAATTAAATGTATCTGATATTTGTATCGCCATGGTGGCGCCATGGTTAGTGCGATGAACTTCCGCGCAGAAGGTCTTGGTTCGAATCCCAGCCGTAGCAACACCTATATGATTTTTCGCTGGCCCTCCTCTAGTGATGATCTGACAAATCATCCGAGTAGTATCAACTGTCAAGAAAAGCTAATCTCAAATTCGCCGTTTGGAGTCGGCATAAAATAGTAGGTCCCACCATCGTGCAAGAAGTACACACGCACACATGATTGGTTGTGAGAAAGATCGGCCCTGGGTACTAACGAGCCTGTTGCGCCAAAAATTTGTATATGTATTTTGATATTTGCTCCGCGCCCCTTGTTACTGTCCATCCCGTGCCACCATAAATTAGATTCCTGACTTCCGCATTAAGAGTTTTCATCTAATTTGCTTCGGTAAATTGAAGTAGTATCGGGTTCCTAGGGTCGTTGTATTTCAAATGAATGCTTCTACAATGTATGATGGGAGATCAATGACATCGATATCGTCTGCGAATCGCAGTAAAGCTGGATCAATTTGTTGTGGATGGTACCTTCCGTATTAACGTTTGCCCCTATTCCAGATCGAGATTGAGGAAATCGCATGATAGTGCGTCTTTTTGGCGGAATTCGATTCATGTTTGGAAAAGTGCAGGTTAGATGTTTTCAAACTGAACGTTCTATCGCGTGGTATCCCGATTTTTGTCATTCCCTTATAGAGCTTTAGGCGGTGGATGCTATCATACGTGGTCTCTTTTAAGAGACGAAATGTTGCACTTCAACTCAAATTCATTGATTTTTGCCAGTGTGAACATTTGGTCTATGACAGAAGCCACACCGATATGTAGCCGATAAGTATGTTACAAAAACTCTTAAGACGTTCTTGTAGTACGTTCGATTGGATACTATATGCAAGCTATAGCAGGAATATGCACCGGTAGTTGGTACAAGACATGGCATGCTCTTATCCATTATAACTTTGCTGATGTTTTGGTGCTCATACACTTCTAGAAAAACACCTCTGAAGAGTTGTGCTTGTAATCCATCAGAACTGGCTACCTTTGATGTCTGCATTAACTTCTTCCATAATGTTGGGGGAGCGTTACCTCTTCGGTGACTAAAGGTGGAACGGCTATTTGCTCTATCAAACTGTTTACATTATGCGCACTAAACAGATGCTGCAAATGCTGCATAAATACTTCCTTAACTCTCTGTGCAGCCATGGTGATTTGTTTTTGGATTCTTCTTGAATCATATTGCGATACTGCAGATATTGACTGAGTGTTGATATTGATATTGTATAAGGGAGTATCAGGAAGTCGCTCACTCACTTGTTTCTTGCAGACTCTGGCAATCTCAATTTCTGGATTTAGTGCTTAACTCAAAGCACAATCATTAATCTAGATGACTTCGTTCCAATTCTTAAAATACCCCTAGAACACGTTGTCATCAGTATCCGCTACGGCATTGAGTCTTGCCATTGACCTTTCGTCTCATCCGCTGTCATCTCTATAGAAAGGCCTTAACAACCGTTTAGATTTCTAGATGACCTGATTTTCGAATAATTTTTTAAAGCGAAAGTATGTTGTTTACTTAGCCCATCCTACTCGTCGGTCGACCCCAAGATTTTAAGAGTCTGAGTTGATAGGCTTCAATTAGGATAAAAATACATTTGCTGTCAGATAAACGCATTGCCTACCATTTAACAGAATTATTATCAGTGTCGTACTATATTGAAGCTGATCTGTTATTTGTATCCTCATTGTTTGAATAAATAATTAACATTACGATTCATTATCCTAACAATTGCCGTATTTATTACCCCAATTTTTTTAGCCCCCAATCAATGACGTAATTTTTTTTTTGCTGATCAGTGTAATAAATTATTGCAAGGCGAATAGCACGAGTTGCCAATTAACTGGTTGTAAAATATTATGCATCGGCTTCTGTTCCCGTTCCGTGAGTAATGATGACAAGCGGCGAATAAAGGTGCTTATCTTCATCAAGTTCCTAATTGCCATGAAAATTATTAAACTTATTACAATGTCAGCATCATGAGATCATAAATAGAAACACCAAGGCCTCACATAAAGCTGTGTGGTTTGCATCTACTTCTTGTGTCGGTTCATTACTTGAAATCATTCTAAAAAAAACCCGTGCGCGCTAAATAAGCAGTCGTACACGGTAAACCTAGGTTTCATAGACGGGGGACGTTATTAATAGCAGCCCATAATCAGCATTGCAATAAAAATCAAAACAGGTCTCAATAAAAACCCAATCATTCGGTAGATTCATATATGCAGAGGAATGATTGGAAGCTTTAACTCTTGCCCGGTTAATGGGAGATATCAGTATGGATGATGGAAGTACATCTGTCTGCGGTTAAATTTATATATATTTTTTTTTTTAAAAAATTCTTCTTTTTTTGTGATGAAATGCTGGGTGGTTGTAAGGCGCAATGGTACGCAACTCTCGCAGCCATCTGCTTAATTAATAATCAGGCTAATGACTTGTGGGTCGGAGATTAGAAATTGGTTTTACTAGCCTGCTATAGAAAATCGTATATCGGAATATATAAATTTTATTACGATTTTTTAAGGGGAGAAATACCCATGAAAAAAGCGTGTAAATGGTAATCGAAGTATATGGCTAATAAAATACTTAACATTGTAAAGGCATACAGTGGCTATTTTGGAGAAAAAATAAAAACAAGCGGTTTTATATTGATTTATGTAATGTAGGTAAGTACAACCACTATAGTTGCTTTATGTTTTGTTTGTTTTTTTTTCTCAAGAATATATTTGTGGCCACACTTATATTTAGATGGCGCTAGATCGTGTTGTTGTCCCAGTAGTTTCTTTAAATTGATTTATGTGATGTAGGTTAGTTTTTTTATTTGGCTGAAAGTACGAGAAGAAACATAATTGGGGTAAGGTCCACCGTTCCTATACTAAATACAAGCTTGTGGGTTGTTGTAGCTATTATTTAGGGTTCAGTTATTGCTACGTTAAACAACTTTATTGCAACACAAAACATGATGAAATTATAATTTTACTCCACACGGGTTATAGGAATTATTGAAAAAATCTGTGGAAAGGCAAAAATTACTTCTCAAAATTAAATCTTGATCATTGAAAAACAAAATGTTATTTTCTAAAAAAACTTTAATGAATTTATAAAAAAATGCAAAAGAAAAAGAAAATGTCCAATGAAGTTTTTTTAATGTTAGCTATGACTGGACTCTTAGTAAGGCGATCAGATAAATGATGTGTTAGTCAGAGAGATTGAAAAGGTTGTTAGAGAAAGATTTGTGTACGATGTCTTAGTTCTAATATGGCTGGGTATTCCCATAAAACTATCAAGATATAAACTAAGGTAATCTGAGAGACTTTTACGGTTTTCTTCCATGGAAAAAACTTTTTGGTAGCTTAAGTGAGGTCTATACTTGCGCAGAGGCAATAAAAGAAATCTTTCTTATGGATGTAGATATATTCGTTCCCCAATCTATAAAAAAACAGGATCCACCCAACGATATCCCAATAACCATTGCGAGCAAGTTATAGCAGCATAAATAAAAATGTTTTAACAATGGCGATTTGTTTCCATCACCCAGGGAAACACTTCCAACCAAACAATAGAAACCACAAAAAAGCCTACAGCTAGAGACTTACGAATTAACTTCTGGCTTGTTCTGGAACTTCTCGGGTATTTTGGTAAATCTCGAAAGTAGTCGGTAATAATTTTAGAAATTTTGTTTCCCCTGACATTAATCATTTCTAAGAAAAGTTTCAACCTCGAAAAATAAAAACAAATTGGACTGTACATAGTGTGTAATACATACCTTTGGTTGTACGTGTTCTTTGCATATCACTGTTTGTCTCGTAGGATCAAAAGGTTTTCCGCAGTGCTGGAAAATTTCTTGAATCCAACAATTACCTGCTGAGTTATGTAAGCAATCTTTCGACATCTACGATGGAAAATCATCGAGAATCAAGAGCTTTTTTCTTGGAATATTATTAAGGTTTTCGATCTCGTTTGGCAGAGGGCTTTGATAGCTAAATTGACAGCACACGGAGCTCATCAGATACTATGCAGCTGGATGGAAAACTTTCTTAGAGACAAATATTTACAAGCAGCGCAGAAATGATGCTAAACCGATCAATTCTGTCACAAAATACAAATAAACTTTTTTGGTGATACGGGCTCGTTAGTACACAGGGCCTAATGTACGTACTTCTTGCGCAATGGTGCGACAATTTGTTTTATGCTGAATTAGAATGGCTGAGTTGATAACGGGTGATTTTTTAAGCGTATTTTTTTCTTAATCCAATAAAACACTGAAATTTTCGTCAAATACTAAAATTTCAAATTTTTATTGTAATCGATAAATAGGCCTTTACCATTTACGTTTTAAAGACAAATGCATGTAAATGCTGTCCGCGGCTCTGTTTCAAATGGTCCGTTCGGAAAGTTCAATCTTGTGTCACTTTTCGAGCGTTTCGGCCTGTATTCCATGAATTACGCGTCTTATGTTATCCTGTAAGCCTTCAATCGAGTTCAGGTTTTCCACATAGACTAACGACTTTACATAACCCCACAAGAAAATCAAGAGGCGCCAATCGCATGATCTTGGCGGTCAACTCACAGGGCCATTTCGAGAGATAAGCTGCTCACCAAATTCATCCTTCAACATTTCTATTGTTTCACGAGCTGTGTGGCATGTGGCACCGTCTTGATGAAACCATCAACCAAGTTCAAATCAGGTAACAGGAGAAAAAAAAGTCGCGTATCATGCCTCGATATCGTTCGCCGTTGACGGTAACGTTTCATCCACGGTCGTCTTTATAGAAAAATGGAACGATGATGACACCAGTAATTCTTGTATTACGATCATAATATGGTCATAACAAACGAATTTGATAATAAATTTCAATAATTTGCAATAGTTGCTCGTTTGTAAGCATTTTCATTATTAAATGGCATTAAATACTGAAAAATTTTCACCTTGACAGATGTAGTTGGGACTGGACGCAATTACTAACCAGTGTTGCCAACCTGAAAAACGTAGCTCTTGAAAAACACCCGTTAAAAGCTTTTCTTAACAATTGATGTTACACGGATGATGAGTTAGTTTATCGAGAGAGGAGGGCCAGTGAAAGAAACTTGTTGCTACGGCTGAGAAAAGAACCCGGAATTACTTCGCCAGGTGAACGCTCTATGTCTGCTGCACATTTAAGATATGGTGGGGAAAACTCATACGCTTAGTTTTGCAGATGTCAGTACTCTGATAGCGGCTAACACAATTGAATCGCTTTTGCTGCGCACCAGAAGAGATGCGCACAAATTCGATCTAACGTACAAAAGATTAAACAATTAAACAATTTAACAATTAAACAATTCAACCAAAATAAAAACTGAATATTTCCCATTTACAAGAAAGAAGAATGACAGGCACAGTGACGCGATTGTTAGTGCGATGAACTACCGCGTAGAAGGTCTAGGTTCGATTCCCAGCCATAGCAATGAATGATTTTTCACTGGCCCTCCCATTGTGATGATCTGACAAAACATCCGAGTAGTATCAACTGTCAAGAATGGCTCATCTCAACTTCGCCGTTCAGAGTCAGCATAAAACAGGAGGTCCCGCCAACGTGCAAGAAGTACACACGCACACATGAATGGTTGTGAGAAAGCTGGGTTATAACGAGCCTGTTGCGTCAAAAATTTGTATTTTGTAAGAAAAAACAAGTCAAGTCAAAAGAAAGTCTAACCCAATTGTGAAGCCATGCATCTGCTGGGCATCACAATTGGGTGAGATGTATCATTGCAACAATATATAACCTCTATAGCCAAGGCATTCTTCTATGAATTATTGGTCAAATCTGCAAGGAAAGCGAATGCAGGAGAAGTTGCAACCACGTTGTTGTGGATAAAGTACAAAAAGCAAAAACACGTTGACAACATTATGGCCAAAGTAGAGCGACCGAAGAACAATCATTTAGGCAATCAAATCCTTGAATCCTAAACTTCAGGTTCGTGGTGACAAGGAAGACCGAACCTCCGTTTTATAGATAAATGCCAGAGCGCTTAGATCGAAGAAAATTTGAGGATATCCCGTCTCTTAGTTAGATACCCTCAATGGATTGGGAGCCAATAATCATTGAGTAGGGTTTTTTATGCGACATTAAGCTGTGACGAGTTATATACATGCGCCAAGGGGCATGTTTATATATAGATTTGTAATCTTCAAAAGATACTAGCTGGCCGGGCTACTAGCAAGAATGTTTCACAGACCTGAGTTTTCAATTTAAGGAATTCATCTGTGTACTTAACCACACACAGCACACTTCAACCAATCTCCCTTGGACTGGTAAGCTCTTCTCTCC
Organism: Rhingia rostrata; assembly: GCA_949824845.1. Taxonomy (NCBI): domain Eukaryota; kingdom Metazoa; phylum Arthropoda; class Insecta; order Diptera; family Syrphidae; genus Rhingia; species Rhingia rostrata. Next base: position 58,678,278 of record OX463755.1, read on the forward strand.
GGCAATCATCGCTGCAACTTGTTTTACTCTGTCCCATACTTAGCTCGATGATAACATTTTATCGCGGATTGGTGATTTTCGACTCGAGTTATCTTCAATTCATATAGAAACGAATGCACTTGAAAAATAAATGCTCTCGATCTTCTCTGACCTCTCTGAAGTTTAAAAGGATACGGGATTCCTTGAGCCAATATTTGTGTATATATTCTCGAAAGCAGCCGTGTCATGTTAGGAACTGGCTATGGTAGAAATTGAAGTCTCCCTGTCTGCGGTCAATAAATTTTCAAAATCCGGTAGAAGTCCATGGGTTTGTCTTCCCTTTCAAGACGGGCTTCATCTCTCCTTTCATAAACTACAGCTTCGCCGCTGAAAGTTTTCAGCTTGATATCTTGTACTGAATCTAGGGTATTGATTTGGGCGTCCTTGTCATCCCATGTAGCTCGCGAGTCATAATATCTGCTGGTAGCATTCCCACTATGGCACCCGCACAGCACAATCTGAGCGTACAACGCACAATGGATTTATCCTACTTACGTATGACTTAATCATCATTGATTTAGCCCAAATGGTTCCCAAATACATTAGGATGGACTTCCTAATCTTTGACAAAATTAGTCTTATTTATTGTCATGGTCTTACAATATTTGCCATTATCATTTATATTGAACTGCTTAAACGTACTTCAGTGTATTCGCTGTATGTAAGACTAGCGTCGATCATAACACCTAAGTATCTTATGGCTTGTTTTGACGTGTGTTATTGTCACCTCACTTAATGTCGTCCTCTGTTTTGTTCGGCGAAATGTAACCCGACTGCTGTTATCCATCTTACTTACTTACTTTTTCGATACATTCGTTTGCTATATCCTCTGTTTCATCAAAGTGCTTTGCAACCACAACCACTGGGAATCCGAGCCTATGAACATTTCATAAAATGCGACCTAATAACAATCTTCTGGATGTGCTTCGTTGCGTTTGTGCTGACCATTCGCCTCCATAGCCCAAACGGGATTTTTCAAAGATTTTTGTTTGCTCAAAAGTATTACAGATTCGTTTACCCTTCTTTGATAAGGTCCACCAATATTCATTTGCCACGTGTCTACTTCTCGACTTCCAAATATAAACTGTCAAGACTAATGTTTACCAAAATGGCGGCAAAACATAGAAGTATACCTTCCCGGCGGACACCCTGCAGTTATCCCAAAAATATTGGTAGGTGCTTTAAATATAACACTTATATCTCCCTTCTCTTCTAGTTTCGTCGTCTTTCTTGTTTTCTCATGCCCTTTTTTTAAGCAGCGAGGCTTTTGGATTTTCCTGAGTTACATTGTCTGTGTAGGAAAAAATTATTATAAGCTGATGTAAAATTTATAATTCCGAATTCAATACCCTGTGCCATTTTGTAGAGATTATACCTCCGTACTGTTCCCCTGAATTTGCTTTCTTTCCCTAAAACACCCTTACAGAAATAAGATTCAATATAGTGGAGCAGCTCATGAACGACTTTCACTTCGTCCAATTAAGACTGTAAAAGACACCTTTGCACAATCTTGGGCGTTCGCCCATTTCCCATTACAAAAAAATAAAATCCATAATGATATCAGCCTCTCTTCCGCAATTGCTGAATTAAAGATTTTTTTAAAATTAATTTTTATTTTACTTTATCTTAAACTAACTTAAATGCTAAACAAAAATTCATGAAAAAAAAATAGCCTACTTATCAAATACTTAACTAACTTACTTGCCCTATGCGGGCGCCCTAAATTACATGATAACTTAATTCTAATGCGATTCGGCCTATTGTCTAATATATAAATCTAAAAGTTACACAATATTTACCAAGAAAACTTTGAAAAACTTAGTTCCTTGTCTTTTTTTATTTTATTTAATCTTACATGCTAATTAAAACTACTTGTCGACTAACTTAAACTGTTTAAAACTAATTAAAACTACCTAAAAATAACTTAAAAACTAGAACAGAAACAGCAAGCGTTTTCTGTTTTAAAAAAAAAATGTTTTTTGTTTTTTTTTGTATATTTTTGTATTTTTTGTGCCACCATGACTGTTTTACACCTAAACGTTAAGACTAAAACTATGTAAGTCAGCCATAAGTCAACTATCTTTAACTAGTTTAACCACCACAACAGGTTCTCCTGTTGTAACCTACTCCGACGGCCCCAATCGGACACACTCCTGCTGAACCGAAGGCGCTCTCCTCCGCCCTGAGCGACGACGTCTCGGTAGTATAGGAGCCGCCTATCCACAGTTCTTTGGAAGACGTGGTACCGCCGATCTATCCTGTATCAACCCTCGACTATCCAAATATAGGAAAGCTTCGGGCGGAATAAAGCCGCTCAAAATACAAAAGCTCTTCTAGCTCTCGCCAGAGCAGCATCTGCATGTCTTTCGTAATATAGATACTGATCTAACCAGATGCCAAGGTACTTTAATACACTTTTACTCGCCTGTGGCTGTCCGTTTGGCCCAACGATCACCAGCTTTCGTTAGTTCTTTCTCGTATCCATAGAGGCCCTAGACAACGGTGTCTTAAACAGGATAGTTTCTGATTTCTGAAAGATGATTTTCAACGTCCAGTCATCACAATATCTCCGGATATTGTCGAAGTCAAGCTGCAAAAGAGTTCGAATGACTTCGAAAGTAGAGGCTTTTCTGTACGTGATAAGATCGTCTGCATACGCAGTTGCCTGAGTAAGACTACCTACCTGAAGAGAATCGGCGAGTTTACCGCTCCCTGTTGCAGACCATTCTTAATGAAAAATTCTGTGGTAGAAGTTACATTGCAGCTTTATAATACAGTCAGCATGTCATGAAGCATATATAGCAGTGGTTTACTTATGCCAAGTCTGGTCAGCTTTAGATAGAGGCCCTATAACCATACGGTGTCAAGAGCCTTCTCTAAATCAACCAGACATGCAACCGTGCACAGTTTTTTTTGGCTTTGTTCCATTGTTTATCAAAGACGAGTTTGTAGGCGGCATTAATATAGCCATGTGCAGCCTTGAAACCAAACTGGTTCTCCGGTATAATATTATTGTCCTCAGACCACTTGAACAGTGCTCGATTGAGAATCTTTTCGAAAACCTTGCTGATACTCGGAAGGAGATTTATCGACCGGAAATTTTCCGGATTGGAGTTGTCCTTTTCCTTTTGTGGGAGAGGATGAACCACCGCCGTCTTCCAACGCACTGGATAATGAGCATTATTCAGCGCGTTGTTGTCCATAGCTTCAGGTGGTAAGTGTCGCAGTACAATGTTGGGTATACCATCGACTCCCGCTGACTTCTTTTTCTTTATGGAATCGACGATGATCTGGAGTTCCACCTTCGAGATTAACAGGGGACTAGACCCACTTTGCTCGGCGACCATGGCGTTTGCCAAGTTTTCGTCATCAAACCGGGTGAAACCACGGTTCTAAGATCGGCATTGCGTTATGTCGTTTCGGAGATGGAAATGATGGAGCAGGACATTGTTTTCCAGGGCGCGGTTCGGGCGAATGCTATCTTTTACCTTATACACTTCCTGAAAGACAGCCCCCACTGCCTCCACTTTCTCCTGAGGATCTTCAATAATATAGAAATCGTCGTCGAAGACGGCTTCCTCCGGATCAATTCCTGCTGTCAAAAGTATGTTTGTATTGTCAGTTGTTCGTTGGAGCTTAATACACGGAAGGTCGTTATGACCTTTTCTTCTAAAGATCTTATTAATTTGTGGAAACATACTCGGATCGCTGGAATTTACGGCCCAAATTCTGTTATTCCAAAAAAAATTAATGGACAACCGATAGTTCTCTTTGATCAATTGGTTGATGTTTTTGATCGACGCTTTCAGTGTACTGATCGCCGGGTCGCGTGGGTTTGTCAGTCGTCTGTACAAGAGCTTAAGTCTTGTCAGAAGTCCGCTTTTTTGTGTGTGTAGTGCGTCAATGGTCGCGTTTCTGTACGTAGACGTTATGTCATGTTCTTTGCATTTCGGTATCGTCCTGTTCATTGTTCGTTGAATCGTTTCGTCCGTTTGTTGTAAGTATTCGTCGATTTCGTTTCTTGTTAGGTTTCTGTTGTTTTGTGGTATAATGGCCCTCGAACGTAGTTCTCTTGATAAGGCGTTGGTGAAGCGAGGCCAGTGCATCTTACAGTAGTTGTAAGAATGCACACGCACATACTCATCCAACGCCATAAGCTCGTTCGGAAGCTGTATTACGGCGGCGAGTCCGCAGTGATCACTGTCGTAATCGATCGTCGTAAAAAGTTTCGCGGGTGTTAGTTACTGTCAGTCTTGTGTCTCGCAGTAAAAGTTCCAGGAAAGCACCGCTTCTCGGAAACGATGGAATATCTGTGGCGAGAATGTCGATCCTATATTCAACATTGTAGTGGACCATCCAATTGTAAAGATTGTTACCCCTAGGATTTTGTAATTGATTTCCCCAATCTTAGTGTTTGGCATTTAAATCTCCGGCCAAAAGATAAAAGTTTTCCACTGAGTTCAGTCTTAGAGATTCTAAAAGTTTTCCGAGCTCTGTTGTTAAAAGTGTAGGCTGAGGTGCTTCCGGTGCGTAGCCCGCTAGAGGAGAGGAATGCATATGACGCAGGCTTCCAGCAGCCGGAATCGGCGCACTTCACCACTATATATGACCTTATAACTAATGACTTTTCGTATAAAGATAGCGACTCCGCTTCCTTGAGTGGAGTTGGGTCGGTCCCTTCTTACGATATTTTAATTACTATTAGTGCTGAATTTATGATCTTCCTCAAAATATGCACCGATTTATCAAAAAAATAAGTTGATCCGTTTTTCACTTCGGTTTTACGGATAAAAGCTAAATTTTTTGCACATGTACATGTCTTGTTCCTAGCAATACTACACCCCTATCGACTTATTTAAATAATCGATTGTTCCGCGTTAATTAAGTAGAAAAAAACTTCCTTCTCCATGTTTTCTAGTTCTGCATAGCTTCTCATTTTAAATGCCAGAGATCTTCCAAATTATCTCCAAATTTGTTGCACACCGAGGATGCATTTCAATTTTCCGTAGGGTGTGCGCTCATTATGACCGATTAGAAGCCCCTATCTCAACAGGACGCAAATCCTCTTTCGCAACGGTGCATACAAACGTTGCACTGGTCGCCTGTCATGGATGATGATTTGAAATTTTGTTTTGGATTTCATCTTTTAAGAAGAAAAAAACAGAAGAATCCCTTTCATTATCGCAAATCCAGTATAGGTACACTTCAGATTGAAGATAGAGGTAGGTACCAACCTAAAACCGAACAGATACAAAACAGAAAAAAACAGGAAGCAAAACTTTTGTTGTTTTTCTGTTGCAATGAGTGGAAATTGATGATTTACAATTGCACGCCAACTCAGAAGGATATCATGCTATTGTCCCTTTGTTTGAATTCGTGTGTTGTATGTGACAATGGTACTAGGATGTCTTTCACGGTACGTCATCACGCTCGTTTTGTAGTCATGTTCACATCTGACGAACGATTCGACAGGGGTCAACCGGAACAAAATGCTGTGTTGTGTACAAAATAAAACAAAAGGGGACCAGTTTGTTTTACATTTTTTTGCCTCCTTCGTTGGTGTTCGTTTTGTCTTTCCTTTCGAGTCCTGTTGATTTCTGCGCCAGAGATTTTCCTCTTAATTATTGAATTGTCAGAGAAAGTTAATATCGCTGATGTGGTATAATTGACCATTGTTCAGTACTAATGTTGGAGAATGGTAAAAGATTTGCAACGCTGTAGGCCGGTGAATTATTACCGAGTTCATTCGAATATATGGGTTGGTAACATAGGTCCATGATTATGGTACATTATGAGCAGATTGTGTTATAATCCATCGGGTGGGTGTGGATCTCAACCGTGAAGGCACGATTTAGTTAGCCGAACAGATGCTATTGCGAATTTGAATATATAGTTACCTGAAGATGGAAAAGTTTGAAAAAGTTTCAGTTTTTAAACAACATCAGGTGGTATGAAAATTGTATTCTGTTCGAAAAGCAAAGTTTGAGTAGTTACTGGTAATACTGTTTTTTGCTTGAAAGAATGCGTTGCGTCTAAGGATGATAACTGAAGAGTGATTATATAAAGGGCGATCCAACATTAAGCTATGGAATTGCTCCGTAGGTAAGTTTCTTTCAATGGTCAGGTTGAGCAAATCAAATGAAAGCAAACATAAAAATAAATTAAGCACAAAGAGCGACATCCCTCGGCCGCTCAGAAACAATTTCATATGTAGAATTGTTTTAGTTTTAGTATTAAGTACAATTGTTTAGAATAGCCAGGGTGAAAGCAGGGGACATTTTCCTCTGGATATGAAGAGACAAATAACCAAAAAGATTGATGTTGCATTGTTGCATCAGAACTGAATAAGTTCTGAGCTCAATTTGAAACTACTATAACACCCAATAAGCTTCGCAATTCCTTTCTTATCACCATGATTTGTCAAATCAGTTGTCATGACCAATGTACACTGTAAGCTCAAGTTTTTTTTCAATTGTTTGTGCCTGCAAAATCTGGTTCCAATTACTTTGTCCAAGAACTCTGACATCGAATGATCTCCAAACCAGAAGTCTTTGTTATCGCTAACAAATGTGGGTGATTGGGTTCATTCATTTATTATTGCAGCAGCAATATTTTGTGTCTGAGGCAATATAGTCCATAGTTGTGTATTTGGACTGCTGGACACTATTAGATTATATGTTTTCTTCCATTCCCTTTTCATAAGACAAGGAATGTTTTGTTTTTCAGGATAATGGTATACACTTTGACTATCGCGTTAAGTATTTTGGCCCTAATACTTTTTCCAAACCAAAGTAGCATCCGATTCCAATGCTCACACGATTCCAGTGTAAACTCATTAACTACCTCAAATTTGTATTTCTCGACGGTACCATTTTGTCCAAACAAATTAAAGATGTCGCAGAGGACCCCAGAGTATTGACAAGAGTCAAAAAACATTTGCAAGCATCATCTCGGGGCGCTCATGGGCGTTATTGGTTCGCCTAACCTGAGCTTAAAAATAAATAAAAAAAGACCGACGTAACTGGGCATTAATCTGCGTTCTTTACAGAGAGTTTTAGTGAAAAACTATAATATGTACCCTTACAAAGTGCAGACAGTACATCAGCTATTAGCCTGAATCTCGACGAGGAGGCAGACAACTTTTTATGGAAAGTCATCACGAGCGTTGAGGCCCTTTCATACCAGTTGACTCGTGAATAAGCAAACATAAAATCCACGTATATACGCCGAAGAGCTCAGCGTGCCCGGTGTGCTGTTGCACCTGATGCTCCGATGTAGCTTATTTTTTCGAATACGCCGAGGGCCAAGGGACTATTGTGTATGGGGAGCGCTACAGCGCGCACGACTTTCTCTTTTCTCAATTGGATAAATTGGCAGAATGAACCAACTGCGCATACTGCAAGAGTCACAACCGAAATTCATTTCATTCAGCATTTCCATTATTTTGGCGATTTGCACTGGACGTAAAAATTGCCTGATTTAACCATTCAATACTCTTTTTCGTGGAGTTTTTTTTTACAGAGTCCTTGTCAATATAACTCTTAAAGCCCTCAAACAGAATATAATCAAAGTGTTTTCATGCATTTTGTGACAATTTTTGCGCCACCTTGTAAATATAATTTGAATTTTTACGGAAAACGCTTCCTTCTAGAACTGATGAGATAAGCTTGAATATTCATTAGCTGAGTTCTAAGAAATACCTCTTGAACAGTCCTAGATCGTATCGTACATCTAGTGTCTTTAGTCATCATTGCCTGACATCACAGTCGTACAGCTTGTTTAGCTGTAAGTCTGAGGCTCTCATCATAATGGAACTATGTAAGTATCACCCAAACAGGTGTGTGTATCCCATTCGAGACAACTGGGATTCTCGAATGGGATTGGACACATTTGGGAATGACAAAACGGTTCACATATTAGTGGAGTGGTCGAAAGTTGACTCTGGAGTAGTTGAAGGCGTCTCTTATGAGCGTCTTCTTCTTGGTTTCTTACCCCGAAAATGGTATCTTAACAATATTTACGTTGACCGAAACCTTTTCTACAAACCAAAACACATTGACACTGTAGTTGAAAAGAATATCTTGCCATTAACGGATCATGGCTCATACGGGATGCTAAGCCATATTCTTGCTACAAAGAATGGGACCTTCGATTTTAAGCCGACTACAGACGCCAAATTTGAGAAGCTTCTCGTGGTAGTTGTCTACTTTTGGCATATTTAAAAACAAAAACAATTGCCAAAGTCTCTATATCTCAACGGGGGTTCTAAAACATTCTACTACATTACGATTTGAAATATTTTACATAATTCCTTATCTACTCAAACCAATGTGGTCTAACACCAGGGTAAACCGCCGGCCATGACGGAATAAATGTCATGTTTCTAAAGGATCGTGTCATGGTGCATTTAATTTCCAATTTCCGCCAATTCTACAGATCCACAACAGCCTTCCTATTTTCAAAACAGAAACATCCTCAGCCAACAATCCAAGGACATTCGGAATGTTTACCCAGCCGACATTGTTTCGGCATCCCTCATTGCACAAAGCGACGACGGCGGCGGTCGTTATCCTTGATAGGGAGAGTATCAAGGTCACCTAATCGACAGAACAACCACGAAACCATCGCCATAAAAAATCATTTCCGAATGTCATCATCACGTCATCTTGCACTTAATTGCATTCCGCCAACCCATGGACATTGTTCGCATAACCGTGAATCATTAGTTCATAGAATCGGTCGGTTGTATGTATCTGTATGATGGAATGACGTAGAATGAGTGATTATTAGCAGCGCGCTAAAGAGGAGTGAATATGACAAAATTTACTCAATTCACGGAGGCAGAAAATTGTGGCACAAATCCTAATTTGTTCAAGCGCTTGGTCTCGGCTAACCCTTGCATGGGGTTGCACACGCAAAGCACACAACGTCTTTTCGGTCAATTTCGATTTTCGATATTTACTGTAAACTAAAGGATTTTATTATGTTTGTACTGAAGATTTAATTATCTGCGCGCAATATAATACGAACGACGACGACGACCCGTTCGGCGTGTTTACTCAAACCAGACAAGTTTGCCTTTGGTGGGAATTGGTCGTCCTTTGCAAATAAACCAAACGAGAGAGATATCTACGACCATAGTAAGTTATGGGATGGGTTTTCAAATTTAGGCACATATAGTCTTGAGGCATATTTCGCTTTTTACATCACAATAAACCAATCAAAGAGTTGTGTGTGCCCGTCAAATACCAGCTACCTTGTGCGGATACATTTGTTGTATGCGTATCTTTTATATCGCTGGGCTCAGGGAAGGTTGAGAAAAACCGTGGCTAAGCAGTAGACCAAAACGGAATAAATTAGCGTTGTGTTATTAATTTTATTACACTGACAAACATAATAAATCCGAGTGTTGTGCATTCGATCGGGCTGTTGTTTTTCATTTTACACAAATCGAACAAACGTTCTTCTACCTACAGTTGGTGGTTGGTAGAAGCGGAGGTATAATGAACCTACTAAAGTGAATGCGAGTTGAAGGTATGTTCATTGGACAGTTTCTTGTTTTTTGTTGTTGTTTGGAATGAGACTTAGCTCGGGCTTGTATCAACAGTGGGCATAGATTCCACCTGACAATGCACGCGAAGGTATTATTTGTTTGCCGATTAATGGAAAGGATAAACTAAAAATCGGCATCAATGTTGTGTCGGTTTCGATACTCCTATCAGTATAAGTTATATTTTCTATAATTTTCTATTATGCAACGTAGAGAGTTTTTAGAAGTTCACAGGTTAGTTAAATGGCTTTTGAGTGAAGCAATTTTTAGTATTTACCGGCAATCAATGATTTGTTTATGTATACTTATGCTGTAAAGGTTCGACAGGTGAAGAAGTAGATTTAGCAAGAAAGTGACAGAAATAATGTCCGGAATAGATTGTATATCTATCATAACAGAAATAACTACATGTGGTCTCACTCTGCTACAAAGCAAACACTACTGACATCCAGGAAATATGGTGGCGTCTCATCCGCACGTAGATCTGTAAGCTGTGGAACCCCAGAGGGGGCGTTCTTCCTCCCTTCTTTGGAAGCTGGTGGTCAATGAGCTAGTTGTTAATCTAGAAACGAACGGCTGCAAATTGATTGTTTACGCTGATGACGAGACAATATGTGCATTAGGGAAGTACCTTACTAACCTCAAAGACTGGCATTTGACACCTGCCAAACTCAGCTATCATTTGAAGTGTCATAATATTAGTTGAATGTTTCTCGTTTACGGTAATGGATCGTATTACGCGATGACTATGGTCGTCATAATCGACCGACTAAGCAAACAATCGGTAAAATTGTAAAGAAATTTGAAGAGAGTGGAAGCGTTACTGATATCATAAGTCCTCTGCATAACCGTAATACACGCTCATTCGAAAATTTTGACATTGCAAGTGCATGTGTGATGATATGAATTTATCGATTTCCCGGCGTTCGCAGCAATTAATCGTGTCGTAAACGTTTTTTTTTTTAACCAGTGATTGAAGATTATGAATTGGACGTTATGTGGTTTCAACAAGATTGAGCAAGTAGCCGAATAATTCGACTTATTATGGCATTATTCCGTGAGAAGTTTGGTGGTTGCGTAATTTCACGTTTTTTGCTACTTCAATAGGCCACCAAGATAATACGATTTCACGCCGTATGGCTGAGATACAGCCCGAAATTCGCGAAAACGTGGTTTAAATGCGAATCTGCCCGACGCGGCCATTTGAATGATATTGTATTTCACACTTAATGGCAACATCCAAACTTTAAAATGAAATAAAAATAAAATTCATCTTGTATTTAGATTTACTTTCGAAACTGAAAATGAATTACCCTATATATAACGAAATGGTGTTTCAAATATAAAAATTCTCAAGTTCGTAGAATCCGCCCAGGTACTTGAGTCAGTCAAGTAGAGACTAACTGGTTATGAATTTGAACTGGATAATCAATATTTTAGAACGGGTTAAAAATGCCACCATAGCCTTACACACATGTCAAAGTACCCTACAAATTCCTTGCAAACAGACCTCAGCTTGTGCAGCAGATTCAGCATCTTCAGTGACAAGCAAGTGGTGATCAAATCCTATGGATCCATCTCATTCACCTCAAAATCAGCCCATGAATGCCGACTATCTCTTAATGAGATGGCAGAGGACTTACGATTCACCTAATTTAAATGTAGGGTCAAAGAAATATCCAAGGAAATTGGAAAGCGAATGAGCTTGCCATACTTCGCAATAGCCTTGATGTTCTACCGCCCGGCCCGTAGAAATGTTAGGCTTGTTCCTTGCTACATGTCAATCATCAAGTAAACTGTATATGATTAAGAAAGCAAACCACAGATGGATAAAAAGCACAACGTATCTAATATCAAGACAAACAGAAACAGTATATCTGCTTGATAATACTGAACTCATCAGACGTTAGTACCCAGGAAACTGGGTAGGCCATTAGGCCTACATGCAAAAGAAAACTCCAATAGGAGACTACTTCGTTGAAGATCTAGGTGACCTGGCTATTGTCAGAAACCTCCTCCGTTCTTCAAATCGTACTCGGTGATTACAATACCAAATTAAAAAAAAAGTTTGTCCTTCAATACACACTTTACAAAAACCACACCTTGCAACAGGTATAATGCCACAATAATGCGCCATTGATATTTTAATTTTGACTAATGAAACGAGTTTCGTCAGCGAGTGCTAATAGTTGCTGAAGAGACTTATGGAAGTCACTGTACCTGGTTAAATATAATTGAAACGGGACGCGGGAGGTATTTTTAAAGTTCGAACATTCCAAAGGCTCTTGTTGCATAGTACTTTGTTTGCTTGATTACTAAGTTCTAGGTCCCTCGCTTCCCGAAACTAAACAGCTTTCTTCCTTACTTTCAATAATCCTCTCGAATGCTGTTGCAATCATACATACCGACTATGCCCTGCAGATCCATGGACTCTTCTGTTTTCTCTATTTCGATTTGCGGAAATAAATTTATACTTCAGTTGAATTAAAATAGATTTTCATTCCCAATTGTGAAACAATAAATGCCAATATTAATTTTGAGTCACACCTTAACGTCACGTTTTTTTAGCCAACTTAATTTGTCATTTCTATTCGTCAGTGTTTGACGAATTCAATTAATAAAGCCCTTAACGAAAATTGGCGTTCAAATCTAAATGCATTTCGTGCCCTTCGTGATTTTCTTGGTCAGCATAATCGATGAAATGCTTCAACAATCGGGAAAACTGTGCTCAAATTTCAGCAAACCTGGTCTGTAGGAAATGTGCAAATACCCGTGAATGCTCGCCCAGTTTGTTCTGCGGAAAACATTGCGTTGTTGTTTGTGATAGTGTTGCAGAAGAGCCGTCAACCTTGACTGGTCGTCGTGACAAACAATTGAACATCTCACGAACATCCCTAATGATTTTTTGAACAGACAGAATTGAATGGTGACTTTACAAGGAAGCATCCGCAAAGAGTGACTGTTTGGTGCGGTTTTCGGGCTGGCGGAGTCGTCGTTACTGTGAATGGTGCTCGCTATCGCGAGATGATAACGGACTTCTTCTGACCAGAATTTGAGGATATGGACCTGGACGATATGTACTTCCAACAGTATGGTGACACTTTCCACACATCAAAGGAAACAATGGGTCGTATGCAAAAAGCATTCGCTCAGACTCAGTAGACCGAGATATGAGCTCCGTCTCCGAGCTTAAGCGCTTGCAATAAGCTAAAGCTCAGATTGGTATGCAAACCCTTTGTGTCATTCTTTGTATTGATTAAAATTGCAAAGATGAGTTCACTGAGTGAGTGTAGTGCAGAAGATATGACACTAAAACGTGATGAAAATAACTTTTGCTGCATTTTGTGTGGAAATTCTTGACATGCATTGTAGGAAAGGAAAGCTGCGTTCTAACTGACACAAAATGCGTTCAATAATTATATTTGGTCAGTGCACTGCTATAATTTCCTTCTACAACAGTTGATAATCTTGGAAATGGAGTCATTATAAAAGTAGTGATTGCATAACCCTCATCAGAAAGTAATTGATTATCCAATCTACTTGAACCGCATTAAATCTATAAAGATTTTTGACATCCATATTTTCCACCGAAGCACCAAGAAAGTTTAAATACGCAGCCAATAGGACTACCAAAACCAAAAATGTGTGGTGTTAACTTTTAATGAACTTCGCCTAATTGTTCCAAGACATTCCAAGGCATACCCCAAGGAAGCGTCCCTGGACCACTCTTGTACCTGCGATTTACAAGTGAAATCCCACAAACAAACGATATAATAGTTGCCACGTTTGCTGACGATACAGCGATACTAGCAGTTGCCACAACAATAGAGGAAACAAATATGAAATTACAAAACGCTCTTAACGACGTTAATGAATGGACAAAATCCTGGCGGATCCTGGCGGATTCATGTAGATTTTTCCTATAAACGGACAAACAGTTTGCATGTATTTCTCAAAACAGTTCGAGTCCCTTTTGCAAATGAAGCGAAATATCTCGGAATGAGACGCGATGCAAAACTAAAATGGAAGTCGCATGTAAAAAAGGAATGTGAAGAACTTAAAAATAAATACAGAGAGGAAAATATTCGAAGCCTAACCTTGATAACAAGCTGCTATTATACAAGCATGTGCTAAAGCCGGTCTGGGCATATGGTATACAACCGGTGAAACGAATCTACGAATTCTACAAACTTTTGAAAATAAAATGTTAAGATCATTTGTCCTCAACGGTCCTCCAAATTCTTGACGAAACAAATTTATTGTGGCGTCTTCAATGAACTAAGCCCTTAGATTTGGCCCGATAATAAAAATATCGCACTATAAATTGCCAATGAAGCAGGAACTCTCAAACGAAAGTTACCTGCCAAACGTTCATAACTCGTGATAGACAAATTTCTAGATAAGTCGCATTCAGTTGCAATACAAATACAAAAAGGGTTGTGGTCTTATGAATATTTTCATCAATCCCATGAAAAAAAAAATTCCAACACATACGAGAAGTTAAATTATAATATCTGTCCTATCGGTTTAGCAAAGGCTCAGCCTCTTTTATCGGTCCAATTTTATTTTTGAATACGAAGACTAGCTAAAGCTGTTTAAAGTGAGACTTGAGTCTGAGCGAATGCTTTTAGCATACGACCCAATGGTTCTTTTGCGCGAGAAATTCAATGGCCGTGTTATCTCACGCTGTGGCGATGATAATTGTTCGCCACTATAGTGCGTTTGATACCGTAAAACGTCATGCTTTGGGAATATTTCAAAGAAAAAAAATACGACAAGAACAAATTAAAGAGATGTCCATATCCTATTAATTCGGCTAGTAAAACCAAAATCATTTGAAACACTTGAAAATACCCAAGACCAAAATTCTGGATTCGCCATGTTTTTTCATCCCAGATGTCCGTAAATGGATTAAAAGCTTGCCAGGTCTTCAATTTGGGATATTTTACTGATGCACATTAGTTATAAATTACTGTAAAGGGAAAATGGTGTATTGCAACCACGCAACGTATAATAAACAATCACGAAACATGTTATACGATGTAGTTATAGTATACAGAATTTCGTAGAACATTCGTGTTGTTCAGCTTTGGTATAAGTCCCTGCATTTCAGAAGATAGGCTCAAAGGTAAAATGATCTGCATTAAAAGCGTAGCGATTAGTGCTGCTGAATTGTCGAATATGGGCAGAATGCAACTAGTGATTTCAGTCGTATATTGATTGTTAAAATAGCGATAAATGCAAGTTGGAAAGAGACATACCTACAGCGTTCGACCGAAACTTTAAGGTTCGCTATTCCTATATCTCGAATACGTTTTGTTTTCCAATGCTTTTAAATTTGAGCCAGAAGGTTGCTTTCAGTTCTTTTGACGTGTTGTAAGCCCCTTAAGATTTTATCAAAAACGTCAAAAATTCATTCAAGTTTTAAATTTGTATCTTAAGATTTTGTCCAAAATGTCAAAAGATCATTCGAACTTTAACTTTGCATCTTGATAAAATTAACGATCAATATTCGGTGTCGCAACTTTAAGATCGCATTCTCCAGACAGTCTACACATGTTGTAGTTGATAAATTCGCGTCAAGCTTCAAATTTGTATCTTGATAAAGTCAACGAGCAATGTTACGTTTCTTAACTTAAAAATCGCTTACTCTAGACAGTCTGCACGTACTCTATTTGATAAATTCGAGTCAACATATTCACAATATAATGTTCCTATCTGGTATAGACACCGGTCGAATTACTGAAAATAACGCAGGCGCAATTGCTTCGGTGGAAAATTAGCAAATTCATTCCATTCCAAGCCATTCAAAGGAATTGGGGATCTCTCATTCCACATTATGAATAACTTTGCTTGTTGACATTGGACTACGCACTAACAAAATAAAATGTTTTCAAGGACTAAAGCCTCTTTATCACTTGATGAGCCGAAACTTTTCCCATTGGGCTCTTCAAAAGCTTATAGGAAATACTGAATTTCATCGATAAATCATCTCCAGCGACTAAGGCTTGATAAGCTAAATTGAATTTCACCCTGTTGGGGTTTTGTCCATTTCATAATTGTGTCAACCGCGGAATTTAAAAAAAACTTACCAATTTTTAGAGTCTACGTACTGAATACAAGTACGCAAACATATAAAAGTGCTCTCATCAACAAATAAATAAATTTGACTTAAAGTTGCTGATAATTTGCAGATAATTTATAAAAATAAGAAGATTTAGAGAAGAAACAGTGCCATTCGGAACACCATCATTTGACTTGCGGACTTCAAACAGGCCATAACAACTTGAATTGAGTTTCGTGAGACAGTTTCTAATCCATAAAAGAAGTTCCTCATCAATTCCAAATGCACACATTTTTGACAAATTGTTACCAGCCTGTAAAATGGCTTTAAAATAATTAAGTTGCATATTAAAGCAAATACATACTCCACTTAGTAGTTATACGATTGGTAACAATTGCCATTCATTCATCCATAAAAAATTAACAAACAAGCACGTTACCATGTTTGGACCATCCCAATTTAAAATTAAGTACAAGTATACACCTGCAAAAAAAACCTCAAAAGGCATTATACCATTCAAATCTATAGAGTTTAATATTACATTAACTGTTTATTTTTTAATTCACTTAATTTTAATTTTTTTTTTCTTGCATTTTATTTTTGTTGTTGTTGTCATCCCATATTCTATGGATTCACTATTTACTGTATGCAAGAGGCATTAAATTTCCATCTCACAAAATGCAATTATTCTAGGACCTCTTCTGGAGAGCTAATAAGACAACTTATGTGAAGATCAATGGAGTGGTTAAGTTAAGATGTTTTCCTTTGGAATATTGATTTCATTTTTCTTTGTTTGTTTTGAATGGAACCCTTGATGAATTCCATAAACCCTCTATTCTTGAGGAGTTTTCAAGAGGCTTACAATGTTTTTGAAAAACTCTACATATGCACTCATCCAAAGGAAGCGACAGCGGCTGCAATGTTTGACTACAGCAGGTCATAATAGACACGAGTTATCAATTATCATATATTTTCAGGTGAATTGTGTGTTTTTTGAGTGTGTGACTTTTTGAGATGAGAGAAAAATGTTTTCAAAAATTAAAAAAACGGTGAGCTTAGCATAAAATCGTTTAGATACAGGGTTTAAATAAAGGGTAATTTTTTTAGAGTTTGATTTTTAAAATGGCAACACTGTTTCTACGGATTTTCAATTTAAAGTTCGAAGTTGATTTGCGGTTAGTACGTTTTGTCATTTTACAATTTATTACCGCCATTGAAAACTTAATTTGAAAACCTTGGCATGGTTCGCTAAACTTTTCGTGCGCTACGTGCATTTTATGGTCGACATAATCGTCCATCTGAGCAAGTTTTTAGGAACACGATGAATCGTTTTCATACCACGTATATTCTATTATACGCATCCCGAACGAGTCGAGTCGCCATAGTGTACAGCAATTGAAGCTATGCCCATCCATTTTGTGTGAAGATTTTACTTATTATATCAAGCTTGTAGAAAAGTTCAAAACGTGTGACCGCAATAATGTCGAATGTTCGAAAATATTATTCAGCTTGGTCCTGATCTTTAACGCAAACATTTTGTTCAGCGATTGGTGACATTTTCAGGTCAATAGATATATAAACTAGCAAAATTGCCGAATTTGGTTTGAGGGAAATCCAGAACCATTTGTCGAGACCATCTTACAACTATTAAAACTCACTGTTTGGTGTGCTTTATGGCGGTGCTGGCCATAATGTTGCCATCAATAGATAGGCAAAGAGGAAGTGAAGAAAACCGACTTTTCAGCAAAAAATCGATTTATAGATGGTGGGTATCGATTTGGACTTCTTGGGGTTTTTTCAGGACCTGCCGAAGTGGGAAAATTTGATCGGTTGTGGACATTCCTGACCTAAAACCGCAATGTTAAGGGCCGATCGGTTGTTGGTAAATGGTTTCAAACGTTCGAATATTACGGCTCTTGTAGGCGATCCTCTGTAGTTGGCGCAGTTCAGCTGGTCTCTTTTTTTGTGGATCGCGCAAATGTAGCTGAGGTTCCAGTCTTCAGTCATACTTTCATCCTAACAGATTTGGCTTATGAGTTGGTAGATGTTACTTACCAAATCATCTCCGCCGGATTTATAAAGCTCAGCAGGAAACCCTTTATTTCCGGCCGCCTTATTAAGCTTGAGTTTAGATATTGCTATTCTCACATTACTTAGCTTTGGTGGTTGGCAGTTTTCGCTTTCGTTGCCAATATTGAATGGTTCGTTTTGCCTGGAAGCGGAATTTTGTTCATCATCACCGTTTAACAGTCTGAAGAAGAAGTTTTACAATATCATCTACTGTGTCTCAACTACGATATTTCCTTGTTCATCTCGACAGGATTCTGTTCGAGCCCTGTATCCTTGGCTTTGACGTTTTACACTTTGGAAAACTTGCGAGCATTGTTCTTGGAGTGGTACCTCTCTATATACTCGATCACCCGCTTTTCTTGCTTGTTTTTCTTCTTTCTGAAAATCCGTTTTTTTTCCCTTCTTGTTTGCATATAGAACTCAATGACAGCTCTAGTCTTCACCTGCAGCTTAGCCGTGTAGGCCTCGTTCTTGGCTGCAAGCAGCTGTCGGAATTCCTCATCAAACCAAGGACTTCTTGCTGGTGGACGCAAGATACCTAGCAAATCAGTGAAAATTCGATGCTGGTGGTATCGTGATAATCGAGAGAGTAATGGTTTTGGCGGTCTCTTGCGATTGCAGTCATTCGGCATTAATTTTTTTCATAGTATTTCTGAATTGTTGTGGATATTCGCATTCTTACCTTGACTCCAACAAGGTAGTGGTCCGAGTCAATGTTAGCTCCATGCAATGTTCGGACATCCAAAATGCTGGATGCGTGCCTCTTCTCTATCGCAATGTGATCAATTTGGTTAACCATTCGTTGATCTGGAGACCGCCATGTCTCCTAACGGATATCGAGGTGAGGAAACCGTGTGCTGGCTATAGTGGCATTTCGTTCCGTAACGAAGTCAATTAGCCTAAGTCCGTTAATAGACGTGTTGTCGTGTACGCTATATTTTTCGACAATACTGCTAAAGATGAATTGTCTTACTACCTTTGCTTTAAAATCTCCCAGTGCGATTTTAACATCGCTCATCATTTTCGTCAAGGACCTTTTCTTCCCTTGATGCGTGAGAGCATATAAGGCATTTGTTAGTGATTTTGGCCTTGATGCGGATTGTTACAATGCGTTCGCTAAGGTCTTGAAAACATAAGACTTCTTGCCTAAGTTTGGCACTAATAAATCCACATCCAAATAGTGCCTGACTAACCCTTGAAATTCCTAGACAATCTGTTGTCCGAATATGTCCAAGCAGCTTGTCTAGGTTCGCCTGGGACAGCAGACCGGGTATTCATTCCATACCATTCTGACCTGGCTGTTTATATTGTTGCTGTTAAGCCAGTCAAATCCGGTTGGATAAGACCAATGCCCGATCGATGGTTACCACTTTGAGGTTAAGAATTAGCACTTGATGTGTAGTCAGAGATACAACCACTGGACATTACGAAGTTAAAGCCATTCAGAGTCTACCCTCGTTCTACAATACCCAACCATCTTCAAAGCCACATACGACAGCATTTATAGAGACGAGTTATACAGAGCCATGTGTAGTTTTGGTCTTTGCAGGATGTCGATGGTGAATTGTCTCTGCACAGTGCACCGTAAGGCGGTGCACTGTCATGTGACTTTTTAATTTGATTCTTGAGATGATTGTCCAAGAAGCACAATCTTCCAAAAATCTGTGCACCACCTAGCAGATGGCGACGAAATTGACACCATTGTGACGTGATGTGATAGCCACGTTTGCTAAAAATAGAGAAAGAAAAGTGGACTAAGGAGTAAATGAGGGTAAAACTATGTATTCCATTCAGCAATTCAGTAGTAAAGCCCTCACACGAATTACTAAGTATATCCTATTTAAGACCCTGATAATCGCAGTCCTGCTCTAACGCGGCGCTGTATAATGGGCCGTATCAAAAGTTTATGAAGAAATCTTTGGTCAATTTAAGAGGAAAATTCTTCGAAAAATCCTCAGTCCTGTTTGCGTTAATCGGCTTTTAAGACGAAGATTCAACGAACTATACGAGCTGTACAGCGAGATGCTTTTTTTCAAAAAATTGGAGGTTTAAGATTGCAAGGATATATAGAACTAATATACAAAAATACTCCGGTTCGCATAGTCTTCGATTTCCAGCGATACATCGAACGCAGTAGAGAAAGACCTCACCTTATGTAGCGCGTACAAGCAGAAACTGACCTCAACCAACTTGATGTGCACAACTGGAGGCCGCTAGCTAAAAACCGGGCTAATTGAAGAGGCATGTTGGTGGAGGCCCAGGTTCATACCGGACTGTAGGGCCACTTAATTAAAGTAAGTATCCAGTTGCTGGCTTTAATTCTTGCACCAGTTGGATCTCATATGGATGTAGGCCAAGATCTTTCCTCAAAGTTGTCCAAGTTGTGAATGGGCAGGGACCAAATTGCTGAGAATGGTGCGTCGGATTGATAAATTCGGGTGGCGATGGACCGTGCCTACAGAAGAGGCACGGTCCGTGCTCGATTTGGATGAATATTATGAAAAAGAGTAAATGTATTAGCTGCTCATATGGAAGCACTATAAACTCAATTTTTGCGCACAGAGCTCAAATTTCGGGAATGCATTTTCAAGATTAATAAACTTTGTTCTGGTGTAAGTATTTCCATGGTGCTTAGCCAAGGTAACCTGAAAAAAGCATCACTTTTTATAAGTGTGACAGCAAGTTTGACAGTTATCCCAATCGGAAATTCTATACCAGTAAAATCACAATCACAATCACAACTTTTCATGTATCATTTTTTTGCTATATGAAAAAAACAGTCATCACATTTTGCATTGCAATACAAAAAAATGCACTTATTGTGTTCTGCTTTCTAAAGCACTTAGGTATACTCATAAAGACTGTTTCATTCATTAATATGGATAACTTTATATGAATTCTTCTAAACACATTCCATGTGTATACGTTTTTATTGAGCACATCTATGACAGCTACCTTTAGGATATTTTACTCCATTGTTATGAGAAGCTGTTGAGTTGGTTCGTTGAAAGTCCACACTTATTATTTCGAAATATTATCACACAGTCTACAATACAACTACAAAGCCAGCGCCAGTCTCGTGGCGCGACTAACAATAACCAAATAATTTTACCTTTTTAATGGTTTCGAGAAAGCTATTTCGGGATGATAAGGATGCCGAGTTGGATTTGAAATTATACATACTTTTATGGGTGCACAGCACTTAAACTGTTTCGACATAAATTATTTAAAAAGATTGTGGACTTATAGACCAAAATTGTCACAACCAGATAAAATGGCAGGGAAGCTTGGAAGCTTTTTTTTTGGAGTTTATAAAATGGCTTCATGCCGATATTTTGCAAAATCGGACAATCTGTATTAAACCAGATTCTGTAGGTATTTCATCCTGCGCAGAAGTTTCGATTATCAACTTTTGCTGATAAGGGGTGGTCATGGAGTACATTTCTATATATTTGGTCTTCTTTATATTGTATTGTCTGTATTCATAATTATAAGCTTGTTCACTTGTTCGCTTGTTATCGCTTCACAACCATTGTGCGTGTGTACTTCTTACATTATGGAGGGACCTCCTGTTTTATGGCTAATTTGAGAATGGCTAATTTGAGATAAGCTTTTCTTGACAATTGATACTACTCTGATGATTTGTCAGATCATCACGAGAAGAAGGCCATCGCTCCGCTGAGCTCGATAACCCTTCATTCCTGTAAAATATCGAGACTTTTTTTTTTTTGAGTGATCAATTTTATTTTTTGAAAGCTATCGGGTATCTATGCTATTAGATAAGGAAACGCAGCAAGGTGATCCTAATATGGATAGCACTTTCACCTTTTTATTTCCTATGAATAATACTATGTGTCTGCATCGAAATTGTTTTTATCTACTCCGTCCAATCAAACTATATACTCCGAAGAAAAATTGTTAGTCTAAGCTATCCAACTCTCAGCTTTAGAGTTTTCTTTTGGCAAACTTTTTATAATATTCGGACCACTTTATTATTATTTATGTGACGGAGGAGGAAGACGAGCACATCGGTAACTTACTCTATTGCAAAATAACAAATCAAACTATTTTTTTACAATTCTGTTGAATTTAAAACATCTCAAGTGTAGAAATACATATTTGCACCTTAAGTCACTGCTTAAATTTACACTATAAAGATTTAAGATCTACGCATTAAATATTTAAAATTGACACGTTTATAAAAATATGCAATTAAATTAGGCAACTTGTTTTCTCGCTTTTTTATCGTAAAATTACACGATTTTTTTTTTAGAGTACCGCATTGCAGCTTAGATTTCGCAAGACCATAATAAATAGGGGTTAGCACTTTCGTGGATCAAAAATGGTTTAATAAAACAAAATTTACGTGTAACCAACATCATGTAGATTGATGTCAATGCCTAAGAACTTAAAATGTTGAGCTGATTAAATGTTGAAACAATTTTTGGTCCATTATACCTACATTATTGACAAAGTTACCTCTACCACATTTATGATTAGATAAAGAAACCCGTTTGTAATCGCATGCGTGAAACCACAGGTTATAATCGTAAAGACTATTACCAGTTGTCTTGAAAGACATAAACTTAGTTTTCTCACTAATGATCAACTTGTGGACAGTAAAGCACAACCTTAACATTTCAAGATCGTTTTCCATCCTTGTGATGCATTTAAAAATACTCCTTCCCTCATAAGTAAATGCTATATCGTCTGCAATGCAGTTGAAATACCATTTACATTGAGTTTGACGAGGGAGTTTATGTAAATTAGGAAAAACTAAGTGCCAAGTACAGAACCCTGACGAACTAAATTTTTCAGAAATCGTACTCACTCAAGAAACCACCTACATTAACTCTCTGTTTCCTCTATTTTAAAAACGATTGGAGCCATTTAAAATGTTACTTGGAAAACCAGCATTATAAAGTTTGTTAAGTAGCAAAAATATAATCGAATGCTTTTGTCATGCCTATTCATATAAAATATTTCTCATTACTGGGTACCATCTAGCAGACCTGGCACTGACATCGAATTTGCACTTGCATTGAAAATGTAAATACTACTGAAAGTTCTCTTGCGCTAGCATTGAAAATCTAATAAGAATTCACTTGCACCAGCATTGAAAAGTCCCATGTTAATAAAATTTATTTTGAATAAACATTACAAAAGACATGGGAAGATGAAAGCTTTCTGGATAAGAAGAAGAAGGAAGTGATCGATAAACTTCCTAAAAAAGGTTAATTTAATGCGTTGCGAAACCTGCTGAGGTAGCTGAGTGTTACCTTCTGTGGTTAAGGCGGTAGCTACAATTGTACTGGAGCGAATCAAGGAATAAGGAGTGTAATGTAATTGAAATTCTAGTAGCACTGAACTAATACAAGTGAAATGTCAGTTGCACCGAAATTTTCACTGCCAAGTGACATTTCAGGAGTATTAAAATCTCACTGCTAGTGCAAGTATCAATTCAATAGCATCGAATGTGCTACTGCAATCGTACTTTCACTAAAATCGGCTTAGATTGTTTTAGTGCATTGAAAAATGTAGTAACAAATTAGTGCACTATGTCTGCGGTCTAGCAAATCGATCTAGTAGTATCAATTATCATTAAAAACTCATTTCAACTCAGCGGTTCAGATTCGACACAAAAGTTATAGATACCACCGTTGAACATTGCAAAAAGTTTAGCGCCAGGATTCTATCAACCCATATGTACTCAATACTTTTGTTTTATCATATTTCGTAAAAAAATCATTTTATTGTAAATAAAAGGGTCCAGATCCTCCACACAATATTTTTTCCTTGTAATATCCTGTTATGCTATATCTATCCTCCGATGATCTACTTCTGTCAGATGCTAAATACAAGTCTTTAAGAAACATGTTAGTTAAAAAATCATCAAAATAAGGTCTTCTTCCTTTTTTTTCTATTTTACGCGATTAGATATTAGCCTTGAATACTCATACTTGAATACTTCCTGGGACCGCGAAACATGCACTCGACTTAATGAAATCTATATCCAAAGATGAAAGATCCGACTTATAAATAATTCTTACCTTATTTCTCATTTGCAGTATACAGTGCGGTTCACATGGTTAGCCGCACCATTTTTCTCTCAATAAATTGCAGTTTTTCTGTTTGTTTTTTTCATGAACTACCAAACAATGCATTTATTGGAAAGGTTATTAAATTCTCTTCGAAAAAAAAATAAACTCAAGGTTAGTGAGAGACACTTAACGGTTGTTTTGATCTCTTTCTTCCCACTAGTGCAAAAAAAGCTCAAAAAGCTCGGTTCACTTGGTTAGACGCACCTATTAAAAGTTTGAAAAAGAAGAAGTTGATCGATTGCCATCATTTTTTTTTGCTTTTTTATTATTATTTTAATTATTTTGCACAATTCCAATACTTTGTACAACTTCCGCGACTTGAAATGACATCAAAAATTCTACTTTTAAGCGATTCATACAATACTTGTAAATAGTCTAATGAAATCTGAGACCAAGCTTCTTTAATTGCTGCAATAAGCTCCTCACAGCTTTCATACTGCTTGCCTCATCCATTAATTTGACGGGTCAGCTATCCCCAAAGGTTTTCAATAATGTTTAGATCAGGTGAGTATGGTGGCCACGGCAACAATTCCACATTTTCTCTAGCGAGAAATGCTTTTACAACGTGCGCGTTGTGGATCGGAGCATTATCTTGTTGTAAGATCCACTGGTTTGGTTCAAAAAGCTCTCTTATGGCTGGAAAAGCTGTTTGCAAAAGAGCTTTATAAGACATTCCTG
The DNA here is from genome assembly GCA_949824845.1 of Rhingia rostrata. Lineage (NCBI taxonomy): Eukaryota > Metazoa > Arthropoda > Insecta > Diptera > Syrphidae > Rhingia > Rhingia rostrata. Next base: position 58,702,780 of record OX463755.1, read on the forward strand.
TCATTTTGTGAGACACAAAAACCAACTCTAAGGCACCATAGTATGAAATTACCCCCCATACCATTACTCCTCCTTTCTTGGAATGGTTGTGAGTCAAAAAGCATTCGTCTTTGCGGATATCATGAAAATAAAAATTATACCCATCAGGACCATCTAGGTGGAACTTTTTCTCATCAGAAAACACGACAGTTCTCCAATTTGAAACACTCCCAACCTGAGTATCCCATGCCATATGAAGACGTGCGAATTCCAACCGAAGTTCCTTCCTTGCAGCGTTTAGTGGTGGTTTTTTTTTGTAACTTTTTGAATTTCAAGTGTGGAGCACCTAAAATAGCTCGACGAACCGTTGATTTGTTGGCACTTACCCCCGCTAATTGTCTGATTTTCATCGTGGAGTGTGCTGAATTTGAGGCAATTCTTATTATCTTTCGCTTCTCGTGCGGTGTTAAGGCTGTTTTTGTCCTTCCTTTGTTATTTTTTCCATAGGTAGCAGGGTTTGATAAAAAATTTCGAACTGCTTTATCACTTCTTCCTATTTTGCTTGCAATTTTCCGCATAGAAAAACCTTCTGAGTGGTAGGCCTCAATTTTTGCATTTTCCGCCACCGTGAACATTTTTTTTTTACCCATATTCACTTTAAACACTCGGAAAAACTTTAATAACGTTTACTCATTAACAAAATTTAATTTGCATTACCCAGCATTAAGAAATAACTGTATAAATTCGTGCGTCTAACCAAGTGAACCGATTTTTTGAGCTTTTTTTGCACTAGTGGGAAGAAAGAGATCAAAACAACCGTTAAGTGTCTCTCACTAATCTTGAATTTATTTTTTTTTCGAAGAGAATTGAATAACCTTTCCAATAAATGCATTGTTTGGTAGTTCATGAAATAAAACAAACAGAAAAACTGCAATTTATTGAGAGAAAAATGGTGCGGCTAACCATGTGAACCGCACTGTATGCAGAAGATGTTAGCGTGATTAAGGCAATGAGAACAATAGTGGGGAAATCCACATTTTCTCAATTTTGAATTTATTTCACAATCATGACGAATACAAATATTTTATTCGATGCGGAAGTGGTGTTAAACTTTTCGTTTTTAAGTTATTGTTTAAAAAATAAATCAACTAAAAAGGGTTAAATTGTTTGTAAAATATTTAAACACGAACATGCCAATTGTTGCAGTTTAGGGTTACGCCACTATTACTCTCAGTACCTCAATTATTCCAAGACTTTAAAAATATCAACAGCCCAGGCAATTGCATTAGACATGTAGTTCAACCACCAATGACACGATTCCAATGTGATTTTTTTTGGAGAACATAAAACCAATGCACAAACTCCCAGAAGGCATATTTCTACTAATGAACCTTCAATATCCACCAATTTAAGATCAGAGATGACAAATATCTCAAAACATCTCAGGCCGCTATTTTCTTCAATAAAAAAAAATATTGTTTGAAGTACTACTATTTCTTAAAACTATATTTGGCCCACTTATATTGGCACCCAAGTATATAAATTGTAAATTTGTTTTTAAGTATCAATGTTTGTGTTATTTATGATATGATAAATTAAATTTAAACAAATAAATAAGGTTCTTACTGGGGATTCGAACTTGAGCATCATTGCAAACAATTCCACCCGCCATCCACTATAGGCATTGTTCTCTGCAACATGCTAGAGTAGCCTCAGTAACAAACTACTTAAAACGTGTTCTGTAAAACCATTGATTGAAAGACTGCTGTCAGATGTGCTGTCAGATTCTTTCATTTGTGCACTACACATTTATTTTGTATCATTTGGCAATAAGTTAGGTATAGCAATAAGCAAAATATACAAAATATAAAAAAATGGGAAATGTTTCATTTGTTTAATGTGATTATACTAAGAAATAAGTGTCTGAATATTTTTAAAAATAAAAAAAAAACAAGTCACAGCTATGTAAGCCTTAACAAGCCTTATAAATATAATGCTTCTGTATTACTTCGGCTGTAGCTCTAAAACATCTTTTCAACTGTCACATGTACACACATCCCGGGAAACTTTTTAGACGCATGATACCATTTCACCTTCTAAATATATAATATAATTATGCTGAAATTTTCCGCACAGGTACAAAAAAGCTCAATAGAAACTAGTGGTGGGTGCACGACTGGGTCGTACGCAACTTTCTCTTTCACAGCGAGTTAATTTTACGTTTTAAACAATTTGGCCCAAATACACAATAATATTTATTTCGATTAATGCTGCTAGAATAGTATGATGTCGAAATGAGATTATACGTCGTTCATGAGAATTATAATGATATCCCGTTATTGGCCAAAACTGAAAATTGCTTTTGGGGATAATTGCACCAAAACCAATTACGTGGAACTCATAAAAACAGTAATAGTAGTATACAAATTAAATTTCATTCAATTTGGCAAAATGGTTTGCGAGAAATTGACAATTTTCTTTATATGGCCTAAATGCAAAATCCTTTATGTGGATTTTCTGGAAAAAAAACTGGGTATGCAGTTTTGTTTGAATTTATATGCTTATAGGATATAAGAAGTTTAATCAAAATCGTTAAAGCCGATTTTGAGCAAATTGAGGTTATGTATGATTTTTATATGGCAGGTACCAGGAATAACATGGCTTAAAGCAAAAAAAAAAAATGCTCCAGAATTATGACCAAACAAACGCTGGCGACGAAGTTTGAAGAAAATCGGTTAAGTCGTTTAGGCTGGAGAGGCTTGTACGGACAGAGGGATCGACGAACCGACGATCCGACGAACCGACTAACCAAAGAGACGGAATTCCAAAAAACACTTTTTTGAGTTCCACTATCATCGTAATGTTAGAATCAATCAAAATCTCGAGGACGAAAATTTTCACGAAAACAATATCTTACACTTTATACCTAAGAGAAAGTTAGAAATTGCTTCTTGATATTGGAAATGTTTGCTTTATTGTTTTGTTCCTTTGTATTTCTTTTCAACATAATAAACAGATAAATCAAAATTCTTGTAAGGTCATTGCCATGTAAAAATGAAATACGCAAAATATGTAAAAAAATTAATATCTCTTTATTTAGAAAGAATTTTAAATGATTTGTACAGAGTTCTAGAAAATATTTTCAATTCCCTTCTCTATTTAAAAACCCATGATAAAACGTTTCCTTGCAGAATTCACCTTACTTTGTACTTACTTTGTAAAGATTTGTTTTTGGAGTACATTTGCAAAGTAAGGATGACAAGTTTAACCGCATTATGCAATAGTTCCTATGGCATCTACGTATATAATGTATGTTCATGTTAAAAAGATAAAACAATGTAGCTCCTTCATTCATTTAAATAATTACTTGAAAAAAAAAACAACCTCTAAAGTTATGTTAAGAATTAAAATCATAATAATGCGATTACGAAACAAAATTCTATTTATTATTACAGGAAAAGGAATTTTAAAATGTAGACACTGGCTTAGTAAATAATGCACTTCAGCAACACTTCACTAAAAAATACTTAAAATAAAACGACCCAAGTAACGCATGATAAAATAATATAATAAAAACGACTATAATGTGAGTAATTGATATTTTTGAATTTAAAAGCGAAATGTCATCTCAAAAATATTTGAAGTTATCCACTTCTTGTACAAAAACTTTTTTAATTATATATATAATATTTATTTCGCTTATAACATACAATGTGTTATCGCACAATTTACAAAAAAAATTGGTATACAGAGATTTGATGTGTATTTATAATTATATGTTTCTACTGAATAAATTGTCTTACACACATTTAAAAAAAAAATGTTACAAACAAAATCATATATTGAGGAAACAACGATAAAAAAGACCTCAAAAAACAAATGATATATATAAAAAAAGTATTAATAACTAGGTATTTATGTGGAATATATAAATCAATAAATATTAAATAAATAGTAAATAAATAAGAATTACAAGTTAACCGATGTGTTAGTGCTAACTGTCAATCGTCAATCGTTGTTTGTTGATAACTTTTAAATGTATAATAAAATTTTCTTAATCAGTCGAAATCAGTTTGTTTGTTGGTAAAAAAAAATATGAAGAGATTCCAAAAAATGGATTTTTGTAAATTGCGAATAAATTTGTCAAATCGTTCGATTTCCAGAATTTGCAACTCACCAAAAAAAATCTGCCCTGTCAATTTTTTTTGAATTCACAATAAATTGTAAATTTGTGTAATTAACAGCAAATGTGTTCATATCCACAATTAACTGTAAGTTTAAAAGCGATTGTTTTATTATTAATATTTATTTAGCAATGAAATTGATAAAGTGATCACAATTTCTTGTAGTAAAATTGACATCGCGTTGTCAATTGTGGTTGTTAGATGTACGGATATGAATTTGTGAAATATACATTTCAAAATTGTTAAATCTACCGCCACTTTTTGTTGTAAATACATTAGGCAGTAGACATTACAATAGGTACTAACGATCTGACAAAAACCAAGGCAGTCAATCTACAACATGGGTAGTTTTAACTATTTGGTGTCTCTAGACATGAGCGTAAGTCCACAGCAGGTATTTTTCAAATCCAAAACCAAAATGTAATAAGTACGAAGCTGTAGAAACGAAGTTAACATTTGGGCCTCAAGCAACATGTCTCCCCAATTAGCCCGGTCCTTAGCGTACTGCTTCCAGTTGGACACTCCAAGTTAAGGAGAGGTCATCCTCTACTGCATCTATCGTCTGGCTGGAAAACGAAGACTCTGAGAGCCGAAGTATTGGTGTCCATTCGCTCTATATGTCTAGCCACCTTAAACGTTCAATGCGGAGTTGTTTTTGACTATACATTAACGTCGCCTCTAAATTGTTTGTAATTGTTTATTTTTGGTTGTAGAATTGAAAGATGTTTATTTTCATGTTAATTTCGTATAGTTAAAACCACACATGTTCTAGATTTAACTGTATTGGTATTTATCAGATCTGCAGAAATTATTGTAATTTATACAGCCTGCCTAATGTAATTCCTACAAAAAGTGTTTGTAGATTTCACAATATTGTCATGTAGATTTTACTAATTCATATCTGATCATAACCATTATTGACAACGCAGTGTCAATTTTACAACAAAAAATTTTGCCCAATTTAACAATTTTATTGCTTAAAAGAAAGTAATCGCGGTAAAACTTACAATCAAATGTGAAAAAATGCCATTTATTGTAAATTCGACTGCTATATTTTGTAAAATTTACTGCTGAGATTTCTCCGGGTGTTCCATTTTTCGATTTAACAAAAGCAGCAAAATCTCCATTTTTTGTTGTCTTGCGATTTTGTCCATAAACAATTTGTATGAGGAGATAACATTTAATTTGTCCTAGTTTTGTTCTGGTATTTCGTTGACCCACAATTGTCTATTCAATGAGTAAATTTATAGGAAAAATAATAATTAATTTTTTAATTTAATGAAAAATTAAAACCATGTTGAAAGTTCAGAATTATTTGAGAAATCAACAATAACGTAAGGATTACCTTTATAAACAATTTAAAATCCTGTAAAAAATCTGCCACAAATTAATTTTTCTATCTCAAACAACTAGACATGATACTCTAGTTCACCTAAATACAACCATTATTTGCTCCAAATAGCTAGATATTTAGATCATTTTGTGCTCCTCTACCCATTGAAGTTGGCTGAACATACGTGCCTCCACCCTACTTTCAATAAAACCGATTTCTCATAATTCTCACAAAAGTTATCTATTTCTGAAAACGTATTGCCCTTGCATCGATTTATAGCCGCACAATCAAAAATTAATTTCAAAAACAAATCCATCAAATTCTCCACAAACTGACACAAATAATAAAAAAAAAATCAAAACCCACCGTTTTTAGGTCTATAAAATGTGCAATAACAATATCGCCTCCATCACAATTGGCGCACGTCTCAAATCCTAATCTCTCGATCCTCTCTGCATAGTGCTGCCTATTCAATAAAACTTCAAACGCCATTTGTACTGAATTCAAACACCCCTGGCAAGTGATTCACATAATACAACAAACCGCCCACTTTCAGGGTAAAAATAGAAATAAGATTCAGTTATATCCCCCATCCCAAAACACGAACACTTCCACAAGAGACAGAGATGAAGATACCACCTAACGAATGTGAGTAGGAAAGCCGACGCTTCTCAGTCCAATAAGATGATCGTTGGAAAGTATATAGCCCAGCCGAAGCACATGCAATCAGAAGACCGACTCCGAAAATGTGACTCCGAAAAGTATGTACACTTGAAAGAAACATGGAATTTCAATTGGATTTTCGTATACCACGCCTCCTCACATCGATTACGAACCGAATAAGATATTTTATCTCTTTTCTACAAGGATCAGGCACTGCTGCACAATGGATCCTTAGATGAGGAGAACAAATGTTCCCCTCGTGTATTACATTAGGTTGATGATCATGAATGATCATGCACAATTGTGTGTGTTCATGATCCGTTCTGATTGGTTGTGAGCGAACTGCACAATCAGCGAATATAGAGAAAAAATAATTGTAGGTAATAGTGGGCGCGTGTGTGAGTGCACAGGTCTATGCGAACCAACAACGTGTGAGAACAGGATAGGTCTTATTATTATATTTCTTTGGCTATGCCGCCGCTCACCTTTTAACACCAATACCACCGGCACGCAGCGCGCGAGAGCGACAGAGAATCTGTGCATGTATACTGTAGGTAGAGGTAGATCGGTAGGTCGTGTGTGCGGCGGCGGTGGCGGAAAGTGAAGTACAACAAACAGATAAATGAATTTCAGTTAAGCACAAGCACTGAACCGGGTAACAATATTGTAATTATTACCATTAGAACACATCATTTTTGTACCATCTCGGACTCGGAGTCATCTAAGTTGACCGGACCACCATATCAGTCACTCGCTCTTTCTCTCTCTCAATGTACTGTGTGTGGTGCTGCTGCTGTTGCTGTTGTGCTCTGTGAATGTGATACAGTTTCGATTGGATTTTGGGTTCGTCGGTTGGTGAACCTCGCTCAGTTTGTCGGTGTCTCATTATCACCTCTCTAAGATCAGTCGTCAGTCTGAGTTAGTCGTTGCGGTGCATCCATGAGATACGAATATAATCAATACACTCAGTGTGCGCAAAGAAGTCAATTAGTTAAACCAACTCGTGTGATCGCGTTATAAGTACCGGTGATCGATATACCTTTCACTTTCTGGATTAATTATTTTTATATTTCTCTCCGTTCGTTTGTTAAAATTTTATAACGACATCTCGATGACAACTAGCCGTACAATACAGTGATTACCATCATCATCCCATCATTGTGGAGCAAACTTATGAATATGCTAATAGTTGATCGATTTAGTGTTTGTTATTTGATCACGTTTCCGTTCGCATTATAATTTTTTTCCTCGTTCGTTCGTTTGTTAGATCAACTGATATCTCATTTATACCTGCGTCGATCGCTAACAACAACAACAAAAATCAAGTAACATCACTCTTGTGCAAAAGGGTAGTCACAACAACAAGGAGAAATAAAATACTACCACCTAAATTGAGCATTTTATTAAGTGTTAATTGATCGTGAAATTGATTTATGTAGCGTCATCGTGAGACATGAAACATATGTAAAGAAATCGGTTAAACAATTTTTGTTCCATCGTTCGGTATTATTCACTTGTCAATCAATTTGTGAGTCAGAAGGAATTTGTTCGTCGTGTGTTAGTGTGTGTCTTGAAAAAAGTGGTGTTTTTGGTTTGCGCCTGCGCGCACCCGGGTCATCAAGGAGTGAGACACAATATCGCGCCAAATAAGACATTGGTGGCGCTGTTTAAAGGAGACGAACAGTAAACAGACAAATATGGATTTATCGATGTACGTATTCATGTGCTTGATAGCATTGTCTTCAAGTTCAGAGGCGGAACCTAAACAGAAACCAGGACGCGGACGAGGATCTATGTGGTGGTAAGTCTATGTACATTTTTATGTCAATAATAATAATTGGGCTCGACCCCCCAACCCTTCAAAATTTGATATTTTATCTTAAAGGCAACCCCATTTACTTTTTAATTATGCATTCGTATGGGCACTGAGAAGTTGTATTTTCCTCTGACATTTTCAATAGATATAGTTATAGTTTTCCTTTCATATAACCCATCACCAAAAAAGGTTGTGCTATCAAAAATTGCTTGTATTAAGCGTAGACTGTTCGTTTATTTACGTTTATCAATCGAATTTTGCAATCAATATCGATTTGAGTGTCCAATTGCTCATAACTTAGTGTGAGGACTACTACCTTACCCTGGGGTTATTGTTTCAAGTTATTCTACACATCCAATATTTTTATTCTGTCAAATTTTGGCAATAAATTGTCAAATTCGGTCTGCGAAAAATGGAAAAAGTCGACACTAGGTAATAGATAATCAGGGATAATCAGGTCTGTGGAGGGCTGTCAACATTTGCCTAATGGCTTATTTATTTTATTTTTTTGTTCTAAAACCATTTTTAAACTAAGCAAACCAAATCGTTTTGCCTATCTCAGCCCCAAGAACCATTTTTCTCCAACACAGTTTTCAGTATGCTTCATGCATTTAAAATACAAATAGCAATATTGATTTCTCACAAGCGTGCATTTTCGAAGATAAAACAAGAGGATACAATTATCCTACATCAGTGTGTCTTATTTAAATATCCGTATGTTAGCGCCGCTACAGATTAGATACACTATGGCACAGTTGCCAACAGTATGGAACCACTTAATTAGTGAAATATCTTAAAGCTACACAAACCACTTGTAAGTATGTTCAAGTGCATCTAAGGCAGACACAATTTGCGATAGTACGACCACCCAATGAATGCTAATGGTACATTGCGCATTGTACTTTTTGTCTTGTTATTAAGTATTTCTAGAGTGCAAGATATCTACTTGAATCTTTTTCTGTCAAACATGTGTAAATTATGACGACAACCCTCTCAAGTGATCTCAAAAATTTGAGCTACTGAATATCGCCTACAGCGATTGTGGAAATGCCATAAGTGCAGTCAGTTGTTAAATTAATACGATTTGTCAAAAAAAAAAAAAAAACGAACGTTGTTTCAAGTATTGATAGTAAACGGTATTTGAATTTATGAGAATTTTTTAAGCATGGAATACTGAAAAATCTTTGATAGACAGTCTTTTGGGGGTATTTTTGAAACATGAGATCTTTTAAAGATTCCATTATTTTGATATATATTTCAAGTAATTCATGAAATATTTGTTCACCTACCGACGGTAATTCTCCTAGATGATCGCTTATATTTTATCAAACTTTATATACCAATGGTATTTGGCTGAAATAGGGATTTAAAAGCATTAATTGATTAAAAATTGAATGTGTATTCCGGCTTTATTGCACAAATAACCCTTGACTATTGAAGAAAATAGTTAATGATCGATTGAGCCACTTCGTCACCCACCGCCTTATTTATCCCGCTCCCACCATGAAACAATCATACAAACCATGCAACATGAAATCACGTACCAGAGTTTACATTATTTAAACACTGCAGTCTCCTAAAAAAGTGTTCAAACCTTTTCAGAACAAGGTACCAACTACGGAGAAAAAAGTGCCACCAAAAATGACAACCGTATAAGTACGTGATACAATCCTTTATGATCATTTGGTGTGACAATTTCATTGCTCATCGCACTTTTTTTCTCGTTCGTATCTGCGACTTTATATGTGTCTCTAAAATTATATCGAAAATGTTAACATTTCAGAAAAACAACACAAAATACCACAACCAATTCACGAATTCCTTAAAGACACGAAAATACCTGCAGTTACAAAAATAAAGTAAACCAAAAACTGAAACCAAGGCATCTTCGTAAAGTTTTTGCTTGCGCTTTTTACTTCTTATAGAAGATCGAGGACAAAACATAACAACAAAAAAATTGGTTCTCATCGCGTACTCGTAATGCATTTTGATGATCTTGACAAAACAGCAACACATACAAAGATGCCATGCCATACTAAAGCTTGACAGAGGTTTTCGTAACAAACTAACAAAAAAAAGTCTGAAAGTCGCATCTGATGTGATAGCATCCTTTTTGACAGGCATGTTACTGCGCGTGGTTGTATCTTTAGCGCAAAATCAAAGAACGAAAATGCGTGGCACATAGTTATGATTCAACGATGCACATTCACGTCTGTTACTATTTTTTTTTGCTTTTCCTCAATGGTAAGACTCATTGTCAAGCTAAAAGAAGGACTCACGTAGTCAGAATAACTAGTGGATAGGGATATGTGCGCTAAAACAGCATCTCGTTCACATGAAGAGGTCATAGAGATAGCGTATTTTTCCATAGTCCATACGTACGAGTAAACGATAAACAAGTGGTAGGATACGTGTTAGTGTTAAATACAGTCTTATCGTAGTTAGACAATCTATTTCTCTATTGAGTTGCAAATAGATGCGGCTGTATAGTGTATCAGAGACGTGAAATAATTTCGCATTCAATGCAGAAGCCGCGGTAACACTATCGTCATTTGTTTTTGTTTTTTTTTGTTGTAAACTAACTTAACGCACGCAATAAATATGTTCACAAAATCATGAAAGCCAACTTCACGCAATTTAGAAATGCTTAGCGAAGAGGGGAGTGACGATGGGGCATTGGGGAATGTCCGTGTTAAAGTGATTGTAAAGAGAGAACGCCAGACATAATGGACAATGCATGAGGCATGACCAGATCTAGGCGATCGACGGAATATCATTTGAAAAGCAAATATCTATTTTTTGTTTCTCTCTGCAAATTTCCAAACTAAAATACAAGTGCTAACAAATCCCTTTTCAAGTCATCAAATTCACTCCGTGTCCAATATAATAAAGTCAACTTAATTATCCATCCATATGTGAAGCACACTTTTACTAAAATTCAAACCCACAAGTCATGTTAAATGAATGGAAGTCACCGGGACAACGTAACGAGTAGACTAACTGACTATCTGGACTTAGCCCATATTGAAGGAAAAAAAGTTAAGAAAACCAATAGGTACACCACATATACTCGTATACACACACTCCTTGGTTTTGCACAACGATCGAACCCCCCACAGTCAATGAATGACATGAATCGATGGAAAAATGTTTTGATTGCCACCGCGAGGTGACATGTGCTGCATTACATTCTTTTTTTCTTCTCTGTTTTTGTATATACGAGCATATGTATTGTTGTTTTTCTCTTTTTTCTGGGTACGGATTGTATTTCAAGCCGGAATGTCTCTTTGTCGTTCGATCATTGGCAAAATAATAATAAAAAAAAAAAGGAATTGTTAATGTATGCGCAAAAAATATGGACGCCGTTGTATAATGATTTTGCAGTACTGTTAAGTGGATATACTACCGATTTGAAGACAATGCGATTGTTGATGAGTTATTAGTGGCAGTGGGTTGGATATTTGTCAAAGTGCATAAATAAAAATCGATGGGTGGTTAATGGGTGTTAATCATTATAAATCAATGCCCAATTTCAGTTCGAAAGTGTTTAATTATTGCTTGTTAGGGTGAGTATTGGTTGAGCTATTTTGCGATAGCCGATGGTGGTTGAATGGGTTAAGAAAAATGATAGCTGTTTGCTATTATAAAAATCCGATTTATCAACAAAGTTTTCGTATTCGTGTTTCGTAATTTGTAAACATCATTTCCTTTTCTAATTCATACATCCATTTTTTCTGAAAAATCTTTTTTGAGTTCAAAAATTGTTTTTTTTTACTATCCTATGTCCATTAAAACAAAAGAGTTGATGTACGAACTGAACATGTACATTTTAAAGATTTTCTCGCCAAATATTTTAATTCCGCCTGTTGGTACTCTAAAAACGCAATTCCTTTCACTAAATGTATTGTAAATTTATTTTCAAAACAAAAAATCTTGTATATACCTGCTCTTGGGATATTTTCAATTGAACGTCATGTCGTGTGTGCGCTGTTTTTATTGTGCTCTAGCTGTGTATATTTACCTGTGTTGAGTGCAACAAAACTATTACAGGTGCTATTTGGCGCTTGTCAAAATGACATATTTATACGTTTTTATATATAATAAATGTTTATATAGACAAATGCAAACAAAACCATTCTAACATTTGTGAATGAAGTATGGGTTTTCCATCCCGGTTAATTACTATTTCCGATCAGATCGATTTAACAGCTATTTTCGCTTGAATAAATGTCACATGTCACAATGTATATCCACCTTCATATGGAGATGAAAAAAAATCCCACCATATGTGAATGTTTTTCTTTTACCCATGAGAATTCTTCTTCTTCAGCATGCGTGTGTGCAGCTTGCTCAAACAATCAACCTTTTCATGACCATATAAGCGTTAAGAAAAAACATATTTATAGATGCTAATCAAAAAACCCAACACAGAACTCTCACACAAAACTCATTCCTTATATGTTTTTATTTATTTTCTTTTAGGGGTATTGCAAAAGTCGGAGAACCAAATAACATCTCACCACTAAACTCTGGAATGCTGTATGTGGATCCTGCATTTCATGCAAAATTACGTCGCAAACAACGGCGTTTAGTACGTGAAAATCCTGGTGTGTTTGCAGCTTTAGTAAAAGGTGCAAATCTTGCAATCTCCGAGTGTCAACATCAGTTTAGAAATCGTCGATGGAATTGTTCGACAACGAATTTCCTAAGGGGAAAGAATCTTTTTGGCAAAATTGTAGATCGTGGTAAGTTAATACTTTTCGTTTGTTTTCTTTTTGAATGTTGCATGTAAGTGATCCGGAAATACGGATAGATTTGTATCTATTTTGTACCCTCGTTTATTTTTTCCACGATTGTGCAACATTTTTACCTACGACATGTGTGTAATTTGAGATACATAATACGTATGCAAATTTTCATCGAGATGCTTATCGGGTGTTTATAAATATCAAGTATCACCATAGAAACTCCTCAATACCAGCTGTCATATAATTTCTGTTTAACTAATTGATGGCACTAATTTGTTTAACATTTCACTTTGTATACGTCATCGCCTTCTAATTAGTAGCTACATTGTTTGCGTTTTTTTCGTGCGGTGTATTTTTTTGTATACTAATTTACATTTTCCTATGTCAACCAACTAATCTCGCAGCATTGGAAAATTATGTAAAAATCTTCATCGACTAACTCCCGGTGGCTTTACTAAATCACAAACTTTATTTAACATTCATTCATCTAAAACGAATGGCATTCGCTCCGACTTTCGTGATTTACAAGTTCCCGGTGTAGATACGAATTCAACTGCACAACCACTTAATCGCTTGTCAATGGCTTCTTCGGTATAATTAATTAATAAGAATTAATTCACACATCGCATGTCATTAACTCAATACATAGATGTCGTCGGAAATAATTAAAACCCATTTGCCTATACTAAATAGCATGACAATATTCCACTAGCCCTATAAGCGCGGGTATACTGACATTCAAATTTAAAATTGAAATGTATAAATTTCTACCTTACGGCAAAAAAAAAAAAAAATAAATGAATTCAACAGAAAGGAGAGAAAATAAGTTGTAAACGTGCGCACACGTGGGGTGCCCTTTTATCGCTAAACCTGGCGACAGATACTGTTGTCGATCTCCATAGGGGTGCGCGCACAGTGTGCGCAGTAGATTTACCATACCAAGAGAGGAAACTGTGCGCATGAGCGCGCGCTCGCACACGCTTTAGGTTAATCAAAATTGTACCATCTTTATCATATTGGATATATATATATATATATATATATATAAACCTTCTCAGAAGATATACCATAAATACAAGAAGAAGTGAACAAAAATAAAAATAAAACGGGTTCAATGGATTCATCGTAGGTATGGTACAGGTAAATCCTTGAATGCGCTTCCAATATGAATATTGACGCAATATGAACAAATTAATGAAACAGGAAATACCAAATGTCTCCATGCATCAGTACGAACATTAATCATTCCCATATGATATACCACCTCTCATTCTTAATGGTCTTTAACGTCTTATCGCATCCGATGTGACCAATATTAAAAGGGCACAATATTGATACTCGAAGGACATCGATTAGTCTGGGATTGACTCTTGACCGGGGGTATACAGTATCATTGTTACAGTGTGCCGCTAGTAATTTGATATGTTGTCTTAGTGGATATTGTGCAGTGCTCCACGCTTTTCATCATCATCGTCGTCGTTGATGTTGTTGTCGGCCGTCTTCTAATTTGAAAGATTATCAGAATGACAAGTGATGGTAGCAGGTAGCTGCATATACTTTTGTCCTCATTTAAATTGTGTATGTCGTGCGCTTTATGCGAACAGGTTTCATCAATATTAAGGTAGGTAGTGGTATACTCGAATTTGACTTTATTTTTATAAATAAAGATATTTTCGGAAGACAATGACGATTTGTATCATACTTTGTACCTTACCGGGCAGATGCCAGCCGGATGAGATGATCTTATGTTGCTTTTTCTTTTGGGATAAATGTGTAGAATGCTATGTCATGTGAAAGATTGCCAAAGATCAGCTCTTTGCTTATATCTGGGCTAGTGAAGGATTATTTTCAAAAAGAAATAACATTTTACGATCCATTTTTAAGACCCTATCGTAGAGAAAAGAGTTGTACCTCTGTTTCAAGCGTTCTAGAACACTTTGAAGAAAATTAAATCTCAATCGGTGCACCACAGGAATACTGCTTACCCTTATTCGAAAATAGATTAAAACAACTATAAGAGCATTTGCCAAATTCTCCGCTTATCTCTTGGTGTGGAGTGTCCTTCTAATTACTTGAACATAGGCTGAATATTCTATTGGTTCTTTCTCGCAATCTCAAGAAATCTTCTTGCATTTTTCCATAACTTTACACAGTGGCAGAAACAAAATTAACATACCTACCTACCCACTTTGCGCAACAAAAAAAAAAAATCTATCCATCAAACCAAGTGTCACAAATCATCATACCTATTGATGAATAACAAAAAAATGGGATACGAATCGCCCAAAGCTGAATAACTACTCGTAATTCAAAAATTATTCACACCTACAGCTATGGCAGAGAAGAATTGAACTATGCGAACCAAGGAAAAAATGTTAAGGAATCCCTGTCTCCCTGCCACAAGAGGTGGACATTTTTTTCCAATTATTATTCACACTGAGTGAAAGATTTACTGCCCATCAACACGATGACAAGTCAATTGTTCTTCCTTCAACTATCTCAATTAACCCGAAAATACCCAGTTAAAGAAGACTACACGACTTGCCTTTTTCTCGACGTGCGATAATTATAACAATAAACTGACACTGCCCGCTGCGTACTACTTGTTCCAGCCAAATAATGCTACTTATTGGCCGAAAAGTAGCTACACATTTTTGGCCACCTACCTACCGTCTAGATCAGTGCTGTAGATGTATCCTGCTGGCATAGTCAGATATATTTACTTTTTTTCTTGTAGACATTCTATGAATAATTTTGCACGGTTTGTGAGTATCTTCTCGGGTAACATAGACACCTATGAAGATGTAGATGATTTTTTTCTAATTGGTAATACCTTAGGGCTTACACGCGATTAGACACGGAATTAGGGATACTAAAGATAGATTGTGCACGCACACCGAGAGGTATACCATTCTTGTATTGCTTATTTCTGTAGTAGATTTCCATCTCGGAGATGTTGGAATTTTCACGGTTTAACTTGGGAACAAAGTGGTGAGCAAAATTCTCTTGGACCCACCGTACGGTTTGGGCAGTTGTGAAATCCCATAATTGACATGTTAGCTATTTGCCTTTTTCTTATGGTTAGGTCATCAGTAGTTCATCATCGGTACCAAATGTGTGCAAAGAAATACACAAAAGATGGGAATTCTTCTTCTGGTGAATTTTTTTTCTCAGCTCTGATGAATGTGTGACGAATGATTACGGTGTAACGGATAGGTGGATTTTTGTGAAATTCCTTTTGGTTTTATCCAAGGTTTATTTGGTGTCCTAAATTGTTTGGTTTCGGACAATTGGCTCGATCTAACCCAATGATGGGTGAAACGAATGATTATTATATTGTGTGACAAAAGGTATGACGATAAGTGAATGGACATGGGTTCTCTTGAAATCGGATCGCCAAGAGCTATTGTTCAATACAAAGTGGTATTGCTAAAAAAAAAGTGTACAAACTCATTGTTAATCCTTTATAAAGGATGGGAGTTTTATCGAAATCGCTTCTCAAAGATACTACAAAAATGAATACTGCTCTGATTACCTTCCATTGTAGTCGAGAGTATGTTTGGTAAAGTTGAATAGCGAATTTCGCGGGTGCTGTGTATCCCTGCATTCTTTGGTGGACTTAATTGCAGACCATCAAACCCTCGCCACGCCTGCTCTTAATCACAATACCAAACGGATATCCGCTTGGTTAAATTGCTCCATCTCAATGACGGTAATCATTCCTTACAAGTAAACGATTAGATGCGCGTAATTACCCATCTCTTAGAAATCTGATATGGTATTTCTAAAGAAGTTGATTGCCAAATAGAAAGAACCGACCATTGACAAACAAAACAACAAATTGTTTGTTACCCACACCCACTTCGCATTCGCCGATCACTTTCATCGGAGTTGTAAATTCCACGTAATGATTGTGTAGATACACTCGATTGTTGTTGATATTTACCCATACGCGGATTCGGCTGAAGGGAAGTGGCGCAAGCGCACTCGAACCCGAACTCGAACTCGCCCTCTAAATTCGTGTATCGTGTTCCACATCTAGGGAGCTGGCTCGCGAGCCTTAACAATAAAAAAGTTGTGTCATACAAATACAAGAAAACCACGGGTAAGAAAAAACTATTTGCAGGTTCTTTCTCATTCATGTATCGTTAGGGCGAGGGCGTGCGTTTTGTTATCAGTATGTTTGTTTCGATTGTTTGAATTTCGGTTTTTTTTCGCGTTGATGATGGAGTTTTCCCATGAATTAGTTTTTTTTTCTTAAAGAGCAATAAAATTTTAAAAAAATACAAACAATATCGGTTTGTTGTGCAGGGTTCACCCATTATATACCTTGCGCAATTCGGTTTGGGTAGTGTAAACACACTGACTTCTTGAACGGAATTTTCTTCTTGATAAAATTATACATTTTTTAATGGTCTCTCTGAGAAAGGAAAAGAGACGAACCAAAATCATATATATCGAATTCTTGGATATAACTTTTTGTGTGCCTTGTTACTTTCGGCGCGTTTTATAGCCGCATTTTTATTTTTCATTTTTGTTTGTGTGAATGATGACAGTTCATTTGTCAGCGACCGATCATGAAAAGGAAATAAAACCGACAACGACGACGACGAATGTTTGTATTCGGTGATTTTATATTTTCTCTTTCAGTGTAGAATGTATATATGCTTTATTTTTGATGACAGATAGATGTCAAATTGCTGATCGTTGCTGGTTGGGGATATTTACATTAAATGGGAATTTCTAGGAATTATGTGCGGCAATGAATTAAGGACAATTACACGACGTTGTGATGAGAAAATTTGTTAACATGGAGTTTTCCTTTCAGTATCATTTTTTTTTGTTCGTTTTTTTTTGTAATAAAATTTGAGGGTTATCTAGTAGTCGTTTACACGTAATTAGGGCCTGTTTCAAGTGGGGGTTATTATTAGGTAAAGTTTTGTTATGTTTGCTCGGCAACAAACATACAGATAGACAGATACCTACATACTGACTACTAAAACATCAATCAAACATAGTCGCATAGATACATATTCATTTGCTATATGAATGAAGTTAAAATGTAAAAATCACTGCTTGTCACTTTTGCCACTTCTTAGATACGTATCTTTTTAGTTGGACATCATTCAGATTACTTCACTAATTAGTCATTTCTACCCGTTCATGTTGCATGTCACCTTTCATGCACTAAAACACTAATCAATTTGTCAACATTACCATATGCAAAGCCAAACAAAACAACACATCTGTCCACCAACAATGTTTTACTGCAAAACGTGTACACTATACGTCATGTTTGCCTCTCATGCATTCATTCATATATAAAATGACAAGTGCTATTATTCAAAACAACGTTGGTGGTTTTTATTTCGATTATAAAAAAAACTATTCCAACACACTCTTACATCTTGTAAAGAGGGTGTCAAACTGTCCACTAAAGCAACACTATATTTGGCGCACGATACAAAAAAAAAACCGAAATCCTTCATGGATTCTGTGATCGGCTTAAGTTGTTGTTCACCGCATTACTCTTCGGATTTTTGTTGTATCTTTAGTGGTGGATCATGGCCTCCCAACAAGATATATAAGACAGAGAGATGAAACACACTCAAAACTCTTGATGAACTGGCAACAGCATGAATATTGTTATAGGTTATGGTAGTACGATAATCTATTTCTGTTTCACAATTACTATTTTTTTTCTTCTTTTTGTTTTAATCATTCATTCCACATCTTTTAAAGTGTTGTATGCAGCATACAACATTTTATTATATAAAGCTGCGTGTGTGGTATTGGGGCATTGCTTAAGTGTTCTCTCGCGGTTGTATAATGTCAGATGAAGTAGATAACATCATCTAGATAGATTTTTTTTTCTTAAATTTATTTCTCTCGCCTTGGAATGTTGTTTTGTGTTTTTCATCTAATTGGTGGGGAAGACATTAATCTGTTTGATAAAACAAAAAAAAAATTTAACAAATTTATTAATTTTTTTTTTCCTTGTCTCATTCCAGGATGTCGTGAGACCGGATTCATTTATGCGATTACAAGTGCTGCGGTAACGCATTCAATTGCGCGCGCATGCAGTGAAGGATCAATTGAATCGTGCACTTGTGACTATAGTCACCAATCACGATCACCGCAGGCAAATCATCAAGCCGGTGCTGTTGCTGGTGTCCGTGATTGGGAATGGGGTGGTTGTTCCGATAACATTGGCTTTGGATTTAAGTTTTCCCGCGAATTCGTTGATGCTGGCGAACGTGGTCGAAATCTTAGAGAAAAAATGAACTTGCACAACAATGAAGCTGGACGAACTGTAAGTATAATCAATATTTCATAAGAATTTAATGTTCCCCTTTTTTTATCTGCAAACTCTACATTGTACCTACAATTGTAATCTAAAAAAAAAAGCATTAAGCATACGACTTTAAAGTCATTAATAACACACAAGTCAGCATTTCAACGTGTGTGGTTCACAATCCATTGATCTTACCACCATTCAATCGATATGGTTACTAACTTTCTCGTAAACTACAATAAAGAACCGGGCACTTACAAGATACATTATCTGCTCCCACCAACTATGTTATACCACATACTGTGTGCAACTACCTAGTGCTTCTCTTCTTACTCATTACTTTCATAGTGTAGATATATTTGCTGCACTTTTATTTTGTATTGCTCTCGAGTGTTTGCAATTTTATCTTCAACCAACGAAACCCCCTTAAATTTTAAATTGCACTTTACATTCGTACTGTCTGCGTCGACTTTGGTCAAACCATTCCAGTCAGTCGGTTTCAACTGAGTCGATCTCTTTCTGACGGTATAGGCACTCTCTACTCAAAAGCCAATGGACAACTTTTGTTTGTCTGTTCGTGTTTGTAGTTAGCTACCTACCGCGGAATTCATACAAAAATGAAGCAGAAATAAAATGAGATTACAAAAGAAGTAAATACTGCGCATGGATACATGCAGTAGTAGTAGAGCTACAGAGATGCCGATGATGATGATCATAATTTGATAAAAAACAAAAATCGCAGATATATTTTTTCAATGTATTTGCATAGTAACACATTTTCGAATAAGAAACCAGATGCTAATGGATGTAGAGAGAAGATTAAATTGTATCTAGAGGTATAAATTAGTACCCGTGTTCAATGTTCTTTTGATGATAGAGTACCTAGAACGGTTGCGTGCAGCATTCAATTAAAAATAGACTTTGCGTTCCAACATAAGATACATTTTTGTTTTGCTTTTCATTATGTTCTTTTGAACATTAAATTGATCGTGTTTATCGATAGACCACCATCATGAGTAGGCGTATCAATAAGCTATACGCAGCACAGATCGCGATATGAAAATGTACAACATTGTTGTTTTCCCTATTAATTTGTAGACATGTTTTGTGCAGTTGTACACCCTTTCTTGTGCCTATCTATCCTTATATTACTTCTTCTCGAATACAATTCAATTTCACTGACCTTCATTTTTTTTCTCTTTTGCAGCACGTTCAATCGGAAATGCGACAGGAATGCAAATGCCATGGAATGTCAGGCTCATGTACGGTAAAGACATGTTGGATGCGTTTGCCTAACTTCCGTGTAATTGGCGATAATCTAAAGGATCGCTTCGATGGTGCATCACGTGTTATGGTCAGCAATAGCTTACGTAGTAATAGCAACAATGCAGCTGGTCTATCAAGTGGTGGCAATAGCGGTCCCAGTGCGGTGAATAGCGGTAGCAACAATATGGCTGTCGCGGCTGTTGGTAATAGTGCGAATAGTTTACACGCCAGTAATACTGAGAATGCCGAGAATTCCCTTAAACATCATCCGAATAACTTACCGCCAAGTGGTAATAGCATATCGAGGAATTCGGTTAAATCAAGGAATCGTCTGAACAAAAAAAACAACCGGTAAGTTAAGCAAATGATTGCTTCTTGGCAGATTTTTGTTTTTTCTTTTGTCAAATCGGAATGGAAATATCATGATTACATCTTGACATGCTAGTTTATAAATCACTTTTTGACTTCTGTAATGGTTTGCCTCTTTGGCGACCAAAAATATTTACTCTTAAAATCCGCTTTAGTAATTAGCTTTTTGTTTCACAACGATATGACAATCCAAAGATGGAAAAGATACATTTAAAAAAAATCAGTTATCAAATCTAACCATTCCTTTTCTTATCTTCTCTTTACAGTTATCACTTTCAATTGAAACCACACAATCCAGAGCATAAGCCACCAGGCACAAAGGACTTAGTTTACTTGGAGCCATCACCGAGTTTCTGCGAACGCAATCTTCGCATGGGCATACAGGGGACACATGGGCGCCAATGTAATGACACATCAATTGGTGTCGATGGCTGTGATTTGATGTGTTGTGGTAGAGGATACCGTACCCATGAAGTGGTCGTCATCGAACGCTGCGCGTGTACATTCCATTGGTGCTGTGAAGTCAAGTGTAAACAGTGTCGAACGAAAAAAACGATACACACGTGTTTATAATTATTTCATGTTACATATTATTATTATTTTCTTTGTTCTGTTTCCATCATTATCATTGTTTTCTTTTTATTAAAAAAAAACTAAATTGTAATGCAAACAAGAAAGTGTCACGTTACGTGTAAAAACGAGTACCTATGTAATGTGCTTCTTTGCCTTTTTCATGTATTGCGTATGCCAGAATACATTGTCGTCCTTTTTCCATATAAGCCAACACCATCCAAGTATTGTGAGTTGATTCTCTATATTTTTTCCTTTAAATTAAATTTGTATTATTACCTTATAAGTATTTATTTAATATTATTTAACACATTTTTTCTTTTTTAATTTAAAACTTATTCCATAAAAACTCATCAGCCCAATTTGTCATAGATTTTGTATAATTATTTTTTTGCCGCTTAGCACCATTAGTTTTTCTTTTTAAGAAATTGTATATTTTTAAGTTGTCACTTGGAAACATATTTTATAAATTGTAAATTAATGCGTAAATCGTAAATACATATATGTATCCTTCTAGCAGTATTAATTAAATTTTTCTAAGGAAACCAATTATATTTTGCCCAGTTGTTAGAGTTTAATGCTTAAATTATAATCAATTATTTAGAAATTTTTTTTTGTTAAAAGTAAAATTAAGAAACCATCAATGAGCTTCACAAAGACTGAAATAATTACGTTTTTTTATAATTATATAGAAAAGAAAAAGTTAAAAATGTAAGAAACGTTTTTTTCGGTAATGAGTTATAAATTATTATTATTATTATTTTTTAATTTAATTATTTTTTGTAAATACTTTGAAGAGAAATAACGTTTTTTTTTTGTTTTCTTAAACACAGACATAGTGATTAAATGATAAAAAAAAATAAATTAAACAAAATGATAATTTAAAAATTGTAAAGAGTTGAATAATATTTATTTGCATTAGTCGAAGTAAGTGAATATAAAATTTTTGAGTGAAAATTGCATTTCACAATTTGTGTCTACATTTTGTGAGATTGTACAACATTTTTGTAAATGTATTATTGTAAAACAGAAATAGATTATAAAAAAAAAGAAAATTACAAATGAAAACAAAATTATGAAGTTATTTTTTTTTAGGACTGCAGAAGTTTTTTTGGGAAGACGATTTTTTAGGTTGTCCCTCGAAATATAAACAGCATACCGCAATAATCGCACATTATGTGTCAAAAATGTATATTATATATAAACCACAATATTTTTTATAAAAAGAAATAGGTTTTTCTGTTTATATATTAATTGCATATGCACATTCCAGTGCTGTTAGATGCGTAAACCCATTGTTTTTTTTTTGCATGCAAACAAGTATTTTGCACGACTAAAACAAATACCTACTGTCATCTATTGGGAAATGGCTGTATCAACACATCTTTAATGGACTTTGATGGATGATCTGATTCCAGGTAATTGGAAGTGTCAACATACATGTTTCTTATTCGAATTTTGTAAAAATGTGTTTGCTTAATGATTTTGGCAACACATTAACAACAGTGGTTTGCATTAGTGTGACGAACATGCATGATTCTTAAGGTAGTAATTTAATATTATATTATTACATTATTATTGCATGATTGATTGATAAGCCACTTCTTAGTACAAGTTACAAATTATAAGATATAGATGTGACCACCATGTGGTTTCAACAAGACGGTGGCACATAGCAATCATACAGCCAGAGAAACAATTCAATTACTGCATGAATTATGAGACACCCTCTATTTCGATATTGTTAATTTAGTGTTAGTGGTATTTGTCGACAATATGGCATGTTAATAATAAAATTGTTTAGAGCCCATTACACGAACGTATTTATGCAACTAAACAATGAGTCGCATGCAGAAAGATGAGCACGATATCAGATTCAGAGGTCGAATTACGACATCAGTTAAGGAGTGAGTGAAATCAATACGTTATCGAATGCTGGATTAACTACATTGGGATGGTCACAATAGTCACGTTTCAAATGCACACTGAAAATTGTTCCAATCGTACCAGCACAATTCTGCTACATTTGTGTGGTTGACATATGTCAAATGTATTGTTTGTCTGTGAATGTTATGAAAATATATTGGGGTATTTAAAAATTCTTAATTTTAAATGGATTATTGGCTGTGTTAATCATATTCCGCGTCAGAAGATGAACATTGTGAGTCCTTTGCACGAAAACGTTTAGTATTCATTCATCAAAACAAATTAAATTTTTAATTGGTACATAAGCTTATAAAAATTTTATTAAAAGGTTCAGAGGTTCACAAAAATGCATTCAATCGACACCACAAACCCAATCGCAAAAAAAATATGCTCGATCACTGATGAAAGAATACCAAAATTCGATATTCGATACTCGAATCTCGTGTGCGATCATACCAAATCAACAGTCAGTCACGTATGACTCGATAACTAATGTGGTAATTCGACCCCAGACCTAACGACCTTGAACTTACGTGTGAGATCGATCAATCGTGCAAAGTGGAACTAGGACACAGTTTCATGTGCAAAAAATAAGGGATCGTGCTCAGCGGCTCTGACTCATGGGAGTTTAGATCGAACTAAATCTATATGTTAAGGAGAGATGTTGTGTAGAAAATTAATAAATAAAAATTATAATATAAATAAAAAAATTGTATAAAGTAAAAATCATTTGTTAAAACACCACTACGTACTACAAAGTCGGTCCCAAAAAGTGTTCCGTTAACAACCGCACACTCTCTTCTCAAAACCGATAAAACCGTCGAAATTCTTCACCAGATGGATACTGAATGTGTTACATTTTCACAGTTTTATATGAACTGAGTAAAAGAACAGAGCAATCAATCCTTTTCTCATCTTTTTGCATATCAAAACGAGCTTTATATCACTTCGTGCTTTCAATTTAGGATCGATCCCAGCACTTTGATATCAAACTCGCAACATAAGATCTAACTAAGTTTTGCATAAGAACATTTTTAGAAAAGTTATTAAACAGCTTGAACTCTTCTTTTTGCATACGACCCAATGGTTGGCTCAACTGGCCAGAAATTTTCTGGTAGATTTTGAGACAGTGTACCTACCAAACATTGTTATGATCTAATTTTGATTTTTTCATATGCATTTTCACAACTCAGATGTATCAAAAAAAATAAAATATAAATATATAAAAAATCAGCCCTAGCGAAGTATCCATCGGAGCGGAAAACTCTCCAATTTTGTACTGTTTGGAAGAGTTTAGCTTCGAGGTATTCTTCCGACATTTTGCAACGCATTCCAATGAATTGCGTTGAATTGCATTCAGGTGCATTTTTCGTGCAATTTTTGACAGCTAAAATCAATTCTTTTTCCGATTTCCTACGACATAAATTCTTTGCCGAATTTATTTACGATTTCTAGTGAAGTGATTTCCTTCCGATGATACATCCCTCGAATGGAATTTGAATCTCCGACGGAGTATAATTTGCGGAAAATTGTCCGCTCCGACCGATGGCTCGCTAGGACAGCATCTTTACATTTAAAATTTAACATCAACTTGCAATTTCAAGTTTTTTGAAGTAATTAAACTTAAAATGTGATCATAGGCTAGCCACTCTTCACCACATCTGGCTACGGTCTTTTATTGACTTCACTGTAAAAATAAATACCATTTAAATATCCATAAACATATTATTACTCAGCGTTCCGATCAAATGTCAGAAGAGAATCAGATCTAAATACTCTTGGATGACATTAGGATCTTATAGAAAGCTTTATAAAGTAGCACCTTTCTTTCAGATCATAAGTCTGTTGATAATAGAGAAGAAGACTATCATCAACAGAAGGTCAGTCAAATTGCCCATTATAGACTACAGGCACTCATATAATATGTTGAAAACCCGAATATTTCGAGCATTAAACATCCCTGTTATAGCAATGTCATCATTACAGGTGGAAAGAGGTGCTTAAAGAGCAAAAAAGAAGTAAGGGATGACAATTAAAACCATTAATGCGTGCGTGTGTACTTTTTACTCAATTGCTGAACCTCCTGTTTTATGCTGAATTCGAACGGCTGAGTTGAGATAAGCTATGCTTGGCAATTGAAACTACCCGGAGGATTTGTCAAATCAAGGAAAAAAATCCGCGGCTAGGTGGAAGCAAAAATTTAATATTGTTGATAAGCGCAAACAATTCTGTACCACCGCACCCCAATGGGGCCATTTGTATGATTGAGTGGAAAAAAGTCTATAAAAATTGAGCCACTAAATCGATTTGGATGACACTTTCAGATATGCAAATGATTTAGAAAAGAAAGTACCCCAAACAATTTCCACTCACTGCCACGCCCACTAAACAAATCGTCAAAATTGATTTAATCCAAATCCACCCAAAGGTAAATGGTAAATATTGCGCTTTTTTTATGTCAAATTTGATACGCCCACTTTTTGTGCATTTTTTCCTAATAGGTACGTGCTTTGTATGGTAGCAGTCTTTTTCGTAACATGAAATCAGGGTCACCCAACTAGTTTAAATAAAATGTTCACATGTGGTAAAGGATAGAAATGAAAAAAACTATATTTCCACCCACAGAAACGCCCACACAAAAGTTTATTTAAATTTCAAATTAGGTAGATTAAAATGTTGGGTAACTAAAAAAATACATTTTTGCGGAAAATCTAATAAAATAGTTGATGAAATTGAATTTTTCGGTTCAGACTTTCGGTATTTTATCAGATACATAATGGAAAGAACCAGTGTTATTTCTTATAAATGCTATTTTAAGAACCATGGTGTAAATTGTTCATGTGACAATTGGGTAACTGTAAACATTGTTTTGTGTGATCAAGCTCTTCTACTATTTGTTAAAACCAATATTAAAATTAACGGTTTTTTATTAAAAAAATAAGTTCAGCGATTTTTTACTTAATAACTACTGATGTAATAATCAACTGGTTTTTTTATTATTTATTATTTATTATATATTATATATTTATTTATATTTATATTTTATTTTTAAAATTTATCTAATTTATGTTGTTAAAATTTAGTTTCGGTCCAGATTCTATGTCTAATTTTTCGTTAGAAACATAAATCAGCTAATCGTTATCAGCACTTTTCCATTTTTTCCATCCTTGCCCCACTGTGCGGAATCAGACAAATGAAAATAGCTATATCCTCGCTGAACCTTCGCAAGGGGCCTAACTGTGTAATCCGATTCTATAATAAAAATGTTCAAATCCGTAAAATCTGAAATCTTTTATTATTTAAGAACGTTTTAATATACAATAATCGAACAGCTCTAGTAGTGCCAAATTGGTTTCGTGTACTATCGCATATTCGGGGAATCACCTATTTTGAAAGTTAATGACAGATTTAATGGAGTCACTAAACAAAGTTTTAAATTTTTTCTTTGTAAATTAAAATTATATATAAAACCAAAAAACCGACAAATCTAAGCCTAAACGCAAAATAAAACAGCTAAATATAAGCTTACAGCGCCCACTAAGGGCCGATAAGTTAGATTAAGTAAACCAGTTATTCATAAGTTAGATTTAAGCATTTTTGTCTAGTAGTAAGTTAATATTTTAAGTAAATAAAAAATGAGTTTAAAAGTTAAAAAAAAACAGATTTAATGGATGGAATTTAGAATGGAAGAAAATAGATGTTATAAATAAATAACATATGGAAAATTTCATAAACATAGTATATGTATATGTTTTATGTACAGGGAATTATCCAAACACATCAATACAAAAGCGTCCCAAATTGTAATCCTGAAGCCAGACAAAAATCCCGAAGCCAGAAAAAAAACAAAATTTTGATGGACTAATTTTTCAAATGATTTTAATGCTGAAGGCCCACGGCAGAGTGAATGGAAAAAGTGCATACAAAGTTTCCACATCGACATATTTTTTTTATTGTATTTATGTTTTTAGATCTGCAGGAAGATAGCTTTGGGCTGGAATGAATGGGTCTTAGTTAAAACCCCAGCTATAAATCTTGTACATAGTTTGTTGTGTTTTGTGTTTGTTTTGATATCAAACTATTACATCCTAAGTTTTTCAATTAATTAAATATTTCAATGTAGTTGATGCCTAAATGATATTGGAAACAGAGGTGTGCCTTCTGCAAACACTTATATCTCTTAAAATTTTGTTTAGTAAGTACATAAAAGCTTCTTTTAAAAGTCAATAATTTAGAACAAACCTGAAATAAAGTTTTTTAATTGGATTAAAAATGTCTTTAATAAGTACTCAACAGGTT
Source organism: Rhingia rostrata (assembly GCA_949824845.1). Taxonomy (NCBI): domain Eukaryota; kingdom Metazoa; phylum Arthropoda; class Insecta; order Diptera; family Syrphidae; genus Rhingia; species Rhingia rostrata. Next base: position 58,730,228 of record OX463755.1, read on the forward strand.
AACCTTTTCTCACCGAGCTCCATCATATAACATTTTTCTCAAAATGCTTCGTTCAATATGTTGAATTCATTACGGATTTTCATCTAAATCGCAATCAAACAAAATTGCCACACTCTTCATCTTTATTTATTGTAATTTAATTCACGATATATACGGTTCAAACAGCAACTATTGTTTAGTATTTTATGTTATGTCTCGTTCAATAATCACAAATTTGTTGGACATTTAAAAATAGACTCGTAAATAAATTCTAATAGAATCAAAAATAGAATCGAATTCATTTACTAGGCCCCAGGGTACCAGTAGGGATGACCTGACGAATTAGGATGGCTAGCCAAGAAGCATGTAACAACATAATCTGGTCAGATGATGCCATTGAAGGAATATGAACACCACCTCAACCTGCCCATAGCTTTACCACGCTAAATCTTAGTCAGATAATTTTTCTTGAGCAAACCTCTTTCAACCCGATTATAACATGGCAGTTTTTTTCTGGCATAGGTAATGGGTGTATTCCGATCAGATATTTGATCCTTTATTAGGTTAACACTACACATTATATCTTGTGTAGTGTTAATCTTGTGAATCACTGACAAAGTAAAAAAATTGTTGATTTACCGCGTATAAACTCATGGTCTGGTAATAGTTTAAGGCCTGTTTGCTGATTCGGAACATAAATCTTATGCATAGCTAAGTTCCACATAAATTCTATGCGATACTTAAATGTATGTGAGTTGCACGAACAAATAGTAAGCGACCACTTTTGAATTATAACTATCTTCAAGTCGGTTTCTGCAAACGTCAAATTATTGTCAGTTTTGGTTTGTTTCTGTTCAAACGTATTTTGCGGTACATATTTTGATTTGAAAAATGTCTGGAAATAAAAAAAGAAACCCAAATTTTTCGCAAAATGAAAAAACGCTTCTGCTTCATTGTGCTTTTGATGAAAAAGAAGTCATCGAAAATAAAAAAAAACCGATGGCGCAACGTGGAGAGATAAAGAAAATGCTTGGAATCGAATTGAGAACAAATTTAACAGCCAGTCGGGATCATGCTTTAGGAACAGCGAATCGTTAAAGAGGTTTTATAACAACTACAAAGCCGAAATAAGGAAAACGAATTCGATGGTGACGGCTTTGTGGAACAACAAGAAAGCGGCAAGGTAACATCTAAATAAACTTTAGAAACTATAAACTGTTTACTATATTTACAAATCTTTTGTAGTGCGACGAGAATGAAAAATCCAACAACGACTGGAGTGATTACAAGCCCTCAATTGTAAAAAAAACAAGTTCACCCGAAGTTGAATGCCCCAGCCCACAGAGCCGAAGACATACATGTTGAGGATGAAATTTCGCCTGATACTGAATCCGGTTTTACACAACAAATAGTGATGACAAGTTCCGAACCACTGGATAATGCTCCATGGACTGCAAGACGAAGACCAGTCGCCTCTACATTGCACAGCAGCAAAATATCAGAGCAGTACTCCGAGCTTTCAAAGATTAAAATTGAACTAGCCAAACTGCAATTTGATACCTTAAAAGAAGAAGCAATACAAAAAAATATCAAAGCAATGTTGAGCATCAGTTAAAGCAAAAATCTCTGGAACTAGACATCGCAATTAAAAGTGAAGTTTTAAAAAAAATACAAAAAGAAGAGTGCACAACAAAAGATGCCCATAATCTTTTAAAAGACATTGAAATGTTTTTCAAAGAAGTTAATCGTTGACTGAAGTAAAACTAATTTTATTTTGAGTTGAATTTTTTTTTATTTCTGTTTTTGATCTAAGAAGTTTGATATAATGTTAACAATCCTGCGAAATAGTTATTTATCAAATCCGTACGCTTTTGCATATTAAAATTCAACGTCGAGCTTGAACTGTTCTTTTGAGAGGGGTTTTCAGTATGTATCTGTCCATTAGTAATAGCACGTTGTAGATCTTCTTCACTGAAATCGAAGCTTTCAGGAGGGTCTTCAAATATACCCTTATGCCTCAAAATATTGTGCAAAGTGCAGGTAGCAATTATAATTGTTAATACTGTACTCAGTTTTAATCGAGCACCATAAGCCAAAACGGGAAATCTTCTTTTTAAAATCCCAAAAGCTTTTTTTATTACACCTCTAGAACGAATTTGAGACTCATTATACAGTTGTTCTGGTGGACTTCTTGGATTGAGAATAGGAGTCATCAAATAAAATTTTTGAGGACAAGCTGAATCTCCGGTTTTATAGAAAAAATTAAACCTACAAATTAACAAATTTATATGAAACCTACCCAAGAGAAAGCATTCCACATTTGCATTTGACTGTCTCTCCAAAGCATTTTTTATTGCACAATTATTGAAAATTGTTGCGTCATGAGTAGATCCGGGCCATCTAGCCACCACAATAGTAAAAATCATTTGAGCGTTGCAAATCGCTTGAACGTTGATAGAAAAATAACTTTTTTTTGCTCTTGAAACTCTCAAAACTATTCTTGAAGCTGTTGAGACATGCATTCCACCAAAATCTGCTATACTTAGGAGATGGCTTCCCGTGGCGAAAAAGCGTAGCGCAACCAATAGTTGGTTAATAGGAGCGATTGAATTATTCCTTTAGGAAGGAAAATGCTTTTATATATACAAACTAACTATAATATATATAGTTCAAGCGTAACGTACCTGTTGGATGGACATTCTAAAGAGTATTCTATTTGGTTTAAAATAGTTATGGTTATTTCTTTTCTTAGTCGAAATCTTTTGTAAAAGGAAAGTTCGTCAAAGAATAAAAATATTCATTCCTCTCGTAAATTTGACGTGGAACTCCTACTTCTAGATTTTCAAGAACTTCCACATCATCTTCGATCAAGTCCGGTAATTCAAAATCCATTTGTATTTACTTTTTAATTAAATTATCGTACCAGTATCTTCACAATTCATGAAAAATAAGTCAAAAACAATAGTAAACGAAAATAAATGTCTGACTTAAATATCTTTCTTCTACCTAAGTTATGTTCAACTTAAGGATTTTTATGTTTGAAATTACTTTTGGTCCAAAGCAATAAGTGTCACTTAAGGGTTTATGTGAAACATAAGTATTTATGTTCCGAATCAGCAAACGGGCCTAAGTCACCTTTGTACAGAGAAGTGAAATTGCACTTAACAAGTGGTATATAAATGGATTACCTTACCGAAAAGTAAACGTAGATCTTAACTGATCGTGCATATAGAAAGATGAACCTTTGCAAGGCCTGTTGAAGTCGTTATATTAATTCCTTTGGGTTTTGGCGACTTTCCAAAATGTTGATCATGTTCTTGATGCGATTATTAGTTCTATGAATAAACAGGTGTTTTTTTTTTCTCGGTGAGGTTCACTTGTTGAGTGAAGTTGGCTTTATTCCCATATAATTTGTTGTATTTTTTTTTATTTGTACATCATATTACATAAAGTTAACTCATTTCATATAGATATTTCACGCTATCAGCGAAATTAGTTTCAATGACATTCGTTCCTTCGGGTGTTCGTAGCACATGGTGTTAAGCAGGAGCGGTTCGATAAACGATAAACAAAATATTCGAAACAAATGCAGTTTTCAGTTTTGTTCTTGATTCTTTAAATCTGGGTAGGTTAGGTTGGTGTGTTAATGATGCAGACAAAATTTGAATTTTTTCAAACCAATTCTTCTGTTTATTCGAATATTGTTCCAAACGGGGAATTCAGATATATTGGTAGTAGAAAAATGTATGTCCTAAAATTATTTCAAATATATTTTTATAGTGCACAGTGGAGGGTACATACGTATGATTTATAATCGCTGCAACTTCACACAGACCAGCGCTAACATAGATCTTCAGTTTATCTTCCAAAGGTGTTTTTATAATCCGGTTTTGTCATAATCTGAGCATACATTCTTGATAGGTGAAGAAGAAAATCGAATTGTCGTTTTCCGATGATTTTTGCCCCATCCGTCTTATGTATTCATTCAATATCAATTTCAAAGATCGATCGATGGATGCTGGTGGACACTAGTGGTGGAGATTTTGAATATATGGGTCATAGACTCATAGGGTATAATATTGATAATGTATTCCAAATTTCGCAAGAGCCTATGTAGTTCGCTATACTAGTTTTGTCAGGACATCATTTGACCACTCAAAGCTGTTCGAAGACATCGCTTAGTTGCGGTTTAGCATTTAAGTACACATGACATATTTGGCTCTTCGTACTGGAAGAGCCATATCTTGTCCGAGTGTCCGAGTCAAAGTAGTAGGATACTCTGTAGGTGTGCAATATCGTTTATTAAGTTATATTAGGAGATCTGATTGCAGTTTAAAAGACATCTCTTAAACCGAGTCAAGGGTGCTGGTTGTGTCCGTAGTCGTCAACCGATAGCAAGAGGAGTGTACGTAATAAAGTGCAGTCATGGTAAAAATGGTAATTCAACCTGTGTGTTCCTTTTATCTAGAGTAATAGATCGAGTGCATTCACTGAAGAGCCACAATAAAAAGCTTGTTTGCTTAATGCAATTAGAAAGTTTTTTTTTAGTTTGCTTCACCATGTTATGGCTGCACGAAATCTTCCTATACAGATTATGTCAGGATACTGGTTACTTACAAGGCATTCATCTTGTAGTTCCGGGTTTGAAGAGGGAGGAATTTCGTCCTGTGTGAATATGACAGGGGGACACAATTGATAAACGTTTTACTTAAAGCAGAGATCACCAATATGCTTTTCACTTCATCTTCCTTCACGAGGATCTAAATGAAATGAAATAAATGATACAGCCGTTCGGATTTGACATTAAACTGGAGGTCTTGCCATTGTGCAAGAAGTACACATACACACATGATTGGTTGTGAGATAGAGATGGGACCTGTTGCGCCAGAAATTTGTATATTAAGTTTTCAAAGATAAACTCAATCTTGGATTTGTTTCTATTTCGGTCGTCTTGGACATGCTTTAAAACTAAAGTCCAAAACTAAAGCCTCTTGCCGATCAATAAATTTATCGACAACATTCCTTATGTGCAATATATTTGGCGGGTTAAGAATTATCTGATGGTACATACCCTTAGACGAGCCAGAATTCTATGCTATCGGGATGTTGATGTATCTTAAGGGTAAGATCTCAAGATAAGTGTTAAACGAAAATGTTTGATTGTTTGCATATAAAAGAGTTGAACACAAAACTGAGCAATATTTTGAATTTTGGTGACGACCTTTATTGTTTGAGACTTCGACTAAATTCCCGAATAAAAATGTTATATCTGATGATATATTAATTGAACGGGTTAATCGAAAAATTCCGAACAAATGCTTGAGCCCTATAACTCAACACCCCATGAACGCAAATCTCGGACAATCCAGTTTATTAATGCAAATTTTCATCTATCCGACATCTCATTAATTTGCTTAAATTACCTTGAATACATCAATGCCAGAAATGACTGATTAAGAAAATGCGGTGCCGATGTAGATTGCCTATCGAAGGAATCCATTGTATTCTATACATACCTCCTGTTGTACGATACCGCTGCCTGTCCATATACCCTGGTATAGCGTGCATCTCATGTTTTTTGTGAACTTCAATTTATTATCATCTCACATCGTTGAGCATGTTATTCAGACTACTACTACTACTTGATGCTGCGCGCACCCGTGCTCCTGTAATTCAAAATAAAATAATGACAATCGACGCATAGTTCACAGACGCAAGTATCCCTCACTCTGGCTTGGCTCATATCAAAATTCAAACAATGGAACCATCAATGACGGAGATCTCGACTCTCCAGGTCCGCATGTTGGAAAAATAAATGAATGTCCTTCACTCTGGAGTACGAATACAAAGCTGTAATGGACTTGCAAATGCATATAAACACAACCCTTCGCGACCACTTAAATAAATGTAAATTTATTTTTATTCGTTTTTTTTGCTGTGCTGCTCACCTTTTGTGTTCTGTGTATGTCATACAACTGTCAAACAAGCTTAAATGCGTTTTCATGGCACCCCACAGTGTGAATGACAGTAATTTAACACTTTTTCCTCCAACCTTCTTCGGGCTCTAAGAGACCTTCGCACACCGGACCAGGCCCGCACCAACGACGGCAAATAATCAAAGATATTTATAGTCGGACTACAAACGAAGAACACACCGAATTGTACTAATTAATTTGAAATTACTCGCACGTTAGACACGACACCGTCATTCTGAATGATGAAACATCTTCTTTACGTTTTCGGCTCAGAGGTCTGTGCACCGTGCGGCGTTGAAACGATTTTACTCTTTCTCTTTGTGGCAGCCAAATGACAGACCAAAGAGAAAAGGAAATAAGTGCTAATTAATAGATATTGGGATGGGATTGGGTTTTGGGTATTTGGGATGATGAAGATTTTCAGGAGAATGGGAGAGAGACCGATGAATAAGGAAATTCCCGATGGAACGGTGAAGCGTTAAAATGTAATTTCGTGATTCTTAGGAGGCAAGAGCGGCAGCACCGCGGGTATAACTTTGAAAGGTTAAGATTACTTGGATACGCATCGAACATTTTGGCTACCACTGTGATCCACTGATTAATATACACAGAGGTCTTGCGCAGCAATAAAAAAAAAGGGAACAGTAGGCAAGTGTGTGTGGTATCATATGCGCTTCTGGATGGGAAAGGTGTTATCTGGGAGGGAGTAGGGCTGCCTCTTTCGTCATATGATAGAGGAAACAAACACATTTTGGTAGGTATGTTGGACCACACACTCGGCGCTTAAAATTAAGGACACATACACTCTCGTAGGTCCATAATGGAATTTATTTCTTTATGTGGGGAAAATTAGCTATAATTTTGGCTCGCGTCGCTTTTAGTGCTGTTCGGATGCGTTTATTTTTTATTTTGGTGCTCCTTTGACGTTTCGGTGCATTTGATTGCTGGTGTTTTGATATAATAATCTTCTTATTGGCAGCGGGGGAATAGGAACACGAGGCTTTTGTGGTAATTTTGTTATAATGATTAATCGGTTGTTTAGTATGTTAAGTCAGATGTAGGGTTGTCATTATATATTTGGAACTTAAGTTTCAGTTGTTGAGTCGAAATTAAAGTTGCTCTGAATGTATCTGATGGGAATCACTGGTAAATATAAGAAGCTCCAGAGTATTTGTTCGTGAGAATTTCTGAAACGACAGTCTGTTCTAATCGGAACTCTGTTTGCGTTAGAGCATTGTGGAACAAAATAATTCTAATTCGTTTGATTTCGCAACAAATATTCGTCGCACAGCTAAAAAAAAATTAAAAGCGTAGCTGTCAAGAATTCCTGTCTTAACGCATTACGCAGCTGCGAGATCATGTGATATACATTTCGTCAAATCGAATCGGATACCTCTGGAGAAAAATCTTCAACCGGAGAAACACTTTTTTTCGAACAGTTAAATTTGTAGGGCTGAACATCACAAGTCAAATGTAGACTTAAGGTTGGATTAAAGTAAGTTTTAAGAATAAAACCACAAAAAAGAAGCTAGTTTATAGTATGCCAATAACAAAACATACGTATCAACAACATCTTGTTTGCTGCAATATGTGAACTTTTGAAGCCATTCACAAACAACCAAATCTGCTCCTGTCAGAGTGACATTAGGCAAAATAATTTCACAACCTTGGAAATCTTTAACTCTTAGTAAATCTTAGGGCATATCAAAAATATCTTCATGGAAACATAACGCCTATTCATCAATTAATTGTCACATGCAAAAGCATTCACATACACAGAGCCAGGACGTACTTTGGTTGAATGCCCAAACTCGTCAGTATGAATTAGAGTGGAGAATTATCGCAACCTCGTCAAGACTTCCATCAATCTCCAAGGATTTAATTTTGCTTTTAATTTATTTAATACTTCTACGGAACGAACTTGGTTGAGACAAGGAACGAAAAGCAGTTCTATTTGTGTTTTTAAATATTTTGGTTACTTAAGATTTGGTTTTTAATTATTTCGAAATATTTATAATACGAAGAAATTTAAAATATGAAAGGAATGGTCGAATTGGTATTCCTTATAATATTGTATAATATTTTAAGTTTGGGTTTGGTTACATATTGAACTTATATTACCAAAGCCACACCTTTTGTTTTTTTTAATATTAGTTAATTCACATTTCAGAAGTGGTAGCGACATACAAAATGTTACGAACAGCCAAGTTTGTATATCAACTCTTTCGTCTGAATATGAAAAATGTTTCTTTTTTGTTTAACAATCTTGGTCTAATGTTATGTGAATACCGAAAAAGCATTTCAAATTATAAAAACATGTGGTTTAATTTTATGTACGTTTTAATTTTATGATGGGAAAATTTTAATTAGTTAAGTTTTGAATTGTTGCAATCAGAACATGAGGTAAAGCTTACTTGTATTACTGTAATGGCATTGTTCTCCTTGCTGTAGCAAAACTCCACACATGTACGTATATATTTCTTTGTATAGATATTGACGCATGCTTTGAAATTAAAATTTTGATAATATCAGCTGTAGTGCTCTTTCAGCCCCAAAATTTGAGATAAATTTCCAAATTTTTCAAACACACTTCAGCTGAAACAACACACAATTGTTTTTCTCCAACTTTCCTAAATAATTTACAGTTTTTTAACGGTACTAGCTTTTGCATTTGTTTTGAATTTGTAGCGACGCTAACCAAATCAAATCCTTTATTTCCTCTTTATTAATGTTACATAGGAGTTGAATCCCGTTCCACAAATTCATCTAATGGCTGCCGGTTTTAAGTTGGATTTTGTAACCGGGCCTATGAATAATAGTTTCGTCAAAATTGGATAACTTCAGCCACGATACAGTAAGCACGGGTCTCCCTGTAGGAATGCTTTTTTTTAAACATTTAAAAGGAGTGTTCTTGTTCTGTTTCCTATTAAAATGTTCATCGTTTGGCTATAGTGCAGTCGAATAGTTTTCAATAAGTCTAGGAGAATTTCCAGTAAGACCTTAATTCGTCGTTTGCGGTATACGATGTTACGATATCGCTTTAGTTTTGCAACAAAAGCCAAATCTCAAAATTTTAACTTCCGTATTAATGAATCAGAATCAACATTTCTGCATTTTGAATGTTAGGCCAAAATAGTAGATGACGTAACTTGGCTTCCAATACAGCAAATGTACAATATAGTATAGTTAAATTTTCTACAAATAAAGGATGTCTATTACCACGCAAAATGTAATATTGAGAGAAAAACTGTTTTTAATTAGAAAGCTTATATTTTTTATTGATTTATAGAGTATAAAAATAAAATAAAACTGCCTGCCACGGCTTTGCGGGTAAATAATCAATATTTCTATACCTTGGACTTCAAATGACCAATTCTGATCGCAAAAACGGCAAATTACATACGATTAAACGAAACCACATGTTCGTCGCATTATTACCATGTAGTTTAGGCACAAAAAACTGGGTTAACATGTCACTATAATGAACACCATTTATTGTTACTTCCTGACCAACCGCATTTTCGCAGAAGAATGTGCCGAAAATGTATCCAAATAAAAATCCGCACCAAATAGTCACGCGATGTGGATGCATTTGTTTCTCAGTAACTACTAGTGGGTTGTTTGAACCCTAAGTGCCACATTTTGACGGTTTACGCAGCTATATGGATGAAAATGATATTCATCGCACTAAAGATGTTTTTGGTCGAAAAATCAGAACCTACTTGTTGTTACAAAATCTATTCAACAAACTATCTTCATGCTGCATCTTCAGTAGTCTTCAGTTATTGAGTCAATTACACTTTCCTAAGCATGAAGTTGCAAGTTTTTCTTGAGAATTCGCTGTTAAGACTTTTCGTAATACCCAGTTCTTGATGTTCCTTGACTGTCAGCAATACTCTCGGGAACTGCTTCGATTATTGTTGTTGAACAACTTGGACAGAGTGTCCAAAATTACTAATTGATCCAGTTTCCATTAATTTTTAATTTTAAATCACCTTGACTGCCAAATTTCATTATTTTAAAAATATTGCTCAAAAATGATGCGTTGTTCGTTCGTACAGCGCTCCATTTTTACTAACCAGAATATGGTCAGTTAACACCTAGCCTTCTTGTCGCAAGATGTTATTCAGCAGGATAATTTTTTTAACCGAAGCAGAATCCTTGGATACACTCTGTATATTATTAATACTGAGTGTACGCTACTTCATTGAAGACCCTTCTTTTGGAATTTGGTATTACCTAGATATCAGATCCAAACATATACAACACATAAATTAAAAGGGCTTTGTTAGTTGCTCTTTGATAAACAGCATCGGCATGTAATCTGCGCATCAGTCTATCTTCGTTATTCGTGTGCTTCTCTTGAACTTCAATATGTGTTAATGTGTACTGCCTCCACCATTGAATATAAATTTTTAATGTATTTTGTTAGTATTCGTTCAATTATTTAAGGTAAATAATGGCTCAATAAACCCTCAGCTTTTGGTTGCCTTGATCTATAAGCATCTATATCCATCTATCTCTATTCTCCATCCATACATATTGAAAAGGAAAGTCTCCAAAACGTGTATTTCTGTATAATGCGATAATCTCGAGAACTGCTGATTTATATTATGTGACTTGCATTCTTACGATTTGCTTTACCTTAGGCAGGATATAGCGTATGCAAAAATGCTCTATCACTTACAGGAGCTGAGAATTCGACAACCACTTATTGGATTTAAAGAAAAATAAATAATATTTAGTAAATTCATCAATTATTCATTTGAGCTATAAATCATCCTTCTGTGTTATCTTAGAGCTGTTTTATCTTCGAGCAAAACATTTATGTACATCCCGAGCGAAGTCGGGCCGGGTTGCTATTGTTAAATAGTTTAAGATCGCACGATGCCGGCGACCAAGAATCACCATACAATATTTATCTGGGAAACAGGCGTAGACATGTTCCCAGCTCAGTCACATGACCCCTGCCATTGGCCACAAAGATATACCCATCTGAATCAGCAGTTCATTGGCCCAAATTGAACCATATGAATTTGCCGGTCACCTGACACTCTTTGGTATAGATCCTGTGGTCAACACGCAGGATATTTATTGAAATTTTAACCGTATAAAATTTTAAACTGTTGCAAATGTTTCGTCCTGCAATTTCAAACGTCTGAATAAATCAATATCGTGGTAGTTTTTAAAATTATCCAATCGCTCATATAGGTGATACTGCCGCCGTTCAATCACTAATCATTTGTAGTGCTCGTCCTCACACTCGTCACTATTCCACAATTCCCAAATGCAGTTTCCAAATGTACTAAAATTGTAAATAATATATAAATTATGAGTTTGAATACCCAAATATAAAAATATACTCACTCCATATTAATAGTAATATTTGTTATACTAATATTTATTATTATTTAATTAATTCTGCTTTTGAAGAATATTGTTCTGTGAATATCACGTTAAAGGTTATACGCACTATTGAAACCAAGCATGTATAAACCATATTCCAGAAAAACATCGGTATTAATTGATCAAAATCGGACGGTTACAGATTTTTCAGGAAAACGTACCTTGGAATCTCAGGTTAAATTTTTGGTGAACAAACGCATTTGTTTGTTATCGGCTGGAATAGTCGTTCATTTAAGACGACGGTCAACAAACCCACCTTAAGCTTGTCCATAAGAAATGTTTGCTTAGTTCAAAACGGACTTGCAGTGCTTTAATTGTTGAGTTTTTAAGCAGTTTTCCTGATTAAAAGAAGAAGTTGACTTTCTTATTAATCTTGCAAACATTTTCTTTATCATTAGTGTATGCAGCCAAGCCTAAGCATATTACGTAAGTGTACACAATTAATCTGTCACAGAACAACCATCGAAGTTCAAACCATCATTTGAAATTTTCGTTTTCTCATTGCGGCTTCTTTTATAAATTCACCCATTGGCGAGAGCAAGCATATGAATCTTAGAACATGATTATCCAAAAATATTTAAGTTATAATTTCGCAGAAAATCACATTTTATTTTTCACTGATCAAGTTTTATTTTTGTGAAGTAATTTCTGTCGTTCCACCGAAATGAAACGGAATTTTCCAATGATTCCTTTAAGAAGCTATGGAGGTAAAATTTCAATTCCATCATGTTTTTTGTTCGAATGAAGTTGTTCAATGATAGCTATAACTTCACCCCTATAGCTAACATTGAACAACTACATTGGAACACAAGATATGATGAGATTGAAATTTAACCATGGATCCAACCAGTACATTTGTATATTGTATATGGATCGACTCAGAATCGCTTGCTGGAAGCCATGTCTTGTCTTTTTGCCCGTCTGTCCGTCTTTCAGTTTCCAAATTTTGGGCCTTAAGCTGACGAAGCAGACCAATTGTACAAAATTTGAAATTCACCCACTTCACGCAAAGTTTTTAGAAAAACATTGTTTTTGGCCAAACGTTAGGGAATTTTGAAAATATGTCTGAACAACAGATTTAGACATCATTAATGTCTATATTTCGTCTTTTTGGGGTGTTTTCGGTAAAGAAAAATTTGTCTATAAAAAAATTAAAGTATTCGAAAAAAACATTGGATGCAAAATCATTGGTTATGATAATATAAACATTTCGTCTATAGATCATTTTATAACCCAAAAATATCTTGATAAACTCCGTAAGTAGTATGTTGTGACAATGTCATTAACTTATTTCATCAACATAAAGTTTTTAGCCACGCCCATTTTTTGGGGATATTAATTTTAAGGATGTGATTGGATAGGATATTCAACGATTCGCACTGCGGGTTGAAGATCTTTGTGATTTCCTCTCTACGGGAAAACTTGCCTACTCGCTAGCTGATACGTCAAAAATTCCTTATCCAATAGATTTTTTCGTTGTGAAAGGAATATCAAGCAACCACTTAATAGTGGAAGAGAACTTTGATCCGTCATCCTATCATTCCACAGTTATATTTAAATTGAGCGTAGAAGTATTCTCTAACCTGCAGAAATAGAAGACAAAGTTGAACTGAGTCGTAAGTGAGACACTCAGTTCAACGTATAAGAATACGCTTATAAACATCAGGTTAAAACTTCGTTACGCATTAGCGAAAACGAAAACAAAAAAGGGACAAATAAGGCTTATATAAGGATTTCCTCCGGAAATAAGAGAATTAATGAAAAGGGGGAACTTCCCATTTTGGAAAGTAGTGAAAAGCACCAAAAGAACGGAAATTCCCGCGCCACAAGTTAGAATTGGATAAGCAAAAATAGGACGTTTTTGCCGCCCATCTGGAAGTTACGTCACAAGAGTTGTAAATTCGTGATAGAAAAATTGATTGATAAGATCCATCTTAGTTGCAGTAACTAACAATTTACATCGAAGGGTAAAATTCTTAGTTAGTTAAATTCTGATACTGCAGTGACACTTATCTTTATAAAATGTAAGCCTGCCCTCGAAAATGTTTCTCATAATAATAATTTCAATATTTGCATCCTCCTAGCACTGTAGTGACATATTTTTGTGAAAAATTAAAATCCCTAGTACAACACTTAAGAATACCCACCTCGGTAGCACAACACAACGTTGAGAGACCTTCCCTTTTTGGATCTACCACTGACTATATCTACATCCAATATAGGGCACCCAACAATCCATCATTAATCCATTGCAGTGTCCTACGGTTTTTTGTTTTGTTTATTTTCACCCCTGTCTGTCAGGGAGCTTAACTGTGCGACTGCGAATCTGTATCACTTCGCAGTAATTTATTGTGATTTAACTGAATCTCATTGGAATTTCGACCAAAGTGAAGACAGGAGCACCACCAACAACAGCAACAACAACGACAACAACAATAAAAACGAAAAGAAAACACAAGATGAAAGATTTACTGAGGCATCGATTGTCAAGGATTGTTCGTTCGTCTGTTCATTCGTTCAACGTTCATTCGTTATGGTCGATCAACCATTCTTTAGTTTATCTCTTTTTCCTTCAACATTCCAGTGCAGTGTTATTGTTCGTTCGTCTTCTTGTGGTTGGGAGACATGTCTTCTTGCATGATGTCCATAAATGAGCTTTAATAGTGTACGTCCTGTCACCGATTCTGCCATATCGTCCCCCAGTCCTTGCGACAACGAGATGCGCTCAGATGACCCCCCCCCCCCCCCCCCACCACTCTCTCACTCTCTCTTTCTCAAGAGATCACCATGTGCCCATATGTGTGTATATCTAAGCACCAAACAAACATATATATACATACAGGCACACGTTGACGTCGACGTCACTAACTTAAATTATGTTCATATAAATTATTTATTGACGGTCACATGAGCCTAACGATAGGTAATGACGCTTCGAGCGATGTTGTCGTCGGATGGTCGTCGACGGACGTCTGAGAAATGCATATTGGCATTGGAGTAGAGTGGCTGGATCACCCAAAGCTAGGATAAGCAGCATCATCAGCAGTTACCATCTTCAACATCATCGCGTCAGAATTATTTTCAGACCCACAAGAACAGCAACCGCAGTTGCGCAGTAGCGTGTTGGGAATTCACGTCAAATTGTGCATATATGGGAAAATGCAAGGCGACAGAGTGTGTCCGAGTCCGGGAGACGCACCAAGTGCGAATTGCCTTCGTTCTACTAGGTATGCTGAGATGAAGCGTATAATTCCAATCTTGGTAATCCACGCTTGCACTTGGGTGCTCGCGGGCGCGCGCGCGCTTGCTCACTTATTAGGCAAGCTTTGCAAATGTCCATATCCGATGATGATGCGAGATGTTGAATGAGTTAAACAAACAATTGCAGACGCCACACGTCCATTCGATTGATTCCTTCGATGACCATATATAGGCTTGTACTTTTCTTGAGTTGTTTTTTGTTTTTACTCTTCACCAAGAAGGACAGAAGCACAGATGCGAAAATGAGGTGAATGCATAACGGACACTTGTGCCGAAGTAATCCTCATTTGTAATCGATTGTTTTGTGCCGTGTCGTAACGATGTTCTGCCAAAGCGATGAAAAGTTTTTTTTTTTTTTTGAGTATATTATATGTGTATAGATACATTTTTGTTTTCGTTTGGGCGCAGGATCAGTATGTGCTTGCAGATTGCTTAAGTTACTTAACACGATTGGTCACGACAATCTGTACCAACTACATATACCAATGTTTTGTGAGTGTGTGTGTTTTTTCGAAGGCTTTTTGATTTGTCTTTCATCGTTTTTGCTGTACCTTTTATTAACGATCGTCGAGATCAGGCGACATGCTGCGCGACGAACAGATCTTGTTGAATTAGTGTCCGCTGAGGTGGGGTAGGGGGCGTGCGGTAGCCCTTGAATTTCATGTAATTATTTAATGTTTATAATGTAATTTTACCATTTTTGGCATGATGGTGGTATTGCCACTTGGGTGGCATTTAATTAAGATACACGTCAGATACAAATCCACTTTTGGTTGCGCGATCGGACCGATATTTTGTGTATAGAAATTAACAACGCGTTCGCGCTGAGGGATCTGCTGCTGTATGGTGACCGTATGTGAATTGATTTTCCGGCGATCTCTGGTTTGATTGCATTTGCATTGAATGACAGTTTTCATCTTCTTGCTGTGCGGCACTGGTGCGAATAACTTATTAAGAAGCAACGATAATTGCTTAATTTTGAACAGAAATGTGTGTCAGTATGTCAATGATAATTGTAGCAAACACACCGTGGTGCAGTGGTGGTCATATTTAGGGTAACATGTATGATTTAGATGAAAACATTAACATAGAGGGAGAAAGTTTTTATGAATATATTTTTGAAAGAGTAATAGGTAATGTTGTAGTCTTTCACAGCGATGATGGAAGTGGAATTTTTCTTAGCTTAAGTGCATTAAACACTTATGATAAGAATAATAGCTAATTTTAGGATCGAAGAAATATTGGTGCATGTGATTTTTTTTTTTGAGTTCAAATGAGGTTCTGTCGATAAGAAGAATGATCGAGTATGAGTTGGGTAACAAGTTCGTAAAATCTGTAATTGATTTTTTACTTCTCTAGTATACGTAGTATAGGAAAATATTGAGATGGCGCGAAAAGTTAAACTTGTTACCAGTTCATATGTTTTGAGGTACCACGAGTACAAGAAAGTAGTTTTTAAAAAATCTACGTTTGGAGTCAGAAGTCCGTTATTGACACTGCAGCCTTAACTACTTGGTCAATTTGAATGAAATTTCGGCTGTGTCTGGTTGGTGGTTTTTGGAATTGGACTCTTTCCCCTAAAATGAATGGTACCTCCGAGTAATAAAAATAAATAGCTAAGCTTCTACAAGTACCTGGAATAAGAATGGTATAAGTCGTTTTCAGCCTAAACGGTACTAATGAATCAATGAGTGATATCTAAAAATCGAATACGTTTATCCTAATGTTTTGTTGTGTAATATGGATATTTAAAATATTGCTGGATAGTCAGATTTTAAAAAAAATGTTACTAAAGTTTCATTTTGCTGCTAGTTATTTTAAATGCAGTTTTTATTTTCGAAAACACTCGCTATCATTATTGATTAAATTTTGAATCCTAGATTGTGTTGCTTATTTATTTTTTCGCTTAAATATGAGTATAGCAATAACTAAACATTTTTAATTATTTTGAATTTTGAACAAATTTTGTCAATTGCTTAGTGGGATGCTTAGCCTTTTCCCTCCCATGGTAGCCATTTGGCTACCACGTACATTTTGAAAAGTAAATATTATAAAACAAGCAAATTAAAAATAATTCTTGTTTCTTTAATCTGACACATTTCCTTTCAATTAATTGCAAATCATTTTGTATATTTTTTCTGGTAACGATGTATTTTGACATTTTGCTCGTGGATGTCAACTTTTAGTGTTCTGTTGTCGGAACGTGACTTTCGGTAGTGGATTTGAACAGGAACATATTATTAGTGCTGATATCGGAAAAAAAATTTGTGTGCATGTAATAACGGGTGATCCAAGTAGAGATACTTTTTTCAATAGCCTTTTTTGATAGATCACGTGTGAGTCGTGTCATGCTGTCATGTTATTTTTGTTTAGTATTGTTTTGCATTTCATAATGGAAAGACTTACGCGTGAACAACGTTTACAAATTGTTCAACTTTATTATGAAAATTCACGTTCTGTGAGGAATGTGTTTCCCACACATCGCATCAATCAATGGACTTATTGAGAGAACATTTCGGTGAGCACATAATTTCACGTTTTGAGCCGGTCGATTGGCCACCAAGATCATGTGATATCACACCGTTAGACTTTTTCCTGTGGGGATATGTAAAGTCAAAAGCTTATGCCGACAAACCCGCTTCGATTCAGGGCTTGGAGGAAAACATCACACGTGTCATTCGCCAGTTACCAGTCGAAATGCTCGAACGAGTGATCTGTTTTAAACCTTTGACAACAATAGACTCCGTTTTCCGTCAAGGTTAAAAGATCCACTAATGCAAGGGCCACTTCCTCACTTGTCTCCGTTTCAAACAAAGACGAAGACAGCAGACAGCGGCTAATTTTAAATATTCAATACGATGGCATTTGCTATTTGCGTATTTCTATCAAACATAAAGAGAGATGTATGAACTGCAACGGTAGGAAATCGTTTTCGTTTGAAAATGCCTTATGCCTTACACAAACAAAAATGTTTTTTTTTTATTTACACAGCAAAGACTGATAAAATATGTACAACATTACAGTTTACCGTATTTTTAAGTTTCCCTTCCATTTTTTGTTTAAAAAAATCGATTTCGACATTATGATGAAAAAAGTGGTTTTTGGAATTCGGTATGACTATTTTGTCAAATTGAATAAAATTTAATTTATGTACTACTATTAATGTTTGCAACAATTCCACATCAATAGTTTTGGCTCAACGGATAATCATTATTTTTCATATAGACAACGATATTTAACACCTATCACTAAATTATGAAGTAGTAACTAATTTATATATCTTTACTTCAATGAAATAAATTCTTGAGTAACAGGCTTGACAAGTCGGAATTATTTAGTAGTCTGAAATATTATATCACATTGCGATAGACAAGAGGCACGAATACAGCATTTTGGATGACCGAACATTACGAGGAGCTAACAACGTCTCGGAACACTACCTTGTTGCAGCCAAGGTAAGAATGTTATCCAACACGCCACAACAATCCAGAAATACTATGAAAAAAATTTAATGACGAAGACCTTCGCGCAATGCGTATCCCTTAACCTGTCGATTAACACAATACCACCTGCATCGAATGTCCAAGAAGGATGGCAACGATGCCAAAAAGCCATTAGATCAGCCCCAACTGATGTGCTAGGTTTCTCGAGCCCACCAACAAGAAGCCTTTGGTTTGATGACGAATGCCGAGATATGGTCGCACCTAAAAACGAGGCATACAAGGCTAAGCTGCAGGAGAAGACGAGAGCTGCATTGCGCTATATAGGAAGAGAAGAAGGGAAGAACACCGGCTTTTCGGAAATAAGAAAAAAAATAACAAGAATGGCGAGGGATCGAGGATATAGGGAGATACCACTCCAGGAGCAATGTCCGCAAGTGTTACCAAAGTGAAAAACGTCAAAGCTCGTAAAGAATCCACTTCTGCAGACTGTTAAACGGCGATGACGAACAACATTCCGCTGTCAGGCCGAACGAACCATTCAATATTGGCACAAACAGCGAAAACTTCGAACAACCTGACCTGAGTGAAGTGAGGATAGCAATATCTAAACTCAATCTAAATAAAGCTGCCGGAAATCTAAATAAAGCTCCCGCCAAGCTTTATAAGGCCGGCGGAGATGACTTGGTAAGTAACATCCACTAACTCATAAGCCAAATCTGGTCGGAAGAAAGTATGCCTGAAGAATGGAAATTCAGGATTGTTTGCCCGATCATAGCCACGTTTGCTAGTATAGAGAAGGAAGCATCAAAAATGGCTTTAGCTGTAAATGAAAGCAAGACAAATTATGCTGTCAACACGAAAGAACACACAACATCTACGAATTGGACAGAAGGTCACCATTGACAGATATAACTTTAAGATAGTATGGGATTTTGTTTATCTCGGCTCCGCTTTTTACTCTGACAGCAACATCTTGTCAGAAATCAAACGAAGAAATATTCTTGCGAACCGCTGTTTTTTTCGCGCTAAGAAGGCAATTTAGTAGTACAGCCCTCACTCTAACTACTAAGGAGATCCTATATAAGACCCTGATCATCCCAGTCCTGCTCTACGGCGCTGAATCATGGACCGTCTCAAGAGCGGATGAAGAAATCCTTGGTCGATTTGAGAGGGAAATTCTTCGAAAAATCTTCGGTACCATTTGCGTTGACGGGCTATGGAGACGATGATTCAACCAAGAACTATACGAGCTGTACAGCGACATGCCCCTGGTCAAAAACTTGGTATTGGACTTTTAAGATGGTTAGGACATGTAGAACGAATGAAGGTCAATACCCCGGCTCTTCGATTCCCAGTCAGACGTCGGACGCAGTAGAGTGGCGCTCACAATTAGAAACTGACCTCAACCAACTTGGAGTGCGCAACTGTATGCAGTCAGTACGTTATTTTAATAACCTCCTGAATTTATAAACCATAACTTATATAACAACATCAGATCACTTCACACTATATATAAAAATCAATTTTATTGCACGATTCATTTAAATAGCTCTAAGCATATCAATATTCTTAATAAACACAATACTTCTTCAAGTGATTTACAAAAGATACATGTTTTGAAATGTTATATTTGAGCATAAGATACGTTATAAATTTATATTGATATCTTTTCATAAATATTTTTTATATTTTAATATTTTACTTTGCATTTTTGACTAATTTTGCTCATCTGTCACTTTCCGCAGTCCAGGAAAAAAATGAGAAAGAGTTTTAGATACCGTAGAAGTAAGTAAGCAATCCCTTCTCCGGTAACCAATCTTGAATTTCATATTTCGAAATATCGAATAAGAACTGTGGTTCCCTATTTTTGATTTTCTTTCTCAAGGGATTGCTACAAGGTACAGATTCCAAAAAAAAAATGTTTTTAAAATAAGTGAGACTTTCTGTAATTAATATATAAAAAGGTGATAAGATATATTTGCATTATTTTTACAAAATTTTTCAAAAAAACGTTTGTTTATAAAATTTATATCTATTTAGTGTTTCATTGAAAAAAAATAGCTACTTGTAACAATAATTAAAAAAAAATGTTCTTGCTAAAAATAAAACTTAAAAATATTTTGACTTGAAGTTCAACATTTCTAGATCAACCTTTATCCACGGTACTAATTACTCACTAACAACAATAGCTAAGAGTCTACAATATAATATTTGGATCAACCATTGCTTCAGACATCACACATCCAATGCAAGCTATCCCATCTCAGCAGCCTCCTAATATTGGATTAGTTCATTAGTTTAGCCGTATTAAACAAAGATCCATGGTGGTCTACCACTAAATTGCGGCAATCAATAAATAAATGTACGTATACATACATATTTATTAGAATCCAGGGAATAACTACCTATTGAGGGCATAATCCCATTTAATTGATGACCCCGGGACCGAGAAACAAGTTATATTTACACCTTGCATTAGCACATTCATTTCATTGTGTTCCGCAGTCAGCTCGCAGCGCTCCCATGGAACAAGGCTCTCAGAGTGGAAACAAAGCGAAAAATCAAAAGCAATTTATTGAATCAACATTTTTGTTGGGTTCCCGTTCCACCGTCTTCGGTTTCGTATTTTAATTCCGTTGAAAGGTATTTGCGCCACATATTGTAGAATGCCGCAATCCCTGTTTGTTCGCTTTTTAGGCTAAAAAAATAAAGACAAAAAAAACTACTCCGTGGAAGTGGCCAAAAAGAAATCTGGTAATAAAATGAATGCTCATTTGTTCTGACAATGAATCGACGATGCTTTTATTAGCAAATATATTAGTTAATTTGATGCTTTTAAGCCGATGTGATGCCGATAAAATACAACATGATATCCTCCGTTGATGACGGTCCTTTCGTTCGGACTGGATATTAATGCTGAAGAGATAATTTTGTTAAGTTATTAATTGCACGATAGCGTTACTCTACATGGGTGCTCTATATTATACGGCAATGGTGGCAATTTTTAGGGGATTTTTGAGTAATAGGATCGTTTTATATACGCGATACAGGCGTGAGAACGTTTTGAAGTCGTGATGTTCTACTATCTTAGAGTAACATAATTTTTGAAATACGTTTAGCTGACTTCAGAATAATATTATTATTGAGAGACAAGTTAAAAATCTATCGAGTTTGTAGCTCAACTCTTTTGTTTTATATAAGAAATATGCAATGGAAAGTCAAACACTGGTGATGCTGCACAGTAAGATATATTTTTGTAACTAATGAAGATAAAGAATCTTGTTGACACTCGGAGAAAAATGTAGTTAATGAAAACGTTGACAAAATTCCTATTAGAAGACAACATGGTTAGGCCAGATGTCTCAAGAGAAGGTTTACATTTTGTGGATCGATTATATAAAAAAAGTTAGCCATCTATTGATAAAAATATTTATTTCTTATAAATGTTATATCCAAATGTAAATTCTTGCTGTCGCCACACTCACTTAGTCAAACAGTAAAATTTCATATGACGGCTGTACAGGTAGACCCCAAAATGGATGTCATTTCGTGACGAATATTTGCATTCAAATGCGCCAAACGAGTCGGCTTATTGGCTCATACTTTAGATTTGAGATAATCCAACAGAAAAAATTAATTAATGAATTAATTATTAAATAAATTAATCAAAAATTAATTAATCTTCACTTTAATCCAAGTCAAATGGGAAAGAATTCGCAGGATGGAACCAACTACAGTCTACAGTCCTAGCTAAAACGGAAAAACTGAATAACTTACATGAGCACCTTGAACCGAGATGATCGCAAATGAGCCGAAAGGATAACGGCATTAGTCAGTACCGTAGTGGATACTGATGATCCATAGGTATGCGGTATAGTTACACACATAAAAAAAAAACATGAGGCCCTCCGGATTGGTGGTCGTGACGTCAGGATAACTTCCTTACCACGCAAAAAAATATATTTATGAGAGAAACAACCACCTCGGATAACGTATCCCGTCAAATAAAAGCACGCCTAGAACGAGCACGGACAAGGACTTATGAGAATGCAATTCCAATGTTCGAACTCTATAATTCCGTGTGCTACTTATTTGAAGTCTGTCCTACCGCGGTATATGGGAGATATTGTCACGATGCCGGAAATACGATGGACAGGATAAGGAAAGCAAAAGAGATTAACATGTGACAAAAGGCTGCATATGTGTGAATTCGACTTTAAGCACGTAAGTAATCAACTATCTGTGATCTAAAACAGAACAACGATTTGCCGATTAGTTTGAAAGCCCTATTGAAGAGAAATTTTACGACTTGTTCGGAATACGATTTGAAAAACATACTTGTGGACTATGAATATGAAAATTAGATTGACGACACCTTCATCTGAAGATGCACTCGACTTCGAATTCACAAATCTACTCACCGATATCTAGATGGTATAACCGCCAAGCAACCCTTAAGCACACATCCAACAGCCTGGATATACAGGAGGAGCAAATGTCGACTCTAACCATTTTGTCGTCAGCCCTACTTTAAGTCAGCATGTCCACTTTCGTAGAAGCTTTATGGAGGAAAATTCGTAGATGCTTTATGGAGGAAACCACAAATAAATGGTAAAGGCACGTTAAGTTCATTGGCATGGCCACATGGTGCGAATGCACATTAATTCTCCAGCCAAGAGAATTTCAAAATCAAACCATTTAGTTTCGAGATAACAGGGAAAACCTAATCTCTGGTTTAATGACCAAGCAATCGTCTAAATGACTGGAAGTAACATGACCAATTTGCCACACATACTTAAAACAAACGCTTTGAACTTTGAATTATTTTTTACCAAGATAAGTGATCTACAACAGCAACAAAAAGCTACATGATATTAACCCACGAATATTTAGAATTCGCTATACGAAACTTAAAGTTTGTAATTTTATTGGTGGTCCGTTATGCTAATTTTAAACTCAGTCATTGTTTGCTGGATACTGGAATAGACCTGTGATTTAAGAAAGTCCGACAAGAAGAAATCGAATGACTATAAATCGAACGATATTGGTTCTCATCGTTTACTCTGTCAACAGTTATGGCAAATACAGTTACTTTCTAGAAATGAATTTGGTAATAGTGTAGATCATTTTTTGGCATCGTCCCAAATCTTTTCATTAAAAACTGCGCCTCGTCAACAAATGCTAATGTTAACAAAAATTTGCGTCAACTTCACACTCAATTAGCTAACATAACCTATGATGGTTTACCTTGAGTTTATAGGGCAGGTGCATTATATCTGTGTGCACCAAGTTGAAGTCGCTGAAATTGAAAGTTATTGGCAATGGCCAGAAATTAAATTCTTCGGTATTTCCTGTACACGTACGGGTGAAAAAAAATTAAATATCTGGCATTAAAAGGGCCTCAAAATTAATTTGTGGGTACGAACCTATTATTTTCTCAATAAAGACTAGTATTGCCCGTTTATCGCCGATACCGAAAAGTAAATTAAAACGTATCATGGCAATTTTACTTTTAGATGTTTGTCAGACATTTGAAAGGCTTTGTCGTTTTCGGAATATGCATTAGTTTCATAGTTTTTATGTAATAGTTTGGCTGGATTGAGAAAGTTGAGCTTTGTCGCCAAATTTTGTAAAAGTTGAAATCGTTGCTGTATTTCAGAACTGACCCTGCTTAAAAAAGAAAATAATTTTCATCGCAGTACATTTTCATAGGACAACGCAGCATCTTTATATCCGTCACTAACAATACGTTTTTTTTTTTTCCTATAACTTTTCATTAACATTCCAAGTTTTTGATTTTTTTTGCATAAATATAAGCAATACGTAGATAAATACCGATACATCTCGTTTTTCTGTAAGGACAATCTGTAATGCATTTATTTTTTGAGGAGATGTTGAAGGTTGTGTCCTTCTAAGAAATTATTTTTAAGTTCCATAATAACGATAATAAATAATGAAAACGATTGCATTAATACTAGCAATGCTCCTGCACCCGTTCGTATGTTGGAGCTTTCGACTGCCTCCATCAGTTTTTCCAAAAAATTAAAAAAGACCTCCAGGTATTCTCGACTGCATCAGTTGTTGCGCTCCATGATGTTTCTTTTCGATGCTTTGCCTAAAGTATCCATCAGAATTTCCTAACGGTGTGAGGACATGTCAAAAATGAATATTTCGTTCCAAGGTACCAAAGAAATTGACCAAATTTGGGTCATAAGCAGCAGCATAAAACAAACTAAGATCGATCGAAGTGTGGTTGGAGCTGGGGTTTATGTCTTTCAGTGATTGCTGTACTCCTGCATAATTTCCAGCCATGATAGAAGCTTTGTGCTGAACCTCTGCAATTTATTATATATCAAGACCAACAGAATTAGATAACATAAAATTATGTCGGAAATGCCTTCAGCCGTTTTGTTTTTTTTTTCGATAAAATCAATAAAAGATTGCACTACAACTTTCTGATTTTCATTTTAAGATACTTGAATGGTTCGATCTTTGTGTGGATAGATTTGGGGCGCAATCGAATATAATGGAATAAAATTTGGCCTTTTTAATATGATAGAAAATTTGTTAACGAACGTTATCTTCTAAAATTAATGTACTCATTTTGAATTCGTGATGACATTAAAGTGATAGTTTTCCACGCATTTTTATTCGTAAAATGTGTTCTCGAAGCACTGTTTCGTAATTTTCGAGTAGGAACCCCAGTTGCATCTATTTTTACTGGTAACTCTTTCTTTGTGGCAACGAAATGTCAAATTTTGTTTGAAAATAATTGAATAATATCTACAATTACATTTAGAATTTCCAAATTGCTGCCAGTAGAAAAGTTTCGCCCGGGGACTGTTCCCCCCTTATATTCATTTAACAATCATCGAAATGTGATCGAAGTGACATCGATTTTCGAATAGAAACTCCGTGTTATTGGTTGGGAGGTTCCACCCATCTACTTTATATTCAGGACACCAAGTGATCTGCTGCTTTTCTTGTCCATGGCAAACGAATTTGCTTTGAAAAAAATTGTGAAAAACAACTGTCGCAGTTCTTCGCCATGCAATTGGAATTAATGAAATTGGCATAATGGAATTACCTTCAAAATAGAAAGAAGTGGTTTACATAACGGGCTATATTGGACCTAAATCAGATCATTCGAACTATGCTAAAAACAAGCTTCCGGTTTCGTGTAAAAATTTCTTTTTTTATACGTCGGAATGGAAGATCAGCGGTCGCAAAGCTCCAGGTGTAATTGAGGTAGTAGTTTAAGTTTTTCTGTCGACAATGTTAGAGAACAAAAAGGAAAGATATTGATCGTTCATGGTGTAGAAAGATCAATTTCTTTCCCTGTGTTCTGTATACTAGGTTCATATCAGCTTTAACAAACAAATTGGCTAATATTTTTAATCTAAAAACTAATTATATATAACAGCTGAAATTAAACCTCTTGCACATACTAATACGATATTTTCCTGTGAGTGATATATAAGAGTTTATTTATATCATTAGCATTTTTTCAGCTTATTGTTTCCAATCTACTTGTAAGTTTTAATAAATTATTCTCTTAAGTATTAATAAAAATTCAAATAAATACACCATCCATTTAACCCACCATTTCAAAAAAAAACACTAAAAAATAATTGCTTACGATTGAAATAACAAAGAGAAGCACTATGCAACATTTAATAGATTTAATTTCACCCTATACCACATATGAGGCTAAGGGGTGAACTCAAAAATGGCTCTAACTCGAATAAAACACTCAAATTTGCATGAAATATTCAAAAAAATTATTGTAATCAATAAATAGGGCTTTGCAATTTACGTTTTAAAAACAACTTCATGAACATGTTGTCCGAGTCTCCGTTTCAAATGGTCTATTCGGTCCAATTTTGTGTCACTTTTTCGAGCAATTCGCCCTGTTTTCCACGATTTACGCTTGTTATATTATCCTGTAAGGCTACACTCGTGTTCGGCTTGTCCACATAGACTAACGAGTTTACATAACCCCACAGGGAATGGTCAAGAGGCGTTAAATCGAAAGAGAGAGATTCATCCTTCATCATTTCCATTGTTTCACGAGCTGTGCGGCATGTGGCACCGTCTTGATGAAACCACATGCCACCAAGTTCAACTCAGCCAACTGGGCAAACAAAAAGTCGCGTATCATGGCTCGATGTCGTTCAGCGTTGACGGTAACGTTTCTTCCACGGTCGTCTTTAAAGAAAAATGGACCGATGATGCCACTAGCCCATAAACCACACCAAACTGTCGTTTTTTCGGGATGAATCGGTAGTTCTTGTATGGCATGGTATAGTTCTTGTACGGCTACTCATCACTCCAGATGCGAAAGTTTTGCATAATTATGTATCCGTCGAGCCAGAAATGAGCCTCATCGCTGAACACAATTTTTCGATAAAACAGCGGATTTTTATGGAGCTCTTCTAAGGCCCATTCACCAAAAATTAGACGTTGTGGTAGGTCAATAGGTATCAATTCTTGCACAAGTTAAATTTTATAGGCTTCCAAACTCAAATTAAAATCATTAAACGCTACTACTGCAATATTCTCTTCGGTACGCACTGTACGCATGCGAGTCGATAATTTAATGTCCAGCTATGTAAATCTGGTGCGAAATTTGGTGATAACAACACGAATTGTTGATTTACCAGGTCGATTATGACGATCATAATATGGTCGTAACAAACGGTGCATATTTTACACAAAGCTAACATTTTGATAATGAAATTCAAGAATTTGCAGTCGTTGCTCGTTTGTAAGTTTTTTCGTGATTAAATGGCAGAGCATACTGAAAACTTTTAACTTTGGCAGATGACATTTGGACGCCATTACTAACCAGTGCTGCCAAGCTGAAAAACGTTACTCTTAAAACATCACCAGTTAGTAGCTCCAACAAAACTGCATGCCCAGTTCTTTCAAGAAAATCCATATACCTAGGTATCGGATTTTAGGAGCCATGTAAGGAAAATTGTAATTTTCTCGCAAACTATTGGCTTATTTGAACTTAAATAAATAATTATTTACTATTAATGTTTCCAGAAGTTCCAAATGATTCGTGTTGGCCAAATTATTCCTGAATGGAATTTTCAGTTTTGGCAAATAACAAAAAATCAATACATTCACATGCACACCACTGACCTTCAAGTTCCGGAATAAAAGTTCTTATAATCACAGATCCTCATATAAACTGCTTTTCTTTCTTTTAAGTTATGACGTGATGAAGAATGTTGCATACGACCCAGTCGTGCACCCAACACTCGTTTTTATCGAAATCAACTACCAAACTTTATTTACCCTATTACATCCCAACACAAGAAAACCAAAACACATCCACAACTGTGTGATAAAAGAATTAAGAAGGAGACTACTACTACAAGCTATAAGATTTAAGAAAAACGTACATGGTGGTTGTTTCCCGCTACGCACAGGTAGGTAAGTCAAACGCTTAGTGTGCAGTCTCGGGTCTCCTTTATATTCCTCGCGCTCTGGTTTTTCAACTGCGATGTTGAAGTGCACCAAATTGGTTCTTCAAGTTCTTCATCATCGGCCTTAACGTGCTTCCACTATTCCATAATAATTGTGATGTGCACGGCTGTGTTGCCTGCTTGTTGCCCCTCATCATTTAATAGTCGACATGACGCAGAGTGTGAGTCCAAGTCCACGCAATGCGCTGGAGGTTCCAATGAAATGAAGACGTTTCGTGACTTATAGTGGTCCTCAAAATACTGGTTATTAGTCTTATTTTCGCATCGTGCTTACACACGTATGGGAACGAAAATATATAGATATGTGGATACCGCAGGGGCGCATACATTTCCTTTAACCTATTGCCACCACAATGTTCCGGTGGAACATGAAATGGATACTGGAAAGGAGGAGGAAATTACAAAAATACACGTAAATGATTATAAGTGTCAGGACGTTCTTGAATTTAGCTAAAATGGTCCAGCTTTGGATGTAATTTTTAGGCTAAGGGATAGACAAATATTGTGTCCAGCTTCATCCGGCTTGGTGACGGCTAGTAGCGCAGCTACCCTGTATATATTCAGGGTAGGTGGGAAACAAAATATTAATAGTGAAAAAAAATAAGGTAGGAGTAATGCCTCCGAAGCAAAAAGTCATCAGCTTACAGCCCCAGTCAGCATAGATAAAGTAAAAAATATACATGAGCTTCTCTAACATATAGGCAGTCTATATGTTAAATCCGGAAGTAAATACTAATGGATCCGGAAATCCGGAAGACACTAAAAGTTGAAAAGTGTGCAAACTGTACCGCTGTCCTGGCAAAACGTTGAGATGAACCAGAAAAAAGGAGGATGAAAAAACTTAAACTACGATACATATCATAGTTTATGGAAACAGATCCGGATGCAAGGATATATGCTTGGAGAATAGGCCAACGAATTATAACGAGCTGCATTAATTCATGAAGCGAACTCAAGCTTCATATAAGATCAAGCTCCTAGGAGGCAAAACATGACCTTGCTAAAGATTGTTTTTACGAGATCCTGGAGAAAACTTATGAGGAACTACCGATGTACGATGTTGGAATTATGTTGGGAGATTTTAACATCTTTGCGTTAAGGCCTTAAATCGTGCTTTAAGGCATATAGACCAGCAATGATGTTCGCAAAAAGTCAACCAACAATCAAATTTATGATCCAAATCCTATAGTGATGAACAAGGAAAAATCGGATTTGATTCAAAGTCGATGCAGAGAATGTCGAAGAACCGCTTCTGAAGACTATAAAATGGCGATGACAAACCATCCGCAACTAAATGCATAATGTCCTATGCATTAGATTAGATTAGATTCGACCTGAATCTAAAATTAGTATTAGCGAGCCTACAGAAATGACCACCTTCACTTAAGCTATATAAACCCGGTGGATATGATTGGGTAAGTACCATAAGCCGACTCGCAAAAATTGGTCGGATAGAAGTATGAAAGCATTACAACTGCGCAACTTCAGAGACATAGGTCAAAAAATCCTCAATTAAACAATTTTTTACACTTCGTCAATTCCTCAAAAAGAAAACCAAGAAGACCAAATCGTTACCCTCCGCCTTTATATCGATTTAAAAGAATTTAGACAAGGTGACACTTTATGGAAAAAATGTGTATATAATGGATTTAATAGTAAATGAAAGCAAGACCACGTATATATTAAAAAGAAAGGATATACAATATAGACAAAATGGCAACAATATTACCTTCAACAGCTCGAACTTTGGATAGCAATGAACTTTGAGTTATGTAAATGAATGATATCCGCCACATCAAATACCATATTGAAACTTAAAATGAATGGCCAACATAAACAGAGGAACCAAATAAGTAAGCTTGGCATACATTTAAGCTCAGTAAAAAAATGACATAACTGATCGAATCAGACTTCGGTTATTGTAAATATTTTTGTCTTTACAAAGCGATAAGGCCTCAAAATATTCGGAAAGTTGAATATTTTTAAATTCCTTATTAAATAATTCCTTATCCTTCATTTTCTAAAAAGCATATATCTTATATTTTAATCGCGTTAGATATTCGTTTTTTTTTTAGTGATCTCTTGGTGATGTCCTAAATAAACCCAGCATATCACTTGCGACCATTCTAACGGTTTATTGGCACTTTTGCTACAGATCATCCATATTTGCTGCTGGTGGTATATTGTTAATTGTTAATATCTTTATAATAACAGTAATTCTGATGAGAAAGTAAGGGATTGATTACCGACTGATCCAACACATATGTATATTTTTCACGCGCCATCCCCTGGACAAGCGTCTGACAGAATCATTGAAATAATATCAATCATTGTTGTGAAAATACTTACATCAGCTTAGTCATTGTTATATCGGTATATTTCTTTTTTGTCCCGGCACCGTGCGCAAAGTACGGACTAAAATCCAAGATTGTTCAGGGCATAAATATAACTTCGCAAACAGAAATTAATGCAGAAACTAGGTTTGAGACCCTGTAAGGGTCGCTTAGTCAAGATATTTTATTTCATACTCAGATAGTCTATTTTTTCCGCAATAATACATTGTTCCCTTATATCAAATTACAAAAAAGTATTTTTTCAGTTTGTTGAGATATTTTGCATTGTATTCTACTACAACACTCACATATTAAATGTGTTTTGAATCTATCATTAGGAGTTAGCATCCATGTGCATTAATTTCTACTTCACTATAAATCAGATGACCATACTTGTGTTTTCACTCTCAGCCGACACCATTACAGCAAATGCATACTGTAGTGGCGTAGCATCTATATAAGACGATTCCTACCAGATTACTTTCTCGCAGCATTTCTTTTCACTTCAAATTTAGTTTTTGTTCAGGAGTAAGGATTCAACTATTGACCAGGTGCACAGAGTTTCTGACATAATCGTTACATAATAGACGTTACGCCAAGCATTTGATAAGGTGTGGTGCAATGATTTAAATTGCAAATTAGGACAAGTTCTCCCAGTACTCATATATGATATTCTGTTTCTGGGAACGAGTACTTTGAGCCTAAGGAATGTTCAGCCGGCCTGAGAACCGGTAGGAAATGTTCTTGGGCCGCTTCTATCTCAGTAAAATAGTCATGATATACCGATAGAAGATGGAACAAGCCGGTGACGTTGTAAATCGCACTAAACGAAGTGTATGTTTGAACGAGAAACGGACAGACTTCCTAAATGATTCCCAAACTATTCACGTCAATTTAACCTATGAGACAACTAAAACCTTGCCAATTATTCTAAACTTGAACGGAATACCACTTGCAAAGGGAGCTCAATACCTAACACACTACGCAAAGCTGTAATAGAATTCGCACGTGAACACTTGCTGACCGGCATACGTTGTTTTGCAATATAAAATATTTTAAGTGAATATTTTGGTTGTTTGAAAAAAAAAAACATATGAGAAGGCTGCCATCCGCTGTGCTGATCATTAAATATTCTATTCCATTCCATCCTTAAATTAAACATACCCAAACAGTGGGCATGGCCAAAATCTTTACGAAGATGAGATATAGAACATAACATTCTCAAAATATATTGCTCAGACAGTTTATCTTTTTTTTTATGATTTGACAAACAAACGTTTCTCTGTTGCATATGCTTTGGACTAGGGTATACAAATCGTTTTTAGAAGAAAACTCCCAAAAGTGAGTCTGAGTAAAAATGATCTATAGATGAAATATTTATATTAATATTACCAATGTGTTAGCGGTCAACGTTTTTTTTTTGAATTTCTTTCAAATTTGAAGGAAAATCATTTTTTTCGTGAAAACGTCCCAAAAACTGAGCTTGGCTTAAACTTTATATAAATGAAATTTTAGTATATTATTCAAACACTTTTTCAAAATTCTTAACCGTTTTGCCAATAATAACGTTTTTGTGAAAATTGGTTGTCAGTGGACGGATTTTATAAACTTTCACACTTGATCTGCTGGGATCAATATCCAACTTTCGAATTCCTAAAAAGGTATGGTGGCTTACCTGGCAAATCCAACTCTGTTGGATAACGGCTTCGCTGGCATTGCAAAATGAAACGACAGATTTGTATGACACCAATTCGCCTGGAAACGACTGCTGTATCTTAAAGTTCAAACCTTCGACGTCCACATTTTTTGCTATAAAAATGGACCTTTCTATTAGCCACAAATGATTTATGTATTATGTGCGTACATCGTGGAATGCCAGATGATGCAACTGTCAATGCGATGCCATTATTTGATAGTATTTCGGCGAGAATTCGCGAAATGAGAAATTCTTTTCCAGTTCCACCTAGTAAGTGCATCTAAGATAAAAAAAATTCAGCTTGTTTTTTTTTTGAATTCATTTTTATTTTATTTTTCTTAAAACTAACTTACATGCTAGACAAAAATTCATGAAAAAAGTAGCTTACTTATCAACTACTTAACTAACTTACTTACCCTATGCGGGCGCCCTAAATTATGCGATAACTTAATTCTAATGTCTTTCGGCCTATTATCTAATATATAAATATAGAAATAACACAATTTTTACCAAGAATATGGATAATATGCATTATTCAGCGCGTTGTTGTAAATGTCCACAGCTTCAGGGGGTAAGTGTC
Organism: Rhingia rostrata; assembly: GCA_949824845.1. Taxonomy (NCBI): domain Eukaryota; kingdom Metazoa; phylum Arthropoda; class Insecta; order Diptera; family Syrphidae; genus Rhingia; species Rhingia rostrata. Next base: position 58,762,398 of record OX463755.1, read on the forward strand.
GCAGTACAATGTTGGATATACCATCGAATCCCGCTGACTTCTTTTTCTTTATGGAATCGAAGATGATCTGGAGTTCCAAGTTCGAGATTAACAGGGGACTAGACCCACTTCGCTCGGCGACTATGGCGTTTGCCAATTTTTCGTCATCAAACCGGGTGAAACCACGGTTCTCAGACGCCATTGCGTTATGTCGTTTCGGAGATCCTAAAGATCTTCTTAATTTGTGGAAACATACTCGGGTCGCTGGAATTTACGGCCTGGATTCTGTTATTCCAAAACAAATTAATGGACAACCGATAGTTCTCCTTGAGCAATTGGTTGATGTTTTTGATCGACGCCAAAATTCAGCTTGTCCGTGGGTATAAATGATCTTAAGACCAAATGTTCATAGTATTGTTTCCAAAATATTTTCATCGAACGATTTTTTTCGAATTTACTTTAAATGTACCAAAAAATAATTTTCAACGAAAATCGCCCTCAAAATTGATCATACGAATATTCAGAATGTCTAAATATATTGCTTAGACACTAAATTTCTTACGGTGTAACCAAAAATAACGGTTTTTTAAGTGGACTTGGCAATGTGCGAAGGGCCTAGTCATTCTTATTGTTTTTATGGGTTCGTTTAAAAGAAAAACCAAGTAAATTGGTTGAAAATTAATGAAATATACAATATCAATTCCATTGTCTAGTCTTTCAAATTTCAATTCGTTTCAATATTTAGAAAACAATCGAAAATATTTGACCGAAGGTGCAGCAAATGTATACCGATCATATTTAGATGGCATCGACACGATTTTTTTGAACACTCACTTCACTTTCCACAACAAAACCGGATTAATTCAATAGCACAAGTAGCTACGAAAACTTAGTTTGTGTGTTGAAAGTTTTTCTTTAATAACGAAAATGGGTGGCAGGAATCAAGAGATATAATCGATTAAGATATGAAAGAATTTTCGCCCGACTAAAATCTAATTTTTTTTTATTTTAAGCGAGTTGTTTGTGTACTGAAAACAGTTTCTTACGAAAAACACCCTCAAAAAGTGGGCGTGCAAAAATGTTTGTGTTGACTTAATATTGGTATTCAGAATATCTAAATATCTTTTTCAGACTCTTTCACAAAATTCCTTACTATTGCAAAAATAAGTAAACGTACGCAAAACGCACTGATATACGTTTTCCAATTTTAACAAAACTTCACAATAACCATATATAGACAAATACCAACGATGTGTGAAAGTTTAATTGAAATCGCTATACCTTAGGTAAGCCAAGGGCTCAGTGGAGCGATGGTTGGTGCGCTGAGCTGCCGCGCATAAGGTCTGGGTTAGATTCCCAGCCGTAGCAACACTTAAATGATTTTTTACTGGCCCTCCTCTCGTGATGATCTGACATATCATCCGAGTAGTATCAATTGTTAAGAAAATCTTTTCTCAAATTCGCCGTTCGGAGTCAGCATAAAACAGGAGGTCCCGCCATCGTGCGTGAATTACACACGCACACATGAATAGTTGTGAGAAAGCTCGCCCCTGGGTAATAAGGGCCCAGTAATGCTTATCATTGGAAACCCTCATTGGAAATTTTCTTTTACTGCTTGTGGCTTTTTTGTAAATTCAATCTTTGACGAGTTGTTGTCAAAACAACTCATATTGAAACGGAATTTTCAATAATTCCTATTTGCTATGGGGCTGACATTTCAAATTCATCATGCCTTTTGTTCCAATGAAGTTGTTCAATGATAGCTGTAACTGGACCTAACGAGCCTGTTACGCCAAAAAATTATATTTCTGTATATATATGTGTGCTAAAGCCGCTGTGGACCTTTTGAAAAACAAAACCCAACGGTTAGTCAAAGAATCGCCTTCCTTGGTTGAAGTAAACAAAAATAATTGTGCAAAGGAAAAAAAATACTTGACATGAATTTACTGACAAGTAGACCAAGGCGATGGTAAGGACCTCCATAGTGCGTAGTTGATATGATATCAGTTTTTGTGGATCAGGCAAGGTTCCGATCTTTAGGCGTACATTTTCAACCGAATTTTGATAATAAGTTGGTGTTCGCTGATTACCAAACTATCTCCAATAGCCGTTATTTCCGCAGCATTGTTCGTCTTAAGTTTAAATATTGCTATCCGCACTCATGATCGATTGATCGGGTATTACTAGGGATCATACTGTATATTGTTCAGCTACCAAAATTCAATCATATTTCCATCAATATTTTTGTATTTGCAGTATTTTTTTGTTTGACAAGCTTTTTGTTTATTTATTTCAATAAAACCACCAATCAATCCAGAAATATATCTTATTCAGTGTCAATTAAAAACAAATTCATCTGTGTACCTTCACAAATATGTCACTGCACGCCACTGGCATACTCACATACGTATATGGTTCCATTTTCAGTCCAACCGAATCGGACGGAATGAGAACACCGGCGATGATTATTTTATCATACATACAGATTACATATTTCATGACTATTATCATATAAATATCCAGATGCATTTCTCCTGCATCCAGCTGATGTGTCCATTCATTTCGCAAAGCTACAATCCAACGAACATAAAAAGCCAGCCACACGTCTGCTAAACCATATCCATTGGTGAATTCCATAAATGTTCACTCGGGAAGTGTGTCTTTCCTTGGATCGGATGAGAGTGCACAAGCTGCATAGCTGCACTGATTGTAAGAAAATCCTTGCATCACTGTGAAGAATGGTAAAAGAGACGACGCAGAGAGATAAATAGCTTCGGAGTTTTCTTGATATTCTCAAACCAACACCATGGCATAAAGTGCGCACGACTTTTCAATAAATGTTGACAACGAAAAGTTTTATGGTATCCTAAAGGAAGTGAAATATGATATCGCAATTGGAATACTTTGAAGCTCATTCTTTCTCTTTTATTTTTGCATTTTTTCGTTGTTGTTCCTTTTTTATAGTTTGACCATTGGATATTCTCAGGTGCACATTAAATGTTGGCTTGGTTATGAAATTGAGATTGTGTTTTCAGTTTATATGTCAAATCTGTCATATTTACGCAGAAATGAGGAATCAAACAGGCGGAAGTGGGTAATGTAGGTTTGTTTTTTTTCCACTTGACTACACTTAGTGATTCCATCTGTCGATATAGCTTCTTAAAGATACTGATTAGAGACCGGAACTAGAAAAATGGGATGGACAATTAAGAGTTTGCCATATTCAAACACATGATTTGTAGGGAAGCATTCTCATCATTTTGACAGGAGTTTTTTCGATTGTTCTTAAAAATAATAGTTTGCGCACATTTTAGCATGTGCGGCATCTTATCAAACAGTTGTTCGACTGAAAATTTGGGGCTTGGAACTGTTTTAATTATTGACGGAATGAATTGCCTCAAACCTCAATTGAAATTAGTTGGTTCTGTCTTATAGACTTCCTGTTTATAATATCCGGATGGGGAAGGCAGCCAAGTAAATGCAAAGTTTTTGGAAATGATTTTATTTCGAATTTTTTTGTTGTAATTCTGCCATGACGGGTTTGATAAGGTGAGAACTTGCTTCAATTATTGAAACGATGCAGAATTAAAACGAATTATTTTCCAGCGTATTTGTGACAAGACAAAATTAAAATAACATTTTTAAATATAGAGCTCGAATGGCCGTTATACGTATTTGTTTTCTTCAAAAATTATTGCCCGATATGCGGCTTGCGGAAACTACACACCGCACTGTGACTCGATGATGAATCTCATTCTCATGAAGAATGTTTGTGTTCGACTCACTTCCAATTCTAAAATTCTACTTGTTAACATTGCCATTTAAGTCGATGAGAGCTTCTATCATAAGAATACCGTTCGGTATGGTTTCTTCTTAGTCTACCATATGAAGAAGCTTCAGGTTAAATTTAAGCGGATCGGAAGGTCTTCCTTGTTTAATTTGCTAGTAATCTGGAACTCAACAGGAAAACAAATTCACATCCTTATTTTTGTCAGCTGATATCCATTCGATCAGATAAACTTTTTGTGGCTTTGCGTGGAGTATCCTGTATGGTAAAATATGTAGAAGCTATTGCTTCCGAATATACCACGATCGAAAAATAGTTAAGCTATCTTATTACAGCCCATTTGATAGGAGGCGCGCCGCTAAACGTGTGTCAAAGTTTTCATAGATACAAAGTACGGACTGCAGTTCATGATAGCGGAGCACAATCCAAACGCGCGTTTCTTCATCCCAATTATTCTTATTTATTAAATGCAAATAACGATCTGGGGCGAGAGAACGATAAGTTCGGCGCCAAAAATTAATAACGGTTTTTAGTAGAGGGGTCAAAAGCAAGAATTTGTTACTTGTGTTTGGGTGGGTGGGGGGACGTTGGGGTTTATCTCGCCCCGTTTAGGAGGTAGGGGCAATTTTAGAAAAAAATGACTTAAAATGAAAAAAAATATCAAAATAACAATACATTAAAAAACAACGGCAATATTTACAAAAGTATTATCCCGTTTTTGAAAGCCAGAAACCAGTTCTTGAATCGTCAATTTAAATTTAATAATTTATGTCAAATGAAAAATTCACATGCAAACTCAAAATTATGATTAATAAATGCCAAAAAAAAGTTTAGACAATTTTTTTTTCAAAATTGTGAAATGAAGTGCTTAATTGCATTTTCGAGGTCAATGCTTTTATCAAATCTGAATCTTATTATTTCTTCAAAAAATTAAAGATCACTAAAACTATTTTTTTTTGGTAACTCACTTTGTAAGTAAAGTACAGCAAAGCAAGTGCATTATATGTAAAACAAGACAAAAAAAAAACCGCACCCATCCCAAATCCTACTGTGAGTCGAAGCAGGGGGGTTTCATCACACCGTTTATACGCAGAATTAATTTGAGTAATTTTCATTTTTCTCAAAACTAGAAGACTGAGAATTTATTAGACCAACGAACTTCTTCTTAAGTGGCGCTTCAGTCCGGAATAAACTTGGGCCCCAACCAACATGCCTCTCAATTAGCCCGGGGCTTAACTAAATGCGCGACAGCGCAATACAAGTTGGTTGAGGTTAGCTTCTAATTGTGCGCGCCACTTAAGGCAAGGTCTTCCTCTACTGCGTCCAACGTCTGGCTGGGAATCGAAGACTCTGCGAGCCGGATTATTGGTTTCCATTCGTTCTACATGTCCTAGCCATCTTAAACGTCCAATGCGGAGTTTTTTGACCAGGGGCATGTCGCTGTACACCTCGTATAGTTCTTGGTTAAATCTACGTCTACATAGCCCGTCAACGCAAACGGGACCGAAGGTTTTTCAAAGAATTTTCCTCTCAAATCGACCAAGTATTTCTTCATCCGCTTTTGAGACGGTTCATGCTTCAGCGCCTAAATGCAGGACTGGGATGATCAGGGTCTTATAAATGATCTTCTTAGTAGTTCGAGTGAGGGCTATGCTACTGACTTGCCTTCTTTAGCCGAAGTAACAGCGGTTGGCAAGAGTAATTCTTCGTTTAATTTCTGACGAGATGTTGTTATGAGAATAAATAGCGGAGCCTAGATAGACCAAGTCCCGTACTACCTCAAAGTTTTATCTGTGAATGGTGACGTTCTGTCCAATTCGTCGATGTTGTGCGTCCTTCGTATTGATAGCATATACTTCGTCTGGCCCTCATTTACCGCTTCCTTCACTATACTAGCAAACGTGGCTTTGACATCACGTTGGGTCCGACCTATGATGTCAACATCCTCGGCGTACGCCAGTAGTTGTACCGAGTTTTGGAAAATTTTGCCTCTTGTGTTTGGTGTGGTTTATGGGCCGGCGGCGTCATTGGGTCGTACTTCTTCCGTGATGATCAAGACCGGCACGTTACTGTGAATGCGAATCGCTACCGTTCAATGATAACCGAATATTTTTGGCCTCAATTGGATGATATGGACTTTGAGGACATGTGGTTCCAACAGGACGGCGCCACAAGCCACACAGCGAATGCCACAATCAATTTATTGGAAACCAAGTTTGCAGAACGTGTTATCTCACGAGATGGTCCAGTCGCTTGACCTTGAAAATTTGGTTCAGCGTCTGGACTTCTGCAAGCGTGCCCGTGGTGGCCATGCAAAAGAAATCGAGTTACATACATAATGGCATCGAACGTACTTTCACAGGAATAGCGTTCTTATTGAAAAACCCTTTATAATCAAAATCGTTAGAGCCGTTTTTGAGAAAATTGGGGTTATGTCTTATTTTTATATGGCAGGTACTATTAATATAATAGCTAAAAGTAAAAAAATGGCCTAGAATTATGACCTAGAGAACGCTTGATGCGATGTTTGAAGAAAATTTGTCAAGCAGTTCAGGTTGGAGAGAACATTACGGACAGACCGACCGACGAACCGACGAACATGTGAACGGAATTCCAAAAAAACTCTTGGGTTCCGCTATCATCATAATGTTAGAATCAATCAAAATCTCGAGGTCGAAAATTTTCACGAAAGCAATACCTTTCTCTTCGAAAGAGAGAATTAAAAAAAGTGACCTAAATTTAAAGATTGAACCTGTCTTACTATACATTTAGGTGAGTAATTTTGAATTGTAGTGCTCCTTTTTCTGAACATACTGTCCTAAATGGCTAACTTCCTTTTTACAACCTTTTTTGGTTGTAATTTTAGGTTGTGTCTTTTTCTGGGCTTTTCGTTATGCTCATCGAATTTTTTAACAATATATGACATTATTGTCCAAGTATATAAAACAGTCTTGTATACTAGTTAATACATAATGCATCTATGATATGTACCAGGGATCATTTCACAAAATGCCTGCAAAATAATGCTGAATGATGTCTTGGATCGATCTTTAGACTCGTTAGAATCTTTAGACTCGTTAGAACTCAGGGCAAAGTTTGCTTTAGTTTTAGGTTTGTCTTTTTCTGGCCTTTTCTAAGCTTCCTCACAACCATTCATGTGTGCCTGTACTTCATTTCTGTTGAAGGGACCTCCTGTTATAGTTGACTTCGGAAGGCAATGTTGAGATAAGCATTCGTTGACAATTGAAACAACTTGAATAGTTTATCTGATCATCGCGAGAGGAGTATCAGTAAAGGCAAACAGGCTTGTCGAGTACGAAATCTACATTTCGGGTGTTAGTTACTACGTCCTGTTTCGCCAGGAGAGGTTGTTGTATACTTACTTTTACTTAACTTTTACCGACCGTTGAGGGTCCCAGCCTGTGATAAGGCAGCCTTACATACTATTCGATTCCATGCGCTTTGGCATCCTTGACGATCGGTTGACTCCTAAACCGGAGGTTCGGTCTTTATATATGTAAGCTTATTATTGATAAATGAGCTTGATATGTAACATATAATATCACTATTGGAGAGGTGGATATATATAAGCTGTTATACTAGTATCTGCATCGGAATCGGGAGGTTGATATTTATGTAAGAATTTTTTGCTCGAATCGAGCAACCGTTTCTTCGTCCACATTTGATATAATCCATGTTTGGGCGCAGTAGAACCGGACTGGAATATCAAGGATCCTTAGGTCGAGTTAGGGCGTTGTTACTGAATTGCCGTTTTTGTCCAAAGAAACACCAATCTTAAAATTACTCCTGATTTTATTAAAATTTGCTCCAATCGCAAGATAACTCCTGGTTTTATTAAAATTAAATTAAGGGTAACAAGAAAGTATGTACCGATGCACATTGGTTTAAAAAAAAAAATGTATGGCGAAACAGGCTCGTTAGTACCCAGGGCCTAGCTTTTTTCTCACAACCATTCATGCGTGCGTGTGTACTTCTTAGCACGATGGCGGGACCTCCTGTTTTATACCAAATCCGAACAGCTCAGTTAAGATAAGCTTTCCATGACAATTGATACTACTCGGACGATTTGTCAGATCATCACGAGAGGAGGGCCAGTGAAAAATCATTAAGGTGTTGCCACGACTGAGAATCGAACCCAGACCTTCTGCGCTGCGGTTCATCGCACTAACCATCGCGCCACTGAGCCCTCATTGGTTTTAAATGACATTATTATGGGAAGGAAAAACATTCGTGGTGTTCATGTTAAGTAGGAATTTCTAAATTTCAGCATACATCCGAAGGTAGGCTTGAGGTAGAGATGATTGCCGTTGAATTGTTGATTGGGTGGAATACAGCTGGCTATATTATTTGATAAGGGTTACGGAGCCGATATAGCAAAGTAAGGCAAGACATATTTCGCCATTGTTCGGGCGAAACTAAATAGTTCGCTTCTCCTATGTATCCTAAAAATTTTAGACTTTTTATATTTAGAAAGATCATTTGGAAACCTATGTTTCTTGAAGTCAATTACCATTCATGAATAATTGTGGTCGATTTTGGTTTCGACTTTCCGGACAACTGAGTATTGTTTTTCATCGTAGCTTACTATTACGATCTACTATGATCGTTTCTTATTCCTGACGCGATTATGTCGTCCTTGTTTCGCTGGCTTCGACGTTTAACACTTTGGTTAAACTTATGAAGATAATTCCTGGAGAACTAATTCTCCACAAAGCTCAATGGCGGCTATCGTCTTTATCTGCAGCTTTGCCTCGAAGGCTTCGTTTTGACTGCAGCATCAATGGACATTTTTCGTCAAAGGAAATGTGTCTTGTTGGTGAGCGCGAGAAATTTAGCATATCAATTGACAGTTAAATTTTCACAGTATATATCCGCATTTTTATCTTGGCTGCAAGAACTGTTTGGATATCCGATATATAAGGATGTGGCTTAATAAACCACAATTTCTACGTTTTCTCTTAATCAAAAGTTATCAAATGTATAAAAGATAGTTTTGGATATGATTTAACATATATATCAGTCTTAAACAGGCAATTGGCAGTAGAGTGTATCCTCCTTTATTTGGGGTCCAGAACAAGTTTATTTTTTCTATCTGCTTTGACATACTCGACCTCACCAGTTGTAACCAAATTCTAACGATGCCTCTCCAATTAACCAAAATCCAAACGTCTCAATGAATTCATCTCATTCGGAGACTACCAGGCATATTAACAAAACGAAACAACTAATCCATTATAACTACCGACCTGATTGGCAACATGATCAGCAAATTTATTCCCGAAAAAAATCCTTGCAACTTAATACGAATCATTTTCGGTTAGGCAACCGTTTCTAAGACAAATTGACATCGCTGTCAGCGAACCTCACAATCTCGTTCGATTAGTCACAAAAGGCATGTGTCAACGTTATGACACCACATTTCTATATCCTGTCGGGGAATATCACGAACGTAGTCTGCTTAGCCTGCAGTACCGTACAAAATTCTTTAAATGTCAAGTTCAATAAGCAAGGGGTATAGACGTTTCATGAGGGATTAAAATAAGCTTTACGATCTTCGTGGTATTTGGCCATAGGATATTTGTAGCGCGTTCCAAAAATAAAGGAAAGAAAAAAGTTAGACATTTCACATACATTCGCATTTACACACACATATTCCTTTTCCATGGAGATAAGCAGACGAAACTGCGAGGTATGATCTGGAGTATGCGACGGGCCATAGGCAGTCTCTGTCGTGCTGCTGTCATCAAAATTTTGGCGCTTTGACTAATCCCATACTACATCTGTCTGGCATTATAATTTTGGTATGTGTGTGTGTTTGTATTTTTTTGTGTATTACCTTTGGGATGTCAAGTCAAAGTGGGGCTCCCAGAGCTTTGATTATAATGATGCTGGTTCTGTTGCTTATAGTAAAGGAAGAGAACTCATGAACTGCGCCCGAAATGCATTCACATGGTTAAACATTTTCAGACTGAAAATCAATCCATGAGTGGAATTTGGATTGGCTTCATCGCATCAACATCGCTGGATTAAGCTTCTCCCGTTCGTGTCCGAATAAGTCATCCTTGGTTGAAGACAGTTTTGTTGATAGTATTGGCATGGCTTACTTTTCGTTTTGTTTGTCTTTGACGTGCGATGTCGAACCAGTAAGACGATGAGGGAGAGGATTAAGGACTCAAGGATCCACTAAAAAATAAAAATGAAAACAGCAACAACACAAATTGATAAATGTATCCGCAATATGAAGATAAAGAAAGTTAATACCCTGGCACATAACGTCATGATAGGTTTCGACATATTCTCGTTAATGATAACTGTCAGGTAGTTAAATTAGCGAACATGTCAGTAAGATATCATAAGAAATTGTGACTTAATTAGCAGACCATCGATCATTTTGTATTTTGTAGCAGAGCTTGAGAATTCTTTTTGTTAAGTGATCGGTATACAGTATGTTTAGCAAGATCAATTTCAAGAAATTCTTAAATTTTGAGGTTGTTTTTGTTTCAGTTGTGTGCAACAAAAGTTGAAAATGAAACCTTTTTTTTTTATAATTTCTATCATTTATGGAGATCTGTGCATAATATTCGTTCTTTTCCACTCTCATATATTATATTGGGTACCTACTTCAACTTCGAATAAGCAATTGAGACACTGAGTATTCGATTTTTCACCATGATCTATTTATATTGATCTGGAACTATAATAAGTGAGTCCTAGCAACTCCGATTCTTATGGTTGCGCACTGGTCGACTGACTGTTAAAAAGCACCTTAAACATAGGTAACTTATTTTTTAAAAATTCCCCAAGAATATATTCTAGGAAAATGCATTTCAGTTTATCACAGAAAGCTGAGCATCAGGATAATATATTAAAAAAAAATTTAGTGCAACAGGCTCGTTAGTATCCATTGCCTAGATTTTTCTCACAACCATTCCTGGGAGCGACCTGGTAAATGGGTGTCCATTAGAAGCTGTATGCATTCTTCTTTTAAAGTTGTGCAAGTGATATCTGCTTTTTTGTGATAGACTTGTGGAGATGAGTTTAGGCGCCTTTTTTATTTTATCACTGAAGATTCAAAAGGACTTGCGCTTGGACTTCCTTAGTTTCTTTTTTTATGTTGATATGGTCTCTTTGTAGGAGATCCAGTCAGTGGCTTCGTTCAAGCACTTAGCCTTGTTTTAAAGATTTTCACACTTCTGCGTAAGCATTCCTAAATTTTGATGAGATCAAAAGGCCATCTTCGAATAGGGGCTAACGTCGTCCGGTAAGTTTTGGCCATAGAAGTTTACTACACAATGACCGTTTCGTATAAGAAAAAGACAATTCACTTAGACCGCACTAAACGATGACTTTCTCAGAATGCAGTTGATTCTGGTGTATCTCGTTTCAAAGATAACCATTTTACTTATTTAAGTGAAGCTACAGTCCGCAAAGAAACTGGATATCGACCAACATGGCTCTCCAATTAGCTCGTTCCTTAGCTAATCGCTAACTACCTCCAGTTGCGCACTCTAAGTTGGTTGAGGTCGGTTTCTACTTGTGCCCACCACTTAAGGCGGGGTCTTCTTCTAATACGTCTCACGTCTGGCTGGGAATGGAAGACTCTGCGAGCCGGGGTATTGGTGTCCAGTCGTGTCCTTCCCACCTTAAATATCCAATGCAGAGGAAGCATGTCGCTGTACAGCTCATATAGTGGATAAACTGGATATCGACCAACATGGCTCTCCTATTAGCTCGTTCCTTAGCTAACTACCTCCAGTTGCGCACTCTAAGTTGGTTGAGGTCGGTTTCTACTTGTGCCCGTCACTTAAGGCGGGGTCTTCTTCTAATACGTCCCACGTCTGGCTGGGAATGGGAGACTCTACGAGCCGGGGTATTGGTGTCTATTCGTGTCCTTACCACCTTCTTGGTTCTTGGTTCTTGGTTAAAACTTCGTCTCCGCAAACGGGACTTAAGATTTTTCGAAAAATGTTCCTCTCAAATTTATTAAGAATTTCTTCATCAACTTTTGATACGGTCCATGCTTCAGCGCAGTATTATATAGGATCTCCTAGTAAATAGCACGAGTGAGGGCTCTACTAGTGAATTGCCTTCTTAGCCCTAAAAACAGCGGTTAGCAATTGTATTTCTTCGTTTAATTTCTGACGAGATGTATTTGTCAGAATTAATAGCATAGCCGAGGTACACAATATCACTTACTACCTCAAAGTTATATCTATCAACGTTCTGTCCGATGTTGTGTGTCCCTTCGTGTTGACAGCATATACTTTCTCTTGTCCTCATTTACTGCTAAACCATTTTTTGCGGCTTCCTTCTCTATACCAGCAAACGTGGCTATGACGTCACGTTGGGCCCTACCAAAGATGTCAATATCGTCGGAGTATGCTAGTAGTTCCACGTATTTTTGGAATATCATGCCTTTTGGATCAGGATCTTCTCAGATTAAAGAAGTCACATGACAGTGGCTTACCCAACCCAATTTTTGGTAGTGAATGTTTCGGTGAGGTCGTTTAGACCCAGTTGGAGCAGCGTGGATTCTCCATCGTCATTCTACACAGACGGACGAGTTAGGGCGGTATACAAAAACTAGACATGATTCTGTATAGTTCGTCTTCATGAATACTGTCGTATGTGGCTTTTAAGTCGATTAATAGGTGGTGGGTATCAATTTGGACTTCTTGCATTTTTCTGGCTTTTTTCCCGGATCTTCCGAAGTGTGGAATTTTTATCGGTTGATTTAAAACCACACTGATTAAGGCAGAAGTAGTCCTTCCATATCATAGACTGGGTCTCAACTACGATATTTCTGTTCGAGCCTTGTATCCTTAGAATTGACGTTATTCTCTTCGCTTAAACTTACGAACATCGATCCTGGAGTGGTACCTCTCTATATTCTCGATCGCGCGCTTTTCGTTGCTCTTTTTTCTTCTTTCTGAAAAGCCGGTTTTTTCCTTCTTGTTTGCTTATAGAGCTTAATGGCACTTTTCGTCTTGACCTGCAGCTTAGCCTTGTAGGCCTCGGTCTTGGCTGCGAGCATCTGTCGGCGTTCCTCCTCAAACCAGAGGTTTCTTGCTGGTAGGCTCGAGAAACCTAGCACAACAAGCTGGCACCCAGCACAGGTGTACAACTAAATCACGATACAACATTCGAAAATGTCACTGTCATATGGGTGTTGACCACATGGGTTGGTCGGATAATTGTCTTTACATAAAGTTTCTCAAACTTGGCGTTGTTTATAAATAAATCCACTAACGATGATTTTCTTTACACTACTGCACAATTCACAACAAATATGGCCACAGTTACCCAACGAATTTCAAGTCGCCATGAAAAGAACATTTACCAGTATAGGAAATTTAAAGTCGTTTAGTATTGTCCTTTTGCAGTATGTAAAGTGGAAAATCGGATTTTCCCCTGTTTGTAACTGAGGTTGGCAAAAAATCAAAAAACCAAGTGTAGTGCTATGTTAGATATGAAAGAAGCGGAAGTCGAATAGGATTTAAATGAAACTGCATCGAGTTTTTAAAATCTTTTTAGTTATCAACAAATAGGATACCAAGTATTAAAAATGTCAATATGGCAACAGTGTTAAGAAATCATCTTTGCAAGGTAAGCTGAAACTTATCTTGACTGAAAGCGATTCATTTGTATCAGAAACCCTTTCCAAGGGCAGGTTTAGTATATTTTTAAGGATTCTTTTTTTTGCCTCGCACACTCTTTCCAGGTTGTCACATCTCAAATGTAATTACAGTTTAAAAGTGCAAAAAGTAGCAAAGTTTCTTCACAATGGCACTGTTTCAAACATTCCCGTTTAATACCTACCCTTCAAACTTCAAAACCAATTATGCGTAAGAATACGCCATCCATCTTGTATCTTATTATTTTTCAAATTCTTCTATTTAATTTCTTTAAATATTTGTTGTAGCGAAAATGTTCCCATACCATCTGGAGGCAAAGCGCGCTATATAAAACGCACGGATAAATCCTACTTCCGATATGATCCAATGTTGCTATGCCACAAAGTATTGAGGCAATTAGTGGTTCGCTAATTGATTTAAGGCATTTCCTTTTTCCTTTCTGCAATCTGTGTGAACTGCAAAGGGAATTTGAACGATTTGTGGAACGCTTTAAAGTTAAAATCGCAGCAAAGTGCAATTAAAAAATGCACAAAAAGCGTTTTACCTTCGGGTTGTTACTGGGTTATCCGGAGAAGGAAGCACCTGAAGGTAGCTATATATATGAGGAAGCACGCAGATCTCTTGCCAGCAGCAGAGCAAGAGACTTGGGTTACCACCATCGGTGGAATTTTTGCTGATGCTGCAGTCGCTGCCTTGTAGCCTCTCCTGTGGGGTGCTGTTAATGTGTTTTGTTCTTCGTATGTACCGAAATGGCGGTACAAGCCTGTTGCGCATGAAATTGGACGGAGAAAACATTTTTAATTTTTTTTTTGTTTTTATTCTGTAGTTGCAGAGATTGTGGCGAGATGGAATGATAGGGCATCTTGTGCTAAAGTATTTTGTAACAATTTGTAACTCTTATGGTTACCTAGCGATCGGCATCTGAGGATACATGTTGGTGATTGTAAGAAGTTTTTCACAGGTTTTTGTAATCTTTCTGCTCCAATGAAGATTCTTTTTTTTTTATACAAACACCTGATTTGGTATGGGTTTCATGAATATCCTGATAGAGGGGGAATATCTAGTGTGAGCTGGAGATTTAGAATTTATTTTATGTAACGTACGCAAACAAAACTGTATTTTTACAATCGAATGGTAAACTTAAACAAATCGCGCTGTCTTGAAAGGGTTTTATGTGAAAGAACGAATTTGCGACATAAGAACTCATCAAAATTAAAATGGCTGAGAATGAAAGAAATTGGTATGCTTCGACGATTTTCAATCAAATGCCAAATGGAAAGCATCATAGAAGTTCCATTTAACCCCATGATCCAAAATAAAATGTTAAGTCCCGTCATAAGTACGCATGACTACATGAGTTGTTCTGAGAAGAACCCTAGTCGTGGTATGTGTTCTTTCACAATAACCAGGTATAATAACATAAGTCTAATACACGCTTAAGCTCCGATGAAAGATCAAGTAGGCAGCATTACGAATGTTTCCTCATGATCGTTGACCAAAAGCGTCTGAAGAAGTGCTACCAAAATTGTTCTGACATATTGCTTATTTCCTTAAGAGCATCTTTGGAAATCATAGACATCGACTTCAGAGTGGAATTTTGTAAAAAAAAATAATTAGAATAAGGTTGCCTCATCCAGGCATAAATATTATAACAAGGCGACCTTTGACGCGCCACAGCAATAAACGAATACTTTACGAAATTTACCAAAAGAATGGATTCGAAAAAGACCGTTTAGACCTTTGTTGACTGTAGTGACATAACATTATCATAAAATTTCAATGAGCCTTGAGATATGAAAAGTCGAGGGAGATGAGTTAGTAACAGCATGAACGAACTCATTTGGAAAATTTGGTCAGATGAAGTATAACTTTAGTGTTGGTTACCCATTACTTTAAAAGACCTTCACCTTTAAGTTCACATAAGTTCGACACCGAATGCAATCGAAAATCAATTGAACTTTCAAAAATGATCTCATAGCTTTCACCTCTCACTGGATGAATAAGGAAGGGAAATCGATCTGCCTAACGCACAAGCTTGACCATATCATCTGCATCATGAACTGCCATTCGTATGCGCACTCCTAATTAGCACGTTCAATTATTTCAATTCTCGAATTATTTCATTTATTCATCTGTGCGGCGATGGTCGTAATTAGGAGTTTCTCTATACCAGGGTAAACCGAATTATCTGATCAACAGTAATCGGACTATATCTTTCCATTTCCTGTTCGCTTGAACATTCATTCGCCTGTATATGAGAAGGTGGTATCGCTTTTTTGTGATCGACAATGTGCACTTTTTGTACGTAATTTACCTCTCAAAAAGGTGGCAAGACATCAGATCCAGATGATACTCCATGATATACCACCGAACACAGAGTCGAGTTTCATTTCATCTACTGCCCGTAACATGTTTCGAGTCAATTTTTTGTTTGCGTGCTTCTCCTGGAAAAGACCTGTCATTGGCAGCTAATTCAACAACCATGTCACGTGCTTCCCTCTTAACTGATGTTCCAACATTTATTGTTCAACATTTCGGAAAACAACAAATGAGTCTCCGCCAATTTGCAATGATCTTGTGAGATGATAGTTATGGTTTTTTTCTGGATATACATTTTTTTTATTTGGGAGGGGATTTAGCCATTAAGATTGAGCATCAGATAAGTCTGGGTGGTATGGTGTCCAAAAATATACAAGCTCACAACTCACTACTCGGAAATTGACATTTAATTAAAGACATATAAATATATATATATATATATATGACATGTATATATGTGTATCCTTTTTTATTATTACCTACATCTGTCATCACTTTATGAAATTAAGCACGAAGTACAGGGTCATGACTGTCAGTGTCATGATTGGAATGAACTCATAAACCAGCCATTATTAGTCCATTTGTATAATGCTTGACGATGAAAACGGATGAAGGGAGACATAATTCAAAAACCAACTGAGAAAGTGACAAACTGTATCTACGTGGTTTTTCTAAAGCTACTCGTACATCTATACATACTGGTTGTATCGGGTTATGGTGAAGCAGAACACTTAAGTCAGCAGATTCATGGAACAAGTCTATGGTAATATCGAGATCTTGGGATCTCAACGGTTAACCTTTTCATTTCTGTGCCATAACATGTGTTGCTCTTTGTTTCACGCAATAATTCGTGCTCGGTTCAGGCTGCATGTAAACCTTTTTGTTTTTTTTTTCTTTTTTGTTTTTGGTAATTTAATAATTTTATTGTTGGTTCGTGTTAACATTGTTGTAACTAGGTTGTTTTACAAGATTGTTCTGAGTTGGGTTAAAGAGACTGTATAACATTTTGTTAACAACTAATCGCAGAGAGATACATTTTTAAGTTTGCATTCCATCAAAAAAAGCCTAAGAATTATTTTGATGAAGGTAACGAGCTTTACAAAACCGTCAACATTACTTTAATTTTTTGAAGGTGCCTCTGGGTCTTATGTGAAGCCCCTGTACTGTCTCAAATCTGAAATTTCATGCAGCAATCATTTGTGGTTCGCCTTCCACCTGCTTATTCTATCGAAGAAGAAACTATTACTACCTTATAGTATCGCGTCAGATCGCCAGATGTTATTTGTCTACAGAAATGGAACCATATACATAGGACTATTCTCTTGAATACTTTCATTCGACTGAAGTCGATTTGTATATGCTTGATGATCGGGATGATGAGTATGTTGTCAAGCATGTCTTTGCTTCTCCGCATTTGGCAAATCAACAGCAGTGCACAGATAGATCAAATCTTCGCGTTCTGACCAAATTTGAGCTAAGAGTAGAGTAATGTTAAAAAGTCGACTAAAAGTAGTTCCTTTCCATCCACCGATTACTGATCAATATTGAATGCACTAATTCCGAACTGTTATTGTTCTTATCCCAATACTCTGTCATCTCAAAATCCTTGATATTGAATAATTCCTGATGAACTGTATAGAGGTTGCTCATTATCTATTAGAGCACGATATGAAAGCAAATGCATGATCTTCAATTTTCTTATTTTGTTATGTCGATGGGTATAGGAGATTTGCCTCTAATTTTGAAGATACAGAAAACTTTCTGCATTGGTTGGTAAGAAGCATTGGTTGTAATTTGCAAAAGATCAGCTGAATTAACAATCTTCAGGACGGAGACGATACCTCCTGCCGAAAGGACTAAAACTAACAGCAGTGTATTACTATGATTAACAACATGGATTTTGATGACTTCGAATCCACAATGCAACCTGGCGATCTCCAGTGGTGGAATAGCCAAACAAACCGTCCAAATTGTCATAAATGAGAGGCGTGTATCCAACAACCTTTTTCACGTTAGCTCTGACCACTTTCCTATCCCAGACAAACTCAGAGAACTATACAACGATAATAAGTTACGTTGGAATCAATTGGAAGCTGACAAAGTTCAAGTGAACACCTAGTGAATAAATCCTTTAAAAGATTTGCCGAATCCATTATCCCTAATATGATGATATTTGCCAGTAAGAAAACCAGGAGACTAGAGAAGCAGATGTCAAGGCACTACAATGTATAAAACTGAACCACGCGGAAAGAGTATCGACCCAGGAGAAGGGAAGATAACAAAGTCCTGGTCAGAGAAAACGGAGAGTATAAACGCAAGAAAAATATCCGCCAATTCTGAAAAAAGCCAAACAACTGTCAGCTGGCTTCAAAGTTGGAATGTAGCCTCTACGAAATAACAATGATGTAACTAAGTCAGTGACTAGAGAATTGTAGATGTATTCAGGCTGCATTTCCCGCAACTGCTTAATGGGAATAATGTCGAGAGGTGTTATTCGCCAACCTCGAGTTAACGAAGAGAAGTTATTGCGACAATAAAAAAAATTAAGAATAACACTGAATATAGCTGTGATGGATTTTCATCTGGACTCTTCAAATACGGAAATGTATTCTTAAAAGTTTACATGCACCAGACCATCAACAATGTCTGAATAGATGAGAGCATATGAAATGACTAGAATATCTGCTCCATATGCTCGATCTAAAAAAAAAAGTGGAACCCAAGTTTTGCACCTACAACCGAGGCATATTCCTGCTAAATATCGCTTATAAGGTCCTAGTCAACGCATCGTGGGAACATCTTAAGCCTATCTGCGACACACTTTTCGGCAAGTACCAGTGTGGCTTTCATGCCTCCCCGCTGTAGAACAGCACTTGTGTAGAATCTACTTAGTTCTTTCTATAAGGCTTTGTTTCATAATTGCCAGCCCGCAAAAGCAGCGGTTAGTAAAAGTAATCCTTCGTTTGATTTCTGACGAGACGTCGTTGTCAGTCTCTTAAAGATTTAGGAAACGTATAAGGTCTTGTATCCTTTTACCTGAGATGTCGCTAAGGTTATGGAAGAATGGTTGGCCTAATGCACGTGATCTGCCTTTTGCTAATGCCGGGCATTTGCCGATTTGCGGCATTAGGGGTTGTATGGTATCCCTAGTTTGCCACTACTATTGGCCAGTGCCCCGTAACTATCGCTGTAATTCTGGCGATATCTAGGCGGGTTCTACTCATTAGGTCGTTTGTTCTGTTCTTGTCGTAGGTAGGCTATATCTTCCTCGACATGACGCAATTTGTTAACATTCTCCGTGTAGAGCTGATCCTTGCCTGGCCAGCTCATCTGCACGCTCGTTTCTTTCAATGTCACTGTGCCCTGTGACCCAGAGAATTATGACTCTGAAGCGGTGGCATAGGCGGACAAGTTCGTTTCGGCATTCTTGTAGCAGCTTGGAGGATATGGTAGCCGAGTCGATGGCCCTAATGGCTGCTTGACTATTTATGAGTATAGCAATATTTTTCTTTTGCGTAGTGTCACGCCCCAGTTGCGTACAAGCCTCTCGGATATCCAGTAGTTCCGCCTGGAATACGCTGGCAAAATCCATTAGGAGATATGATACTGACATTTCCGGTGATTCCGAGCACATACAGGACCCCACGCCACAGTTCATCTAAGATCCGTCAGACGACCGTGTTCAAAACACCTAACTGCTTCGTTTCTCTTCCACTGGGCTCTAGTAGGAAAACCTACTTGGCAGCCTTTCTGAAAGTTTAGTGTGGGTGTGGTGTAGTCAGTTGGGAACGTTTCCATGCCCTTTGGTAACGAGTCCAGGGTACTGCAGTCCAGCCTCCTGACTCTTACTGCGCTTCATAGTGCAGTGTCTTTAATATGTAGGTCAAGGGGCAAGAGATGCAATAGCACAGTTAGGAAACCCGTTGGTGCCACTCTCAGTGATCCCGTGGCTATACTGGCTGATCTTTGTAGCCTTTTTATTTTTGTGAGGTTGTAGCATCTACTCAACGCGGGCCACCATACTAGTGACCTATATGTGAGAATTGGATGTACTACAGCTGTGTACATCCACAAGATCATCTTTGGTTGAAGTCCCTTCATTCCAAAAGTTTTGCGGTTAGCGTAGAATACAACACTCCCCTTCCTTACTCTGTGTTCGATGTTGTAATTCCAGCTAAGTTTTGGGTCAAGCAAGATACCTGAAAGATAATGTGATTGGTTGGCCATTTAGATGGGGGAAGGTGAGGTGGTGAATAGCACCAATGCAGTTTAGCTCAGGTGGTAACCTTGTATAGAGCCGCCTACATGATTTCGCTTATCATGGAGGGGAATTTTCCTATATACTTGTTCATATCGATTTTAACTTGAAAGCCCACTTTGCCGCATCCTTCTCTATAACAGCGAGCGTGGCTGTAGTACCACGTTGAGTCTTATAAGTGATGGGAACATCCAAAAAGTGGGCTTAAAGCGGAAAAGATTTATGGAAGTAGTGCATCTGTTGTTGGTTCGGTGGTTTTGCATAATCTTCAGAAGAATGCAATGCGTCACCTTGTATGAATCCTTTTTTCTAATCGTATATTTCAAGGAGGTCGGATCCAAATAGACAAAGATTTCTCCATTGCCATCCTCAACAGATGGACGAGTTATAGAAAAACAAGATGTTGACAGTTCTTTATGAATTATGTCATTGACAGATTTTGAATCGATTGACAGGTTGGGCATTTGGATTGCTTGGGTTTTTTCCAGGATCTGTCGAAGTGTGATAATTTGATCAATTGCAAACAACACTGATAAGGGCCGATCAGATTGTTGATTAACGGTTTTACATATTCGGTAGATAGGGTTTTTTATATCATGCTGGGGTGACCTAGGCTTCTATAGTTCAAAAAGCATTCTTTTTCGTGGATCAACCAAACGATGTTGAGGTTTCATTCTGCGGATATACTTTCATCCGACCAAATTTTGCGTTTGTGAATGTTACTCACCAAATCATCTTCACTGGCTTTTTATAGTTAGTTGCTTTAAAAATTCTATGGCAGCCTTTGGGTTTACCTGCAGCTTTGCCTTGTAGACCTCGTTTTCGATGCATCTGTCGGCATTCTTCGTCAAACCAGAAGTTTCTTACTGGTGGCCAGGAGATATCTACATAAGGTACTGCTGGAATACCGTAAATTGAGATATCGGGATACACGTTCTGCCGTGGTCCAAGCGGTTGACAGTTTTTCGACACTTATTTGTTATAATTTGATATGGCGTAGTAGGTAGATATCTGCATTCTTACATTGGCTGCAACAAAAAAGTGTTCCGAGTTGATGTTATCCCCCCGGAATTTTTACTCATCAAAAGGACTCGATGCGTGTTTCATGTCTATCGCAATTTGTTAAATTTAACCTGGATCTGGAGACTGCTATTCCCCATTGCTAATATCAATGTGAGGAAATCGGCAGCTAGTCCGTTGCCAAACGTGATATTGTTCAGGCTGTCAATTGCAGTTAGTTATGCCGTGAAGACAATAATGCTCAAGATATCACCTATTCCTATATTTGCGTTGAAACCTACCAGCACAATTTTAACATCGTTCTTCGATAACTGCTCATAAGTTTTATCTAGGAGAAATGTCACTGCGGAGTATGAGCGCATACAAGGCTAATGTTGACGAATTTGGTCTTGGTTCGGATTGTTTTAATACATTCGCTAAAGTCTTCAAGGCATGAGTCTTCATGATTTATTTTTCTTTTATAATAAATCCACATCTGAATATTCGCTGTACTTGATAACTATAATATGGACCGCAGTAGATGTCACAGCGGTTCGTCGTTTGCATTTCCTATATGTTTGCTTTTTATCAGCTTAGGGCTTCCGGTAACTGTTAAGTTACAACTTTTTGTTAAGCGTTTTTAACATTCCAGGCGCAGATATGAACGTCTTTGTCCTTTTTTTCGTTTAGTAAGGGCGGCAACAATATAATATTCAAATCTTTCCGAGGATTTTGCTTGCTTCGTAACGATAGGGCTTTTCCGTGATTGAATGGTTACCCACAAGACAACCAGCAACCATTGAGCCAGTATCATTAGGTATATAAGTTAAACCAATGAATCTAATAAATCCGTCACTTACTAACTAATAAAGTGCTGTCGTTGTAGTTTCGGGTCATACGCATCCGGGTCATACGCATACCTTTTGCCATCCTTTCCAGAAATCGTTGAAACAACCTTGGGAGTTCTGCCGCTGCAGTCTCAGGAAGGAAATGATGTCTGAGTGCCAGTACACGTCTCGCTCAAGTCGAAGTATTTGAAGAGTGACATTAAACAAAAGCGCATACGCTCTGTCAATCCTGACTTTCAAAAATAAAAGTATAGATTAATTAGCTACAGTAAATGAAAGCAAAAAACTATTCTTGACCTCTATAGACCTACAGGTATGCATTTTTTAACTTTGTGGCACTTAAATGATCGTGTTTTTGAATGCTCAACTCGGTACAATTAATAACCCGACACCATCGATTCCCAGCCTAAAGAACCAAATAAAAAAGTAAAAAAAAAATAAAAACAGAATTTAATTATAAAGATACAAAAAAACTACATTATAAGCAAAAATACTATACATGTACCAGTTATGCTAATCAATTAACTTAATTTTATTGATATGAGTGTCTGAATTAATTGAACCAAACTGGAAGCCCAAAGCCCAATAAAATCATGAATAAAAAACCGAAAATCCAAAAGGAAAATAAAACCATAATCGTTTCTTTATACGAGTATCTCTGGGAAATGCATTGGATTCGGGCAGACTACTTGCGCGACAGCAACACCGGCCGCCTCGCCGTTCAACAGAAAATTAGTGTATACAGAGTCCCTTGGCGCTTTCAAATTGGATTTTTTGTTTCGAGTCTTTATCTTAATGATTGCAATGAATTAAGTGAATAAATTTCGAATTAAAAAGCAATCGACTTCAGGAACAAAAACATACACACATACCTACCGTGCGATCGGTAGATAACCAATTCTTATCTTGAAGTAAATTCGAGATTCAATTAAAAAATCTGAGGGCATCAGATAGCGTAGTCGGTGCAAGTAATACGCCTACGACAGCAATTGCTCGCATATCTATGCAAATTAGCTTCACCCACGAGGACGTGAATCGCAATCGATCTGCTGTGAGATGTCTCTAATTAAACTATGAAAGCTTCCTAAGTGGTGGTCACACTTAATCTAAAAGCTAAAGCTTAAGCCAAAATAAAAATCCCAAAACTAATATAATATACATACAATACCTATCTACATGTTGTGAGTGTTTTCTTAAGCGCTCTGGCTGTGATCTTAGCACGAATGTTCGGATATAATAACTCACCTTGCGCACTTGCTCAGTCACCCGGTGCCATCGCGATCGTTGAGAAAAGCGCGCACTAGATACAAATGTATTTCCACTTTTCACTTGCTTACTCTCGTGAACAGTGGGTGGCAGGTGAATGGGATGCGGGTGCCTACATATGGGGCCACTTGTGACTCAGAAAAGTCTCACTCAAAGTCAAAACCACATTAACACGAAATCGCTGGGTAAACAATCGTAAATCTCAGCAGCTTACTGCTGTCAACAGAGAGAAGGATTTTTTCTTTAAATCAAGAGATTTTTTTCTCTTGTCAGTTTTATGAAACTCACAGTGGGCTACAAATCAGAAACGAAAGATATTTCTCGGAAAAGGTGGGATTTTAAGATTGAAAATAAAATAATTAATGTTGTTGGTCAAAATAAACTATAGAACGGTTTTTTCAACAGAGACCCTACAAAAGTTGAGCGACAGGGACAGCATACGACGGCATATTTCTTGCCGCTCTTTTGACATTTCTCTTCAGTAAGGTTTGCCATTTCATGATGGAAAGATATACGATCCAAACACGAGTCGAAATTATTAAAATTTACAACCGAAATTCGGAGTCAGTGGCCTCAACGTTAAGAGCGCTACGTCCAATTTATGGTCGTCATAATCGTCCTAGCAGATCAATAATTGAGCGCCTAGTGGAAAAATTTGAATCCACAGGCACAGTACAAAATGTTACCGTGCCAGTGAGACAAAGAAGTGCCCGTAGTGTCGAGAATATTGCTGCCGCTGAGGCTTCAGTTGAAGAAAGCCCAAATGTGTCTCTCACACTTCGTTCTCAAGCGTGGGGCATCTCTGTGACGTCGTTGTGGTGAAGTTTGCGAAAAGAGTTTGGCCTACATCCTTACAAGATTAAATTGACGCAAGAACTGAAGCCGCTTGACCACCAGAAGCGTCGTATGTTCGTGAACTGGGCTGAGCAACAACTTGAAAATGATTCGGATTTTCATCGAAAAATCATCTTCAGCGATGAGGCTCATTTCTGGCTGAATGGCTTCGTCAATAAACACAATATGCGGTATTGGTCAGGCAGAAATCCACACATACTCCATGAGTCATCATTGCATCCCGAAAAAAATACGGTTTGGTGTGGTTTATGGGCCGGCTGCGTCATTGTGCCGTACTTCTTCCGTGATGATCAAGACCGGCACGTTACTGTGAATGGGAATCGCTACCGTACAATGATAACCGAATATTTTTGGCCCCAATTGGGTGATATGGCCTTGGAGGACATGTGGTTCCAACAGGACGGCGCCACAAGCCACACAGCGAATGCCACAATCAATTTATTGGAAACCAAGTTTGGGGAACGTTTTATCTCACGAGATGATCCAGTCGCTTGGCCGTCTCGGTCGTGCGTCCTGACGCCGTTAGACTATTTCCTGTGGGTCTACGTCAAGTCTATGGTCTATGCCAACAAGTCAGCGACGATTGATGAACTTCGTACGAATATCGAAAGTGAAATTGCAGCAGTATCGGCCGATTTTTGCTTGAAAATCGTCGAAAATTGGGTTCAGCGTCTGGACTTCTGCAAGCGTGCCCGTGGTGGCCATGCAAAAGAAATCGAGTTCCATACGTAATGGCATCGAACGTACTTTCACAGGAATAAGGAATTTCATTGATATCCAAAAAATAATATTGATAATTATTTAAAAAAAACTTTTGTAGCGCTTTTATTGAAAAACCATTTTATATTCCGATTACATTACAAAGAGCATGCAATTTTTTAAAGATGCTGGATAGGCGATAGGGTTAACCGTCAAATTAGCTTTCAATTTTGTTAGGTCTCGATGATTTTCTTTGATTGTTATATTAAAAGGATTCATTCAGATAGATATCTCCGCCAACAATTCTTTTGAGTGGAATATTATTTCTGAAATCATAGCACTATTACAAAAAATTATTTAGACCTTCGTTAATTGTATTAAATGATTCTATCTGAAGGTTCTATTCAGTAAATTAGTGAGAATCATATAAACGACAGGGTTAGTTTATATGATTCTCACTAATTTACGGACGAAATACACGAGGATACCATCCACTTTCTTGCCACTGCCCAAGCCTCAATCAATTAACAATTAGAACCTTTGAAAAAAGAACTTTCTTTATGACCTCAAGCTCTCCCTAATCTTTTTAGATCTGCAACAACATCTGGATCACTGGAAAGGTACAATTTATAGTAACTGGATAAATGAAG
This sequence comes from Rhingia rostrata, assembly GCA_949824845.1. Classification (NCBI taxonomy): domain Eukaryota; kingdom Metazoa; phylum Arthropoda; class Insecta; order Diptera; family Syrphidae; genus Rhingia; species Rhingia rostrata. The sequence goes on from OX463755.1 coordinate 58,787,714, forward strand.
GGGCCAACCATAAATGCGGATTCCAAACCTGAGGAACCTGAGGAGGAATTCCATTTGTTCCTTCCCAAGCAGCTTTGTATTTGTATAGTACAATGGATCTGGCAGAGCTATAAGTGCCTTTCATATGTCATTCGGCACTATTGGTGTTAAGATTATTAGGGATACAAAGAAATGGCTGTAATAGTAATGGGACACATCTTAAGTACGATTTATATATATTAGACAGGAGGCATTTATACGATGTTCAAGCGAAGTTTGGGAGTTTTCCATAACTATGTCTCCTATAAGTATTTCTGCATGCGGTCGAATCCTGTGTAATTCGGGCATATAAATGGTTTTCATTTTGAGGGCAGATAAGAAGGGTTAAAAAGTTTCTTAGATCGACTTAGAAAGTGTAGACATGAAACGATATGGTTTTTTCGATACCAGTTCCACTAATTATTAGATTTATCCCTGACCACTGTTGTGGTCAGAATTAAATTTGCTTGACATATTTTATCGTTTCAAGTTCATGGCCGAGTTGAAGACTTGAAACCATCCAAGATAACTTGATCTAAGAGATTTGAAAGATAACTTCTGAAGTTCTCCATCGATTTCGATCAATCCATCGATTTCACACATTTTCGACGAAAGAGCTAAATGTGGAATCCGTTCAATGTGTCCAAGCACCCAGTGTCCGCGGTTGCTTGATCGTTATTGAAGAGGTTCGGTATTCTTTGTCGTGTCAAAACTGTTGGCTGGGATCTAAATATTCTTTTAGCAATTGCAAAATTGTTCGAAGTGTTTTCTTTATTGGACTACACCCTCAACTTCTTGTCCACTCACCATTCTTACATATCGGACTTATTATTTGACGAACAATTTTTAGTTCGAAATACAATAAATTTTCATTTGGTTTGTGTGGGTCGACGTAAATTTTGGACAGATATTCTAATGATAGTGCGTTTCATGTCTTGGTTTCGTAAAGTTTGGTACATTGGACAGTTCAGTTCTGAATTTTATTGCGTAAAATATATGGTGACAGACTATTTTTGCCGTTCAAAGCTTTGCAGATATGATATTATTAGGGCAACCTAATATATGCTCTTAAAAAAAAGTTTATAGCACTTTAAATATGTACTAAAAAGACGTTAATACTATTGAAAGCGGGAAAATCACGAAAAATGTAACACAAGATAATATTATTACAGAATTTTTATTTGAGGAAACAAAACTAAATAAGAAACAAGTTAAGGTTAATAGTTAAAATCTTTGTTGCAGTAAATTCAAACAAATTGGCTTAAATTTTGAAAAAAAAAACGTTGCCTATTTGCTCTAAAGACATTTTTGTACATAACAGAAAAACTTCTTTTTTATTTCAACAGATGTAATATGCCCAAATTTAAATGCCAATTTAACTCATAGACTCTGTATATATTTACTGTTGTATTTTGTCCGGCAATCAATGAAGCTAACCTTAATGTCTGCATCGTTGATTATGTCGATAAATGAGAAAAGTTTTAGAACATTAGTTTCTAATATTAGAGATTGATGTATGAGAAAGCCGTAGTTTGCTGCCAAAAACAACAAATCAGTTTTTAAATACCTCGTTCAAGTAATTCTTTTGCAATTTTGACTGCAGCAGAATCCTGTTCATCGAATGAAAGAAAAATGTTCACAACAATTTCATTTTTCTGCATAGCAGAACTGCTTCTATCCCCAACGAGTTGTTACTGGTTGCGAAGAAAGTGATAGATCTAATTCAGCTTCCGAAAATTAAAATGTTCTTACTCTTGAAGGAGTGTTTAAAAATACTTTTTTTACTTGCAATAAGAAGATCGACTTTAGAAAATTTTCCTCATATTATTTTGCGAACCTTATAAAGTCCCTGTGTTAGACACGTAACATGAGTTAGTTTTTGCTAAAATATTTGAATTCAAGTTATATAACTTCTCATATGCGGATGGTAAAAGGGTTTACTCGTAGATGTTATATGTCCTTTTTACAGGCGGGCTTACTTACTTACTTAAGTGGCGCTACAGTCCGGAATAAACCTATGCCTCTCCAATTAACCCGGTCCTTAGCTAACTGTCCCCAGTTGCGCACTCCAAGTTGGTTGGTGTTGGTTTCTACATGTGCGCCCCATTTAAGGCGAGGTCTTCCTCTACTGCGTCCGACGGGAATCGGCGAGCCCCGACCAGGGGCATGTCGCTGTACAGCTCGTATAGTTATTAGTTGAATCTTTGTCTCCATAGCCCGTCAACGCAAACGGGCCAGAAGATTTTTCGAAGAATTTTCCTCTCAAATCGACCAAGGATTTCTTCATCCGCTTTTGAGGCGGTCCATGTTTCAGCGCTGTAGAGCTGGACTGGGATGTTTAGGGTTTTATATAGGATCTCCTCAGTAGTTCGAGTGATGGCTTTACTACTGAATTGTATTTTTAGCCCGAAGGAACACCGGTTGAAAAGAGTAATTTTTCGTTTTCTGACGAGTTGTTGTTGAGTTTGAGTGTTGAGTTTGAGTGGTATACCAAAACTAGACATGGCTCTGTATAGTTCGTCTATATAAATGCTGTCGTATGCGGCTTTGAAATAAAAATGATGAATAGGTGGTGGGTATCGATTGGACTTCTTGTATTTACATGCAGGCACATATTCAACAAATTGTACCTGCTGGTGTCCAAGTGCTCTATCCGCTTCCGCAAATATCCTTTTTTTCACACAAACTGTTGATGAAATAAATCACAATCATGCAAAAATTATTTTAAAAAAATCACAAATAAGCTGAAATATGGCCCAAAAATGCAAACAAATATGCCCAAATATGCTCTTAAAAGTGAAATCGATAAGTCAAATTTGTTCATATTTAGGGTTTAAAAATATGAACAAATTTGCCCTATCGAATAGGCCTCAAATTTCTTAGAATAGTATTTCCAATATGGTCACCAAAAAAAACGTGATTGTGCATAGTTCCGGTTGCCTTAGCTATTATAGTTGATTTGGTAAGTTCCCTACAAGAGATTATTCTATTAATCATATTTTCAGATTCGTTATTTTCAGTTGTTGCATCTGTCAGCCGGTAGGGGTTATTATTGTATATATTATTGTACACTACTTATTTGTGCTAATATGCACAATATTAGGTATAAAGGTGTGTCGCGATTGCGCCTTTAAGAACTTGAAATTCTCTCTGTATGTCACACACTTATTTTACTTCGCTTTTATGAAAAGCTTCTCAAATTTGGGTGTCCCATTCTTTGTGTCAAAAATAAAGCTTCGCACTGGAAAATTGATCATAGGCACCCTATATATTTGTTAAGCTTTAATTTGGTACTTGTTGCAACCTTTTATTTGTTCCTTTAGGTAAACAATTGCGGGATTTAAAGTAGGGTTGCTGGGGGTCGGATGGAAGCTGCCAATATAATACCTCAATATTCTATTTATGGTTCTTTATTGAATAATTGTTCATCCAATTTTTACTTTTATGCCTATGTAACGAAAAGTCCTTGGGAAAAAAATTCCAGCCATCTTTGGACGTTTTCTCTACGTCTGTTTTTATGCTTCAGGACATCACACTGTGTGCTCTTGGACAATTATTTCAATGTAGTTGGTTCAGTTCAGAGAGTCTACTTTTTCGTCGATCGGGTAAAAGATGCTTTAGTTCCATTCTTCACCAAATCATCTCCATCATTTCCGGTAGCCAAGTTAAGCTTATGTTTAGATATTGCTTTTCTTCACTTCACTTAGGTCGGGTGGTTTGTAGTTTTCGCTGTCTTCCCCAATATTGATTTTACGTGATTGGAAGACTTTGTTAGTATATTTTCTACTGCAATTATTTTAAGCCTTTCTAACCCTACCACTCCTCGTTAGGTTTATGTCGATTTGTACAGTAATCACTTTTTGACTTATAAAGGGCTCCCTCCAAAGACTCAGTCTCGGTCGGTTACTGTTTACTTTTAAGAGCGTGCTGTTTTTGTAACGCTCTGTTCTATATTTTGTACCAAATACTTAATTTTACACCATACAAAGGACGTCCCAAAATCCAACGTATGCGTCGAAGTGAACATAAAAAAAGTAGTTTGACCAGCTTAAACTCTTACAATAAGAGCAATATTTTAAAACTAAGAAAAGTTTATGCCAGGGAATTCTCGGGGGCCATTTGCCGGATTTGCAATATCATTCATAATACTATACATCCTTATGTTTATATTGCGAAATTTTCGAAAACCCCTTAAAACTTTTGACTTTCGAAACGATTACCTACTTCGCGCAAGAATATTCAAATGACAAGTTTTTTTCCTTATGTATAGTTAAATTTAGAAAAACTCTATAATTATAAATCATATCAACAATGACTTATGAAAAGTCTTGTAAATGACACTTTATTTCATTAAAAAAAATTTAAAAGATGAAGTAGGTACCTATCATTTTTATATTTTTCAAAGAAAACTTGTAAACCACTGTGTTCTTCCCATTCTATGTTTACAAAACGATAACAGACCGCTAGTGTAATCAAACAAAGTAGGTACTGAGAGATTTCATTGTATCTGTTCCACCTGCATGCGGTATTTCCACATTACACCACATCTCTCTCACAAAAATGTACACACGTTCATCAACTGTCAGAAGTTGACATTTATTCTAGTTTTCAGTAAGTATGTTATTATTGAAAATGTTTATAGAGACAATATAGTTCACTTTTCTCCACGCAATTCAATATTAACTACTTTTCGCATTCAAAATAAATCCAATCCTTACGGTTTATCTCAAAGTGTCCATAAAAAAATTGTATCCATAACCTAGTGTTCAGAAATACAACACACCTTCATCATGAAACAATGCAACAAGATTTGCTATTAAATAAAGGATTTTGCCATACGCACACATACCATACCCACAAGCCATTCAAGCCACGTCGAACATTATTGCCAAAGTGCACTTACTCATGCAAGACTTTAACTATAACATCTTCCTCTTCGTATTTCCAAAGAATAACAAATTATCAATTGTGTTCGAACTTAGCTACTTAAAACTGTTCTGTTTGTTGGTTTTTTGTATCAAAAACAACATACACAAACAAAATAACACACATAATTCCGCTTCGGGCAATTGCAAGGAAAACGTTATTTCACACTACCGTGGGTAATAAAAAATTTTATGAGCTACAAAATTTTTAAGGAGGCAGTAAGTATTGTAAGCAATTCTTTTCAATACAACAACAATAGCCTTCAGCTTCTACCAGCTTCTGTTGCGCGTTGCCGCTTAAATACACGCAAAGTGCCTGTTCTGTTGTTTAGATGAAAATCTCCCCCCCCCCCCCCCCCAAACAACAACAAAAAATTAAAAAGATTCCAAAAAGATATTAAACTCTTATGCGCGTGGTACTACACGTATCTATGTGTTTTAATCAAGCAAGCTGGACTGTGCTTTTTACCATCGATATGAATTTCTCCTTCTTTCTTCTCGTTGTCCAGAAATGATGAGTTTTCCAGTGAAGAAAACTGCTGAAACCAGGAGCCAGAGGTGAGGTACATTGGCAGACGAATACAAAAAAAAAAAAGATCCGATGATCGCGCGTACACACTTTGAATGGAGGGGGAGGGGGCCGCATTTTCCCAATTAAAATGTATTTAATCGATCTCGATGGATCAAAGAGAGCTAGAAACAGGTGAAAACATTTACTTACACAGAAATAATTCACCAGCGAATTGACGATGTATCTCATGTGTGCTCTGTTGCTGCTGCTTGGCTGGCTGGCTAGCTAAGCGCTTGGAGTTGGGTATACTCACTCAATTGAGTGACACATGCGGCAACGCATTGGCGAAATCCGTTTTGAGTGCTTGGTTATTTTTTTTCTCATTTTGCCGGCTAAAAGTGTGTTTGTTTGTAAATGTTCTAAATTAAATCAAAGTGCAGTGTAGGTATTTCATGGACCAGTGTCATCGATAGACACACTCAAGGTGTATCTGTGAGATGTAAACAAATCAGATAACCTGCTGGCCTGTGCGAGATAATTCAAATTTGCATGTTAGGATATGAGCACGTTGCCTCTATCATCATCAGAGTTATCTAAATGCACTCATAGCGTTGTAATCTTCGAAGAGAACCGATCGACAAAAAAAAACCTAAGATACCCGGAGTGAAAGAGAGTATCTTGTGCGCGAGTTTATATTCACAAACAAAAAATGAGTGAACACCTTCATTCATGTGTGTAAACGAAAAAAAAAATCAACACAAAAATCTACAAATTTTGAATACAAGAACACACTTTTGTGTTGTCCGTTGCTGGTGCTTTTTAATGTATCTCTACGTACGTCTTGAATTTTGTCTTCTTACATTTTACTTACGCGGAGAGACGAATAAAAATGAAGAATACATTTTTCCTTTAGTTTCAGTTAGTTCTGTGTGTCGTATAAACGAGAGATACTCTTCATGTGATTGTTAGTTTATTACAAAAAAAAAAACAAAAAAGGAACGAAAAAATAAAACATTGAGACGAACAAAAGTAAATCTGTGTGTACAGCATTTATGTATAGAATCGGAACACACTCTATACCATTAAGTGGTGAAGTGAAGCTCCAGTCCGCAGCAGGTTGTTTTTCGCTATACTTCGCGTACACGAGCACACTGGTCTAAGATATTTTTCGGAAGAGCGAGAGAACCTCGCTTTTATGTTGTGCTATAGTAAACGCGCGCGATATAATTTCTGCTCGTCTTTGTAGTGACGATACGCGCAACGGCGGCGGCCGTCCCCAAAAAGGAAGATTCACTAAGATAACGAAGAAGAGGAGCCAGAAGCATCTTCAACACAAAAAAAAACAAAAAATCACACACACACATACGTTGAGGAAAAAAATCGGTTTCGGTCACTCTTTTTATGAAACCGCAAGTCCGCAAGAAATAGAACTCTTGTTTTGCGCAAGGATTGCAACACTAACCTGATGTGGTCCACACATATTTTTTGAGTGATGGCAAATAGGTAAAAGTGTAAAAATGTGAATTAAATTAAATTAAACTTAATTGTTCCTTACCCGCAATTTAAACAAGTTTAGGAAAAAAAATATACATTTGGCAGCGAGTGACTTAATTTCTGTGGTTCATTGAAAGTGAAAAGTGAGTTGGTATTATTCCGCACACATCGGTTCGCATGCAAGGATCAAATCCTAACGTGTCATGAAGAAAGTGAAAATAATGTCAGCAAAAAAGTGTTAATTTAAACAAATATATAAAAATTATTTTTAAAATTTTCATTTTTCGTGAGTTTAAGTTCTTTAAGTGATTGTTAACCTAAACAAAACCAGATCATAATCGGATCGATGTTAGAACGAGTGTGCGAAAGTTAGATATGCGGCTACTTATGGTTATTGCAATTTTGATATTTGCAATGCCACTGACAGGCTTTGGATGGTATGTTAACTTTTTATTTAAATGCTTATCATATCTTCAATTATAATGCTTTCTGTATAGAGCCAGATATAAAATGTGTATTTTTCAAGTAAATTTTATCAGTTAAAACGTGTGCTCCCCATACCTTATCGTAATGTGTATCTTACATCTTTGTTTTGTGAATCAAATGTCATGGTTACCATGGTATTTAAAAAAAAGTGAGCTATAATGCACGTGAGATGAAATTGTGATAAATTTGAATGTTAAAACCGGAATACAAAGACAGTTATAGTAGAATTAGACTATCTTATCGGCTTATGGAAATTATTGACAACGGTATTAGTGGGTCAGGTTTTTTCTCTGGTTTTACAAATTGAATGTTAACAGTTTGTTTGAATTTAAGGATATTTCGATCAAGAACGCGAAATTCGGGTTTTTCAAAAATGCCTACTATCATAACTTATTTAGTTTAATAAGGTATGTGTAGATAACGCTTGTATCATTTTTCGGAATAAAAAAAGTATTTTTCGCAGTATAAATTTTAATGGACGAAAACTAAAAAAGAAAGTAAATTATACACTTGGCGATTCATTTCCATCATCAGAATCGGTTTTCACTTCCCATTTCCCCCTTTGTGGTTTTTGTTTTGTATTTATTATTTGCAGCTATTTGAGGAAAAAATTCCGGCTTTGTTTTTAGGTAATTGTAGAAATTACCGCAATAATTCTTCAAATTATATTTGATGGTCAGAATCGCCTACAATGCTTCGACTTCTAGTCGCGTTTTGTCAAACGTCCAAGTTGTATTTACTGCGGAAAGGAGTCGCTCCACCAATGCTGAAATTCCTGGCAAGAATGAAATATATTCCACGATTGTACCCATTTCTTTGTATTCGCATTCGTCGTTATTGAAATAGTTTAAAATTTTCACCCGGTGATTCACAATCGAAACATTCCGCCCTTCCATTGTTTGATTTTGTCATTTGAACAATAGTTTTTGACGATTTTTTTCAATAAAAATCAGTTATTTGGAAGAAATAAATCAGTAGGTACACAGTTTTGGAGTGTAAAAATAGATACGAGGTGTAAGTAGGTATGTGTGATATTTTCGTTTCATATCTGAGCTAAGAATAAAACTTTTGAATGGAGTTGTTTTGGCGATTCGTTGTTTCAGAAAAAAAAAAATGATTATGATCTTTTGATCGAAATTGTATGCAAGACATAATTTTGATGATTTAACTCAAACTTCGAATAACTTGCATAAATGATCAACACAGAAGTAGATTAACTACTCTACTGTATACAGTGTGCTCAATGAACTTCGTTTGAGTTTACTTTTTTTTTATTTATTTATAATTCATAATCTATTTATTTTATTTAATTTTTAAATGTGACGCCCATGACAAATAGTTCATCAACGACTGCGATTGATCAAATCGTTCGTTTTCATAATTCAAAGAAATTGGCATGAAAATAACGATTGGTTTAATAATTTAAATCTGATGGTCGCATTTTATAAACGTCCTTTTTTGATAACCCAACAAATAAAATAATGCAGCAATTTCTAGATATCGGGAGGCCAACGAAATTTTTGTTTTTTAAGTAAAATTTATTGTGGTGTTTTCCCTGCAACTCATTCATACCATTAACATTTTTAAATAATGGTCTCCATTGATTGTTACAATTTGACCGCTCTTTTTTTCAAAAAAAAAAATGTATATTTGTTTTTGTTAAGGTTGTCCACCATTCAAAAGATTATATGGATAAATTCAAGTGGATTGGCAAGAATTCAGTTTATTTCTAATTTTAATTCTAATTGTCCGCAGTGAATGTCTGCTAATATATATTTGAACAAACGGAATCCGTGTCGAAACGCCTGGAGCGACATGTACGGCACGAGCAAGATCAGCAATTGTTTCCCGAGTCCGAATTGAGTTAACCAGCCTCATTATGGTCTATCCGTTTGGAGGCATGTCGATATCAAATCTCTTTGGTCAGAAATTATAGACTTTAGCGCGTGAAATCGTACAAAATTCATATCTCATCGTCACAATTGACCATTTTTATAAAATTTAAATAGTTTTCTGTAAATTAAAAAAAAATAGAATTGATTACATATTCGGAAAAGTGTGAATCATAAACCAAACTTTACAACCGTCGCAATGATAATCATCGTTAAATTGCATGATTGTAGCTGATTTTACTTGCTTCTTATAAAGCTAGTATTGGCTCTTGAAAAATTTCAAACTAGGTATACCTCAAAGTATATGGGTTGACTCAGAATCGCTAGAGGATTCGATTAAGCCATGAATGTCTGTCCGTCCTTCCGTCCATCTGTAGGTAACCGGTTTTTGGGCCTTAAATTTTGAGCTAGGATAATGAAATTTGATACATGTGATCTTCGTACGTGCTGTTCGAACAAATATAAAAATCTTCAAAATGCGCCTATTGCCACGCCCACTTTTTACAAAAACGTTATTTTTGGCCAAACAGTATAGAATTTAAAAAAAAATGGCTAAGCAACATGTGTAGTCAACCTGAATATCTATATTTGGTCCATATAAGATTTTTTGACACGCCTACTTTTTGAGGGTGATTTGAGAAAAAAACATTTTTCGGTAATATTTTGAACATATCTAAAAATATGTAATAATGTAAAAACGGTAATATAAACATTTCTTCCATACATTACATTAACCCACGCCCACATTTTATTGGCGTTTTCATACAAAAACCATTTGTATACACTACCTCATAGCATAACCAGGCGAAAAACGATGTTTTTTGTCGAACCATAAAAGATTTTGATGAAGTGTCTGAACAATATGTTTTGACAAGACATCGCCATAAAGCCGACATTTTGGGATATTTATTTTAAGAATGGAATGGGATAGGGCATTAAAAGATCCGCACAGTTAATTGTAGCATTCTCATATGTTTTTATATAGGCGTTCTTGGGGTAGGTAATACCCTCAGTGATTTTCGGAATGTGCATATTAAGGCCAAAATTAATGGGAGCAGCCATATTGCGGTTTTGCTAATATCGAAAACCTTCAAAAACCGCTCCACTGACGTTGATTACAGTTTTGGTTATTTTTGTATGAAATGTTGTAATTTGACTTCAAAAAAGTAGTTTAAAAAAAAATGAATGTGTAGAGTCTGGACTGTGTCATCTGTAATCTCGAGTCTGTTATAGCAAACACTTCTCGTTCATGAGTCGTATGTTAAATTGGAGTACTAGATGCAAACGGAATTTTTAAAAAGGCTAGAAGCGCTACTTTTGAAAATTAAGTTGACATTTAGGGTAATGTGAATATTTCAGATAAGATAGCATATTCTATATTTTTTTAAACAGCCATTACCGATACATTTTGTTAATTTTGATACATAAATGTAAATTTATTAAAAACTAATTCAACGATTTTGATAAAATTATATAGTTGGGAATAAGTTGAACATTCAGTTTTTTCCTAAGAATGCTTGCAGCAACTAATTAAATTAATAATTTTTGAAAATGGAACACGGGATTATGGTAAAATTTCGTGTTGCGTTGCATGATTTCTTGCAAAAAGGTTTAATAACGTTATGTTGCTCAATTGCATTTTTTCAAAAAATTCCGATTTACTTTTATTGAAATATTCTAGGTTTCTAAATTTTTTTTAGGTTTCTTATATGAGGCTATTCAAATAATAGTTCAACAGTCAGTACTCACAGCGGGATCAGTTATATTACAATTAGTAAACTAAATTAGTAAAAATTAAAATAGAGACAAAACATTCACTTTCTTAGCAAATAATCGATTTATTATCCGATGGCCATTCATTGGCTTTAAAGCCCAAAACTGTGTATATGAAATATGTATGTTCTAGGTCTTCAATTTTCGAACACTTTTTTCTAGAAAAACTTCGACTCTACTATAGAAGATGCTATTGCTACTATTGAAGGAGTAAGAATATTGTGAGATTTTTTTCGGGAGTTCCATCACTAAGGACCAGTCCCATTATTCACAAAACATTTGAATTTTTCGCCATTTATTAGTACTGTTTTGCCAACGGATAAATAGATAAAAATGTACCAGTTGACAGTTCGGGGTTAGAACAACGTTTGTCAGTTTGTCACCTACAGTCCGCAATAGCGATCAAAAACCATCAACTATGAAGAGAATAACTGAAAAATGTAGGGAGACTGGATCAATTAGTGATGTTAACCACTATTGGTATCCTGTCACAAGTCGCTAAACAGCAAACATCGAAGCAGTTAGCGAGAGTATTTCTGATAGTCCAGGAACATTAACTCGGCATTTCGTGAAGCTCTATACAGCGAATTCTCACGAAAGACTTGATACATCATGCTGACAAATTTCAATAGAATCAAGAACTGAAGTTCGTTGAATAGATTTAGAACAACAACAAGTGAATGCTGATTTTGCGAACAATATCATCATCAGTGATGAAGCCGAGTTTCATCTCGATGCCTTCTTTACAAAATATTCGCATTTGGAGTTCAGAAAACATAACAGTATATGTTGAGAAGCAAATGCATCCACAACGCGTAACTGTTTCGGATTTTGGATTGAAGGCATTATCGGACCATTCTTCTTCTAAAATGCGGTTGGCCAGTCAGTAACAATTCATGGTATTCGTTATCGTGACAGGATACTGCCCAGCATGTGGTTTCAACATGGCAGGATTAATTTCCTAATCTCATAATCGGCTGTTTTGGCGAACAGAAGTGGCCATACAGATCTTGCAACTTAACGCGATTTGACATTTTTCTTTGGTTGTTTTTTTAAGTCAAAGGCCTATTCAAACAAGCTCACGACCACCAAGGCCTTGAATTAGGAATTTGGGTATATTTATGAAATTCAAATTGAAAAGTAAATTTATAAAATTCAGCCACATTTATACGAAATGGTCATAGAAAATTTCAATAAAAGAGTACATACTTACCAGAAAAGCCGTGGCTGCCATTTATCCGATATGCTATTCCATGCATAATCATCAGTATACTCTATGAACCACTAAATAATGTAAGCTTTCTAGTTAAAAATCGGTTTTTTTTTATCGAAATTACATTTTGCGTGAATTATGGGACACCCTTTAAAAGAGTTGACTTTTTCAATTCTTTTTCAATTCTTTTACTTGGAGCTGTATGATGATTTTAAATAAGTTAACCCTTGGAGTTTTATAACATAATTACGATTCTGATAAATTCCGATGGGTTCATCACTAACTAGACGCATAGACCGATTGTTTAACTAAAAACAATTTAGTCACTCGTGTTAACAAGAAAAAAATGATTGCAGAAGTTGTTTTCGAGTACTAAATTATAAAAAAATTACCATTATGTACCTCAATGGAGGTTTAAAACTTTAATCTCATCGCTTTTGTCAATAAGTCTTTGAGTACATATCTATACATTAAGATGAAGAACCAACACTTAAGTTACGTTGATGGATTTAAAAGTAGAATTCAAATGTTTGCTTACCAAATCCAATTTTAAGCACAACATGTCTCATCAAATGCCGTAATCTTTGTATATACCTGTTGTTTGAGAAATTTGCCCTGGCGGTATAAATAATCTCACTTTTCTATGCAGATTTGTATAATAAGCTATGTATGACGCTTAAAAAAATTACAAAGCGTGTGCTATTCAAAATAACTATTGAAAAATAAACATTCAGGACAATGTGAAATAACTCGTGGTTTTTGGACAAGTTTTTTTATATTGTAAATCTCAGACAACTGATATCGACGTCGTTAACATAGTGTTGAAATAGTTTTTTTTATTTAAATCATTAAACAACTACATAAAACTAAACAGTAATACTTTTATTCCACAAAATTTAAAAGACTAAATAGAAATTGTTGCTGTGATGGTTGGAACTAAATTTGTCTTTAATGCTCTAAGGCACTTTTCAAAACTTACGTACTTACCTACTGAACGAAAACGCCTATTCGATTAACCCGGTCTATTGGGAACTACCTCTAGTCGCGCATTTTAATTTGGTGAAGGTCGGTTTCTACTTGTTCGCGTCACTTAATGCGAGGTCGTCCTCTACTGCGTACAATGGCTAGATAGGAATCGAAGTTTCTGTGAGCCGGAGTATTGGGGTCCATTCGCCATCTTAAAAGTGCAATGCGAAGTTATTTTTTTGACTAGTGGTATGTAGCTGTACATCTCGTACATGAATCTTCAACTCCATAGCCGGACAACGCAAACGAGACAAACGATTTTTGGAAGAATATTTCTCTCAACTCGAGCAAGGATTTCTTCATCCACTTTTGATGCGGTCCACGTTTCAACGCAGGGGAGGATCTCCTTAGTAGTTCGAGTTAATGTAGACAAAGTCCCGTACTACCTCGTAGTTATATCTGTTATTGGTGACGTTCTGTCCAAATCGTCAATGTTGTGTGTCCTTTCGTGTTAACAGCATGTACTCAGTCTCACTCTCATTTGCCGGTTCCTTCTCTAAAGTACTAACAAACGTGGCTATGTCATCACGTTGAGTCCGACCAATGATGCCAATATCTTAGGCGTATCGCCTTGCCTTAATCGAATTTCTTTATATCGAATGTGTCGCAGAGGTCGTTTCCGACACTAAGGGAGCAGCTAGAATTCCTCATCGTCATCCTGCACAGACGGACGAATTTGTGCGGTATACCAAAACTATACATGGCTTTACGTAGATCGTCTCTATAAATGCTGTCCTATGCGGTTTTGAAATCGATGAATGTGTGGTAGCTATTGATTTAGACTTGTTGGGATTTTTTTCAGTATCTGCCAAAATGTGAGTTTTTGAGTGAGTTCTCCTTTCCCGAATTCACACTGATAAGGCCCGATCAGTTTGTAGGTAATCGGTTTCAGGCGTGCAAATATTACCGAAAATGTTAAGAAGACTTAAGATTCTGTAGTTAACCTGCAGCTTTTCAAAGCTCAGCCCATCTAACAATTTCGCTTCGATAAAGCACTATTTCCTCTTCAGGAGTATTAGCTGTATAAGGTCGTATCGAAACACATTTGGTGCACTCTACTGTATTTTATAAGGTTTTCTTGCCGAAGGCTTGACGAAACTCACAAATAATGAAAATAAAAACAAGAAATAAATTGTTTTATTATTTTAAATATTTCTGTACCCACCATATTGTTCATTTAATTGTTTATGTTTATGATTATTTACAACAATTTTACTGTGCACAGTGTTACTTATGATATAATATATTAAATTTATACAAATAAATAAGGTTCTAACTGAGGATTCAAACTTGGGTCTCTTTGCACGCCACTCCACCATGCGATACACCAGGCTGGTCTCCGCGACATGCAAGAGTAGCTTCAGTAACAATCCTCTTAAAACGTGTTCTGTAAAACCATTGATTGAATGATGAAGAAAAGTGCTGTCAGACTCTATCATTTTTGCACTGCAAATTAATTTTTTTATAGTTACAAATCATAGGCATCAGTTATAGCAATCAGTAAAATGTATATAAAAAAATGGTAAATGCTTCATTTGTTATGTGTATTTGATTCGACTATACTACGAAATGAGTGTCTGAATATTTTTGGAAAAATACACGTCGGCGTTGCCACAACTAAATAACATTTTGTGTGGTTCGCAAAAAAAAAGCAGTCACAGCTGATGTAAGCTTTATACATATTATGCATCTGTGTTACTTCGACACTTTTATTAAATGTCCTTACAGTCGAGTTGGATATTCAAGTTTTTTACCATAGCTGTTAAACCCGTGAATGTTCAAATATATTTTTTTGGCGCAACAGGCTCATTAGTACCCAGGGCCGAGCTTTCTCACAACCATTCATGTGTGTGTGTGTACTTTTTGCACAATGGCGCCAGCTCCTATTCTATGCCGACTCCGAACGCCGAATTTGAGATAACTTTTCTTGACAATTGATACTACTCGGGAAATTTCTCAACTTAACACGAGAGGAGGGTCAGTGAAAAATCGTTAAGGTATTGCTACGGCTGAGAATCGAACCCAGACTTCTGCACGGCAGTTCAGTTCATCGCGCCACCGAGCCGCTAAATGTTCGCAATTCTTATATACTGCGTGCTATCGCAATATGATCAGTTTGATTGACTGTTTGTTCGCCTGTATACCAACATGTAAGTTCATTTCTATGAGCGTGAAAAAAACGTGTAGCGGCTGCACTGTTGATGGATATTGATGATTTTAATATCGTATTTCATTATCCGCTCATTAATTTTGTTTAATAGCTCGTAGAAACATTTTTTACCGATGTCATCTTTTCAATTTACTGGTTTTTGAAGTTTGGAAAAAAAATTTTCTGACTAACAAACTTTTTTTTATCTATTGCGAGTAAGCCAAACAGCAAAAGATTTGGCTGAGCAAACATTTATATTTAGAATAACCATTTTTTACAGCTGTAATAAAGAACCTTCAAGTCAAAGTCTGATTTTATTCTTTTGAGAGAAGGTGGCATTTACCTCAATGGAGAAATTTACACGCTCTCGATTTGAAAGTACAATAGCACAAGGTGGTGATATCTAGGGATATGTAGCCTTGTCATAGATACGCAGATATAAAAGCGGGAAGCGACAGCGTTTATATATCCAACAAGTATCTCAAAGAAACTAGTTTAAACAAATCAAACGTACACCATTGAAAACATAGTTAAATTGTCTTCTAATTAGCCCAGCCCACGCTAACGTATCCGGTAGCTGTCTACTATAACTGGTTGTCAACATTGTGTTGACACTTTTATGATATATTCCTCGAACGTGAGTCAGTATAAATATAGATCCACACCTACCGTTCTAATCTTAAATAAACGAAAAGCTTAGAGCACTATTTGCCAAAAAATAAATGCGCTCAAGTATATAGAATATAGATGTTCTGTTATGATATTCAACTTTTGTGTAATCATTCAAATGTCAAGTGTATCACGCGACTTATCACACTTTCGCCACAATCTGCCAAATCTTACAATAAACCTCACAACATTTTTATGATTTGACTATGATTTAATAATACAGATATAGAACGTGAAATCTGGCAGCGAATTAAATTCGAACACACTCTCTAGCATCTGCATCTTTATATCTACATCGGACTATATGAAGCTCCTCGTTCATATCTCTTCGGTGTATCCTGTACTTTTAATTCACAAAGACCATTTGGCTGCATTCGGGCTGACCCTGAAACGATACGCTACGCTTTTATGAATCGAAAAAGATGTATTCATAGAAATACTACGGAACTACCGGCACCGCAACGGTAATCATAATAATAAGACACCCATTTGGCATGTGTCCATACGATGACAGCACTCATCCGCTTATCTAAGTTGGCGGTGGCATAAGTGTGTTGTGTGATGTGTGTGATGCTGATATAGGTACTTGCAAGTGCAACAGCAGTATATGTCTAGTTAGATACATTGGATAGGGAGGCGGAAAACGCAAACGAAAACGCATATCATTAAATGGGAACAAGAAAATAATGAACTGTGACCGGATTTGCTACTTCAACACAACAACGTGTAGGCTAGAGATTACTTTAATTGCAATGAACCAAGTCAGTGATTTATGTCATCAGATGTCAATTCTGTGAAGAACGCGCGCGCCAGATCTTGATGTTCGAGAGCGTTGAGCGCCAATAAAAATCAACAAAAATAATCAACATCCAAAGCGGATGAATGAACACTGCAATGAGATCATTTAATTAAAATCTAATTACAGATACATTTATCAATGATCGTTGCATTAGGAGTATTCAACTGCACCCTATAGACCCGCAATGACGTCCATATGTGATGTTCGGAACTCAATTACTGGGTTAAGAATGCAGTTAATTTTCATGACGTGATTGCTATCGCGAAAAAGTCAATTCCAATTGATATCAAGGTTTTCCCTAAACAGGTCGGAGTTACATTTGTTTGTGTTTGTAGTTTTTGACACATCATTTGACGGTGACTGAAATATACACTTCCTTTGATGTTGTGAGTGAGCTTGCAAAAACGAAGCCCCGTCAACTGGGAGTGCCCAAACGGAAATAAGAAGGTCAGTCTATGTAGACGCATTCACATGAGCTGTGATGAAGGCACAGGCATATGACCGAGTGAAATATTAATGGAATTGAAAGTAAAAATACGCTAAATCTAATTAAGTGTGACACTAAGATTTAAGATATATATTGATGAATTTAATGATGTGGAAGAGAAAATCATGCACTAAATTTTGAATAAAAATTAATTAGTATACAGGAACTGGTCTATAAGACTGAGGGTCTCTTCAAATCGATTTTAGAGTTTTCAATGATAGTGAATTTGAGACGCCAAAGTGTAGGTTAAGTTATGTTAAGACAAAAAATTATACTCATTAACAGCCATAGAAAACTGTAAGCTTATGTTGTCTTTTCAAATGGAAAATTATATTTATGGAAAAAATGTAGGACCAAAACTTAAGAGCAAATTCGGAATAACAGTTGTCAAAACAACTTTGATACGCTTTCGCAAGAGTGCTGGTACTTTTCAACAAAACTTTACCAGCCTCGAAATTAAAGTTTAGCAATAAACGGAATTAAAGTTTAACGCCGCTTCGGAATCGGAAGTTTGAGAAGATTGTCATAACAGTTTAATACACTAAGATGCTTGGAAGACTTTTGGATGAGTTGATTAGGGTTTTTAAGCAAGGTTCCTGCACTTAAAAGTTCAACGAACTCATCCAACTGAAGAGAAACCAACCCGCCAACTATCGAAACTTCTGTCATGTTCCTAAGGCTAACAGACAGTTTGATCAAGACTTTTGGAAGAACTGATTAGGGTTATCAAGCAAGGCTCCTGCACTTAGAAATTCAACGAACTCATCCTACTGAAGAGAAACCAACCCGCCAACTATGAAACTTCTGTCATGTTCTTAAGATAACAGACAGTTTGGTCAATGGTAAAAGTAATCAGTAACAACTTTTTGGGAATGAAGACCCCTCCCTTAAAAAGAACTGATGGATTGCTAGCTACATTACAAAACGAAAAAAAATCAGACTTATTCGCTAGAATATTTCAGAAAATTCAGCACGTCAACGATGGAGCGTGTACCTCTAAGGATGGTTGAAGTATAATTTCGAACTCGACAAATAAAACGCATCTTGAACAATTTGGATTGTAAAAGAGCCACTGGACCTGGCGGAATTCCACCTATTGTATTAATTATGCACCCGAAATTACACCCATTCTTTGCATATGTCATAACGATCAACAGCTTTTCTACAGTTACTACAATACGGTTCTCGAATCCATCCGATTCCGAAGAAAGTAGGATAAATGCGTGTCTGAAAACAACAGACCCATTGCTATCAATTCTTTCAAAGATTATTGAGAAATCAATTAACACCGAGATTATCGATTCTATAGCAAGGCATAGTTGAATAAGCGATCGGAAATATGTTTTCTCAATCGGAGACCTGGTAAATTTTGTAACCCAACAATGGAGATCTGCAATGAGAGACAAGAAAAGCTTTCCAAGGCTTTCGATCGATTTCGGCACAGGATTTTGCCATCCACTTTCTCAAGCACTGTGTGGCTGGATGGAGAACTTTATTAAAGAAAGATTATTACCAGCAATGGCAGATGATATCTGTTAAAACGTTGTGGTACCGGTACCTCAGGGATCAATTCTCTCACCCACTCTATTTCTGCTGTACATTAATGATCTTTTGAGGACAGCTAGTTATCAGATTCTTAGTTTTGCAGAAGAAAGTATTCACAGTACCAGCACGAGGGATAAGAACAAATTTGTTGTAGAAACGAAGACCTCGAACGAAGACAATAAGTTATAGAAAAGGAAACGAAAAACCTAGTTCAATTCAACTCAAAGAAAACGCCTTAAGTAACATTTACAGGAAAAAACTAAGTCCATATTTCCAGAGGATGAAAAGAGAATACAACCGTCAAATCAGAAGAATCCATACACCTGATACACATCACAATTGGACCAGATATATCATGGCAACAACATGTGGTCAGCTGGATTCGAACTAACTTTACTTTTCAGAGCTAAGAGATATTTTACACCAGTCCAGCTACTTCTACTGTATAAGGCCAAGTAAGACTAGGTCTTTAATACTGTTTTCGTTTTTGGAGTTCAGCCCCGAAACCTATATCACACTTATTGCACTCTGTCCAAAGCTCGCAGTCCACCTTATAGATGATTCTCCCCTTACTTTAATGCTACAATCTTTGGGACAGCGATGACTGTTAGGAGACCTGTCTATTGATCATAACAGTTATTATAATAGCAGATGAGATGTCCGGAGGAGCATAGAAATATCATCCCTACACCAACAACGTAATTTTTGTTACAGAACAAGCAAACAAACTACAAAGTTTTGGATCAACAGGCTCGTCAGTACCCAGGGCCGAGCTTTCTCACAACCATTCATGTGTACTTCTTTCACGAACGGCGACTTTGAGATAAGCTTTTCTTGACAATTGATACTTCTGTCGTGTGTGGCCAGTGAAAAATCATTTCGGTATTGGTACGGCTATGAACAGAACCCAGACCTTCAACGCGGCAGTTCATCGCACTTACTATCGCGCCACAGAGCCGACAATCAACAACAAGCCATTCAAATGCAAGGTCAATAAACATCTGCAAGTATCAACTCGTTACCATCAAATTTTTAGCAGTTCACCTCTTCAGTCTGTAAAGGATAACGATAACCATATATTTGTAGCTCCTTCAATATCGCTAACACCCTCACCAAATAATGCTATACCAAGAAGGGACTTAAACAAGGAGCACAAACGTTCATAAATTCGTAGCACTACTGAAAAACGCCAAAGGGTGAAGCTTTGTTGGTATGTAGTTTTATTCTAATTTGGTGGTATATAGTTTTTATTCGTGCACACAACTCCGCAAGTAACTTAATTTCGAAGAATATTACAGTTTTGTATAAATCCCGGTTTAAAATAAAACCTTCGATTTACTTTTTCAGCGATTATCTTGCGATATCAATTCCATTAGACACGCACACGAAATCAACAAATTAAACAGTAGAATGACTGATTCAATTGACAGCTAACGAAGCAGGTAGGTCACGAGGTAGGTAGGTTATTTTGTTGTGTTGGGTTTAGGTTTGTTGGAAAATAGCCCGAATTTATGATTTTTAAAATAAAAGTTAGTAAATGGAGATTTATTATAGGAGTTGTTTATTGAAATTTATACTTTTAAAAACAAAATCGAATGGGTAACACATTATATATACATATCAGCTTTACTTCCACAAAGAAGGAGTCATATGAAAAAATGTTCGTATTTTAATTTACTTTACATAAATGGGAGGTAAGTGCACGACAGTGTCGTATGTAACTTTTCACAGAGTGGTGAGGGTAAATTCAAATACCCAGTATGCAAATATTTTACGATTAATGATTTGTGCAAATGGCGTTCAACTTCATTTACTATAAATTTTTTTGGCATTTCTCCAAATCGCTCATGAAACAAATGCAAACATATCATTTTCAAAACCATTCTTTCCTAAAAGCTCGATTTTAGTTTACAGATTGCATTGCATATTCTCGTATAAAATGCATGTTTCGTGCCATTGATTAATCTATAATTTATGCGGTTTTTCCACACCATGTTGACACTGTAAGTCGGGAATAATCCACAAATGTGCTTACCGTCTCTCTCAGTTCACTGTAGGCGTACCAAACGTCAGAAATGTAAACGCAACTGGCTAAAATTGAAAGACAAATTATTAAAGAAAATTTAAAATTATGATTCGGAAAAAATATTCCGTCGTTGTTGGTCAAAACTGAACAATTCAATAAGTAATATTTGGGCGAAAATAATTTATGAGGTTTTGCTGCAAAAGGTTATGGTAACATATTTTAGATATCGAATTTCAGATGTTCAGTTTATTCTAATAGACAATATAGTTTGTAAGGAACTGACGATTTTCGTAATATGGCCTTAATAGAAAAATCTGTCCATTGGATTCTCTTTATCTGTTTCTTCTTGCATTAAAAACAGCCACAAATGCCCAATATCTCTAAACGAGATGGCAAGGCAGTAAAATTTTTAAAAAATTTTCGATACCGAACCATCAAAAGCTGATGAGCTTATCAGAGTTGACAACATTCTATACTCTAAGTGGGCCGGCAGATCCGAACCGCAGGCGCGAAACCTCAAAAAACCGAATTGGTTCTTTTCAGCAGGAAATGGTCCCGCTTATTCACCCACCCAAACATAATGGCGTCATTGTCAAGTGTGCAGAATCAGCAAAATACCTTGGTCTGGTTTTGTATAGGAATCTGAACTGTAAATCCAACGCAGTTGCCTTATACTTTTTCAACCACATACCTACCTCTTTCTAGCTTTACGTGTCTATCACGTGTCTATCATTGGACCCTACCCCTGTATGGTGACTTGGTCCGGTTGACTTTTTCAACCACATATCTCTTTCTAGCTTTACGTGTCTATCACGTGTCTATCATTAGACCCTACCCCTGTATGGTGACTTGGTCCGGTTGACGGCGTTAGAAATAGCCTCCAACCACAACTATGTAAAAATCAAAAGATTAGCTCTAAGCTTTAAAAAAAACTTCCTCTGCAGCGCTAGATTCTATTATACATCTAGTGCACCTAGACATCTACGGCAAACAGAACGCAGCTTGTGCAGCTGTGATTCTGAGAACCTCGTCTCAATGGACTTCTACTCAACGTGAACACACAAAGATTCTGAATCACCATAAAACACCGATCTCACTTGTACCCACCTCAGTTTTGAGTCTAATTTGAGAAAAACCGTTCCCAATGGTCATGGGGCTTGGATTCCATCGAAACCAATAGTTCGGTTTACATCTACGCGGATGAGTCGAAACAGAGTCTCGAGTGGGTGGAAGTATTTTCTTTCGAGGTGCTTTAATTAAGCATTCATTTTTGCCTTCTCGATCATTGTAGCATGTTCCAGGCGGAAATCATGGCAATTAAAGAAGCTTTGTCCTGGCTGAAAAGGAATGTAATATCCACGAAATATATTTACATCTTCAGTTACACCCAAGCGGCAATCTAATCCCTGAAGTCCACCTCGCTTAAATCGAAATTAGCCCACGAATGCCGAGTACCTCTTAATAGAATGCAGAGCATTTCACCTCTTTTGGGTACCGGGTCACAGAGACATTCCAGGCAGATGAGCTTACCGGACAATGGGTAGCTATGCCCCTCGCTACATATAAATTACAGATCAAACTGGATGCGATCAAGAAAGCAAACCGCAGATGGATACGGCACAACGTGTAAAATATCCAGGCAACTCTGGCCAAACTACAACCAGAACCGCTCTAGACAACGCTGAACAGATCAAGTATCGGCGTCATAATCGATATCCTAACAGGACGCTCTCCTAGCAAAATACTAGGCCTCTTTAGAAATGACTTCTATACAAACTGCGGATAGTAGACAACGACAAAAGAAAACTCTATCTGGGAAATTTCTTCTTCGGTGATTTAAATGAGCTGGCTAATATAAATATCGGAAAACTCTTACACTAAAGTCAGCTCTTATTGGTTAAATTAGGCGAACGAATATAGGGAAAGTCGACAGATCCGTGTGATACCACAACGGACCTTTATCGTCTAAGTGCTTAACGTAACCTAACCTTGGATGCGGTGGCCCTTAAAAAAATAAACTTCAATATAGCAAAAAAAAAGGAGACCCTTTAATCTGCGCCAACTACAGAGGCATAAGCCTCCTCAACATCGCCTACAAGATCGGTCGTTATCGGTGTGGTTTTAGTCCAGGAATGTCCACAACCGATCAAATTTTGACACTTCGACAGATCCTAGAAAAACCCAAGAGGTCCAAAAACCAAGAGGTCCGATACACACCACCTATTCATCGATTTCGAAGCCGCATACGACAGCATTTATAGAGACGAACTATACAGAGCCATGTCTAGTTTTGGTATACCGCCCAAACTCGTCGGTTTGGGAGAATTCTCGCTGCTCCATCAGGGTCGGTAAGGACCTCACCGATACATTCGATACCAAAAAAAGATTTAGGCAAGGCGATGCGCTGTCATTTGACTTCTTCAATTTGATTCTTGGGAGGATTGTGCAAAACTCACGAGCCAACAACAGAGGCACAATTTTCCAAAAATCGCTACAACTACTACCATACGCCCGACGATATTGACATCATTGGTAGGACCCAACGTGATGTCATAGCCACGTTTGCTAGTACAGAGAAGGAAGCGGTAAAAAGGCGTTTAGCAGTAAATGAGGGCAAGACGAAGTATACGCTGTCAACCCGAAAGGATATAACATCAACAAATTGGATAGAACGTCATCATTGACAGATATAGCTTTGAGGTAGTACGGGACTTTGTCCATCTCGACTCCGCTATTAACTCTGAAAACAACATCTCGTCAGAAATTAAACGAAGAATTACTCTTGCCAACCGCTGTTTCTAAGGGCTAAGATGGCATTCCAGTCCTGCTCTACGGCACTGAAGCATGGACCATCTCAAAATCAGATGAAGAAATCGTTGGTCGATTTGAGAGGAAAATTCTTCGAAAAATCTTCGGTTCCCTTTGCGTTGACGGGCTATGGAAACGACATGCCCCTGGTCAAAAAACTCCTCATTGGACGTTTACGATGGCTAGGATATGTAGAACGAATGGATAACAATACCCCGGCTCGCAGAGTCCTCGATTCCCAGCCAGACGTCGGACGCAGTAGAGGAAGACATCGCCTGAAGTGGCGCGCACAAGTAGAAACCAACCTTAACCAACTTGGAGTGCGCAACTGGAGGCAGTTAGCTAAGGACCGGACTAATTGGAGAGGCATGTTGGTTGAGGTTTAGGTTCATTCCAGACTGTAGCGCCACTTAAGTATTACAAAAAAAAAGTATTTTAATCCAGTACTAGCTAAAAGAAAAGCTGTTTCAACTTAATCAAAACTAAAAAGTCACATTTTTAAATAGTTAATGTCGTTATTCTGATTGACTCTGGGGGTAAGTAAATTATATATCCGTAAAGACAAAAAAGAATTAAAATTACGGTACCAAGTAGTACGAAAAAAAGATACAGATGAATATTTGAAAGGTTTCCACGGAGGAAACAATTGGAAAATAAACGAAAATTAAGAATGCCAGTCTTCATAAAGCTTGTTTCTACCACATTATAATGTGGTACAGAAAAAGGCAATCTAGAATATCTACCAGATTTACAGCAAATTTTTCTGATAGCATGCAAAATCAACAGTGGTTATATATTATTACAATGAGCATCCCGCAAATAATAAAAGCGACGCAATGTGCAACGAAGATACTTTTTTAAAGTAACTGGATGATTCACAAAACGTATCTTAGAGTCAAGGGAAGCATTTATCACTACAGATTTGATAAGAGTAGAAAGAAGAAGAGGATGGACCATCCGAACAATGGAAAGTGGATGTTTTAAATCGACGCACTCAGGTGCGTGAAAGTAACCATTTACAACCAAGTTACGAGAGGAAAATAAGCTAAGAAAAACATTATCTTAGCTTTGGAACTAATAATTAATTTATGTTCAGCAAACCGGGTTATCAATGAATTCAGGTACCAATTAACGTTAGAAAGAAGATATATAGGACTGTATGAGCCATAGTTAATAGGTGAAACCAATGCCATTAGCAACAGCAGTCATTGAGACCTCAAAATTAAGAGTAAAAAATGAATTAGCATAAACCAAAAACGGATTTAGACCTTAAATAGAGCCTTGCGAAACACCCAAATTTAAAAATATTCACTCCTTGTATCAGCTTTTTTTTTTTGACCAATTATTCAGAAATGACCAAAATTTGTGGACCATAAAATCACGAAAATCAGTTCTTTCCAGTTTTAAGCAAGATATTGGGGTTGATCATCTTAAATGTTTCGGTAATATCACTAAATAAGCCAGTTGTGCATTTCTCCCATCAAATTTAGACATGATGGGATGGGTAGAACGCATCTTCCGTCTGGTTTTATTTGAACAAAAAAACATTTCTGCGGCTTTCATAAGTTTTCCGAAATTTTGCTAAAAACTGAAACAATATTTCTATAATAGATAGTTACATTTAAATTAATAATAACAAATACTGCGCATCAGTGAATTTATCATACAACGTGCAATATAAGGTCACAAACAAAAGAGTCCAACAACGAACTCACGTAAGAATTTGTCAATTACCAACAAAATACGGAGACACTGCATTATTCTTAACTCTGTAACACCAACGTAATAAATCCCAATGGTTTGTTAGCGTCGATTTACCTATACACTATTACTGAAACAATTCCAAAATACGTGCTTAAGTATGCGCGTTGTTCATTCGCTAAGCATCATGCTTCATAAAAATGACGATGGGAAAATCCGTGTTTTGTTGCATCCCATCTTCGTTTCAACTTGTTTGTTTGCAAATGAGATGTTTATGATTTATCTGCATGCTTTTTTTTCTTTTCCAAATTTTATTTCTCAACTGCATAGGGAGTTGGGAAAGCCAACGTCAAATGAATGGTTCCATTCTTACAAAAAGAAATCCTATTAGATACTAACTATAACTATTTATGTCTATTTTTTATAAAACTGAAATTTAAATATTGCAAAAAAAAATATACAGTGGATTTAAAAAAAATAATAACAATAAACGATGCTTTTATGCCGCAGCTATTTTGGCTATGTTCATAAAAATAGCAGTGGTATGAAGGCGTTGTAT
This sequence comes from Rhingia rostrata, assembly GCA_949824845.1. Classification (NCBI taxonomy): domain Eukaryota; kingdom Metazoa; phylum Arthropoda; class Insecta; order Diptera; family Syrphidae; genus Rhingia; species Rhingia rostrata. The sequence goes on from OX463755.1 coordinate 58,813,795, forward strand.
ATTGACTCTATCACAATAATAACAAAAAATGAAAAAAAAAAAACAAATAAACCATTCCATTCGGCAGCTGCAAATTGGAATTTTCAGACCAAAGTGAATATATAGGCGAAATCGTAAATTTAACAAAATATATATAAACAGAACTAAAGTAGTTCAACTTTACGGGTTTGTAAGTACAATTAAAGTGGCATGCTTAAGTATCGCATTCTTTTTCGTAGAAATTCTAATTAAAATTCCAACTTCTGTACAGGTTTCTTTTTTCTGATTTGAATCCAAAAAAAAAAAATCGTCATTAAATAGGGCCACTATTTTCTTGCTCCTATAATTTAAATTTTTATTTAGAGGTGTTGGTATTGTCGGTGAGCTGCATGGTGATTGCACAACTCATTCTCACTGTTGTAGACAATTTTAACACGTTTTATTTTGTGACATATTTTTATATTTCGCATTTACTTGACCTCAAATCACGAAACATTGCAGAGAAATCTTGAGGATTCATTGTGCCAAGAGAAAAGGTCACCACGTTTCTTTAGTCCATCAGAATAATGGATTATCAGGACTCTCCGATTTGATTTTTAAATCAGTCTTACAGACCTAATTATGAATAGCTATTCATGACGTTAAATGTTTGTCAGACTTTGGCAAGAGATGGGGTAGTGGAAAAAAAGCACTGACCACTAGGCTACTGCACTCACAACAACATCTGCTACAGGGAGCAGAAACAGCGAAAATTCGGGTGTCGATTTGTAATAAGCGACATATTCAGGAAAGAAGTCTTATGCTTCAAAGATATAAGCGAACGTATTGTTACAATCCGCAATTAAGGTTTCATATGACGACGTTCGTTTATTCCCAATTAATCTATATCATAAGAAGTGGAAATTATTTTATGATTGCGACTCAGTTCAGTGAACTCGTGCAGTTGAACTATATCATACAAGGTGGCGCAAAAATAACCTTCCGATGTTTTTTGGCTGTGATTTAAAAAAAAAATGAAAAACTTTGATTCTTCTTGTGGATTATTTTAATTTGGTCTTTTAATTTTTTTAACATCAAGTCGAGAACATGATGTCATGTAAATGGCCGCCGCCACAGTTGATTGTCATTTGAGCCCTTTTTTGGCATTTTCCATCACTTTGGCCAAAACTTCCGGCGATAGGTCCTCACATTCTTGACGGATATTGTCTTTAAGAGCTGCAATAGTCTGAGGCTTGTTGACATAAACCCGCGACTTCAAAAAGCCCCACAAAAAGAAGTCTGGAGCGGTTAAATCAGGCGATCTTGCTGGCCAGTGCAAATCGCCAAAACGGGAGATTAGGCACCCGGGAAATGCATCCTTCAGCATATCGGTTGTGGCACGTGCAGTGTGTGCCGTTGCACCGTCCTGTTGGAACCAAATGTTTTAAATTCCCAATTCATCAAGTTGCGGCAAAAAGAACTCGTTGATCATTGCTCTGTAGCGCTCACCATTCACAGTAACCGTTTGGCCCGCGACGTCTTCGAAGAAAAAAGGTCCGATGACTCCTCCAGCGAAAACAGCGCACCATACAGTGACTTTGAGCGGGTGTAATGGCTCTTCGTAGGTTACACGCGGATTTTCAGTGCCCCAGAAGCGTAAATTTTGCTTATTTACGTACCCGCTAAGATGGAAATGGGCCTCATCACTCATGATTATTTTTGATGAAGAATCATCTTCCTCTTGGTGGTGATTAAGGATGGCTTGAGCGTATGTTAGACGCGATTGGCGGTCAGCAGCTAACAGCTGATGCACCGTCTGGACTTTGTACGGAAACATCTTCAAATCTTGTACCAAAATTCGCTGTAAAGACCGTCGACTGATACTCATTTGCGTGGCACGTCGTCTGGTCGATGTCGACGGCGCTTCCATGACATCTTCGTCTACAGCTGCAATATTCTCTGCAGAACGGCTACCCCGGGGTCTGCCACGCCTGGCAGCATCTCGTGTTGTGCCAGTCTCTTCGAGGCGAGCGGCTAAACGTCGCAGAGTTTCACCAGTAGGCGTTGGACGGCTAGGAAATCTGCGCCGAAATTCACGTTGTGCCAAAGTCACCGACCGATTGTTGCTCAAATAAATAGTCACCAATATTCCGCGTTCTGGAGCAGTGTAGCGTAACACTGTATTTCGCATGTGTTTACTACGCAAATGTCAAAACAGAACTGACATTAGGGGCCAATCGCAAAATGTATAGCATTTTCTGATAGGAGGATTACTTTTGCGCCGCCTTGTATATAACTAGACTAAAAACATTTTGGTACATTATTTAATGAGATAGAAAACTTAATTAAAAATGCAAATATAGAAGGCTTTATCTTCTAAATTCTAGTTATACGATGGGCTCAGCTTTTGAACTGTGATGAACTGTCAAGGAAAACCAAAAGAAAACCAAAACGTTTTTCAGCGCTCCTTCTCTCGTGATGATCTATTAAATTATCCATATAGTGTAAACTGTCAAGAAAAGCGGGGAAACAACGCAGCCTATAGAATTTGACATGAAAATGCACTTTCCGCCCGCGTCTAAGAGATAGAAACGCACATATGAATAATTTTTATCTGGCTTTTTTCGCCCAATGAATATTCATATCTTCCCAAACTTAATGATGACTGTTCTCGACTCCAATTAGTCATTCTAGCGTCAAACTTGAGAACAAATAGTAAATTTGATGGACAGATTGACACATCTTTTCAACTCCCACTTTGAAAGATGGCATCAGATCAAAACATTTGTCAAACAGACCAATGCGCTTCACACAGATAATATTCTGACCCGATGATATAATGCAACAACGTTCAATATCATCTAAAAATATATAAAAATCTGAAATGAAAAAACAAATAAACACAAACTATTTGGCAACTCCGCACTCACAGTCCATCGACCGACGTAAATCGCTTTGCTAAGTACACACAAGCAAAATTTCCCATCAGACACCCATGGAGAGAAATGAAATCCTACTTCTCGTCAATCCTTTAAATAGACATCGCACATTGAGGCAAAAAACGGCCATCGAAAAAATCGTCGAAAATTTGCAACCCAAAATAATTCGGTCCATCAAAGTTGGCAGGATTGCATAAACAAACAGTAGGAGCTAATCAACGCAGCATACCATCACCGCCTCGTGCGTCGACAGAGCCCAAGAACAAGTGCACGCACTCATCGAATGCATATATCGCCAATGATGGCACACACTGTGATTTTGAATCTGGATCCGAATCCGAGTCTATCTACTCAGGACACCTATTCGTACAATATAACTGACCATCACCAACAAGCATGACAATAACAAAGAACAACAACATCCACCACCACCACGACGACAACGACCGATGACGCGAACAGTCAAGTCAACAAGTGATGACTCCAGATTGATTGTTCAGTTCCAACTAAGTGATTCTCTGTTTACCGAACTTATTGATCATGAAGATGAGCCAATACCAACCGGAGCGCGCGGTGTGCGCTGCTGCCTTCATCCTCGGTACGTACTCGTCTACAGCGACGACGACGTAGACGCAGCACACACAAAGTGGCCACCACGAATGCGGAAAACCACATTCGTGCCGCACAATATAGTCTTCTTGTTCTTAGGCCTCTGATGATGGTGATGGCCGGATCAAAGGCTGCAGAGGAAAACCTCGGATGAAGAAAATCTGTAAAAATACATATCACACAAAAGGCGCCGACAAACATCATAGAGAAGCAAAGGCGACGAGGCACGACGCGACGTCCGTGTCCATCCGTCGATCCGTTGTGTCCATACTCTAAAAAAAGATACAAGTGTTGTTGTGATGGTGGTGGTGATGGTGGAATAGGCAATCGCTTAGCTATACACCGCGAACTGGGTGATTGTTGATTGGATTCGAATAGGGATTGCTGTTTGCTGGTGTTTGATTTTTGATGGTTCCAAAATGCATACATATTTATACAGAATGGTGGTAAATTGTTTAACCAGTATTTTCATCATCAATTTGGTCGCGCACTGAAATGAAGACACCATGCTTTGATTGCCGGTCGAGGGTTTGAAAGTAAACAGAAGCGCGTCGACTTTCGGATATCTGAGGATGCACTTGCTGCGATGACACACATCTACGAGTGCAGATGGTGAGGGAAGTGTGTATTGAAAAGTGTTCACTCAATGGAATGTGTGTAGTGATCTTGAGATGCACGCGCAACACTGCAACATTAGCAGCATAGCAACGGATCAACGCTGACAAGATGACAAAAACATTTAAGATGAACATTTGCGTCTCCGATGACTGGAGTGTGTATTTTGGGAATTAAAATCGCCTAATGGGTCGTCTTTTTCAATGGGACATTCTCCCAGTGTGTATATTCGTTTTGGAAAGTCAATAGAAATAGTTTATCCACTTAAGATTTAAGGATGTTTTACTATCAGTAAATGGCGGACAAAATTGAGAAAAACATAAATTTGGTATCAGCTGCTCATTTTTATCAAGAAAATTAGTCCCGACAAGTAAATAGCGCAAACATCGTATGGAAAGGAGCAACTTCTGTATTCATCATACAGGTAATGGTCCCTAGATAATGGACTAAAAACGAAAAATATCGAGTGACTGACTTAGAGGGGGCCTTAAATATTTTTAAGGGTAATCTTTGTTATCATACAATCTGAATGCAAACTGCTTGGACGTTTTAAGAGTCTATGCGTATGTATAATATTTGTCATATTAAGACAGATAGAAAAATCGATGGAACCTGGTAATAACTCAGTCAAACTCAGTTATAACTCAGTCAAAGGTATCATTTTAGCCGATTTTCAAACTCCATTTGGTTACGGTAGTCCGAAATGTTTGCCATTGCCAGTTTTGATCCCTCGATATGTTGGTCATGTTGAGGGATCAACACATATTTCAACACATAAAACTCAAATCACACTTTAATAGTAGAGATCTATTAACTAAGTATACTTATTCAAGGGTATATTGCCATCGACGAGACTTATGGAACTACCCAGCAACTAACTGGGATAATCTGCCTGACTTTGAGGTTTCTCCTTCATGGGAAGAATTTAGAATTTAGGTTTAATAAACCCTTCTTTTGGGTATAGATTTATATGTTATATACCCGAGGATCCAACAAACCAAGGTTCATTATTCAATGTGAATGAGTTGTATCAGCAAAACTAAAAGCGTGTACGCCGAATATGCGCCCGTTCTTTGCAGATTAATTTCTATTAATTTTTCCTTATTCTTTTCTATTAATTAATTTCTTTCTATTCACAAAAAATGAAGAACATGGCGAAAACTACACAACCATTGAATAACGGTATATCACTACTATAACGAACTTCCTAAACTTTTAATGGCAAAAACAATAAACACATGGGATCGTATGAATGGATTGTTTATAGATCGGCAAAATGGCTTCCGAAAGTAACCTATTTATGGATGGTTGCCAAATCGGTAGCTTATTTACTTCCTAAAATTCTGTAGGAATTCTAGAGGAAAAACTTGCATTTCCTTTGGTACATTTTGTATAATCGTGGATATCTCAAGGATTTTTTCTCTGACGCACTCTATTTCTGCTACACGTAAATGATCTTGATCTGAAATCGTACATCACGACAGGTTAACTCACCACTTTTGCGGGTCTTCGTCATTATCGAGATACTCAATAATAAGAAAAGTAAAGGTCATAGCTTACGCGAATAACCTTTAGCAAAACTAATTAAATATTAAAGAAATATCATGCATTCTATATGTGTGCTGCCTGAACCCTTTGAAAAGCCTCAACGAGTGTATAAATCAGTGTGGGCTTGGTAACTTTACCAATACGAGAACCTACTGGTAATCAATGGGATTTTTCAAAAAATTATACGAAGCTAAATTTAAAGGCTACAATAGTTTTGTATACGTGTAGGTGAATATTCGAAAAAAATGCGGTCCAAGCCCGAGGATTATTATTTGTACGACCCTTATAAAGCCTATGGAATACTTGTCTGATGGCAATCCATAAATAAAATAATTCTTATAACAAAAAACATGACAAAGGTAGGTGAATAGAACAGCATGTAAGGACACGACTAGTGCAATGAGAACCTACCAACAGCGGAATTTGAAACAATCCTCAATCCTTTACATTCCTAAATCTATATCTAAAAGTGTTCTAAGAACCAGCCAGCTTCATTGTTAGCTGGGGTCAGCTATATCTTCTGATTACATGCGGTATCATTTTGACTTTCAAAGACCATTCTCTTGGCATTGAACCATATTCGTCTATTGGGATTGTTCAAAAATGAATCGGGGTGTTGGAACGGGAATGTTTTCCGAAACACAAAAGCTAATAATGACTTTTCGTTTTCCTGAGAAAAGCAGCGTCTTTATGTGGATATGTTGGTAGTAACATATGTAGTTAAAGTGTTATTCACACTAACAATACCAACAGATGCTATCAAAAAATTTTATCGACAGCCTCTCTGATGTCGAAATAATCCAATATCCAAGTTTGTGAAGCGTTGTCGCGAAGAACTGAATGTTTTTTTCGTCCAACAATTGTTTCACACCGGCAGAGATGCGAAAATCCGCTCCATAGATATAGGTCTACCAAAGATTAAAAACCTTAGAAAAGTTTATAAAAAAAATCCTTAAAACTTCAAGTTCTGAAGTTCTAATTTTCAACGACGCACGTGCTTCTCTGCAACATGCAAGAGTAGCCTTAGTAACAAACCACTTGAAACGTGTTCTGTTAAACCATTGATTGAAATACATAGAAACGTGCTATCATATTATATTATTGTGCACTAAACATTCATTTTTTATAGTTACAAATCATTGGCATATCTAATTTATAGCAATCAATAAAATGTGCACAAAAATGGGAAATGTTTCACGTAATATGTGCAGTAGATGCGATTATACTAAGAAATGGGTGTTGGAAATGAAAAATCCAAACCTTTGCATGGTAGTTCATTGCAAAATAATATTAATGTTCATAGCTGATATAAGCCTAAGGTCACAAGCTCTTTACATATTATGCTTCTATATTATTTCGGCGAAAACTCTACCAAAACATCTTTCCAACTGTCACATGTACACACATCGGAAACTTTCTAGAAGCATTATACCAGTTAATCTTCCATAAATCATGTGCTGTTTTCTAAAAAATTTATTAAACATGGTGAACTTCTCTGGACAAGTACAAAAAATCTTAATAGTTACAAGAAATTGCTCCTTGAAATAAAAAATGTATGCCTTATAAAAGAAAATTTGTCAATTGGTTCGAGTAGTGTTGATTTTAATGTAGCCGCCTTTTTTTATGTAGATCCAAGGGAACCAAGGATTTCATTCTCTTCTGGACTGGCAAGATCAGTGTTTGTCCTTAGTAGTCCTTTTACAAGACTTGTTCATTGATTGATTACTAATATGGTGTTGTTGTCAGAATTAATAGCAAAAAAGAGATAGGCTTAGTCCTTACCACTTCAACGCTGTAACTGTCAATATTAGGTTGGTGGGTAGTAGGTAGGTAGGCGGGGTTCGTCTTACCTCATTACACTCAGTCAATATGGAACCATCGTTATTCCCATTGGGGCTTAACGTGCGTGATTGGTTCCTTCATCTATCCCATTACTGCTCATGTTGTAAGTCCCTTTCCAGATGTCAATACTAAAGTTTTGTCGAGTTCCTCGATGTTGTGCATCCTTTCTTGTTGATAGCATATACTTGGATATGTTATTGTTTCATACCAAAAAAGGACTTTTTTCTATATTCGCAAGGGCGGATTCCCATTGGGGCTTCACGTGAGTTATATGTTTTTAAAATAATAAAAAAACAGTTTTGACCTTTACATATAGATTTATTAATTCTTAGTGAAAGTCCGCCGTCCAAGCGTCGCTGCAACTTGTCACTAGATTATCGGTATATGAATTGGCAGTCTGTTCAACATTTGCATTTGGTTTTTATTTGCAATATTTGCTGACTGCTGTTGACCGCTGTTGAACTTCGTTTCCGTTGGTTTTGCTGCTGTAGCGGAAAATGCTATGGGTTGATGTTTGGTGTTGCCTTCGGCTGATGTTGCTGAGGTTGCATATGTAACTCCTCCTCGGTTTGAATAAGAATTCTCCCGAATTCTTCTAGTAACACTATTTTCCTTATTTATAATCTTTACATTCACATTTCTTTTTTTAAACCAAAATGTTAACATAATTGTACCTAAGATAAATAATGTACAAAGTGTGGCGTTTATTCCATACGAAATATTTTTATGCCATTTTAGTTCCTTAATTTCTTTAATGTTTTCAAAGTTATTATTTACAATGTTTTCAAAAGTAATCATTTCAACTTTACTATAATTATATATATTACTTGGATAAAAAAATCGGTCTTTGATGATTTGTTTCTGATTATTAAATGTTTCTTGATATAATTCTATTTCACAATTGTAAAAATTAATTAAGTTATTTTTATTTAAAGTTATATTTCTGTCATCGCAGTTTTGTTTCAATTTTTCTTGCACAGCATTTTTTATTAGTATTGTCTCATCGTCTAATGACTCAATTTTAGTTCTGTTATTATATTTAAATTTACATTGATTTTTTAAAACACAGTTCTTACTAGTTTTTAAATCTTTTAACATAGAGTTTTCCTTATAATTAAACGTTTTATTTTCTATTGTAACAATATATTCATTAACTTCATCTATCTCTAAATAATCTTTATTCGGCATTGAAGTTATAAGTTTTAAATCTGTTTTAATATAGTTCTTTGGTATCTTAACAGCAATAACTAATGATTGATCTTTATATTTTAATATTCCGACTTTAACTAATTTTAATTTATAGAAATCGATATCATACAATTTTATTTCTTTTGCCGTAAAAATACTCGGATGGATAACATTATTTTTTGCGGAGGCAATATTGTCTTGAATTTGATCTACTTTATTTTCTAAATATTGTAATTTTAACATTTGATCTAAATACATTGAATGTCTTTTAATTTGATCATTCTCTTTCCTAATTAATTGAAGTACATGTAGTGTTTTATTTCTGTCTTCCTCTATTGCCATTCTGAGTATATTGAATGAGTCATTAAAATGAGTGTTTATTGAAATTTGTTTGTTTAAATTTGTAATAGCGTTATGATTATTTTTTTCACTAACGTCTAATTTTTCTAATATCTCTTGCCTATCATTGTCGTCCATTGTTCCGAACAACCACTTATGAAGGGTGCCTACTAAATTAATCAGTCCCCTTTTTTGTCTATTTTCTTTTGGAATTATAGATGAAATTTTAGCTCTAATATTTAATATTACTTCGCTTAGTAGTTCTTTACTGTCAATATCTAATTTTTCAATATTAGTTTCAATTTGGCTAAGTATGTTGTTTATGTCTATGGGATTAATTACATGTAAAATTGTATTAGTTTCATTAACGATTGCTACTTCTTGAACTTTTACTATGGTGTATCCTATTTCTTCATGTATTGGACTTACTTGCAGAAGTCCCTGGGTTACTGAGATTGTTATTAGAAATATTATTGCCACGACCAGTATCTGTAAATTTTAAAGGTCGTTTAATGTTTGCCATATGTACATTTCTTAAGGATGTTAGTCTATAGTATGGTTCGTCTTTATGTCTAAGTCTTTTGTAGTTTCGTATATGCCCAGTAGATCTGTTTTCGTTGTATTGTTCTCTAGTCAGATTCCTTTTGTTTATTATATAATGTTTGACGTTATTGATTCTTTTTTGTAATTCAGAACTGCTTATTTTTTCTTTTGCTTCTCTAGGAGTGCACTTAATAGTTGAGTGATATCGATCGTTATAGTTTAATATAACCATCTGTATCTTCATTTCGGTTGAGAGCTCCTTATCCTCGATCCCTGTTATTTTTTCTAACAAAGTTGAGTGTACTCTCTCTATATCTGCGTTGCCAGTATGATTGTTTGGTTTCGTCAGATGAACCTCGACATTTTCATTTTGTAAATAATTAATTATTTGTTCTGCTCTGAATTCATTGTCCATTATTATTGTCTTTGGTTTCCCGAATTTTGCAAAATGTTCTATCATAAGTGCTTTCTTAGCTCTCCAATTTCTATCCGTTATGCAATATGCGGCAGCGAATTTTGTTAATTTATCTATTGTCGTAACAAAAGCTTGTTTTTTAAAATGAAATATATCTAAGTGAATAATTTCGTTCTTTTCTGTTGGGGTTTGTGAAATTTGAAATTTCGGCTTTATAGGTTTTCTATCGTACTTAATTTGTCTACATTTATTGCAGTTGTTTATTATAAGGTGTATATGGTCTCTAAGTGTTGGAAAATATATTTTATCCTTTAAGCTATAATAACATTCATTTATTCCACTATGCATTGACTCATTTGTATGATATAATGATATCTGCTTATGTAATTCTTCTTCCGTTAATATCTCACTTGCTCTTTTTGTACATCGTATAAACATAATTGTTGGATCCGATGAAAACATTGATATTAGAATTAATTGAATTTTGTGATAATCTGTATCAGATACTTCAGAATAAATACCTGTTCTACCTTTCTTAATATATTGTCTTAGTAAATCTTTTATTAAATTTTCATTGTCCAATGGATTTATTTCTATAATTCGTCTTTTATGTAATATCTGAGGTTCCGCAGGGCTGTAAGTCAGTATAATTTGTGTTTTATATTTGTTCACAATATCATTTTTTATACCTATGTGATCTAACATTTGCTCGTCCACTGAATGGTTTGTATCGGAAAGTTCCAAATTTGATTCTTCATCATTAGTTGTATTAATCTTTTCCGTATTTTCTAATCTGCTTAAATAGTCAGCTACCTTATTTTCCTTACCCTGTAAATATTCTATTTCATAATTGTATTCCTGAAGTTTTAACAACCACCGTTGATGTCTCTGTGAAAACTCCTTGCCTTTATATTTGCTATTAAGATATTTTATTGGTATATGGTCTGTTACAATTTTGAATTTATTTCCATATAAATATGGTCTAAAATAATTGACTGCATATATAATTGATAAAAATTCTTTGTCAGTAGTACTATAGTTCCTTTCATGATTATTAAGTGTTCTTGACACAAAACAAACAGGATGACCTTGTTGCGACAACACTGCTCCAATGGCATAGTCACTAGCATCTGTCGTTATAACAAACGGTTTATCATATTCCGGGTATTTCAAGATAGGGTGGGATGATATTAGACTTTTCAAGTTTTCAAATGCCGTAATATACTGAGGATCATTAATGTTAATTTTAGTATCTTTTTTCAGATATTTTATCATCGGGTGAGCTATTTTCGAATAGTCCTTTATAAATTTTCTGTAAAAGCCTGTTGTTCCTAAAAATCCTTTAAGTTGTCTCTCTGTTTTAGGGATGTCCAAATCCTGAATTGTTTTGACTTTATTAGGATTTGGCTTAATACCGTCAACTGTCAAAATGTGACCCAAGAATTCTGTATTATGTTTGAGAAAACTACATTTATCAACCTGAATTTTTAAATTATGTTCTTGCAGTTTTTTAAAAATGTTAGCTAATGAATGTTCATGTTCTTCTAGTGTTGTTGAGAAAATAAGTATATCATCTAGATATACAACACATATTTGATTAATATATTCGCGAAGAATCTCATTCATTAAACGTTGAAATGTTGCCGGGGCATTTTTTAATCCAAACGGCATTCGGACATATTCATATAACCCTACTGGAGAAACAAAGGCAGTTTTTTCAATGTCTTTCTCGGATACCAGTATTTGATGATAACCTTTGGCTAAATCTATAGTACTGAAATATTGCGCTTTGCCAAGTTTGTCAAGGATACTATCAATATTAGGCAAAGGGTACTTATCATCGACTGTCACCTGGTTCAATCGTCTATAGTCAACTACAATTCTAAATTTATCTATTCCAGAATTATCTTTTTTTTTTGGTACTACTATAATTGGTGAACTGTATCTGCTATTACTCTTTCTAATTATACCTTGTCGTTCCATTTCTTCCATTTGCTTTCTTACCTCAGCTTCGTGCTTCGGTGGGTACCTATATAGTTTAGAATTTATTTGCTCTTCTGTTGTCGTCCTTATTTCATGAACAACTGTATTCGTATTTGTTAATATATCTCCCTCTTTATATAGAAGCTTGTTAAATCTTTGAATCAATTTCTCTATTACTGCTCTTTCTTTATCATGTAAATGGTCTAATTGGAGATTTTGCATTTCACTTACATCAAGTACATTAACCTTTTCTTGCACAGTTTTAGTTAAGAATGGAAGGCTCACTCCATTAGTCATGATAATTTCTTCTTTTTCTATACTAATATTACTCACATTTTTCAAGATCCAATCCATTCCTATTAGCATATCATATGATTTTTCTAACTTCATACTAATCCACTTTATTCTTGCATTTTCTGGATATTTAAATTCAGTGGGGCATAATGTTGCCACAGTTTTGTTAGGTGTTTTTACTTCTCCCTCTATCGTATTAATTGCTTTTGAATTCTGATCCAATACTTTGTATTTTAAATGGGATAACTTTTCTTGACTTAATATACTAATCGTAGATCCTGTATCTACTAACGCTAAACATTTGTTTCCTTCTATAGTCAAAGTTATATAAATTTTATTCTTTTCCGAGGCTAATTTGTAAAAAAACGTGTCGTCGATAGAGTTTGTTTCAGATCTACTGAGGTTATCTACTTCCATAGACTGAGGTCGTTGTCTACTCTTTCGGCTGTCATTTCCATTGTTATTTTGCTGTGACATATTATTTTGTGGATTGAACTGATAATTCGGTCTTGGATGCCAGTTATTATTAAAATTTTGATTTGGTCTTAATTGATTAGATCGAGAGTTATTATATCTATTGGTCTGTTCATTATTATTAAATCTCTGTCTGTTGTTGTTGTTTTGCCTACTCTGGTCTGTCGTACTCAAGTGTTTACTGTACTTATTATAACGTAAATTTCCTTGATCCTGTCCAATAAAATTATTAACTATATTTCTAATTTCTGACAAATTACTCTTTCCCATTACTGCGGCGGCAAGAGCACCAGATACTAATTCCTTCACTTTTTGAATAATCATACCACAAAATATACTTGTCATAACCTCTCCATTATCAATAAAAGCGGCATATTCAGTTATATCCTCTACTAATAACCTTATCTTATTGTCTAAATCACTGATAGTACTCACTCTCAATGCTCCGATATCCATGGTTATCGTCATTTGATCTTTTGACGATCGGTAGTGCTGCTTCAGCTTGGTGGAGCACGATGTCCAATTTTCTGGTGGGCTGGTGTTTAATAAATTTTTTGCTCCTCCTAGAATTTTTGTATCATATATAATGAGATACATTCTAGTTTTTTCTGCCTCATCTGTGTAGTCATCCAGGGTTCTGGTTACCGCATTGATGAAGGAAGGCAATGTTCCCGTTTCTCCATTGAATGTTGGCAAGAATCGTATTTCTCGTTCAAGCCTGGCTCTGGAACTTGACGGCTGGTTGTTTTGGTGAAGTAGCTGTGTCAGAGCCACTAGACATTGTTCTATTGGATTTGGATTTTCATTCATTTCGCGATGTTGGTCGAACACTTGCTCTCGTTGTCTTTGGCGATCAATTTTGCACTTTTTCAAGATTTTCACTCAATCACGATTCACTATTTTTTTTTTTGTTTATGTGTTGTGTCTGCATGAACCACTAAATTTCACTTTGGTTCACTTCGTATCTCACTTTTAATTAATTTCGAATCACTGGATCTCTTTTCTTCGAATGAGATCCTACCGACTGCGCCAGTTATATGTTTTTAAAATAATAAAAAAACAGTTTTGACCTTTACATATAGATTTATTAATTCTTAGTGAAAGTCCGCCGTCCAAGCGTCGCTGCAACTTGTCACTAGATTATCGGTATATGAATTGGCAGTCTGTTCAACATTTGCATTTGGTTTTTATTTGCAATATTTGCTGACTGCTGTTGACCGCTGTTGAACTTCGTTTCCGTTGGTTTTGCTGCTGTAGCGGAAAATGCTATGGGTTGATGTTTGGTGTTGCCTTCGGCTGATGTTGCTGAGGTTGCATATGTAACTCGTGCGTGATTGGTTCCTTCATCTATCCCATTACTGCCCATGTTGTAAGTCCCTTTCAAGATGTCAATATTAAAGTTTTGTCGAGTTCCTCGATGTTGTGTATCCTTTCTTGTTGATAGCATATACTTGGATATGTTATTGTTTCATACCAAAAAGGACTTTTTTCTATATTCGTAAGGGCGGATTCCCATTGGGGCTTAGCGTGCGTGATTGGTTCCTTCATCTATCCCATTACTGCTCATGTTGTAAGTCCCTTTCCAGATGTCAATACTAAAGTTTTGTCGAGTTCCTCGATGTTGTGCATCCTTTCTTGTTGAAAGCATATACTTGGATATGTTATTGTTTCATACCAAAAAAGGACTTTTTTCTATATTCGTAAGGGCGGATTGTTCTGACGGGAAAGGCCGCGCAATTTTTAGTGCGAAGAACTGCTGCTGAACTAGCATAACCTAATATGTCTTAGCACTGGGCATCCTCTCGCGATGATCTGATACTACTCGTAGTATCAATTGTCAAAAAAAAATTATTTCAACTCAACAGTTCAAAACAGGATCTTGGACCATCGCGCATGAAGTTTACACACAATTTACGGATTATTAAAATTCTTTCGCTTGTATCTTCAAAACATAAAACCTTTTTCCTAAGTCTATCACTTATAACAAATCCGCATACGAATAGTCGCTGTTTCTGCTCACTATAACACGGACCGTTGTATATTTCAATGTTTTCATTCTCGTTTTACCATGCCCACCATTACGTTTTTCATAGATGGCAGTAATATCTGCTTTACAAGAGCTTAGGGCTTCCACTTGTTGTTCGGCTGCATGTCTGCTGTTCAATGTTCTCACATTCCAGGTGCAGATACGAACGTCATTGTCCAGTTTCGGTTAAGCATGGTTGTCTACATTAAAATCAGTCCTTTCTGGAGATCTTGGTTTCTTCATAACAATTTTTTTTCAGTGATCGGGTGGTTAATCCAAAGAAAAACCCTCCCTATGGCCAGCTCCAATTTATTAGATACCGCTACGTTACGAGACCATCAATATCCATTACGGCACTTAGCGCTGCCGTTGGCCTCTCGGCTCTTTCGCCAACATCTCTGTTCAAGGGCGGTGAACTTGAATTACCATTGAGATTCATAATTGACCTGTTGTCCGAATATGTCGAAGCAGCTCATTTAGGTTTGTAATTTTTTTCATTCCTACTTGCCGACGTTTCGGGAAAGGACTATGTGCCATAGTGTAAGTACACATCTTCCGCCACTCTCATCTGCTGCCGCCAAGATCTTACGAAGGAATTCACTCTGCCGGATTTCTACTAAACGTCCTGTAATGCATATTAAACAGATAATTCCGTATAATTCAACTAAATTCAGCTCGATGAGTAGGCGTACTTAGCTGAATAAAATACATGAACGCACTCCATTCGGCAGAACTGTTTTAGTGTTTGTATGTATCTGTACATTCTATACACCGATTAATACACAATTCTAGCGAATTTTTCTAGTGCAACTATTACTTGAAGAAACAAAAAGATTAACTTGTTTGTATTTGTATGTTTCAACGCGATTTCGGATCTATCCCTACAAAACAAATGAATGGCGGCCAAGTAGGATACATTCAAAGTAATAGTGTATTGTTGCCTCCTCTTCATTTCATTCGCTTCCACTGTGCTATGTGTCGGTGAGAAAAATAAAAGGAGAAAAACATCTCAAGTGCATACCAAAACACTTGCCGCAATATTGACACGGCGCATTCGGCTTCGAGAAGAAGTAACGCGCACATGAACGAACATCACCTGGCCCAAACGTCAATGATTTCGGATTCTACCTGTCCATCTGGTCGTCGCACATCTATCTTCTTCTCATAGTTTCCGCTTATTTTTATTTTCCTTCAATTTTTTTTCGTCTGTTTCTATCTTTCAATCGATACCGTCAATTTGGTTGATGGATAAATCCGAAATGCAAATATTTATCTATCCACTCTCTCATACACTCAGCCATGGGAAATCCTGCTAGTTCTTTGTACGAATGTTGGTCCAGAACTCGTACACCACACTGTGTGAGGAGACAATTGATTCCTCGCACAGCGACTGTCTGGAGGGGCGAACTGGCAATATCAGCGGAGATAATATTTACACCTGTATTGTTGTCTTATTATCTTAAAATTTTCACTTTAAAGCAATACAAACAAATAAACGATGGAATCAAGTGGATTGAGGGACAGCCAATACAAAACGGATTTAGGTTAGGTAGAAATATTGGCAGACGTTTACGTCTTCCATGAGGCTGGTCGACCCAATCGACAGCCAGCAAAGACCTCATTCTGTTGGAATTATTCGCACATCTAATAAAGATTCATATATCAGTATCTGCCACTATACACTTATCGCACATCATCTATATGTGATGCCATAGTTTTATGTATAACTATCGGGGAAAAAAAGGAGGTAGGCGTGTGGGCGCACTGGAGCCTCTCCTGGTGTGCATAGCAACTAAAAAACCAATTCGGAAAAGCTTCAACATACATTGATCAATAAAAGGTTTATTGATTGACGTAAATTAGATTTTTTTAATACCCGCGATACATTAAGTATTCCAAGTCTGACTGATTTATTTCGAGAAAGTAAATGAATCATGTTAAGTTTCACAATAGGAAAGCACGAGGGAATGTTTGTTTAAATAAACAGATTGAATGTTATCTTGATAATTACGTCTAGTTTTCTATGTTTACCACCGAAGTCGAAGTGATGATTAATACTAAATATAGATATTTGTATACTCGCATGGCGCTTAAATATTATCCGATTTGGTGTGTAAACACGAATGGTAAGCACTAAGTGTTTGTCTGACATAATCATATCATAACTATTGGGGTATTTTTTCAAGCTTTAGGTACTTTAGGTAAATCCCCAGAGGGACTCCACTGTTCCAAGCTATTTTCTGCTTGAATTGAATTTACCAATTATCGTGGTCATTTATATTTTATATAAATTTTATATAATTGTCAGCCTTATTTTTGTTCCAAATCCATTTGGTAGACTAAAAATATTGCGAACCTGCGAGCAATAAGCAAGGCATGCGTAAAATAAACAAGGCATGTGTGTCAAAAATATATATGCAAACGTAATTGCTGACCTTGGGCAGTGGGAATTTGTATCGCCATCCTTCACAAACGGACGAGTTTAAGTGATCTAGACTGTATGTAGATATGTGATAAAATGCTGATTATGTGGGTGCAAAGGCCTAGTGGTTAGCCAAAAGCAATAACTCTTAGTTTCTTTTCACTGTCCCATCCCTTGCAAAAATCTGACAAGAATCCAAGAGTGTAAAACTGTCATGTGAAGATTCTCAAAGGTTTGGGTCCGATTTCTTGCTTTTTATAATACCGATTATAAATATCGCGCATTTTAGATTCTTGATAGTTGTAATCCGCCTTTTGACAATTCCATTTTTTATTTTGTTCAAATCCTTCTTTGATAACTCCGTTTTATATTATCTCTATTTTAAAAACATCGGGATTATTGTAAAAAAAAAAATGTAATTATAAAATCTGGATTCTGTTATGCTCTTCTTCTCAAGTCGACAATAGACAGAAGGTACCATTCTTTGTGGTAAAAATAAAACTTCGCACCCGCAAATGAATGGAGAAGCAAAGTTTGTGGGACTGTATGAGCCTTAATGACAGATATTTCGTAAAAAGATGTCAAGATTTTGATTGGTTCTAATATTAAGTTGATAGTGGAACCCAAAAAAATGGTTTTGAAATTTCGATCCATCTGTACTAGTCCATAAAGGCTTCTCCAGCCTAAATGACTAGATGTATCTTCCTTTAATTTCATACATGCAGTTTTCTTGATTCTGGTCCACTCCAAAGTCAAGCACCACTTAGGTATGTTAGCTTTTGGGACCCTAAATAATTGTAAACTAAAGGCTCTAACAAGTGGTAACAACATATACCACACGACAATTAGTTATAAAATCAAATGTTTGCCATATTCAAATAATGTAATGTTCTTGATTTGGTATTTTTATTTTAAAATTCTTTTTCGAAACTAATTGCTATTTTTGGCACTTACAAAAGGTGAAGTGAAGTAGGCCGACTCTAGTAATCGAAAAGAAAACCGATTCGTAGATGCCAGGTTTGCAATATTTTGATGTTTCTACTCTCGTTTTATTCAAAAATAATAAAAAAACGAGTGGTGGGTGCACGACTGGCTTGTACGAAACTTTCTCTTTCACAGCGAGTTAATTTGACGTTTGTAACAATTTGGCCAAAATACACAATAATATTTATTTCGATTAATGATGCTAGAATGATATAAGTAATGTCCAAATGATATTATACGAACGTTTATTCCGTAATTGAAAGAAATCGGTGTTCATGTGAATAATAATGATTTTCCGTTATTTGACAAAACTAAAATTTGCGTTTGGGAATAATATGTGGAACTTATGAAAACAGTAATAGTAGTATACAAATCAAATTTCATTCAATTTGGCAAAATAGTTTGCTAGGAATTGAGAATTTTCTTTATATGGCCTAAATGCAAAAATCCGTTAAAAGGATTTTCTCGAAAAAAACTGGGTATGCAATTTTTTGGAAGTAATATGCTTATGGCATATAAGAAGTTTAATCAAAATCGTTAGAGCCGGTTTTGAGCAAATTGAAGTTATGTATGATTTGTATATGGCAGTTACCAGTAATAACATGGCTAAAAGCAAACAAAAAATCACCTAGAATTATAACCAAAACAACGGTGGATACGAAGTTTGAAGAAAATCGGTCAAGTCGTTTTAGTCCAACCGAACAGGAACCGACGGACGGAATTCAAAAACCACTTTTTGAGTTCCGCTAACATAGTAATGTTAGAATTTATCAAAATCTCGAATCAATCAAAAGGTCGAAAATTTCACGAAAATAATATCTTTGTCTTTATAAGAGAACGTTAAAAACAGTATGTACGAACTGAAATTTTATATTTAGCAAGTGTTAAGCAAATACGAGTCTAGAATGCCGAAAAGTTATACTTCGAAATATATCGGCAGAGGTTGGCAGTAGAATTTCGTACTAGATTTACATAGAAAATACTACTTCACTTCCCTTCGATGTGTCAAAAATAAAGGGCTCATGTAATTTCATCTTCCGCCATAAACTCACCTATAAATAGTAAAACATTGACGCTGTTAATTTGCATACTATGGGTGTCATTTGTGTAGTGGTAATGTGTTCGCATAATGTAGAATATTGTACGTTTAATCCCAGCCAAAATCCATAAAACTATAAAAATTCAAAGAAATAAAAAAAAAAACAATACACTGTGTGGATCGTTTTATACCCTATCCCATTCCATTCTTTAAATTAATATCCCTTAATGTGAGTTTTATGGCAAAGAAATAATGAAATTGAATTTGTAGCAACATATTGGTTCAGACAGTTTATCAAAAACTTGTATGGTTCGACCAAAAGCAACGATTTTCTCCTGCATATGGTATAGCGTAGGGTATACAAATGGTTTTTGAATGAAAACGTCTCCAAAAAGTGAGCGTGGGTAAAAATGAAACATGGAAGAAATGTTTACGTTATCAAAAACAATTATTGTGCATCAATTTTTTTTTCGAAATTTTTTAAATTTAACCGAAAAGCGTTTTTTTACTAAAAACACCCCCAAAAAGTGGGGCATTAGACATGGATTGTCTAGATATCTTGTTCAGAAACTTTTTTAAAATTTTGATCGGCTTAGCCTAAAATTAGATTTTACTAAAAAGGGGGCGTGGTGGTTTTCAAAAATGTTTACACTCTGTCGAACAGCACGTTAAAGGATCACATGTACCAAATTTCATTATCCATGCTCAAAATGTAATGCCCAAAAACAGGTTACATACAGACGGACGGACGGACAGACAGACGTGGCTTAATCGACTTAGCTAGCGATTCTGATTCTGAGTCGATCCAGATACTTTAAGGTATACCTATAGCTAAGTTATTTCACTATGTTACAAACTATGCATCAAAACTAATTTACCTCATGGGAAATTGGATAATAAAATGTCGTTGTACACTCGCTTACAAGTAACACCAACATTCCAAAAATTCCGCGGATTGAATAAAAGAAACACATGCAGATCCTATTAAGATCCGATTAAGATCCGATTAAGATGACCCGATTAAGTCAAAAGTGGGTATTTATCAGAGGTTTTTTTTTGTCAAACTTGACCAAGATCTGTCACACTGTATTTTTAAGAAAAAATATAAAAATATACATCAGCTGAAATCCAATTAAATATCATAATCAATAAAACCCTGTGTATTTCAACATTTATGTTAATTTTAATATAATGCGTTTCTAGTTTAATCTTTAACTTTATCAGTTAGAAGTCAATAGTCGTGTAGATCAACAGCAATTTATTCCAAAATTGTTAGTGCTATTTTATGGTTTTATTTATTACTCACGCTGTAAAATTGACGCGCCTGACGATGTCTACAAAAATAGATAAAACGATTAGCATTAAATTATGTTAATAGGAATTGTAACGAATTGAAAATCTATTATCGAATATATAGTAATTTATGTAAACATGGTTCTACTTAATAGTTGACACATTAAAAACAACATTGTGGTTAATATAATTAATTTCATTGTTTCCCCCATCTATGTAAGTTGTGCAGGAGTTGTTTTTAAAAAATACTAAAATCTACGGAGAAATCTATTACAATTTACTGTTCCAACTTTTAAACACAGCTGGGCAGAGTAACTTATGGCGAATATTATATAAGTTTAATATTTTCCATTTATATAATTTTGGAATTTTTTCTCGATTAAAAAACATCATTTACAGTTTAGCTTAAAAAAAATGTTTGATGAAAAAAACCAAGTTAAATAAAAAAGGAAAAAACATATCAATGAAAAATTAAATAAGAACGGCCAATACAGGAGTTCAAAACTAGTTTCTTTATACAATTTTTGGTGCAAAGTTATTATTTGCACCAAGACTTCGAACGGCAAGTTTTAGAATCGACTCATTACAGTTTTACACTCTTAGGTGTTGGCACTTAGTAGTTTAACGAACTAACTACTAGGTTACTGCGCCAATCATTTTTCATATCGCTGAACCATTGCCAAATCATATCCTGTATAGTGTGTATACTAGCTACAAAAAGGGTGAAAGAAAAAAGAGGAGAAGAGACACATAGAATTCCTTAAAAGTTTCCATTCTACATTGCAAGTACATAAAGGGTATCCACCTGGAAGGTATACTACTTTGTTTGTTTATAATTTTTGATTAGATGAAAGAGAATGGATCTTATATTGAAAATGTTTTATTTAATGTTGGCAATTATGTATGGAATACATTATCAGGTAAATGTCCACCTTTGTTAGTCTCACAAATGCGATCCCTTTTGAGCGCATTTTTCATTAAATTCTCACACATTCCACGAGGTATTTCATTAATTTCATCACGAATATTTTGTTTGAGTTGATCAAACGTTTCTGTTGTTGATATTACATATTAATCAAGCCCAAAGCATGCAGTTGTGGCGTTTAAAAGTTTTCAATCATATCACGATATCGCTCACCATACGTAGTTACCATTACGCCGTTTTCATTTTCAAAGAAGTAAGGTCCAATGATTCCTCCTGACCAAATTGCACACCAGACTGTAACTTTTAATGGTAACAAAGGTGACTGATAAATAATTTGAAGGTTTTTCATTGCCCAAAAAAATTTGCCTCGTCACTCATTAGCATTTTTTCATGAAAATCGGGGTTGTCATGGGCTAGCATATGTACGGCGGCGTAAATGGTCTTGTGGAAGAAGCTCTTGTGTCAACTGAATCTTAAATGAAAACAAATGCAAATCCCTGTACAAAATTGTGGTCAGCACGGAAAGCATGGCTTCTTTTATGAACCTAATTATTCAACAAGCTATGGAAGGAATGAGCCTTTAACAAGGTGCACTAGGAGTTTTTATTCAAAAGGTAAATCTGGTGATTCCACTATTAATATTACGATCAACAGAATTCAATAAAAAAAAAAGCCTAAGTGAGAGTATTTTTATCCAACATTCCATATCTTTTGATCATAGCTCTGTCGATATGTTAAGAAAGAGGAAAAATAAATGGGCTAACACATAGCTTGTGCGATATGATTTGTCTGTAATATTTGATTTTTTGCACAATGAAAGGGACCTGCAATTCAAAAATTATTTCTATGAATTTAGGCCCCCGCATGATGGCATGAATCGCCTGGAGCTCTGTGATGACCTAATTCGAGATGCCAACAAAATCGATACAGCGATATCGCCTAAAATTGGAGGTAGAGTATCCTCTACGAAGTTCAGTTTGGCAGAATCTTCGAAACCGCGTTTCGACAATGAAATGCGGTATCATGGGACTTCTTTGATCTCGCACTGGAACGGAATGTATGTAGAGGGGATACAAGCGCGGATGCACTATCTTTTACAAACCTGTCCAGCTACTGGCATTTAAAGAAAATATGGAAATCATTGGTCGCTATTAAATTAATTGATAACATTAAGCAATTAATCGAACTACAAGTCGGCATCAACCGCACGAATGACACCCTGGTGGAGATATATCGAATATCGATTTTTGGAGTTCCATGATACTTTCTTATTCTTAATGGCAAAAAATAGTTTAGAGTGTAATCTGTCTCGAAGTCAACATCAACCCCACAAGAGACACCCTGGTGGATATCCGATGAAGATTGACCCATGGAAAGTGATGGTACTTTGTTTGGCACAACAAATGGGAGTAAAATTCCTCGAAATTTGAAATTCCAAAAACACTGATCCAATCATCATATTTCGACAGATTCTGGAAAAAAGACTGCAAGAAATCCAAATCGATTCTTAGAACTTTATAGAGACCAAGTTGGTACCAATGCCATGCAATACCTTGACACACACTTAATGTAGTCTGAGTTGAGAAATGGCAATACAACATTTAGTTCTGCAACGTACTACTTACGAAGAATGGCGCTGCGACCAATAGAATTCTATGTTTACCACGGTGAAAATGCTAGTATCAAGCCTAACAGATATCATGCTGCTCGCGTGGTATTTGCGTAATATATCATGACACATATGTTACGTCCGTATACTATAGTATTAATAGCACCAGTGTATCAAAGGTATTATAATCCGCTGAAATGCAACGAGTCTAGGGATGGTTTCACTTAGCTCTTCCGACCATCTGCCGTTTTTTTTTCCGCGGGCTAGTGGAACTCTCGACAATCACGATTATGATTACTTGCCCAAATTAGTGTGAGACTTTAACCCACTAACTCCACCACCTTTTTTTGTATTTGTATTGCAACTAACTATGCAACTTATCTAGCAATTTTTTTTTATCAAAAGTAATAAATGTTTATCAGGTAACTTTCCTTTGGCAGTTCCTACTTTATCCGCAATTTATAGCGCGTTTTGTTATTAGTGGGCCAAATCTAAGGGCTTAGTTTTTTGAAGACGCCGCAATGAATTTGTTTCGTCAAGAATTTGGAGGATCGTTGTGTTAACGTTTCCCAATAAACGTTCTTTATGTTTGCGTGAAAATTTTTTTGTTTGATCTTTAACCGCGGGAATACCCAGATTTCTGCGTAGATCTTCATTCCATATATACCACGGCGCATTGACGAATGATCTTAAAATGTTGTTTTCAAAAGTTTTAGAATGTTTAGATTCGTTTCACTGGTACAACCCCATAGTTTTATACCATATGTCCATACCGGCTTTAGCACTTGCTTGTATAATAGCAGCTTGTTATCAAGGTTAAGCTTCGAATGTTTTCCGAGTAACCAGTATAGTTCTCTGTATTTATTTTTAAGTTCTTCGCATTTATTTTTTACATGCGGCTTTCATTCTAATTTTGCGTCGAGTGTCATTCCGAAATATTTCGCTTCATTTGCAAAAGGGACTCGAACCGTATTGAGAAATACAGATTGCTATGATTGTTATGTAAGATTGCAGATGTGAAGTAAGGGAGGAATCGTCTCTATAAGACGCATTATTCAACTTTGGATAGAGTCATATTGTCGTATTTGAGCTTTATATAGAAGAAGAAGCTGGACTAGTGTAAAGCTTATCTTATAGCTCTGAAAATGTAACTTAGTTTGTACGATGCCGATCTAGCAATAGAGATTACATGTTTTTGCCATTATACATCCGAACCAAATTTAATATTATTAGGTACATGGATTCCTATAATTTTAAGAATCTATTCTACATTTTGAATTTCTAAGCTGGAGACGTTGATGGTTAATGGAGGCAAATATTCGACCGCTCACTTTATAACCCGTAAAGCGATATAGACCTGATCAACAAAACTTCGGATTCGACTTTTTAGAATGGCTGGAGTCTTCAATTCCAAATCAGATGTTATCTAAACAAGTAAGAAACACACTTCAGAGCTAATTGAAAAGGCATGTGGGTTAAAGCACATGTTCAACCTGTACTCTAGCCCCACTTAAAATTAAGAAGATTATGATAGTCCTCAAATGAAAAGAAAATATGCTTCCTTTCTCAATTATCACACATGTACCATGTCGACTCGCAACAAACTGACAACTTTATAAAAATAAAATCAGTGTAACAGCTCAATTACGCAATCTCAACACCCAGTAGCAAGGGCGATAACAATCTTAATTTATTCATCCACAAAAGATTGTTCACTACAATTCTATGGTGACTGTCTGTCGCCTCTCGCCAGCATGCCTTTGCAATGTTTGCACTTCAGTCACATGCAATCTCCATTGCTCCTCATTACATATTTCCTGTATCACCACCCTGTTTACTCCGTCGAGTGTCAATATTTTCCCTGTGCCAATCAATAAGCCATACAACTTCCATTTTTATGATCGGATATGAAATTGGAAACAAATACGTAAAAGGATGAAAATATTCTTCTTCACTCAGTCCAAACAAGTTGAACTACACCTTACGGATGCGAACAGTAGACAAAGTCTGCTACCTTCCTGGATAATAAAATCAACCGTTTTATTACATTTCTACCGTCTTCAATATAGTCTAGACTATCCTAGAGTTTAGTCTGTGTAGCCTACCCCTTAAGGCTGCTCCATAAAATCGATAAATCCATAAGATTATGACCTTGCCTTAAATATGTGCACTAAATAATACCCAACTACTTTCATTTTTAATATCATTGATTTTTATGATCTTCCCAATACCAAAACAAATGGGTTCCAAATTTTGTATTTTCCTCACAACCTATACCGACGACGAAGATGAAGGTGGCGCAAACACAAGAGCGTCAGAAAATATTCAAGCAAACTCCTTCGCCACCGTACAGAGTGTGGTTGCCAACAACATATACCATAACCGAAAACCCAAGATCTAACCAACCACTTAAGTAAGTGGTCTCATGATTACCACCTTCACAAAAAAAAAAAATTCCCGTCCCGATTGATTGATCTTGTAAACATCGCGTATCGTTTGGAAGGTGCCAAAATAACTAAGTCACATGCTTCCTGCCGCGCCACCATGCCGCTGTGCCGCTCATCTTCCTCTCTGTGTGGAGTCAATTTATAATTTTCAATTGCTCTAGATAGCTGGCGGGATGAGGCTGGTTGGGAATAGGCTGATGGGATTTCATGGAAAACATGAATATGCCGCGCATACATGTGTGTTTATTACCATCGCTAGAAATATGAAATTGAATGTACAGGATATGTGTGCAGTACATGTATCGGCGCGTATACTCACGCATAAGGTAAATTGTGATAATTAGCCATAACAAATGCAGAACGACCCTGAGGAAGCAAATGCAGACGCAGAATCTGAAGACTGAGCAATCTTGTTTTATTCCCTCGGATGGGCTCGAACTAGCACAGCAGGTGTGCTAATTATCAAAGATATCTATTCGGGTAGAAAAGATATTCGAATCAATCGATGGCAATGGATGGTAATTAGATGAATCGTCGGGGTGCATGAGCGGTTTTTTGATCGAGTCGATTAGTGGAAGGAATGATCAAAGTGGTTAATTGGAAATGGGGGCGATGTTAAATATGAATTGGGCTATATAGGATTTTTTGACGTATTTATTAGAACTGGTTGGAACATCCAAAGGTGAATATAATTCTCAATATCGGTGCTCGAAAAAAAAAAGAAATTTTAGAACTTGAATGATTTTATGTCGAAATGGATAGTGAGAGTGTGACAGGATATGTGTAGGTGCAATTCGATTGGCAAACAAAGATCGTAATTTTGTAAAATCCAAGGATAGTATGTACCAGATCACCATTGATATTTCGCTACTGAACAATGAAGATATTCCCATCTTAGAGAGCGTTTGAAATAGCCGAGAAAAATTTAATGGCACAAAATTACAAGAAAAAAAAGATACAACCATATGTTATATACCCAATTTTATTTTTTTCTCAACATGCCTGAGATATGGCAGCTTTCTATCATCTTTGATCCTGAGCTATTCAGACCAAGCTACCTACCATTTGTCATCGCGTGTTCCTTTGGTCGAAGATTATCTTGGCTGAAGCATTAATCAGCATTCGAACGATGTGGTCGAGCCAATGTATTAGACCCATTTTTACCTTTTGTACCACATTTGAGTGCAGCACATAAGGATCCGAGTTGTATCTTCTCCCCCATTCAAAAACTTCGACGTAGAATATTTTCATTCGAAAATGCCTATACTTTGCTACGTTTTTCTGCTTATTGTCCATTCTTCGGCGTTGAAAGTAGGACAGGTAGGATATGGGTGCTTTTGAGTAGGAATTTTTTTTGATTCGGTCCCCGTAGTAAGGTTCCTAAGAACAGTCTTCATCGTATCTCTTCAAGGTTGTCATTCGTGAAGTTGATGTTGACTCTGAGGTAAACGTAAGGAGCTCATCTATCTCACAGTAGTTGCCATTAATACTGACGTTTTGTCTACGTTTTGTGGTCGACAATACATTCTTTTTTTTGATGCAGCAAACTTTGCCTAGTCTTCGTTAATTACAAGACCCACGAGTCTCCCCTGTTCAGCAATTGTTTGAAATTGTTGTTCTACCGCACGATATGAGCGGCCGATAATGATATCAGTATCGTCTACGTATAGTTTGACACTAGACAGGTTTTTTAAGTAGGGTCATCCATGCTTAAACCTATATCCTACCCACTACCTGATCCAGGAAGAGATTTAAGAAATCGCATGCCATCGCGTCTCCTTGTCGAAATCTGAAACATCTTTGGAACAGTTCAGATGAGCTGTTTCTTAACTGGATGTAGCATCGCGTATTTTTCAGAAGCTGTAGGCTATCGATGCTAACAAATAACGCCATGAAGTCGATGAAAAGATTATGTGTCTTGAATTCAAGTTCTTTAGTCTTTTCAAGAATTTGCGTCAGTATGAAAATTTGGTCTATTGTTAAGGTATCTGTCAGGCCAGAAATCATATTGGTATTTGCCGATAATTGTGTTGCAGAGAGGCTTAGACATTCATACAGTCCCTTAGATAGGATTTTATACGTGGCCTTTAGCAGGGTCATGCCTCCTTGCAAGACATAGGAACGTATTTTTTGTAGATGGGCATGGGAACTGATATTCCAACCCTCGGGCATACTCTCATTCATCCAGTCTTAATGGTTTGCTGCATGCACACTTCGAAAGCGCTACCTCCGTATTTGAAAAGTTTTGCTGCCTTGTTGTTCTTTTGTTTTTTGATGGCTGCTCTAACTTCTTCAACACTGGAGGGAGCGATACCCCTGAAGTTGGACTGGTTTCGGTTTTATGCCCATTAGCAGCTGCTGGAAATGATTTCTCAACAGTCTACAATTACATGAGCGTAGGTGACGTTTGTTGTCTCGTAGAGCATGCATTTCTACTTGAAGCCAGGCGGTAGTAGAATTGTAGAAAGTTATTCTCTTGGATTTCTGTAAGCTAGGACCTTCTTCTACCTCGATAGCTACTCTTTCCACAGAGCGCGGGTTTTGGGTTGCAGTGCCATGTCAAATTGTTGATAATGTGATTTTATGAAACCTTGAGTCTTAACCTAGCTGATGCCTTCCAACTCCTGATACCTCCTGATTCGGCTACTTCTTTGATGATATTAGGATACTGTCTCCACTGGGTGTTGATATTGGTTTAGGATGAGCTCACAGCGGGGGCGTATATCCGGTTCACTAAAGCGACCTTCGCAAAGCCTCTTTTCCTGTAGCATTCGTAACTTCTTCTAGTTGGAAAGTAGGGCTCTGAATTTGGCTGCGACGAAAAATTATCCGAGTCAATGTTTCCTTTCTGAATATGTGTTTATCTTGGATGTTGGATACATGTCTCGCATCTATAAGCACACAATCGATTTTTTTTGGCGGTTTGACCATCTGGGAATCTTTTGACCATCTGGAAATCGTTCGTGGGAAAGTAGTGCTGTTCATCACAGTATTGCATGGTCCCATTAAGTCTGTTGCCGTTTCATAGAGGGTGTGTTTTTCAACTAACCAGTGGAAGATGTTTTCCTTACCGATTTGGCATTGAAGTTCCCTAGTCGGATTTTTACATCGTATTCCCGACAGGTTCTGTAAGCTCCGTCCAAGTCGTTTCATTGATAGGGCTGGCCTTAAGTCTATTACTCTTGACCTAAGTCGGCTCTCCACAATAAGTTTGCATCACATAATAAAAGCCGCAAGTTTTATCTTTTTTTCATTCCTGATCCTTTCCGTGTTCGTTCGTTGTTTTGAATGGTATGAAAGTTTCAATTCAATTTCAATTTATTCGATACCCAAATAAGAACTTTCGTGGGTCTTTTGACTTATTAGCTAGCATTACATA
The DNA here is from genome assembly GCA_949824845.1 of Rhingia rostrata. Lineage (NCBI taxonomy): Eukaryota > Metazoa > Arthropoda > Insecta > Diptera > Syrphidae > Rhingia > Rhingia rostrata. Next base: position 58,842,666 of record OX463755.1, read on the forward strand.
TAAGGGTGCATGAATAACCCTTGAGTTTCCCAAAAAAACGTTGCAATTACATATTCTTAAGTCGCTGTACAACCGGGACTGGTTGGTATTTGAGGGCATCCGCTACCGGAATCTGTTGTTTCTCTCAAAATATGATATTTTTGTTAATTGCTTAGAATAGTATCCTGATGGCACAAGCCCTAACATGGAGGGTCAGTTTCAGATTATTATATATCACTATAGGACACGAGGTCATCAGTAAGTGAAAGAAAGTACTGCCGTTTGCCGTTGGCCTACGGCTCATCCGCCCCCATCTTTGACTAAACCTTGAGATTCCTAAATGACCTGTTGGCTGAATATGTTAAAGCAACTTAAATACCTAGATTGTTCACTTTGTCCATTCTGACGCCATCTTGCTGCCGCCTTTGGACCACGTCTTCCCCCAGCTCTCATATGCTGCCGCCAAGACTATACAAAGGGATGGAATGGAAACCGTATCTACGATCAAGTTACTAGGCACTTAGCGGTCGCCACGGGAAGGCTGATAGTCGGATTTGTTAGCCATCGGCTGGGTGAAAACTCTAGGTTTTATATACATAATCACAATGGCTACCATTTGAACGCCTGTGTCTCATCTATAGGTGTTTACAATTTTCAGTTAGCATTTATCTTCAGCCTAAAAAAAGCGAACAATTGGAAATAAGGACGCTAAAATTAATTGAGATACGCGTAACAGGCTTTAATAAAAAAAAAATTATTCTGATTTTTTGGGGGAAATTTTTGGATTTTGTTTCAAATGAAAAAAAATTCTTGAAAAATAAAAACTCCAAATATAAAATATAGATTTGAATAAATCACTGCCGCCTAAGTAAAATGCGATGAGTTTCAGACATAATTGGTTTGGGTTCATAAGTTTGTATTATGAATTACATGAAAAACTGTTTTCTCCGAATTATACTTATGATTTACTCGTATAGTAAGACGAGATGTTTTATTTTAATTTTATAACATTGGTTTACATTAATTCACTGCAAATAAAATTAATTTGCATTTGTGATAAATTTGAAATCTGAAATTTGGATACATCTGGCTAAAACTGAAATGCTTTCGGCAAAGTTTCTACAGCACTATATCTTTCCATCTATTAGGTTAATCTCTAATCTCAATCTGGAAATAATTAAAAGCCTCTGTATATTTTGGAATGTTACTATGTATTCCAAGACTTTAAATAATATTCCTACAGATAAAAAAAATAAAAAGTTACCATTGCTCTTACAATATTACAAAATTCCATTTTAGACCATTTATTGCTTAATTTCTCTGTGTAACACATTATTTTGTGCGATTTTATTTTCAGGGCCGAAGGTTCCAACATTCTACTTGATCCAAATTTAATGTGCAAGAAGACGCGCCGCATTCGCGGTAAATTGGCAGAAATATGTCGGCATGATTCCGTACTTCTAAAAGAGATCATCAATGGCATTAATCTGGGCTTCCGAGAATGTGAATTTCAATTCAAGAATCGTCGATGGAACTGCACATCGCTCCGCAAGAGCATGAGAAAAATTTTAATGAAAGGTAAGCGAAGGTGCACCACCACAACACATAAGTGCATCACGCCGACCGACCGAACGACCGATCGACCGATCGACCGACGGACCAGCCGCATCGCACTGCATAACATTATGCGTCGTACGCGTATAATTGTGTTTTAAGCCGTCCTATGGCAATACAAGCTCACCGTAAACTAGGTACCTATAGTCCGTATTATTTTAAAAAAAAATACTACACCTAACATAACATGTATGTGTTTGTGTATTTTACGCCGATGTATGTGATTTGTGAAAACAATTTTCCAATTAAATTAATGAGATTTTTTGTTATGATAATTTCATCGCTCATGGAACATGTCTCCGTACTCGTCGTCGTCGTTGTCTTCGCTGACGCGTAGCTACTTTTCAAACACACAAAGGTGACATGCGCACATACGTATACCGTTTCACATCCTTCCCGCATCTGGGATCTGGGATAGTCTATAACTACGAAGTAATATGTAATGATGGTCGGTTGCTGTTAGGTGAGGGACGAAGAAGAAACCACAAGCTTGCTGCCTGCTCTTGGGCAACTTATATAGCACTCTTGTATATTTATGAGATCACGCTTTAGTCCATCGGTGTCTGTGTGTTGACAACAAGTGGAACTGTCTGTCAGCCTGTGTCTATCTGTCTGTCAGCGAAACTGGCGGTGAATGCTGCATAAAATACGTGTGTAACACACAGCCTTCGGAAACTAAAGCGAGGTCGGCGAAATAAATTCCATTCAAAACGAACCACTGTAAGCGAGGAAGGATACTCGGGGGGATACTCACTCGAAAGTATCCTGATGGACATACACACTCTTGACCTCGAAACTAATCACCTTATAGTCGCGCATTGAAATGCGCATTATTTTCACTTCCGATGTTCTTGGGACGAAGAACATCCACAGAGACAAACTCATTAAGTCATGTAATAAATTACGGTACAAAGCCGCGCACGCGAATTAACTTTATCTCGTTGTCATCAAAGCTAAGGGATACACTTTGATTCGCATTAAAGTGTCCGCAGTATCAATTTAACTGTCCAACTTAGTTAACTTATGCGAAATTTATTACGAAATTGAATGGCTTTATAGAATTGGCTTCATCAGGCGGGCTAACGCATTTTATTCGTATAAACGCATGTATACATTGGCATTGCCCGCGATCCCATAGAGTCTACTTAGTGCGTTCGAATTGAGTTCTCATTATTCAGCCGTGGTGGTGTCGTCTTTTTGTTCGGCTGAGATTTTGTTAGCTCGTCAGTTCGTCAGGGTGGGGAGCTGGCATTGCATATGAACAAGCACTTCAGAGGTTTAACCATTCGACTGTTGTCATATCTTAGATGAAATACCAAGGCATGCGCATGAGTTAATTATCAATTAGAGTTGTGTACGAACTGTTAGTTAAAGCGGTTACTAGGCGGTAAAGAATTTGCGGTTTGATTGTTATTCTATTCACTTTAGATTTCGAAGTTGAATAGCAATGCGTATGTGACCAGTGGTGGGGGGGCTTTTCGGATAATTGACACAGCGAAATTGGAGTGTGTGAAATTTCCACGAACTTTGAGTACAATGTTCTAACCTCAATTTTTAATAGAACATGTGTTTACACGAGAAAATATCCCGGTTTAAGGAACCGGGCACGACAGACTGTCATACATATTTGCTCTCTGCGTGCTTTACTTTAAAATGCTTATGTATTTTTAATAAGTGAGGATGACATTATAAATAAATGTGAATGCTTTTAAATATTTCAAAAATAGGAAGATGGACATATTTTTTGATATTTCGGATCGATTTAGCCATGTCTGTCCGTCTATACATCGTTCAGTTCGTATGTCTGAGTTTGCATTTTGTCAAGCCATCAGGAACTTTGAAAAATTATTTGAGCAAATTTTTGAACGCACCCTTATTTTGATGATGTTTATTTGAAGAATTAAACGGGTTTGAGATAAGCATTTCTTGACAAGCGATACTACTCGGATGATATGTCAGATCATCACGAAAAAGTTCAGCCTTAGACAAAGTATCACTTAATGTTCTTCGATCCTTAACAACGATTCTGTACCCTGGCCTCTCAGATCGCTTGATCCTTAAACCAGAGGTTCGGCCATTCAGCCATTTCCAAACTGAGGGGTAGAATTCGAATTTTTTCTCGGTTGTATATCCAATGAGCATTCGCTCAATGTTACCGGTCTAATGTAGTGGAATTTTTTTTTCATTTGGACAACATGTAGTAGCCTAGAGATAGGTATGTATCGCTACTAAGAGCGGGGTCTCTTGTTTACATTTCGAAAGTAACAACTTTCGGTGGTGCTAATCTCAAAAGAAACAATGAGCACGTGCCCAAAGTAGTGTGGGACTTTAATCCACTAAAACCACCACGCCTTTTGTATTTTTATTGCAACTAACTATGCGACATATCTAGCAATTTTTGTATCACGAGTAATGAGTGTTTGGCAGGTAACTTTCCTTTGAGAGTTCCTGATTTTTCGGCAATTTATAGAGCGGTTTGTTATTATCGGGCCAAATCTAAGGGCTTGGTTCTTTGAAGACTAACTTTGTTCTTTGAAGCTAACTGCCTCCAGTTGCGCACTCCAATATTTTGGGTGCATGGGTGGTGTCCGAACTACTTCGGGGAGTAACTACCGACTTTTTTTTATTTCTTTGATTAAAATATTCGTGGATTTTGGCTGGAATTGACACTCAATTTTCCACTCAACAGGCAAACACAAAACCACTACAAAGCGGCCACCCACTCGTTCTTGAAGAGTTCTACTGGTAATTCATCAAAACCATCTGTCAGGTTGTTCTTCAGCTTCTTGACTACGCTTACTACATTAAAATTAGAGGGAGCGTAACATCATCTCGACGTAACGACTTCTAGAAATGATTCCAGTCCAGTTTGTTTGAATTGCTGTTGCCACTCTGGTTTCGTAGAGTCTGCGTTCCTACTATTAAGCCAGCTGACAGTTTGGCTGTTTTCTACAATTGCCGGATGTTCTTTTTGTCGCGAGACTCTTAGATTACCCCAAGCTGCCAGGTGATGTGTTCTCCTTTTCCTTATACAGGATTTTTTCTCTTATATTATAATGACTCACTCTTCACGGGCGGTGCGAATTTGACGTTATAGCGCTCTAATATGTTCCATTAAGTCACCTCATTTAAGTACTTGCAGATACGATCTCCTCTTACCTCTTTGATAGCCTATAAACCCTGGTACATGAATATAACACCCAAAAAAATGTTAAAACTTAAAGCATTTTTGGACATTTTGTGCTATAAGAGGTACAGAAACTATTAGGGCACCCCTTCCTTTATACTTTCTGTAATATCGGTAGAGTTGATGTTTCTCATCTTGCGACTTGAATTAAAAGGGAATGGACATTCAAACAACAATGGTTAACCACTTATTCGAAAGCATATGCATAAACTCTCGAGAAAAAAAAATCATTTTGTTGATGAATTGATGTCACCCACCTTGTCCTCTCAAACCGAAAGAACCGCTAATCCAATTTCTACCATTTACATTGGTCCGCTACCCTTGGCCTGACTAACCCTCGAGATTCCTTGATTACCTATTGTCCGAATAAGCCGAAGCAGGTCTAAAAGTTTTTTTATTTGAGACCCTATACCGTTGACTCTATCTTAGCAAAGATTATAAAGTTTTGTTTATCTCTTCTGAAAACCTGCCATTATAAGACGTTTACAATTAGAAAATTTCCTTCATTGAGTTAAAGATTGGAAATTCAAGAATTGTCGATTGGTAGTAAGAACAGTGTTTGCTTTTGAGCCGAACCTAAAATATGTGGCAGTATTCAAGTACTGGTCCTACTTATTTTTTTTATAAAAAATATTTTCTTAGCTCTTCAAAATTAAAAAAAAAATATTTTTTTTTGGAGCGACAGTCACGATAGTACCCAAGTCCTATCTTTTTATCTCACAACCAATTATGCGTAATTCGTGCGGGATCCGAATCCGAACGCCTAACTTAAGATAAGCTTTTCAGTTCATCGCAATAACCATCACACTAACCATCGCGCCACTGAGCTCATGTCTTTAAAGTTAACTTGACTGATTTGTCAATCGATGTTACACGTTGTTACCATGATACAGTTTCTGTTCTTAAACGGTTTTCATTTGAGGAAGTCTAAAGGTTGTATACTGCGTCCCGAGAGTTTAATTGAGCAAGTATTTCTTTCCCCTAATTTATTATCTATTGCAGGTGCAAATCACCGCATCCGTGATGACTCTTCACGTTAAAGTGTCCAGTTAGTATTATGTCATACGTTATCGAATAACTCGTAACTTAATTCGGTATTATTCAATCCGTCAACGAATACGAAAACGTATAGCTACGTTCTTTCGATAAGTCTTTCAATCAATCAAAAGCATTCGCAATTCGATCTTGGCACGTTCTAAACAAATAATTCTAAACAAAATATTTCACTATGAGAGTAATGTCAAATTTGAAATTATTTTTTTTATTCTTTAATTCATAGGTGTAGGATGGGGTATAAATAATGAAATCTGGATTACAAAAAATGGGATGAGCTAATCAGTTAAATAGGAACTACTTTTCCATCCATCCGATACGGACACTATTTAAAAAATTAAAAAAAACGCTCTAATCGAAAAAAAACTTTGGAAATAACCAAGGCAACATTTATTGACGTTCGACAACAGTTGTCATTTCGCGGGTGACCAAAAATGGGTAACGTAATAGACTAGGTTTCAAGATGGCGTTCCTTTTCTTCTCCTTCATCTTCTTTTAAAATTATTTCTTTATAATTTTTAAAAGTATGGACAATGAAGCAAACGGTCTGTAGTTTAAAGGCACATATGTTTTTTCCCCGTTTGGAATTGAGAAACTTTTCAGAAACTTAGGGAAAACATAATCTAAAACATATGAGAAGGCTACAACACACTGTGTGGATCGTTTTATACCCTATCCTATCCCATCCTTAAAACAAATATCCTCAAAATGTCGGCTTTTTGGCGATGATATATAGAAAATTTCATTGTCAGAACATATTGTTCAGACAGTTTATCAAAATCTTGTATGGTTCGACGAAAAACACCGTTTTTCGCCTGGTTATGCTTTGAGGCAGGGTATAGAAATGGTTTTAGTATGAAAAAGCCTCCAAAAAGTGGGCGTGGTTTAAAATAATATTTAGAAGACAGCTTCGTCAGCATTCTTTTTCTACAAAAATCGCCAGCTTGTCTGAGGCCACCTGTGCGATAATATGAGACAATTAAAATCTATGTCTCCTCCTCTGTGCAACGTAAGTTTATGTTATATGGCTTTCCTTCTATGTGTCTATCTGTCTCTCTCTGTTTTATTAATGTATTGTCTGTCCCAGCCGATGGCCTCAGTCACTGTTATGTGTCTGTATTTCGTTGCATTCATCTGCGAAATACTGTGATCTCAATGTCAATATTTAGAAGAAATGTTTATATTAACAGAACCAATGATTTGGCATAAAAAAATTTTTTCGAAATGTTTAAACTTTTACCGTAAAACGTTTTTTACTAAAAACACCCCCAAAAAGTTGGCGTGGCAAAAAAAATTTCATATGAACAAAATATAGAAAGTTAAATTGTCTAGATATGTTGTTCAGACCTTTTTTCAGTATCTCTAACGGCCTAAAACTACGTTTTTCTAAAAACAGGGCGTGACAGTAGGCTGATTTGAAAAACTTTTAGACTTGTTCTGCTGGCAGCAACAACAAACTCGTGTACCAAATTTCATCATTCTAGCTCAAAATCTAAGGCCTAAAAACTGGTGTCGTACGGACGGAAAGATTCAGCTATCGATTCTGAGTCGATCCATATACTAGCTCAATTATTTCACTATGGCAGACTATTGGATAGACTACATAATTGAACTGTTGAAGATAAAGTTTGGAAATCGTGTAATCTCGAGAAATGGCGCGGTTGAATGGACACTTTGGTAATCCGATAATGCCATCTAAGGAGCTTGAATATTGCAACGGCAACAATAACCTGATCTTTGAGGGTTATTATCCAAATAAACAAACAAAGTGAATTTGTAAATATAGGGCTTTATCGCTCCTGATGTTTGTTTTTTATATTGACATAATAAGGCAAGATAAGAATAGGAATGGTTTTACAGTTTCTACCACAGCCACCGAGGTGCGGTAGACAATGACGGGTAAGCTGAGAATGCTCTAGAGCTTCTTCGTCTTAGTATGGCGATTTCCAATAGTGATATAATTGACGCGCTAAAACAGCAAGTGACAAGTCAAGTGACAACTCGTTGCTTTCCCAGGTTAGTCTAAGTCTGTTTATATAGGGGGCCTGAAGAGTTGTAATTTACATTTATCGACAGGCTCATTGGCGCGATGAATTGCCGCGCGGAAGGTCTGGGTTCGATTCCCAGCCTTAGCAACAACTAAATGATTTTTCACTGGCCATCCTCTCGTAATGATCTGACATATCATCCGAGTAGTATCAATTATCACGAAAAGCTTATCTCAACTTAGCCGTTCGGATTTGGCATAAAACAGGAGTACCCGCCGTCGTGCAAGGAAGTACACACGCACACATGAATGGTTGTGAGAAAAAAGCTAGGCCTTGAGTACTAACGAGCCTGTTGCGACATCAGTTTATTTATTTTTATACCATACTGTTTCATAGCACTGGGCGGGCATTTAGAGAGAATGGAGAGATATGCAGATAGGGTTTACTATAACTTTATCGATATAGAAAGACGAAGAAACAGATTTCACACATGCAAATAGAGGAATGGTTTTCGTAAATATTTGCATATCTTATTTTTTTTGTCTGTCACTTCCCGTCAAGTCACTTCCTTAAGTCAACCCTCCAACTACTCCATTAAAAAACCGTTTTACTGAATCGATCTCACCAACAAACTTGGATGACTCGTACGTCTAGGATTGTGACTGTACCGAAACCGAGTCAATAGATGCTTACAAATGTCAGTTTAAAACCCCTAGACCTAAAATAGTGTTTAAACAATGATTTGCCAGAGTATTTCCGCATGTACTCGCAACTACTTTGCGGATTTTTCTACATGAGTTTGCAAACTAGACAAATTGTTGGCACGGTGATTAGCACACTATTGTTAAAAGGTCCAAGAATAACCTATTGTTAGTGATGCTTAAATTTACCTCATAAGTGATGAAAGCACGTACGAGTAAGTCTCATGTGTAGACCTTATGATGCGTTGACACACTGCCCCGAGTTACCCTGTCAGCCATTTAGACAAATATGTGCGCGGGCACGTGTTTTTCTTTATTTTTGTTACCATCCACGTCAGGCGCAAATAGACTGTAACAATTAGCGGTTGTTAACGCGTTTAAAATTCGGTAAACGCTTCGACGCCTGTATACAAAACAGAACGATCTAAATATTTGATCGGCACAAATATCCGATGTAAGCTACCAGATATCGGTGGTACAGAGCATTCCCAGTGCGGCGGAGGTCTTAACTCAAAAAACAAACACATCCGTAATGTGCCTAATTAGGGGGATCTGTAAAAGGTTGCATGAGTTTTATTTGACAAACGTTTTTTTTTTTTTTAATTTCAGATACCAGAGAGACGGGCTTCATAAATGCTATAACCGCAGCAGGTGTGACCTTTGCGATGACCAGAGCCTGTACCATGGGTAATCTGGTTGAGTGTTCCTGTGATAAGAGTCACCCACGTAAGAATCTCTATTTGCCAATGGGCGCTAGTGACAGGGAAAGTCATAAGGCACTCCAAGCCATGGTGCCCGAAGAAAATAACGAACTAAACAAAAATCGGCCGCATAAGCGGAAGCAGTCTCGCAATGCAAACAAAACGACGCGTAGCGAAAACTCTGCAAAGAAGCGACGGCTTCTGAAGAATGTCGTCTTTCCAGATGGTGACTGGGAATGGGGTGGTTGTGGGGATAATGTCAATTTTGGGGTCAAACAATCGAAAGTCTTCCTTGATGCCAAGTACCGAAAGCGCAGCGATCTGAGAACTCTTGTCAAGCTGCACAATAATAACGCGGGACGATTAGTAAGTTTATATTTAAGACTTTAATTTTGAACCTTTCTTTAAGGCAACCTTTATTTCATGTGTAGGCTATCCGCGATTCTATGCGCCTCGAATGTAAATGCCACGGTCTGTCCGGATCTTGTACGGTGAAGACGTGCTGGTTAAAAATGCCGACTTTTCGGGAAGTTGGAGCTCGACTTAAGGATAAGTTTGATGGTGCCTACAAGGTGGTAGCGCGAAATGATGGAAACAGCTTTATGCCAGAGGGCGCGACAATAAAAATGCCCAGCAAATATGACTTAGTATATGCCGATGAGTCACCAGAATTCTGTGAGGTGAACATGAAAACCGGCTCCATCGGTACACACGGCAGAGAGTGCAACGCGACTTCGCCAGGCGTCGACGGGTGTGATTTACTGTGCTGCAGTCGGGGCTATGACCATCGAATAGTTAAGGAAAATGTCAATTGTAAATGTGTTTTTAAGTGGTGTTGCGAAGTGACTTGCAGCACATGTGTGCAGCGCCGAGAGGTCAACACTTGCAGATAGGTATTGTGGTGGTGCCAAAGCTTCATTACGGGCTTTTGTATTTTATTCTTTAACAAAGTATTTATTTTTTTTTTTTTGGTTTATTTATTATTTTTTTAATTTTTTTTTTTTTTTTTTTTTGAGTTTGAATTTTTACTTTTTTGTGATAGAGTCATAATTGATTATGTTTTAATGAAACGAATTGTTATGCTGATGAATGTTGGCAAAACTTTTACCGCAAACGTATTATTTAGTTAAGAGTTTTATTTTTAAATAGATATTCAATATGAAAGAAGAATTTATGTATACAAATTAATTTACTCTTATAGAAAAAAAAACAACATTTTGTGAGTTAACGCATTTGTACTTACAACAAGAGATACATGTTTTTTTGTTTAGTTTGTTTTAGTTTTAATTTTGTTTTTAAGCATAACAGTTGCATGTTAAATTTTTGTATGATACGACCGAAATATATTCCTATAGTTTAGTGGACTATTGTTTCTAATTGGAATTATTTAGTTTTTCTTAAATGGAATACAAAATAGAAATAAATAGTGTAACAGGTTTGTTAGTATCCAGGGTGCAGATTTTTTCAAAAACATTAATGTGTGCGTGTGATTTTTTTGCTTCAGTTTTATGGAGGATCTTAACTATAAAGATGAGCTTTTGTTAACAGTTGATACCACAGGGTAGGGCAAATAAGACCGACCAATGTGCAACCAATTCCTTTATAATTGAGTTCTTCCAAGTTTAAAATAGATACATTTAGTACAAAGTAGCAATGTGTTTATTATTTTCTTGTCAATATCGATTGTTATGGCGCAACGAAAATATCGATAATATTTTAATTCAAGATAAGATTTCACATCACAATACGATATTGTTCGCCGTTGACGATAACGTTTCTTCCACGGTCGTCTTTGAAGAAAAATGTTTTGATGATGCCATCAGCCCATAAACCACAACAAACTGTCGTTTTTTCGGTATGCATCGGTAATTCTTGTATGGCATGTGGCTGATCCTCACTCAATTGAGCCAGAAATGAGCCTCATCGCTGAATACAACTTTTCGATAAAACAGGGGATTTTCATTTTTCACAGAGCACGAATATTGATTTTGATATTTTCAATAATTTGCAATCGTTGCTCGTCTGTATGGCTTTCCATGATTAAATGGCAGAGTATACTGAAAACTTTTCACTTTGACAGATGACGTTTGGACGTCATTACTAACCAGCGCTGCCAACCTGAAAAACTTAACTCTTAAAAAATCACCCGTTATTTCCGGGGCTCCTTACAAAACAATGATCGATTACTTTTGTTGCCAATGGCGGAACACCATCCACATAAACGGTTCCAACAAGATGGAGTGACTGCGCGCACTGTTAGACAAACTATTTATCCTGCTTCGTGATTTTTTTGGCGAGCGTTTGGTTTCAAAAAAATTTAGATTTCACTTTGAGATAGGTACCTCTTCAACCAGTTAATTTTGGATGAAAAATTGATCCAACTGTGGTCCTTCCTCACTCGTCCAACCTTCAAGCATGTGGTTCCCAGTAGAGTCCTATCTGACAGTTCTTCGGATTCAATAAAACACCAAATTTGAGAATCTTTCCATGACAGCATTACTCATAAATGTTTGTCAGAATTTCGCAGTAGGTGAAGCAATGAAAAAAACTAGCTAGTGACAACAGGAACGTTTTTCCCGGACTTAAACAATTTCAATTAAATAATTCGAGATATAATTTATAATTAATAATAAAGTCCTTCACGAACAATGATCGATAAAGGGCTTTTTGTAAAACACATGCAAATGCCTTTGAAATACCAATCGCAGAACGGCAGAAATCTAGCTTTCTCCACTACAGTGGAGCTCCACTCTTCCGTGCGATGATATCAAATCACTTTACCTATCTTTAGTACTAAAATTCAGCTAATACTGTTGCATTGAAAAATATTGTCGAAACTAGTGATGGAAAAACTGAGTATGAAGCTATCTCTATAGGGTCTTGTAACATAAGAACCCAGAAAAATCTCAACAACATCGAAATCTTGGAAAAAACACACATATTAAAAAAAGCTTGGGCAAAAAATCTGACTGGATCCGGGCGAATATTTACCAGAATATCAAAAGGATTGATATTGGTGATGCATTTACCGCAGCGATAGTTTCTGTGCTTCGAATGGGTGCATTGTCTCTTTGACACTGGATTATTCAATAGTCAACAGCTGGAATGGAATGGTTTATCGTTTGTCCGATTCCCAAAGGAGAAACTCTATCAACCGTGCCAATTACAGGAACGAAAGCTTCCTCATTATCGCCGACAACTTGTTAGCTGCCGCTATACGTGAACCTTTACCCAACTTTACTGGCCCTTTTCAGTGAACTTTTAGGAAAGGAAAGTCCTCAACCTGTAAAGTCCACAACCTCAACCAACTTCTGGAATAACTTATATAGAGATTGGACTCACTGGAAAGCCATATAAGTTTAGGCCCAGATTCATTCTGGACTCTAGTCCTCGTGCCACTTAAGTAAGTAGATATTTAGTTTCCCAAACAGACGTTTCTATTATTACCGTTGAAGGTATTGATAGCAAAGCAAGCGTCTGTATTTCTTAAGCAAACAGCTTGCTTCGTAACACATTAACTGAAGTACTACGACTCTTGCGCCCACCAGCTATAAACACCTTTTTTGAAGAAGAATGTCGTCAAATGCTCGTACCTAAGAATGAGACCTACAAGATAGGAGCCACTTTTGAGCTTTATAGCCAAATTCGGAGGAAAGAATACCGGATTTTCAGAATGAAGAAAACAAAGAAAGATACTTGCGCGGTCGATGTAAAATCGAGATGCCACACCAAGAGTAGTAGTCCAAATGAACAACATGTTTCCATTAAATTGCTGAATTTCGCTCCGACAACTGGATATTATTACTTTTTTACTTAAAGGCCTCCTTCCCTAGAAAAGGACTCTATCCGAGACAATGCAGCCTTCCATAATCTTCGATATCTATACCAAATTTAGCTTTTTACAAACAAAAACTACCGAAACCGTCAAGAGCGAGTAGTGGAAAATGAGTTTAAATACAAAACAACCACGAGTTCGTTGCAGTGGCATCCTTGGGTTTATTTAAGGCCACAAGAACCGCTAAATATATATTTATATTTTATCATAAACCATCATCCCACACACTCAGTTATAACGACTACCGAAACGATCTTAAAGCGACCATGTTAACACGATAATGCAATTTGGGATAAAATCCACATCCATTGATGCAATAACTCCTTCACCTTCCGTCAATGGTGTGTATTTTAATATAAATCGACACTCCCAGCAACCGGTTTATAAAATATTAAAATCATTGGCAATTTTTTAACTGCAACATCCCCTACACAAAAGGAACCAACAACAAACAAAAATAAATAAATCCACCTCCTGTCCGCAACTTATCATTAAATATTTATTACACTGCCACTCGATGCGAGTACAATGGCATTAAATTTAATAAAAACATTTTTTTTAAAATGTGTTTTCAATCTCATCGAGTATGTCGACCACCTGAAATCGATTTTGTGAAATTGTCATTCGGCAATAATAGTGAATTAATTGACTTCCCGTCTTTGGCGGACATAAATAAACCGATTAAGTTTTTTATTCAGTGTTAACAGCACGACAGCGATGGTGGTCTTCCAAATCTGGTTTGGGAATTGATTACGCTGCAACAGCTTAACGTCGCAAATTAATTAACGATTTAACAACTTATCTGGTCACTCTGGCAGCTCAATTCACTTGAATATCACGGCAATTAATTTGCCGTTTTATGGGATGATTATGGTTTAAGATTATGACCGTATACCGACGTCAGTGTACTGGTGTGACACTTTTCAAGATACCTATTCAATTACCATAGAGTTACATCATCGTATCGGCTAGGACCTGTACAAATTGCGGCCTTAAGTTATGCGGGCACCTACCTAGTTTGCCTTTACAATGCTTGTGCTGTTTTGGCGTGCTGGAAGAATGCATGGGTCAGTTGGGAATGCAATAAAATTAGCATTTTGTGGTCAGGAGTCGAGTGTCCCAGAACAATTGCCACCTCATCATGGCCACCTTCACCACTACCAGCCCGCAATTGCATCGATATGTGTGTTAATTGACTGTGCCTTTGGTAGAAGTGTACGCAACAGCGGGCGTCTTAATATGGGCAAAGGCATACGACGCGACGAGCTGCGCTGCGCAGCGCTGCTCAGACTCGACGACGGGTTGGATGATGTTCTTTGTCCGTTGAATGTAATCACGGATAATAATTATAGTGAATAGGTGCGCTTTGGATGGTGTGTGTGTGTGTGCGCGCGAGAAACCACAAAAATGTGTGCGAAGGATTAAAATGTCAGGAAGACCATTCATTATTCGCCAGGCGAGATGATTAATAACTTTGCTGATACCGTTAAATCCATTTTGGAATGCAGCTCTCATAATGAATTCGCATACATGTAGATGTCTTTCAAAGTGTCTGGCCTGTGGACTGGTGATGAAGGATGCTTTATTGTGAGAGGAACAAGACGAATTGTCTTGTGGATGCACATATGCATACAGGCATTAACAATAAAAATACGCTAATTTGATGGCAAATTTGTTTCCCATTGTAAGGTGATGGTTATGATGATGATGATGGCGAGGATGCTTCAAGAAAGTTGTCAAACTATTGAACTATAGATATGTACGACTAGATAAAGCATTTTTTTCAGCAGAGGAATGGGAATATTTAAGAGCATTAAAAAAGAAAGAAGCTGAATAAAAAAAGAGCTGGAAAATAATGTCATCATTCTTACCACTAATAGCAAGAGTGGTATGATGTGCTGTTTAGTCTCTTGTATGTTATCAGATTAGGTATAAGCATCAACATTAAAAGCTTAAATTAACAGTCAAAATTATGATGAAATGTCAACGTTTAGAAATGAAGTATCTGGCACTAACAGCCCATTCAGGGCATTAAACCTAGATTGTGCATCTTATCTGCAAGGTTATATGTTTGCAACGAATAATGGGACTTCCTGTTAACGCCGTTTCCGAACGGCAAATTTGAAAAGTTTCTCATTAATATTTTTATACTCTCGTTTGGTTGCCAGGCTTTTGCAAAGGTGAGGCAGTGAAAAAACTTGGGTGTTGGCACTTTAGAGATTTGAAGCTAACCACTAGGATACTGCAGTAATCACATCAACGTTGCGTAATTAGTTAAGTGTTGTCGCAAGCATTTCGGATTTCAAAACCATTGAAACGATTTTCAAAACATCCAAATAAGTTGTACCAGGGACCCAGCACCAATGTAGTCATGTTGCCGAAAGCAATTCACCATTTGCATTTATTTCGGATTTAAAGCCATTGAACCGATTTGTTTTAATTACCCAAAGAGGTTCAATATTTATAATGAGTGGCCCATAATGTATGAATCGATTTTGCTTGGCTATTTAGTAAAAATAAAAATGTATGCCTAAACCTTAGCAATTTTCCAACATGGCAGCGGATGACTTTTCAAGCAATCCCCGTTAGAATCGAAAAAATGAACAACGGAATGAGCTGCTTTGGAATATTCGGACAAGATGATTTGTACTGATCCAAAGGGTAAGTCAGGGTCATTTTTCCGAGACGGTGACGAAAGAGCCGAAAGGTCGAATTCACGACTCAATTCGATAGAAACTGACAGCTTCGTCTCCTGGGATCTGGCTCTCCAAGTCAAGGGTCACGTAAAAAAACATGGAAACCAAGAACCTCGCACACGACTCAAGTTTTTGTTGACGACGATGTTAAACGAAAAAAGGACACCGACGTTCGTAACTAGCAAAACGCAAGAGCTGAGAGAAATAACTGAAATCCATGAAATACAATGGTATGGGCTGGGGGCAAAAACTGGATGACAACTTTGACGTCTACTATGGTCAGTAGAAGATATCACAGAAACAGCGACTACTCGGAAGTGGAAAACATTACCGAACGCATTGTTACAATCCACATCAAGGACAAATTAGGCAATATACGCGTCATATGCTTTCACTGTCCAACGTAGGTAAATGAAAGACTGCTACGGCTATCAGAGAACGAAGTTAAAATCGTGCTGACAGATTTTAACGCTATGTTAGGAAGACATGACATCAGCAGTATTATTGTCAAAAAATAGCCTAAACGACAGCACGCCTGGCGACGAACTAAGTTTCATTGACTTCCCAGCGTAACGAAAGGCCTCGTAGCCATCATACGGTTTCCTGTCATAAATATTATTAAGTGTTAATGGCAATCTCCCGATCAACAAACATTAAATTATATTGATCACATTGCAATAGGCAAGGGACAGGCATCCAGCCAAGACAAGAATGCGGATATCCACCACAACAAATAAGAAATTAATTTTGAAATTCTGCAATTGCAAGAGACCGATAGCTCCTTCGCAGAACGCGTTTCCCTTAACCTCTCGATTAACATCATAGCACCAGCATCTAATGTCGAAGAACAATGACGACGATATCAACAACCAATAAAATCAACTTCACCTTATATGCTCGGTTTCATTCGCCCATCAGCAAGAGATGAAGAATGCTGACAGATGCTCTCAGGCAAAATGTGGCCCACAAGGCCAAACTACGGGTGAAGACAAGTGCTGCTATTTATGTTTGTATCCAAAGAAGAAGGGAAGAACGCTGGCTTTTCAGAAGAAATAGACAAGTGTCAATCCAGAATGAATGTACTTAAGTCTAGCCAAAGTGTTAAATGTCAAAACCAAGGACACATTGCGTGAACTGAATCTTGTTGAGTTGAAAAGGAAAGATCGTAGTTGACGTTGAGAATATGGAAGAACCACTGCAGCAGACTTGTAATGAAAAACCTGGGGATGAAAATCTGAAGATGCCGCTGATGGCCTTTTCGCCCAGCTGAACAGATCCGGTGGAGAGTAAACAACAGTCACTACCTCATAAGAAAAATTTGGTCAGATGATAGTATGCCTGAATAATAGAAATTCAGCATCATTTGCCTAATCAACTCAAAAGGAGACCCTCTGAACTGCGTAAACTGTAGAAGCAATAGTCTCCTCAACGTCGCCAGCAAGGACCTTCTTCCGTAATATATGAATGTCTGAAACTGTTTACCAACAACCTGATCAGCCATTATCAGTGTGGTGGAAAGGCCACAAGTGATCAAATAATCATACTTCGCAGATCAAGGAAAAGTCACAATAAATCAAAATCGATACTCACCACCTATTCATCGACTACTAATTTTCATAAACCGCGCAAACTCGTTCGCCTGTACAGGATGACGATGGAGACTTCTTGCTGCTCCACAAGAGTCACCAACGAATTAACCGGCCCATGGAATCAAAGATTCAACCAAAAGCTATAGGAGCTTTACAGCGGGATAGACCTGTCGAAAAAGCCTCGCATTTGACGTTTTAGATGGCTAAGACATGTGCAGAGAAGGGACATTCTTTTATTCGGTGTATTTCTTGGTACGCCAGGTGTAGCAGAGGAAGACCAACCCAATTCAACCAACTTGTGCAACCTGTGCTAGTAACCTAATGACCTAGCTGGTTGATAGGGTTGCTTGAGTTCCAGTTTTATTCCAGACTGTAGGGCCACTTAATTAAGTAAATAAAAAATTTGTCTATAAAATTTGAAATTTTCTTATAAATCTGTTGCATCTATGCTGGTGTGCAACCTTTGCTCTGATAGGTGTGTTTTTTTATTGACAGCTCCGTTCTTAACGTCTGACATATTCGTTGGGTCAAAAGAAAACAGGCAGTGATATGTTGGTGAAGTTTCCCACGAGAGTTTTATACTATCGGATGTTATAGATGAAAAACTTCATATCTAGAGAATAACCTGTGTTACTACTCAAAAAAAGGCTTGCTTGCAATATAAATTGGGGGTGTTTAGGAGACTGATATTAGTATATGATCCGAAAGAAGCTTTCCGATTGTACAATTATTTGGATCGCTTTCTATATGTCCATTCTAGAAATTCGAACAGTGTGGTAGTTTTACATTTTGCGAATATTTCTCAAAACTGTGCTAGCATTTCCCATTTTTCAAGAGAGTAGCTTCTTCGGCAACAAGAAACCTCGGTTGATTTAGAAATCTTTTCGTCCTTTCTAAATTTTCTATGATATAGGCAAACTAAAACTACACTGCAAAATCAAGAAGTACTAGTTCACAAATTAATTCATTACGTAGTATCTATTTGCATTTAGATGATTGTTTTTCTTTCAGTGTAAGCTGCTTATTTTTTAAAGTTATAAACTACAGATCAAGACCTATATATACCCTATTAAGATAGGGAATAAGTATCATCCGCATTTTTATGAAATGATGTGTCTCACAGATTGATGAGTAATCGAGGCAATCTCTGCCACTACACACTCATTCCCATTGAATGGAAGCCCATAGGGAGATACAACCAAGAAAAAAAAAACACTGGAATTAAGATCAACCAACCTATGGTGGCATCAAAGATGAGATACACATCTACCAAATGGCTAAGCGAACAAGCAAATCTCATTAGGGTGTCTGCCGTTGTTTCGCCATCGAATAAACGGAACTGCCGAATATCTTCTGCATATGATTATAACTTCAAGCCTTACACAAACTTTGCTATAAACACTGATCATGCTATGCGCGCGATATCTGTGGTGTCTTGGCTGTCGTCTTGATCGTTTTCCTTTTGCTGAGATATCAATAAAATTCTGAGATAATTTATTTAAATAATGTATTTCAGGTCAATTTGGACGGGTGAGGTAGGCTAATTATGAGAATTATTGATAGGTATCATGATTGGACATGTTTGGGAATATCATTATACTGATGGGTATTAATTTAGACACATATGTTGACTATGTGGCATGGGAAATAGTTAGAAATCTTTTTCGAGACATATTGGAATTAGTCTTGTTTGGTATGTTGAAAGTATTTGTCACAGACGAGCATTGTGTGTGAGTTTAGAAGGTAATAAAGCCAAGCTTAATGGAGATTTGTTTTTATCTTAACTGTATCATGTATCAAATTAAACTTCGGTATTCCCTCAAACCTCTGAATCATCTCATAGCCATGGTACCAATGTTTTAAAGGTTAAAATCCACGTCAGCATAAACCTCATCATTGTTATTCAATTCGCCACATTGATCCTTGATTCCTTTTGTCTATAGTCTTATTATAAAATAAAAATTCCATTCCATTGATTGTGGTGATCTTATGAAGCGTGATTGCATGTCAGCAGTTACAAACGTTCTAGCACCCCCAACAGAGCAAAACCACATATCAACTCAACGATTGTACAACGACAACGAATGAAACCGACATTTGACGCTCCATCCATCGCTTGCTAGCGGCGGCACTAGCATCGCCAGCATCACGATTCGAATTTATTCCACTTCAGGAAATTTAGAACGCGCAAATTATGGAGCCCCAGTTACAGCCCATCAGGGGTACCTACTCTCGGAGTACGTGGTCACCACAGACTTCACGTACCGCAGCGGATCGCGTCGTTATGTTAGACCATAACAAATGCTCGCAAGAAAATGAAATACTGACCAAGTTGTTAATAACATGTTAAGTGAAAATATTTTGGAACAATTTGCGAGGGTGGTTCTTTGGAACCCTGTTCCTCTTCCTTCGACAAACAAGTAGGTGTATACATTTTTGGGTGAATGGACTTCAGAAAAAAAAGTACACGCGGAATGCAAGCCATCTCTGTTGGGTGTGGAGTGTGGTTGGTCATCTCGCAGTCTTCGTCGTCTCTGTCGATAATAATGCAGCACCAAACTGTGAGCATGAATCCGCTGCGCAATATCTCATCCGTGTTGATATAAACATTTAATTTTTTTTGTTTTGTTTTTTTTTTTTGAGAATCTGCGTGTGCGCGTATGGACAAGAGCAAACGAAGAGCTCATCGCTGGGTTTCGCACTGAGCGGTGAGCATGTGCAAAATTGGTGTCCTTCATAAAAATTCATAATTCAGTGCGAAACTTTTAAAGGACTGTATTGTATGCTATTTCAATTGTACACCATGGTGCGGGTTTGGTAAGATATTTTCGATATCTGTGTGAATAAAGATTGCAACATGCGCCTACAGTGTGGCGAAAACATTCAATGACATTGAGCACACATTTTTAATACTATGCTGAAAAGAAATAAACTATCCAAGGTATTTTTTGCGAAATCAGAAAGCTAAGAAGAAATGTGTATTTCAAAAAACATTCATCTATTAATTTTACAAATAATTTTATAGTTAGTACAAATTTTTAAATTCAAAGGAAAATATCTGTGAGTGCGATTTAAAAATAAATGGAACAAATTTACTTTAGCTGCCATTTACTTCTTCGGTGCGTCTCTGCGTGCTGATGATTTAAATGTTTTTAATAATCGTTGCTAGCAATTATTTAAAAAGTTATACAACAATAAAAATTTCGAAAATCCCTATGGATATCAACCAACGTTTCACAGTCCACACATAGCTGAGTGATAAATAAGAAGAAAAAAAAACATTGCAATGCAGAATTGCCAGATAAAAAAACTATACACTACATTATATCCCAAAATGAAAAAAAAACGGAAAAAATGTAAAATAAAAATGAAAGGATTTTATATCTCTTTCTTTCCACCCTTACACAACTTCGGTGCTCCGCTCAGAGCATATAAGGTAGTCAGGCATGCGCATAAGTCAACTCTGGGTAGCCCGCACCGCGCGAATAAAGGATTTTAATTCTCGTTGCTCCGCTCAGGGTATGTAAAGTCGTCAGTCAGGCGCCTTAGTCAAAAATTTTGTTGTTAAAATATTTTTATTTAGTATGTTTTTTCAACATGACAATGCTGCGTACAACGCAGCAGAAAAAAAAATTAAGAAATGTCAAACCATACACAATTTGTATGATATTATAACCAAAAAAGTGAAATTTTATTTGTTGAATTACTTTTCAACTAAAAGTGAGCGGGAATTTTAAAAAACACATACATTATCAGCACGCAGAGACAATTTAATAAAATCTATTAACTACTAACATCAAACAAACTTTCAAATCGGCAATATAACGGTTTTGGTGTAACAAAGAGAAATCTATATCCTTTAAGATCAATATTCATATTTTGAATGGAGAAAGAAACTTCGTTTGTTTTTTTTTGTGCACCATATTATTGTTGGAGTAAAAATACGTTCATAAAAACAATCCATTATATCCTCTCCAATGGAAAAAAAAAGTTATACATTTACTATAAATTGACATTTTAGTTGAAGATAATAGAGAAAATGATTTTAAAAAAATATTTTTATAAAATAAAGAATATGCATAAATAAGAAAATCTAGTTATTACAACGAGTTTTGAATTTTGGGCTGCATCCCAAGTATTTTATGCGAAAATTTTGCACAGGATTAATATATGATGGAAATCTTCAATATGAAATTATTTAGAGAAGTTACTTATTATTGAAATATAAGAAAACAAACTAACTTGCATGAAAAATTGCTTTTGATTCTTGTTAAAAGTGGGTTTTATATTAATCTCCTCCATAAGTTTAATGCACCCTTCAGCTGTACTTTTGTTGAGAGGGGAGCCAGGGCGTAGCGAGGGGTTTGCAAAGAGGGCACAGGCCCCGGGCGGCACTTTGATAGGGGCGGCAATTTGGAGCATTTAAAATATATAAAACTTACCAGCACTAACCCTGCTTCACAGCAAGTAATCAGGCATTCCTTGTTTTGCTTGACAACAAAATCCAACGAACGCTTCTCCTTAGTATGCAACTACATTTTATCATAAATGTCAACCCTGGGTACTCATTCTGTAACTTTTGAAATGATTATCTTTGATAGAGTTAAAGACTTGCTAGGTACCTAACCTAGAATAAAATTTGTACATTGTGTGCCCTGAAAGTCTCCCACACTATAGTCAACGATTATCATTTTGAAAGTTTTGAAATGAGTAACTATGTACAGCACATCCCAAATTAAAACACATTGCACCACATCTTCATTCGAAAATACTCTTTTTCTGCTTGCTTGATAGAAGTTGTGTGTGCAAGCGTATGTAACTTAAAACGGCAGCCCAGAATGTGTAGCTGTAGTTGAAGCTTGAATCTGAGTCAGCAATTAAAAACAAGACAACCCGTAAGCGCTTACACAATGTTTATCTTCGGGAATCCGTAGCATAAAGTTGAATGGAGGGCAACTTCATGCACGATATGTACCTGCCTTTTGAAAGCAATGACAGCGGTTCTTAAGCGCTGTATAGCGATTTTGAAATGATTATCATTGACAATAGTGTAGGAGACTTGCTAGGAACATAGAGTGTAATTTGTATATTGAATCGCTCGGAATCGCTAGCTGATTTGATTGAGCCATTTCTGTCTGTCCGTCCGTCTTTACGTCAATTATTTCAAGGGCTTAATTTTTGAGATAGAATAGAATAAATTCTCGCTGTCTACAGGAACAAGTATAAACAAATTCAAAATCCGACTATTGCCGCTTACACTTGTTGAAAAAAAGCGTCCTTTTGTTCAAACGGTTTAGACCAACTTAATACCTATATTTCGACCGTATAAAGTTTTTTGAAATTTGAAAAAAAATTTCAATGATAACATTTCTTGTATATCACATATAATATATGTGTAGGTATAATTAATTGAATCCGTAGACAAACTTTTTTTTTAGTGTGTGAAAAAATTACTAAATTACAAGGGGCGGCATAAATTAGATCATCCCACCAACCCACGCTACGCCACTTTTGAACAAAACTAATAAAATCTTACTAAGCAAAACAATGTTTACCCTGGCAATACTGTTTTCTTTAAAGGTCTACAGCTTTCGGTCATCTTTTCAGTAGTCGTTTGAAAGGAGCTCGGGGTATTTTGTTTAAAAGATGATATACATTTTTTGGTGAGCTTTTTTATTTATGAAAAATATTTTTTTGTGGGCAAATGTTCATAAAGAACTGTTTTTAGGTAAGTTTTGTTTTGTATACAAGTAAAAACAAATTATTAAAAATATTGTTCGCTACAAGACACGTTGGGGCAGGTTTGAACAAAAAGGTCGCGCTGGTTTTAAACATGTTTAAAGATGCCCCTACTTTTTTTATACCCTATCTCATAGGGGTATATGAGTTTTGATACTTAGCTTGTAACATAAAAAAATAATTTAGGTAGATATACCTCAAAGTACATGATCAACTCAGAATCGTTAGCTGAGTGGATTAAGGTATATCTTCCTGTCCGTCCGTCCCTTGGAATAAAGGATTCTTGTACTTTGCTTGAGAACAAGTATAAAAAATTTAAAATCTGCCCACTAGCACTTTTCAGAGAAACGCTGTTTTTGGCCAAACGGTGAGAAATTTTCAAAATTTTCTGAACAACAAATTTAGACAATCCGAATAACTATATATTATCTATACAACATTTTTGCCATGCCCACATTTTTGGGTGATTTATTAAAAACCAATTTGTATACTACCCCATAGCATATGCCATAGAAAAACGCCAAAATATGAAGCAAAAACGACTTAGACTTTAGGTATTTCCAGGTATATTTCCAGAAAGACCACATTTTTGGGATATCATTAGTAATGACAGAATATGATAGGGTATGAAATGATCCGCACAGGGGATTGCAGCCTTCTCGTATGTTTTTAAATATGCTTCCTCATGTGTAGCTGCATTTGAATTTGAATTTTGTCGGTTTAAAGATTGCGTTAATTATCCGATTACTTTCAGGATCTGGCTTATAGCCGCCTTCTACGACAGGCGTGCCTTACCTCGGGTATTTTCTGACCCCTAACGCAAAAGGTTAGTTTGTGAATTGTAGCTTTTTTTATTTTAATTTTTTTTATCTGTTGTTTATGAAATAAAACAAATTTATTTGTTTAAAGAAAGACAAAGTTGTTAAATTGCGGGGCAGCTTTGAACATAAGGATCTGCTTAAAAAAAAAATAATTTAGAATTATGCCTTTAAACTAAAGCTTAATTCCATTTCTAAAAATATAAATAGGTTTAAGATCAAAAGTTCAAAAACAATACAATTTTATGAGACTTGGAAGCAAAAAGTGTTTAAAGCTTTTCTTTCCTCGCACATAATCTGGTTGTTCTTTCATTACGATTGCATCAACACGCAACAAATTTAAAGATAAGCCAAACCATTCTTACATTCTCATAAATTTAGCCCAGATGGAATATGTATATGTTTGATAATAAATTGGAAATATCAGAAGGCTTAAAATATATTTTTTTAAAGTTACATCAAACTGGGGACACGTTAACCCTCTATGTACCAACCCAGCGTGATACTGGGGGTGGGACTTCCACACTAGGCTCAGCCTCATTGTGATTGTATACATCTAGCCTAGCGGACGTGATTGAGTCTCGATTATTTTTCTATTTAAAAAATTTGCCATGTAAATACGTAACAAATGTCCAGCGCTTACGACAGCAAGAACCCCCCGATACGACAAGCTAGAACGTGCGAAAGCCACGTTGGCTTAAGGAGTACAAGGTTTTGGAGAAAGGGAGTGGAAGCAGCAGAAGTTTTGTTCTGCTATATAAATAAGGAATCAAATAACTCTTGGATAATAGTCTTTTGATTTTCTTCAGGATGTAGATAGGATCAAGTGGCCCGTCTATTTTGGGACTCCTGACTTGGAAAGGTATTGCAGCTTTGCGACCTTTTTGCCTTTGGAAGAGTAGATATTTGTTATTCTCTTTTATCCTTACCAAATCCAAAGACATTGCATGTGCGATATCAAATAAATCGTTTAAAACACTAAGTATATCTCCTTTTCCTATTTGCAGCCGAGAATTT
The DNA here is from genome assembly GCA_949824845.1 of Rhingia rostrata. NCBI lineage: Eukaryota > Metazoa > Arthropoda > Insecta > Diptera > Syrphidae > Rhingia > Rhingia rostrata. The sequence goes on from OX463755.1 coordinate 58,867,583, forward strand.
AATTTTTCATAGAACCAATATTGTCCTTTTGGTCATAAGCTTGACCAAGAGCACATTCCTTGGAGAACAATCCCCGTCCGAAGATTTAAGCCGAGCAACAGCGAGCCTGCGAAGTACTTTTATTTGTTTGAGGTCAGTGTCAACGGCAACACTAACACCACATTAAGATAGTTGTTCGTTGTCTCTGATGAAGAACAGATCGTTTGTTTTACCATCCTAAACATTAATATTTTTATTAAGTTTTCTATACTTCTTTCTTTTAATAAATTGTTATCAGTTAAGATTGAAATTCGTGTATTTATTAATAAGATAATTTACATCAGTTTCTACATTTAAGATCCTCTTTTACTACGTCCGGCGTCTTCGATCAAGGGTTGATTTATCTACTTTATATACAATCCATACTTTAGCGCAGTACCGCAGGACTGGGATGGTTAGATTCTTACATAGAATCTTCTTAAAGGGCTTTATTTCTATGTTCTCTTCTTAGCCTGAAGAAACCACGGTTGGCAAGAGTAATATTTTTTTTCAATTCCATCGAGATGTCGCTGTCAGAGTTTAAGGCGGAGCCATGATAGACAAAGTCCCTTGCTACCTTAAAATTGTAAAGTGGGACGCGCTGTCCAAGTCTTCGATGATCTTTTTATCTATTTGTGTTGACAGCATAAACTTGATATTATCCTCAAAATATTGTTAATCCCCTTTTACCACTTCTTTCTCTATACTTACAAACGTAGCTAGCACGTCACATTGATTGCGACCGATGATGCACAGATTTATGGAAGATAGAAGAAGTGATGGGTCAGGAGTCACCCGGTACTAATAAATAATGTTTGGTATCGAATGTTTAAGTCAAGTCTTCGTCAATGCTTATGGAGTAGTGAGAGTTACCAATCGTCATCCTGCAGCCTCGGATAAGTTTGGGCGGTATACAAAAACTAGATATAGCTTTGTATAGGTCACCTCTTAAATACAGACTTTTTTTGTACGTTCTTGTTCACAGATTATTCTTAAACGCCATTTTAAATTCTAAAGAAGTGGTTCTTCCATATTCTCAGCATCGAGATCTTTCATGGTTCATCACGGCATGATACTATTTCTACCTTGTATACGGATTTTTGACGTTTAATACTTCGGTAAAACATATGAATATCATTTCTGGAATGTCACTTCTGTATAACTTCGATTGCGCGCTTCTTCTACCCTTTTTTCATCTTTCATTAATGCAGCTTTGGAAAGCAACTTTACCTTGTAGCCCTTATTTTTGGCGGCATCCTAAGTCAAACCAGTGGATTCTTGCGGTGGGTGCGAGAAACCTAGCTCATCAGTTGCGGCTGAGCTTATTGCTTGTTGTCATCGTTGCCATCGTTCTGGACAAGAGATTCTGGTGGTATGGTATATAGGAATACGAAACTATTCTACGCGAACTGGGAGTATGGTTTGCATGATTTTCTCAAGTTCCACAATAATAACAATTTTTAAGTGCCATAAATGTTCAAATAATAATTTAAAAACACGTTGAGGAAAATGTTTTTTTCGCACAGAGTGTAGACCACATTGCGTCGACGTTTTAATAGCATCATTAGCTTGACTCCTCTGGGTACGTCGTTACATTATTGCGTATAGCGCTTGCAGTGATCGATGTATAAATATTGTAGTGGTGAAGGAGGTGCGTGCATGTAAATGCCAAATTACGATGCTTTCTGCACGAAACACTATTTATGTCTTAATAAAATAAATTGATGTTAATCTTTGCTGTGTTTTCCTTTTTGTTGTAAGACACAGTGAGAATCCTTTTTGACCATCGTTGTCTCTGATTTCTTTACGTTTTTTTACCAATCCTTTAGTGGCACACGTGGGCTTAGTATCTTACCTACATAAAGTGTGTCTTATACATTTTATTTCATTTCACTTAATTGTTTTAATTACCAACAAAAATGTTACACTAATTCTTAGTCCAGAGGCATAGAAAAGAGGAGAACAAAAATCTGGAAACTAATTCGGATCATAGCAGGTGTTAATGTTATCAACACAAATGTACTGCACACGCACACATAAAATCACGTTTCGGTCTCTTTGCTCTGTTATGCTTCTCAAGTGTGAAACAATAACGTCAATGACGACATCCGACTACCACGGAGGTCTTCATTGAAAAATAATGACCCTCGGGTGCCAGAAGTGAAAAATCTTTCTACCGCACCGATGACCTATGGGTGGATACGAAATATTATTCACCATCCTCTCATGTTTTAATACAGATATACGTGTTATACTCTGCACACCTATTATCGGTCTCTCGAAATGGGAAAACAACATAATTTTCGTCTGGACAATGTTTCATTGTCTTGCGGCTACGGTAATTTTAAGGGGTCACACCTCTGGCGTAATAATGATGATGGTTTTTGGCAGATGAGCAGATATATCATAATTAATTATTGTATTAAAATTAATACCATCGGCTGGATTTCTGTAGAGGGAGAAAATATTTATTTGGTTCTTATGATATTCGCATTTGTTCAGTGCACCATGCACCATGGTCATAAGGTCATAATGTATGAACCCTTTCGATAGTGCCATAGATTTTACAATTAGCGCCGAAGCTTTAAGCTTTGTCTTAAATGGAACACAAGGCACACATTAAGTTAGCATTAAATTCGACAGTTAACCAAGGTTAATTCATTATGACTCAATCTGTATTATATTTTAGGGGGAAAAAAATCAAAATCCCGCATAATATGCCCATACAGGTCATCAGACACAGTTGTGTGTGCAAAGTTATGTATATTTTTGTCAAAAGAATGGGACCTCCAGTTTAACGCCGATTCGGAAAGCAAAATTTAAGAAGCTTTTCTTGACATTTTTTTCTTAAAACTGGTCATCCCTTAAGAAGTTGCGTAAGTGGGACTGACTACATAGAGGGAGTTTAGTTACATTTATATTCAATGTTATCAACTTATGAAACGCCAACAAATGCTTTTTTTTGTAAATTATGTTTGGTTTTTTAATCATAAAAAATATAAATTTCTGGAGCAACATGCTAGTTAGTACTCAGGGCCTAGCTTTACTTACAACCAATTATTTGTGCATGTTTACTCTTTGCACGATGTTGGGACCTCCTGTTTAAGCCGATTAATAACGACAACCTCAAGCGAAAAAGGTGGTGGCCGAAACGCAGTGAACCAGCGCAAACGGTAGATTGGCCGCCTAGAAGGTTTTGCTGTGTTTACCGGGATTGGAATCATCTTCTATAAACTACCGCCATACGGTAAAACCCTTAATTCGGAACTGTACTGTCAACTATTGGACTGTCTGAATGAAGCAATTGCACAGAAGTGGCCAGTTTTGCCCAATATAATATACAGCTCGCCAGAAGCTTGTTTTGAAGGTTCTTAGGTATATGTAGTATATCCGTATACTCGAAAAGAAGACAGGGCCAACTGACAACTTTTTATTAAATTCTTTGTTATTGCTCTATCCCTAGGTATGGGCGTATATACAGTAGTAAGGGATGTTTTTTTTTCTTTTTTAGAGGTATAGAACTTTGAAATGGAATAAAACAAAGATGCTTTTTATAAATTGACATAAAATTACTTTATTCGAAAGAGTATTTTCTGGCAGTATAATTTAAATATTATTTCTGTCATATGACTGCCATGGCTGTGTTGGAAGTAGTCTAATCTGAAGGTCCAATTTTCGAGGACATTTTCCAACATTTCTGGCCGTACATCGGCAATGTGTCGAAGAATGTTGTCCTCCAAGTGCTCAATCGTTTTGGGACATATCATCACAGAAAAGTGTCAAGCGGCATTAAATCGCACGATCTTGGAGGCAATTAACAGGACCATAACATGAAATTATGCGCTCAGAGGAGGTTTACTTCAACAAATCAATTGTGACACGAGCTGTGTGACAAGTTGCACCGTCTCGTTGAAACCACAGATGCTGCACACCATGGGTGTTCAATTTATGAACGAAAAAGTCAGTAGTCATGGCTCTATAGCGGTCACAATTGACTGTAACGTTCTGGCCAGCATCGTTTAAAAGAATGACGGACCAATTTGTCCACCAACCGATAAAGCACACCAAACACTCAGTTTTTGTGGATTAAATTTACAGACTTTTTTTTATAATAATTATCTCTAAATTCCAAAATGAATTTACAAAATGTATATATAAATAAATGTTTAATGAAACAAAAATTTTCTACCGGTGGACTACTCATGTCTGAAATTTCCGATTGGCTGACTACATTTTCATGTTCAATTAATTCGATAAAATGTAGACCAGCTTTACATGTGGTTTCAGTACAGGAAATTTCATCAATTCTTTTTGAATTCCTTATCAAATTTACTAGTTTTCATAAGCTGATCTGTATGCCTCTTAGCTTTCATTTAAAAATCTCTGCATAAATTGTTCTTTGGAAACGCCGCAATCAATTTGTTTTCGTTTCATCTTATATTCATCTTTTACATCGCGAATGTTTACTTCTAAGTCATGTAAAAGGCGTTTCTGATCAATAATGGGGTGTAAGCGACCGAGCAATATCCTTTCAAAAACTTTTGAAATTATTGGAAGAATTGAAATAGGTCTGTAAGAAATTATTTCATTCGGTAAACATTTTAAGAAGCATTATAAGAAGTTCTCCTGTAATTAGGTCATAACCCGGAGTTTTTTAGGCTCTAATTTCTATATTTCCCGTTTAAGCTCGGCAATACTTGCATATCTTTTCTATTGCCATCGGTTGAAGGCTCGAATACATTATCGTTTTCATGTTGCGCTGGGCCATGACATGGCTTAAATGTTTCCTCGAGATGAGCGGCGAAAACGTCTGCTTTTTCCTTATCGGTTGTTGCCCAATCGCCTTGAGTTACTCTAATTGGTGGCATAGCGTTTTTTTTTGTTTTATGACTTTAATTGCTTTCCAGAGCGAATAATTCGATTCCATTCCAGCGATTAGGCTTTGTAGATAAGTATCTACTGCATGGTTTTTAAAATTATTAATCGAAAATGATAGCAAGTTACTCAACCGATGTAGATGTGTTTTAGCTTGCGGGGCACGAGTTTGGCCATCTTTTACGTGTTTTTCTTTTTTGTCTAACCAAATCTTTTATTATTACTATAGCTCTCTATTTAGCGTTGTTGAGGAGTATTGTTCCATACTGCTATTTTAACGGTATCGATAAAGGAATCAACCGTAACTTCGAGTTCTAATGCGGATCTAAGCGATACACACAGTCGAATATTATTTTCAATATCGTTTGGACGCCTTCCCAGTTGGTTTTTCCGTTTGTTAGCGTGGGTGGGTTTTCAATTCTATTGATTGACTCGCTCGTTGTTAGAATGACCGGAGAATAATCAGAGCAAAGATCAAGCATTCCTCAACTTTGATTCGATTGGACCGCATAACTTTTACGATGAAAATATCTATCAAATCCGATATTTTTGAAACATTAGTTAGTTCTAGTATCATAGTATTGTACTTTCTACCTATATCGTACAGCATCCTACTTTTCTGTGATATGCATCTAGATCCCTAGAATGTATGTTTCAAAGTCCCTCCGATGACAACACGCTGTCCAAGGGAATTGAGCAAGTTTTCAAAGTCAATTTTCTCAACCTTGCATTGTGGTGGACAGTAAATAGAAGATATCTTCAGTAAGGATTGTCTGCTTTTGTTCGATACACTCTTTTGTATACAGTGATGCTGCACCTCTAGCCTTGTTTGATTGATTACCTTTAATTACCTTTAATCTTTAAGTGAGAATTACTCTTAATGTGAGTTTCGGATATTAAACAGACGTCGATATCTTTTTCCTGCATAAACAATTCAAGTTCTCTAAGTTTCTTCCAAACTTCTTTAAGGAATCTATTCATGTTGAAGGAAGATTACGTCTGTTCCGAAAATAAGATTATTCGTTTCGCTTTGTTCCTCAAGTTTTGAAAGACTAATCGAAAAAACGTTGAAAACGGGGTCTGGTTAAATTTACTTATCGGGTGCTGTAGCTTGGGCTTAAGTTTGTACATTTGGTTTTGGATGTACATGATCCGATCGTATTTCTGTTGGCCGAGGTATTTGTTTATGTTTTTGCTTTTCGACTGTTGCCTGCTTTGGCTTGGAGATAAGTTTCGGCGAAATATTAGGCTTTTGCTTAGTTAAATTTAATTTGTGTGAAATTTTATTAGTAAATTTCATCCGCCTTTTTTGCAACTCTTTAGCTACTTCGCAGCCGCTGTAATTTGCCGGATGATCGCCTTTACAATTAATGAAAACAGCAGGATATTTCTTATCTGACCTGCAATCTATCATCAGATGATTTTCGGCACATTTTACACACCGCGGCACTTTCTGACAATGGGTTTGCGTATATCCTTGGTAGCGCTTGCACTGAGGAACTATTTTGTAATCCTTACGCATGGGTTCGATTTTTAAAACAATATTAAGTGTTGTTTTTACTTCGAAAGTGATTATAAACAAGGGCAGAGTGCGTTTTAGTTAATTTTCTTCACCCTCATTTTGATGTTAGTTTCGCTTGAAGCCTGATAATTGTAACGATTTTATCAAGGTATGCAACTTGTTATAGCCGTCTATACCGATCAGATTAATTGTCGGTGGGGGCCGTTGTTTTAGCTGTTAGTATTCCTTTTATAGTGGTTTATTAATTCAGGTGAGGATATAGCTTTCATTTTTTGACCGGTTTTTTCTTTAGAATCCAGTCGGTTTCGTGGCATTCTGAAATAACTGGGCAGTTTACACTCGGTTTCGGCTCGTTACTTAATTTTATTGAACTCTTTAGGGCATGTTTTCATATTTAAGGTGGAGAATTTCTTTCCGAAGTTCAAAGAAAGTCGGTTGCATCCTCTTACTTACTTACTGAAGTGCCACTACAGTCCGAAATGAACCAGGGCCTCAACCAACATGCCTCTCCAAATAGCCCGGTCCTTACCTAACTACCTCCAGTAGCGCACTCCAAGTTAGGTGAGGTCGGTTTCTACTTGACCGCCTCACTTAAGGCGAGGTCTTCCTCTACTGCGTCCGACGTCTGGCTGGGAATCGAAGACTCTGCGAGCCGTATTGGTGCCCATTCGTTCTACATGTCCAACCAACTTAAACGTCCAATACGGAGTTTTTTGACCAGGGGCATGTCGCTGTACAGCTCGTATAGTTCTTGGTTGAATCTTCGTCTCAATAGCCCGTCAACGCAAACGGGACTGAAGATTTTTCGAAGAAATTTCCTCTCAAATCGACCAAGGATTTCTTCATCCGCTTTTGGGATGGTCCATGCTTCAGCGCCGTAGAGCAGGACTGGAATGATCAGGGTCTTCCAGCGGTTGGCAAGAGTAATTCTTCGTTTAATTTCTGAAGAGATTTTGTTGTCAAAAATAAAAGCGGAGCCGAGATAGATAAAGTCCCGTACTACCTTAAAGTTATATCTATCAATGGTTACGTTCTGTCCAATTAGTCGATGTTGTGTTTCCTTGTGTTGACAGTATATACTTCGTCTTGCCCTCATTTACTGCTAAATCCATTTTTTCCGCTTCCTTCTCTATACTAGCTAACGTGGCTATGACATCACGTTGTGTCCTACCAATGATGTCAATATCGTCGGCGTATGCTAGTAGTTGTACAGATTTTTGGAAAATTGTGCCTCTAGTGTTGACTCGTGAGTTTTGCACAATCCTCTCAAAAATCAGATTGAAGAAGTGACATGACAGCGCACCGCCTTGCCTAAATCCTTTTTTGGTATCAAATATGTCGGTGAGGTCGTTTCCGACCCTGATGGAGCAGCGAGAACTCTCCATCGTCATCCTTCACAAACAAACGAGTTTGGGCGTTATACCAAACCAAGACATGGCTATATATAGTTCGTCTCTATAAATGCTGTTGTATGCGGCTTTGAAATCGATGCTGAGGTTCCATTCTTCAGGCATAATTTCTTCCGACCAGATTCGGCTTATGAGTTGGTGGATGTTACTTACCAAGTCATCTCCGCCGGCTTTATAAAGCTCGGCGGGAAGGCCGTCATTTCCGGAAGTCTTATTAAGCTTCATTTTAGATATTGCTATCCTCACTTCACTCAGGCCGGGTGGTTGGAAGTTTTCGCTGTCGTTGCCAATATTAAATGGTTCGTTCTGTCTGACAGCGGAATGTTGTTCGTCATCGCCGTTTAACAGTCTGCAGAAGTGGTTCTTCCATATACTCAGCATCGACTTTGTCTCCACTACGATATTTCCTTGTTCATCTCGGCAGGATTCTGTTCGAGCCACGTATCCTTGGCTTTGACGTTTCACACTTTGGTAAAACTTGCGAACATCGTTCCTGGAGTGGCACCTCTCTATATCCTCGATCGCGCGCTTTTCTTGTTCTTTTGTCTTCTTTCTGCCGGTGTTCTTCCCTTCTTCTATGCCTATAGAACTCAACTCCAGCAGCTTAGCCTTGAAGCCCTCGTTCTTGGCTGCGAGTATCTGTCGGCATTCCTCATCCAATCAGGGGTTTCTTGCTGGTTGGCGCTTGAAACCTAGCACATCAGTTGCGGCTGATCTAATGTCTTGTTGGCATCGTTGCCATAGTTCTTCGACATTCGATGTTGGTGGTATGGTGTGAATTGAGAGGTTTAGGGATACGCGTTGCGCGAAGGTCTTGGCGTTCCCTTGCGATTGCAGTCTTTCGACATTAATTTTTTTCACAGTATTTCTGGATTGTTGTGGCGTGGTGGATATCCGCATTCTTACCTTGACTGCAACAAGGTAGTGGTCCGAGTTGACGTTAGCTCCTCGGAATGTTCGGACATCCAAAATACTGGAAGCGTGCCTCTTGTCTATCGCTATGTGATCAATTTGGTTGACCGTTCGTTGATCTGGAGTTCGCCATGTCCCCTTATGGATATCGAGGTGAGGAAACCGTGGATTGGCTATAGTTGCATTTCGTTCCGTGAAGTCAATTAGTTTAAGTTCTTTACCAGACGTGTTTTCGTGTAGGCTAAGTTTTCCGACAATACTGCTAAAGATGTCTTCTCTTCCTACCTTTGCGTTAAAATCTCCCAGCACGATTTTAACATCGTACTTCGTTAGTCGCTCATAGGTTTTGTCAAGAAGCTCATAGAAGCAGTCCTCAGCTATATCATATTTTTCCTCCGTCGAGGTGTGAGCGCATATAAGGCTTATGTTGGCGAATTTGGCCTGAATGCGGATTTTTACAATGCGTTCGCTAATGTCTTAAACATAAGACTTATTGCCTAAGTCTGGCACTTATAACAAATCCGCATCCGAATAGTAGCTGTTTCTGCTCACTATAACACGTCCCGTAGTAGATGTCACAGTTTTTCATCCTCCTTTTGCCCAGCCCATCCCATCGTATTTCCTGGATGACAGTAATGTCTGTTTTGTAGCAGTTTAGGGCTTCCGCTAGTTGTTCGCTTGCACCGCTCCTGTTTAGTGTTCTTACATTCCAGGTGCAGATACGAATGTCGTTGTACTTTTTTCGCTTAGACGTGTCGTCAACAATAAAATCAGTCCTTTCCGAGGCTATTGGCTGCTTCGTAACATCATTTTTTTCCATGATTGGGTAGTTAACCCAAAGCACAACCCCCAACCTGGAGGGCCAGTTATAATTTATTAGATACCCCTAGGACACGGAGCGCTGTCGTTGGCCTTTCGGTTCATCCGCCACCATCTCTGTTCAAGGGGCCTGACTAACCCTTGAAATTCCTAGACAACCTGTTGTCCGAATATGTCGAAGCAGCTTGTCTAGGTTCGCCTCTGACAGCAGGCGGTTTATTCATACCGTGCCATTCTGACCTGGCTGTTTATGTGTTGCTGTTTTTCTTCGTGTTATCAACAATCGCTATTATCGTTTAGCAAGTCAAATCCGGTTGAATGAGAAGAGTACCCCATGGTTACCACTTGTAGGTTAAAAATAAGCACTTGATATATAGTCAGAGTAACAACCATTGATAATTGCCAAGTTAAAGCCAATCAGAGTCTACCCTAGTTCTACAACACCCAACCACCAAGGCAAGTCCTCAAGGCTTTTAATTTTCACTGAGTCTCGTTTTTTGTGAGCCGACACTTTTGGCGTTGTCAAGCTCCTGGAGACGCATAGAATTTTTCGAGGTCCAGATGTAGCTCGTTACCCTTGAACTTTTTCCGAATGGTTTACAAAATTGTAATAATTGGATCTCTTCCGAAGAGGGTGGATTTTCCAGTGAAACTAGATTGCCACCTGGGGTATTACATCTTTTCGTTTTATTCATTGCATTTTTTTGTACACATTTTCAAAAATTGATGCATGCTGTATGCTGCTACCGACTGATTAGGGGATGTGTCTGGTCATTAAACTTTTTCACAATAAGTTTTGTATTTCCAGCTCGAGTGACATACGAATCGTAATAATCCTATGGTATCCGAAGTAGATATTTAAACTATCCCAAATAAGATGTTTACCAAGAGATTCTTCTGAAAACTCATTCACTACCTGCCAATTACTAAAGACTATCCTAATGTATATATAATTTTACCAATGCTCAAACATACAAAAAGGACTTTATTCGTCATATATACTCTGTTTGAGTAAAAATTCATCCTTCCACTATGATTTTTTTTTTTTTGAAAAAAAAAAGAATCCAAACTTCAAATTGCAATATATCATAAAAAAAACTTGAAATTCCACACCGATTCATATGGAACGCTGTGGAAAAAATCACATGTTCTCGGTTCCCGCATTAGGTGCATTAATAAACGCCTATCCCATCCAAAATTAGCGCTCTTTTCGCTTTGCGGCAAATTTCCAAAGGCAAACAGAGTCCAACACAAGGCAACAAAAATACAACCAACAAAAAATTCGGCTGCTGAGGCTGCATGCTTGATTTGGATCCGACGCTCTAAGCCTTCGTAATAAAAGCAATAATTATATCCTTCGTTGGTGTTCTTCACGCCTCGAAATTACGCAACAATTTCGTGTCCGACATTCATGTTCCGCCGCCACCGCCACCATCGCCGGCCACCATCAGCCACCATGATGAGCACCAACCGCCACCAACATTACGGGCATTTTGGGTTCGTTGGCAGTTCGATTTGTTTTCTGTTCACGCAATTTGCAGGCATGCGTCTCTCTGTGCACTCGCTCGTCGGCCGGCGCGTTCGAGCTATAAAAGGGCATCAAAAATGAAGCCATTAAATTTGCTAATTTTTCCATCCCTCAATCATGTTCCTTCCATCTCTCGTGTGGTGGTATCCCAAGGCAAAAAGGATAACCACTTGATGTTTCAAAGACTGCATATATACATATATATGGACGAGTGTTTTTTCGCTCTGCTGTTTCTGATATCGTGTACAACACTGATGTTGGCTGAACGCTGAATCCGTGACTTCTTTGGTGAAGAAGCTGTGAGGTTACGAAGTAGGTGGCCTCCTTGATTGTGGTGGTAAAGTCCAAACAGCAATATGATGTATATTTTAGTTATTCAATTAAATTGCTCTCCAAAAATGAAATTTTGTGCGTGGAATTTAATGATAATCGATTTAGTGCTCTGGCAGTATGTAGTGGATGTATACACCTACATCTCTGTAATGGAAAGTTGCGGGATTTCAGTTTTGTTGGATGGTGTACGACTAAAGAATATAAGTTTGTCGAAATTCCCACGCTTTATATTAATTAAAACTGAAAAATTATTTTGATTTTCCCACAAAAATGGATTTGATTGAGAAGAAAATCGACTGCAAAGTAAGATATACATAGTTATAATAAAAATATATAGGGTGCGCCATCTTTTATATAGGTATGTGAATACTAAATATTTTTTTAGTAGACAACCAAATTCCAAATATGAGATATTTTTATTAAATTTTTTTTTTACAATTTATTTGAAATCTGCCATTTTTCCAAGATTTTCAACCCTTTTTCGAGCATATCGGGAGGTACAGCGATAACTTCGGCACTAATGATTGTCTTGCCTTGAGCTCGTCAAAGGTTCGAAGCTTGCTGGCCCATGCTTTTCAAATAACGCACGATGGGTCGGATCTGGTGTTATTTAGTCTGGAATTTTCGTTGCAGCAACTTTGATTGTTTGATTCGCATTGTAGATTAACTAACATTCTTGTCAGAACCAGTAATTATCTATAGCTTTTTCGTACACTTATAGGAAGAAATAAATAGCCACCAAAACCAATTCCCATGGAGTCACTGAAGAAAATTGGCACAAACGCTGGACCAAACAGACACTTTTTGATAATGAAAGAGCGTGAAATGGGCCTCGTCGGTCATTTTTTTTCCAAAAAATAAAGTTCATTGCCGACGGTTCGAGCAACTGTTTGCTCGTATTCCAAGCGATGTTGAAGATCTGTCCGCAATATTCTTTAAGTCTATTAATATCCTTAAATTTAATTAGGTACTATTTCAAATGCGCCGCATGGTTGTTCCACTGACGATGTTTTCCTTTTGTAATGTGCTCAACAAAACTTGTCACCAAACTACGATTATTGTTGTAAAACGGTGTTTGTTGGCCACGACGATATGCACATTGAGTTCACACAACTGAACGCCTTTTTTTAAAGTACAGTCACCAAACTACGATTATTGTTGTAAAACGGTGTTTGTTGGCCACGACGAATTGCACGTTGAGTTCACACAACTGAACGCCTTTTTTTAAAGTACAGCGTCACTGTTTAAGCGCGTTGGTGAGAATTGATTTTTCGGTTAATAATTTTCAATATTATTCAATATTTACATACCAACGTCAAAGTAAGCACATCTAGTAAATGAAATGATTAGTATGTGGCTGAATCAAAATATAAATCTGAGTCATGTCTCGGGTTTTTTGGGACAGCTAAAATTCGTTTTCTATAATTCTTATAAATGCCTCCCCCTATAACGGGTACTGTCAAAAACCGCAGGTCAACCCATAAAGGAAATTGGAAAAGTGTCTGCCAACTACATATCTCTTGAGTTGATTTATACTTAGATAGATCTATACTTAGATAGTTATGAGCCACGACTACTTTTCCGGGCTTTGATGTTTAAAAAAAACGATTTTTGGTATACGATAAATTTAAAATGAAAAAAAATCATTTCGAAAGTATGTCAACGTTTGAGTACACAACGACTACGAAAAAGTTTATTATTAGAATCGTAAAGCAAACAATGAAATGATTAGGGTCTAGTCATATACGCAACTACCGAATATACTTGGGTACTGGACATTTCACAAGACGTAAATAGTAAAGCGACCATTAGCTCGAATTAAGTTAAATCTCGCGTTATTGAAGCCAAAGGTTCTGTGCTCCAATGACAGGGTCCAAATAATTTGATTGCAAGGTCATATAATGGCATATGTAATAGGAACAAAAAAAACCAACAAACAGGTAGATTGGAATCGGCACGTCAAACATCCCTATCTGACAACAGGGTAAGTAGGTAATGATAGACAATAACATAACAGTACACAGTAAGAAATTGTAGCAAGATGATATAACACTATTACGTGAGCATTGACTTAAAAGACCTTTGGCTGAAAATAAACGGCAGCAAATCAATCATGCCTATATAATATCAACAGCGGTAAAAATAATAACAAGTCACAATCTCAAGTTAAATGATGTTGAGAAACACGCATTATTTAAATATAGCGACCCTAAACAAGGGAATAGGTTATCATACATCTGTTGTGCAACTGCCCTGCGATAAACAACAACCATAAAAGAATTCTCGGCAGTCACTACTACAAACATATATTTGATCTGGGAGACAACCCTATATTCCAGATCATTCACATCTGCAAAGGATCAGCCTGAAGTACTTATCTCTTACCCCTTACCCCTAAATTAGTAACATCATAAATTACCAAGTGGCAATCAAATCTCTGTAATCCATTTGGTTCAAAAAGAAATCGAATATCGGAAAAGTCGTCAGATCCGCGTGGTATTACAACGGATCGTTGTGGTTTAACTGTGCACCTGCATCGCATGCAGATACTGTAACCTCACATAACCTATCGCTATTTAACCACCCAGATCTATGCTAGTTTTTTTAGGACCGACGCTGAAAAGCAGCGCACCGAGTTTTGGTGGCTAAACGAGGAAAGTATTTCTGCAGTTAATCAGGTCTTTGCGGACTTTTAGTCCACTCCTTAGTACTTAAGTAAATTAAATTTAGGTACAAGGTCTGGGGCTGGGCTTATGCACCATATTTTATTTAATATGGTTGCATAAATGCTTGCTGGACCCAATGACGCAATCGGGATGGCAAACCCTCGGGGCACATGCAACGAGTGCTTGCCACCCCGATTATAACTAAGTTAGGTTTAAGTAGTTAAGTAGTCTTAAGTAGTGTTAGTTAGGTTTAACTAGTATTAAGTAGTTTAAGTTAGTTTTAGTCTAGATTAAGTTTTTATATATAAAAAAAAAAAAAAAATGGTTACTGTTTAAAGTTTTAATTTTTTCTTTGAAAAGTCAATTAAATGTCTTTATATTAATAATAAGAAACAAATGACAAATTTAGGCTGAAAAGCAAAAGAAAAATGTTAGTTATAAGCTTACAGCGCCCGCTATGGGCCGATAAGTTAGATTAAGTAGATATGTTATTGAGAAGTTAGATTTAAGCATTTTTGTCTAGTATTAAGTTAATATTTTAAGTAAATAAAAAATGAATTAAAAAGTAAAAAAAGTAAAAGTAATCTATGCTAGTTTGCGACTCATTCGAACACCACAAACCTGTTAAACTAGAAACATGCGTGTACGATATTGGAATATTATACATATAAACGAACTAAACATATTATAAGCCTATAGAAAAGGAAACGGTTAAAATTCAAATAAGCAGTAAATGAGGCCAACATCGAACAATTACACAGAATGTCATAATCAAAAACGATAACTTTGAGGATTGGGACTCTGTCAACCTCGGCTTCGCTTTTAACTCTGACAACCACATCTAGCCAAACGACGAATCACTCATGAAAATCGCCCTTTTCTTTAAGATACGCACCATTTAGCACTAACTCGGACAACTAAGGAGATTATGTAACTATACCGCTGAAGCAAGTACAGTACCAAAAGCAGAAAAGAACTCCTTCATCATTCAATCAAGAACTTTACTTCAGCACAGAAAAACACATCAAAGCAAGACCATCATCCGATCATTAAGAGAGAAGACGGGCCCGATATTTTCACAAGAGCCCTTGATAGGAAATTAAATTAAAAACATACGAAAGGACAGCTCATAGACGAGCTGTTAATCGGGGGTTATATTCAAGGCGAACTTTAGCAAAACCTCTAATGTCTAAAATGAGCCCAAGAAATCGTAGATATTATTTTTTTCTTTGTATCTTTGAATTTGTCAGAATAAAATACAATACTCAGATGATTCAAAATATGGATCACATTTCCATTTTTAAAAAATGAAGTGAATAAGGAGGATAAATGAAAATAGACCCAACCCACGATATTTCAATCAACATTTTAAGCGTGACAATAATGGAAAAATAGAGGGACGAATGGACTGTTTCCAAGATCAAAATATATGGATAATACAAAGCACTATAACGTAATCCGAAGAATGCGACATAAAATACGAAATAATTAAATGATCATCAAAACCTTCTGACATTAATCCCATCAAATTGGGGCGAATAGTTAAAGTTTAACTAAAATGGAAAAAGTCGAAAAATCTACCCCAGCTGGGCTCAAGCTCTTTTACCTTTGAACTCATCCGTTTCATTTTTTTCTTTCTGGTCGTAGACCCAGAATCAGGCAACCATTGAGTGGGGAGCAAAATAAACTATAGGAAGTTTACTCGAATACACGATCGCGGAAGCCCAAGAAAGATTGTAGACTTGCTATGGACAGCATCAGACAGGACGGTCTAAAAGGATCAATGGTAAAAGAAGGACGATCCTTCGTCGAACGCTTTGCAAGCTCAAACATTCCACTGCAAAGATTGGACTTTCTCGATTTTCGGTCAAGAGAGCAAAGTTAATCGGACGGCTTAAAAGACACCCATCCAACAAAACCGAAGTCACAATCGATTGCAAATAAAAGAAGGTCACCTTTTTCAATGAGGCAGATGGCCATTTAAAAAAAAATTCTCACAACACACACAAACATTAACACCAAATCTGGTCATCCAATCGATAAACCTTAACGGCGAAGCATGAAAATTCGCAAGTGTGAACAAGGGCAATTCAAAACCAATAAGCTCGAACACACTTTCAAGGCAAAAGGCAGAAAGTAGTGAGAAATTGCAATCGCCATACTTATAAGAAGTACAAAGTGAGAATGTATGGGTTTGATTGCAAAATGGCATCGATTTTTTTCAAAAGCATCTTCAATTGGTGTCAAAAGTCCTCCAACGTTCGAGTAAAACCAACACTATTTTAACTTTTTGGAGATAATCGATATCTTACATCATCCTATCTTCTTCTTCTCTATAAAACGCATAAATACGAATGGGTATTATATGTTGTTCTCACATTTTTTTGAATATTGGCCCGAAACATAAGCTAAACATAGTTAACTATATCTAAAGGCAAGCAATCCGCCTCAATTTAAATACCCAACATATGCCTCAGCAGAACTTCCAGTGGATCAAGTATCTTTTTTATTGGTACTATAACGGAAGATATTTAGAAAAGCATAGACATATTAGTTCTTGACTTGTTGCATATCAATGTCATAGAAGTTGAAGCTCATAGGCAACCCTTCCATCTTAAAATGATAGGAACAACAAAGTTGCAAAACTCATTTTCTTAGATAACAAACAAACAATGAACCGAACTTCCAGAATATATGTTTCAACAAATACTTAATCTACAACAATTTAAGAGCATATTCAATTAACGTCTACAGGCATCATCTAAGGGCACTCCTTAAGTGTTATAGGTTCGCTTTACCTGAGAATAGTTCATATAAAATGATTTGATGAAAAATAAGATTAAGCTTAATGTTTATGATTTTATCGGAATGTCCCATATGCTTTCGACACTATCAAGTAGTGAACCTAAATCTTAAATTTGTTTCATAAAAATTTACGGTACTAAGGGTGCAGTAATACTATCATTAAATAAATTCATTGGAACTGATGGAATTCATGATGGAATGGAAATTTTACCTCTGTAAATCTGCTCCAAAAGAGATTTTCACCTTTTTCTAAACACCTGCTTATCTAATCCAGTCTTAAAAAAATCTGCGAAAATTTTTATAAAGATTAACATATATAAGTATCTAACATTAACCACATAAATAAAAACATTTTTTTACATAAAACATATAAAAAATTTGTTCATAAATCTATTTAAGCCAGGAGACTTCTCCATACACAATTAAAGAAGCCTTTCAACAGTCTCCTCGTTGAATATCCTATCTAATTCCAAGTGGAGACGACAGTATTCATCATCATCAATTACGTCCGATCACCCAACTACTTTACATTTATTCCCCTAATTGGGTTGAAAGGCAATTACCCACGATTCTCCCTTCTAGAGAATTCTACCTAAGCACATCCACCTAAACTCCATATACTCACAATCATCCATCCATCCATGCATTCAGTAGCCTGCAATTGAACTGCATTCATTTGCACGCGCGAATTAGTTCATCTCCAGGGGAAAATAAAACAAAACAAAGCCCAACCAGCGAAGACAACAACTTAAGAGGTTCATCAATATGCCTCAAGGATCCATTAGGCAATGAATCATGAAGAGTGGAGCATCCAACAACATTTGGGGCCCGCCCGCAACAATTCCGAAATTTGATTTTCGGATAAAAGTTCGGACTACTGATACTGGCTGGCGCTGATGGAGGTTCATTACAAATTCAGCCAACGTTGGTATATTACATACGAACCCATATAGATAGACATTGTTTGAGTACATATATTGGTTATGTTGGCTCCACCTACTACTCCTCTTGGGCGCTTCAAGTATATTATTCTTTTCCCATCGAGGAAACGCAAGCGCATACAGACTCGACCGAGGAGGATACATACTCGTACATACATACTCGCCGGAACAGATTCCTTGTAGATAATGGGCCAAAGCAGTACGGCATGAATTGTGACCATTTCCAGTCGAAAATCTATAGGATAAGGTATTTCGGGCTGTTGAGGTAGTATATCTGCTGCACAGTGGATAACCAAGATAGAAACTTCGCTGGTGCAGTAAAGGAATGCAATCTGGCTGGGCTGAAGTAACGCCCTCTTCACACAATGTAATCTCCCTTGATGCAGTCTCGCATTCGCATTGTGCACAGAGATATAGCTCTTCGGAAAGGCTCTTGTTAGAGTTGCTTCCTTCTTGTGCGCTGCATCAGCCAGCCACTCGCACATAAGTGCTGCATGAATAGGAATGGGCCGAATTCCAATCTTCGAGTTCGAGTTCAGCTGCAAAACCTCTGCAAAATAAAGGATAGATAGATGAATGGTTAGATAGATAGATGGGTGTCACTCACCACCGTCGCCACCACCAGTTAAAATCAAGGTTTATGAAGGGGAATGATGAGGTGTTTCCCATGGCCGTGCATTGCATTCTACTTTGTACAAGAATCCTTGTTGTGGTTTCTTCAACCGGAATGTTCTCTTTTTTGTTCGTTATATTGCGAAAGGCTTGGACATTCCAGGGTGAAAATATTTTCCATGGAATTTTGAAGTTCACAGGGTAAATATGTTGAAAGTTTTTTTTTTTTTTGCTTTTGTTTGGTTTTTTTGGGAACTCCAAGGAGAATATTTAAGCGTTATGAGAAACGTTTCTGGAATCAACTTTGCTTTGTTTTGAGTAGGTGGAATGTATTTTTGTTTTAATGAATTGTAAGTTTTATTTTTTAAATGTCTGAATGATTTCGCTTCTAAATGTTTAAAGTGATGTGTTATTGTGAATTTTATTTTTTATATATTAAAATTAAAAATCCAGCATTGATGAAGACGTATAACGTGCTGTTTGAATGCAGAAAATCGGTGCATTGAATATAGTTCAGCTCGAGCCGAAAAGTCCTCGGTAATAGATTAAAACTCTGAAGTAAAAGCTTCAAGGAGGTGGCTTGAAAGAAAGAACGACAGAGTACCACATTTAACATACCTCTCCAATAAGCCTTACTAACTGGCTCCTGTCATATACTTAAAGTTGATTAATGTGAGTTTCTTCTTGCTCCAGCCTTTAAGGCAAGGTTTTCCTCTTCCGATGTTTGGATGGGAACCGAAGACTCTGCTGATTAAAATTCTAGGTATCCCTTTAGTCTAGACATCCTAGACATCTTAAACGGTGAATGTGAAGTTTTTATGACCAGGTCTATGTCGCTGTACAGTTCGCAGAGTTCTTTGCTGAGTCTTTGTCTTAAAAGACCTTCAACAAAAATGGGCCCATTTATAAAATTTTGCAAAGAGTGTTTTGCTTAAAACGGCGAAGAATTTCGTCATCAATAGATGCAGTGGTATTAGATGACCAGGGTCTTATGAAGGGCCTCCTCTGTAGTTCGAGTGATTGCTTTATGACCAAATAAATAGTAATTGTCAAGAGTAATTCTATTTCTTTGCATTTCTTAACGAGATGTAGTTTTCAGAGTTAAGTTGATCAGAACTTAACTCTTACATAAGCTGCTTCTTTCTCTATAGGTTTACTCACTAACGCGGTGTGGAACTAATTAATTTACCAACAAGTCATTCAGTGCCAACCTTGTTCCACTCCTTCTATCTCAGCAACCGCAAATTATTTAGCAATAATACATATGCAAAGGCTGCAATAAGCTATGCGAATCGTTACCCTATCCCTTTTGTTCTGATAGTGCTCGCAGGCTCTTGGACGGATTTTCATTATTTAAATATGTATCGGAGTAATAGATAAATAGATTATAAACAATTTTTGTAATGTAGGTACTATTTTACCTCTATGGACATAAAAATCTTTTTTTTTCACAAGTATATTTATTTAAACTTTTTCTGAATTTTCTTAAACTATTGACAAAAATCGTTTTTTAATAAAGTGATCCCGGAGGAAACGAATACCAAAATGATGGTATGATTGAATGCCATGAAAAAGGCAATAAATAGAACATTATGCACTAAAGTGCAAAGGATGGCAGTAATAATACAAAAACGCAAATTGATTAGATTAGATTAGATCAGCCGCTGAAATTGCGGCAAGACATAGAGAAGCTGGGAACCTGTGGATTAAACCTTTTTACCACATCAAAAATCTGAAATCAGTGGCATATGAGGAAAAAATATCTGACTACATCATCTTTTATCACGATTTTGATATAAGACATTCAATCAGAACACCAAAGCAGAGACTAACGGTCATAAAACAATGTGGCACGCAGCTTGGAAACATCAATCTACACTGCTGTATCAAAAATTAAAATCGCACTAGGGTTTTGGGGTCTTCTCTGACTCATGAAAGCCATATCCTTAAGATTAGCAGACTCGTGTAATGTCTTCCAAGCAGAGATCCTAGCCTTACTCTACGCTGTCGAAAGGGATAGCGTATAGTGAACATATCACAAAGAGGATAGCGAAGCAGCCATTAAACTCAGACATCTAATCTAGTCTCGCGTGGAGGTTTAAATAATCTGGGTGCCAGCACGCTATTCGATACAGGAGTAAATCCTCCGCTGACTCTGAGAATACTATAACGAAATGCACACAAAAAGATTTCAGATTTCATACATGCAAGTACGTTCAACACACATAAGTTCTCTAAATAAAGCATCAATATAAATGGAAACAATAATAAGTCACAACCTGTAGTTCAACGAGTTTGAGCAGCAACTTCATTTGCATATGAAATTTAACAACCTTGAGGGGTAGATATCACACACCAGCTGTGTCACTGTCATACGATAATTAACAGCCGAAATAGAATCATTGGATCTATTGATCTGGCAGACACACTTATAGTCAAGTCTGCTTCTGCAAAGGATTGTTCTTAACCCCGCTTAAGTATCACTGTACCAATCTCGTAACATCACCATTTACTATTGCGGCAATAAATAAATTAATTTATAAATATAATTAAGTGCCATAAAATAAATTTAACAACTAATCCTAGAGTTTAGCCTTTAAATTGCACCCTCAAAAATTCTAAGGCGTTACTAAACTAGGTATTTAGTTGTACAACAAAAAAAAAAACCATTTGCGTAATTAAATAATTGCAGGTACCAGGTCTCCTACTTACAAATGCTCAGAACCTTTTCAAACCTTTAATAACTATTGATACTCAATCACTGCAGTTCAAATCACAGTCTTCATCAGCCAAGAGTCATATATAATTCACACTCGTACCTTTATTAATTTCTAAATATAAAATGTTTGATTCCAATCAAATCCTTTCGGCCTTACTAGATGAGAGGGAACGTCTGCACATGAAACAAAGTGCAATGCACGCTGCGGCTATTGACGAATGAATTTGACGATGACATTCTTGCGACCCACACCTTGACATTAGAATCCACCTTGGAAGACATTTTAAACAACAATATAAGTACTAAGCCTCAGCTGCTCAAATTATGACATCAGTCCACTTAAAATGCGGTCCATAATAGAAATGTAATGTGCAGATGTCGCTGAAAGGCAGCAGGTCGTTTGAGGGCAGCAATGTTATAAATTCGATGACTTGACCTGCCTGGAGAGAAATATTATTAATTAGTTTTAAGGGTATTATAAGTTTTACTTTAATTTTTTGATTTTTTTAACCATAAATAAAATAGTGTGCACTAAACATACCAAAATTGGTTAACGTTCTTATTTCCACATTGCCAGCTACTTTTTTGTATAATTAGCACGCGCTAAAGGGTGTTTAAGCACAGCGCGGGAATTGTGGAAATTGAGGAGAAAAACTGTAATGTGGAGGAAAAACAGAGTTTAGTAAAGCATTCCACATTCGTGTTGAACGGTTACGAAATGAATATCTATATTTCATAGAACGTCCGAGGCTTTAGAAATAGGCAGCTTGAGGCTTGAGCCAAACCCTGTCAAATGCCTTTGAAATATCAAGTGCAACGATCTTGTTTTCGCCACCTAGGTCAAATCACCAGTGGACCTGTTGCAACTTAAACCAAATTGTCGGTCATTGGGGAGTTTTCGTGATTCAAAATATTTCATAAGCTGACGGCTTATCAGCGTTTCCATGACCATAGAAAGAAGGAAGGTAAGTGCAATTGGTCGGTAGTTGGAGAGGAGCCATTACATATAACTGATATCCATAGCAATTTTAAAAATATCTTGGATCTATTTCTTACATCTAATCCATACAACTACAAGATCTCAAACTCTGCTCTATTAGGAAACTCAGATCACACTTTGGTAACTGTGATCTATACTCTATGCAGCTGCCGAAAAACTTACTGAAAGATTATTCTTCTTGTAATTGAAGGATTTGTTCCTAATTCTACAAAAATTCAGGACCCAACAAACCACGTTTTAATAAACAATGCAGGCAAGTTTTAGATACATTGTTGTAGTTTTCTGCAAGCAGTGAAACATGGCCAACTAAAACATAGAAGCCAAAATAATGCCTACAACGAAAGAGTGACTGACAACCTTTTGACACGTCCTGGAGGATCACGGACATTTTGGTCTATGGCCAAAGTATTCACTAAAAAGTTCAGCCGCTCTTCATTCCCTTCCTTAATCAGAACTGATGGATTGATAGCAACAACTCAATATAAAAATACCGACTTATTCGCTAGAATGTGTCCAGGATATGCAATATTAAACAAGCGGTGCCACCAACGCAACGATAGCCCACGTATCCTCGAGGACAGTTGAAGTGAAATTTCGACCTCGAAAAACAGGAAGACACGTGAACAATTTGTGATGTAAGAAACTCACTCGACCTAAGGGACTCCAAAATAAAAAAAAAACTTCCACATTCTATTTGAAGATCATATTTTATGTCATATGATTAACAGGTTTGCTCGAAAATTGCTCCAATCTAAGCGATTTAAAAAAAAAGGATGAGAATCCATGTCTGAAAACTATAGAGACAGACCCATTGCTTTAATACGCATTTTCTCAGGGCATTCCTTGATCGTTATTGGTTAACCTGTGAAATGTTTCAGAAAAATATTTTATTAAGATAATTAAGCCTGAGGTAAGAGCCTATAATAAGCAAAAGAGGGCACTGGAAATGAAAATGTCAAAGGAAAATCATATGATATGGTATTGTCCAACTACAGATTCATCAATAACTATTTCAATTTTGTTTTTGTTTGATAATCTAATTAAATACTACTAGTCCCCACAACAGTTAAAAATAAATGCTGGATAGAAAAAACGCACAAGCATTGGTTTTCCAGAAGCAGGAACTGTATTGTTCAACACGACTAATATTGAAACGGTTTCTTAATGGTGTTGGCTTAAACGTCTACACGATGATAGAGCGGACGCGTCATTAGATTATTAGCAACATTCCATAAGTTTCAATTGATTTTAAGAAATCGTGCAGTTCAACACGGTTTAAAAAACAATTAGAGTAGCAAAAGTTTTCAAAAAGTTACCTCTGGATTAATTCCAGAAACTCTTAACAAAGTAAAAAATAACCAAAAAAGGATGACTGTGTGGCAATACACAAACACTTATAAACCAAACAGTCTAACTCCTCTGATATAAGGATAAGCGATCATTTCACAGACGATTGTTTTCTCACAATAGATCTCATGCCTTCAGCTCAGCATATAAACCAAAACCCTTTGGCTCTGAAAAAATTATCCACTTCAATGTTATCGTGGAGGACATCTCACGCCTTCAGTCTAGCTCCTCTGAAATAAGGACAAGCGATTATTTTACAGATGATTGTTTTCTCACAACAGATCTCCTACCTTCAGGTCAGCGAAGAATTAAAGAATATCTTTTTTATACAGGGTGTCCACCGGAAAGGTATACTACTTTGTTTTGCCGCCATTTTGGCAAACACTAGTCTTGATAGTTCATATTTGGCAGTCGTGAAGAAAAGACACGTTGCAAATTTGTTATGGAGAAATATTCGATAAACTAACGTGTTTTAATCGTTAAAACATTTTATCCAAATCAATCATCCATTACTGTTACGATGAGCAAGTTACGTGAAATTTTTGGGAGAAACAACGTGCCAACAAAACGCAGTATTCATCGTGTAGTGAATGATTTCGAAGAAAGAGGGTCTGTAGGTGATAGGCCCAAGCATGGACCGCAACGTACTGCAAGATCGGCTGAAATCATTACTGCTGCTCAAGGAATGGAACAATCCATCAACCTCAATTCGACTCCGTGCAAAGGAGCTTGGTCTTCAAAGAACAATTCTGGCCACAATTTTTGCAAAAGTATTTGCATTTGTTTCCATTTAAGATTCAGTTGACACAAGAGGTTCTTCCATAAGACAATTTACGCCGCCTTACATATGCCAATAGTATGTTACAGCTAGCCCATGACAACCCCGATTTTCATGAAAAAACCATAATGAGTGACGAGGCATATTTTCATTTGAATGGATATGTGAATAAACAGAATAGTCGGTTCTGGGTATTGGAAAACCCTCAATTGATTCATTATATCACCTTTGCATCCATTAAAAGTTACAGTCTCGTGTGCTATTTGGTCAGGAGGAATCGTTGGACCTCACTTCTTTGAAAATGAAAACGGGGTAACGGTAACAGTGAATGTGAAGCGATATCGTGATAAGATTGAAAACTTTTTAACGCCACAACAGCATGCATTGGCCTTGATTAAAATGTAATATCAACAAGACGGTGCCACATCGCATACAGCCAGGATTACAATGGAATTACTGCGAGACACCTCTTTCCACAACAAGTTAATTCAAGAAATAATGATGTTGATTGGCCACCACGGTCGCGCGATTTGACTGCTCCGGACTTTTTTTGTGGGAATATCTGAAAAGCAAAGTTTATGCAAACAAACCAGAAATGCTTGAGCAACTCAGACAAAATATTCGTGATGAAATTAATGAAATACCGCGTGCAATGTGTGAGAATGCAATGAAAAATGTGCTCAAAAGGGCTCGCATTTGTGAGACTAACAGAGGCGTAAATTTACCTGATATTGTATTCCATACATAATTGCCAACAATAAATAAAACATTTATCAATATAAGATCCATTCTCTTTCATATAATCAAAAATTGTAGTATACCTTCCCGGCGGACACCCTGTATATATCGAATCAGAATCGAAATCTGTCATGACTTTTTGTCCAACTGTCCACCTATTGTATTACAGCAAAGAAGTGTAAAAATTCGCCCACATGAGTCGATCCATTATTTTACAGTCAAAATGTTTTTCAGGATAAGACTCACCTTTGGCTTTTGCCAAATGCAATGCACCGCCGCCATAATTGTGCCGTATCATCTTATTTGAAAAATTAAGAAAATCGAAATTTTAAAATTGATAACGCTCAGTATTGATAAAGGAAGTTCAAACATGTTTTGGAAACTAAATTTACATTACATGTCTCGTTGTATTTTACATCAATAAACTATTGTCGGTGAAGTAACTTGAAGTCATTGATCTATTATTCTATTCGGTCAAGACTTTTTGCAGCTTTTCAAGCAAAAGGTTGAAAAGGTTGGTTGAACAGTGAATCCTGATTAGGGATCCAGTTTATGGGTTGAGAGATGTTGATATGTGTTCATATCCGAGTTTGCAAACAGGTCGAGTCTTTTTGCATGCTTGCCAATTAGACACCCTTCACGATAATCTGTATTGTTGAGCTTTAACAACACTATTTTGCCTTAATGCATTCGTTTGTTTAACTGATTTCTTACCCACTTTCGACCATTCAGTCCATACACACTGACATCTGCTATCGCTTGATCCTTAACTCGCTCTTTCTTGTTGTCTTGAATCTGAAGGCTGGGATTCGATATCTCAATTGTTAAATAGATTTACTGCAAAATGGGCCTTCCATGTTCAAACGTGACATTCGCATTTAATAACCTGATGTCTACGAAGTCGATGAACATATGTTTTCAATGATTTGTTTAAGTGTACAAATTTTCCGCATATAAAGCCATGCTGATACTTGTTGCCGAAAGGCTTCAGAAAATCACATATTCGTATTTCAGGTTGGATTTTACAGGCGATACAAGCATGGTACATATAATTTGGCCTGAATATAAAATAAAATTAATGTCTAAGCTCAAAGCTCTTCCAGACACTGTAAATTTAGCAACAGGTACTATAACAGCAGAAGACCTTAGCGATATCATACAATTAAAAAATTTCTTTGATTCTACATGTCCTAGCCATCATGAACGTCCAATGCGGAGTTGCTTGACGAGGGGCATGTCGAGGTATAGCTTGTATAGTTCTTGGTTTAATCTTTGTCTCCATAGCCCGCCAACGCAAATGGTGCCGAAGATTTTTCGAAGAAATTTCCTCTCAAATCGTCCACTTTTGACACAATCCATGCTTCAGCTCCGTAGGGCAGGACTGTGATAATCATTGTCTTACATAGGATTTCCTTAGTAGTTCAAGTGAGGGCTTCACTACTGAATTGCATTCATAGCCTGAAGAAATAGCGGTAGGCGAGACTAATTTTACGTTTAATTTCAGACGAGATGTTGTCGTCAGAGTTAATAGCTGAGCCGAGGTAGATAAAGTCCCGTACTATCTCAAAGTTATATCTGTCATTGGTGACGTTCTATCCAATTAGTCAATTTTCTGTGTCAGTAATATGTCAATATCGTCGGCGTATTCTAGTAGTTGCACCGGTTTTTGGAAGATTGTGCCTTTGGAGTTGGCTCTGTAGTTTTGCACAATCCTCTAAAGAATCAAATTGCTGAAGTCAGATGACAGTGCATAGCCTTGCATAAAACCCTTTTTTGATATGAAATGTATGAGTGAGGTTGTTCACGACACTGATGGACCAGCCAAAATTCTTCATCTACAATTCTACACAGAAGTCATCCTACAAAACTAGGCATGGCTCTGTAAAGTTCGTCTCTATAAATAAATAAATAAAGAAAATCGATGAATAGGTGGTGGGTGTCGATTTGGACTTCTTGGGTTTTTTTTCAGGATCTTTCGAAGTGTGAAAATTTGATCAGTTGTGGACTTTCCTGTTCTAAAACCGCACTTATTAGGGCAGATCAAGTTGTTCTTAAACGGTTTCAGGCGTTCACATGTTACGGTAGATAATGCTTATACTTGTGATATTTCCAGAAGCCACAAGACACTCAGATGGAGAATGTAGCCACAGAATCCAACTAACATCGACACGAACAATACAACATTAAAACTGTTTTTATTACAGAACAAGCATATACAAATAAAAATACAAACTTTTGGTGCAACAGGCTCGTTAGTACCGAGGGCTTAGATTATTCTCACAACCATTCATATGTGCGTGTGTACTTCTTTTGCACTATGCCGTGACATCCTGTGGTACGCAGAATCTGAGCGGGTAATTTGGGATGAGCTTTTCTTGAACAATAATACTGCTCCAATGATTTTTCAGATTATTGCGTGCCAGTACATCACATAACCATCACACCACGTTTTAAGTAGTTAAGTAGTATAATTTATTTTTAATCTATATTAAGGTTTTTATATAAAACAAACAAAAATGTCTCTACTCAAAGTTTTTTTGTAATTTTTCTTTGAAAATTAAAATAACATATATATACATAGAAATAAAAGCAATATAAATTCAAGCTGAAAAGCAAAATAAAACTGTTATATATAAACTTAGAGCGCCCACTAAGGGCCGATAAGTTATATTCAGTAAACATGTTATTGATAAGTTAGATTTAAGCATTTTGTCTAGTGTTAAGTTAATTTTTTAAGTAAATAAAAAATGAATTTGAAAAAGATAAAAACCATCGCTCCACAGAACAAACACATAATGAAACGAATTTCTAGCGGACATTCTACAACAATGCAGAAGCAGCGTCAATAAACTTCTGCAAGCAAGACGGGCTCAGCGGAGCGATGGTTATTTCGATGAACTGCCGCGCAGAAGGTCTGGGTTCGATTGCCAGCCGTAGCAACACCTGAATGATTTTTCACTGGCGCTCCTTCGTGATGATCTGACAAATCATCGGAGTATTATCAATTGTCAAGAAAAGCTTAAGACAGGAGATCCCGCCATCGTGCCAGAAGTATACAAGCACACATGATGGTTTTGAGAAAGCTCTGTCGTGAATACTAACGAGCCTGTTGCGCCAAATTTTTTTTGTAAGCATCAGTGAGTGATACAGGCTTAGCTCAACAATATAGTAATTAATTCAATGACAATGAAAATATTTCGGAATTAATTGGGTTACGATTAGTCCTGCAAGAAGCAAGAACTCCAAGTCCATATGCGTGAAATATAATAGTTTATTGAAATTAGATATGAACAATGATCTCAAATTATTTTTAGCCGAAATTTCTGTTAGTCTGTATCTGTTTTTAATTATTCAAAAACAGATACAGACTAACGGAAAATAATTATTTTGTGCGACATAGTCTACTTTACAAAAAATTTCGTGAGAAATTTGAATTCCCATGAATAGTTTAATCAAAAGAATCACCAAAGGTAAGCAGAATCTAGGTGCCTATTAATCGGATTTGTATTCCATTCATAATCGTTGGTCTAAGTTCACATCAGGTTATTAATAAATTCAGCTTCGCAAGAAATTTTGTTATTTTCATACGATTTAAATTAAGCGTTCATTGTGAAATAGTATTTAATAATAAAACAATTTTGTAAATTTGATAATTTTATGCTAACTAAAATTAATTATTAATTTAATTTTTTTTTCATATCTATGAACAAAATGTTTAAAACATTTTTATTAATGTTCACAGTTCGTATTTTATGGCTTTATGCATTGATTTGAGATTTAATCATCACGAGTACCCCAAACTGGGTTAAAAATAGTTAAAAACATATGGGAAGACTACAATCTGCTATGCAAATCGCTTAATACCCTATCCCATTCTATCCTCGAAATAAGCGGGCGTGGCTTTATATGAATACTGAAGAAAATAGCATCGTCTAAAGGAACAATAAACAATCAAATATAAACGTGTGTTTTCTTAAATTTAAAATATGTTACAACATTCTTCTGTTCTGCAGAAATTGGATTCTTTCATTATATAATTCTGGTACGAACCTTTTCAGCAAATCAAATGATAAATTGATATACGATGGTATTGTATGGATCCGACTACATGTTATTGAAGTTTATTACACAAATGGTGAAAACCACCATAACCTGACCTTTTTATGTTTATTAAATGAACACCAAATCTTCTTTATTTTTAACTTTAGATTATTCTATAAATGTTGAAAAGACTTACTTGCAAAAGGCATTTTCATAACTCATCGCTCAAGAATTGCCGCTCAATAAATGGCCACATGCAGCTTAAGTTTGCCGCGCGGCCTTAGTCTAACACAACATTTCATAATCCTACCTTAAGGCTATCGGACGGAATAATACACCGCCCCATTAACTATGTCACAATATATGGCATAAACATTTTTTTACAGGAAAAATTTAGCACGGGCTTAAATGATTTAAAGACGAAATATGCATACCACCATTTAGAAGTATTTTCATCGAAAGATTTCACATTTCCTTATATTTTTATTGAAACCGGTTTTTTTATTGCACTCCAAAAAAGTGGCAACAACCTCATATAGACGAAAATATATGGAGATTGTCTTAATATCTTGTTCAGACACTTTTTCAAAATTCCTTACGGTTTAAAAAAAAAATATGATGCAACAGTTCATATAGTTTCAATAGACCGTTCATAAAATCGATAAAAAAAATAAGTCGATTTTGTCGAAAGAATTTTTATAATATTCAAGAGATAAAGGCGAGCGTTCATAAAGTCGATTAAAAATGGATGGATTTTATCGACTGATTTTTAATAATTATCGTTAACCGTTCACAGAATCCAACAAAATACAGTTACATTTTATAGACATATAATTTTCTTTTAATTTTCAAAAGATAATCTCGTCCGTTCATAAAATAGAATCAAATAATGCGACTTTATATACAGAATTTGTATACTTTTCAATAAACCGTTCATAAAATCAATTCAAAAAAATTTCGATTTTTTCGCCAGAGTTCTTATACTTTTCAAAAAACGGTTCATACAATTTGAATATTTTCAATAGACCGTTCATAAAACCGATTAAAATTAACTCGATTTTATCGACACAGTTTTTATACCGTTCATATAGTTGTTTAAAAATAATTCGATTTTATCGACAGAATTTTTATACTTTTCAAGAGCAAAAAGCAACGTTACATAAAATCGATTGAAATATAATTCGATTTCATCGAAAGAAGGTTTTTTTAATTTTCAAAAAGATACAAAGATACAAAAACGACTTAAAATTATTCGATATCCGACAGAATTTTTATAATTTTAAAGAGATGAGTTCAAAATAATATCCACCAAGCCACAGACGAAGACGAGAAGCTGCCATTGAGCTCTATAGGCAGAGAAGAAGAAAAAAAGGAAGAAAAACGTGCCACTCCAGGAACGATGTTCGCAAGATTAACCAAAGTGTAAAACGTCAAAGCCATGCATACAAGGCTCAAACAGAATCCTGTCGATATGAAAAAATAAATATGGTTGAGACATAGTCGATGCTGAGGATATGGACTGCTAAACGACGATGACGAACAACTTTCCGCTGCCAGGCAGAACGAACCATTCAATATTGGCAACGACAGCGAAAACTGCCAACCACCCGATCTTAGTGAAGTGAGGGTAGCAATATTCGAAACACAAGTTTAATTAGGCTGCCGAAAATGACTGCCTACCCGCTGAGCTTTATACAGCCGGCGGAGATGACTTGGTAAGTAACATCCACCAACTTATAATGAGCCAAATCTGGTCGGAAGAAAGTATGAATGAAGAATGGAACCTCAGCATCGTTAGCCCGATCCACATAAAAGGAGACCCTCTAAACTGCGCCAGCTACAGAGGCATAAGTCTCCTCAACATCGTCTATAAGATCCTATCTGCCGTAATATGTGAACGCCTGATACCGTTTACCAACAACCTGATCGGCCCTTATCAGTGTGGTTTTAGGACAGGAAAGTCCACAACCTATCAAATTTTTACACTTCGGGAGATTCTGGAAAAAAACCCAAGAAGTCCAAATCGATACTCACCACCTATTCATCGATTTCAAAGCCGCATACGACAGTATTTACAGAGACGAACTATACAGAGCCATGTCTTGTTTTGGTATACCGCCCAAACTGGTCCGTTTGTGTAGGATAACGATGGAGAATTCTCGCTGCTCCATCAGCGTCGGAAAAGACCTCACCGACACATTCGATACCAAAAAAAAGGCGATGCGCTGTCATGCGACTTCTTCAATCTGATTCTTGAGAGGATTGTGCAAAACTTACGAGCCAACACCAGGGGTACAATTTTTCAAAAATCGGTATAACTACTAGCATACGCCGACGATATTGACATCATTGACATCGGACATCGGACCCAACGTGATGTTATAGCCACGTTTGCTAGTATAGAGAAGGAAGCATCAAAAATTGGTTTAACAGTAAATGAGGGCAAGACGAAGTGTATACTGTCAACACGAAAGGATACACAACATCGATGAATGGGACAGAACGTCGCCATTGACAGATATAACTTTGAAGTAGTACGGGACTTTGTTTTTCTCGGCTCCGACATTAACTCTGGCAACAACATCTTGTCAAAAATTAAACGAAGAATTACTCTTACCAACCGCTTTTTCTTCAGACTAAGAAGGAAATTCAGTAGTAATGCCCTCAATCGAACTTCTAATGAGATCCTATTAAAGACTCTGATCATACGTCTCAAAAGCGGATGAAGAAATCTTTGGTCGATTTGAGAGGAAAATTCTCCGGAAAATCTTCGGTCCCGTTTGCGTTGTCGGGCTATCGAGACGAAGATTCAACCAAGAACTATATGAGCTGTACAGCGACATGCCCCTGATCAAAAAACTCCGCATTGGACGTTTAAGATGGCTAGGACTTGTAGAACGAATGGACACCAATACTCCGGCTCGCAGAGTCTTCGACCTCGCCTTAAGTGGCAAGCACAAGTATAAACCGACCTCAACCAACTTAGTGTGCGCAACTGGAGGCAGTTCGCTAAGGACTGGGATAATTGGAGAGGCATTTTGGTAGGGGCCAGGTTCATTCCGGACTGTAGCATCACTTATGTAACTAAGTAAGTATATAGATATGGCTTTCTTTTTTATCCATCCATTAAACATAAACTTGATATTTGCTATTTTCAATATTAAGATTGACGATTAGAAAATAAAAAATTAGTTTCTTAAAAGACCAAATAAAACAACTCACCAATAAACAGCTATAGTATCTTGTAGTTTATATAAGGATATGCTTTGCGTCATAGATCAATGTTCACCGTATTAAAAATTTAATCTACCCGTTAGATACCTTTCAAACATCCATTGCGACAGAAACATTTTTTTAGAAAGTTAACATCGGTATTGTTTATCTTTTCTAATGGCCTTCAATTTGCCAGCTCTGAATCATTTCAAAGCAATCATTAAGATTTTATCTGCTTAAGCATAAGAATACAGTCAACGGGAAACTATTAAGTGAATCTAAATTGCCTATGATTACTCGAACCTATCAACGAAATCAATCTGATTGGGCTTTAAAATACCATAATTGAATTAATGTTTCCTGTGCAAGAAATCACCGTTTACTGTTGCAGTATGCTCGCATTTTAATTTGTTTATTGATAAAAATCAATCCGTATGGTAATGGAGTAAACCCGTTGGTGGTATGGTGTGGTCAAAAGAAACGGCATGTGCTGGTAGTGAATTAAAGAACAAAACGAAAACGTAATTGAATTTGTAGAGGTATTAGTTTAATGACGGTATTGCATTTTTTTGAAAACAAAAAAAAATTGATTGTCCAAGGTTCCACCTACATTAAAATGAGCTATTCTGACATGTGAGCGTAGTACAAAGATTTATCGTATCAATACAAATATTGTAAGATATGAGGTATATTGAGTCCCTTAAACAAAAATCAGGAATACACATATAACCAACATTTATTGTCTTAGAATAGTTTGCTAAAAAGGAACGCTCATTCGAAAAATGTCTCTATATATTACTACAGGAGCCTTCTACATCAAATTTGAAGTCAATTGTCGTTTTGACTATAGCGGAGAGAGCACATACTGACAATACTATTCGATCCTAGGCACAATGGTTCGAGTTGTTTAGTTAAAGCGCAATGGAATTCATGATGGATTGGTGCTTAAAACAGTCAGGCTTTTCCTTACAGTCAAGAACTTGAAGACTCGGATTCGAAAATTCTTTGGCTGTACTTACTGTACCAATGTAATCGACGAATTTTTACCTTCTGTTGTTTATCCACATCTTGGTACAGCTCATAAGGCTCGTAGTAGAATCATCTCCATTAGCCTTCCTCACATGCAGTTACAACGATTCGAAAAAAAAAGTTTCGCTATAATGTGTCTAATATTTGGTCTGCTTTCCTGTTTATTGTCCAGCGTTCGAAGCCTTAAAGTAGGACTGGTTTGATTAGGTTTACGCAGATCGATAATGGAAGGCAATCCGATTATATGAAAATATATGCTGATGCCAATCAATTTCTACTCTCAGCTTCCATGTGTAAGTAGATAGGGTTTGAAAAATCTTGGTGGCAGCAGAACAGGGTGCAGGAAAGACAAGCAGGCATATCTTTAGTTCCCAGACGGCAGCTGAATACTTACAAAGATAGAGTTGATTGGGGTACAGTTCCAGTTGGAATATGGACAAAGTGCATACCTAACATGAACTGCTCTGAGGTATTCGGACAATTTCAAGTGTTAGTCAAGCCCATTGAATAGGGACGGTGGAGAATGAGCCGAAGTCAAACGGCAGCTCTCAATCCCGTTGTGGTAACTCATTTCCACGTGTCAAGGATGGATCTTATAAATTGGAACTGGCTCTCCAGCTTAAATCTGTCAAAATATGGTTGGAAAATATAAGACATTTAATAGAGCTGTCTCCGAAGGATGCAGACTGGTTCCGGGAAGGCGAGTTGTATCACTTGTAATTCACTTTAAGTCGGTAAGCGTTCAGTTGGCTTCGATTAGCATCATAACAAAGTTCTGCTATACCATGACATGCCCTTACCGATGAGATTAAAAGCCGACTATCAAGGAGAAATTCTACGACCTATTAGGCGGATTTTTGGTTTAAGGTCGATCTGCCGGGGTAGAAGTGACACCGGTACGTGCTGGTAAGTGTGCAGAAAAACTTCTGACCTAGTGCGCTGGATAAAATCTTATATGAAACCGTTAGCAGGGATATACATGTATGGTTAGAGCATGGGATCACCTTTCTTTTAGACGGTATTTATGAATCTGATATTCCAGTCATAGGGCATTCTTTTCTCCATCTAGACTTAGACCTAGATTGGTCAATTGGTCTATTCTATGGCATCAAATCCGTATTAGAAGGGTTCTGCTGATAAATTATATAACAGGCTGCCTTGTCGTTCTTCAGATTTGTTTAGGGATACACTAACTTCTTCAATAATGGGAATTAATCTCTTCATTGACTGGAAGTGGGTTGGCTTCTTTGACTATGACTTCTTTGACATTATTTAGCAGCTGCTGAAAAAAGGTGCCTGAATGATGCTGATACTAGGTTGCCCTTGCTCATATCGGGCTTTATTCCACCAGAGGCATTCATTTACATCGATTCGTTAGGGTTAGTACAAGACAGGAACGGTATCCCGGTTTTTTACCACCGCTATCGTGACGCGCGGGACAAACGGCTAATCCGCGACGGGTACGTCGACAATGCTCCGGAGCTCCTCCGCTTTAGCACGGCGGTATCGGATCGCGATAGGATCGATGCTGCAAAACAGCGCACTGAATTCTGGTGGCTATATGAGGAAGGTGATTCTGCACTTCCTCAGGACTTTGCGGACTTTTAGTCCAACTCCATAAATAAGATTTTAAATTAGGAACAAGGTCTGGGGTGGGGCTTGTGCACCATATTGGCGTACAATATGGTTGAACGCAGGCTGCCGTGGGACCGAAAGACGCAATCAGGATGGCGACCCCTCGGGGCATGCGCAACGAGGGCTCGCCACCCCGATTATAATTAAGTTAGGTTTAAGTAGTTAAGTAGTCATAAATAAGGCTTAAGTAGTCTTAAGTTAGGCTTAAGTAGTTTAAGTAGTCTTAAGTTATATATAATCTAGATTAAGCTTTTATAT
Source organism: Rhingia rostrata (assembly GCA_949824845.1). NCBI lineage: Eukaryota > Metazoa > Arthropoda > Insecta > Diptera > Syrphidae > Rhingia > Rhingia rostrata. The sequence continues at coordinate 58,902,781 of OX463755.1, forward strand.
AAAACAAAAAAAAAGTCACTAAACAAAGTTTTAAATTTTTTCTTTGTAAATTAAAATTAAATATAAAACCAAAAAACCGACAAATATAAGCCTAAAGGCAAAATAAAACAGCTAAATATAAGCTTACAGCGCCCACTAAGGGCCGATAAGTTAGATTAAGTAAACCAGTTATTGATAAGTTAGATTTAAGCATTTTTGTCTAGTAGTAAGTTAATATTTTAAGTAAATAAAAAATAAGTTTAAAAGTTAAAAAAAAAAAAAAAAGGTTGCCCTTGCTTATTCGAAGAACCTGTGTTCCAACTTTCAATTCAGTTGCTACTTGTCCGGCATTCTTTCAGTATTGACGGATTTTATTCATGTCACGTGACTTTCGATTGTCATTATCTGGAAGCCTGTTTGCGTTGTAGCGCCTTGTGTGAACTTCTTTTTATCAACTCTTTTTGGGGATGATTGGTAGCATATGGTGAATTCTCTCACTCTGTTGTTCCTTGTAGACTTTTCTTAACTCCAGCTCAATTCGCCGACCAACTTGAAGTTTCTGTAACATTCAACTCTTAGTTGGCTGCTACGGGAAAATGGGCAAAATCGATGTGTGCTCATCTGAACGTATGTTCATGCAGGATTGGAGCATTCTATGATTACATGGTTGATTTGGTTCGAAGTTCGACTGTTCTGGAGATCACCAAATCCCTTTGTAAATTTTAAGTGTGAATTCTAGGAATGCATTTCAGAAAGATCGCATTGCAGTGTGAGACTTTTGCAAGAAGTTAAGCCCCCTAACCACTAAGTTAATCATCCGTCTATTACCCCACCAAAATATTTCAAAGTTTCACGACAATTACCCTCCAGAAATAACTATTTAATTTATTAAGACAAAAATGAACAAATAATTATACCTACTAAATACATACATCACGATACGTACATATAGAGGAAATTAAAACTGAAAAAGGTTCCCACAGCCACTGCGCCTCACATAAACTTTCTGAGAAGCCCACGGATTTCCTGATTTCATTTTTATGTACCAAATAGAAGCAGACAAAGCCGCGCAAAAGAAGGGCATCAGATATACATGTCGAAAGCCTTTATCGTTTGTGCATATATCGTATATCTCTTTACGCATATATGTATGCATTTAAGCAACCTGCAGGTTCAGACATTTTGATGGCTCATCCAATCACAGTCCTGCGTGGAGGAAGACCTCAGCTTAAAACCACAGAATAATGTTTATAAGGAATTTTGATTGAGCTCAGAACAAAACAAGTCAATCTGCTGCGCCAGCGCGCCCCTCTATCCTTGTTATACCTTGTTTTCGCACTTTGAGGCTTAGCAGGGTTTCATTATTATGTGTGTTTTGTTTTTATTCCTCCAATCACTAAAGTGAAATTCCTTTCACCGGCATCAATGCTCATGTTCATCAATCAAGAGATCGTGTACCTACCGAAAACCCGACTGCAAGAGCGAAGTTATATGCAAAACGTGAGAAATGGTAGGCCATCGCACCTTGAGGAGGTCGGCATCGCACATCGTGGGGAAGTGTATGACGAGATGATCAATGTCGGTGGTCGATGATCATTCGCCGGGATGTTTTTTTATTAAAAGAATCGGAACTTGTCTTGTGGTTAAGCGTGTTTACATGAGAAACTTTTATAGCAGTGAGGACTACAATAGCGTGTATTTTTTTTCATGTAATCTCTTGGCGCTTTGTAGAATCTCTAGATGGGAAATTTAAACGTCCTAATAATTTTATTTTATATATTCCTATGAGCCATAGTGTTAAAGCTCACCCATCACATGGTGACCGTCGATTGCATTGAAAATTGTCAGTAGATAGGTAAGCAAGAGTTTTGTAAGGTCTTGGTGGAATCTGGAAAAGAAGAAGTCTCGTTCAATAGCATACGACAACTGCAGCTCTATGGATCACCGACAGGACTCTGGATCATACCAAAATTGAAACAGGTATGTACCCTAATATTGGAGGGCACGCAGCGCAGTGCAGCATTTAAATTGAAAACAACTCATCTGTACTTTGAATTTTGACTACATACATCATACATCTTGAACAATACATATCACACATAACACATCTTACATAATACGTCATACATAATACATCATATATAATACATAATACTTCATACATCATACCTAATACTACTTGCTTACTTACTTACTTAAGTGGCGCTACAGTCCGGAATGAACCTGGGCCTCAACCAACATGCCTCTCCAATTAGCCCGGTCCTTAGCTAACTGCCTCCAGTTGCGCACTCCAAGTTGGTTGAGGTCGGTTTCAATGCGCAGTTTTTTGACCAGGGGTAAGTCGCTGTACAGCTCGTATAGTTCTTGGTTGAATCATCGTCTCCATAGCCCGTCAACGCAAACGGGACCGAAGATTTTTCAAAGAATTTTCATATCAAATCGACAAAGGATTTCTTCATCTGCTTTTGAGATGGTCCATGTCTTAGCGCCGTAGAGCAGGACTGTGGTGATCAGGTTCGTATATTGGATCTCCTTAGTAGTTCGAGTGAGTGCTTTACAACTGAATTGCATTCTTAGCCCGAAGAAACAGCGGTTGGCAAGAGTAATTATTCGTTTGATTCTGACGAGATGTTGTAGTCAGAGTTAATAGCGGAGCCGAGATAGACACAGCCCCGTACTACCTCAAAGCTATAGCTATCAATGGTGACGTTCTGTCCACTTCGTCGATTTCATTTACTGAGTTTAGCAGTATTTTTGCCGCTTCCTTCTCTATAATAGCAAGCAAATGGCAAATGGCTATGACATCACTTTTGGGCCGACCAATGATGTCAATATTGTCGTGCTCTTTTTACGTCTTTCTGAAAAGCCGGTGTTCTTCCATTCTTCTCTGCCTATAGAGCTCAACGGCAGCTCTCGTCTTCACCTGCAGCTTAGCAATGTAGGCCTCGTTCTTGGCTGCGAGCATCTGCCGGCATTCCCATCAAACCAGGGGTTTCCTTCTGGTGGGCGCGATAAACCTATCAAATCAGTTGCGACGGATCTAATGGCTTATTGGCATCGTTGCCATGGTTCTTCTCGACATTCGATGTTGGTGTTATGTTGTTAATCGAGTAGCTTAGGGATACGCGTTGCGCGGAGGTCTTTGCGGTCTCTTGCGATTGCAGTCTTTCGACATTAAATTTTTTCACAGTATTTCTGGATTTTTGTGGCGTGGTGGATATCCGCATTTTAATCTTCGCTGCAATAAGGTAGTGGTCGGTGTCTCTTGTCTATCGCAATGTGATCGATTTGGTTGACCGTTCGTTGATCTGGAGACCGCCAGGTCTCCTTATGGATATTGAGGTGAGGAAACCGTGTGCTGGCTATAGTGGCATTTCGTTCCGTACCGAAGTGAATTATCCTCAGTCCGTTACCAGACGTGTTGTCCTGTAGGCTATGTTTTCCGACAACGCTGCTAAAGATGTCTTCTCTTCCTACCTTTGCGTTAAAATCTCCCAGCATGATTTTAACATAGTAATTCGGTACTCGCTCATAGGTTTTGTCAAGGAGCTCATAGAAGTAATCCTTAGCTATATCATCTTTTTCCTCCGTGAGCTCATATAAGGCTAATGTTGGCGAATTTGGCCTTGATGCGGATAGTTACTATGCGTTCGCTAATGTCTTGGAAAAATAAGAGTTGTTGCCCAAGCCTGGCACTTATAACAAAGCCGCATCCGAATAGTCGCTGTTTTTGCTCACTATAACACGGTCCGTAGTAGATGTCAACGTTTTTCATCCTCTTTTTTCCCGGCCCATCCCATCGTATTTCCTGGATGGCAGTAATATCTGCTTTGTTGCAGTTTAGGGCTTCCGCTTGTTGTTTGTTTGCACCTCTCCTGTTTAATTTCCTCACATTCCAGGTGCAATTACGAACGTCGTTGCCCTTTTATCGTTAGCCGAGTTGTCAACAATAAAATCAGTCCTTTCCGATCATCATACGTCATACATTAGACTTCATAGATAATACATAATACATAATATATCATACATAATACATAATACCATACATAGTACATAAGGCGAAAACTGTCGTGGTCGAATATCAATGAGACTGCGCAAACGGACGCCATGGCGTTGCTGCGGTCCATCATCTCCTATGAGTTGCTCCTCTACGGTAATACTCTATGAATGTATGATAATATTTAAAAGTTTTACGTCCATATATCACACTAAAAATATTCTGAGTGTGGAAAGATTCTTTGTTCAAAAGCTACACATTATAGTTTAATACTCTTGGATGGTTTTCAGAGATGAACTGGAACATCTGTAATTAACTGTTCATACAGGATCGCAAGCCCAGCTTCTCCATCCACCTATATATTTTTAGAACAAAGAATAGGACTTCATGTTTAATACCGACTGGTAGCGGCAAATCTGATTTATTTCAATAACTCTGGATGTTTTTAGACTTTCGCAAGATGTGAGTATAATAATATAATAGTTTATTTTTTTATTATCACCATCAAACTTAATAAAAGTTTGTGTTATACAACCAACATTGCATTACAAAATGGGCCTTACAAACTACTGTTTATGGATCCTACTGTATTAAATAAATGGTTTAAATTATTCCAATCACTTTAATTTTACTAATAGAGATGTTAAATTTGTAAAAATATATATCTAAATATTAAAATTTGTATTACTTATTCTACCTATCTATACTTTCTCTGAAGTTTTGACAAAGTGTAAAGAATACATTTTTTCGATGTAATTTGATTGCACTCAGTAATTGGAATAATTAAATAAGATACGAGTCATTATTATTTCAGGAAAAAAAAGTTTACCCACTTTACGCAAAACAAAGTAATTCAATGAATGACAACACTTGACATTCGTTCGGTTGGCTTAATCAAAACAATTGTCATATTGTTTGATGTTTATTAAATTCAGAAAACAACAGCTCAAATTTATACGAACATACAATAGTATTGGGGATGATTCAAAACTCAAGCGGAACATCATAGGAAAAAATATTTGCATGACACTGCATAAAAGGAGAAAAATCCTTAAGCACTTTTTGAACCCTTACTGTTTGAAACTGATTAGCTTTTAAAAAAAATCAAAGAAACGAGTTCAAGAGTCAATGCCGCAAAACCTGGCTAATATTAATGTTTGTCTTGGGGATTGTATTAATTACCCTGAACAATGCAATTAAGATGTAGATACATGCATGCGAAATGACTTTATTTTTCAAATTGGGTCTTTTTGGTTGCACTTTACAAATTTTAGCTTGTGGCATATTTTCAGACTGATTTGCTTTTGCGAAATGGTGCAATGACATTTTTTCAAAGAAGATCTGCATCAGTAGAAGACAGTAGAAGCAGCTAAAGCTGTATTTATACTAACTATTGGAAATTCAAATTTTTAGCGATTTCATTGAACATAATATGTGGGTATGTTTATGTTTCCTCCAATATTTACCATGTCCATGTCTATGTCGAATACCTCTTTTTCATTAAAATTATTGTCTCTTAAGAATAAACCAATTATTTGGAAAAAATGTTTAATGAAATTTTAATATGTGTCTTAACATTATCTGTTGACAATTTTTCCCGCACCATTTCAAAATTAGAATGCTTTAAACAACGGCCATTTTGTGAGACTATTTTTATAAGCAAATCAATTGGAATTAAGAGCTGAGACATGTCTGTCAGTCCGGTCGTTTGTCACTAGATTTAAAGTCTTACAAATTGACCTTAATTTTGTATACGAATTTTTCATTATTTTTATCATTACAAGGGTGTTCTTCTTAAAGCCGTTAGTTGACATTTCACTATCATTGTAAACTCACTGGTTGAACGAAACGAAATATAGATAAATGTATCAGAATAATAAATAGACAGATATATTTATTTCGTATATGAATATTTTTACATAATGATGTTATTGCACATTTTACAGAGATTTGATGATGATTTTATCTTTCTACTGAAATATTATTTTTATGGTTAGAAGAATTTATAAAGAAAAAAGAATAAACTTGAAGGAAAATACGAAAAAAACCTCCAATATAAGAAAAAAAAAAAAAATAAAATAAAGGATAAATAATTAAAAAAAAAAAATTACAATTGCCATTAAATTGGTACATTGATAAATAAATAAATAAATTAATTAATAAATAAATAAATAAATAAATAAATAAATAAATAAATAAATAAATAAATAAATAAATAAATAAATAAATAAATAAATAAATAAATAAATAAATAAATAAATAAATAAATAAAAAATAAATAAATAAATAAATAAATAGACAAATAAATTAATAAATAAAAATAAATAAATGATTAAGTACATAAATAAATAAATGAATGAACAAACAAAAAAATAAATAAACAAATAGAAAAGTAAAATAATAAGCACTATTATACATTAAGGTAACAAATAACAAATATCCCATAAATAAATAATAACAAATGAGTACAAATTTGTACAGCAATAATATAAATATAAACAATAAGTACGAGTATGTAGAAATTATAATTGAACAATATTAGGTATTTAGTTGATTTACAAGAGGATTGTCAGCGAAACTGCATCTTGTTTTGAAAGTGTTGTTAAGTTTTAGAATTCTATCAGCTATCATTTCAACATTCGCTCTTTCATGAATGTCAATAGTTGAGTGGTGCCAAGGTAAATCTAGCATCATTTTTAACAGTTTGTTTTGCGATACTTGCAATTTTTGTATATGACACTTTGCGGAGTTGCCCCATACCTGACACCCATATAATAGAATTGCCTGGAAAATTACTTTATGTAAAATTATTTTGTTGTCAGTAGAAAGTAATGATTTTCTATTAATAAACGGGTAAAGCATCTTGATTCCTATACCTATTTTCTTTATAGATTTATTAATGTGGTCCTTAAAAGTTAACTTGGTATCTAAATAAATACCTAGATATCTAATACAAGGTTCCCAATTAATACTATTACCATTGAATTGAAGGTGGCCGGTGGGAAGGAAACAAGACTTTCTTTTTCGGGTGAAATAGATAGCTTGAGTTTTACCTTCATTCAATTTGATTTTCCATTTGTGATAGTATTTTATTAATATTTCCAGTCCATTTTGGAGATTCCTCTCAATATTGAGAGCGAATTCATGGGATGAAATTTAGGAATATCATGTGTAAATATGTTGTATAATATTGGGGCAAGAACTGAGCCTTGTGGAACACCTGATGGAACATAAACCAAGTCGGAAACACTACTATTAACATGGACTTTAAAACAGCGATTGGACAAAAAGCTTTGGACTATATTACAAATATATGGAGGGAAGTTAAGACTTATCATTTTGTATATCAGGCCCTGGTGCCAAACTGAGTCAAATGCTTTTTCAATGTATAGTAAGACCAAACCTGTAGATTTTCCTTGGCTTCGATTATCAGAATAATAAACAGTTTAACCATTTTGCTTTTCATATTGGATTAAGAGAAATTTTTGAAATATGCAGAGTTTTGCTTGCTAATTTAAAAAAATGGTGTTAGTTTTACCTGTTTTATTTTTAATAAATTTTGCCTATTTTGTTTTAAAGTCTATCCACTGTGTAATGGAGTTTTCCAAGAAACAAATTATTGAAAGAAATAAATGAAAACGAAATCGGTATATACAGGGTGGTTAAATTTAAAGGGCCGATGTTGATTTTGAATAAAACACAAATTATTTAGGAAATTTTTGTTATTTCTTTTTATTACGATAATATTAGTACGCTTCAATTATATTTGGAACAAAATATTGGTCAAATGGCCGCCGCGACCTCGACTACCTCTATCCGACGTTCCAAATTTTCGATGATGCCGAGGTATAATTGAGGAGCTATGCTGTTAAGGTGCCGAATAATATTATCCTTAAGCTCTTGATGTGTTGCTGGCTTATCGACGTACACCTTTTCTTTCAAATAACCCCAAAGAAAGATGTCCAACGGTGTCAAATCACTTAATTTCGGCGGCCAATTGACATCGCCACCACGTGAGATAACAAGGCCATTGAATTTGTCGCGCAAAGGAGCCATTATTTCGTTAGCTGTGTGGCAAGTGGCACCGTCCTGTTGAAACCACATATCCTACACATCAATATCTTCCAATTCGGGCCATACAAAGTTCGTTATCATCTCACGATAGCGGACATTATTTACAGTTACTGCCTGACGGCCTCATTTTGGAAAAAAATACGGCCCGATGATGCCGCCAGCCCAGTCACTCTTTGTGGGTGCATTGGTTTTTCGGCAATCACTCTTGGATTATCATTCGCCCAAATGCGGCAGTTCTGCTTATTGACGAATCCACTGAGGTGAAGATGTGCCTCATCACTGAAGATGATTTTCTTCGAAAATTGATCATCCATTGTTGCCATTTCTTGCCACCATTCTGACCATTGACGAAGCCTGAAATGGTCAAGAGGCTTTAGTTCTTGAGTCAATTGCACCTTGTAAGCGTGCAAATGCAAGTCTGTATTCGTAATGTTGTACAAGCTGTACGAGCATGCACTGATGTTTTCATATTTCCTACAGACCCGGTTTGCTCAAATTTTTGAACGATTTTCCGATTGTACGCACATTTGAAAGATTAAATTGACCGAAAAAATCACGAAGTGAACGATATGCATTTCGATTTGAACGCTAATTTTCATAATAAGCCTGAATAACTTTAACGCGGTGCTTGATTGTATATCTTTCAATGGTTCAAATTGAATAAGTCTGAAATTGAGAAAAGTCAAATAAAATGAATCAAAACATTTGACGTTTAGGTGTGGTTTACATTCAACATCGGCCCTTAAAATTTAACCTTTTATATGAGCAAAACAAAAATTAAAAATGTATCAAATCCTCAACGTTCATAGCCCTGTGTCAAATGACCAGAACCAAATGAGCCAAAATGCAAAAAAAATTGATAAATCAATCAAAAAATTGAACAGCCGATATAATTGATTTTGGGGAAACGAACATTTTCAAGATGAAAAGCAGCTTAGAATTCGCGATTTCACGTCGTGTTTGCAAGTTGAGCTGGAGCCATATTATATTATTTGGGATACTTTGTATTGGCCGATTCGAATCGCTAAAAAATAGGAAAAAAGACAATATCGGCCAAAATCAATTTTTTTATTTCGAGGTTTTGTTAAATCTCCAAATAAATAGAATTATTAAATCAAAAAAAAAGGTTTGGTTAGTATGAATAACTACGCCACAATAACAGGAATATGGTGTGAGTGAATTCAAAATAGAAATTAGAAAAAAGGACGAATTGCAAAAAAAATTTGTAATGAGAAATAAAGCCGCGTTCTTAAATTCGGCCTTGTTTCACTTTGTATTTAGGCTTTACGTAAGCTGTACCATAGGTATGTATGGAATAAAAGGAGCAAACAAATCATACATCTTCTCTGCACCCCACTAAAATTGTGGCCTGTTGACTTACTAACAGTCAAATATTCTTATAGAAAAAAAGCCGCTAAGATTTAGGCTAACGATGTAAGGCTTAGATACTATAAATTAAAAGTCCCCAATTTTTGGCGAATGTTTTATATATGTTTTGGGGTCATTTTTGATTGACCAGGTTTTTCACTCAAACTAACCGTTATATATAAAATATTTGCCTACTCTGTGATATTTAGCTACATTTCGCAAACCATGTTCGAAGTTAATACGCATTGTTTCGCTTTAATAATACGAAATAAATCCAAATTAAAAAATTCGGCCTTACTTAAGACTTATTTCACTGGGTAAGCCTCGATTTCTTAAATACAGAAATATTGTCAACATCAAATTTCGAAGTCCATGTCAAAAAGAAACCGGCGGCGGGAGGTTTGACGAAGAATGCCGACTGATGTTGTTGAAAGGCTTAAAGAGTTGCCGTTGAGTTTAATTGGGAATGGAGAAGCAGAGAACACCGAAAGATGTATAATAAACAAGAAAAGTGCGCCAATAAATATATAAGGAGATACCACACCAGGAATAATGTTCAAACGTTTTGCCAAAATGTAAATATTTTAACAGAATTCTTTTGACCTGAACACGTAATCTCTCGCAAATGCAAATTGATAGGGCTATGTTGAGATACCCGTTTCTTGACAGTTGATACTACTCGGATGATTTGTCAAATCATCACGACAGGAGGGCCAGTGAAAAATCATTTAATCGTTGCTAATTCTAGGGATCGATCCCACCCCTTCTGTGAGCTTGTTCATTGCACTAAGTTAAGTTAGGTTAGGTTTAAATGGGCTGTTCAGGTGAGTCGTCAAACTCGCATAGGTCTAGGTGGGCCTATAGAGATACCCTTTGTTGGAAGATGAGTAATTGAATACAATGCTTAAATGTGTATTTGCAGCAGAAACGGACGATCTGCGCTATAGGTATTGGTGCTAGCTCCGTTAGGTACTCTTAGTAGAAGCTACCAAAAAGTTTGTTGCGGCTGTTGCAGATCGCGGGACAGTGACAGAGTAGGTGAGAGATATCCTCCTTGACTTCTGGGTCGTCGCATTTTCTGCATAGTTGGTATGAGTCAGCTAGTCCGATTCTATGGGAGTACTTACCTAACAGGTTGTGACCTGTTATCACTCTCACTGCTATAGAAATGGAAGCTCTGTTTAGAGCAACAAGCTTGTTTGATTTGCTGCCGCTTATTTCCGGCCAAAGCTCATTGGTGTGTTTGCATGTGTTAATATTTTGCCACCTAGATTCTATTCCTCTTTGCGTGTATTAAGTTATTGTCTGTTTTTTTTTTAGAAGCAAATGGGGGTCTAACCCTGCTTTGGCATAAGGAAATGCAGCTGGATGAACCTAGGCTAGCTCGTCTACTTTTTTGTTTCCTAGTACGTTATTATGTCCTGGCACCTAGATAATTTTGACTTTGTTCCGGTTACATTGAGCCCTTAGCTCTGAGCGGCAGTGCCAACTACTCGTAATTTTATTGTGCTGGATGCCAGATCGTTTATGGCCGTCTGACTATCTACGTAAATGGAGATATCCTCTTGAGATATTTCCATTGTAATCTAGCCGACACGGCAGCTACGAGTATGGCTAGGACCTCTACTTGCAAAACACTGCAAGAGTTCGCCAAACGAATGGATGGGTTTAACCCAATTCTGTCGGAGTAGATCCCAGAGCCCACTCCTATTGCCATTTTTGGTCCACCGGTATAGATCGCTTCTTCGTTGCTGGATACCACATTGTTTGGTATTTACTTGGTATTCGTCTTTACTTGGTATTCTGCACTAATCATTGCACTAACCCTCGCGTCAACAAGCCCGTCACTCGGTGTAAGAGAGAATATTTATTATTGGCGATGACAGCGAAGTGAACTCGAACTTGGTAAAGTGCAAATGAGGTCGAAAATCACAGCATTTCTGTTGACCTATATAAAGACAGTGGAGATGATATGGTAAGTAAAATACACCAATGCATTACCAACAGTTCAGCAGTATGACCGAAGAATGGACATTCCACTAAACTGCGTCAATTACATTGGCATTTAAATCATCAATGAACAACCTAATCGGTCCTTTTGCCAGTGTCGTTTTAGATCAGAAAAGTCCACCACTCATTACTGATATCCACACGAGATAAAAAGTTACGCCATTAGTCCAAATGGATAGCTATACTATATCACTTATTGTGATAAACTAATTTTGAAAAATCGACAGCCATTTTGAGTTGACGAGCTTCTCTACGAGTTTAGCGACATAACGCTAGTAAAGCTCCAAGCTCCGTCCCGCAGTTTCTTCGATTCCAGGAATGGTGGTCGTAGCTGTAGAGAAAGACCTAAGGATGAGGTCTTTCTCTTGGCATGCAAAAGTAAAGACTGATCTAAAGTCGGTCGGGAAACACTTCCATCTTTCTTTACGAATAAATAAAAATTAAAAGTAAAATATTTTCTAACAATTTCTGACCTCTACTGTATGTGTGTTCCATCTCTCTCCGTTTCCCCACATTATGCACTTTGCCAATCATATGCACATACACATGCATTTTGCAAGAAAAAAGGAAGCCGATGAAAGGACAAACGCTTCATCTTCAAATGAGAAAGAGGATCATGATTAAATGAAGGGCATTGTAAACTGCCTTTGTACTTTCTGATTGACGCACATTTAAATCCTTCATTCTCCCGCAACAGGATAAAGTGTGTTCGAGTACTCCTGCACCACCAGCGAAATGCGTGCAAATTTTTCGTCTTGCACTCGTGTTGGGGTTCATTTGCTTCCTTCGCGTTTGTCATTGCAACAAGTGTACTTGCTCTTGGTCGATGAGTCGATAATAAAAGCATCCCCTCCTTTCAAAAGTAAAGAAAAAATAGGTAAGGGTGGTAATTTTTTTGTATTACTCAGAGATTAACTGAATTACATGGTTTTGACATTCATGTAATATTGGGTTACAGACCTAGAAAGTGGATTTCATGTGTTTGTATATTTTCATCGGAAAATGCTAATTACTTAATTGATAACACATTTGAAAAAGGAAGTAAGGTTAAGCTATTTACTTTATAGGATTGCAACTTCAAAAGAGGCTTGAAATGGGGGTGATATATGAGATTTTTTCGTTTGATCTTTAAATTAGAAGTAAATTTGGTAGTATTGAAAAGCTTCACAAGTGAATAATAATTTCAATATCAAGGTTAAGTAAGGAATATTGTTTTTTTGGAGATAGATATAAAGTTCAATGAGGTCAATGTGATTTTGTGAGTTTTTATATAAGAGCACCGGAATACATAAGTAGATGTATACATATTTACTTTCGAATCACGTGATTGCTATCATTGATATAATTATTGCTTTAAGGATCACTTATCAAATATAAGATCGGATTGGTCTGTATGAAAACACCAATTCAAGCTCTTAGCGGTTTTTTGGTTTTTTTTTTAAATGACAGTGGAAGATTTAACAAGATGTAGTCAATGGTGGCAATGGTGGGCAAGTGAACAACTTAGAAGAGCTGTTTTGATATACGGTCCTTTAAGAAGTTGAATGATTTTTTAGAAGCCTAGACCCGTGTACTCTAAAATTTGTAGATATCGTGTACAAAATATACAATCATTTATAAATTAATTCATATTTTATTAATTAAAACTTAACCAAAAACAAGAAATACAAAAAGTTATTTTTGGTTAAATAATTTTAAATTATTACAAACTACGTTAACGTGGTTCCTCTTGAACGATTTTCAGGTGCTTCTGCTGACAAGGGTTAAAGCAATGTTTCATCGAAGCTGGTATCATCATCGTCAGAATGTTCTTGATTATTTGCGTAGCATCTCCAAACACTCGGATGTAATGTATTGCATTTCCTTTTTATTTGCATGCATCACAGCGTTATTTTAGTGTGTTTTTACGCACTCCAGGCAATTTAGTATCGGTTTTTATTTTTTTACCCATGCAATTTTATTGCCGTTTTGACACTAGCTCGCATCGTGGGTTTTTCAATTCGATTTCTTATTTGCAAGTTCTATTGCCAACACTTTTATACATTTTTTTCTTTTTTCGGATCTTTTTCTGGTTGTAAACCAATATGGATTACTATGATCAAACAGTCTATAAGCGGCTACTCCAGCACAATCTAGCATATTGTAAAAGACTGTAACCGGCCACCGGTTAGTTTTCCGCTTACAGGTATAGACTGTGACCATACGATCGGGGGTGTGCAGCCCGCCTTTGGTAGAATTATAATCCAAATCACAACCGGATTTCTGGTGGTTTCATCGATGTTGTCTTCTTGGTGTGCAGTTGTCAATAAAAGGACATTTTTCTTGGTGTGGCTTGCGTAGCTGCATAATTGCATGCTTTGTGAATAACAAAATATCGAAGAAAAGTTTTCCGTTTTTTTTTGTGAAATCCTTATCGGCTTTTATAAATTGCATGGGTAAGTGAGGCTTGTTGCATTTTATTGAACCGGCATTCGAGGTATTTCTGCTCCTACGCCAATGGCACTGATGTAAATTAGTTGTCAGTCGTTATGTTGTATCCTTGTCCAGGTATTTATGTGCCAAACGCATAACTAGTTGATGCGATATACCCTCTGATCGGTTATCACATGGCTGTTGCCCAACATAAATTATTCCGTGAAGTGGGTAGGTAGCTTGTCTTTGCATATGCAATCCAGAAGATTTTTATCCCATTTTATCAGGATTATTGGACATAAACATCTTAAACGAAAATCTTCCCCTTGTACCCACTAACTGTTCGTCGATTGTTAGTTCTTTGGATGGTTGATAAAATCTTACTAGATTGTCCTGGAACAGGTCCCAGATGTATCTGATTGCAGCTTACTTGTCAGAAATGGTCTGATTCGCCCATCGTCGAATCGAATGAAACGGCTTCACTGGTCATACCTTCCCAACGACACCACTTCTCTGTAGAACGGCATGTTACTCTGTAGGAAAAGATCCCTCGCTTGAAGCATTCAACAGAAACAAAACGCGCGCTGTGATGTCGTCTATTTCCCTTAATATCACAAGTCCAAAATAAACTAGAGCACTTATAAAAAAATATTTTATTTATTTACCTTCAATGTACTAATAAACTTTTCCACACTATCAAATCAAAAAAAAAACGCCAACCCTTTTTTTTGCACTATTAGATCACGTTCACTTTCACTTCCAATCACTTCCGACTGGGGCAAGAAAATCCAAATACTACCAAAGGGGATTCCCCGAAAACTAGGGAAAAGAAATGTCAAAATGTATTGAAAACGCATATAACGCACCATCACTGGTGCCTTCAGGCGCCTACGACAAAAAACAACAAAAATATCACCGCGAAAGATAACTTCCCATACAAAATCTTCAGAAAATGCATTTGGGCACTGAGTTGCCAAGTACACTATATCTAGATCTACATATTTTTTTCTAAAGCTCAAGGTAACTAAAACTACATAAAAGCACTGGAGTTCTGACTTTTCGTGTACCTAAGAAAAATATTTTAAGAATATCGTACTCTTTAAGTACTTTGCGGACCAACAAGTAAGTGAAATATGTATTTCAAATGTGCTTTGGGCACTCAGTGCCCAGTACACAGGTCTAGGGTTAACAGAGATGGTAGCGAATGTGCCAAAAGACCAACGGCACTGCTCAATCCTGTAGTGGATACTATGGTATTTAAAAAATTATAACAGGCCGTCAGGTTGGAACTGGCTCAATTGTTGCTAAGCCTCTTAAAGTATTGATTATACTGTTGAAGACCATGCTAAAAGCAGCAAGGACAATAACTTTGTATCTGTACCTGTAATGTACCGGTTGTTTTATTAGAGGTTGATTATTAGAGGTAGAGATTAAACTGACATTTTGTGGTCAAATCCGGCAACTCTTATGTCATTTATGTTCAGTTTGGTTTGACATTTCATCATGAACAGGTTGACAATAAACAACTTTTGCAAATCGTGCAAATTTATTTCGAAAATAATGGCTCAGTTCGCGAAGTTTATCGCAAGCTCCGTCCATTTTATGGTCGACATAATCGTCCATCAGAGCAATTAATTCGGTTAACAATGGATTAGTTTCGCAAAACGTTTACTTTATGTAATAACACGCATTCGCAGAGAAGTCGAACAGTGCGCACCAAAGATACAATTGCCGCTGTAGAGCAAAGTGTTGAAGAGGCCCCGAATTGATCGATTCGCTACCGTGCACAGCAATTGGAACTTTGTCCATCAACTTTATGGAAGATTTTGCGCGAAGATTTTGGCTTACAACCTTACAAGATCCAGCTTGTGCAAGAATTAAAGCCGCGAGACTTGGCTTTATCCAAACCAGCCGCAGTGGCCACATGCCCGATATTTAACCATTAATGGCATAAAATTATCCTTCCAATTAAGCCAAATTGATGGAGATTAAAATGATTTTCTTGTGTTTGATTTCAACTCGAATTTCTATACCTCTAAAAAGCACCCTTTACTTGAAATACTATGTGATGTTCCAGTCAAAATGAGAATGAAATACTGCGACATCTACTACGGCCGGTATTATGTAGAGCAGAAAGAGGAACTATTGAGATGCGGATTTTTTATAAGCACAAGATGTAGAAAAGAGTTCTTATGGTTAGCGACCGCAACGACACAATTCGTCATAAGACGAAATTTATCTATAAAAACATAAATTAAACTCACGATCCGACGTAGAAAAGACGAAATTGCTATAACTATATAACAACGAGTTCTTGGATAAAACATATGAGCGACTGCCGAAGTACGATGTGAAGATCGTGCTTGGATATTTTAATGCAAAAGTGGGAAGTCCCCTCTTCCCACTTAGAGGAATTGTTAAAAAGCACAGCCTTCACGATACCAATTCTGGCAATGATATTGTTCTAAATGACTTTGCTGGGACACATGATTTTCTTGCCTCTACTACTACTAAACTAAACTACTTCTAGTTTCCGACAAAATTTACCTAAATGGTAGAAAGTATTCTTTAAAAGCAAACCTCATAACTCCAAGGGTAGAATGACAAAAAACGTAACTCCAGTAAAATAAAAAGTCGTAGTCGTATTACCATTCATTCATGTGTGCGTGTGTACTTCTTTCACGATGGCGGGACTTCCTGTTTTATGCCGACTCCGAACGCGAAGTTGAGATAAGCTCGGATGATTTGTCTGATGATCACGAGAGGAGGTGCATCGAAAAACCATTTGGGTGTTGCTACGGCTGTGAATCGAACCCAAACCTTCTGCGGAAGTTCATCGCACTAACCATTGCGAAAAAAAAACGAGATTTTTGGTTGTACGGTTAAGAATATTGGAAAAGTGTCTAAAAAACATTTTTAGACAATCCCAATATCTTTATTATTTATTATTTTATTATTTCTTCACCACGCCCACTTTTATACCACTTTTATTGGGCGTTCTTAGAAAGATAGTGATTCGGTCAAATTTTAAAATATTCAAAAAAAAAACAGTTAGTATAAAACCATTGTTAATCTATATAAATAACAATCAAATATCGCCTGTTGGTAACCGTATCACTTGAGATCGGCTGCACCGATTTGGTTAATTGTTTTTTCTTAAATGCTTTTTAAAACGCACACTTTTATGCCCGCTTTTTTTATTTAGAATCGCAGAACAAATGAACCAATTTGACTGATATATTTTTTTTTCATAACCCAACAAAGGTTTTTACGGAAAGACAATTGACCAAGCCCAATTTTACGCCCAATTTTATGCCCACTTTTGCTGATTTATCTTTATACGGAGAACTGCTGAACCGATTTGGCTATTTTTTTAAATTTCTTCTTTTTTTACTTTTAGGTTCACTTTTTTTATTTATCTATTATCGGAGATTATTCGTAGTAACCCAGTTTAAGTTTTTAGGGCAAAGAAATGAGCAACGCCCGTTTATACGCCCACTTTCGATGAACTCATTGATCGATTTGGCTGTTTCCCTTAAATGTTTGTAAAAGTTCACAAGAAAGGACGAATGCTTCTGTTTGCGTTAGCTATTAGTTTACGTTCGTGCCCATCATCATTATTACATGATTTGCAAACTATAACTGGTGAATTGTGTGGCACACATAGAGAAGCGTGCAAGCGTTACGAGTGTCAGAAAGTGATACTCATTGGGATTACACGCTCGGAGATGCAGTTCCTTTGTCAAATGCTCATCAAATACGAACATTGTTTGAGATAACTATCTCAACATGCTTTCTATCCAAACCGACTGATTTGTGGAGCAAATAAAAAGATGCCATGTGAGACGATTTTTTGCATCAGATGCGTATTACATCCAAATTTACAACAATGTGAGGAAATTCACAACGAGGATATGATATTAATTGATTTATGTCGTACAAGGTATTATCTGACTTAGACATTTGCCAGCTGCCAAACAAACAAGAAGTTGTGTTGTGGGAACTGGAGGTACTTTTGATCGAATTGATTTGGGAAAGGAAAGGCTCACAGAATGGTATTGCACTTGCACTT
Organism: Rhingia rostrata; assembly: GCA_949824845.1. Classification (NCBI taxonomy): domain Eukaryota; kingdom Metazoa; phylum Arthropoda; class Insecta; order Diptera; family Syrphidae; genus Rhingia; species Rhingia rostrata. The sequence continues at coordinate 58,920,693 of OX463755.1, forward strand.
GCTACCTTAGAAATTACATCTACATGGTTAGAAAATGGTCTAACTGCTCATTAAGCACTCAAGTTTCGATTAAATGCAAATCAATGAAAATCCAACTTTTTGCAAAATTTACAAGAACAGTGCCATGGCTAAAGTTTTGAAGCAAAGCAAACTGATCCTTTGAAATGAATGTACAATGGCATATAAAAAGTCTTTGGAGAAATTGGACAAAACGATGCAAGATTTGGATGATCGATCGAATTGAACTGAATTTTAAGATTTAAAATGAAATTTCTCGTGAATTGGTGACTCACATATCGGTGGATTCCATTACTTTCAAAGATGATATCTTCCCCTGATTGCAATAAGTGGGTAACTTCATTTTCCAAACTTTTGAGAAATCGGCAAGAAAAGTTTTGTTTCTTTTCTGAACAACTTTATGAAAACTTATTTCCCACCAATTTGTTTGTATTTCCGAAATAGCTACAAAATGTTTTTTTTATTGTGACACTGGTTGAATTTAAGAGAGTAAAAGTGCAACAAATATTTATGGGTCTATAATTACTTTGTTGTGAACAAATATTAAAGTTACAAAAAAAGTGTGTAATAATATTTTGCACTAACTCTTTCTAGTACCCAACTGGTGGCAACAGATCAGGAAAATTAGTTCGTTGGTTATTGCACTTCATTTATAGCGAATCAAAGTATCAGAAAACTCAAAAATAAAAAAAAAAATAAAGTGTGTCAACGTCATCGAAGCTCATGGCACATGAACAAAACCATATCTGTAGTAGATGTACCATGCCACGTTTCGCGTTTTTATGTTATCCTATGTCATCGAGGCTCATAGTAAAAGACATGCGCAAAGCCATATCTGTAGTAGTTGTACAATGATCGTTGAAACTACTTCGTGATCGTTTAAATGTGACTACGTATAAATATTCATAGCTGAAAATATTACGATTTTAAGTTTTTCTTCTGACTGACAATTGGCTGTCGAAAAGGCTATAAATAAGCAAGAAAGCCGTACTTGCTTACTTACAGCTTTTTCGATCAGGATAAAAGTGACATTTTTGGCGTTGTTTTTTGAAAAGTCAAAATCATTAAGAGGGAAAGCAAAATAAACTATCTGCGAAATGACACGCTAATACTGAAAAAAAAAGAAGAAAAGTTGGTTGCGGTACAAAAATTGTTTTCTTTGGTTTTATTGTTTGGCAGCATATTTTTTTTATTTTTTTTTGTTTTAAATCGTTGTTTTTCATGACTATCGTTTACTTCAATATCGTTCATGTGCCGCACGCTTTGTATTACTAAAAATGTAACCAGTATTCTTCTGAGATAATTGGAATTGTTGTTTCGATTAAATGAAATTTTAAATTGCATCATTAAATTTGTGTACACTTGGTATTTACACATAACCTCATTCACTCTGAGGAAGAGTTATTTTCAATGCCATCGCTTCCTTACTAAGGCTTCTTATAATCAGAGTTTTTTTTTAATAATCCTATACCAATTTTAGACCAATTTAATCCTAAATATTGATTGTACAGAAGTTAAACAAGGCAACGCAAAACTGTTTGCAGACGACGGCAAATTTCTATTCTACTTTGACATTGTGAACATGACGTAACTAGAACATGCTATACCTCTAAAGAACGCGGAATAATTGTTTCGATTTTTTTTGCAGAATTTAAGAGTTTTACGTCACCTTGTTAAAGATGTTAAAAGTCAAAATTATTCGCGTAGGTATACCTGATGAAGTCATGCAAAACAACGATTGCCAATTGGAGTTAAACTAACGTATATTTAATTATACACCATACGTTCCCAATTAACTAGCTTTATTCACATTAGCAATGCATAAAAAAAAATTATTTTCATCGAGCTTAGGCAAAATGTCACACTCATTAACCCTTGCACAACCACTTCCGATTCCTGTCGTTTTATTCATTATCATGAGTGATACTACTCTGAAATGGGAAATCTTAAATCCCAGCGAACTATTGTTATACCCACATTATAAATGCACAATATTATGTTATCTCTTGTCCTGACAGTTGTTTACATCAAAATCCATCACCAACCCCTACATCTGCATCCCCTGAATGCATTTCACAAAAGATTAGTGCAAAAGGAATGCCTAATTCCCGAATAATCCATCCCAAATGAAAACATTCTGATGCGTTAAATGACCGTACACACTGCCAAAGTGTAGGTAATAAGTGCCCATTAAAACTTCACCTACCAACTACCCCTCTCATCAATTTCACTAATAAAACAAGGGTTATCCCATGTTAATACATCACAGAGGGATATAATTTAAATTTCGAGTGGCACAATATGTGCACATGCCCGTTAATTCAGTGTGTGATATATCTGCATATAAAGCATAGCCTACCATCATCAGTCTTCGCATCTGGGAGATGAATGAATTTCGGAGTAACAACAATTCAACTCCTAGCCAATATACTTCGAAAGGATAATAGATGCTCTTCTAGTGTTGCGTTCGCAGCGCAGACTCACGTTTCGCTGCACCAATTTCGAACGGCGAGAGTTCAATTTCCAACCCAGAGCTTGTCAACGGGTCTCCGAATACTTGCATACTGAAACTGTTATCCCGAGGATAAACATCGCGATCGTGGTTGTTGAAAATTTTAAAATAAAAAGGAAACAAATTAGCAAATTTCTGCATTAGTGCCTTGTCATATATAAAATCCAAGTCGTTAACAATGAGCAGCAGCACATTAACGAAATTACAGTGCATATACAAATACATACTTGTGTGGTGTTATTGCTTGTGTGAAATCAGCCGAAATTGATCCTAAGTCCCCCATCACAGCAAACAACTATCATCAAGAGCCCATTCATTCCATTCGATCAGCAACCCATTTGGGGTCTTTCATCCTCTCGCTTACCTTTGCAGTATTTTCTCGTGTGTTCTTTAGTCTGCGATTACGTTTGTTCGGTTTCTTAGATTCAATTTCAAGACCGAAACGAGACCTCTTCTCCTCCAACACATACAAAGGACGGCCGGCGATTACGAGAACACTTTCCAACAGGAGCTGTTCAACTATCAGCATAACGCGGTTCACCTTACACCCCCCTCCAAAGAAAATACGTTTCCAAACAATTAAATAAAGTGCGCGAACGGATAAACAAAATCCAATCGCGTCAATATGAATAGTTGTTATTATTCCTACGAGTAGTAATAAAAAAAATGTTTAAGTTACATGGCTACATAGCGAATGTGTACGCAGATAGTGTTCGGCTTCGGAGTAATCGTGTTCGTCGGTACAATAATTAATATGATAAATCAAAGCAAAACGAATCTCTCCAATTGGATTTAAAATTTTTATAGAAAAAAATTTATTTTCATACAAGCATTTGAAAAATAATTTTATACATCCCCGTAATGTCCTTTGTGTTAGTGCAGGCAAAAAGTGCAGCTGAAAATCGCTCAAAAGTGCAAAAGTGCTGTGGAAAAATATATCCTGAGAGAAAAATAATTTTCTATGTTCATAGTGTACACAAGGAGGAGATAAATTATCGATGCCAATGAGTTTAATGCGAATGCAAAAATGTTTACGAAATCATTAATTTTAATGCAAGCAATATTAGCGATTAACGAAGCAGCAGCAGCAGAAGGTTTCCCACTTTATAGGCAGCAACAACATCGGCAACAGCAATTGGAAAAGTTAATTTTAGTGTTTATACTATCGGCGAAATGTCCTTCTTGAGGTGGAAATGTGATTTTCTCACTCAGCAGTTTCGTACGATAATTGTGATAATTATGCTGAACGTAAGGTGGTGAGTGTTTTTCAATTTTAAAAAGAAGATGAAATTAAATAGTTGACCTTGCTATAAAGGTTGAGCTGGGCTTTAAGGATGAAAAAAAAGGGAGCTACAATATTTTATTTCCAATGATTTTTTTTATTATTAAGTATTTTAACATTTCGCTATTAATTATTTTGTATTCGTTCTATGATTTTCAGTTCGCAGTTCTTGCAAAGAAACACACAAAATTGTAATTTGTGTGATAAAAATTAAACTTCCAAAATCACTGAAAGGGAGGCTGTTAGTTTAAAATTAAAATGGTATTAATGAATGTATGAAATTGTCAGTGAGAACTAACTAATAAATATTTTTACATCATTAATGGTAGTCCAGAAAAAAAAGAGTATCGTGTTTGATGAAAGACTTTGAATAAAGTTATTTCCTTGAAATAGTATTGAGAAAATGTCACTTTAACACCTATTATAAATTTAGTACCACCTTTTAAGCCAAAACTTTGATTTCAAGACTACATTTGAAGGAATATTAATTTACAAAAAAATTCTTACTATACAAATGTATACTTGAAAAATACAGTGATAAGTCAAAAAATAATGTGAATGCAATTTTTTTCAAATTCATTAATAAATTTTCTTGTTTCTCTGTGGAAATTATTTTTCTTAGATAAATGAATGCAGAAGCAAAGTGTTTGGGGACCAGCATGAGCCATTATTGACAGATATTTTGTTTATTTATGTACATTGTTGGTTTAGTCTTTTAATCCGTTATTGGGAAGAAGAGTTTATTCAAAAGTTCACCCAATATAGGGTCCACAACTTCTTAAAAAAATTCAAATGAATCCGATCAGAAAGTCTTATGATATTTAGAAATCGACAGAAAACATCGTGATTCCTCATCTTTTTTATTTCGCATGATTCGTTTTTTGAGAAAAATAACAGTTTATTCTAAAAGATTCTATAACAACATTTCTGTTCTATAATGTTTATTAGAGATACTATCAAGAGCAAGCCCACATATTCGCAAAATATTATAAATAAATCTGATAAGCAATTTTTTTAATTTAAGAAATAATCAATTATAATTTTGAATTATAAAGCGCTATATTTAGTGAAAGAATATTAATTAAAAAACAAAAGCTTTTAATAAGCAGTCTTACATGAACCTACGTACAAATGCTCGGTATTTTTGTAAAGAACCTCGGTAAATATATTTGTTGCATGTGGCCGTGCTATTATATTTTGCATTTATTTTATGATACTCCATCTATAAAATTGCCGGTTTCCAAAACTCAATACTGTGTAAGGTTTATAGTTAATCGAATTTATTACAATCGTTAAAATTATAGCATCACCTTAATTCCCAAATTTGAATCGGTATGGATGTGTTCAAGTGAACTATAATTTTCGATATTTATATTGTATTATTTTTTTTTTTATAATACGTGAACAAGTTGAATTAGCATCAGTTTTTGTATGGAAACCGTTGGAGGATTTTTCGAAACAATAGAAGAATTGAGTAAAGTCAGTTATTAAGGAGGTACCATTCATTTTTAAGTTTGAACTGCAAGTAGTTACAAAAAAATTCCTCATTAGGGTGGGTCTCCAACACACAAAGCCAACTTTTCAGTCACATCAAACTTCCGCCAATATTAAGAAGAAAATTGATACTCCAGACGGAACACTTATATTTTTTAAAAAAATACTTTTTGAGTTTGGAATTGGAAATTTGCCAAAACTCAGGTCAATTTAATTTATTTCTACCAGCAATTAGTTTAAAATCATTAACAAAACCTAATTTAATCATGGAAATAATTATAACCTTTTGCCATAATCCAATGCAAGCAAGTTCAAATGGTTAATTTCTAAGTATAGGTGCCATTAAATAACGCTGTATTTTGGAATTCGGCGTCATTTCCCAATAAAAAAATAAAATAACGCCGAACATTGCTTGTGAAATAAAGCCGAATTCAGAAAGAGAGGGAATCATACTTTGCACATATCCGAGTGCGAGTTTGGGTGTATAAAAAGTCTTAACACGGGTGGGTAGGCATGCTGCCTCCTGCAACCCCCGCTTGGGGCACTGATGGATTTGGGTTGCGTGCGAGGCTTAGATTTCGTCTGCAAAACCCAACCATTGGGTAACTGTTGGTAAAAGCTTGTTTGTCCAACAATTTAAGAACTTTTTCATACGAAATAGTTTTATTGAGCTTTTTAAAAAGCTATGATATCAATATGAATGAATATGGATACAATGATGTCCATTCGTTCTCTACATGTCCTAGCCATCTTAAACGTCCAATGACAATGGGCATGTCGCTGTACAGCTCGTTTAGTTCTTGGCTGAATCTTCATCTCCATAACCCGTCAACGCAAACGGGACCGAAGATTTTTCGAAGAATTTTCCTCTCAAATCGACCAAGGATTTCTTCATCCGCTTTTGAGACGGTCCATGCTTCAGCGCCGTAGAGCAGGACTGGGATGACAGGGTCTTATATAAGATCTCATTAGTAGTTCGAGTGTTGGCTTTACTACTGAATTGCCTTCTTAGCCCGAAGAAACAGCGGTTGGCATAAGTAATTCTTCGTTTAATTTCTGACGAGATGTTGTTGTCAGAGTTAATAGCGGAGCCGAGATAGATAAAGTCCCGTACTACCTCAAAGTAATATCTGTCAATGGTGACGTTCTGTCCAATTCATCGATGTTGTGTATCCTTTCGTGTTGACAGCATATACTTCGTCTTGCCCTCATTTACTGCTAAACCCATTTTTATCGCTTCCTTCTCTATACTAGCAAACGTGGCTATGACATCTTGTTGGTTCCCACCAATGATGTCAATATCGTCGGCGTATGCTAGTAGTTGTAGAGAATTTTGAAAAATTGTGCCTCTGGTGTTGGCTCGTGAGTTTTGCACAATCCTCTCAAGAAACAGATTGAAGAAGTCACATGACAGTATGGTACTATACTTTTCATAAGTGTGGAGTACCATATTAACGGCTATTGTTCAGTTTTATTTTTGGTCTTAAAGTCTCTGAGGTATATCTTTCGATCGGATTTATAAATCCAGAGTTTACTTCGAGTTAACCCAACAAGTTTCGTGAGTTAACCCTGGGATTAAATGATCAGATATTTTTGACAGATGATAAAATAGCAAACAAATAACCACACTCGGAGTCAACTTTGGTCCCGCACAAAATTTCTGGATTACATTTCTATCGGGGTTAGTTTACCCTAGGTTAACTCAGCTAGCATAGAAATGTAAGATAGTTTTGAGATTGGTCTACAGTTGGTCTATAATTATCAGCTAGTTCATTTCTTTTTAAAATATTTATAAATTAATAGCGATTTAGTTGGAAATATTCCTATACCAAGCGAGCATATACTTAAGGGATTGCAAAAGAGTATCATTGCATTGATTTACGACTGTTAATGTGATTCCATAAAAAAAACCAAGCAAATATGGCCTTAAATATACGTTATTTCTTCTAACCAGAAGTCTGTTGAAATTTTATGCGTCAATAATTATAATTAGTGAGTTGCAAAATATGATTATCTTTCCAGGATTAATAGAGAGACAAATTTAGTTAGTGTCTCTTCGTCAAATGTAACGTTACCGAAACTAACTTGAATCATTGAGGTAACTGGAGCAGTATCAATAAATTATTTACTGATTTGTCTATGTTACTAATGTAGTACTAAATTCTAATACTGCGGTACTAACACATTCAGAAGAAAAAAACTAAATCGAGAATACCATTTACGATTTTTTATATAGCTTGTAAGTCGAATGATAAAATGTTATCAAGTAATAATAGCTCTTGTTGTGCAGCGACATCTGATGATATAAAATGAATTCCTCCCTCCGAATGCACCAATTCTATGTGCGTTAAGTTGAAACCCCCAGCCACAAAACAGTACCTACTGTCACAACAAGATAAGTCCGAGATGAATTCTACAGCACTCTCTAGATCAGAATAAGGGTGCAATGACGATATTAGGGAATGTATGTATTTGCGAAATAAGATATTTTTTCCAATAGTTATATTAACACAGATTACTTCAATACCAAGAATAAATAAAAATTCAATTTCTTCAGAGATAATATGTCTTCGAACCGCATTAGGAACACCACCACCAAGTGGATTTAGGTCATTTATATGGCGGTCACTCCTATATACTGAGAACTTATGAGTGAATCGTTCCTTACAAAGTCGCGACTTTAAATAGTTAAGAAATTCCCTATTCGCTTCTAGAGTTTGCTCGGAAGCACATTTTTGGTTCCTCGGAATATAGCTAGTCGGATTCGTCGGTACGACTTTATACGGGAGACAAAATAAATTATCTTGCCAAGATGAAAAAAAGAAACAAAAGTTTTTATCGCAACTATGAAACTATATACTCAACAAGTTATAATGTTGTTAATTGGTAGAAACTTAATCTACTAGGCTAGGTTCAGCTCAAATCTTGAACATACCCCTTAAATACACTTCTCAGATCTTAAACCCAACCACACATTTTTTTTAAGTTTCTGCCCTTCCCGGAAAAAATGAATGAACTCATCAAACAAATTATATTCCCTATTTTTTTTATATAATACTAGTGGTAATTAAATACAAGAGGTCTCAAATAAACTTTATATTTATTATATCGACTAAAAAAAAACTTTTGAAACAAAATGTTTTTAATTATTAAAGTAGTCAGTTTTCATCACAAAAATAACAAACAAATTTTCCAAGCTATTTTAAAGACTGTGGGCATAAAACAAGAAAAGTCAATGCATATGGTATTAATACAAAAAATAACGGCCATTGTTTTTTTTTCATTTGTGTTTAATTTGATATCATAATTTTAATTAACTTATTAACTTATCCAATAGGTATAGTTAGCGGGTTTTCTTAACGTATTTAAACTGTATAATATGTGACACATTAAACAAATGACACATCATGCATTGTTAAAAAATAATGATCGTTTTGGTATATAAAAGGAGAAATTTCTGTTAAAAATTTAATAAAGGCTTTATAAAATGTTCACACCCAAAAGAAAAAACTGAGTTTTTGAAAATTAATTGACGCTTTTACGCCATAACTTACGCAAATGGAAAAAAAAAATAGCAAAATAAAAAGTTCTAGGCTAGTAAAAATAGAGCGCTATACAAAAGGACAACGCATTTTTATTGTTAAACAATATTTACAAAGTAATGAAGGTTTGTCAGCTACAGACCGCAATTTTCGTACAAAATATGGCTATCAATGCTTTTCGACAGAAAACTTCAAAGCAGTTCGGGAGAGTACTACTGATTGTCAAGGAACATCAATTCGGCACCATAGTCAAGAATTGGGCATTTCGAGAAGCTCTCTACATCAAATTCTCCCGTAAGACTTGATATTTCATACTTAAAAAGTTCAATTGGCTCAAGATCTGAAGACTACTGAGCACGAGCACGAAGAATGTTCGTTGAATTAATTGTAAATCAACAGCAAACAGATGCTGATTTTTCAAACAAAATCATATTCAGTAATGAAACTCATTTTCATCTTGATGGCTTCGTTAATCGTCAGGAGTAATTGTTGAGAAACAAATGCATCCCCAACGCCTGGCTATTTGGTGTTGCTTTTGGGCTGGAGGTATTATGGGACCATTTCCCTTCGAAAATACAGATGGTCGGGCAGTAACAATACTGGTGTTCGTTATCGTGTAATGATTGGCCACTTGGCCAGCTTAAAAATAAATTTATGGCGCAACAGGCTCCTTATAACCCAGCGCCTATCTTTTTTCTCACAACCATTCATGTGTGCCCGTGTACTTCTTAGCACGATGTCGGGACCTCCTGTTTTGTCTCAAATCCGAACGCTTAATTTGAGATAAGCTTTTCATGATAATTGATACTACTCGGATGATTTGTCAGATCATCATGAGACGATTGGCCTGTTTTAAGTGTCTAAATTACAACGTGTAATTGCGAAAAGACGATGCCACTTTCCATACAGCCATAGAAATAATTCATTTACTTCATGAGTCATTTGCTAATCGTATAATCGACCGTTTTTGCGATTAGAATATTGATCATTCATGTCCTGCGACTTAACGCCACTGGACTTTTTTCTTTTTTCTTTTTTTTTGAAGTCAAAGCTTTATGCAAACAAGCCAACGATTAATTACATATATATGAAACGGTCATAGGAAATTTCAATAAATGAGTAAATACTTGCCAGCAAAGCCGTGGCGGGCATATATAAGGTTCCGAGTGTTTATGCAAAAATTTAATTTTCGGTTCGATATAAACCACATAGAATCCTTTGGTGTCAAATTCGCAATTGACGGGCTCAGTGGCTCGGTGCTGGGTGCGATGAGCTGCCGCGCATTCAAATTCAAATTTCGCAAATTCAAATAATATCTTACTTTGAATTTACGCACAATCAGAAATTTTTCCTATGCTACTTATAATGGGAAAGTTAAAATGGCCTACCTATCCATTTGCATCTTCCGTTAACCTTTTGCGATATTCTGTGCTTTAAGAATGCCAAACAACAGAACCTGATTAATTTTTTTTAGCAAATATCATTTTCGTTTGATATGCAAATTAAGGCATATATGAAAAAAAACTGCATAATGCATTTGACATGTATCCACGGAGGAGAGTATAATTATGTTTATGTGTATTTTTCAGTGTGCAACCAGCTTCAAAGACGCCTTTTGTTTTTCAGTCTACTCTGGCTGGCCTTTTTTCATTTTTTTTACGCGCCAACAACATGACTTATGACATCTTAACAAATACAAGTGCATGTGCAAGTAGTAAGTATGTAAACAAATAAGTATTATAAGGATAATGCACGAACGAAACATGCCGAATCAAATGCATCACCCTCATTTCACACTCTCAAGTGGATACGTAACCCCTTTTAGCACACGAGGATTGGCTGGGCGTTGCATGAGCATGTAGTTTCAACGACTGCACGATGCAATGTGACAAGAGGTGCATAAAAATAAAATTGAAAAAAAAAAAGTTGGCTGCAGTTTTGGTGCGCTTAAAATGCAACGAGCACCGAGCTGCAACCACAAGAAGGATAATAATGAGGCAGAGGAACAATGTAGCCACACAAAAGTGGTCTCAATTCATTTTTGATGAAGCATGGTTGATGGTTAGTAGGAGTACGTATTTCCTTGCCACTATACGGGACAGTCAATGTGTTCCGTCCTTATTCACACAGTGTTTACATATTACATGTTGAGAAGAGTGTTGGTGCAAAATGCACAAGAATGGCTGCGTTAATTTTATGAATGAACTGCCACTTGAGTACATTAATTACTGAGATTGTAATTTCAGGCATAAGGCGAATTTTAACATTTTATCATTTTGTGAATGAACCGTTGAGGGATGCATATTTTTATGTTCGGTAGGTGGAAGGATTCTTATTTGAATTTTTGGCTAATAAAATAAATACATTTTAAAAAAATACAAGATTTATATATTTTTGTATTATTTTTTCTTAAAAAAATAAAACAATCATTGTGAATAGCAATTTTTTTTATGACGAGTAATGAATGTTTGGCGGTAACTTTCGTTTCAGAGTTCCTGATTTTTCCGCAATTTATAGTGCGGCTTGTAATTATCGGGCCAAATCCAAGGGCTTAGTTCTTTGAAGACGCCGCAACAAATTTTTTTCGTCAAGATTTTGGAGAACCGTTGTGTTAACGTGTACTAATAAACGTTCTTATTGTTAACGGGCAAATTTTTTCGTTTCTTCTTTAACATCGGCAATACCCAAATCTCTGCGTAGATCTTCGTTCCTTATGTACAACCAAGCATTGACGAATGATCTTAACATTTTTATTTCAAACATTTGTAAAATGATTAGATTGTTTCATAGATACAACCCCATAGTTGTGTACCATATGTCCAAACCGGTTTTAGCACTTGCTTGTATAATAGCAGCTTGTTATCAAGGTCAAGCTTCGAATATTTCCCGAGCTACCATTACAGTTCTCTATATTTATTTTTAAGTTCTTCGCAATTCTTTTTTATAGCCGACTTCCATTTTAGTTTTGCTTCGAGTGTCATTTCGAAATATATCGCTTCAATTGCAATGGCACTCGAGCCGTATTTAGAAAAACAGGCAAGTGGTTGGTCCGAAAAATCTACATGAATCGACTTGCTCTCGTTAAGTGCAATCCTACAGTATTTTTTTCCATTCATTAACCTCTTTGAGAGCGTTTTGTAATTTCATATTTTTTCCTCTACTGTTGTGCCAACTGTTAGTATAGCAGTATTATCAGCAAACGTTGTCACTATTGTATCGTTTGTTTGGGGGATATCACGTGTATATAGTAAGTGCAAGAGTGCTCAAAGGCTGCTTCCTTGGGGTACTCCTGACATTATTTCTTTGAACTCTAAATATTCATTTTCAAGTTTCACACGGAATAGTTTATGATCAAGATATGACACGAGGATTTTAAATAATTGTCTTGTCTTAATTTGCATTGAAGGCCTCTATGCTAAACCATGGCAAGAGATTGCGACACGCCAAGAAATACGGCTGAGCAAATTTTCTTTTCTTCGAAAGCTTTCTCAATTACATCAGTAATTCTTGGTCCAAAGTTCAGTGTTTTCTACTGAACCAAAATTAATGTTCAGGCAAGAGGAGTTTCTGATCAATAATAGGGTGTAAGCGACCGAGTAAGCTCGGCGATACTTGCATATCTTACAACATTATTTTCAGTAATAGTGTCGAACACATAAATGTTTTGATTTAGGGCTGGACCATTAAAGGGCTTAAAGGTTTCCCCAAGATGAGTGGTATAAACGTCTGCTTTTTTCTTATCGCTTTTCGCACAAGAATCTTGAGTTCCCTTATTGGTGTCACAGCAATTTTTGGCCGTTTTATGACTTTAATTGCTTTCTAAAGTGAATAATTGTATTCTTTTCCAGCGGTTAGGCTTTATAGATAAGTTTCTACTGCACGGTTTTTAAAATGTTTAATCGAATTTGAAAGCAAGTTACTCAACCGAATGAAATATGTCTTCTCTTGTGGATCACGTGTTTGTTGCCATCTTTTACGAGATTTTCCTCTTTGTCTACACAAATCTTTTACTTCCCGTGGGTACTCGATGTTACTATAGCTCACTTTTTTTCTTTGTTGAGTAGTATTATTCCATGCCACTTTTTGAACTGTTTCGATAAAGGAGTCAACCGTGACTTGGAGACCCAATTGCGATCTATGCGATACACGCAGTCGAATATTATTTTCAATATCGTTTTTGAAGCCTTCCCAGTTGGTTTTCGCGTTTGTTAGAACGACCGAAGAATGATCAGAGAAAATATCAAAGCATTCTTTAACTTTGATTAGATTTTATGGTAGACCTATTACAATAAAAAATTCGATTAAAACCGGTATTTTAGTAAAATCAGTAGGCCAGTAAGTTGGTTTTCCCATTGAATAAAATTCGGTATTTTACTTTCTGTCAACATCGTAATGCTTCCTAGCTTTCTGTGATATGCACCTAGATCTCCAGAATGTATGTTTTGCATTATGGTCCTTAACGGTGACATAACGCTGTCCATAGGGAATTAAGCAACTTTTCAAAGTCAATTTTCTCTACTTTGCATAGTGGTAGGAAGTAAACGGTAGATGTCTTCAGAAAGGATTGTCTGCTCTTGATTAGTATAGAGCAAACTTGAATTGTTTCGACTCTAATTTAAAGTCAATCGAATAATCGATACACTTCTTTAAATATAGTGTATCTCCACCTCATTTTATGGATGTAGAGCATGATAATCAAGATTACCATCAATTGTTATGTGATAATTACTCTTTGCGTCGATATCTTTTTCCTGCATAAACAATTCAAGTTCTCCAAGTTTCTGTCAAAGGCCATTGGTATTCCTCGTAAGAATTTTAAGAAATCCCTTCATGTTGAAGGTGGATTACGTCTGTTGCGAATACTATTTGCAAGTTTACTAGCCTATTGAAAATAAGTTTACTCGTTTTTTGACTACACAACAAAACTAAGACCGAATACATTTTGCTTGGAAACCAGTATCAGCTTAAACAATTCTACATTATTCTATAATTCTAGATGCAGTTCCAATGAAGATTATAAAGCACTGGAGACAAGAAACGTATATTTTTGCAAAGAAACTTACGTGTTTTAGGAGAAAAAAGTTACCGAAAAAGCGTGTTCTTGTAAAAAAATAAGAATTATCTGTCGTCAACTTCTTGAGTCACCAAAATATATTTTGCAAAGTGTTTCATCTGATTTCGCTAAAATGGTTTCAGTCAGGAAATATTGGTTCGATGGCTTCACTGGATAAATTATAACAAGTTGCCATTTGTTAGATCTAAAAGTCGATGACACATCAAATCAAGTTTCCTGGAAAAATCTACTCGATGTTGTAACCGTCTTAAACAAAGGAAAATTAAAATTCCCAATTTCAATCCACTTGTTTTGTAAAATTATTACATTGAATTTAAAACAAAATATTCCTTGTGGCGGAAGAGGAACATCTAATGGTGTTGAAAAAATATTTTTCAAGTAAATATAATTATGTTCTCTATAACAGAATTTTAAGTCCCGATGGTAAAATTGTATTAAACCGATCTTGAACCCTTTTATCGAATATATCTCGAAATTTTTGCTTGATACATCAAAACTGATTTCGGATTCGTAAAAAGAGAGCCCAAATTACGTAAGAACCAATTGTTTTTAGATGTTATATAGTGAGTAAGTAATTATGGCTGCCTTTGTTTGTGATCGGACCCACTGTGTAGTGGGTCAATTTGGATGATTTACCGAGTATTTCACAGAGTAAAAGGTCTACTTATCATTAATTGTATCCAAATTGTTTATTCTTTATGTTTTCTTTGCGATTTTCTTTATAATTTGATGACTTTTTATATTTTGCAATAGTCTATATATTATATTTTGCAATAGTCTATATATTGCAGTTAGTGTATATATTGTCTACTTCTTCTGAAGGAGATTATTCAAACTATTTTGCATACGTTTTTTTAGTCAATATTGATGGGGGTTTCGCCTTCAATAAAAGCATTTAAAAAAGTATGAATTTTTTTCCTCGATCTTCCCATAAACATCCCCGGTTTTTTTTTCAAAAATTCGAAGCCAAGTCTTTTACTGATTTCGAACCTAATTGTGGCTGAACTATTAGACCGATTTGGATAGTTTAGCGTTTATTTCAAAAAATCATCTGATTTCTGAAAAATCTTATTTTACAAATTTTGGAAAGGTTTTCTTAGTCTGCACTCGAAAACCCTCGACAATGCTATTCATAAGTATAATTTTCAATAATTCAAGACCAAGTCTATTACTGATTGCGAACCTTATTCTGGCTAAACTGCTAAAACGATTTGGATGATGTAGCGCTTATTTCAACGATTAAGATGTCTACTTATAATAACTCATATCAAAGCTATTTATTGACATTGACATTGACATCACAGTACTTCGCACATGAATGCAACGAACTACAGACACATAACAGCACTGGCGACTGAGGCCATCGGCTGGGACAGATCAAGACATTTATACAACAGAAAGAGACGGATAGATACATAGAAGGAAAGACATATAACGTAAACCTACGTGGCACAGAGAAGGAGACATCGATTTATATTGTCTCATGTTATCGCACAGGTGGCCTCAGATAAGCTGGCAATTTTCGTAGAAAACAAATGCTGCCGAAGCTGGGGCTTGAACCCGCAGCGTTTGGTTTAGCAGTCAACTACGCATTCCTCTGAGCCATGGCCACCTGCAAAAAGCTATTTATTTTTTATGGTCTTTGTGCAATAGCTTTTTTTTTTTTATTTGAGTACTTAACATGTTCCGCAACAAAAATATGTCTAGATATTTTCAACGTTTTCTGCAAGACCAAATTTTTATGATTTTGGATACGCTTTCTTAGCTCTAGAAAAATTGGAAATTGAACCTAATTTTCATCAAAAAATCATCTTCAGCAATGACGCCCATTCTGCATGGTGTTTTAATCATTTCCAGCGATTTCAAAATTGTTCAATTTAGGATGATATCAATGCGCGTGAGATCCGAGAGCATCCAATGCCTTCCGAAAATGCAACTATTTGATGTTGATTTTGGGCTGGTGGATTCATCGGACCATATTTCTATGAGAACGACTTTGGCCATCAACGTCGAGAGCGAGAGTTAAAGATTGCCAAATTCCATGGGACCTAGTCAAATTATGTCTATGGTTTGCCGCTCATAAGCTACTTATTAGCGAAAAAACAAAACTGGTAGACTTGAGAATATCTAGTAATGTTTTATTTAATTACAATATTTTTTTTCCATGGGCATGACTGTAAATGATTTAGTCTACCACTCCTGTGGTGAAATAAATGTTTATAGTAACAATGCATGCTCGGAAAATTGTTTTAAATATGAGTCAGTAAAGAACTTCAAATACCTAGGATAGACAATAATTTGAACTGAAAGGATAATATCCAAACTATAAAATCGAATTTGAATTTAGTGCTTCGTAAACTGTATCTTATTAAACCGTATTGCTACAAGAAAGTGCTTTTAAAATTTAAATATAAAATTAAATTTAAATACAGAATTATTTGTTGCGGAAGATCATATTTTAATGATCTTGGACCTGTGTTGATTGCATACGTCCTATCTGTGGATGTAATCGTAGCTAACATATCTGGCCTCTGTTTAGAAAACTACACATTCTGTCAATTAGAATGCTTTTTAAAGTTCTTATTGAAATTTTTAAACAATGCGTGAATATTCCAAGTAGAAATAATCAGAGTAATCATTTTACTAAATTTTAAAAGTTACAGCCCCTGTGCCAGTTCCAACCGAAAAATTTACAACCATAATGTTTATATGCGAAAAATTAAAGACGGTCTTTTTATAGTCAATTATGATTGTATTGAATTTTTATTAAGAATCTTATCTAAAAAAGGCCGCATAGTACGGTAGTTTTACTTTTATTATTCTTTCTCTTACTTAACTTAGTAATTTTTCATGACGTTTTAATTGCATAACGTAAATTGATTGAATTACATAATCAAAAAAATTGTACTCTCTTACAAAGAGATTTAAACAACTTTTTAAACTGGGCCAACTTTCTGGAGGTCAATGTAATCAACATACTCCCGTAAGCGTCTCCCATCAGTCGCGAGATCCTACTTACATTACATTCAATCATTACAAAAGCGCCGTGAATTAGCCGACATTCTTTTTGCACATCAGCTTCTAGCAGGTAATATTGACTGTCCCGCTCTGTTAGAAATGATTTCCCTCAACGACAACTCCAGAAATCTAAGATCTGTTCCCCTCTTCGGACTCAACTTCCATCGAACCAAATACGACAACAACGAGCCAATGACTTAAATACTACGCCTGGCTGATGGCATAGCTCCTTTGATTTTCACTGTTACAAAATTGCTCTACGAAAATCCCTTGTGCCCTCCTCATCTACCTTAACCCTTAATCATTTTTCTAATAATTAAATTTAGTTAGGTTAATTTAGTCTTAAGTTCAGCTTGTACTAAGCTTAAATAAATAAATATATAAGATATAAGAAATCATCAGAAATTTATTTGAAATTATTATTACTTTAGTTAAAGTGTCGAAATTCTGCACTAACGATTCGAGGGCATGATCCTCTCACGTAGGGGTGAGAGATCATGCGATTTGGCCGCATTAGACTTTTTCTTGTGTGGTTTCGCTGAAAATGTAGAAGCATTTCGCAGACAATTTGTGTTTTTTTACAATTAAATATATGAAGCGCTTAATAAAAGCCATTTTCTTTGTATTTTGTTTCCCATGCGATGTTAAGACGTACACGTAAGTAGTTGTAAAACCGAATTAATCCTGTTTCGGCAAAAATAAGCGCACGTACTAGGGTTGCAGAAGTGTAGAACCCACCCCACTGTCCATACATACCCAAAAATAGCTTCAACATTGATATGTGTCTGCGGAGATTTATATTTGCCACAAAGAATTGGACCTTCGGTTTATCGTAGATTCTGAAAGAGTCAGGAAAATAGAAAACTTCAGAGAAACTCCTAAACTTTAGATAAGTCAACTGAACATTGGATTAGGGGTCCTTCAGTGTTAAGCGACACAGATGTATCAATTTCGATATAGTCCCAAATTCTTTCATCGCTCTATTGAGCTCCGAACAATGGATGCTATTATGGTCTTAAACGATATCAAAAGATTAAAGGTCTCGAATTGGAATTCGTTGGTCTTTTAAGGGATTTACATAAAAATTTAGACCACTGTCGATCTGGCTGTATTGAGTAAAGCCTTCAACTGTTCACACAATACGGTGGTATATACCTCTCATCGGGCATACTTTCGTCCATCTAGCATGCAAACTTTCATGGCATCGCTTCTGTATTGGAAGAGCTTCGATGGTAATCTATGAAAGTTGGTTGCTTTGCTGTTCCCCCGCTTCTTATTGATGCGTTGCCTTCTTTATATATAGCGCCTTTATTGATTTAATTTCCTCTATGACTTAGTCGTCACTAAGCATGACAATTCCTTACTAACTTGTGTTCAAAATATATCCATATTCATTGTGAAGCCGCAATGGAACTGATTCACTCGCAGATATCCGGAAAGGTCAATACTCTTTGGTTTTTGTTTAACCAAATTTTTTCTATAATTTTTGACCAAAAAATATTTTTTTTTTTCCTTCGATGATGGAAATCGTAAGCTACGGAAGCTTTGAAAACATTTTCTTCAAGTTACTCACGTGTATGGTGATTCACTATTTCTTCCAATATTAACAGTTTTAGGCATGGATATTTTTATGGTTTCTTTTGTCAATATACCTTCTGGGCTTCTGACTCATTAGAGATGTACTAAACATGCATATGTTCGATATTAAAATTCCGAAATAAGCAATTTTTGTATACATCAACATTATCGTCATAACCTGTAAGAATTACACAAAACTCGTATCGTTATTTATCAAATGAAAATGGTATCCCACAAAAATATCACATGATTGCAAGAAATCATTTGACAGTCTGTCGAATCGCATCATTTCGAATCGGTAATGAATATGAATAATTATAAATGCTATCCACCGAATCGGGGAACACAACCTTCCCAAACACTCTGGCCATCGATCGGAGCGAAACTTTTTCCACAACCAACAACCATTTGTCACAAATCCGATCGAGTTCCTATATGCCTGGGATTAATATCAGAATGGTTATCAGATTTTTATAAGGGTTTATTATGTTGAGATACTTTTTGTTTCCCTGAGGTTTTTGTGTTCTTTATACTAATTCGATCGTGGGCAGAAAAATATTTTCCAATGGCATAATATAATTTATCACAATATTGTCAGAAGTCGAAGATACCTTTTTATGGAGATAAATTTCTGGTGATGACATTTTGGTCTCTTGTGCGTGTTTGTATTGCTTTTTTGGGTAAAGAATGCGAATGTGATAAAACTGTCCGCTTTATTACTTTGGCTTAGGACAGAGGTGGACCTTTTAGGTGAAGACAAAAAAAAAGCATAAAACAGAGTGGGGTCTTTATAACAGGCGCCGTTTAAATTATTCCTTTGGACTTCTGAAGAAGCATTCGAGTCGCAATGGGAAGCGAACTTCCAGTTTATTTTTGTTGTTGTTGTTGTTCCTGGTTTGTTTATTTGCTTGCTTGGTTGCCCGAATTCGTGACTTTCATGTAGCTGGGAGGGTCTTAATGACTAATCCAAACGCTTCTAGGTTGATGTTTGGGTTTCAACATGAATGGTTATGGCAGATTATTACTATGTGTTTTTTTTTCTTTTCTATTTTTTGATTGTTAGATTGGACAGTTTTGATTTATGCTCTGTTTGAGATAATTTATGACTGATATTGGAATGAAATGTGCCGTCATGAGAACAGAGAACAGAATAAGTAATTCGTTTTTAGAAGTGATGAAATGATCGCATTTGCAACTGTGTGATACATTATATGCACTATTTTATGTTTCTTAGTTTTAAAATTAAAAATAGATAATCATACATGCATATGAATAATTTGCAACTGCGACTATTATTAATTTTTCTTTTTTTCAAATACCTACTCAAGTTATCTAGTCCTTAAAATTCATATCTTATTTACTATAGTCATGGACTTTCTTCGTCTAATCGAATAAATTTAATTTTTTTAATACTCTTATTTACTTCCAATAATAAAACTGAAAAAAAATTGTATTAGTAAAATAATTTATTTTTGAATAAAATTAAACTTCTGATCTATTTATCTTGCAACAACTTACATTTCAAATGCAAGAAAAATTAGCTTCAACTTTTTGTTGTTTTTTAAACAAATTTGAAAATATCCTAGATATATCCTATGTAGGTATATTGCGCTAGACAATAAGCACGCATTTCGTATTTTAGATGTCCGAACATTCTGTGGGGGTACAATCGTGAAAAACGAGTTGGTTCCTTTTTAAAAATGCAATAAAATGAACAAGCGATTCTATTTATTATTATGGAACACAACATCGTCGTTCAAGTGGCTGCCTCGTCTGGTTTCGAAGAAGTGTATTCTGTAACTCCAATTTGTCAAGACTTTGTTGATAGTTTCGGGGTATAGCTCACAAATGGCGTGGATGATATTTGCCTTAACTAATTAAATCGTTTACGGATTGACTTTCTGTCGAGGTTTCGAGCAGGAAACAGTTGTCAGTGTCGAAATAACCTATGTTTTAAAAAGAAACCACAAGATGGCCCATCCTGTACACCGTTTCATTAAATGGGAAGTACTGTGAGAAAATATATCGTCAAAAAATGTCTATCGCAAGATACTGCCGAGTTCTGGAAAGGACTAGGCAGTCTCTTGTATCCCTAAACTTATCGATTAACACCATACTCGCATCAGATGATGTGTTGTGCTTCTCGCTTCAACAAGTAAGAAACACCTGGCTTAATAAAGAACGCCGACAGATGTTCGGAGCCAAAGACAATGCCTGAAAGCCAAAGCTTCAGGCGAAGACGAAAACTGTCATTAATGATTTAATAGAAAAGAAGAAGGAAATCCAGCCGTTAATTATAAAGCCGGTATAGATGATTTGGTAAGAAACATACACTAACTCTTAGCCATATAATGACGGATAAAATAATGCTTGGAGACTGGATACTCAGCACCGTTTATCAGCTCTACAAAAATAAGAAATTCCAAAATTTGGAAACAAATAAAGCATATGGACAATGTGACCGAATATTACTCCTGTGAGTATTGTGTAAAACGACATTAAAGCCACGTTTGTTAGTATAGAGAAGGAAGCTGGAAATATAACTTTATAAGTAAACAAGAGAAAGATCACAGCTCTTATGTAGCTGATGGCACAAAACATCGACAAATTGTACGGAACGCCACTATCGGCCGACACAGATTTGTGGTAGTAATTGACTTTGACGACGACGTTGCATCATAATTCAAACAAATTACTCTTGCCAACCCTTGTTTCATTCGGCTACGAAGGAAATTACAATCCGACCTCTACCAACATAAACTGCGAAACCAAAAGTAGTTAGCTAGTACGAGCTAATAAGAGAGGTGGCAGTATTCATACAATATATACCACTTAATATGGAAAAATTGTTGCAACTGATCTGAACTGAACGATCAGTTGCAACTAGTCTATATCACACTTTAGCGTATTGCTCTTAGCTACAAAATTCATCTTACTAAAGAAAGCTTCTCTACATCCTCAAACGTCAGACACATAAACAAAAACACGATCTTACAGCTATATCGTTCACAAATTGTTCAAGATCTGAAAGAGACTTCCTTGAGGGACACGAGACCACGCTTCAAACTGTCTCGAACAATTATTTTCTTTTCTTACCACCAGCTTTTCATGGTAAGATGGCATCCACTTGTTAAGTATTAAATTTTCTTGTAAGTCATTGCGATTACATAGCTTACTGAATTTTGTCATAGGTTACCACGTTACTACAATGTTTACCAAATAGGTTAGTCCAAGGGAAACAAAAGAAACCATTACGCAAATATTTTTACATAGTATGGGTTCAGAATGCCAACTAAGCCATTTGAAATCGGCATATATAAGAAGTTCCCGCCATCGTGCAAAGAAGGACTAACGCATACATACATTTTTGTGGGAAAAGGATAGGCCTAACGAGCCCGTTCGCGTTATCCATTTGTCAGATTACGAATGATATATACTAGGGAGTCGCAAGGCAGTTGAACTTGCAAGACAGGGCACTACCCTTAATATTCTTCGGACAGTAGATACGTTAGATATGACCCTCGCTACTTGTAAATCACAGATCAAACTTTATGCTATCATAAAATTAAACCGAAGATGGATAAACGGCGCTACTTGCCAAATAGCCAGGTAACTCTGGCCAAACTTTTACCAGAAGCGTTATATCTGCTTGACAATGCTGAACATATCAAACATAACACCTTCATGTTCATACTTGTCGTTCAACAATTGATATACACCTTACCTCACAACACTCATAAAATGTTGCTATTTATAACGTGATGTATCATACATTTGTCCCCACTCCTCTTTATGGTATACACCAAATACTCAACCCGAAAAAAAAACACATTGCGACGCTTTATTATCCGCACCCATTACGTATTCCGATTATCTCATATCGCATAACGAAGACGAAAGAAAAAAATTTAATCAAAACCACATTTTTATACGATGAGATATTTTATTTTAACAAAATAACCATTTCGCATCTTATCTTGTTCCATACAGTTGCATTGCAAATGTATTCCAATTAAATGCAAAATACCTTCCTTCTGAATCCGTGTGAAAATTTTTCTTTGTCTTAAGATGAGAAATGCCATGGCGTGGACCACCTCCCCAGTCTCTCATACCCTCCTCCCCAATCGTAATCCTTACCTATATTCAGTCGCAGCAAATCACTGGAATCTGTTAATGTCGGTGGTGCAATAGCGTTAAAGATAAAAAAGTTACTTGTAAGAATCCTTTCAGCATAGTATACACCAATACAAAATAAAATGCAACACAAAAGGCAAAAAAAAAATGTTTAATTGCTAAGGATGTAAGTGGTAAGAGGCAGGATGATTTCTCGTTTTCCTCTGAAAATATTTCGCTGATAATCTTATCTCGAATGGTGTCAATTAAGTACAGAATCTGGTATGAAAGCGTCCACTTTATATGCCCTAAGAGTCGTTTTCCTTTTAGTTTGGCCTCTCTTCTACTTGGTCTCGTTTGCCAAATGCGACACTGAGAGGAATGCCATGGGGTTTCGATAAAGATAAACCAGATATGATTGCATCCGTCCCTTAAAAAAAACGAATATCAACAACAACTTTATTTATCTTTCGCTGAGACTATTCGCTGCATCTATTGTCTATCGTGGATATTTCATTTTTTTTTTCAGCAAATACGCTGAAATATAGTGTTTAATTAGGATCTGATATGGGAAATACTACCCGAAAAGAAGTATGTTATTGAAAATCGATTTTTTCTATATATTCTCTGAGGTTATGAAAGCTTTGATAGCAATGAAGCTACTGGATAAAATAAAATTCCTAACATAAGGGATGCAATGAAGCTAATAGCGAAATTTATGACATCGAAGCTACACAGACATTATCTTACTGCAAGACCACAACTGAAAGTACATTAAACCTTTACTTGGGTAGAGCTTTGGTTGAACTATGGTTGGTAACGTTTTCCGCATAATGCTGAAACTTATACCCCCAGCTGCAAAATCTTTCTAAAGATAAGACCCTCATTTTAATATCCCTTATCGAAAGTAGTGAATTGTACAACTCCAAAAATGATACCAAAATATAAATCTCCAAATCCTTTAAAACAAAAATCAATCTAAGTAAATCTGAAAAATTATATTTGGCTCTCGAATATTAACCCAAAAGCCCGAAAAAGTGGGTACGGCTATATCGGCATATCCAATTTAATGTATGAAAATCTGGGATTTCTACCCAGAGGAATTTGCCTTCCATTTAACGGTTTTGTTTAAATCGAAGTTTCCAAAAATTTGGTAAATCCTATGTTAAGGGAGAACATAATTGTGTATTTTGTACGTTCGGTATTTTAAGCTTTTAAGATTTGGTGCTTGGGTATCATATTACGATCAAATCTTACCTCTATTAATTAACTCTGACAATGATATCTCAGCAGAAGTTAAATAAGACCTAGTTTATAGCTCGTAACAACCCAGGGCCTTGCTTTTTCTCTGCCTTATGAATGATTCTTTGTTTACTTCGAGCCTTTGTATTTTACAGCGAGGACTTGTAAAATATTTCCCTTTTATTGACAAGTACTATAAAGGCTGATATTCAGAATAGCATAGAGAAATCATCTCTAAGTTTCAACAATCTATAGGACACGCAGTATCAGCTCATAGAAACACAGTATATATAGCATTGATATTTCCTACTCAATACAAAACCTCTTTTAGTTTCAGAACAAACAACCCACTACTATACAATCGACAGTTCAACAGTTCAAGAGCACAGTTAATAAGCATTTGCAATCATCATCTTAGGGCGTTCTTTTAGCTTTGGTTCACGTTACCAGAGAGAAGTTTATAAAGTTTTATTTATACCATGAAAACATTTTAATAACAACGCCTTACTCAAACAACCAAGAAAGTCCTGAAAAAACTTCGCTTTGGACTTTTAAGATGTCTTTGAGAATAAAGGCGAATAGTCACCAAAACACTGGTTCGCATATTTTCTATTGCCAGCCAGACGTCGGACTCAGTAGAGGAAGAACTCGTCTTAAGTGGCGCACACAAGTAGAACCGACATCAACCAACTTAAAGTACGCAACTGGAGTCAGTTAGTTAGGAACGGTCTAAATGGAGAGGCATGTTGATTGAGGTTCTGGTTCATTTCCGGCTGTAGCGCATCCTTATTATGAAAGTAGGATTTAATCAAGAGATTGGGGGTTCGGAATTTTGCTCTTTAAATACTAACACGATCCTTGCGAAAGTCTGATTAATTTTCAATAGTTCATATAACGGGTATTTTTTTTAAAGGTATAGAACTTTAAATTGGCAACACTATTTTAACCGGCGGCTACTTTGTCCAGCTGCTAAGTGATTTATTTTTTGACATTTCAACATGAATATACTGACGACTAAACAACGCTTCCAAATTGTGAAAATTTATTTTGAAAGACTATTATTTTGAAAAACCATTCTTTTTGAAAAACGTATCGCGCACAACATCCATTTTACGGTCAACATAATCGTCCATCAGAGCAATTAATTCGAATAAATATCGAACGTTTTTGAACCACGTTCAGACTCTAAATGATAATATGCATCCACAGAGACATTCGTACATTGCGTACAGAAGAAGTCATTGCTTCTGTATAGCCAAGATAGCGTAGAGGAAGACCCGAATCAGTATATCCGCCATCGTGAAAAGGAATTGGATATGTTTCCATCCACTTTATGAACGAATTTGTTGAAAAATCTTGGTTTTCGTGCTTACAAAACCCAACTCGTTCAAGAATTGAAGCCACAGGATCAACTAGCAAGGCGTAGACTGGGTGAATGGGACTGAAACAAGATTGCCGTTGATCCCAATTTTTATAAGCGAATTTTGTTTAGCGATGCAGCTCACTCTTGGTTGAATGGATCTTGGTAAACAAAATTGTTGTATATGAAGTGATGATAATCCCCTTTTTACATCCAGAAAAATTACCGTTTGGTACGGTTTGTGGGTTGGTGGAATAATAGGTCCTTACTTCTTTAAAAACGATGCTGGCCGGAAGGTTACAGTCAAGGATGACCGCTATAGCGCCTTGATTACAGAATTTTTCGTTCATCAATTGAACAACCATGATGTGAAAAAGCTTTGGTTTTAACAAGACGGCGAAACATGTCACACAGCTCGTGCCACAATTGATTTTTTTTAAGGAAACGTTTGGTGAGTTCATAATTTCGCGGTTGGACTATTTTCTGTGGCGATATGTGAAGTCGGTGGTCTACCCCGTCGATAAGCCCGAAAAGTTAAGTTAAAACTAACTTACATGCTAGACAAAAATGCATGAAAAAACTAGCCTACTTATCAACTACTTAACTAACTTACTTGCCCTATGCGGGCGCCCTAAATTAAACGATAACTTAATTCTAATGCTTTTCGGCCTTTTATCTAATATATAAATATTAAAGTAACACAATTTTTACCAAGAAAACTTTGAAAAACTTGGTTCCTTGTCCTTTTATTTTATTTTATTTAAACTTACACGCTAATTAAAACTACTTATCGACCAACTTAAGCTACTTAAAATTAATTAAAACTACCTAAAAATAACTTAAAAACTATAACATCCACAGAAAGCGTTTTCTATTTTTTTTTTGCATATATAAATATTTTTTTGTATATTTTTTTGTATTTTTTTTGTGCCACCATGACTGTTATACACCTTAACCTAAAGACTAAAAACTATCTAAGTCGGCCATAAAATTAAAATTTTAAGTCAAGGATTGACTATTTGGACGCCAACGTTCGCCGCGTTATTGCTAATATACGGCCTCAAATATTTGGAAAAAGTCATCGAGAATTGGACCTCCAGCTTAGACTACATCCGAACTACCCGTGGCGGTCATATGCTAGAAGTCATATTTAAATTATAATGCCTGAAAATTGTCTTTCGAATTAGATAAAATTCATGTCAATTAAAAAAAATCATAATAATTGTCTGATTACATTTCGAAATTATATACCTCTAAAAAACCCCCTCTATAACAGTGATCATCATAACGATGTTAAACTCGTAGCAATTCTAATAATTTAATTTTAAAAGGGAGAAAATATACAATATTTTATGAAGTAGAATCCTGACCTTTGACGTCGATGATAAGTAGTAACTGTGCGGAGTTATTATTTTCTAGCCCTCACACTTATTAGTTTTTAAAGTCATATCTGATTCTATGATTGTTTTGGTTACCATATCAATAAGAATACGCACAAGTGATGAGAAGTCAATGTCACAATACTGTGCCTAGTCTACTCCGCACAATCTCTACCGATTATTGACGTCAAATTTCAGAATTCTAATTCCTAAAATAATCATCTGGATAAGAACATATGTCCCCAAAAAGGGTCCCCTTTTAAATTTACCCTCTCTTCAGCTTACAGTAAATCCACGAAAAGCCTAAATTAGTTTCACATTAATTTGATCAGGCTATGGACAAAATTAGCCAAATTCCATTTCGAGGAATGAAACCTAATGAGCAAGAGGATTTTGCGATAGCATATACCCTTTAACTGCGGAAAGCATTTGAGAAATTTAAGCTACCTATGTTCCCATGGGCACCAAGTGGATATTCTTCACTTCTTCGTAAATTCCAGACCTACTGAAATTCCTAAAACCAATGTCACCCATTCCAGCGTACAGCGCTGGTTGGCTGACGTGTCCTTTTTGTGTTTTTTGCCCAATGGGGAAAGGAAACAAAAATATGCTTCACATGGGTTGTTGAAGTATGGGAATCAAATGATTTTTTGAGGTAAATGCATGTTTGGATGCAGGATTGTTTTTTAATATCATAAGAGATGTTAATATAACTAAGTAGGAATGTGAAAGAGACATAACTGTACATAGGTGGACATTTAATAAAAACTTTGGTTTGCGTTTGATTAAATGTTGAACATTTTTGTTTCACTTATTTTGAATTTTACCGCTGTTAAAATTTTTCGATATTAATTTGTAACGTAATAACTGGTAATTGAGATACGTGTCTCAAGACTAACTAAAAACATATAAGAACATATCCGCAGTGCGAATCGTTTCAATCATTTCACCCTTAAACTAAATTTCCCAAAAAAATGAAATTGTCACCACATCTTGTTCAGACTGTTTATCTTAATTTTTTACGGTTCGACTAAGAACGACGTTTTTTATGCTATCGTTTTTGAAGTGAAACTTCTTTTGGGACGGTGTGAATTGGATTGAATGAAACGAAAACGTGTAACGAAAAAACTTAACAAAATTCAACAGCTAGTTTTTAGAGTGTTTTGACTGTCAACACGTATGGTGGTGTGTTGCTATTTGGCTATCATAATCCATCTCGTCTATCCTTGGAGTATAGTATGAACCCGAACAAACTCATCTCCTGACAACGTAACTCAATGTGAACGAAAGAATCAGGCAATGTTTCGGAGTGAATCGATCCATGTTTAACAATGCGAGCCGTAGTAAATATCACAGTTTTTCATAGTTTGTAATATCGTGTTTGTAGCAGCTAAGAGCTTTCACTTATTTTTGAATACATATGTTCTTTTTAATATCTTCCAATTGGGGACGACGTTAAAATTAACTTAGGTCTTCCCTAAACAGTTGGTTGCTTCGAAACATTATTTTTTCATTCATATAGTCTAGAATACCATCTGGATTAATGGATTATAACAAACCCATTTTATTGTATACATAAGGTCCATATTTCAGCACCGTAGAGCAGGACTGGGATGATTAGGGTCTTATTAAGTATCTAGTTAGTAGTTCAAGTGAGTGCTTTACTTAGCCAGAAGGCAATATATAGCTCAGCGGGAAGACCGTCATTTCCGGCAGCCTTAATAAGCATGAGTTTAGATATTGCTATCCTCACTTCACTCAGGTCGGGTGGTTGGCAGTTTTCGCTGTCTGGCCTTGCATCCTCGGCTTGACGTCTTACACTTTGGTTAAACTTGCGAACATCGTTCCTGGAGTGGCACCTCTCCATGTCTTCGAATGCACGAATTTCTTGCTCTATTTCTTCTTCCATTCTTTTTTGCTTATGGAGAACACAACGGCAGCTCTCGTTTTTACCTATAGCTTTACCTTGTAGGCCTTGTTCTTGGCTGCAAGCGTCTTATGGCATGACATTCCCCATCAAACCAGTGGTTTCATGCTAATGGGCGCGAGAAACCTTTCAGATCGTCGCCATTGACCTTCGACATTCGATGCTGGTGTGAATCGAGAGAATAGGCGTTTCGACATTAAATGTTTTCGCAGTACTTCTGGATTGTTGGGCTGTGGTGGGTATTTACCTTCCTTGCAACAAGGTAGTGGTCCGAGTCGATGTTAGCAGCTCGGAATGTTCGGACACCCAAATTACTAGATGCGTGTCTCTTGTCTATCGTAATGTGATCAATTTGTTAGACAGTTCGCTGATCTATAGACCGCCATGGCCCCTTATGTATGTCGAGGTGAGGAAACCGTGTGTGGCTATAGTGGCATTTCGTTCCGTAGCAAAGTCAATTAGCCTAAGTCAATTACAAGACGTGTTGTCGTGTAAGCTGTGTTTTCCGGAAATTTGCTAAATATGTCTATTCTCCTGCCTTTGCATTGAATTCTCCCCGTACGATTTTAACACGTACTTCCGTAGTTGCTCATAGGTTTTGCCAAGGAGGTAGTTGAAGTAATCCTTAGCTTTATCATCTTTTTCCTCCGTTGGGCGTGAGCGCACAAAAGTTTTATTTTGGCGAATTTTTCCTTGAAGCGGATTGCTAAAATGAAACCTTCATTACAACCTATTTGGCACATGCATGCCGTACCCTTAGATATCTTGTACCCTTATACTCGACTTAAATAAATACTGTTATTTGTTGTCTACAGTGTTATTCTTAATGTATGGCGATTTATCTTACCATCAAAATTATTAAGTATTGTGCCGCAGACGGCATCTTCCATTTGATATTTAGTAGTAACAGGAGCTGCCTCTTCTGGCACCCATT
Source organism: Rhingia rostrata (assembly GCA_949824845.1). Lineage (NCBI taxonomy): Eukaryota > Metazoa > Arthropoda > Insecta > Diptera > Syrphidae > Rhingia > Rhingia rostrata. The sequence continues at coordinate 58,950,166 of OX463755.1, forward strand.
GACCACTTCATTATAAAAAGCCATAAAAGGCCGCTGTCTGTTATATGTCGACGAACTCATTTTCCCAGCGACATAAACTAATTTATAGACCTCCCTTCCTCTATTTTTCAGCTTAAATTGTTCCTCATTCTCTTCGAGTCACGAGCATCTATGAATCATAAAATAATTACTTTTGACAATCATGTTGTTAGCCTTGAACTCCTAAACCAACGAAAAAAAAGATAGATAGATACAAAGCGTACAAGTAATCAGAGAGACTAATTTATTCAGCAATGGCAGCGCTACCTATCTAACTAGCTCATATATTTTAGTAAAATTAAATCTGTGGTCCATTAGCCATTAAAAAAACGAAAAAAAAACTAAACCACATAATTCTCCTGAGCAAGATATGTAGACAAATTGATGGCAAAACTTTTATTGTTGATCTCTATCATTAGTGTGGATAAAATTAACACAACTGTTGGCATAAATAACAAAAACGATTTGCGAGACCCATGTGACAGATAATGGATGTCTCGTTGGTCTTCAAACCCCTAGAAGGTCAGACTTTTGTTGAAATCTCCATCGCAAATTCTGCGAACAGTAAAGTTCGTCGGGGAGAGGCAACTCTACAAATACCAAAATGTAAGTGCCAATGATGTGATGGAGTCTGAGCTGGTCTTGAACCTACATACCAACCAACATAAATAAAAATAAAAAAATAATAACATTTCGGTAAACGCTTTCGTTTTGGTTGAGGTTAAGCTTAACAATCATCAGAGAATTCGAATAAATCATGTTTCAAGCATTAAATCAGACCAAGTCGCAACTCTTCGTGTATTCGAGCATTTTCCACGCTTGGTGTGTGGCAGTATCTTCATCTTAATTCATGAATTTATGTGCCATTCATGGTGAGCCGCGGCAACCAACGTGATGGTTCACTAGCTTCTCATTATACATGTTATTTCTTTTTCTGTGGCAGCGGTATTGGTGAATGAGCAAGAGGAACGTAATATGCTTCCGGGCGAGAAACAAGGGAGGTAACTTTTGTGTTACCTTATGTATCTTTTACTAATTTCCAGTCGAGCTTCGATATGATTATAAGAGGGATGGGCGTAGAAAAGATGATGTGACTTTTATGCTTCAGATACACCAGTCGAGATTAAGATGATTTGACACAGGTTATTACAAGACCACATTCGAGTTGTTGAGAGGTTTGAGGAATTCTTTTGTAGTCATGGTGCCCCGTTTTTTTTTTCAGATACGTCCATGGAATGTATATGCTAGCAAAAGATTAATTTGGTTGGTTTTGGTAAAAGGTTTTGCCTACGGTTGTGTTACTCACTTGATCTTAATTCAGATTTGAATTCTTCACGATTCAGGCATGCATAACCGGTGTATATTATGGGGCGATCGCACATGCATACGTGATGACAGTTTTGTTCGGTTGACATCGTCATGCTCATCATCAACATCACGGGGGCATATCTTCACATCAACGAGGGATCGCGCGCCGTCAAGACAGCTAGCCAGCCAGCCAGCTAAGCAGCGAGTGCGCTCAAGTAAGCAGCCGAAGATTTGTGTCTGTCAACAGGCTGCGTGCCCAATGTAGTGCACACGGCTTCACTTTAACACGAATAATTTGTTCATGAAGGTAATTTTATGCAAACGTTTTCGCCAGATCTGAGACACAAGATAAAATATTGTCATTTGAGATATGATATATGGTGCATTAAAAATACAATTTTCTTGAATGAAATGCAATGTGGGGGCTGATTTTAAGATGCTCACAGATGTATTTATTATATCAACTTGTGAATTGTAACAGATTTGAACAAAACTAAGAGATTTACATCATTGTATGGAAATATATTTAAATGTCATATTAGCTATGACGATGACCAGCTCGCATCTATAAAATAAATCTGTTGGTTCGAGTACCACAAGTAGTAGGTTATGTTTGTCTGTAGAGGCTGTATGCGATACTTGTACACACCTAGTTAAGAAAAGGTCCGTTGTGGTACAACGTTGGTCTGTAAAATTGTCCGTACGAGCTAACTAGGAACTAGGACATCAATATTTATTAGCAAGGTCACCTAGATTATCAAAGAAGTAGTCTCCTAGATGGAGTTTTCTGTTACTGGAAAGAGCTGGAGAAAAGAAAAGACGGTTGAGAAAATAGTAGTCTTTTTGCATGCAGTCCCAAGGGGCAGTTTCCGATAGGACATCGATGATCGAACGGATTTTTTGATCTGTACAACACAATCAAGCAGAAAAAGTGTTTCTGGTCATAATTTGGACAGAGTTGCCTGGATGTTAGATACTTTGAGCCGTTTACTCATCTTTGGTTTGCTTTCATGATCGCATCTAGTTTAATTGATGCTTAACATGAAGCGAGGGGCATACCTAGCATTACTACTGACGTAGAGTATCAAGGATAGTGCTCAATCTGGCAAGCTTATCCGCCTGTGAAATCTTTGGCACCCAAAAGAGATAATTGGTAAAATGCTCTGTCATCTCGTTAGGAAAAAGTCGGCATTCGTGGGGTGTTTTCGATGGATCCCAAGGATTAAATTGACGCTTGGCTGTGACTGATTCTATTTCCATGATTTTTACACAGAAAAGGCTAAAACGATTGCGAAGGTGAAAGGATATTCAAGTTTAACATTTAGGAACTGGTGGTGGGTGCACGACTGGGTCTTATGCAACTTTCTCTTTCACAGCGAGTTAATTTGTTTTTAACAATTTGGCCCAAATACACAATAATATTTGTTTTGATAAATGATAGAAATAATGTTGAAATGTGATTATACGAACGTTTATTCCGTCATCGAAAGTAATCGGTGTCCATGTGAATAATCTTGACTCTCTGTTATGGGCCGAAACTGAAAATGCCGTTAAGGTATAATTAGGCCAAAACCAATTATGCGGAACTCATGAAAACAGTAATAGAAGTTTACAAATTAAATTTAATTCAATTTGGCATAATAGTTTGCGAGAAATTAACAAATTCCCTTATATGGCCTATATGCAAAAATCCGTTATATATATTTTCTCGAAAAAAAACTGGGTATGCAGTTTTGTTAGAACTAATATGCTTATGGCATATAAGAAGTTTAATCAAAATCGTTTGAGCCGTTTTTGATCAAATTGAGGTTATGTATGATTTTTATATGACAGGCACCAGTAATAACATGGCTAAAAGCAAACAAAATGGCCTAGAATTATGACCAAAAAAACGCTGGATACGAAGTTTTAAGAAAATCGGTCAAGACGGACCGACGAACCGACGAACCGACGGACGGTTGCACTTTTTTGAATTCCGCTATCATCGTAGTTAGAATCAATCAAAATCTCGAGGTCGAAAATTTTCACGAAAACAATATCTTTCTCTTTATAAGAAAAAGTTAAAAAACATATTTACCCAGAGTCTGATTTAGACTAATCTTAAACAAGGCGACAAGGAATAGTTAACTTTAAGGTTTTCATTGTATAGAGCTGCGTTCTGTTTGCCAAAATTATCTATTATCTACTAGATGTGGGATAGCATCTAGGCCTGTGGACTGGTTTGTTAATAGAGCTAATGCATATATGAGCTGAATTTTGATCATTTCCTAGAAGTTTGCGGCTGTAGGCTATTTCTAAGACCGTCTACCAGACTGCCACACCATACATGGGTCAGAGATATGTCATGTGTATAGGCAAAAATTATAAAGTCATACAGATAAAGCATTGAGAACAAAAAACAGAAACTTTTGCTCACGAGCTTCATGGTGCACATAAGAAACGAGATCCAAAAATTGTCCTTTGGCGGGTCGTACAGGCACAGGACATAGGGCAATTTTTCTTGTATGCAGTGCGTCATCTGTATGACTTTATAATCTTTGGTATAGGGCTACGGTTGATTTCTTTACTCGTTTTTTAATATTGGTTTTTCAGTTCACTTTTTTATCCAAAACCCGAACTCAGGTACAAAGTTAATTCTGTGAAATTAAGACTTACAGCATTAAGTTTTGGAGGGGAGGACTTCGTATTTACTGCTGAAAATAACCAGATCGGATATTAAGGGTTAACGCTATGTCCATATTTGGTGGCGATAAATTAGGGTAAGAACAAGTATATACCGTCAACAAGAAAGGACACACAACATTGGCCAGAATGACTCCATTGACATATATAACTTTGAGGTAGTACGGGTCTTTATCTACCTCGGCTCTGCTATTAACTCTGAAAACAATATCTCGTCAAAAATTAAACGAATTACTCTTGCCATCCTCTGTTTCTTCGGGCTAAGAAGGAAATTCAGTAGTAAAGCCCTCACTTGAAATAAAATGGAGATCCTATAAAAGACCCTGATCATCCCAGTCCTGCTCTAAGCCGGCGCTTAAGCATGTAATTTATCAAAAGTAGATGAGAAATTGCTTGATCGATTTGAGAGGAAAATTCTTCGAATAATCTTTGATCTCGTTTACGTTGACGGGCTTTGGAGACGAAGATTCAACCAAACACTACACGAGCTGCACAGCGATGCCCCTAGTAAAAAAAATTCCACATTGAAAATTTAAGATGGCTATGACATGTAAGACGAATGGACACCAATGCTTCAACTCGCAAAGTCTTCGTTTCACAGCCAGACGTCGGACCCAGTAGAGACCTCGTCTAAAGTAGCGCTCACAAGTAGAAACCAGCCTCTGCAAAATTGGAGTGCGCAACTGGAGACCGGAATAATTGGAGAGGCATGTTGGTTAAGGCCTAGGTTCATTTCGGACTGTGGCGTCACTTAAGTTATGTCGTCTTTGACAATTGCATTGCTTCACTGCGACCTATCTAATGGCTTTTTGGTTGAGCGGTATATCGTACTATTTTGATATTAAATGTTTTCATTGTGTGTGTTCAATGTATAATCGTAGTGAATACCCATATTCGGTTTTTCTGTTTTAAAAAATGAGCCGTTGAAATAAGACAGCATGATTTTGACATTGTATTTCGGTAGTCGTTCATAATTTTTGTCTTGAGATTGTAGAAATGGTCCTGGGGAACATTTTATTGTTTTTCTCTGTCGGAGCATGAGCGATGAGCGTATATTAAGAATGTTTTTGCGGATTAGGCATTGATTGGGATGGCTTTTGCTGAGATGTTCGAAAATAAAGACCTTATGCATCAGTCTGTCTGTTATGAAAAATCTGTAATTGTCTCATTGAGATTCTTAAATGACGTGTTCTCGGAATATATCGGAGCAGCTTGTGTTCGTTGCTTAAATTGTCTCACCTGACTGCTACTGTTTTTCGGGAAAGTATACATCGTCTCCGTCTCTCATTTTCTGTCGCCTAGATTTTCCAATCTACGGTCAAGTTAGTAGACAATCAGTGACCACCACGTTAAGAGAACGCGAGTTGAAATTGGTAGATTACATCGGCCAGTTATGTCTAAATCAAGCGTGTTAGATATTTTCTCATAATTAATGAAAACATGCCTCTGACATTAGCTAGTAACCTTGGGAACCTTTCATGTGCAATATCAATGAAGTCACAGCTACATTAACACGATGATTCCAAATGTATTTATTGTTTCAAAATTTTCTAATTGTTATTCGAATTCCGATACTACCCATCATAATTAAAATGCATTGCCGACCATAGTCCTCTTATAAGTAACGTTGATAAATTTCCCTCTATCAAGTGTGTCTAAGGACTTCAAAAGTACTTCGAGCGAACATATTCCGAATCAAGGGCATTTGTTTTGGAAAACCGAAATCATCACCACTATTCTGTAAATACCCATTCATTCGTAATTAATTCTTTAATTAATTCTGCAATCTCCAAACAGCCTTTTGATATATATCCACATTAAAGGAAAACTTTCTTAGCAACTACGTTCATCCCTACAAGTGCTTGAGTAAATTTTGACGGGATTCCTTAAAAAGTTGACCCAACCATCTGAGAAATTCACTAAAAAGGGTTACATTCTTGGGTCTGCACATAACTGGGGTTGCGGTTTTTGCCTTTCACAAAGATTGGATGATTTAATTTGTTCACTTTAACCCCATACCACCGGGGTCAGGATCTTAAACAACCAGACTAATTTATTAATTAGCAACAAATAGTTAATGCAATTTATCGGCGGCAATGCCTGAGGCCTGTGCAAAAAGTGCACCTGTTAGCACCGCCTTCGAGGCTGGCGCCAACTCCTGCTACACCTTGCAACACCCAGAGCACACTTCCCAGATGACGGATTCTGGAGATAATATTTAGTTTGTTGGCGCAAGCCAGCCATGGGTTGCTATTAATTTGCATTACAAATGTATGCACATGCATTAGCGAATTGTTCCCCCCACCGGACAAATCCTAGGGTTGATGAATGTTCGTGGGTATGTGTGTGTGTCTTTGCATCGAAGGCGCAAGATCTTCGTTTTGGCTTGGGTGTTAATTTGATTAAGCTGATGTCTAAATGATTCGCGTGAGCTGGCGCATCCGACTTAAGACGAGAGCACCGAAGGAAGGTTATGTGATTATTTGATTAAATAAATTGCTTTTGACAGTTTGCTGATTTCGACTCTGTTGTCAGAAGTTGAACATTTGTTTTAGTGGTTCGATGGTAACATGGGTGTAGTTCGTGGGTGGGAATTGAACATAGTTGAGCAGTTAATCTTAATGTGGTTGGAATCGATTGAACAAAAAAAAACATTTTGGCTAGTGGCTTTTGAGTGTTTTGTTGTGAAGTGTTTGACACATTTCAATGTGTTGCTTTAAGTGAGTTGGTTTATGTGGGCGGTAATTCGAGAAACTGATGATTTTTGGAGTGGCACACTTATCTCAGTGATACATTGATGCAAAGTCTTGGGCGATGGTTTATTAAAAACGTTCAACCTCTTGATCTCATTTTAGAGCTATTTGTAAAATGCTTGGTGGACCAAATTATTACGAAATTTCTAGGAAAATTAAGGCTCCTATGGTTTTTTCCTTCTACTACTTCAGTCCCTCATATTCAAATCATATATAATCTCGATGGCCAGTAACACATTGTCAACAAGCCATTATAAAAGTAGTAGTGGATTTTTCTCGCTAAGATTTCTCTAAGACAAGATTTCCTAGTTGGAAAGTGAATGTTGACAAGTATAGATTTTCCATCACTTTTTTGATATTCTCGGCCGGTATAGCAGTGATTTTGCCACGAATGTTTGCTTTGAGCTTATCAATGGTCAGAATCTTCTTGTACCGCGCAATCTCTTTGGGTACAAATAATTTACTCGGCAGTACATTCTTATACGATACGGATGCTAACTGGAATCCTAATGCCAAAATATGTACAGCTGCCTGCCTAGTAATTTCCATTTCATCACATGTACCAAGATGATAGCATCCAAGCTAAATCAAAACAAAATCTTCATAACATGTATAGAGGATACACGACAGAGGAAGTATGTGTGCAAGAAGCTAAAGAAATTGAAGGCATCCAAACCCGAATCCCACATAGATTTAAAAGGTTTCAAGCTTTATGCTCCGGAAGAAGCTTCAAATTAAATATACGAACTGTAAAACCAAACTACTCCGCATCCCAATAAGTAGTGGGAGTTCGGATTTCAGACGCAATTGGAAAAAATCGAGTTCAAATGGTTCAGACCGAGTCATTAGTACCCAGGGACGAGCTTTGTCACAAACATTCATGTGTGCTTGTGTACTTTTTTTCTTTTTCTTGACAACTGATACTACTCGGATGATTTGTGAGATCATCACGAGAGGAGGGCCAGCGAAAACTAATTTTAGGTTTTGCTTGGCTGGGAAGCAGACCTTCTGCGCGGCAGTTCAGCGCACTAATCATCGCGCCACTAAGCCCGTCATCGAGTCGAAGTCAGCTGTGACATATATAGTTGAACAAATGGAAACATTCTTGTATTATGATGATCACCTAAATATTCAAATAGAGAGGACAAAAGCGGCGTTCATGACGCTAAAAAGCCATTTTATATTTCTGAATATCTAAGATTCGAAGTTAAGATCATTTGTTCCAACCATTCGTTCGTCAAATACTGACTTATGCGACTCAAGTATGGTGGAATATTAACCCATCGCAGGTATATGGAAAAGCTCCAAATAGCAAATGTCGAAAATAGCAAATTTCAAAGCCTGAACGCAGACGTATAGTAGTACACATTCCGACATTAGGCATTACGTCTCAAACAATGCTTCCGGTGTGTCTGGAATTGCAAAATACCATAATGGACTTTGTAAAGAATCACGTTGCTCGTTCGGCAAGTGTTTGCGAAAACGAATTAATCTGTGGATTGTTCCATCCGGATCCTTGGTATTACAGAAACGCATCAGAAAATGGTTATATTTTGCTAGAGACATTCCTGTTTCTACACGCATATGGCTACTTATCGGATTCAACGACCGTCCCAATCATAGAGCATTATTACGAGCCTTTTGGATCATGGGCGGGAATATTGATGGATTGTGATACTGCATATTGATGGTTGGGTGTTGTAGAACGAGGGTAGACTCTGATTGGCTTTAACCTGGCAATGCCCTGTGTTGTAACTCTGACTACACATCAAGTGCTTATTTTTAACTCCCAGTGGTAACCATCGGGTACTGGTCTCATCCAACCGGATTTGACTTGCTAATCGATAAGCGCGAGTGTTGATAACACGACGAAAAACAGCAACACTATAAACAGCCAGGTCAAAATGGCACGGAATGAATACCCGGCCTGCTGTCCCAGGCGAACCTAGACAAGCTGCTTCGACATATTCGGACAACAGGTTGTCTAGGAATTTCAAGGGTTAGTCAGGCCCCTTGAACAGAGCTGGCGGCGGATGAACCGAAAGGCCAACGGCAGCGCTCAATCCCGTTGTGGATACTGATGGCCCTTGTCCTAGGGGTATCTAATAAATTGGAATTGGGCCTCCAGGTTGGGGGTTGTGCTTTGGGTTAACTACCCAATCATGAAAAAATCGAACGGTTACGAAGCACTCAAAATCCTCGGAAAGGACTGATTTTATTGTTGACGACACGGCTAAACGAAAAAAGGACAACGACGTTCGTATCTGCACCTGGAATGTGAGAACATTAAACGGGAGAGGTGCAAGCGAACAACTAGCGGAAGCCCTAAACTGCTAGAAAGCAGACATTACTGCCATCTAGGAAATACTATGGGATAGGCCGGGCAAAAAGAGAATGAAAACTGTGACATCTACTACGTACCGTGTTATAGTGAGCAGAAACAGCGACTATTCAGATGCGGATTTGCTATAAGTGCCAGACTTAGGCAAGAAGTCTTATGTTTTCAAGACATTAGCGAACGCATTGTGACGATCCACAAAAAAGGAGACCCTCTAAACTGCGCCAACTACAGAGGCATAAGTCTCCTCAACATCGCATACAAAATTCTATCTGCCGTAATATGTGAACGCCTGAAACCGTTTACCAACAACCTGATCGGCCCTTATCAGTCTGGTTTTAGGCCAGGAAAGTCCACAACTTTCGGCAGATCCTGAAGAAAACCTAAGAAGTTCAAATCGATACCCACCACCTATTCGTCGATTTCAGAGCCGCATACGACAGCATTTACAGAGACGAACTATGCAGAACCATGTCTTGTTTTGGTATACCACCCAAACTTGTCCGTTTGTGTAGGATGAAACGACCTCACCGACACATTCGATACCAAAAAAAGATTTAGGCAAGGCGATGCGCAATTTTTCAAAAATCTTTACAACTACTAGCATACGCCGACGATATTGACATCATTGGTAGGACCCAACGTGATGTCATAGCCACGTTTGCTAGTATAGTGAAGGAAGCGGCAAAAATGGGTTTAGCAGTAAATGAGGGCAAGACGAAATGTATGCTGTCAACACGAAAGGACACACAGCATCGACGAATTGGACAGAACGTCACCATTGACAGATATAACTTTGAGGTAGTACGGGACTTTATCTATCTCGGTTCCGCTATTAACTCTGACAAAAACATCTCGTCAGAAATTAAACGAAGAATTACTCTTGCCAACCGCTGTTTCTTCGGCCTAAGAAGGCAATTCAGTAGTAAAGCCCTCACTCGAACTATTAAGGAGATCTTATATAAGACCCTGATCATCCCATTCCTGCTCTACGGCGCTGAAGCATGGACCGTCTCAAAAGCGGATGAAGAAATCCTTGGTCGATTTGAGAGGATAATTCTTCGAAAAATCTTCGGTCTCGTTTGCGTTGACGGGCTATGGAGACGAAGATTCAACCAAGAACTATACGAGCTGTACAGCGACATGCCCCAGGCCTCGACATGTTGAGGCCCAGGTTCATTCCGGACTGTAGCGCCACTTAAGTAAGTAAGTAAGTAAGTAAGTGATACTGGATATGCATACCTGAATGCAATAAAAGTAACACTTGCAGGTAAAGTAAAGAAGCAGATATATGAGTTAAGTAAACCTGAAATTCCATGACATGTGCTTTTTGATCTGACAAGGAGAAGTAAGCGTTGTGCCTACTTTCCTATTAATAACAAAAACAAATTTCCTAAATTTCAATACAAAAACGAAATATAAAAATTCAATGCACAGTTTTCAAAAAAATCAAAAAACCTGTATTTCGAAAAATAATGTTTTTTTACTTTTGCAAAAGTTTTTATGCATATGTTTTTAAGGTTATTTAGGCTATCAATTTATTATTTAGGCATTTCTAAATAAAAAGTCGTTAAAAATAGTCAGAGTCCTGCTGGCGAATACTTTCCTCTTCACCAGTTTTTGAGAGCACACGTTCATTGAATTTTCACTGCGGAAACTACATTGTTTGTTTTGGAGTATGGAATGTCGGACTGTCATGTTGGAACCAGTAACAGGGCAGACATTTTTCACACACTTGTGAGCAGACACAATGAGCCAACTTCCACCGATACGATTCATAACGGTTTCTATTTCTCTGACGAAACATTTTTTTTTGTTTCAGAGCTTAAAATACAGGGTACAGAAGAAGACGAGAGCTCATCGAGGATATTATGGTCGGTCATCAGAATTTTTATCAATATCTATAAGTCATGAATTCAAGAGCTGGAAATCGATACGATGAACAAAGAAAGGTCTTTGTTGATTCACAGTTGGAATAAAAAGCAACAAAACCATTTCTCGAGCCTATTATGCGAATGTAGAAAAGCAAAAAATATAAATAAAGGGTGATCCATTTCGAGGTCCCCTACTTTTTTAAAGAAAACAACACAGAAAATTCAAATTTAACGGAGAATGTTTATTATCATTTGAAAGAACATACTTTGGCATTTATTTTTTGAAGATTATGTCTATCAAATGTTGGCCGTTGCTACGTCGCAGATGGTCCATCCGCTGAGTCCAATTTTCGATCACTCGTTCGAGCATTTCGACTGGTAACTAGCGAATGACACGCGCGATGTTTTCCTCCAAGGCCTGAATCGAAGCGGGTTTGTCGGCATAAGCTTTTGACTTTACATATCCCCACAGAAAAAGTCTAACGGTGTGATATCACACGATCTTGGTGGCCATAGATGGTGTTGCGAATAGTACGCTCAGTAGGCCGATTATGTTGACCATAAGTTGAGCGAAGTGCACGAAACGCATTCCTCACAGAACGCGAATTTTCATAATAAAGTTGAACAATTTGTAAACGTTGTTCACGCGTAAGTCTTTCCATTATGAAATGCCAAACAATACTAAACAAAAATAACATGACAGCATGACACGACTCACACGTGATCTGTCAAAAAATGCTATTGAAAAAAGTATCTCTACTTGGATCACCCGTTAAAGGGTTGTAAGTCCATTTACATCATTAAGAAGATCTGTACTAACTTCAGTGCCACCACATTTCGGCACAACTAAAATGACTGTTCAAATAATTCAGTCATTAGCATACTGCAGCTAATTTTGCACTGCATTTCGGTATGTCCTCAGTAGTTCGATTTAGGGCTTTATTACTCAACTGCAATGGTAGTCCAAAACATTTTTTATGAAAGGGTTAATCCTTGTTTGATTTATGACTAGATCTTGTTTCCAGCATTAATAGCAGCGCCGAAACATACAGAGAGTCTTAGTATTCCAAAGTTGTTACTGTCGATCATGACGTTCCGTACAATTTGTGAAATCAGTCAACCCTTCTTATGCTTAGATTTCCAGTCAGTCTCTCAAATGCTCCGATTACATCGATTTGCCATGACCTTCTCTGTTTTAATTCTGAAAAATTGGCTCTCGTTATAATGGATCTCCAAGTTGGTTGAGATCCATTTGTACGCGTGCGTGCCATTCTCGCCGGGATGTTGGTGTCAGTAAGGCTATAATCAACTAAAAAGCTGTATTAATTTACTCTAAGGCTTATGAAATGAACAGTCTAGGTTGGAAACTAAACCTATAGAGGTATTTCCTCGAATAAAATAAATTAAATCAATTATTGAATGTCCTATCTTATTTTATTATAATCCACTCATTCATTATTCATCTTCTCATTTACAGGCTCAACTGTATACCAGATACCAGAGCGACTTGTCGTTCAGTTCCTGGATTAACGAAGGACCAATTAGAGCTCTGCTATAAAGCAAGTGACGTAACATTAACAGCGTTAGAAGGACTCGAGCTAGCAATACGTGAGTGCCAGGTTCAAGTGAGTGTAACAAAAACAAACTTTTGTAAAGATAAATATAAAATAATTTTAAATTAAACAATAAAATGAATAAAGTAAATTATTTTAAAATTAACTGCACTAATAAATTTGTTTTCCACAGTTTCAATGGCATCGATGGAATTGTTCATCATTAAGCACAAAGAGCGGTAACCCACACTCTTCCAATCTCTTAACAAAAGGTAAGATAGACATCAAGAGAAGTATTTGCTTTGCACGGTTTTCATATTTATAAAATAAAAAAATATATACCCTGAAGAAGCAAATTAGTGAATCCGGTCATGTGGCAAAAATAGTATTTATTTCCATTTCTAAAGCTAAAAATATTTATAAGGCGTTGTCAAAGTTATTAGCAGTAACAAAAGTATTGCGATTTCTTACAACTAGACAATATTATAATAGTTCACGAGAAATTGATGTTTGTTTTTCAATATTTCAAAAATCTGTTATTCTAGTTTTCTTGAAAAGATTGGGTGCTAAATCGTGCCAAATTCATTTCAAATTGTTTGAGCCGTTTTTCGGATATTACGCAACCCGTTGTAATGAAAAAGATAATATTTTTGGCCCAATTCCAAAGACCCTTCTATGTATTACCCCAACAAAATTGTATTTAAAATTTAAAGAAAATGCCTGCACATGTTTAGCTTCCAGATGTGTGCACAAGCCTACAGACAGGCAAAATTGCAAGACAAACTTTTCCAACCCATTAATCATCGCAATGTTAGGTTCGATTAAATTCTCCAGTTCCAATTTTTTTGCGAAACTAATACTTGATCTAATAGGATTAAAAATTAACTGATTCTGTTTGCGTGTTTAGAAGAGGCAAACATTAAAGATAAATTAAATAAATAATTTCAAATAAATAAATAACTCAAACAAATAATCTTAACAAAAATATTAATAATTTAATTGGTAACGAGTAAAGGCTATAACTTTAACCGTTTCTTCACCATGTAGGTCGAGAGGCACGAGATGCAATAGCACAGTAAGGGCATCCGTTGGTGCCGACCTCCGTGCACCTTCAGTGCCAATTCTGGCTTCAGCCTTTTTAGTTAAGCCTTTACTTAATGCAAGCCATCATACTAGTGAGCCGTATGTGAGAATTGGACGTACCACTGCTGTGTACATCCACAAGGTCATCTTTGGTTGAAGTCCCCGCTTTTTTCCAAAGGTTTTGATGAAAGCATAGAAGGCAACACACGCCTTCCTAACTCTTTGTTCGATGTTCTGTCTCGAGTTAGCTCTAGAAGACAATGTGAGTGGTTGGCCTTTAAGAAGGGAAAATGAGGCTAAATCATACTATTAAAAAATTTTAATTTACTGTTTATTACTATAACAAGGTATTTAATTTCAGAAATTATTTCTAGGCTTTGGTTATCTGTATTCACATTTATCACACTTATTTAACACATTGTTTCCAATCACCTTCTTTTTTGTTTTAGAAACATTAAGTTTTAACTTGTTTGCTTTTAGCCATTCACTAAGATTATGTCTAACCAACCATAAAACTAACTAAAACTACTTAAAACGTAAGCCTAACAGAAATACGTTTAGGGTGACAAATACTCGTTGGTATATGCCCCGCACGCCATCGTAATTAGTTAGAGTGCCCGTACAAGCCTCTGCTTAGACCTTCTAACTAAATGTATTTTTTTTTAAATCTAAGGTTTTGTACTAAAAGTCTACAAAGTCCTTTCTTCATTTTTACTTAGCAAATAAAAAACCGGTGTATTACGTTTCAGCATCAGTCTTATCGCATGCGGATAGCACCGTGCTAAAACTGAGCATTATCAACGTACCCGTCGCGTGGACAGTGATATTATATCGGGATATCGGCTTATCGCATGCGGATAGCACCGTGCTAAAACTGAGCATTATCAACGTACCCGTCGCGTGGACAGTGATATTATATCGGGATATCGGCTTATCGCATGCGGATAGCACCGTGCTAAAACTGAGCATTATCAACGTACCCGTCGCGTGGACAGTGATATTAAATCGGGATATCGTTCTTTTCATGAACTAATTCCACGAGTCGATATAAGGAATGGAATGAAGCCTGATATAAGCGTGCACTCCATGTATGCATATGATCAGGCTATCGTCGCTAGCCATCGTTATTGAAACATAGCCTCTCAAACATCCGCGTCTTTTTCATGTATGATGGTGCTACCTTGAACTACACACACACCGGTCAACCGAAAGCGATGATTGGCCTTATAAGGACCATGCAGTATATGACTTTCGCTCTTGAATAAAATTGACTGCATTGAAGCAGATAAGAAGCAAGATATTTAACTTCACTTCTCACCGCTAACCTCTTTGCTGTCGAATGATAAACACATTTTCAAGTTTTCTCTGGTATCGCGATAAGCTTTTAACAGAAATGTTTCAGTGTTTTCGAAACTTATCTTCAATTTTCAATCATCGAAATATCTTTCAATGTCATCGATATTACACTGCAGAAGTATGTGAATGACCTTGATTTCCGGATCTTATCTGTACACCTCCAGATCATCTGCTTACTTAGGCATCACGAAGTCGGCATATTGTAACTGCACGTCCTCTATTTTCTTCAAAAAAGTAAGGTCCGGTAATTTGACATCACAGCCCATAAAATCCCTATAGGCGAATGTAAGGGTTTCTGATGCTTGCATTTCGAACTTGTTGCATACCAGTAGCGGCAGTTTCATTTTGGAATGCAAGGTATGCTTGGTGCATCATTTAACAGGCAAAACCCTAATATAATGCACAACTTTCTATGCGCTACAGTCGCCGCGCAGTATTACCGTATACCGCACCGTGTACGATGCCTTGTATACTTCAGAGAAAGCCGAATGAATTCCCTTGGCCTAGCCTACTGATATGCATCCCTCTCGAGTCCCTAGAATTCATTGCGGTTACACAGTAACCTTAACAAATATGTATATAAATTTTCTTTTGAGACATCTGTACAACAAACAAGAATATCCACCTCACTCCTAGGTAACAGGAATGCAGATTCTAGGCTTTGATTTAACAGACCAGATAAATTTTCAATCAATTTTATAAATTTTAATCAGGAATTGTCCTACGAAGTCAAGCTGCGCATCAAAAATAATTTTTAGTACGCGCAATACTTTTATCTAGAAAGTTTTAACTTAATCCGTAGCTACAACAAGCATTGCATGTTAAAATCTACAACTGAAGTAAGTTGAAATTTATTTCTCCCGTTTCTTGTACCACTGTATTAAGTTCACTGTTAAAATAGCCCCTGGTGTATTTCATAAACCTATCACACTGCTCTGTAGTCGTCTGTAAAGTAATTACAAATTGCGTGTCCGTTAGTTTATTAATAGAAGAAGAAAATTTCTTTAGTTCACAGAAGAAGTTTCATACTTTGTTTTGTGTAATCGGCACTTAATTTATTTACATCATAGGTACACTAAGGTGCATCTTTTGAAGAAGCCCTATTATTCTATAATTTCTCTTTTATTACTCTCCATGAAATTGACACTACTTCTGACGATATGAATCATGCTGACGGAGTTTTAAACACGAGATTGCGTGTTCGTAAGGGTCATTATATAGATACACAAAGACGTAATTCAATAGTTCCCTGATGCACTAAGATCATAATAGTCTTTGTTAACTTAGATCTGATGACTTAGTTTCTTCATATCTTGATGGTAAAATACTTCCTGGTATGGGGTATGTAGCTGGTTACTAATTGCACGATACACATTTTCAAGAATGAAGAAAATACTGTTTTTGACCCTCGAAGTAGTCGTTGGATAGGGAAGTTAGATGATCAATGATCATGGAACGTTTAGCACTGGCAGCTCTTTTTATTAGATTTCAAGGTCAAGGTTGTTAAGTACGGCATGCCTAAATATATAAGTTGTCTCTAGGCAATGTTGTTTGTTTTCTTACCTATAATCTACTTTTTCTTGCTGCTGAATGAAATGATGCGATGGTTGTGTCAAAAGATGCAATATTTACGAATTTAACGTTTTTATTTGTAAATTATTATGTGGGAACAAAAACTAAGAAAAGGGATCTTAAACAGATGTTGATATTTAATGCATTTGGGTTTAAAAATTCTCTATAAAAATATTGATTAATCAATAATCTGCATGATATGCTTATATTTGCAAAAATTTGCTATAATTTGCAATTGGTTTGAGGATTTTACAGAGCAAGCATGTCCCTCAATTGTGAAACACCGCCAATCGGACCTCCTACATTACGTAATATAATTTGGGTGCAGTATATTACTCCAAAAACTTCTGGAAACCCATGTTAAGCAAAGATTCTTAAATTTTGGCATTTTTTATAAACTAGGGCCTCTTTGAGCGGATCGCATAAGATTGATTAGCTTTACTAGACTAAGAAAATATTTATTTTTGTTCCAACTATTAACCTTCAGATTCTTGACTTTAACATTTTTGGTATCGCATTTGTTGGTATCAGCCAATTTTTATTAGTTTAGTTTCACTTTATTTAAAATCACCTCCCAATAACTGAAAATAAATTTGCAAATAATTACTAGCTGAAAATTTTCGTATATATCAACATATATGCGGAGTTCGTTCGCTTTTAAGTAAGGAGACGCGACGTTTAAGTAACTTTTCCCAAACATGAAAATCGATTATAGGTACCGATTCTGCACTTGACTAATACTTAGAGGCCTCCTAAAGTTATACAACCTGTAAAATTATTTAAGCACGGCTGTAGAAGTGTAATTTTAAATTAGTTAGGATATTTAAGCTGTTCTGAGAAAATTAAGTTAATTTGCATTTATTTGCATTTTATATTTAATACAAATTTAAGTAAGTAGATTTATTAAATTGGTTCTCACCAGCTAACTATGAAATCGAGTAAAAATCGTTTACGGTTTTTTCGAAAAATTTTTTTTTTAAATATTGCCATTATATTTGACAATTGCTTTTGGGAAAATTGTAAACGTAATCTTAATTTTTATAATGACGTTTTCTACACAAATCGCTGCGTCCTTTCCTGTGATATATCTTATTTGAAAAAGCGTTATTTCATTTTTTTTTAAATCAGTAAATCAAGGTTATAACAAACTTGAAATTTATACGTTAAAACAAAAGCTTCATAATTTTTCGAAAAAAAGGATTTCTTAAAGTCTTGGTATGCAAATAATTTTCTAACGAGCCGAATAAGCAATTCACAAAATTAAAATTCAATGTTATATTTCCCAGAAGAAATCAAATTTATAAAATACCATAATATTTATTTTAAATGCACAAATACGCACTTAAGCTTCGAAATCTTATTAAAATCGTTTCAGTAGTTTTTGAGAACATCGCAATGATTAGAAAAATGTTAGTATCCTTTCATATTCAGGATATTCATAATACTTTACATACAAATTTTTAAATTAAGAAGTCTGTCATTTTTAATAGTTCCCTGTAAACTCCAGACTGCAGATGGCAGACATTTAATTTTTTTAAAACTACATGTAGCGGAACCCAAAAAAGTGGTTTTGGAATTCCGTGCTTGCGTCGGTCCATCGCGTCGTCGGTTTGTTGTTTCTTCTGCTCGTCTGTCCGGTCTCTCCAAACTAAGCCGCTTGACCGATTTTCTTTTTTTTTCGGTCATATTTTTATGCCTTTTTTTTTTCTTTTATTATAATAAAGTTACCTACTATATAAAAATTATTCATAACCTCAAATTTCCCCAAAACGGCTCTAACGATTTTGATTTAACTTTCTATAGGTACGCTTTTATTATATAAGTTCCAACAAAACTGCATTCCCAGTTTTTCGAAAAATTATATACAGGTAATGGATTTTTGCATTTAGGCCATATGAAGAAAATTGCCAAATTTTCTTAAACTAATTCGCCAAATTGAATGAAATTTTATTTATATACTACTATTACTGATTGAAACAAGTCCACATAATTCGTTTTGGCTCAATTTCGTATAATCACAATAATCGTATAATAATAATAATCAAATTTTTTTTGTGTATTTTTCCCACTATGCAAATCGTCAATTTTTCGCATGCATGGTATTTGATCTAAAGCCCAACTCGCTGTGAAAGAGCGTATGACCCAGTCATGCAGTTTTTTCATGATATTTTTGCGATCTTTTTGGAATTTGTTTGTATTATAGAAAAAAATTTAATGGATTTTGTTACAATTCTGTTGGGAAATTATTGAAAATATATTTAAATTTAATACAACCTAATACACAGCAAAAAGTCAATATATTGTATTCGACAGTAAATAAAATTTAACCCGATTTTAACACAATTTAAATCTTTATCCTTTAAATTTTTTATATACACCGAAGAAAATATCAACAAATAATAAGAGTCAAGTTGCACCGCCGGCGCGTGTGCGTTGGTCGTTAGCGTCGCGTCATGTCATGTCAACAGAGAATTTGTAAATTCGATGCAACACATGAAAAGAATCAAAGCATTGTACAAAATACAGTGGTGGCTCGGTTATTAGCATTCGTCGTAACTAATTTGAAAGTTCAATTTTAAAAATACAAATTTAAATGTATAGTTTTATAAATAAAAATACATATAGAATTAATTTGTAAAATGTATTAAAAATAAAAAGTATTCAGGCGCAATACATTAGGAAACACAAAATAATAATAATGTATAAGGCATTTGAGGCGCAAAATGTATTTACTAAGTTATATTTGTTGCGATTCAGAAAATCTGAAAGTTCTTATGAAAATATGTGTTTTTTTTTCTGTGTAAATACTCAAAATATAGCTGCTTGGGATTTATACAAAGTAAAAAAATATCCATACAAGGTCAAATATTATTTTCCCATTAACAAGTATATTTACATTACGGCATCTTTGGGACTGGGATACGCAGTGAGCAACGAGCGTCAAATTCAAGAGACAGCTAGCTAGTTCTTGGATATAAAAGTGCGACTACTTCAGAAGACGCCTTTATTAATACATTTTTTTCGACAAAATGTTGGCGTTGCTCTTATTTTAGATTAGTGAAATTTAAGAAAATTAATTGTTTGTACTTATGATTTTTTGACATATTTCCAAAATTTTCTTTATTTTGACCACAAAGGCGTTTTTCAAAAATGAGTGGCCCGGAAGAAATTTAAAATAGCTATTTACACTATTGTTCTGATTTTTCAAACAGAAAGTTTATATATCGAATTTATTAGTTTTGCTTTGTTTCTTATATACTTAATTTAAGATAAACCATTTCCAACATTAAGTTGTCATTAAGGACTTGACAACTTTTTTTGTTTCAAAAAAATGCAAACTACTTAATATATCCCAAGAAATTGTTGGCTTGAATTACTATCAAAACATTTTTGAATGGAACTCGACTTTGGTCGACTTTGAAGTTTGGCGTGGACCAATGATTTAATTTAGGCCCATAGAAAATAGTCTAGAGGCGTTAAATAACACGATCTCGGCGTCCAATCGACGGGTCCGTTTCTTGAGGTAACACGTTCATTGAACTGAGTCAATCGGTTAATCGGTTTAGGGGTGCGTTCCATTAAATTCTTGAAATTGTCCAGTCGCTAATGGAATACCCTTTATATCTTGTACAACAAATTTTTGGCGCAACAGGCTTGTTAGAACCCAGAGCCGAGCTTTCTCAAAACATTCTTTTTCTTCTTTGCATGATGGCGTTATCTCCTGTTTTATCCAATTGATACTACTCGGATGATTTGTCGGATCATCACGAGAGGAGGGCCTTGAGGTGTTGCTACGGTGTAGCTAACCATCGCGCAACTTAACCCGGTGAAATTAAAGGTTCAACGACAACTTTGGACTCGGTATAGTATATTGTCACTCAGTATTTCCAACAAGAAATACAACCGATTTGAAAGATAAGTCGATTTGTCCCTCAAAAGTGACACTTGTCGAATAGAGTACTTCGGAAACCATATCCCTCACAAGTGCGCACGCTTTCATTAAAACGTCGTAGTGCTGTATAGGGAAACTATGTGATGTTTTATATAGCGGGAGTAATAAATTTTGGATTCATTGTTTTAAAATAAAAACAGGAGAAAATATTTTACGATTTTCGTAAGTTTAGGTAAAGTGACGTCGTTTTTGTCTGTTGACTTTGCTGATCAATGTTATCATTCTTATATTTCTTCCATGATACCCCGTTACAAAACATTCGGTGAATGGTATTGGAGTAACATACCTTTCATTAAGCACCTCTTCTATTATTTTAGGGACTCTAGTCTTTGGATTTTGTTTATTTTAAGGACAATAAGTTGGTTTTCTTGTTGCGTGAATTAACGCAAATTTGAGATCATTTTCCAAAGTACCCTTATTATTTCGGATCCCTTATTTCAGATATTGCTCGTATAAATTTTTCATGTCAGTAGAGTGTTCAATTCCTCGCGGCGCCATTTACTGTTTACAATGAATCCATCTATATAGTGGTACACATTATTCATGGTGGCATGTTAATAGTGTGCCATCACTGTACTTGTTGACGGAAACGTGAGGAGCCACACAAAGTGCGTAGTCCTCAATCAGCGTTAAGCTGAATTGACACAAATAACTAATAAACATGATCCGTTGTAAGGTTGAAGTGAAGGGATATGTATGCTGGACTGCCATAACATATTGTGTATCTATAGATGCACATATTTTTATATACAGCACACAGACTTAGTCTAGTTCTACCAGTCATGAGCTTGCATGTTGACGCAGATTTGCGTGCAACGTCAGATAAAGGTTATTGATCGAAGACGATATTAATGGCATGCTGTTGTCAGTAACATTGGACTCTGGGATGCCACTGGGTTTTGCAATTTGAACTTTTTCTTGAGTGGGATCTTGCAAAATTTTACTTAATCCTTTTTTTAATTTATGATTTCTTGTGTGTGGTCATAACAATCAATAAATTTTTATCAGGATACCATATTAAGAAAGGCGCGGCAAAGGTTTTTCCAATATAATTCACATCGTGCAATTTTATTTGAAGCTAAGTGAAGAAGTACATATACGGAGATGAACGAAGAAAAATATGATTGCTTTCTATACATACAATAGCAATGAGACAGATGTCTCTTATAACTTTGAAGTAAGAAATGAATCTATAAGGTGTTGGTATGTCTTTAGATAGATTGCAATAGGTTCAGTGCATATATTGGGCCTTAACTCCAAATATGAGAACAGTGTACCAGTCCGGTTCGAATTTAGGCTTTATACAGAAGAAGAACATAGGCTGGTGTAAAATATCTCTGACCTCTGAACATGTAACTTCGTTTGGACGCCACTGATTTGGCAATAGATAATTCATGTTGAAGAGAATTGAGAATTGAATCTTAAGTTACCCCAGCGTCTATAGAAAATATTTTGAAGAAACCATATATACCCCTTCTTGCAAGGGGCTGTCTTTAAGAATGATATCCATTTAGCTACCTACTATTTGAAGAAAACCGTATGATATCAATTTGGTTTGCAAAGCCCTGTGTTAAACTCAATGGAAAGCCTTGGAAACATCAAGGCAGCAGCTCTCGATTATCCATGATTTTCCATTTTAGATATCCATAGATAGTTAACATATCTTAGCAAGTCTCTATTTGATTGAACCCAAATTGCTTGTCACTTATTAAACCATTCCTTTCGAAGTATTCAACAATTTCGATGTCAAGTGTTTTTTTTTTTTTCAAGAATAGTGCGTTCATGAGAATATAGAGTGGTGGCACTCCAGGAATGATGCTGAGAACATGTAGACTGTTAAACGGCGATGACGGCAATCTTCCGTTGTCAGCCAGAACGAAACAACCGAACGAAACTACCAACCAGCTGACCTAGATAAAGCGAGGATAGCAATTTCCTAATTTAAGCTTAACATAGTTGTTTGAAATGACGGCCTTCTACCTACCGACCTATTCGATTACAACTAATTAGCTAAATAAGTCTCCTCACTATCACCTACAAGATGTATCTGACATCATATGTGAACATCTGAAACCGTTTATTAACAACCTGCTCGGCCCTTAGAAATACGGTCTTGGGCCAGGAAAGTGTTTTATCCCGAAAAAACCAAGAAGTCTAAGTCGATAACCATCACCTTTTTTATGGATTTCAAGTCCGCATACGACAGCATTAATAAAGACGAATACAGACTCTCCAGCCAACTCCCGGTCGACTACTAGCATATGCTGCATGCATATATTGACACCATTGCTACGTACTCAGTATGATTTCACAGCCACATTTCCTAGCATAGGGAAAGAAGCAGCAAAAATTGATTTAGCAGTAAGTGAGGGTATTACCAAGAATATGCTGTCAACGCTAAAGAACAAACAACATTGATGAATGGGACAGAAAGTCACCATTGACAGATATTAAATTTAATTAGTGCGGGACTTTGTCTACCTCGGTTCTCCTATAATTACCTCTGATGACAAAATCTCTAAGTCCCAGTCCTGCTTTACGACGCTAAAGAATTTACCATATCAAAACGGATGAAGCAATCTCTGGTCGTTTTAAGAGAAAATTCCTTTGAAAAATGTTCGGTACCGTTTGCTTTGACGGGCTATAGAGACGAAGATTGAACCTCTAGTTATACGCGCTGTGCAGCGACATACCCCTAGTCAAAAAACTTCGTATTGGAAGGTGGCTAGGACATGTAGAGCTTATGGACACCAATACTATGGCCCGCAAAGTTTTCGATTCTTGGCCAAGTAGAAACCAACCTCAAACATCTTTTACTGCGCAAACGGAGGCAGTTAGCTAAGGGCCGGTCTCACCAAGAGAAACAACTTTTTCGGTTGGATGATGAGTTCTTATCTAGTCAATCTTTTTTAATAGTGCCGCAGGTTGATCATCTTTTGGACAGCGAAAAAGACAAGTCTAAGTCATTTAACATCGAGGTTACCAGGTTCCATCTATTCCTCTCTCTGGAGGTCAGATCTTCAATGTGCACATAGACCACCCTTAAAACGGAGATGTGGATGCAGTTCATAGTTAGAACACCAAGGATATGGATGGTCCGTAGTCGATTTATTTTGTGCTTTTATCAGTACCAGAATGTGTAGCCTTCCTGCTTGGAGATGTTTGAGTTGTTAGCAGAATTCACTCACAAGTTTGGTTGCAATGTTGTTGTATTTATTGGTGTTTGAATTGGTGTTGGTTTATTGGGTAATTATTCTTCGTCACAGTAAAGAAGACCAAATGATTTGATTTGATCCCTTGGATAAAACGGATCAGAGAATACCATAATCTTTATTAAATGTTCTACAAGTAAATCCGCTGCTATGTATTATTAAAGAGCACGTTGATAGCTTTTGTTGGTGCTAACGACGGACTACTTAATCTCGAGCTGTAGACCATGGGCCCCTGCAAAAACATGTTCTACAATCGAATTGAAAAATCCGCAAAAGCCACCCAGCAAAGTTAATGTTTGATTTCAAATAGTGTAAACGAAGTTACATATTATGAAGATCGCTAATCTTTTTTTTTTTCTTCAAAGCATTCATCAAGAAGAGAAAAAATAAAACATAAGTGAGACCCAACCATATAATCTCATTCAGAAGCATTATAGGTAATTACCAAATAAATTGCCTATCAATTACACACCGATCACCCATCAATCGTTACGTCAAGAGCAGACGAACACAGTCATCATCCTACCGATCAGTAACAACAAAAAAAGAAATAACTCCGATTTATCAACAAGTCCTAAAGGTATCACCATTAAATACCACACACACTCATCATTTGAAGTTGAGTTTACAATTCAATTCCCGATCCATTATCGAAATGTATATTGGGGTAATAAAACTCTTCCTCACTCCTTGCTCTCAACGGCTTTCAGCGAGATCAATTAAAAGGTTCGCTGACATAAACGATTTTATGTCACACGATGCTTAAAAGACGACCCAACCGATCAATCATTCACACTCGAGAGTTTTTTTTTATTCCCCCCGTCAGCCTTTCTCATATGCGATCCTCTGTCGTTTGGGTGTTTCTTTTTTTATTTTCTAACGCCATGTCCACCGTCTCACACACCGATAAATAATTCAAGATTTAGCCGTAAGGCTAATCGAATTTGCTTAAATTAAGGAGTCACCCGCTGCACGAGATGCAGAGTATGTGTTTATATGCCGATATTTTATCGCTGCAGTTTTCTGCTGCTGCTATTGATGGCAACTCAAATGTCAGATGTCAATTACAACAGTAAATATATAGTCAAGTTAGCTGTCGTTCAATATCAGCTAGCCATTATTCAACGCAACGAGGCTTACCCCCCTGTGAGGCTATTCCTAGAGCAGTTTGCTCTTGTTGGTCGGCCAGCGCTCGGGACTTGTATTGTAGAGCTCGGCGCTGAAGCCATCACAACGGAGTGCATTGTATATGAATCTGTTTTGGCTTTGCCCACCCATTCGCTTTGCATGCGTTCCACAAATCGCAAATCGAGCAAAATAAATTTATCGACATCACAGATCATGTCACAAGATAAACGATCGATTGTATTCGTCGATGACTTTGGTGAGGGTAAGTCCGGACTTGGATTGTGGTACCTATATTGCTTCTGTTGCAGTTGTTGGAGCTGGAGATGCTGCGCTTGATTGTATGTATTATAAATGTCTGCGGGTACGGTGGCGAGAGGACGGGCAGCACAATGTTGTGTGGTAGAATCGAGCACTTCGTTTTGAAATAATTTTAAACACTAATTGGTCACCGTTGACAGCGAATGTCAACAATAAAGAATTGTGTAAGCGACATAAGTCATTGGCTGTCGCAATAATCAGTCCACAGAGTGCCAGGTCAGATTCGTTGCCTTCTGTTGCAATTGAATCCTCCTTTTGGTGGTATTGTTGTTGACCATCAATTTTTGGTTTTAACCCATATGGGTGTGTTCGTTATTATATTTTGTGATTTGAGTGAGAATTTGAAAGTTGGGAAAGTTAGATTGAAGGACTATAATGAAAGGTCAATGGGTAAGTTATCTTCGATGTAGGAGACGTACAGTAGATACTCTGTGACTATGCAGGGGTTATGTCAGTTTCGGCCCTATATTTCTACTTGTCAACCAATTTTACTTAGGCGATTTTTTCCCTACTATGTCCAACGTCAGGTGGTATTGAGATTGTGGTCCATTCACTCTACATTTTTCTACATTCATTTCATGTTTTTTCTACATTTTTTCGTTGAAAACGGCCAAGGAATTTGTCATCTCCTTTTGATACCTATGATCCATGATTCAGCGACCGGCGTACAGCAGTATACTGGGATGATCTGGGTCTTATAAAGGACCTTCCTAGCAATTCGGGTTTGTTTGGTTGGTTTGTCTTCTCACTTATTTGATAATTTTACTGTCAAAGGATATATGTTCTTCTTTTTACTAATTTTTCGTTATTATTCGAGATAAAAGCCATCACAGCACTCACAATTTACTGCAGTCCTTCTGATTTACTTATCTATGTGGTTTGAAAAAATATAACCAATGTATGTATAGTACTTCCCATCTGACGTTAATCCAATCTATGCATTGCTGCATTTGTGTGATCCTGAAGTTATTTAGCCTATCCTTCTTCTGCGACTGTTAATCCTAAAGGGTATAAGTAATTAGCTTATGTTAAACGTTTTTCGTGAAACCATTAGAAATCTAAGTGTTATGAACACTCGATGACAATACACAGTTACGGTCAGTTTATGTAATGTTTATGGTGAGTTCAATTCTTAAGGTGGTGCCGTATTATTCATTACCCTGTAAAATATATCTTCCTTCCCGACCTTGAGGTTGACCTCTCTAATGGCGATTATTACGTCATAATCCAGGCCTTGTCTTCTTATTCTTAATTACCTATATAATATATAGGTAATGTTAATATTCATAGAGTATTTTCGGGAGGCAGTAGTTCAGTTATCTTCCTTCATAGTAAGTATTAGAGAACCTAGATAATTGCAGCAGATCATGATCACGCCTTCTGGTATTGACGTTGTGATCACTGATCAATAGCTTTCAGAGTTAGAGTCATCTTGAAAATTTCTTTGACACAATTTTTTTTTTTTGCAAGTAAAGCGCCCTGAAGCTTTTGCTACTTATACAGGGCGGTGTTTGATGCAAGCATCCGATACCTCAGATTTGAGTGCACTACTGCCATGTAAGTCTGCGTCTGTATCTAAATAGTATTTAAGGTATACCAACGCGAACAAAGCCTTTTTAAGGTGTGAGTAGAGTTTGTCGATATGGACATTTCATAAAAGTGGCTATCGATTATTACTTTTATGTACTGATAGCTTTCAACTGTCTTCAGCGTATTGTCTATATACGTTTACACATTGCTAAGTATTTTTATGTCTAGGTCTACGAATATGCATGAATTTTATTACGGATAAGTTTACTATCAGGCCGTTGTAGTCGTGGCTCCATACAACTGCCTCCTTCAGGTCCCCTTGTGTGATCGTTATTGCAGTTTATGTTATGTTATGCAATGGATACACAAAAGCTGAACACCCGAAGCAACTCATTTGTAAAAAGAATGCAAAATATTGGACAAATGTTGATACTCGTGTAAGACCATATTTGCATGCCTTATCATTGATTCTTTTATCTTAAACCGAAAGTATCGATTAGTTAGGTAGTTCCATAACCAGGCCGCTAACATCAGCAGTATTCCAATTCTTACTTACGTATAATATTAAGAGATTGGTCTTCATCGCAGCGCCGTTATATTGTTCGCAGAAGTGGTTATTCCATACTCTAATCATTGAATGTGTCTCAGCTACGATTTGTCAGTGATCATTTCGAGTGCGCTTAGTATAATAGGATTTGACTTTTATTCTTTGGTTAAACTTACAATTATTCCAAAAGCTTTTTTTTTCTGAAAATCCGGTGTTTATCACTCCTCTTTTGAATAAAAAGCACAACGGCGGCTCTCGCTTTCACCTAGAAAGTCCGTTTGCCGCCGATGGCTGGTTGGCAGAATTATATATACAAAATAGCATATTTCATCGCCTCCAAATGGGCCGCCAAGTGTGGACTTGTACTGAAAAAAGGAACTGATCCTTATCAGCAGGAAATACAAAGTCTTGCACATCGACTTTCCAAAACTAAATGGCTTACAGTTTTAGATTTAACCAAGTAACTGCGTCTGGCCTAGCACAATATGCGTAAACCACCTTAGCCTTTTATACATGAAAAAACACAATTTTTCAACATTGGGGTATACAACAATTCAGCATTTCCGGGAGTAACTTGATCATAATTAAACTCATGTAGATGGCCCTTAGTATATACTCAGTTGTAGCCTTCAGCGGAAAGTTCAAAGGACGGCTTGCATATGTATTAGACGAGAAGGTTTGTATCTTAAGCGAAAGCCAAAATCTTTCTCTTTTAAATCAATAATAGCCCACGAAGACCGACTGTCTCTTAATGATATGTCACTTTTACATTCACTTTTCTGCGTGCAGGGTTACAAATATATCTCAGGTAAACTGTAAGGTTAATGAGTTTCATAGAATGGACATCACACTCGATATTCTATTACAAGTTCATATATTAGGTATGCTTCTCGCTAAACTAAACTAAACTAAACTAGCTAAACAGGATGCGATATACAAATAAAAGAAATTATCAACTATACAGGTAAGTAAGGCCTAATTTTAATTAGAAGAGCTCTCTCAGTTTAACTAAACCGAGGTCTACACGCAATAAAACTAATCCTCTCTAGCAATAATTTCTTTAGAATCTTTCTGTATAATAAAACGAAAGGGATCACTTTATGCAGTCATTTGCAACGTTTTTCATTAACATCTTGTTTGACAACCTAGGACTCCTAGTTGATAGTAACAGCGGCAACTTTTTTTCAAAGCTTCTGGTCCGCCCAATCCCCTAACATGTCGTTTTTCGAAAGTAGCATTGCTTACCATGATTCAAACTTTATTCTGGGGGCGGTTCAGCACATAACTAACCAGTACTTGATATGTATTCCACTGTAATGCAAAAGTCCTTCCAAGAGTACCGTGTACTTGAAACTTTCTTATTTGAAGCTTTAACCATAGTCTTACGCTCAAAATGATTAGCATATATTGGCCCAAACAGAGTTGCAATCAATAAAAATACCCTTAATCGACCTCTTTCAAGAATGTGTATATAGCCACTACCTGTACAATTTATCATACCTATAAGTACAACACAAAGTCCATAAAAATATATCATTCCATTACCTCCAAAAGTCACTTTGAATGACGAGATCTGTCAACATTCGCACACATGATGCAACATCACATTAGCATATCATTCATTCATATAAAAAACAACAACAACTACATACATTGCTCAATCGATGTCTGCAAGTCATATTTCAGTCATCATTCATCTCAGAGGCTCATTGCATAAACCTCCTCAAATCCTGAGTAATTGACATTATTGGCAATTTTCATCTCAACACTGAGTACCATTTATCTATAGGCAAAGAGATGATCTCCATTTAAAGATCATCATCAACGAATACTCACCGTCATTGTCATCTTTGACATCGTCCATCCATCCATGGTCGCGACCAAGTGACACACGGCTACATATTGGTAGACATCAGTCAGTTGTCAACAGTCAATCCCGATCAGTTCATTCATTCAATCAAGTCGTAATCAAATCACCCCAAAGATCAATCGAAGGTGCAGCATGCATATGTCTCTCGTGCCTAGTTGACAACTGACATACAGACGATGACGATATAACAAATAATGTTGTATGCAAACCTGATGGAGTTGATTTGAATTAAGCCACAACGTCTATCACTCACATTGATGTGACAGATTGCCTCGCAGCCTTTGGCCAAAAGAGGACTCGATGCCAGAACTGTCCTCGCATATTGGTTCTCACTGTTGGTAGTGATGGTAGTGGTATGGTGGCAAACCACTGAACGCTTGTTGCCATTTCGGTGATCATTGATTACGACAATGACAATTGATCGCTAAACATATTGTTAAATCGCCATCAATCAAATCGATCCTCGATTCACTCAAATCCAATTGACTACGTTTCGAATCTTCTCGCTACGATATGCGCGCGCTTGCGCTCTTTCCTTGGGAAAGAGAAAACATAACAAAAGTAAAAACTTACATGCACGTACGTATACGTACGGATGTATGCATGTGGAACGTGGAAGGAGATGGTCGCTGCATAAATTTATGCAGCGGCAACAACACCGTTGAACATAAATTACGTTCTGTGGTTCTCTGGGGACCGACATAAAAGATTCATTGCAAACGCTGTTGATCCGTGAAACTCGCATGCTGTACATTGCGATCGACGCGACGACGTTGAAGTCCCCGCCGATCATCAATATACCGCAGCAGTTCTTCATGTTGAAAGTGGAGATCGTTGGACGGCTGATGTAGGTCGTCCTTAGTCGCTCCGACTAACCAATCACTTACACAATCAAAATCTAGATACGTATTCAAGTGGAAAGCTTCAACGAATATAGCTTGAAATGCATCACTGTCAAATTATGTGTAGATACAGGGTGTTTCGGTTCAAAGGGTCGATGGAATATTGGCACATAAACAATAGGGAGTGGCAGTTTGCACTGCTTTTTAATTATTCACTGAATTTAGTTCAACTCGTAGTATAGTTTTTTTTTGTAATTTCAACATTTGTCAGTAATTAAAATATCGTATTGAGAAAATTTAGTTTTACTAATTTTAGTGACTTCTATCGAAGGATAAATTTTCTCAATAACTATACAAAAATGGGGCTCAGTAGCGCAATGGTTAGTGCGATGAACTGCCGTGCAGAAAATATGTGTTCGAGTCCCAGCCGTAGCAACACTTAAAGGATTTTTCACTGGCCATCCTCTCGAGATGATCTGACAAATCATCGAAGTAGTATCAATTGTCAGAAAAAACGTATCTCAAATTCGCCGTCCAGAGCCGGAATAAAACAGGAGGTCCCGCCATCGTGGAAGAAGTACACACGCACAGATGAATGGTTGTGAGAAAGTTCGGCCCTTGGTACTAACGAGCCCGTTGCGCCAAAAATTTGTATTTATTTTTGTAACTATACAAAAATAAGGATTTTGTTAAATATTGCGATAAAAGTGGTTTAGTTATGATTTTTGTATAATTTGGAAGAACAAATTGTTGACATACCCATATAGATGTGATTTATTTTCATTAAGAGTTATGACCTTAGACCCGAACGGCAGATTTGAGATAACCTTTTCTAGATAGTTAATACTTCTCGAATGACTTGTAAGATTTTGTTATATTCCAAACATCGTTCTGGCCATGCATCATCACGTTTTACGCCTTAAAGATGAAGCTAGACTGGTGAAATTTTGTACAGCAATTCCTCGTCTCCATAGAGCCTTGAAGCAAATGGAACCAAAGCTTTTCTGAAGAAACGTTCGCATAACATGACCAAGGATTTTTTTCTCAGCTTTTGATACTGGGATGATCAGTTGAATATGATCCTTTATCCTTTTTTTTTGTTATCAAACGTTTCGGAGAAGGTAATGCCAACTATGAGAAATTAACGAAAATTGTCGATCATCATTCTGCATTTCTACACAGACGCTTGAGTTTGGGGGAATACCAAAACTAGACGTAGCTCTGTGTGAATAGTGTGTCTGTGTATCTATTAATGCCATCGTTTGCGATGGAATAGGTGCTGGGTATCAATTTGAAATTCTTGGTGGCTTTCCAGAATCTGAAAACTTGTGAAGATTTGATCAGTTGTGAACCATGACCATACTGATCAAGTTGTTCTTCAAGCGTTCACATATTACGACAATATGATTTGGTAGTCGATTTTGAGAAAACGTATGCCTCCGAGCCATCATGAGAAACCGCCGAGGACGCTCAAAGACGCAATTGGGTTGTCGACCATTCGAAACCTTTGGCAAGGTGTGCTTGCCACATTGATTATTTATAAGTTAGCTTTAAGTAGTTTTGTTTTAGATATTTTAAGTAGATGTAAGATATATACAAAAAATAGGCATGAATCAAAGTTTTCAATATTTTTCCTAGCATATTAAATAATAAAATAAACCAATAAGGCATTAGCAATAATAAAAGAATTAAGCTTAGAGTGCACCCTAAGGCCAGTAAGAAATATGAAGAAAACCTGTTAATGATAAGTTAGACTTAAGCATATTTGTCTAGTCTTAAGTTGATATTTTTATAATGAAATAAAAATTAATTTAAAAGTAAAAAGTAAATGTAGGGCACGCGATTATAAGCTTCCATTCTTCACGCATGCTGTCATCCAACTTAATTTCCCTACTGAGTTGGAGAAAGTCGCTATGCCACATCGAACAGATTTATATAGTTTTGAAAGTAGACCATCATTTTCAGCAGACTTATTGAGCTTCAGCTTAGATATTGCTTTCCTGACTTCATTTCTGTCGGATGGCTAGAAGTTTTCTATGTCGTCCCCATTGAAGGAGTTGTTTTGCTTGACAGTGGGAGATCTTTCGTCATCACAGTTTAACAGTCTGCAGAAGCGTTATTTCCTTATTCTCAGCATTAGCTGTTACTCAGCTACGATTTTAGCTTGTTCATATCGACAGGATTCTGTCCTCACCTTGTATCTCAGGATTTAACGTTTTAAAATTTGGTAAAACCCATAAATGTCATTAATTTTGCGACTCCATATCTTAAACCGCGATCCTTACTTGCACTTCTTGCCTATAAAGCTCAATGGCGGCTCTCGTCATCAAATGCAGCTTTGACTTGTAGGCCTCGTTTTTTTGGCTGCTTGGTATACAGGAGAATCCTAGCACATCAGTTGCACCCCATCTTATGGCTTGACATCGTCTACATTTTTTGTTTATAATTTGCATGCACTCAAGGGGTTATTTAAATGTTTTACCACAGTACGAGCGATGGAGAAGGGGAAGAGAGGAAAGATTTTGGATGTAGTCAAGACTTACTGCTTGGGTGGTGTCCGATCCGAAATAATTTCGCGGAGTCACTGTTTTTATGTTCGTTAAAGAAGAAATCTCAAGATGGTGCATACTTTAAAGTGTAACAACCGACATTCTTTTTTTATTTCTTTTGAGTAAATGTAGCATGGATTTTGGCTGAAATTGAACACGCAACCTTTCACTCAACAGGCGAACATAATATTACCACTACACCGTGGCTACACAATATATGCTGTTTGTATGGTTTTGATCGAGGGATCAAAGTTCGTTGTATTCATGTGCGAAGTACTGTGATGTCAATGTCAATGTCAATTGCTCAATTTGCCCATAATAGACTTTTGTAGTTATGTGAACAGAAGCGACTGTCAGAGAGAGTCGTTTTGTCAAAAACATTTCGTTGCTTATGAGTTATGAATTTACAAATTTAAATTACAAACAGCTGAAATATTAAATTTTTGTTTGAAAGAACAAACGAAAGAGAAAGAGCAAGTGAACAAAAGTGAACGAAAACTGAACGAAAACTGAAGGAATCGAAACGCAAAGCTATTATGGTCGTACAATACAAATGCATGTGTTCGCACAGTTACGGAAGTGGTCGTCCGCAACCATCATCTATTGTAGTTCACCCTAAAGAGTGGAGTCTCTCAATATTACATTTTTTTACAGTATTTCTTATTATAGCACAGGATCGTAAAAACAGTCCTTTGTGATGACATGTTTCTTCAATTCGTTCGCATATAAGTTCGAAGCATAATACTATTTACGTCTGTCGATTACAACAAATCCACATCCGAATAGTCGCTAATTCTGCAAAATATTTAACGGGCCTGCAGGTCCAAATTGATACCCACCACCTAATCATCGATTGCAAGCTACAGCATTTACAAAGAAAACCTTTATAACGCCATGTCTAGTTGTCGTAAATCGTGTAAACTCATGCATATGTGTAGATTTTTTTTCCCTGGGCTGGTGGAAATCTCTAAGGACAAGATGAGCATGTGCGCAAAGTAGTGTGGGACTTTAATCCTAACTAAAAGCACCACCATTTTGTATTTGTGAGAGCTCCTGCTTTTCGGCAATTTATAGCGCTGTTTTTCACAATCGGCAATAACATCGCCGAAAAAAAAACTAAAATGGGTATGGAGACTAAGATTCAATCAACAGCCTTACAATCAACAGAACTCTGCATTAGACGTTCGAAAGGGCTACGAAATGTGGAGCGAATGTACACTAATGCTTCAACTGAAGGAGTCTTGAATTTCCCAGACATCGGATACAGTTAAGAAATTGGGGCGCACAAGTATAGAATGAGCTCAACTAACTTGAAGTGCGCAACTGGTTGAAGTTAGCTTAAGACGAGGTTAATTGGAGAGACATGTTGGTTGAGGACCAGGTTTATTCCGAACTGTAGTGCCACATAAGTATGGAAGTATGTAATAAATGTAACAATTTTTCATCCCCCTTTTACCGGTTAATCACATTGTATTTTGTGAATAGCAGTTATGTCTACTTTAAAGCTCCTTAGGACATCCATTAGTTGATCGGCTGCTCCTATCTGTTAAGAGTTCTAGCAATTCAGGTGCAAATACGAGTATCGTTGTTATTTTGTTCGTTCATTGATGATCATTTCTTTCTGATGCCATTGGTTGCTTCGAAAAAAAAAATGGGATTTAGCTATGTCAGTCACCACCACCATCTCTGGACAAGGGGTAGTCGGAACAGTTCATGAATGTTGTGCTTTTTGTCTATCCTGACTCTGATTGCAGACGCTATCGTTTATCTTGGGAATTCTTGCGCTAACGTATTAAAAAGGAATACGCGGGTGCACGGCATCCCCTCGCTCTACTTTCTATACCTTCACAAGGCTTTACACACTTATACTACCTGACGTATGTGTGTTATGTTCCAATGTTCTCTTAAAGGACTCTAAAGGCTCTTTCATGATAATCAGCAACAATTCGAAATTATATTAAAACTAGCGGACCCAGAGAACTTCGTCTCGCCCCAATTCAAAGCCTTCAGATAAACTCTAGAGTGATAATAAAATACGGATATTTTATATATAAATGTGATTTATTTGAAACGAAATCAGTAAACAATGTGTTTCGATTTGTTTTCCGGCGCAAAAACAAACAACTATAAGACGGTTTGCCAACACTGTGCGAAAAACAAGGAAATTTGAAATTATTCCCACAGACTTCCGACGGTTGGCCTTACCATTTATTTATTGATTGTCCAGGGGTTTGCTTTAAATAATGAAATTCAAGCTATCCACGTCATTATTATTCGCTGTTGGTATTGCCCGGGAACACTTTGGCGATGAGTTCCTCCTTCGACAATGTAAACTTCCAAAAATTTTCCAGCAGTTGTCTCTAGAATTCATCCGTTGATTGGTGTTTCTGCAACGCTATTCTTATGTTCGTGGTCAATATCAACTTCTTTACATGCCGCCATTACCTTAAAACTCGGTTTGTAGCCGGGTTGCTTAACAACTTCGTTAAATGGTTATGTATTCGCAAGCAAATGATTTGATGGTATTGCATTTCCATAGAGAAACGAATACAATGGCTCTGGCGGATGAGTCAAAAAGGGCAATTTCACCTTTCCATCAGGGCAGCATAAGCCAAGGGTTCCCGATTGAAACTTCAATGCATTGCAATTCTGGCATACGACAGACGATGGACCAATATCAACGCAGCGAAAATCTTTTGTGGGCGATTGCGGAATCGTATTTGAAAGCAGCGCGATTCAGGTCTACATTTACGATTCAACTTCTTCTAGCTACATTTTGTCGAATTCCAGGTGGTGATTGTGCAGCAATATGGCCACGTCTCCAATAATTTTCTTCTGCACGTTTCTCCTGCGTTTGATTTTCACGGAAATTCTGATTTAATATTGTACGACGCGACGTGTACAACGTAACGGTTAAGGCTTAATTGCAATAGGAGGCATTATTCAAGCAAATTAAGTTAACGTATAACGCCATCTCTCTGGTTGTGTCATTGATTGCAGCGCCATCAATTACCTGACATTTTCCAAACTTCACAACGAATTTTCCACCTTTACATGGCCTGTCATTAAATCAGCAAAATTTCGTTTTTCGGGATTTACCGAGAAGAATATTCTATTTTTCCCTTCGAAAAGCCGTTCCGAAAAAATTTTCGATTTTTCTGATGTCCCTACTTTTCCGGAGCGTTTTATCAAAAACTTATACATCTAAGTAAATACGATATTTCTGAGATTCAGAAAATTCTTTGGTTACTTAAATATCTGCTATTACAATTGTTAGTAGATAATTCCAAAATTACCATTGCGTCAACATCTTTTTAATGTTCTTTCAAATTGAGCCAATTCCTGCCACTTAGCGAATTCCTTAGAATCTGAAAGTTACTTTGTGATGTTGCTGACTGGGCTGTGGCTGTTACTAAATTCCCCTGATGCAAAACATCTACTCCACCAATAGAGACCATGTCCGACGATAGCTGTCTCGATTGTCCGTCTGTCGTTTAAATCTTTGAAGACATGTCGTCGACAACTCTTCTCCAACTCTGAACTCTCCATCTACATTTACATAGAAGCAACAGCAGCAGTTCTACCACAGCATTGGCTGCCATCCCAACTCCAACATGTACGCAGAACAAGAGTGAACGATTTATTCAAATCCCGTCCTTACTCTGTCAAGATAACAATTTAAATTGAAATTGAAAGAAGAGATTCGGTTACAATATAATTTATAATATGAATGCAAATAAATTACGTATCGTTCACCGCTGTGTGAGTGAGTGAGTGTACCCATTCTGCATTGCCCGGATGGAATGTTAAATTGATCGTCAGCGGTAGCAACAATGAAATCACTACTGATGCTGGGTGCATATGTATTGCACAATTGCTGGCCTTCTCATCCTTTACGGAGACATGCGAAACGAACGACGACAACGACGAAATCAAACATCAGTATTCCGTGGCTACTGGCTGCTGCAATGTGACATTGGCATTGTTTTAAGCTGTCCATCGCCCTGTCGACCTTCCTGTGTGTTCACCCTCTCTCACCCACCATACAAGATGTGCTGGGCATGTCCGATGTCCTTTCCGAATCTCACAGGGATTGTTAAATTGCGCTCAGAATTCCACCTCACAACCATAGCATGCAAACATTTTTTTTTTATTTTTTTGTTGGTATTCAACTGCTGATTCTGATGCTGTCCTGATTTTTCATTTAACTCCGATCTGATATTTTCGTGAAGCTTTTGATCGGTACAGTGTTTACCGAGGCATTGCAGACTAGAGAGGACATCTTGTGATACGTAAATCTGCCTATGCCGACTATAGAAAAAGGCGACACATCTCTTGGGGATGTAAAGTGCGTTATACATCCAGTGCACATTTTGGTCATGTGATAATTCCCTGAAGGTCAGAAGTCCATACAAGAGTTGTACTCACAAGTCGCTTGTCGTTGAGTGAGTAAAGGTGGAGTCCTAAATCAGTTGCAGTGATCTTGATGTGTGTCTTTTGGTGCAACTAAGCAACATGTTACCATATTCGCGTAAATCGAAACAGCGGTCCAGGATTTCTACTCAATCGATTGGAATCCGATGATACGCATAGATCTTACTTGCATTGACTTAAGACTTGTAAATCGGCGCGTCAATGCATATTGTGAAAGAAATTGATTTCACTTTATCTGACAGTAGGTAGTTGCTCGGAGTGATCTATTTATAAATATGCTAATAGCATAGCTGGTATGGTACATGATAGGTTCGTCGTTTGCACTTGCAGTATTCTCTACTTACTTGAAAGTGTATTGGAAAATGTTTGCCTGCATTAACCAAGTTCGCAAGTCAACTCTTTTGTTTAGAGATTGTTTTTTTTTTTAATCTGAAGGGAATGCTGTTTTTTTCGTTATTGCTATAAGTATAGATACCTCAAAAAATGTTAATTGGAATTTATGTGTAGTTTATGTGTACTTATATATGCCATTCTCCTAGACACTGAGCGGTGTTAACTTGGCATAGTCTAGTTGTTATAATGTTAACAACATATAAATTTCCTTATTTTTCTTTCAAGTCCTAACCATGGTATACTGGTCTCATCACAGCAGATTTGACTTGTTGAACTGAGTGCTAAACGACAAAAGGACAGAGACGTTGGTGTCTGCACCTACAATTGTAGACGATTTAACAGAAAAGGTGCAGCTGAAAATTTTTAGCTTGTTAGAAGATTCAGACTAAGGCAGGATGTCTAATGCTTTAAAGACATTAGCGAACACAATATAATAATGCTCACCAAGGCAAAATTCGTCAATATAACTCTTATATATACAACTCTCTTACCCACCTGTTTGTCGAAGATAAAATGGATAAAAACCTTTTTAAATGGATAAAAATGAGCGAGAATATCGCATGATAGAGAGGTGCCGCTCCTGAAATGATGTTCGTAACTTTTACCAAAGTGGAAAAATCTAAAACCAGGAAAGTGGAATGGAATCCTGCCTATATCAAGAAATAAAAATTGGAGTTAAGTCACAATCGATGCTGAAAATATATTATTAGCGACGAGGGCAAAAATTAGGGGCCAGCCGACCTCAATGATGTGCCGATCGCAATATCTAAGCAGAGTGTATCACTTAATATACAAATTTGATGGAATTTCATTTTCGACTACAACTTTGAGGTATTAAGGAAATATCGATTTTCCCGCTCTGCTACAAATTATATAACCATAAATGCAAAATCTCGAAATCTGATATATGCTCCCCTTTTCAGACTTAACTTCCAGCGAACCTCTAACGTGCAGAATACTGAGCATTGGTAACGGGCATATTTCTTTTGATTTTCCTTACAGTAAACTTACCTATCTCCACCTCATTCAATCCCTTTTCCAATCTTAAGCTAACATTTAAAAAAAAGGTCGATTTCCAGCCAGACGTCGCGTCACACCAAAATCCAAAAAAATACCAGTACCCAGGGCCGAGCTTTCTCACAACCATTCATGTGTGCGAGTGTACTTCTTGCACAATGGCGGGACCTCCTGTGTTATTCCGACTCCGAACGACGAATTTGAGATAAGCTTTTTTGACAATTGCTACTACTCGGATAATTTGTCAGATCATCCCAAGATGATGGCCAGTGAAAAGTCATTTAGATATTGCTACGGCTGGGAATCGAACGTAGACCTTCTGCGCGGCAGTTGATCCCAACAGGAGCCAATAGGCTTAGGACTGGTCTAATTGGAAAAGCATGCTGGTTGAGATTCATTTCGGAGGACGGTAGTGCCCCATTTTTTTATAATCCGCACGCGCTAAAAAGATTAGGAATGTCCTTATAGTGCAAAGACTGAGTTTTGAAGATAGCCTTGAGGGTGAATTTATAAGCATTAATTCACTGCAAGGCGAGTATTACGTTAGAATTGTTAAATTTGTGGAATGCATCTGACTTTTGACGTTTGCGTAATTGATGTTATA
The DNA here is from genome assembly GCA_949824845.1 of Rhingia rostrata. Lineage (NCBI taxonomy): Eukaryota > Metazoa > Arthropoda > Insecta > Diptera > Syrphidae > Rhingia > Rhingia rostrata. Next base: position 58,989,099 of record OX463755.1, read on the forward strand.
ATAACTGCAAAGGAGCGTAAGGCAGGGGATAGTCCTGCGATAGCGAAACTATGGACTTCGGTTGAGTCTCCTATCAGCTTTATTGCACACTCCAGTATCATACTTTTTATTTTTTTTTATGATTTGCGTGCACTCAGTGAGCTATAAAAACCCTTCAAAAGTTTTACCACATGAATAGGTGCAATGACGTTGCAATGATGATGCACTTGACCCGATTAAATTCAAATGTATCGACACTCGGGACCCCCTGTTAAAATCTCGAAAATTAAAACATCTATGGCTTTTTCATAACTCCATTCCTTGCGAAAGTCTACAGACAAATTAAAAGTAACACTGTCAAGAAAATCTTCTTAAATTTGACGTTCGGTGACTTGATGCTTGAGGGCTTGTATGGGCCGCTAATTATATTTATTTCATTACATACCCATATACCGTTATGTATTTGCTCTCTCAGCTTATATCACATCTATGGTACGTCGTTTCTTCCGGAAGCTATATTGTAGGTCATCTCTTTCGGATAACTAGTCATAACTTTGGCAAATGATTTATAAGCTTATATTTAATTTATCAGCTTTATATTAATTTATCAATTTGAAATTCAATTACAGGCTATCGCGAGAGTGCATTTGCATTCGCAATATCAGCTGCCGGCGTTGCGCACAGTGTAGCTAGAGCTTGCAGTCAAGGACGTTTGATATCATGTGGATGTGATCCTTCAGTGAATAGAAAAACGCTCAACAAAAACCTTCGTCAAAGTCTGGATAAGGAAAAGAAAATGTTTCTACAATATCTCGAGACAAATCAAATCCTCACACCCGAAGAGGAGAAAAAATACGAACGTTCAAAAATCGCAAGCCGATGGAAATGGGGAGGTTGCTCACACAACATGGACTTTGGAGTAGAATTCTCGAAGCTATTCCTAGACTGTCGGGAAAAAGCCGGTGATATTCAATCAAAAATCAATTTGCACAATAATCAAGCTGGAAGAATGGTAAGAACAAATCGAAATTAAAAAAAAATATTCTCAAATAATTTATTTCCATAGGCCGTTTCAAATAACATGGAATTCCGATGCAAATGTCATGGCATGTCTGGTAGTTGTCAATTGAAAACGTGCTGGAAGTCGGCACCAGATTTTCATGTCGTTGGAAAAGTCCTCAAACATCAATTCCGTCGTGCCATATTAGTAGATCAATCGAATTTAGGTAATGGTGAACCAATTGTAGTGCTAAAACGATCTCGCAATAAAAAATCGAATGCGGGTGCGTCCAGTGAACGCAATGAACGTCCCCAGAGGAAATTGCAATCGGATAAGAATGCAGTTAGGTCGCTTCGTAAATTGGAAACTGCATTGTTTTACTATCAGCGATCACCAAACTTTTGTGAACGTGACCTAAGTGCAGATATTCAAGGTGAGTTGTAGATTTGGTGAATTGAAAGGTGGTTTCAATTTTTTATAATAAGTCAATCATAATGCATTGGATTTTTGGTTTATAGTCTTTTGTGTGTGTGTAAGCATAGTTTTTTTTATATACTAAAAGGAACTTAACATTTTTAAGATTAACTATCAATGAATGATAGTTCAGTGAACCTATAATTAAATTACGAAAAGCTCGTAAAAGATGGCAACAAACACGTTAATTTATTTAATTGGGTTGAGTGATATGTTATCGAATTCGATTTAACATTTTAAAAACCATGCAGAAGAAACTTATCTGCAAAGCCTAACCTATAGAATAGAATCAATTTATACGCGTCATAAAATGGCGAAAAATACAGTGTCGCACCAATGAAGGTAACTCAAGACGTTTCGGGTCAAAAGCGACGAAGAAGTTTAAAAATGCAATTTAAAGAGTTTTACTTAAATACAGAGAGAAATATTCGAAGATAAACCTTGATAACAAGCTGATATAAGCTAGTACTAAGACCGGTTTGGATGCAATGCATACCAATAAAACAAATTCAAACATTTTACAAACTTTTGAAAACAAAATGTTGAGATCTTTGCCAATGCGCAGTGGTAAATATGAAACGAATATCCCCTCAGAGATACGGAAAAATAAGGAACTCTCAAAAGAAATATACTGTGTATTTTATATATACTTGCGGTAAAAAAATTGCTATAAAAGTCGCATACTTAGCTGGAATGCGTATACAAAATGGGTGGTGGTTTTAATGAGTAAACATCTCACACTACTGTGAGCACTTGCCGACGTTCCTTACAGTGTCTACAGAAGAGAACTTTTTCTTCATTTGGATCTCCGACGGAGACTGTCTCTTGTGAACAAAAAGGAAACCAAAAGCAACATTTCCACACAGATGAATTAGTGCAAAGTAAAGGCGTCACTAGCAGTCTTGTTTGTATAGCTAACTATCGTTACCCTTTTTTTTTTTTTTTTTTTTTTTCAATTCATTTTTATTTTGTATTTCTTAAAAACTATCTTAAATGCTAGACAAAAATTCATGAAAAAAACTAGCCTACTTATCAACTACTTAACTAACTTACTTGCTCTATGCGGGCGCCATAAATTATACGATAACTTAATTCTAATGCCTTTCGGCCTATTATCTAATATATAAAAATATAAAGTAACAACATTTTTACCAAGAAAACTTTGAAAAACTTGGTTCCTCGTCTTTTTTTTATTTGATTTAAACTTACATACTAATTAAAACTACTTATCGACTAACTTAAGCTACATAAAATTAATTAAAACTACCTAAAAATAACTTAAAAACTAGAACAGCCACAGCAAGCGGTTTTTTTTTTTTTTTTTTTTTTTTTTTTTTTTTTGTGCCACCATGGCTGCTTTGCACCTAAACCTAAGACTAAAACTAAGTAAGTCGGCCATAAAATTACAATTTTAAGTCAACTATCCTATCTATCATTCAACCACCACAACAGGTTCTCCTGTTGTGACCTACTCCGACGGTCCCAATCGGACACACTCCTGCTGAACCGCAGGCGCTCTCCTCCGCCCTGAGCGATGACGTCTCGGTCGTATAGGAGCCGCCTATCCACAGTTCGTCGGAAGACGTGGTATATTAGCGGCACCGCCGATCTATCCTGTATCAGCCCTCGACTATCCAAATATAGGAAAGCTTCGGGTGGAATAAAGCCGCTTAAACGCGCACTCTCAAAATATTCATCATTGGGATAGAAGGCCCCAAAGATGACTATCGTTACCCTAGCCACTACCGAAATGATCAGGTTTTTGAGAAAACTGTTCAAAAATATCGTAGTCACCATGTTCCGATTAATAGAAGAATTTGAGAAATTACCTTACCACTAGAATCCTTCTTCCTATTCCTCAGCATTTTAAGTCAGTAGACCTTAAGCGTTCGCAAAATGGATCTTGCAGTTACAAAAGTGCATACCGATAAACGTCCAACTACAGTGGGGCAAAGGCGGAAAAAAGTATATGTTCCGAAAGTGCTGATTTCGATTAGCTGTTTCGTGTTTCTAACAGTAAATTAGACAGAGAATCTGGGTACACGAAATACGTCAATTCGGGGTGAACTAAAAATGTGGTTGTTTTTTTGTTTGCTTATTTAGGATGCCTAATAAAACAATACAGTGGTGAAATTCATAAAAAAAAATCAGTGAATTATGGTAGCATAATAAGAGATTCAGTCTGCAGTAATGGAATGTTTAAGTCATATAACAAAAGCTTCACTTTCCTCCGGTCTGAGATAGATATGCAAATAATTCATTTTTTTAATTCTGTTTCCTTAAAAGGAATATTTGCATTGCATATTTGTATAATTCAATAACTAAGAAAAATTACATAAATCACAATATTGATATCGATTTGGACTTTTTGAGTTTTTTCCAGGATTTACCGACGCTTAAAAATTTGTTCGATTGTGGACTTTCCTGGCCTAAAACCACACTGATAAGGTTGTTGGTAAACAGTTTCAGGCGTTCACAAACGCAGATAGGATTTCGTAGGCGACGTTGAGGAGACGTATGACTCTGTAGTTGGAGCAGTACAGAGGGTCTCCTTTTCTGTACCCCCTTCTTTTTGGATCGGTCAAACGATGCTGAGGTTTCATACTTTCATCCGACCAGATTTGGCTTAGGAGTTGGCAGATGTTACTTACCAAGTCATCTCCGTCAGCTTTATAAAGCTCAGCAGGAAGGCCGGCAGCTTTATTAAGCTTGAGTTTAGATATTGTTATCCTCACTTTACTTAGGTAGGGTGGTTGGCAGTTTTCGCTGTAGTTACCAATAATGAATGGTTCGTTCTACCTGACAGCGGAATGTTGTTCGTCATCGCCAATTAACAGTCTGCAGATGTGATTGTTCCATATCCTCAGCATCGACTGTATCTAAGGTTTGACATTTACTTGTTCATCTCGACAGGAACCTGTTCGAGCCCTTATCCTAGGCTTTGACGTTTTACACTTTGGTAAAACTGGCGAACTTCGTTCCGTGAGTGGCACTTCTCTATATCCGCGACCGCGCACTTTTCTTGCCCTTTTTTTTTTTTTGAAAAGCCGGTGTTTTTCCCTTCTTCGTTGCCTATAGAGCCCAATATCAGCTCTCGTCTTTACCTGCAGCTTCGGTGCTGGTGTTTTGGTATGAATCGAAAGTTTAAGGGCTACGCGTTGCGCGAAGGTCTTGTCGGAATCTTGCCATTGCAGTCTTTCGACATTTAATTTTTTCACAGTACTTCTGGATTGTTGTGTCGTGGTACATTTTCGCTTTCTTGCCTTGGCTGCAACAAGGTAGTGTCCGAGTCGATGTTAGCTCATCGGAATGTTGGGACATCCAAAATACTGGATGCGTACCTCTTGTCTATCGCAATGTGATCACTTTGATTAACCGTTTTCGTTGATCTGGAGACCGCCATATCCCCTTATGGATATCGAGGGACTAAACCATGTGCTGGCTATATTGGCATTTCGTTCTGTAGCAAAGTCAATTAGCCTGAATCCGTTACCAAACATGTTGTGATGTAGGCTATGTTTTCCGATATTACTACTAAGGATGTCTTCTCCTCCTACCTTTGCATTAAAATCTCCGAGTACAATTTTAACATCGTACTTCGGTATTCGCTCATAGGTTTTGTCAATTAGCTCAAAGCAATCCTTAGCTATATCATCTTTTTCTTCCGTTGGGGCGTGAGCGCTATAAGGCTTATTTTATTGAATTTTGCCTTGATGCGGATCGTCAACAATAAAAACAGTCTTTTTCGAGGCTTCTGAGGTTGCTTCGTCACAATGTCTTTTCCATGAGTGGGTAGCTTACGCAAAGCACAACCCCAAGCCTTAAGGGCCAGTTCCAATGTATTAGATACCCCCAGAACATGGTGCCATCGGTATTTACTACGGTATTGAGCGCTGCCATTGGCCTTTCGGTTTATCCGCCACCATCTCTGTTCAAGGGGCTTGACTAACCCTTGAAATTCCTAACTAACCTGTTGTCATATTATATCGAAGCAGCTCATGAAGGTTCGCATGTGACAGCTTGGCGTGTATTCATTCCGTGCCATTCTCACCAGGCTGTTCGTCTTGTTATCAACACTCCCACTTATCGTTTAGCAAGTCAAGTCTGGTTGGATGTGACCAGTACCCGATGGTTAACACTTGGGGGTAAAACTAAGCACATTTGATGTGTAGTCAAAACTACAACCACTGGGCATTGCCAAGTTAAAGCCAATCAGAGTCTACCCACGTTCTAAAACACCTAGCCAACAGGAAGTTCGTTGATTAGGTAAATAAGTCAATTGCTAGTTCTCAATTTTACATCACAGAGCAGTGGTTATTATTGCGCGACTTAGAAAGTCATCTACTGGTTGGTCAACTTTTTAGTCTACATCAAATAAAAAATATTTTAATTTAAAACCTTGTCCTTGCAACATTGGATTTCATTTTGCTAAAGGGTAATCATCTTCTATCTCATTTGCCCAACATTTTATTATTTTGGTGTTTGAAGTACTCTTGGTTCCTCGACTAAGCTTGCTTCAACTCAATTATCAGCATTTAAAAGCACTAAGGAAATATTTATGCATTATCCATTGCATATAAGAACAAAGTTTTCGTAAAGTAAGGCTGATCACATTACTCATAGAAATCCAGGGACTTTTTTGCTTTCTAGACAGAAATCACTTCGAAAGCTTACAATTAACCTGTACGATGCCATTTTCTAAAATGGAGATCTCACAACCAACTGACATATACATCAGTTCATTTCATTTCATATCTTGTCAACAGTAAATCAATTCCCAATGACATTTTGCAACAGCAAATATAATTGTCATTGACAATTTAATTATAGCAAATAAAAAACACCCATTTAAAAGTAAATAAAAACAATCATTTATTGACTGATGATAGTGAATGCACGTCAATTGGCGGTTTAAATAATTGCATGCATATTGAATTTTAAATCATTTGTATGCCATTAGCAAGCAATTAAGATAAACCCAACAATAAAGTTCGTTTGGATTTTGCAGTGTACGAGTATTTAATAAAATCCAATAACGAGTTTAAATTATTCGTTTATATGCGACTAAGGGAAGGCGTGGTCGTCAAATTCCTATTTCATCGTTATCGAGTTAGTAATTAGAACTAACAAGACATTGATAAATAACACTTTACTGCCCGTGTTTTATACCTTGTTTGCATATGAAATTGTCTGGCTCCGAGAAGTCTCGTTAGGTGGAATAATGATTTGTGACAGAGATTTATTGACATTTTTATTCATTTTTTACCTCGCCAGTATAGTTATATACGTAGTATATGGAAGTATTGTGATGGCGCGAAAATTCAAAGTTGAGATTTTTACAAATTCTTACGTTTTGCGGTACCGCGAGTGCAAAAAACAAGTTTTGAAATAAAATTTATGTCAGCAGCTTAGTCTGAAATCATTCATGTGGATTTGATTTGACTGAAATTTCGAGTATGTGTGTTGTTGGTGGTTCTACACGATTATCTTAACGCAAACGCATTTTATCGAAAACGGCTGTTACGATATGACTAACATGCTGCAGTGAAACAACCCCCGCGGGTCTAAATTCTAAAAAACAAAACAAATAGCCCCCAAAAGGTTTATTCCCTTTCGAAATGGTAATAATACCCACCACAAAAAAGCATTAATAACTGCGGCTGCCATTTGAAATTGGTATTCTAATCAGCAGCATGCCATTTACATGACTAAACTATATGTTGTGACAATGCCATTTTCTTAATTTCATCCACAGAAATCCCAAAGTTTGGTGATATTCATTTTAAAGAATGAGATGGGTAGGGTATAAAATGATCCGCATCGGATTGTATTTGTGTATCCGCACTGCGGGTTGTAAAAATAACGTTTTATTAAAGGAATATCCCCAAAAAATTGGAAGTGGCTAAGAACTGAATTCGACCAAAAACGACATTTTTCTACAGCAATTTTTTTTTTAAGAAAACGCATCCAAAAAGCAATATTTTAAGAATAATACTATTTAACCCACGTTAAAATGATCTATAGACAAAATATTCATAGTATTATTCTCAAAATATATATTTATTTGAATTTTCTTTATACTGTACAGAAAACAATAATTATTACAGAAAATGTCTAGAAAAGTGGGCGTTGCAAAAAATATTGTATTGACTAAAAGTAGCTGTTAAAAATGTTTTGCACCATGCCACAATCAATCTTTTGCGCACCAAATTTCCAAATCGTGTTATGATCTGTCTTGGGGATTGGAGCTGCGAATTGAATTCTTTTGATTTTTTTTGTGATGAACCGTGAAGGACCAATGTTATGCTAGAAATTCGGAAACGATTCAAGCACTTAAGGCCAATATCATCCAAGCAATCCGTGAGCTACAGTCGGAAACCATCAACAAGGACTTGGAAAATTGGACTGACAGTATGCGCTACTGCAAAGCCAGCCACATTGCAGTATAAATAAAAAAAAAAAATAATTTTGTTGATTCGGTTACATTTTAAAAAAGAAACTTATGTTTGCTTACCCGGTAAATGAAATGGTAGACGTATTATAATAACACTTTTGTAGGTACTTTATTACAGGCTTGGTTTGAAAATTGTACAACACATTTGTCTACAGTGTGAGTTTCATTGTCGAAAAACTGTTCAATGGTAACTATGGGAATCTACATTTTTCATACGTTCATTTAAAATTTTCCAAAACAAATAAAGTCGACATATATATCACCATAAACATTCCCCTGCTAATGGGACAACGAACCTGTCTTAACAATTGTTAATAAGTCTATTCCGCGCCATTATAAGGCATTGGCAACCTCTTAGACCACATAGTGATGAATTGTGGGAACAGAATTGGCTTCGGAAATCTAACAAATTTCGATGTCTGTGTCGCGAAATGAAAAAAAAAAACTTTAAATCCCTTAACCTCGTCCTCCCGGCTGAGCCGTAGATTAATGATTTTCTCTGCAACAAATTTATTTTCTAGTATATAATTTACTTAATTTATAAAATATCAATGTTTGATTCAAGTATTTGAGTAAAGTGTTATTGCTTCGGTTCGACAGCTTATAAAATGTTCCTCAATAGCTCTCATTAGGTACTTAAAAATAACAAGTATACGCCATTCGCAAAACCTTACTTTTATTAAAATTAACTCATACCCTTCATTCTTTTCAGGTACCATTGGACGCAAATGCAATCGCAATAGCACCACAAATGATGGCTGTACATCGCTCTGCTGTGGGCGTGGATATAGTTTAGTAAAAGAGAAACGCTTAGAACGCTGCCATTGCAAATTCAACTGGTGTTGTAACGTTGAATGTGAAGAATGTCAAATCGAAGAATGGATAAGTGTTTGCAATTAAAAACAACCGATAACATCCGATAACACCCGAAAAATCGAATATCGTTCCCAAATAAATATAGCGATTTAAATAGAAATTATTTAACAAAAAGAAATGTCAAACAATAATAAATAATGTATTCTTACGAAATTAAAGTTTAATTGTAAAAGATTCGTCACAAAATTAGAATAAAATACTTTTAATATTTTTTTGTATACTAACAATAAGATACATAATTTATTACAATTAGGTATCAAAATGATAATTTTTGAAAAATTTTGAAAAATATAACATAAGACAATTATTGTCCATCAATGATCGCGATTTAAAATAAGAAAAAAAAAGACAAAAATAATATTACAAACAAAATATGAAATTAAATTTATAGTGATTGTTAAAGTGGATAATGTAATTCCTTTTATTTTGATAATTCCATCATAACTATACACCTACCACCAGATACATCGTAAGTAGGTTAATATTTTTATTAAAGATTAAGACGAAAACAAACACACAAAAATCAACAATAATCGTAAAATGTATTACAAAAATATTATATTTGTATAGATTAAATTAAGAACAAACAAAACAAAAACTTATTTATTTATTTTACAATATTAATGTAAATAAATCAACAATCATTTCGTAATCGTATAGTTTGGACTTTTTAATTTGGGCAATAATATTAGGAAAATATTAGAGAGTGGCTAAAAGTTAATTTAAGCGGGGATATGTAGGTACTTCAACAGTTTTCATTTTTTGTAAACAATTATAAAAACCGATCTCTTTCGCAGTGTGCTAAATGCAAGTATCCTACATGAGGCTAATCATTTAGTGCAAGTGGAAATAGAAAAAAACAAAACACAATATTGGTAGAATATTACGTGCGACATTAACACTAACAAAATATATTTTTAAAAACAAGCTTAGCTTAAACAAACGTCAGTTATATTTGAAACAAAGAAGCAACAGCCTCAATTTTGTAGACTAAATTTCTAAAAAAAACAGTTCTGCAGGTACCTTTAAATCAGTGGTGCATGACATGTAAATGTTGCATATATTTGCGGCTCTAACATGACGTCAACATCACCTATAATGGCTGCATAGAATATGCAACACATTTATCGCAAAAGAAATGTATAACATTTTACATGTCGATTATATGCGACACTAAGTCAATTGGATGCATGGGAAATATATGCATTAGCAAGAATCGGAATTCTTGAAAAAATTAAATATCTGGCATTAATGGCCCTTTAAGGTACTAAAAGACTAAGGGACTAACTCTAAATTCTCCATTTATTTGTGTTTTTGAAGTTGTTATTTTTGCATGGACGTCCTTCCTCAAGCCAAATTTAAGAAGCATTTCGACACAGATTTATACTCTCGAATGTTTGTCAGACTCTCGCAAAAGTAGAGTTTCTAAGTCCAATGCACCTAAATAGAGACAGAGTGTTAAATTACATTAGGAGGAGAACACTTTTACGTACATTTACGTAAACAGTTTTTAAGACAATAAATGGTAACAATTTTAAAGTCGGTTAAAAATTAAATCGAATCATTTGTCTCTCCTACAAATTTATCAAATTGCGTATCTTCAGCATAAATCAATATTTTTTCTCTTACGAAAACAAGTTTTTACTACTTTATTTCATGTATAGGTACAATAAGTCCCCAAAGAATTCCTTGGGGTACTCCATATTGGGAAATAAAAAGTTTATGAATGTTGAGGGGGGTGTGCATAAGACAAGGCAGCTTCCCATCCCAAGTTCTTTTGTCCTGGAATCCGGTATAGCTTGATCCTTAAGTCGTAGGTTTGGTGTTCATAGTCACCTCGAGTAGGAAGGCCGGTGTTCATAAATATTCTTATCTAGGGCATTATTGTTCATTTGTTGAATGTGTCAGAGGCAATCTCAATCTACATTTTTGGGCAGCTCTTAAAGTCTGCTCCTGTATCTTCACATTAATTTACCTTACAAATAAAACCTAAAATTCGACAAAGAATTCTTCGTTCAAATATGCTTTTCTACTTATTACCCAGCACCCGGCGCTGTAAAGTTACAGCCAATGATATCGATAACGTCTGCATACACCAGTAATAGTGCCTTCCATATTTCACCCGCCCTGCGCACTATCTAGAACTAGCACAAGATTGAAGAAATCGAGTGAACGTTGTTTGCGTGTCCACCAGTATTAGATGCTGTATCAGTTTTGATCGTATCCCGATTTCCTTCATCATTCCGTTTTCATACCAAAATATTCATCTCATGTGCAAAGGCCCATTGTCAAAAAAAGCTAAACTCAACTTTAAAACAAGAGGTCCCGCCATTGTGCAAAAAGTACACAAGCACACATTAATGGCTGCGAGAAAGCTAGGCCTTGTATGCTAACTTTGAATATACTGCACTTTGAAGGGCTCAAGACGTTCCGTTGAATAGATTTCTATATGCTACATAGACATGGGATCTCCTTTTGTGATGATGGAACATATGGGGCTGTTATAACGACTAGTCTTCGCCAAGCCATTCAACCATCCCAATCATCGGGCATGTTCTAATATATCGATACTTTGTTGATGTTGATGCTTTGGTGCATGCACTCATCTATGGCTGCATCGGCTGTTTGTCGCTCTTCAGTTTTGTGATGACAGCATTTACTTTTTTAATATTGTGAGGGAGTATAACCTCATTATTGACTGGAGGTAGATCGGTTTCTTACCCTATCACTCCCTCAATATTATATAAATTAAGCAGCTTTTGAAAATATTACCTGAACACATCCACAATTTTAAAATACTGTCTGCGTTCCTAATTGGTAGCCAGTGGTTATTCAACTACTACGTTGCAGCGTTTCTCTTGCGTGATTGTCTGTAAGTTTTTAAAATAATTGTAGACATAAATAAATAAACAAATAAACAAAAAATATGGCCGAAGCTTTAATCCCAGTAAGGCTCATTTTTATCAAAGTCATAACGCTAGTTGGGATGTATACTTTTTTTTCGCACTTGTTGAGACCCAAAAATCTGATATACTGAAATTGGTATGCCAATCGCAGTGAATCAAGTATAATAGAATATTAGGTCTACCACTTGTATAAGCCCGAGTATCATTGGACTCGTTAATGGAAACCTTTTAATCGAACTTCTTAAATAAATTATTCCATAATACGTGAATGCTTCCTTTCATTTGATTTGGTTCAATTAACATAAAGACTTTCAAAGTAGTCCGGTCAAATTATGCAGGACCATCATTTCGCTGCTGTAGAGTTCAGAAAGAATAAACCCATTAACATCCCTCAATGTTTAACAAAAACAATTTGAAAACTTGTAACCCTAATTAATGCTATATGTGCTTCTGCTTTAAAAATCGATTCAAGTTATTCTGCTGTCACTTGCATTGTCATTCAACTTGAATCAATAAACAAATACGCAACCTTTTCTTGGTATGTAAAAGTTGACATATCAAAAGATTAAACACCTTTTTAGCACTAGCTTCCCTATCCAGGAGCCACATTATAGCAGTTTGTAAGTCACATTGAAAAAATTAAATAAATGAACGAGCATACGGTATTGGGAGAAGAAGGCCATTAGCTTGTATGGCTTCAAAAAGTGTGCAACAGTACTGCTAATAGGATTTGGCCCTTTATTCAATTACGACCAGAACTACCGTTAACGTTGTATCTTTCTTTGCAATATTCATTTCAATTTAGTGGCTTGTAGTATTCAGTTTACGGGTTACGTTTTTCCTATGCTACAGTTCTGTTGAAAAATTTTCAATCCTTTAATTTGTCAGTGTGTAAAAGTCCTTGAATTGAAAAAAAAAAAACAAGTGAGAGAAAAGTGTGCCAATATGTATATGCCATACGACCAACTTCCTGATGCAGTGGATAAGTTTCAACTCTATGAGGAGATTGCAAGCGGTGTTAATGGAAGGGTTAGTGAAGGCCATCTGAAATTCTTGTCAACGTCTTTAATGTTATTACTTGTGTACAGGTATTCCGTGCAAAGGATATATCGAATGATAGAATCGTCGCAATAAAAATCCAATCCTATGATGCCGATCGTCAAATTCATATTGAGGAGGAATATCGGACATTGCGAGATTATTCCTCCAATGAATATATGCCCGACTTTTATGGAACTTATAAGATGAAAAAGGAAAACGAGCCTGATGAAATTTGGTTTATTCTTGAGGTTGGTCTAAATTTCACATTTGACGTTCATAACATTGGATATATCCTTTCAGTACTGCGAAGGTGGTACTGCCATTAATTTGGTCAGAAAACTCATGTATTTGAATCGGAAACTCAATGAGGAACATATTGCGTATATCATCAGGGAAGTGTGCCGCGCTGCTACGGAACTTAATCGCAATCATATCATGCATAGGGATATTAAAGGCAGCAATATCCTGTTGACGAAAAAAGGAAAAGTTAAACTTTGTGATTTTGGTCTGAGTCGAGCCATTGATTCAACTATCGGAAAGCGTGGCACTTGTATTGGTTCTCCTTGCTGGATGGCACCAGAATTGGTAACAGCAGTTGATGCAAGTATGGTTTCAATTCATTCCAAATTAAATAATACTTTAGAAAATATTCATATATATATATACATAACACAAAACTAAGTTGAATACCATAGAAAAATTAAGTAAATAGAGTGAATCCCGTTTACGAATCTCTTTTCTGATAAGGGTACGAATATGGAATAGTTTTAAAATTTCACCTACGAGCATATAAGGATAAGCTGAGAAGATATATATATAGCAAACATTCTGTGGAATAATGGACCCACTGAATTAAAAATGCTTTATGTAGAAAATATGTTATTTTCTTCACGTAAACCTAAAAATTCGCAAGATTTTATTATAATGGAGAAGTGTACAAATATTAACCAAAATATTGAAAATGTCGATATAACATTTTATAGCTGAAACGAAGTACACATATTCATAATATAAAAACTTATGGATATCATACTCGATTCATTTTTGAGAAAATACAGTTTTTAAATGAAAAGTTCTAAAAAATATAATATGAGTTTGCTGCAATCTGTTATTGTAATCGTTTAATACTTTATCCTGCCCCATACTTAAAACAAATATACTTTTAAAGTAAGCGTGGCTAAAAAATGCGTTGGGATGAAATATAGGACATAAGAATGTCTACATATAACGTTTCAAACATTTTATAAAAATTCCTTATAAAAAACCTCGTTAAACAAAAAAAAGGTAGGCGTGTCAGTGGACAGATTTTTAAAATACAAATAACTGTATTCAAAACAAGAACCAAGATCTTAAATTTTATTTTTCTACATTAACATGTCTAGACCCCTGGGGCATATGCTATGTAGAGTATAAAACTATTGTTTTTTTAGAAATATCCCTCAAAAAGTGGACGTATGCTAAACTGATATATTGACGAAATATAAATATATATTAAAGCATTCTTTCGAATTTCTTTAAACTATTACGAAGATAGTTTTCTTCTGAAAATTTAATCATATTGATAATAATTCATAGCATTGACATGATATTTCTATTTTTAATTTTCACTTATTTATTAATTTGTATTAATATATTTCTTCTTCAAAGCCCTTATTGTGACACCAAAATATGCTTTTTTTAATTAACCTTGGACTGTTTTGGACCATTTTTACACATGTTCTGCGGGGAACAACAAAAAAATTGAAAATGTTCGTATACTAAATTTCATCAAACAAGCTGAAAATTGAGTGCCCAATAATTCGCAGATATTGCTAGGTTGATTCAGCATTTCATTCCGACTCGATCGATTCATTTTATAATTTTTCTTTTTTTATTACATCTCTGCATTACAAATTATGTGTCAAAATTTATGTATATACTTCTAAAGGGTAGATACATTGATAGATAAAAGAGCAGGCCATACTGTCTAAATAATGTCGTTTTAACATTTCGACATCGACATTCTTTGAACTATTTTCCAGTAATTTGATGCGTACATGTCTTTTTTGAGAGAAAGTTTAGATATTAAGAGATCACCATTGTCTTAATATGTTGCTCAATAATTTTATCGATTTTTTTTCTAAATTGCATGAAAATGTTTTTAGAGCAACCAAATGGAGACAATGCCTTTGTATGAACATTTTTTTCAGGCGACACTATTTCAATTTTTTTTATAAAAGGATGAATTTTCAAAGTTGTCTATATTATTCAATTCGCGGCTATTAATAAATATACGTTCCACATGTCAAAACTTCTGTATTTATTACCTCAATGACTGAGAAGCCGTTTTTTATGGCGTCCATAGTTCAGTCCAAGGCGCAAGGATTTTGAACATCGTTTCTGTCAAATTTCCAAGAAAACATAAGAAAATGTTTTTTTTTTTAAACATTTTCGTTGTCAAGAAGAAACAAATATGGTGATTGGATATATAAAGTGAGAGGTAAACTAAAAATGTTGGGTTAACTTTTAAGTTGTAAGGTGAAACATATTATTTTGGTTCATTCAAAAATTAATTTGATATCAAAAGTAGTCAAAACTTGTGAATTTTTGAAATCAATCTAATAACAAGTTTTTTCGCAATTTATGGCGCATTGAAGCTAGCAATCATTTATGGAAGCTTCGCAAACACTTTTTAGAAGTATTTGATTTTTTCTGCATTTTAATTCCGTGCCCCAATCACTTTAGAATTGCGATTACATTTTATCTACTGGACGTTGTGGTAAAAAATAAAGTTGGCTTTTTGCTGTGCCAATTAGATAAAAAGGGATATTTGAAAAAAGATTTATTATTAGATAATAAACAAAAAAAAACAAATGTTCCTAAATTATTTCTCATTTTCAGTACGTGTTACTGTTTTCACTGTTGGAGATTCCATTGTTCTTTGTTCAAGTTAAATAAATTTCGCATGCAAATAAAATGCTTGTTTATCAATATTTAGCACGAAAAATTTATTTTACTTGAACAGATAATTTCCCCTTATTAAATAAAACCCAAGGACCTTTTATTATATTTATCAATTTTTTATTTCATTGACAACTTTTTGAGCTGAATACTTTCTCTTTTCTGATTTTCACTGATGGAATTTGAACTGTTGAACAGAGTTAACAGAGAGAGAGAGTAGTAAGTGTAGTCAGTATTTTCGCCAATCGCGATGTTTTTGTTATGAAGAAGGCGACAATATCTGGAGATGTATTCTGTTGACCAGTATGTTGGTTAATCCATTGAGTGATATGCGCCGCCAACTTCTTCAACTGATGCAAGTAATGCATAGTGGCCGTTTTGTAGCTTCTGGAGCTTCTGCCGAGTCACTTTCGATGTGTATTGCAATGATATTATACTAATGGAACACAATTACTCTCGCCCAAGGCTAGCCGGTACTGTGCGATTTCTTCCTTCAGACGGTTCAAACAGTACATGCCAGATTTAAAGGTTTAGCCATTGGGCAGTTGCTTGATCATTTCCTGCCAATAGCAACAAACACACAGTAAAACCTTACTTGCCGTTTATCCATAATCGTATTTGCTAGAGGCTGTTATGTATGAGCCACGATTCACCATCCGCTTCAGAAAAGGGTCGATTTAATTACTTCCAGGAGCGACTAGAAGATGGAAATTATGTCCATGATGTTTTCATCCTTAACTGTGTGGCACTTATAAATCGATCGGCTTTTTCAAAAGGTTTTAAACTGTTAAATTGTGCAATATTTAGCTCATAAATATACTGGTTATACTGATAAATAAAAGGGTAAACAATTTGTTTCTTCCACATGACAAAAGAAATCTCATCTACTATCTAAAAGACCTTTTCTGTCATGTGGGCCAGGAAAAAAAATGTTAATTCTCTTCAGATTTATAATTTCCGCATAGATATTGCTATCAGCAAGGATTTATTTATTTCTTCGATATCCAATTGTAACCAGCCGAATATCTCCATTCTAATACCAGTAAAAGATGGACTTTCGCATAATATTTGATCAGTTATATCATATTCGTAACAGGTGGTAAGCTCTATAATAACCTGAAAATTGGTATGTAAGATTGGGGCATGGCAGTCGGTCAGTATATACATAGATAATGACGACTTTATACCACAATTGTAAATTTGTTTGGTTCTGAAAGGCATGCATGGAATTTTTCCCAACACTATTGACAAGTTTTATATATACCAGCTCCCACTACTTCATGCCATCCCAATAAGGTTAACAAAGCGTTACTAGCTGATGCTTATTTGATTTTAATTGTTTGTTGAAGCACAACGTCATTGGAAGTCCGTAATTACGTAGTTAATTTTAACTCAGAAATTTTTGAGAGTAAAATTATTTTTCTAAGGAGGGGCAGGTTCACATAGCTCCGGATATGATCAGGCAGCAGTGATTATTCTTTGCTTTAACCAAACAAACATAACCCAATTATACTTATGCAGATCATTTTGATTATATTCCAATTGTTGTATATAGTATATACATACGTATATGGGATGTGATTGCGATTATGACTTTGTTGGTTTTGTATGAGTTCTATGTACTATGACTCTTACCTACTTACTTTAGTGGAGCTACAGCCCGCAATGAACCTTCTCCATACCTCATCGTGTAAACGGAACCGAAGATTTTTCGATGAATTTTTCTCTCGAATTAACCAATAATTTCTTCATTTACTATATTCATGCCTCAGCGCAGGGATTGGAAGGTCAAGGTATTATGCAGGACCTCCTTAGGAGTTCGAGTGCGAAGCAGTGGGAAACAGGGTGGTTCTTCGTTTAATTTCTGATGAGGGGTTGTTGTCAGATTTAATAGCGGAACCGAGGAAGACAAAGTCCCGTACAATCCCCTATACTTGTCAATGGTGACGTTCTGTCCAATTCGGCGATATTGTGTCAGCACGAAAGATGACAGCATATACTTAGTCTTACCATCAACTACGCTCAGAGGAATGCGTAGTTGACTGCTAAGCCAAACGCTGCGGGTTCAAGCCCCAGCTTCGGCAGCATTTGTTACGAAAATTGCCAGCTTATCTGAGGCCACCTGTGCGATAACATGAGACAATATAAATCGATGTCTCCTCCTCTGTGCCACGTAGGTTTGTGTTATATGTCTTTCCTTCTATGTATCTATCCGTCTCTCTCTGTTGTATAAATGACTTGATCTGTCCCAGCCGATGGCCTTAGTCGCCAGTGCTGTTATGTGTCTGTAGTTCGTTGCATTCATGTGCGAAGTACTGTGATGTCAATGTCAATGAATTTTTTTATTCTCTATGCTAGCAAACGTGGCTAGTTGAGGACGTTTAGTCCTAAAAATGATGTCAATATCGTCGGCGTAAGCGAGTGTTGGCTCGGGAATTTCTCAAGAATCAAATTAAAGAAGTCACATGTAAGTGCATCGCCTTGACTAAATCTCATTTTGTTATCGACTGTGTTGGTGAGGTCGTTTCCGACCATGGTGGAGCAGCGAGAATTCTCCATCGTCATCCTACACAAACGGATGGGTTTGGGCGGTATATCAAAACTAGACATGGCTCTTTATTGTTCGTCTCTATAAATTCCACCCTATGTGTATGAATTTGGACTTCTTTATTCCAGGATCTGCCAAAGTGTGAAGACTTGATCAGTAGTGTAGTTTCCTGGCCAGAACCACATTGATAAGGACCGATCAGGTTGTCAAGCTCGGCGGGAAGGCTCTCTTCGCGAGTATTGAAAGGTGCGTTCTTCCATTCTGCGGAAGTGATTCTTCCATATCCTCCGCAAACTCACTTCACATAGATCGGGTGGTTGTTTTCGCTGCCGTTGCCAATATTGAAAGGTTTGTCCTGCCTGACACCGGAATGTTGTTCGTCATCACCGTTTAACAGTCTGCAGAAGTGGTTTTACATATCCTCATCATCGACTGTGTCTCAACTACGATATTTCCTTGTTCATCTCTACAGGATTCTGTTTGAGCCTTGTATTCTTGGTTTTCACGTTTCACAATTTGGTAAAACTTGGGAACATCATTCCCCTAGTGGCACATTTCTATATACTCGATATCGCACTTTTCTTGGTCTTTTTTCTTCATTTCGAAATGCCGGTGTTCTTTCCTTCTTTTTTGATTATAGAGCCCAATGAAAGCTCTCGTCTTCACCTGCAGGTTAGCCATGTGGGATTTCCAAGGATTTCTTGCTGGTGGGCGTGAAAAACCTAGCACATCAGTTGCGGCTTATCTTATGCTTGTTGGCATCGTTACCATTGTCCTTCGACAGTAGATGCTGGTGGTATGGTGTGAATCGAGAGGTAGAGGGATACTCGTTATGCGAAGACTCTGACAGTCTTACAGACTTATCAATGGTGGTGACCTGCAAGGGATTTTGGAATTGGGCTTGATTCATTTCGAGGTTTTGCGACTGCCACTTCAAGGGAGTTTGATCACAGTGAACTGCCGTATTTACTTTTGTTAAAAGCGAGAACGCCCCGAAATGTTTACCGAAGCTTAGTTTCTGTTAACATCTTTGTATTCTGTTTCTTTATTGTATGATTCATTTTTGTTCAATTTTTTCAGCGGAACCAGAAGTCTACGACAGCCGAATCGATGTTTGGGCCCTTGGTATTACTTGCATTGAATTGGCTGATGGCAAACCGCCATTTGCTGATATGCATCCAACTAGAGCCATGTTCCAGATTGTACGTAATCCACCACCAACATTATTCAAATCCACCAACTGGTCACAGATGATTAATGATTTTATTAGCGAGTGCTTAGAGAAGAATCCAGAGAATCGTCCAATGATGATGGAAATCGTAGAGCATCCCTTCTTGACAGAGCTCTTTGAAAACGAATCTGATGTATGTTGTCCCATATGTAGAAGAAAAATTATTTCAAACTTAAGTCGTTTCTATAGATGCAAGAGGAAATTCGATCTATGCAGCAAATTGCATTGGATGCACCAAATCCGGATAAAATCGAGGAAGTCGAGGTAGACCGTGGCTTTATCAAAAGATTGAATGGGAACCCAGAGAAAATGTATCCCGAAGATCTTGCAGGCATTGAAAACCCAGTCGAAGAAGTTGTTTTCAATGTTGTCAGTAATCGTTGCGGTGCCGGAAACGGTTACAGTTTCATTGGAGATATTCTTTTGTCAATCAATACGAATAACTTGCAATTGGAATATCCAGAAGAGGTATCTATCTCAGAGAGGGCTTTTATCGGACCTGAACTAAAAGTTAATTCAATTTCTGTAGTTTCATGCAAGATACCGTTTCAAGTCTCGTTCTGAGAACAGTCCTCATATATTTTCTGTGGCCGACATTGCCTACCAAGATATGTTACACCACAAAGAACCGCAGCATGTGATCTTTTGTGGCGAAAGTTTCTCCGGCAAATCGACAAACGTTAACCTGCTGATAAAACATCTTTGCTACTTGGGTAATGGAAATCGAGGTGCAACGGATCGTGTTCAAAATGCCACAAAAGTTATCCAAATGCTCATCAACGCTGGAACTCCAATCAACAACAATTCGACGAGATGCATAATGCAGTATTTTTTGGCGTTTGGTAACACTGGTAAAATGAGTGGTGCCGTGTACAATATGTATATGCTCGAGAAAATGCGGGTTTCGTCAACAGATATGTAAGTGTCTAGGATATTATATACACCCACCTGAGTAGTTTGCTAACCAGTTCAAAAACCCTAAAACAATTTCATCGCATTATTGTAGCTAAGATTAGCACCTCTTAGTTGTGATCCGAATCATGTACCAGTACATCTCAAACTTTTCAGGAACCAACAC
The DNA here is from genome assembly GCA_949824845.1 of Rhingia rostrata. Taxonomy (NCBI): domain Eukaryota; kingdom Metazoa; phylum Arthropoda; class Insecta; order Diptera; family Syrphidae; genus Rhingia; species Rhingia rostrata. The sequence continues at coordinate 59,009,626 of OX463755.1, forward strand.
AACTTCCACATCTTTTACTATTTGTACGATTTTATGAATGCTGAGGGCAAACTTCAGGAGTACAATCTGTGTGAAGAGCGAAATCATCGCTATTTACGTATTCCTCCGGAAATACCACCGTCCAAATTGAAATACGTGCGGGACGATCCCACGGGAAATGTTGAAAAATTCAAAGAATTCGAACGCTTAGTGGAAGATCTGGACTTCAATGCGAAGCAGATTCAAACTATTCGAAAAACCTTATGTGCTATCTTGAATATTGGCAATATTCGATTTCAACAGAGTGGACGTCATGCTTCGGTTGAGAATCCCGAGGTTGTGACTAAAATTGCCGAACTGCTGCGGGTGGATGAAAAAAAATTTAATTGGTCATTGACGAACTACATCAAAGTGAAAGGTGGTATAGCCGAGCGAAAGCAGTACACATCTGAGGAGGCTCGAGATTCGCGTGATGCTGTAGCTTCAACGATTTACAGTCGATTGGTCGATTGGATTATCAATAAAATCAACATGAACATGGCTTTTCCAAGGGCTGTCTTGTAAGTTGCATGAAAGGAATTTTCAATAATTTTTTTCTTATTTTAATTTCATCTGCGATTTATTAATTTTTATAGTGGTGATGCTAATACTATTGTGGTGTACGATATGTATGGCTTTGAGTGCTTTCACAGAAATGGTTTCGAACAGCTGATGATTAACACGATTAATGAACAAATGCAGTATCACTATAATCAGAGGACATTCGTCAGCGAAATGCTGGAACAGGTATGCATTTTTGATCATTGGTCATACTTTCAAAATGATAACTTTACTCCCCGCTGACAGAAGTTGTTCCCCATAATTGACCACCAGCATTTGATAAAGATAGAAACGTGTAAACAAATAGAATACCCTTCGCACTTATGAATAGCGCGAGTATTAAGTAAAGTAAGGACCTGACTATAGGAAAACTAATGTGGGTTATTTGTTTTTAAAGTCTGTAAATTTTAATGAGAACTAAGTTTGGAAAAGCATTCCCTACATTGCTGTGTATTTAATGCATGAACTCAGAAGAAGGGGTTTAATTTTTCCCTTTTCATTACCTTTTTATTGTCAATACTACGAAAAACCCCTTTTGTCGTTTGGTCTTTAATATTTTCGCCTTTTTTTTATTAGGTGGTCTCAATGGCGCGATAGTTAAAGCAAAGAACTACCGCGCAGTAGGTCTGGGTTCAATTCTCAGGTGCAGCAACGCCTAAATATTTTTCACTTCCCAAGTAGTATCAAAGACTGCAATTGCAGGAAACCGCCAAGTCGTTTGCAGAGCGTTTATCCTTTAACCTCTCGATTAAGACCATGTCTTCCCCATCTACTCTCGAAGAACAATGGTGACGATGTCAACAAGCCATTACATCAGCCGCAACTGATGTGCTAGTGTTCTCGCACCCACAAGCAAGAAACACCTCTCCAAATCCTGGAAAAAAAATCCAAGATACCCACTCTATTCATCAATTCATCGAGAAATAACTTTAAAACATTTTAGTCATCTTTCACTGTTCAGAAAAATAATTATCTGACCAAAAAAATACAAGGGGTCCGACATCGATCTGAAACATAAAACACTTTTCCCTTCACTTTTAATTTCCGCCACTTAATCAGCAATTCATAAATTAAATACTTAAAAATGTTCCTTCAGGAAGCCGATGGAATTCCATCCATTCAGTTAAACTTTTACGACAACAAAACTGTCCTGGATAATCTACTCACTAAGCCGGATGGGCTTTTCTACCTAGTCGATGAGGCATCTCGCACTAGTCAAGATCAAGATCAGATAATGGGTAACATTCAATTCTTCTCCCAGAAAAACTAATCTCTTTCATTTAAATACTAGATCGGGTTGCCGAAAAGAAGAGTCAGTTCGTCAAGAAGCACTCGAATACAGAAGTTGCAGTCTCTCACTATACCGGTCGCATTTTATACGATACCAGAGCATTTGTTGATATAAATCGTGACTTTGTGCCGCCGGAAATGATTGAAGCCTTACGTTCGTCCCTCGATGAAAACACCGTCATAATGTTTACCAATCAGTTGACAAAATCCGGCAACTTAACCATGCACTTTGACAACGTCGAACACAAAAATGACCAAGAAAAGCGAAAATCTTATGTGCGGACATCGATTGTTGAATTTTTTTAAAAATATTGTTACTAACCCATTTATCCAATTTGTTTATAGGTTTTGAATACACTATCCATCGGTCACATATCGCAGGTGAATAACTTACGCACTTTGTCTGCCAACTTTAGATATACGTGCTTGACCATTTTGAAAATATTGAGTCAAAGCCAAGGACTTGGAATGCACTTTGTTCGTTGTGTTCGTGCTGATTTGAATTATGAGCCGAGTGCAATCCATCCGGAGATGGTTCAGCAGCAGTTGAAGGCCTTGGGTGTAATGGACACCATAGTTGCCCGTCAAAAGGGTTATTCCTCTCGTATCTCATTCCAGGAATTCCTTAAGCGGTAATGTTGAAATAGTTGAAAATATGGGTTCAATTCAATTAATTTTTTTCAGTTATAAATTTTTGGCATTTGATTTTGACGAAACGGTTGATATTACGAAGGATAATTGCCGACTTTTGATGATACGTTTAAAGATGGAAGGCTGGGCTATTGGCAAATCAAAGGTTTTCCTTCGTTACTACAACGATGAATTCCTATCAAGGTAAGGTCGAAATTTTATTCGATTTATGTTGGCATCTTGTAACGGGTTTTTTTTTTTTTGTATAGATTGTATGAAGTACAGGTGAAGAAAATTATTAAGGTGCAATCCATGATGAGGGCTTTGATTGCAAGACGTAAGATGGCAAAAGGTGTGCCTCCAAATCAAATAGGTAAGACAAAAAACAGAGATTATGCAATATTCTCAATATAATGAGAAAAAATTTAATAGTTTCAAAAGCAGGTTACATGAAGTTAATATTGTAAGGCTATATTATAACATACTATTTATTTGCCAGAAAAGCTTTCGATCGCTTGATTACAAAGCTTCGACCTTACTTGACATTTTGATTATGGGGGTTTGAATTTGAAGATTTTATGTCTATGTCGGCTGAAAAAGATTCAATTCCAATTCAAGGTCAAATTCGTCAATCCAAGCCTTTAATGCTCCAATTCCAAGATAGAAAGAAAGTCCATCTTTAAAAGTAACTATTATCGGAACACACTGCCTGGGCAGCACGACGTCTGAAAACTGACCAAGGCTAATCAACTTTGCGGCGGAACAAATTGCCACCATATCCAGCATATGGTTTCTTTACCTTGATAACCATCAGCGGCATGGAAGTCTCTAGACCACAACATCGACGAAATGCAGAGAGAAATTCAACGTCGAAAGACTATAATTGAAAGAAATAGCCCAAATCTTTACTGCCAACATCTAGCACAGAAGACCATTGGCTCAGTTGTTAACATCCTATAAGATCGGCCACAGCTAATGTGCTGGGTTTCTCTAGATCTTTCGCGTAAAAGCCTGGTACGACGATGAATGCCGACGAACCAGAATGCCAGACGTGACGTAGTCTAAAGCTGTCAAGTTTGTGGAGAACATTTTGCAGAATAAGATAAAAATAAATTTAAAAAATATTAGGTGAACGTCTTGACAAAAAAACACATTTAAAATGAAAGGTCAGCAAAAAGCGTTGATTTTCGGCGAAAATACTCATGAAGTCATCCCTTCTATCTTTTCTCAACAGCTGTATTCTTTAAGTTTATAAGCTTTATATACTCTAGAAATTACGGTGTTCCTGTCGGGCTATATAAAGCCAGGGGATATAATTTTGTAATTTTGTGTTTCATTCTTTTGGCATATTTTCATCCGACCAAATTTTAGTAATCAGCTGATGTATATTACTTACCAAAACATCTCCAGCAGCTTTATTTAGCTCGGCTCTGGTACTAGTTATTTTTCGTATTTTTCGCTGTCGTCATCGAATTTTGAATTTTTCGTTCTGCCTGGCAGCGGAAATTGCTCGTTATCGCCATAAAACAGTCTACAGAAGAGGTTCTTACTATTCTCTACAATCTTTCCTTGTTCATCTTGATAAGATTCTTCTCGCTCTTGTATTTCTGCCTTTTTATTTCCGGGAGTGAAATATCCCTATAACTCGATCCAGTTCTTTTTTGTTCTTTTTTCATCCTTCTGAAAAATCGATATTCTTACTTTTACTTTAGTTCGTTGGGCTCAATTTGGATTGAGATCATCCGTCTGCATTCTGTTTTCTTTCTGGTTGGCGGGAAAAACTAATCAGCTTGGAATTTTTGGAATTTTAATTTTAATTTTATAGGGTCAAATCTATAGGTAGCTGTCAAATAAAGGTTTTGTTAATATCAACATTTTTCAAACGGCTCTAACCATTTTGATTAAACTTCACACCAATAGTCTCTTATATATAACTACGTACTTAATTTTCTCCTTAAAATTCGAATAATTCAAATTATTCTATTCAGCCCAAATTTGAAAAATCATCAATTTATCGTGAACTATATTTTCTATTTGAATGAAATTGAAACTCGTAGTTAATATTAATATTTGCAAAAATGACTTATAATTAGTTTAAATCTAAACGTCTTTCAACGAATTTTTCAAATTTGGCTCGTTACGAAAAATTAATAACTAATGCCGCATAAAAGCCTTATCTGGTTTCCTTCAAATTCAGTATTAGTTCTTGTAATCTTAATTTTAACTGAGCTCACTCCTCGTTTCGCCTAGCATGGTTTTCAACAGTAAAGTCAGTCCTTTCAGAATCTCTTGGTTACTTCGTAATAATATTTTTTTTCGTGCGTGTGGAATTAGCCCAGCAGACCAGTTGTTTTTCGATATTCATTCTCACAAATGTTATCATTAACCATTTTCGGAAAAATTTTCAAAAAATTAAAAAAAAAAACCTTCGATGGAAAAACGTCGGTAATATTAATATGAACTTTTCATCCATAGATCATTTTAGCCTATGTCTACCTTTTGGGGACATAGGCTATGCCCCATGTCATAGATTTTTAGAAATTAGCTGAAGAATATGTTGCGACAATGCCATTTTCTATATTTCAATCCCATAAATCCCACATTTTGCCGATATTTATTTAAAGGATGGGATAGGGTATCCAACATTTGGCACAGTGGATTGTAGCATTCTCGTATGATTTTTTTTTAAGACTTATCAAATTTGATGGCCTGAACACTGTAACTCGAGCTAGGTGCAACTCCCTCTCATAACCCATTTCCAATTAATCTATTAAATCAGTTAGGTTCTGTACCACTCACAGGTCACAGGAACACAGAGTGTATTCGCAAAAACTAAGCCCATAGACAGCAACGGTGTATATGGTGCATTGACTCACGCATGATTCTTAGTGCCCCAGACGCACACAATACATACGTTCAAGCAGAATTTGGCCGGAACCTCATGAACCCGAATAAGTATATAATGTAAAATTATGTGGTAACGTGGTATCGATTTCGGTAAAGCTTAAACTACATCTTTAGCTTAAAAAGTTATACTCTCGGTAAAACAAGATGCCTTAACACCATAATGTTTGGAGTAGGACGACCGTCAAATCTGCACCAAAAAATGGAAAATTGCGCAAAAATCACTGACGAATTATTCTGTAAAAAAAAAAGAATTTGAGTATTCCACGATCTTTAGGAAGATAGGGTTCCATGCCTTTTAGCATTAAATTTCACTGTTCACTTAAAAAATTTAAAACAAATGACAGTTACTGTCGTTTCTAAAAGTGAAATTTTAACCCACCCAATATGTCCAATATAAAAAAATTACATAAATGTGAAAACCAAGAGTTCTAAGAATATGTTTTCTCTTTTCTTTTAGCTGGTGGTGCTAGCAATCAACAAACTTCACTTCTAGCCGGACCAGAAGCGGAAATTGCAGCTGTAACAATACAAAAAGGTACTAGCGCTATGCAAGTCACTCCCGAAACTATCAACCTTAATGATGTAGAAAATGACGAGGATGACGTAATATCTGACGTAGAGTACTTTGAGACAAGTGAAGCCGTCTCTGACACTGAGGATTTGTTTGAATTCCCTTCGAAGCCAGTAGGTTGCGCAGAACCTGTTTGCGTCAGCACTGAGGAAGCAGAAGAAGCTACCGAACCAAAACCTACTGAAGGAGATACAGCTTCTTCTGCACCTGATGAAGCTCCAGCGGAACCACAGCCAGAAGTTGCTACTGAATCTGCTCCAGAAGTAGAATCCGCTCCTGAAGCTGAAGCTGCCGCCCCAAAAGAGGCTTCTTAAATATAAATAAACCAACAACAACATTCGTGCATTTCTCATCTACATTTACACGATTTGGTCGAATATCATTGTACTACTCACGCTCTAGCTAAGAGCAATTACCACAGTATTTAGCAAGACTTATTCTTAAATAGAAAATAAAGTTTAAAAAGAAGAACTCTTAATCCAAACAATAACAAAACGTGTATAAATGCCTCTTTTTCTGAAGACCTACAAAATGTCATGTAGATTGAAACTTGTTGGCTTCCTCTTTTCTGCTGGTGCTGCTCCCAATTCATTGGCTGTGTTGGCACGCATTTAATCCACTTACCAGATATTTCAACGTCAATTGACGCTGTCCGATTATTATACACAAATCCTTTTGCAAAAGCCAATAGAATGGCAATATCGCAAGTGTGAGAGAATGCGAAAAATGATTGAGGTAGAAAGATGTAAATGCTTTTATGAGTTGAAAATAAATGAAATTTTAATTAAATTAAGGATACAATATAGCAGATAGAAGCCATTTATATATATATAGTGCAACAGTGAAAGAGATTGATACACATGACTAACTGCCAAACGCAACCACATTTATATCTATAGTTAACCTTTTTCCAACCTTTTGTAGACGATATTAAAACACGGTTTACTCTTCTACTTTCATGCGTGTCTACACTTGTGTTTCTTCGATTAGCGTACCGTGGTTTCCGTGAACGCCAAAAGTACGGTCCGCTGTTCAATGAGAAGACTGGTGAAGTCAACGAGTCCACAGCCAATTTTGTGCGACTCTATGCCAAGAAATGGCGCGAGAGATCTATATTTCAAGTTTTGTTGCATTATCGGGCTGCACGGTTTCAGGACTTGGTTAATATGTCGCAACAGGTGAGTTTAATAACTGAGCACGATTATCTGATGATGTTATGCTTGTTTTGTAGGTTCATATTTTTAATCAGCGTGTTGTTGCTACTATATCCACAATCAGCCGACCGGTGCCGTTGGAAAAGGTCGATAGCAGACAAATCAATCCGTCCTCGTTGGGACCAATGCCATTACCTACTAAAAAGTTACTATTTCGTTTAGATCAGATTCCATTTTATGACACAAGTTATATGTGTGATCCGGTGAACTCGATAGCCCGAACAACAATACCAACCAATCTGTTGAATAATGAAGATGAAGAGGCATGGGATAGTCCCCTGCAGCGGAATCCTTCATTGACAACACATTTAATGACATATAATGCCTATAAGAAGGAGCAGGCTTGTCAAACCAATTGGGACCGAATTGTTGAGCCGGATGTTATTTACAATCAATCGTTTTTACGGGATCCCAATTTAATGAAAAAGTAAGTTTATGTTGGGTATTGATAAAATATTTTTTTTAAAGATAAATAAGACTCTTGAAAAATTAAAAAAAAACACTCCCTTTCTCTTTGTAAGAGAAAATTAATAATAGTGGACTACTACGCAGGCTTGACTAGGTTGCTGGTGGTACTGTCGCATTGCAATCAGATAAATAAAGACTCGTTGTGGTGCACATAAGGTTGTTTGCTCGGATCGCTAGCTATTAGGCAGGCGGTGTACGCCACACTCAGGTCAATTTATATATATTGTGATGTGCGGTGGCTCCCCTAAGTCTCGTTGATGTCCATTTTTAGACACTTTATATCAGAATGTTGTTGTAAACTTGGAAAGATTAAAATTGCCTACCACTTGACGAGCGAATAAGCCCGTACAGTCTAGAAAAATGTTCCTAAAGTTATTTACCTAAGTTGACTGAGAGCTGGGCAGTGAAACAGAAAGTGTTTCCTGATGTGTTTTTCACCGAACCTCACCAAAAGTCATCATCTACAAGATGCATGTTCAATTTGAAGTAATTTGTGGCCAGATAGGATGCCCATAGCTTCGAAACATATTTCCTATTTTTTCGAAAGAGTTCATGGGCTTTGGCCTTTTCATACTCCGGCCACATCTTCTGGGATGTTTCACAGGTGTTTTGCCACCTGTTTTTGGTGCTATCCAGTATATATTATAACAGTCGTGATGTTGGGTCACATATAAGCTGTCTGACTAGTAGCAGATCCTTTCCCCAAAAGTTCATCAGCAATCGCATTGCCCTTGTGTCCATGCACCCAGCAGAGCTTAACATTGTGTATGACACCAAAAACTGTCAGGTCTTCCCGAAAAAGCTTCACAAGCATGGACTTAGTTTTGATAGCAGAAATGGCTTTTTATTGCAGTCTGACTATCAATAAAAATTGTGATATCATCTGGTGTAATCGGCAGCATTGATGTCACTGACAATATCTCGTCATGGTAGACGCAGTGGTACTCAGGTTCTGTTTAGCTTTAGTGTTAAGGCTCCAACGCATATGTCCCTTTTAAACCATCAGTATAGACAGATATGGGTTACGTGCCAATTTCGTTCCTCTTCTGCTCCTCTCTGCTTGAAAATATGAAATATGGTGGAGAAATAAAAGTCAGTGAAGGCAGCATGTAGTAAGAAGATACAGCTAACCTCAGGTATCTGTTTAGAATTTGAGGGTATCCTACTGAATTTATTTTCCAAGCAATTGAACTGAATGATTCTAAGAACATTTTTAGTTGCAGATTCCTACATGTAAAGGTCTAGGGGTAAAAGATTGGGGATGGTTTCCAGTCCCGTTGTTGCCTTCGCTCTCATTCCACTAGTCGTACCCACACATGGTATCCTTTGTGCCTTTGTTATGTTTTTCAGATAGATAACTTTATTTGTGGATTGCTACCAGACAAGTCTTCCATACATTCTTGCAATAGTCGTATAAATTCATAGAAAAATACTAGAATTTATAGAAAGCTACTCTGGTGATTTTTGTACTTTCACACTTTAGTTTCCAGTTAAGTATCCAGTCGAGTATGAGGTCCAAATATGTCCGAGCTTGTGAGTTCTACGACATGGGTCTTCTTCAATTTGATTCTTGAGAGGACTGTGCAAAACTCCCAATCCAAAACCAGACGAAAAATTTTCCGGTTCAAATAGCATCAGAAATTAAAAGAAGAATTACTCTTAAGAATGAAATTCAGTAGTAAAGCCCTCACTCGAACTACTAAAGAGATCAACGAAGAACTATAAGGCCCTGATCATCCCAGTCCTGCTGTACGGCGCTGAAGCATGGACCGTCTCAAAAGCGGATGAAGATATCCTTGGTCGATTTGAGAGGAAAATTCTTAAAAAATCGTCTGTCGATTCAACGAAGAACTATACGAGCTGTACAGCGACATGCCCCTGGTCGAAAAACTCCGCATTGGACGTTTAAGATGGCTAGGACATGTAGAACGAATGGTCACCAATACTCCGGATCGCAGAGTCTTCGATTCACAACCAGACTTCGGACGCAGTAGAGGATACCCTCGCCTTGATTGGCGCGCCCAAGTAGAAGCTGATCTCAACCAACTGCGAGTGCACAACTTGAGGTAGTTAGCTATGGTTTGAGCTAATTAGAGAGACATATTGGTTGAGGCCCAGGTTCATTCCCGCCGCTATCATACTTTAGCCACATCTGCTAGGATTTTTCAAAGGCGAGACTTAGCGATTTATTACACTAGGATCTAGAAATTACTATGTACCTCCTTGAACTACATAATGCCTTCCTACGGTTTTTTTTATAGAAATCTTTGTCTTTGATATCAAAATGGAAATATATAAGAGCTTATGAATTTAGCTTTTGTTAGTTAACTTGCTAAACGTAAAGATAAAAGTATGGGCATGTTGTCTTCCTCTTCTCGTCCAAAAAAACCTTCGTAGGAGTCATTTATTTGTAAGTTCACACTGATTTACGATTTTTCTTGCATAATTTATAAAAATAGCTTACGTGAAGCGAAAGGGACTTGTATTTTCCACTTTTAATACAACTGAGGGGTGTACGAGGGGACATACGAAAATCAAAAGTTTTGTCCAGAAAGTCAACTATACTTGTTTGTATAGTAACTGTTTTTCTTGAATCAATTGAAAGATGTCCGATATACTCTGAATCCGGCTCCGATATAAGTGAAATATGTTCTTCAGTAACAGTCTTTCTATGTGATATGTTGTCAGTCGTAGCGATGAATAGTGTCTTATCTTTACGGACATCAAAATAGAGTGAGGATATAGGTTTTCTAAAACCTACAGCTTCACATTGTAAACCCATTCGGACTTGTTGACGCTCTCTTCGTAATTTACTGCGATCTATTACTTTCGATGAATTTTCACTACTTATGACTTTTAAATCCAGCATAGCAGCGTTTACTATCATAGCTGCCGATCTATCAGAAACCCCGGTTCTATCACAAGCTGTAGCCAAATTCTGTAGTTTGGTTCTCATTTGAAGAGTTTCTTTCCTTTTTTTACAGGGCAACGCGAATTTTTACGAGATTTAGGCATTTTAATAAGTCAATGGCAAAGGAATTTATTACTGTAAGAATGGATTTCCAAGAAATGTTTATGAAAGTAGTGGAACGAGTAACTTAGTTAAAGGTATAAATAGTAAAATAGTTTAATACGCACAATTAGACTTTATAGACAGCGATTCTAACACATTACTTGAAAAAATTATTGAAAATTACTCTGAATTGAAGGACGAATTAAACTGTAGGCCTTGAATTTCTTTTTTAATCAAGTTATTTGGGGCAACTGAAAATAAAATCATGGCTTCCTGATTTAAAATAACTCTAATTTGAGGGAAGAATTTTTGAATATTAGGTATTATTTTTTTTTAAATTCAAGTCATCTGCGCCACCTGAAGATAAAGTCACAGGTTCCTAATTTTTTGCATAAATTATGTCCTAACATTATGGTCACCAATAACACAGGAACAAACAAAAATTGAAAAACATTTTTTTCCCATATTTACTCCACCCTAGTGTACATTGTACAATAAAAAAAAATCATCAGACAGTTGTTTGAAGTATATTTAAGTTAATATTCCATATTAACAACATGTACGTTGCATTTGCAGGTAGTCGTTGATGTAAAATACGCAACAGGCTCGTTAGTACCCAGGGCCGAGCTTTCTCGCAGCCATTCATGTGTGAGTGTGTACTTCCGACTCCGAACGGAAAATTTGAGATAAGATTTTCTTGGCAATTGTGACTACTCGGATGATTTGTCAGATCGTCACGAGAGGAGGGCCAGTGAAAAATCATTTTAGGTGTTGCTGTGGCTGGGAATCGAACCCAGACCTTCTGCGCGGCAGTTCATCGCACCAACCATCGCGCCACTGAGCCCGTCGTTGATGTAAGCGGTGTAAATTCCAAAGGCCTAGTTGACACTTGGCTGCCACTGAAGGCACAAATTTTCTTGTAAGATATAAGATTAAATTTCAGAAAGTTAAAGGGTTCTGTTATTCTAGTCTAATATGATTTTGGACACCGGGAATCTTTGATCTGATTCTCGCATTCTTAAAATGGTGAATACTGCTCTTGGACCCACTGCACTGTACTCACTTCAAAGGCGTTTGTCACCTCTGCGTCGATAAAGTTAGAAGATTATATCTTCAGTAATATGTCAACACCGGAACCTGTCAATTTCAACCTTATCCTTATAAGTCTACCGCAGCTCCGCTATTAACTCATACCACGAAATGTCTTCAAAAATCAAATCATTAAATTAACAATTTAATTTTTTTAATTTTTTCTCTTGAATACTGTTTATTCAGCGTCTGTAAGTCACCAATTTTAAGGACTTAATAACAATTTAAAAATTTAGTAGGGTATATATAATCACGCTGTTACTTCCAGTACAAGTGTCAACATATTCAATTTCAATTTGGTACTTTTAAGACAACCGACGTTTTTGGTCAAATCATAATGAATTTTAAAATAAATAAGGCAGATATTTAGACAATTTTATTGGCTAAATGTATTTATTTCATTTGCGTAAAACTTTTTCCAGGTCTACTTTTCATGGTAATTTATATATTTTTGTTAAAATTTGGAAGCAAAAGCAACTACAATTTCATGAAACATTCAAAGAAATTCGATGTATGTGCAGCATATTTTAATAATTCTCTCCGCTAAATAAAGGGTGTTTTTTATAAAGAGATAGAACTTCCATTTGAAATAAAACACAAGAAGATCGTTTTAATATCCATCAATTTAAATTTATTGAAAAGATAATTTTATGCCATTAATGTTTAAATATGATTTGGCCCGCCACGGCTGGTTCGAATAAGGCCAAGTCTAGAGATACAATTTCCAACCACTATTTCGAGCATTTGGGGCCATATGTCGGCAATAGGGCCACGAATGTTGGCTTCCAAGTCCACTAACGTTTTTGGTGTGTTGGCGTAGACGAGCGACTTCACATATCCTCAAAGAAAAAAATCCAATTGTGTTAAATCACACGATCTTCGTGACCAGATATTCCGCGAAATTATGCGCTTATCGAATGTTTCCTACAATAAATCGATTGTGAAGTGCGCTGTGTGGCATGTAGCGCCGTCTTCTTCGAACCACATCTCATCCACATTAATGCCATCTTATTCTTAGTTATCATGGCTCTATACCGGTCTCCATTAACGGTTACTGACACTCCAGTATCATTTCGGAAGAAGTATGGTAAAATGACTCCACCAGCCTATAGAGCACACGAAGCAATCAGTTTTTGTGGAAGTAATGGCGTCGCAAGGGTCTCATGTGGATTCTCTTCACTCCAAATGCGGCCATTCAACCAAAAATGAGCCTCATCACTGAACAAAATTTTGCAATGAAAATCAGCATCGAGATCAATCTCATTTTCGGCACATACACCAAAATCACTACGCATTGCATGGTCTCGGGGCTTTAATTCTTGCACAAGCTGGATCTTGTAGCAAAATCTTCCATAAAGTTGATGGACAAAGCTCCAATTGCTGTGAGCGGTAGCGAATCGATTCATTCGGGTCCTCTTCAACACTTTGCACTACAGCGGCAATTATTTCTTCGGTGCGCACTGTTCGACTTCTCTGTAGATGCTTGTTATCACATAGAGTAAACGTATTGCGAAAACGATATGGTTAACCGAATTAATTGCTCTGATGGACGATTATGTCGACCATAATATGGACGGAGCACGATTTGCAAGCGTTGTTCATTTGTCAACATGTTCATGATGAAATGGCAAACCAAACTGAACATAAATGACAATAGAGTTGCCCGATTTGAGCACAAAATGTCAGTTTTATCTCTATTCGAAAAACCAACCTGTAAAAAAAACACCCGTTATCTTCTAAAGGAATTATCAGACCATGTTCACATTTCGAAGGCGTTTTTTAATTATTTGTTTTATTTTAAAATAAACTTCGAAGAAAATCTTTAAAATGCTTGAATGTTTAGACAGAGTTGTCCTTCAAATCTTCTTCTCAAGAAAAAAGTAGCCCCGTCCACTTTTTGGTGAAGTTTGATTTTTTGGTACCACCAAACCAGTGGATCTTATTTGTGTTTGATGAATGAAAGTAAAGCAACAAGCTATTTACTTCTGAAGATATAATTTTATGAGAGTTGATACTTTGGGTGTAAGTAATTAAAATTGTTTTTTGTACTAGTATTTTATTTCTTATTTCTGTATTTTTTATAAGTATCATTAACTTAAATTAAAAAACTCGAATCTACATCCATTCCAGACGGAACACCTACAACTTTCATTCTAATTTCGGAGACCCACATTCATTCCATCAACAAAATTACATGGGCAACTACAGCATGAACAACATGAATAATATGCACATGATGGGCAACATGAACATGATGAGCAACATGAACACAATGAACAATACATATCGTTCGAGTTACAATCAAACCGGGTCTGGATCGAGAAGAAATTCGCTTAAAAGTTACCCAGCTCCACCGCCGCCACCTATGCCTAATTTTAATGCACTGCGTAACGATGCATCTCGGATGAATAAGAATCGCAATCAGAACATGAACACCTACAACAATCGTCAACAATTCATCCCAACGCAGTCGGATCCAGTCAGAGAACTTCAATCGATTGGTAGACGATCAAGTATGGATGTAGGTTGTTAACATTTGATTTTTGATATGTTCGAGTGTTGAATTGATTAAGTACAACTGATTGCGATCAAAAACTGTATTTCTCTATTTCAGACTTCTGAAGATGAACCACCCTTCAATTTCAAGGCAATGTTGCGTAAAACAAACTACTCGAAACCTGAAAACAATAACACCATGGAATATAATAGCCGTACTTTTAACAGTCAGGAGCAGAACAATATGGATAGAAATAACATGCCTAAGCTACGGCCAACCCAACCATCACGCTTCGAAAAGACTAGCCCTAAGCCATCATCGTACAATCGCCCAGATGACAATTACAATCGCCCATCACCTAATCCAGTGTCAAGTTCGGTGGGCAAAACATTGGAGGAGGATAGCTCCGCGACTACATTTAAGGAGGCTGGCGAGTATGTAGAAGAAGAAATCGCTCCTGGTGTTACATTGGCTGGATATGCTATTGACATTTAAATCTTATGTCTAATCTATACCACCACCACGGCGACCGGTTGCAAACATTTAATTTTGTTGAACATAACTTCGAAGCGTTTAGTCATTCGATACATTTAGTTGATAAGTTTTTCAAAACATACCTTTGATGACATTAACATGTGGATCATACATCTAAAAAAAATTCAAAACATCATGATCGTATTGGAATTTATTTAAGAAAATTAGTTTTTAAATGGCAATAAAATAAATGTCTTTCAAATTTTATTCAAACGATTTTGTTCTTGGAAAATATCTTCTTAGAAATTGCGCCAAAGTGAAATATGTTCCGGAATGAGCCTGTCTACTAACAAATATGTCGCTTGGAATAATCCGGTCGCTAGGTGGCTGCCTACAGTTAAGAGGTAGAGGTTGGTTGCTAATTGTTGCTAGATTGTGTCAAGGAAGTCACATGACAATGTAATGTGTCACCTTGTCTGAATCCAATTTTGGAGACGAATATATCAGTGAGATCGTTTCCGACCGTGATTGAGCAGCGCGAATACTCCATAGGCATCCCGAAAAGTGGCACCAGTTTAGTGATATAGCAAAACTCTATAGGTTGTTGCCTATAAATGGTGAAATCGATTTGGACATCTTGGGCTTTTTTTTCAACATTTGCGAAGGAGTCAAAATTTGATGAGTTGTGGACTTTCATGTCCTAAAAATACACATATATGAGCAGATAAAATTAATATTAAAAATATTCACAGGCGTTCACATAATCGATTTATATAAGACGGAGGGACGGCAGTCATTTCTGGCCTGATTTTGTCACAGCCGAATTACTACCTCAATGTTGTCAATTGGCGTTCAGCCCATTTCGTCGATATTGTGTGTCCTTTCTTATTGACAGCATATACTTAGTGTTGTCCTCACTTCTTTTTTGTCCCAATTTTGCAACTTTCTTGCCTAACAATGAAGTTGAAATGCTTTATGGAAGATTATGTCCCTGGTGTTGGCCCTTGCATATTGCATGAACCCCTCAAGAATTCGGTTAAAGAAGACACAGTGCTTCGTCTAGACTAAATAATTTGTTGGTATCGAATGTTTCTGTGAGGCCGTTTCCGACCCTGATGAAGCAGCAATAGTTCTTCATCGTCATTCTGGACAGACGGACGAGTATATTAACACAATATCATATGTCATGTACAAATAAAAAATAAAAATGTTGGCACTACAGGCTCGTTAGTAACCAGGGCCTAGCTTTCTCACAACCATTTATGTATTCATGTGTACTTCTTGCACGATGGTGGGACTTCCTGTTGTATGCCGACGGCTAAGTTGAGACAAAGATTATAAAGTCATACAGATCACGCACTCCATAGAAGAAAAATTGTTCTATGGCGGGTCGTGCTGGCACAGCCCGTGCACTCAGTGCCATATGTTTCGATTTCGTTTCTCACTTGTGCATACTGCACACCTCCCGCCCGTATCAAGAAGCTGGTAAGCAAAAGTTTCTGTTTTTTTGTTCAGAATGCGTCATCTGTACGACTTAATAATCTTTGGTTGGCATAAGCTATTCTTGATAACTCATACTACTGGGATCTGACAATCATCACAAGAGGAGGACCAGTGAAAAATCACTTTTAAGTCGATGCATCGGTATAACTCGATTTTCATTTCGTGATTTTTGAGGATCTAAGAACTGAGTACAGGCGTTTTGCAAAAAGATCTTGAGTTAACCTAATAGTCAGTAATTGTAGATAATTGGCTACTACATGGTTTGAAAATATTTTATCGCATTTGATAGCAAGTTTTATTTTCCGATGGTTTTTTTGAGGAGTATTGATATATTTTATTGATCGCGAAATCGGGTTACAATGCAGTTCTGAATATATTTCAAATATTATGTTCCAATCCGATTTTTAACTGTTTCCAAATGTTTTATTCGAAACCTGTCGTAACTGTCGGCATACATTTCGATCGTCATTGGCATACCTACGGTCTGATAATGCCAAAGTAACTATGTATGTATCTTAAAGAGGCTATCACCCCTATCAACATCGGAAAGGACACCACCGATAACTTCGATACGACCAAAGCAATGTCGTACACTTTATCTCATTTACACAACAGCAATTTTGAAAAGTAACAACTCAAAAACTGCGAAAAAGGACTAAAAGTTTGGCAAACAATTTTATTTTATTTAAAACCTCGTTGTACCTTAACATTTTAAAGGTGAAAGCAAAAATGATAAATGAAAAAAAAAGAAAAGACATATGTCTACAACATAAAAACCGGATGGACTTGTAAGATGCTAAAAATATAATGTAGGTACACATACAATGCAAAGCAACAAAGAAGCCAACAATCTACTCCTCAACAACAGTGATGAAGAATTTTTCTTTTGTTTTACCTAAAGCGAAAGTGAAATTATATGTATATACATCTATATATCCCATCAGAGGATGCTATTTATCGCTAAGGACCTATTTTACCATTCGTTCGTTACACATTTCAACAAACAGACTATCGCATTTCTGTAGGTATTTCCAGCCATCTGTAGATAATAAAGAAAAAAATAAAAAGGACGACGACACCACGAAGTCTTGTTGTGCCATAAACAGAAAGTTATGTACATATACAAACGCCTACAATGAAACTGAAGTTGAACATATGGAATGGCTGAAAATTAATTATTAAGTTTTCATTTAAAGTGTGATACGGTCGGGGATTTAAATGATGCTTTTAGGGAAGTATTCTGATGACGCAAGATCTCGAAATTAAGACTTTGCTAAATTTTCCTAATATTTTACCTACTGAGTGAAGCAAAAGAAATTAGCGGCTTCAAATCAAAGTCTTGAGTTTGTTAACTGCGGCTCAAAATGGAGGATTAAAAAACTGTACTCTTTCTATCGGCATGTGTGCTGTTTAAGGGATTTTAACTTCATGTAAAGTTTTTGGTTTCCTATCGGACGTGGATAGAGGAACGTTTTGTAATTGTCACAATATATTGCTGTGGAGGTTTTTCAAAAGATTTTATTGTATGACAAAAAGTGATCATACTAATCATTACAAATGTTTTTACATTAAAAGTTTTTTTCAAAATTCTTTACAATTTTACTGAAACCCTTTTTTACAGAAAGCACCACCAAAAAGTGGGCGTTGCAAAAAGCCTATGTGGACAAAAAATAAATATTATGATCGTCTAACAAATTTTTTCAGAAATTCTTAGCCGTTTGACCAAAAAGAAAGTTTTTTTTTAAAAAGAGCCTGGCAGTAGGTAGGATTTTTAAAATTTTTACACTTGTTCTGACAACTGGTACAAGGATCCCATAGAGGAAGTGTACCGATTATGGAATACCTAAGGAAGAACTCGTCCTTGAATACTAAAACATTTGTTTTTTTTTCAATATTTTTTATGGAAATGATTGAAAATAGTATTTATTAATTAAAAAACCAAAAACAAAACTTAAATACATATAACACTTCATTAAATAAACAAAAACGAAAAAAAAACACAAAATGAACACATTGAAAAAAGTGATCCTAATATGGACCACTAGTGACCCTAATATGGAATATCACTGATTTTTAAGAAAATTTAATTTTTAGTACAAAAGTCGCAAATAAAATTAGTAGACTTTGCGCCCGAGCAAACTACGTGGTACCATTTAAGGCAGGGCATACATTGTATCCACTCCTCACCGCCTTTATCATCACTAAACAATCCAAAACAAAAACCGCACTCTGCCTCGCCATCAGGATCACCTCTTTGAATAATTATAGATGGGAGAAAGTCAGTTGAAGAATCTGAGTGAAGCGAAATGTCATCATCACAGTCTGATGAAGAAGACGAATCTGGCTGCTGAATTATTTTCTTAGACTTTTTCACCGTCTTCTTCGTTTGAAGGCCACTTGTTGATGGTAGATCAAAATTTGTTGATGTTTCTGAAATGTCATTAACTTCTGATGAGAAAGACGAATCTGGCTGCTGTTTGTTCTTAGACTTTTTCTGCGTTTTATTCATTTGCAGACCGCTTTTTGATGGTTGGTCGAATATATTTGCTCCTTTTTTAGCCTGGTCCTTTTTCTTCTGTTTTGCTTTAGATATCTGCAGTTCAGCTTTGTATGGTGATGCTGTGATCTTACATTTTCTTAAGAGGGGTGAAAGGTGAAATAAGTTCCGGACCTATAAAAAGGCTTGGAGAGTTTTGGGACATTTGAGGACTTTGGAGGCTTGAACTAGCGCGTGTATCTTCCACCGGTGGAACATGTTCCTGCTCAATGGCCTGCTCAATGACCTGCTCTTCGTCCAAGAAATTGGCTTCGGTAAAAATGTTCCGGTTAAGAGGATAGATCCCAGTAGCTTTAAATCCATTAACGGCTAGTGAAGCGGTTTGAATTCTTAGGTATGATTTTCCAAACAGCTCCATAATATCATAGTTGCTCAGAGGCCTTTCGGATTGTAACAACCACTGGCGGATTTCTTCACTATAATAACTTTTTAATGCCCCCATAACCGTTTTGTCCAGAGGCTGCATTTTGTGCGTAGAATGGGGTGGCAAACACAATATTGTTACATTGTTTACACGCGCAGAATCTATGAGATCAATGTTGCGCGTATGGCTGTAATGCCCGTCTAAAATTAGTAGGACTGGACTTTCTTTCGTTGGCTTAGCAAACTGCAAAAAGTGTTGAAACCATTCAAAGAAAATATCTGTCTGTATCCAGCCAGAGGGATGACACTTGGCAATCGATCCTGCTGGAGCTCCCTTCATGAGCCTAACATCCAATCTTGCTCTGGGGAAGACTATCATTGGAGGAACAAAGTCTCCGGCTGCATTTATACATAAACATATTGTTATAAGACGCCCCCTTTCGGCTGATGTCAGTGCACCAATCTGCTTTTTTCCTTTAGCTGCGATAATTTGGGGTTGTTTAGACTGGACAACGGACAGCCCAGATTCATCTACATTGTAAATCCTATTCGCCGAAAAGAAGTTTTCTTCATACTCTTTCTCGATTAAGTCAAAAAAAGACGACACATTCTCCTTGCTAAAACCAATCATTCTAACGAATGATGTCCCTGTTGGCTTACGCAAAGAAATTATGTTCTTATGTCGGGTTAGAAATCCATTTAGCCATTTACGGCCAGCCATTTCATTTTTAAACGGGTGCTCCAAGTTGTTTCGGCAAGCCAACTGAAAAGCCAATCGTTTAATGTCCCGTCGTGTTAAGCCGTAATACCGTTTTTCCATTCCAAGGACGTACTGGACAAGTTGCTTCTCTAAGCCTGTATTCAGAACCGTTTTTCTGCCAAGTGGTACGTTGATACCTTCATTGGAAGGGGAACTAAAAAGTCTGAAGAGTGTAGTACGAGGAACATTAAAAATTTGTGCTGCTTTCTTAAAGCCCATTTCTTTCGACTTGACGGCTGCGATAGCTTTCAGCATGCTCGATTTGTTCCAGACCTTGCGCTTATTCTGTTTTGGCGTCATCTGACAATCTTACGACTACCTAAGTACACAAATTTTAACAAACTTTTTAGCTGGTTTCCAATATGGAATACTATTTCCAGTTTTGCACTATTCCATATTAGGAGCGTATTCCATAATCGGTACACTTCCTCTATAGCAAATTTCTTTTTTTAAAGTTGAGGTCTAAAAATTGGTGACGTACAGTTGGACGGACGGACAGACAGACATGGCTTAATCGACTTAGCTCGCAATTCTGAGTCGATCCATATACTAAGGCCGTGTGTCAATACCGTTAAGATTTTAGCCAGTGGATCATTTTTGCCATTGTAAGGTGAATATATACTTCAAATTTTAACCTTCTCAACGGCTCGCTAAAATTTATCCAGTGGCTAATTTTTGACGTTTGGTATACCTACTGAGAAGTGAAAGGTATGGAAGGCACACTCGTGGATTAATCGTCATTACCAGTGTTCACATGTTGCGGGAAAATAGCACATAATTCAGATTATAAAGTAAAACGCAAAAAACATATATTTTTGTACTTTACTGTAATCAAATTTTAAAATAAACTATAAATGGGTTTTTAAGAATGGATGATTACAAAAATGTTAGGATTTCGTTCGGTAAGCTGTGTTTTATATACGAAATATGCGAAAATTAAGCAAAGTAGAATAGATATATCTAATCATCAACAGTATTTTTGTTACTGATAACAATAAATTTTCAAGGGGTTTTTGATGATCTCTTTGAAACCTATTCCGTATTATTTTAAACAAGAATATATAAAGAAGGGAATTTTGTTTTAATTCCTTTGGGAAATTATTGAAAATAATAGTAAAAAAAAATACCATTTAATCCAATTGACACAGCAAAAAGCCAATTTTTTTTTAACCCTGCAGAAATGTCAAAAATTAGACAGTGGATAAAATTTAACCGACTTTTTAACGCAAATGACACACGGCCTAAAGGTATATTTATCGAAATTATTTCTCTATGTTACAATCCATTAAAAAAACAGGTTTCTTCTGTTTTAAGGAGTGCCTATAATGTTAGTTCTTAGGTATCAAAGCCAATTATTTTGGATCAAATTATTTTTCGAAAGGTTTAAAAATTCACCGAAAAATGTTTCTTACGGGAAACGCCCCCATTTCGCCCGGATTTCTAAAAAAAAGTACACTTGTTCGAATAGCACCTACAAGGATCATATGTACCAAATTGTATTGTCCTAGCTCAAAATTTAAGGCCCAAAATCCGGTTACCTACAGACGGACGGTCGGATGGACAGACCGACAGAAATGGCTTAATGGACTGAGCTAGCGATTCTAAGTCGATTACTTTGATGTATACCTAGCCCAATTATTACTCTATGTTACAAACTATGTATCAAAACTAATATACCACTATGGGAAAGGGTATATTAATTTGTATAATGGTATACAACACATTCAAATATCTCTACAAATAAAAATAATATATGTCGTTGATCAGTGTTGAAATTTCCTTAGGGGTTTCAATAATTGTAGTGCTATGCTAACTGGAGCCTAACGTAATTGTAATGAAAAAGTAAAAACCAGACTTAATTTTAATCGAAAGACACAAAATTGCATTCTCAAAATGCGTTTCATCGCTCATCAGTCACACTCAGCACTCATAACCATTTCATTTTATATTTTAGCACACAAAAATATTTCACAAAATTTAACCACATAAATAAATTTGACTTATTTCCTCACATAATTTTAGGAATTCAACCAACTACTTAGTTTCAGTTAGTTTTCCCGTTACGAGAGATGAGAAAAAGTGTATGCTGTAAGGGACGAAATTATGCAACAACAAAATACGCGTATTATGTGTATAAGTGAATAATTAGTCAATTTGCGCAATACGCAAGTGATTCAATAAGTGTAATATTTCATTTAAATAGCGGGTGTGTAATTTAATTTAATCTTTGCCGTTATGTATTGCGATGAGTCATTATACATTTAACGTGTTGCCGTTGATACTTGGTCCTACCTTTTTTGTATCTTAATCGCCCGATGTGTTGGCCCCTTTTGGTATGTGCTGCCATTATGTCAAAATTGTTTATTCAAAATATTAAAGAAATCTTCAATTGTAATTATGTACCTACTTTAATTGAGTTCTTATACTTTTGTTTTCTTATAAAAAGAAGCCTTAGGCTATGCAATTTGTGGACGAGTATTGCTATAATATTGAACGAAAATAATGATATGAACATGAGCGAAAATATTGAAGAAATATTGCTACGGTAATTTTTAATACTATATAATTTAAGCTATTGATATATGTATAAACTTTTTCTTACGAACCCATTTTCAAATCTTTTTTATCTAACGTAGGAAATCCTTACAACTTTCTCTGACTAAAGAGGAAAGGTAAGTACCTAGGTATTGTTTTGGAAAATTTGGTTCTCTAGACTTTAACTGATTCTGATCTTACAATGATAGAAAAACACAAAAATGTTTTTTGCAATTCTGTATGAAGATCCATTGGTCCGTCTGTCTTTAATGGTTTCACCAGTAGCCTAAACCGCTAGATTGTTTTTCTTCAAACAAACCAATAGCATATGCACAGGAAAAAATGGGTTTTTGTCAAATCTTACACGATTTAGATAGTGCCTGAATAAGATGTGGTGACAGTGTCATTGTCTAAATTGTGTTTCCGTTCAGTTTTTAGCCATGTTCACTAAATTACTTTAAGGATGGGATGGGATAGAGATTTAAACCATTCACACAGCGGATTGTAGCCTTCTGATGAGTTTTTATAAATTATGTTCATATCAATTGTGTGTGTTAGATATATTAGGTTATTTATTTAGTATTGTATATTATTATTTAGTTTACTAATTCGAAATTTTAAATCTACAGTGAATTGATCATGTATTTGCTAAGGGGCGAATTGGGAAGATAGTTTCGCGAGTAGGAAAGAAACACATAAGAGGATGAATTTCCAAAATTTAAAGAGAAGCCCACCAAACAACTAGTGGTGGATGTCCGACTGCTTCGTACATAACATTATCTTTCCTCACTGCGAGGAAAGCATAAGATCAAATAGCTACCAAGCATGCGAGGAAGTCCGTATCCTGCCAATTTGACTAGCAAAACCCTATGCCAAACTCAATCGAAACCTTGGAAATATTCAAGGCAACAACTATAAATTCACCATGATGTTTCATCGCAGATGTCCACAGATGTCCAGGAAGGCCGTCATCAGTTCAACAACTCTAGATTCACCATGATGTTTCATCGCAGATGTACACAGATGTCCAGGAAGGCCGCAATTTTCAGCAGCTTTATTAAGGTTGAGCTTAAATATTTTTACTCTCAAAATATTCAATATACGTTCTGCCTGACAACGGAACATTGTTGTGGAAGTGGTTTTTCCATATTCTCACAGCGACAGTGATTTTTCTTGTACATCTTGACTTAATCTTCTTTTCGTGCCTCTCGTGTTTTAAACTTTGGTAAAACTTATGAACATTATTCCTCGAATGGAACTTTGCTCTAACTTCGATTGTTCACTTTTCATTCGCTTCTGGTTTCATACTATCTATATATCACAGTTATAGCTTTGCATTTTGTGCCTTATTTACAACTGCAATCATTTGTCGTAATTCCTCATCAAACGAGGGGCTTTTTTGTGGCTTGTTGCCATCATCGTCGTTATTCTTCGATAAAAGGTGGTTAAAGGATGTTCAATAAGCAAATGACTCGGAGGTCTCATGCTAATACAGTCTTTTGGCATTAAAATCTTGCACAGTATTGCAATTTTGCACAGTATGATGATGTTATATGTAATTCTTCGTAATAATAATATAATTCTTCGCCATGACATCATTTTCCTTCTTCGGGGAGTGAATGCATACAGGGCTTATGTTGGTAAATTTGGCCTTCATACGAATTTTGGTAAGCCTTGTAAAACAAACCCTCATCTGAATAGTCGGTGTTTCTTATCATTTCATCATTGACATGTAGATATCGTAGTTTTACAGCGTCTTCTTGTTCCCGCCATCCCATAGTATTTGTTGGGTGAGAGTAGGTTATGTATGATTTCTAGCAACACATTTTCTGTCTAATGTTCTCACATTCCAAATGCAGTTAAAACGTCGTGTTCTCTATTTTTCGTCAGCAGTGCAATGGAATCTTATTTGCGATATTTAGCAGGATTATGCCTCCTCAGTTGTTAACTCGTTAACTGAATTTTGCCTTCTACTGCTCGAATAATTCTAAAATTACATACTAATACGCGCCGAATAATAGTAATTTGGAAACCATTGGCAATTATAATTTTTGATGGAGATTCTACGGACAGGTTTGTCATTGATATGGTGTTCAGCATCGTCAATAGTTACCTGTTGATAAATGAGTTTAATATTACAACACATTGCACTATTGCAGTCTTCGACCAGAACCTGGGGAAGATTGACAGAGTCGTGACGGTCCGTTTAATTACTCTAGGTGACGTATCTTCATAAATTTCTAAAAATTTAAAAATGAATGTAAATTAGTGTTGATTTTAATAAAGTTATGAATAATTTCTGAAACAAATAAAAACTTGTGCTGGGTGCACGACTGGGTCGTACGCAACTTTCTCTTTCACAGCAAGTTAATTCGACGTTTTTAACAATTTGGCGACATTTAAAACACAATAATATTTATTTTGATTAATGACGCTAAAAACCATACAAATAATGTCGAAATGTGATTATACGAACGTTTGTTCCGTAATAGAAAGTAATCGGTGTCCATGCGAACAATAATGATTTTCCGTTATTGGCCAAAACTGAAAATTCCGTTTAGGGATAACTGGCCCAAAACCAATTATGTGGAACTCATGAAAACAGTAATAGATATAATTTTCTTATTATGGCCTATATGCAAAAATCAGTTATATGTATTTTTTCGAGAAAAAAACTGGGCATGCAGTTTTGTTGGAACTAATATGTTTATAACATATAAGAAGTTTAATTAAAATCGTTAGAGCCGTTTTGGAGAAAATTTGTGGTTATTTATGATTTTGATATGGCAGGTACCAGTAATAACATGGCTAAAAGCAAACAAAAAAATGGTCGACGGTCAAGTCGTTTGGGCTTGAAAGGCTTGTACGGACAGACGGACCGACGAACCGACCATTCGACGGACGGAATTCCAAAAACCACTTTTTTGAGTTCCGCTATCATCGTAATGTTAGAATCAATCAAAATCTCGAGGTCGAACATTTTCACGAAAACAATATCTTTCTCTTTATCAGAGAAGTTAAAAATGTCGGTGGTATTAAAAATGATATTCTCAAAGATACGATTCAATGACTGACTGATAAATAGGATAAAAGTCAATTCAAAATTGAAAGGAAAATCCGATTCTTTCTTACCCCAGGTATGTTAATACTTCTGTTGGAGATTCATTTTCATGGCTATCAATGTGTAACGTATCTAAGATATTTTTTCACCTTCTTTGCTGTACTTGAGAATTACCTAGAAAAATATACATACGTCAGAAAAATGTTCTCATTTTCAACATCCATTTACAACTTGACAGCACGAGCACGGTTACACTTTTTTTTATATTTCTATACACACTTCTTTTGCATGAATTATTGTGTGTTATCTGCGCGGCTTCTAGATACCTATTCAAAATAAAAAAAAAAGTTGAATGTTTTTGTTATTGCAAAGTTTCAGGTTGGTTTAGTAGTTCACGTATTGCATTTAAAACTTTTCAGCAATTTACCTCCCAGTTAGCCTTGCATGGATGGATAATTTAAAAGCTTGTAAGCCAGTGATTCGATAATAATGCTTTATCCAGAACTATCCATTTATGTCAAAGCGATAAATGCACTTGCATTTATGTCAAAACATGATAGAGCATCCTAGCCACAAAAAAATTCCAACGTCCTTGGTAAAATAAGTTAAAAGCATGTATATAAGCTCATAAACAATTTCTTTCCCGCGATATGGTGGAAATCATTTTTAAGGCACTATGAGGACCGAAGAAGAATTTTGAGATTTCCACTCACTTAACCGCCACCCTTTTCGGATTACAACTAATTGTTCAATAAATCTAGCAATTTTGTTATCCCGAGGTTATAAAATTACTTAGCAGGTAACTTTCCTTTATAAGTTCCTGGTTTTTCTGCAATTTCTAACGCTCACGTCACGTTATATTCCTCCCGTAAGATCGGTATTGGAACAGATTTTGGAATCCCAACAACAAAAAAGTTTCACCAGCATTGCTTTCTCTAAACTGAAATGGACTATTGACGCACCACCCCACCAAGGACTCTGCGACCAACGCAACGTTTTGATCACCATTTGCGAGAGAAATTTTCTAGAATAAATTATTCTAGCAACGAACCGTTTGCAATTTTCAGAAGAAAAACTATTTCTGCTGCTGAGTTGATATATATACAAATGATTCTAGAAATAGGTATTGCTATGTTTGCTTTGTTATCGCAACCTGTGTAATTAAGCTTTATAACAGCAGTTAATAATGAGGCGGAACGATGTTATATCCGTTAAAAAAACAAAAAGTAGATTTAGAAGATTTGGTTTTAATGTTCCTTTATTTTAAAAAAAAGGGTGATTGCCGCGACGGTTTTTTTTTTTTTTTAATTCATTTTTTTATTTACTTAAAATATTAACTTATACTAGACAAAAATGCTTAAATCTAACTTATCAATAACATATCTACTTAATCTAACTTATCGGCCCATAGCGGGCGCTGTAAGCTTATAACTAACATTTTTCTTTTGCTTTTCAGCTTAAGTTTGTCATTTGTTTCTTATTATTAGTATTAAGACATTTAATTGCTTTTTCAAAGAAAAAATTAAAACTTTAAACAGTAACAATTTTTTTTGTTTTATATAAAAACTTAATCTAGACTAAAACTAACTTAAACTACTTAAGACTAGTTAAACCTAACTAACACTACTTAAGACTACTTAACTACTTAAACCTAACTTAGTTATAATCGGGGTGGCAAGCACTCGTTGCATATGCCCCGAAGGTTTGTCATCCCGATTGCGTCATTGGGTCCAGCAAGCATTTATGCAACCATATTAAATAAAATATGGTGCATAAGCCCAGCCCCAGACTTTGTACCTAAATTTAATTTACCTAAATACTAAGGAGTGGACTAAAAGTCCGCAAAGACCTGAGGAAGTGCAGAAATACTTTCCTCGTTTAGCCACCAAAACTCGGTGCGCTGCTTTTCAGCGTCGGTCCAATCGCGATCCGATACCGCCGTGCTAAAGCGGAGGAGCTCCGGAGCATTGTCGACGTACCCATCGCGGACTAGCCGCTTGTCCCGCGCGTCACGGTAGCGATGGTATAAAACCGGGATACCGTTCCTGTCTTGTATTAACCCTAACGAATCGATATAAATGAATGCCTCTGGTGGAATAAAGCCGGACATGAGCGCACTCTCCATGTACATTTCATTGGGGTAATAAGCCCCGAATATCAGGCTGTTGTCGCTACTCATCGCCCTTGAAGCGTGCCTTCGAGTCACCTTAATTAGGAAATTATCAATTCTATTCAATTGAGCCCCATTGTATAGAACCTCGTTGCGATAATATTTTATGAACTCGGAGTCCGGCGTTCGGTACAATTTTAAGCAGGATCGGAGACAACGCCTCTCAAACAGCCGTATCCTTTCCATGTAGGATGGTGATACATTGAACCACACGGGACAACCGTAAGCGATGATCGGCCTTATGAGGGCCATGTAGCAAATGACTTTCACCCTTGAATCAAGTTGACTGCTATGAAACAATCTTCTTGTCAGAGCATAAGCCCCCCTAGCCCTGGCCAGACAAGCATCCACATTTTTATTAAAATACAGAAACTTGTCAAGCCAGATGCCAAGGTATTTGACTTCACTTCTCACCGCCAACGGCCGTCCATGCTGTCCAATGATACACAATTTTTTCCAGTTTTTTCTGGTATCGCAAGAAGCCCTCTGCACTGGGGTCCTGAACAGAATTGTTTCGGTTTATCCCTTAATGTGATCGAAGTCACGCTGCAAAAGTATGTTGATGACTCCGATTTTCGGACCTGATCTGTACGCCACCAGATCATCTGCGTACGCTATAGCGTGACTGAGGGAACCTACAAGATCACTTGTATAAATGTTAAACAATATCGGGGAGTTCACCGCCCCCTGTTGTAAACCGTTTTTAATTTCAAAGACTTTACTCGAAGTTACGTTGCCACATTTGACAACGAACTTCTTTCCCATAAGCATTTCATAAATCATATATAGCATGGGTTTACGCATGCCCAGTCTGGTTAGCTTGTAGAAAAGCCCCTCTAACCATACGGTGTCGAAGGCCTTCTCAAAGTCAACAAGACAGGCCCCTGTGCATTGTCCTTTGGATTTATTCCATTGGATGTCGGAGACTAGTTTCGACGCGGCATGAATAGTGTCATGCCTCGCTCGAAAACCAAACTGATTTTCCGGAATAATTTTATTTTCCTCGACCCACTTAAGCAGAGCTCTATTGACTATTTTCTCAAATACCTTGCTTACATTCGGCAGAAGGCTTATTGACCGAAGATTTGAAGGGTTTGTTCTGTCCTTGTCCTTTTTGGAGTTAGGATGTACCATCGCCGTTTTCCAGTGCACCGGATAATGTGCATTATTCAGTGCATTGTTAAACAGCGTGGTGAAAATATCGACTGCTAGCACTGGCAGGTGATTGCCGCGACGGTTAGTGCTATGAACTCCCGTGCAGAAGGTCTGTGTTCGATTCCCAGCCGTAGCAACGCGTAAATGATTTTTCTCGTGATTATCTGACAAATCATCCGAGTATATAATACACTTACTTAAGCGGCGCTACAGTCCGGAATGAACCAGGTCCTCCACCAACTTGCCTCTTCAATTAGCCCGGTCCTTAGCTAGCTGCCTCCAGTTGCGCACTCCAAGTTGGTTGAAGTCGGTTTCTACTTGTGCGCGCCACTTAAGGCGAGGTCTTCCTCTACTGCGTCCGAAGTCTGGTTGGGAACCGAAGACTCTGCGAGCCGAAGTATTGGTGTCCATTCGTTCTACATGTCCAATGCGGAGTTTTTTGACCAGGGTCATGTCGCTGTACAGCTCGTATAGTTTTTGGTTGAATCTTCGTTTCCATAGCCCGTCAACGCAAACGGGACCGAAGATTTTTCGAAGAATTTTCCTGTCCAATCGACCAAGGATTTCTTCATCCGCTTTTAAGCGGTCTGGGATGATCAGGGTCTTATTAAGGATCTCCTTAGTAGTTCGAGTGAGGGATTAAGAACTGAATTGCCTTCTTAGCACGAAGAAACAGCGGTTGACAAGAGTAATTCTTCGTTTAAAATCTGACGAGATGTTGTTGCCAGAATTAATAGCAGACCCGAGATAGACGAAGTTCCGTACTACCTCAAAGTTATATCTGTCAATGGTGACGTTCTGTCTAATTCGTCGATGTTGTGTGTCCTTTCGTGCTGACAACATATGCTTCGTCTTTCCCTCATTTACTGCTAGACCC
Organism: Rhingia rostrata; assembly: GCA_949824845.1. Lineage (NCBI taxonomy): Eukaryota > Metazoa > Arthropoda > Insecta > Diptera > Syrphidae > Rhingia > Rhingia rostrata. The sequence continues at coordinate 59,039,339 of OX463755.1, forward strand.
GTTTTTGCCGCTTCCTTCGCTATACTAGCAAACGTGGCTATGACATCACGTTGGGTCCTACCAACGATATCAATATCGTCGGCGTAAGCTAGAAGTTGTACCAATTTTTGGAAAATTGTGCCTCTGGCGTTCGCATGTTTTGTTAATACAAGGTGGGCAAAAATAAGTCATCCGATGTTGTTTGGCCTGAATTGGTTGTGGCTCGCGCAGTGTGTGCCGTTGCTCCGTTCTGTTGGAACCACATGTCCTCCAGACCTTACTCGTCCAATTGCGGCAAAAACTCGGTTAATATGGCCCTATAGCTCGCACCATCCACCGTCGTTTGACCAGCGGCGTTCTCGAAAAAAATGGCCAGATGACTCCTACAGCGTGAACAGCGCACCATGCAGTAACTTTAAGCATTAGTAATGGCTCCTCGTACATTACTGATGGATTTTCGGTGCCCCAGAAGCAACAGTTTTGCTTGTTCATTTACCCGCTGAAGTGGAAATGATCCTTATCGCTCGATATGATTTTGGTCGAAAAATCGTCCACTTCGATTATTCCGCGTTCTTGGGTAGTGTGTCGCTTCATGGCTTGTTCACTTGTATTCTACATCTGTCTAGTCCACAAATGTCAAAACAGATTTGACATTGGCGGCCATTTGCAAAAATAAGAGCATCTTCCAATACTCTTTTGGCCCACCTTGTATTTATCGATGAAAACAATATACACTGTCAACCAAAATGATGATGATACATTTTGCAATTGATTTTAACTCATTATACCTGTTGGAAATTTTGGAACCGGAAACTTTTAATACCTGTGCACAGGTACATATTTGCCTAACAGGAATAAAATTAAAGCGCAATTAATAAACGATCCATGGAATTTCCCAAGAGCAATAATTGAACTACTTGAAAACTAGGATGAGACCAAATGCAAAATCTTCGAAAGAGAGAAAAAAATTAAAAAAAATTAAATAAAATTAAATAAACCCCAAAGGCATGGGTCCGAAAATGTTTTTCACTTTTGGAAGTAACAGCAAACATTTAAGACAGAGATAGATATTTATTTCGTATATAAATTTACAATAGGTTAGTTACCACACATTTTACAATACAGAGATATGATATATAAATAATAATAAATATAATTAATAATAATATAGCGATACTATTGACTAGATAAATAAGTTAAAAAAATAAATAAATAAATAAATAAATAACTTAATAATAATAATAAGGTACGTAGTGATATTTATAGATATATGGAAATATGTAGATAAATAAATAAACATATAAATAATTTAACAGTTAAACGAATAGATAGATTAATAACAATTGAACGAATAAATAAATTAATAACAATTAAACAAGTAAATAGATTAATAACAATTCAAACGAATAAATAAGTTAATAACATTATGTATAATTTAATAAATAATAAGGTAAATAAATAAATAATCATAAATGCTCAAGGAGGGAGAGTTTATTAAAAGGTTCTTAACTATTTATCTAAATTAATTCATAATTAAGTTTTGTATAAAAGGGTTATCAGAAAAATTACAGCGGTCCAAAAAACGAAGATTTAACTTCTGGATTCTGTCAACTACCAGTTGACAGAAGTTGAGTGATGCCACGGTAAGTTGAGCATCATTTTTAATAATTTGTTTTGGGATATTTGTAATTTTTTAATATGGCACATTGCAATATTTCCCCATACTTGGCAACCATAGAGAAGAATAGCCTGGAAGATCACTTTATGGATAATTATTTTGTTTTCATTCGAGAGCATTGACTTCCGATTTATAAAAGAGTATAGTATTTTGATAGCAATCGCAATTTCCTTTAATGTGTTGGCAACATGAGTGCTAAAAGTTAATTTGGTGTCTAAATATATTCCTAAATATTTGACAGATGCTTCCCAATTTATGTTCATACCATTTATCTGCAATTGTCTATTGGGAAGATAACAAGCTTTTCTTTTTCGGGAGAAAAAGATGGCTTGTATTTTTTTCCTCATTTAATTTAATTTTTCATTTGTTGAAATAGTTTTCTAATATTTTCATCGCATTGATTAAGTGTCTCAAGAGCGAAAACATCTGATGAAAAAATTGCTGTGTCGTCAGCAAAAATAGCTGCTTCACAATTTGGTAAAGCAGGAAAGTCGGATGCATAAAGGTTATACAGAACAGGCCCAAGGACTGACCCTTGAGGGGCACCGGAATCAAAAATTACTAAGTTTGAGACACCAAATCACTGTGTACGGCTGTGATGTTTTGCCAAAATAAGCTCTTCCATTCTTAGATCATTGAAATAAAAGTTGTATCCATCGGGGCCTTCAAGTTTAAACTTTTTTCCTCGTTTTTTCATCCGAAGGTACAACTTGTTTCCATTCATAGCTCCAAGCGACATGTTCTCCTGCAAAATTCAATCGATGGTCCTTGTGTACTTACCTCAAACGAGATTCTTCTATGTATAGACCACTTTTTAATATTATCCTCCTGGCCGTTGCTGTGCTAGCCGATTTGCTGTTTGGTCTGATTTTAGTCGCTAGGTGAGTAGAATTTAAGCAAAGAGTATAGAACTACATAGAGTACGCATCACAGCTAAACATTTTGTAGCCGTTTCAGACGCGGGCGGTAAGTGCGAAGGGAAAATTTGTAGATCGTATGCGTCGTTTTTAATATTATCCTCCTGACCGTTGCTGTGCTAACTGATTTGCTGTTTGGTCTGATTTTAGTCGCTAGTTGAGTAGAATTTAAGCAAAGAGTATAGAACTACATAGAGTACGCATCACAGCTAAACATTTTGTAGCCGTTTCAGACGCGGGCGGTAAGTGCGAAGGGAAAATTTGTAGATCGTATGTGTCGGCAAGGCTGTTGTTTGATGCTGGGGTAGCAATGTGAACACTGGGGTATCAATCCATACTCTATGTAGGTCTATACTCTTTGATTTAAGGCAAGCCGTAGAATTAAACGCTTTTCACGCAATGTTGTTACTTCTGCGGTGCGTTCTTTTTTATATTTGTGCATCTGCAAGATAACTGTTTGCATCAGTCTCACTTCTATTAAGCCTCCTTGCGATTTCATTTTCCTATTTCTGTCACCGTCAAAGTCTTTCCGGAACCCATTTTTTAAATTAAATATAAACATTTTTTTCAACGCCTTTTCAAATATTCTTAACAAAACTTTGAAAAAAAAAATTGCTGATGTGAACTCCTGCAACAAAAAAAAACGTAATTTATCGTAGTTTTGTAGTTCATTGTTTGATCTTTCGAAATTCGAACGTTCTTTTTTGATTTACCCTTTAATTTTATGACTTCTTGTTGGGAATATATGTAGTAAAAGTTTTCGGGTATAAAATTTTCAACAGGTATAAAGAGTGAAAATCGATTGCACAATGTATGGCCTCATCCTTGTGTTAGTGTATACTAAATTATTTCTTAGTAAATATAAATTGAAGTCATAAATGTGAATTGTGCGGCAACAAGCATATTTTTTTTTAACTATAAGCGAAATAAAAAAATCTATCTATATCGTCTATGTTGCAAATTCTAAACCACATAAATGATCAATATTCTTACTGTATAGATGTTTTTTTTTTTGTAAACACAACATCCGCTTAAGACAAATTATAGTAGTACATGTAACACATTTTACATGTTTCCGCCACATATTTTGACAAGCAACTTGCCATTTACCCTGGCATTTTTTTAATTATCTTGGGTGTATGGATTATTTAAAAGCATGTACATCAGTTCCTTGATAATGACATGCAAAATGTAATTAGCTCAGCTTCTGAGAAAGTGCGTCAGCATGTCGTGGTTTAATCATTCGCGTAGCAAATTTACCTTATTGTGCAGGTTTTCATATTTCTGCAAACGTGCTTATGCACATTGAAAATGGCGGAAAAACATGTAATTACCTGAGCTTCTCAATGAGTGCTGTAGCATGTTGCGGTTAAAGTATTCTTGTATCTATATTTCTTTATTGCACAAGTTTTAATTCTTCTTGAAACGTGCTTATGCACATAGAAATAAGGAATACATGAAAAACGGATTTAATAATATTGTGCCCCAGTTGAATATTAATTTTATTATCTTTTTATTAATTACGAAACAAAAGTAAAAAAACAAGTTGGTGCGATTAAATTTAATGTTTTAATATTATAACACGGTTTGTGGAAATTTGTGTAGTTCATAAAGTTGTTTCTTGAATACCACCGACGAAGATGTCGTCCGATATTTTAAATGGTTTATATAGTCATGGCTGTGTGTTATACGGTGTATTAGTGAAAAAAGCGTCTCGGAGGTAACAAAACCTCAGATTTTTTTAATTACCGCATCTCTGGCGAAAGACTGACAAGCATTTTCCTTACTTTCTGAACATATTTAAGTGGTGCTACAGTCCTTAATGAAACTGAACCTCAACAAACATTCACTTCAATTAGCCCGGTCCTTAGCCAACTGCCTCCAGGTGCGCACTCCAAATTCGTTGAGGTCAGTTTCAACTAGTGCGCACCAGTTAAGGTGAAGTCTTCCTCTACGGCGTCAGACGCAGGGCTGGGTATCGAAGACTCTGTGTACCAGTATATTGGTGTCCATTGGTTCTACATGTCCTAGCCATCTTAAACGTCCAATGCGGAGTTTTTTTTTTTGACCAGGGGCATGTCGCTGTACAGCTCGGTTAGTTCTTGGTTGTATTTATCTTCGTCTCCATAGCCTGTCAACGCAAACGATATCGAAGATTTTTCGGTGAACTTTCCTCTCAAATCGACTAAGGATTCCTTCATCTGCTTTTGATACGGTCCATGCTTCAGCGGCGTAAATCAGGACTGGGATGATCAGGGTCTTATAAATATAAGATTTCCTTAGTTGTTCCAGTGAATTGCCTTCTTAGCCCGAAGAAACAACTGTTGGCAAGAGTAATATTTCTTTTTATTTATGAAGAGAGTTAATCAGAGTTAATAGCGGAGCCGAGGTAGACAAAGTCCAGAACTACCTCATAGTTATATCTGTCTCACCATAGACAGTTCGTCTATGTAGTGTGTCCTTTCGAGTTGACAGCATAACTTGGTTTTACCCTCATTCACTGCTCAGCGGATTTTTGACACTTACTTCTTTATACTAGCAAACGTGGCTATGACATCCAGTTGAGTCCGACCAACGATGTCAATATCGTCGGCGTCTGCTAATTGTTGCACCGATTTTTGGAAAATTGTGCATCTGGTGTTGGCTCGGGAGTTTTCTACAATCCCCTCAAGAATCAAATTAAAGTATTCACATGACAGCGCATCGCATTGTCTTAATCCTTTTTGTATTGAATGTGTCGGTGAGATTGTTTCCGATCCCGATTGGAGCAGCGGGAATTCTCCATCATCATCCTACACAAACGGACAAATTTGGGCGGTATTCCAAAACTAGACTTGGCTCTGTATAGTTCGTCTGTATAAACGCTGTCTTATGCGGCTTTGAAATCGAGGAACAGGTGGTGGGTATCGATTTGGACTTCTTGGGTTTTTTCCAGTATCTACGAATTGGACTTTCCATGGATCGGTCGTCAACCCAAAGCATAACACCCCAACATCTAGGGCCAGTTTCAATTTATTAGATACCCCTAGTACACGGGACTATCAGTATCCACTGCTGCTGTTGGCCTTTTGGTTCATCCTCCAACATCTCTGTTTAAGGGTCCTGACTTACCCTTGAGATTCCTTTATTCTGTGCCTTGCTATTCTGAGCAGTCTGTTTACAAAGTTGCTGTTTTTCGTCTTATTCACCTCTCCTGTTTAATGTTCTCACATTCCAGGTGCAGATACGAACGATGTTGTCCATTTTTCGTTTAACCGTGTCGTCAACAATAAAATTAGTCCTTTCCGAGGCTATTGGTTGCTTCGTAACCGTTAGATTTTTCCATTGTTTGGTAGTTAACCCAAAGCACAACCCCCAACCTGGAGGGCCAGTTCCAATTTATTAGATACCCCTAGGTCATATGGCCATCAGTATCCACTACGGGATTGAGCGCTGCTGTTGGCCTTTAGACAACCTGTTGTCCGAATATGTCGAAGCAGCTTGTCTAGGTTCGCCTGGGACAGCAGGCCGGGTATTCATTCCGTGCTATTCTGACCTGGCAGTTTATAGTGTTGCTGTTTTTCGTCTTGTTATCAACAATCGCACTTATCGTTAAGCAAGTCACATCCGTTTAGATGAGACCAGTATCAGATGGTTACCACTTGGAGGTAATAATAAGCACAATTAAAGTGCAGTCAGAGTTACAACCCCTGGGCATTGGCAAGTTAAAGCAAATCAGAGTCTAATGGCATTTTTGGCTAAGCTTGCATTTTGAATGTTTGTGTTTTTTAAGGATAGCTTTGACGGTTTTATCGAAATCTCAAGATGTTCCTAAAGGTGGAGGGTGTAGCTTTAGTTGGAATTTATGAATCTATCTTAGAATATTTGTGTGATTGTTTTTTTTTTTGAAGTGAAACTTCTTTTGTGACAGTGCAAATTGGATTTTATGAAGCGAAAAATAGATCGATTGATTTATCTTCTTTTAAAGAATATACAGTCATACAGATGACGCATTGAGAAAAAATAAACATATGAGAAGGCTACAATCGTTTTATACCCTATCCCGTCCCATCCTTAAAATTAATATCCCTTAAATGTGGGTTTTATGGCAAAGAAACATTAAAATTGAAATTGTCCCAACATATTGTTCAGACAGTTTATCAAAATCTTGTATGGTTCCACCAAAAACAACGTTTTTCTCCTGCATATGGTGTCGTACGCCATATACAAATGGTTTTTGTATTAAAAAGCCTCCAAAAAGTGGGTGTGGGCTTAAAATGGTATCAGGAATTATTGTTTTACTATCAATTATCTTGCCTCAAATGTTTTTTCGAAATGTTTAAAATTTTACCAAAAACCTTTTTTTACTGAAAACGCCCCAAAAAGTGGGCGTGGCATAAACATTTTTACAGACGATATATAGACATAAGGATTGTCTAGATATATTTTTCAGACACTTTTTCAAAAATTTTAACGGTTTGGCATTAAATTATGTTTTTCTAAAAAAGGGAGCGTGGAAGTAGGCGGATTTCAAAAATGTTTACACTCACGGACAGACAGACAGACATGGCTTAATCGAATCAGCTAGCGATTCTGAGTCGATCCATATACTTTGAGGTATACCTAGCTAAATTATTTCACTGTGTTACAAACTATGTATCGAAACTAATATACCCCTATGGGATAGGATGTAAACAGAAACTTTTGCTCACCAGCTTCATGGTACTGGCGAGCGGTGTGCATGTGCACACATGAGAAACGAGATCCAAACATATGGCGGGCTAGGCCAGTACGACCGCCATAGAAAATTTTTTCTTTTACGCAGTGCGTCATCTGTGTGAATTTATAACCTTTGCTAAAATAAAGCTCACTTCTTCCGTGTGTGAGCTCACTAACTTTCGGCTTGTATTGTCAACAATATTGTAATATGATGTTTAGTTTATACAATATAAATGAATTTACAAAAAACAAGTAATTAAAAAATATAACTATGACCAGATCTTGCAAAATCCTTCATGCGCTTAGAGTCTACTACGCCTTTGATGATAATCATTTGAAAAGCAACGAAATGAGTACCCTCCTTATTTCCAGATAAGGCATATTTCGAATATTTTATTTATGCGGTGACAAAACTTGCAATCAACAACATTCTTAATGACTCCAAATGGATAATTTTAAATGTAGGGATATACTTTCTTACACATTTCTACACGTGTGTTCTACATTTCTGCAATAATAACTTATACATAAACGAAATCCATTAATCATTAGATCTACCAACCTTCATCGGTTCTGCAAAAGAAAAACTTTCTGAAAAACGACCACGCTTACCTTCGTTGCAGGAGCAACTACGAATTTACCCATCCCAGCGTATGTACACATCCTTAGATTTATTCCAACTTTTTATAGCCTTGCCTGTTGGCATAATAAATTATTGGAATATTTATTTGTAGGTGGTAGTTGGGTACATTTGCATTCACCATATAAACATAAAAATTGTCTAGTAATTTATCATTACTCACATCATAGTGGAGCCAGGATATGTGGTTCCAAACACAACATATTATTTCTAGGCGTCCTACGTGCGAATAAATTAATGCCAGTCACGTTTTCGATTGGACTCCGATGCCTTCTAATTAACCCGAAAATAATTCTCTGTCATGATAATGGCTCAACTTCAATTAGTGGAAAGTAAGTTCTGAGCCTTTATTGCAGCAATATAAGCCACCACTTGGATTATGGTGTACGAACATTTTCACATTTTGGCAAAATCGACACCCTAGTGATTGAATAAAATGAGAGCAAATAGACACAATGCCGATATTACCATAATGTTTGCAAAAGCCTGATCGGATAAACGCATTAAAATATTGGCTGACCTTTAAACATGATACCGGTGAAGTGTTGTGTTAACGGCATTTTGTATTTACCAATTCTCTGGTATGTAGTGTTGAAAATTTGGATATCCTGCGGCATTATGCTTTGCATGTCCTATTTATATTCAGATTTGGTTGGTGCACTGCGACAGGCAAGGTACGGTTATAATACTTAATGAGCGATGGGTGATTTATTGGAGCCAAATTGATATAACCGCAATCGAAATCGATTACAAATGTATCACAAATGAGCTGGTGTTATTATACAGCAGGTGGTAATGCAATAGAAATGGCCCATAGAAATTATGACGTACACATAAAAAAAACGGAATACACAACATAGACCAATTGCACAGAAAGCCATATTCGATAGCTTTATCTATGAGGTAAGCATTGCCACATTTGTAAAATGTATCAACAATTTCACATTTTCCTACTGAAATAGAAATTTGATACTTTTTGGCTATATTCATGTATTTATCTTTTTTTATTGATTTATTGTTATTTTTATTTTTGAACTAAAACACAATCCTTGGTTGATAGTTGATGGTAGGTTGGTGCTCCAGAACAACGGCAAACTCTGAGCGGCGTAAGATTGGCAACGCCTAGTCGTGGTAACACATCCAATACTAGTCTCATCCAACGGGATCTGACTTGTCAAATTTATAAGTGCTTCCTTATTTTCTTACATAGATACTTAAGTGGCGCTACAGTCCGGAAAAGAACTGGAGCTATAAGAGCTGGTGAAAACAATTAAAAGCAGCAACACTTTAAAAACCCTTCTCAGAATGACTAGCACGGAATATCCGGCATGGTGTCCTTCGGTGAACACTTGGGCCTGGGCCTCCATATTCAGAATTGTGCTTTGGGCTTACTTGCCACTCAAGAAAATAATATCGATGTTACAAAACAAATAAGAGCCTCCGAAAAATGGACAACGAATTTCGTATCGCATATGGAATGTGTAAATATTAAACAAAAAAGGCGTAGACTATCAACTAAGCTGCTACAAAGCATATATTTCAGGAAATTCGATGGGATGCTGCGGAATTAAGTAAATTGAAAAGCTCTAACATTTTCTACGGACCGTGCTATAGTGAGCAGAAACAGCTACTTTTCGGGTATGCATTTGTTATAAGCTCCTAATATGCACTCACGCTTCACCGGAGAGTGAAGATAACAGAGCGAAGGATTTTTTAACCCCTTGACAAAACTTACTGTCAGCCCTTTATTCCAAATATTCCAAGAAGCTAACATCGACCAGGACCACCACTACCTTATTGAAGCTAAAGTACAAATGCTGATATCCACCAAGCCACTATACATGCTGTTAAAAAAAAGTAGAAAGACTGCAATCATCCAAGAGACCGCTAAGTTCTCTTAAACCTCTCGCGCCTACCGTTTGTTTTTATGTAGAGTGCCGACAGATGTTCGCAGCCAAGAAAGAAGCCTACAAGGCTAATCTGAAGTTGAAGGCGAGATAGGCTAATAAGAAGGGAAGGACACCGGAAGAAGAAGAAGAAGAAGAAGAAGAAGAAGAAGAAGAAGAAAGAGAGAAAGAAAAACGCTTGATTGAGGGATAAAGGGAGATGCCAGTCTTACCAAAGTGTAAAACGTCAAGGCCAAGGATACAACGGATTAAACGGCGTAGACGAACAACATTCCACTTTTAGGCAGAAGTGACGATTTAATATTGGCAACGAGAGCGAAAACTCCCAACCACTCGACCTAAGTGTAGTGAGGATAGCAATATTTAAACTCAAGCTGAATTAGGCTGTGGAAATGATGACCTTCCCGCAGAGCTTGTTAGTAAAATCCTTAAAAAGTAAAATCCACCAACTCATACGCCAAATCTTATGGGATGAAATTAGAATGGAACCTCAGCATTACTTTACCGATCCACAAAAAATGGCACCTTCTAAACTACGCCAACTACAGAGGCATAAGACTCCGCAACATCGCCTACATGATCCCATCTGCCCTAATATATGAACGCCTGAAACTGTTTACCAACAACCTGATCGGCCCTTATGAGTGTGGTTTTAGGCCCGGAAAGTTCACAACCGATCAAATTTTCACACCTCGGCAGATCCTAAAAAAAACCCAAGAAGTCCAAATCCAACTTGATCGGCCCTTATCAGTGTGGTTTTAGGCCCGGAAAGTTCACAACCGATCAAATTTTCACACTTCGGCAGATCCTAAAGAAACCCAAGAAGTCCAAATCGATGAATAGATCATCGATTTCAAAGCTGCATACGACAGCATTTATAGAGACGAACTTTACAGAGGCTTTTATAGTTTTGGTATACCGTCATAACTCGCTGCTCCATCACGGTCGGAAACGGCCTCACCTACACATTTGATACAAAAAAATAGTTTGATTCTTGAGAAGATTGTGCAAAGCGGCAAAAATGGGCTTATCAGTAAATGGGGTAGGACTAAGTATATGCTGTCAACGCGAAATTATATACAAAATTGACGAATTGGGCAGAACGTCACCATTTACCGATATAACTTTGAGGAAGTACGTTACTTTCTCTGCATCGGCTCCGATATTAACTCTGACAATGACATCTCGTTAGAAATAAAATTAAGAATTGCTCTTGCAAATCGCTGTTGCTTCGGGCTAAAAAGAAATTTTAGTAGTAAAACCCTCACTGAAACTACTAAGGAGATCTTATATAAGACCCTGATCATCCCATTCGTGCTCTGCGACGCTGAGGCATGGATGATATCAAAAGTGAATAAAGAAATCCTTGATCGTTTCTAGAGGAAAACTGTTAGAAAAATACTTGGGCTTGTTTGCGTTTACGAGCTCTGGAGCCGAAGATTAAACCAAGAACTACCAAAACTCCGCATTGGACGTTTAAGATTGCTAGGTTATGTAGAACGACTGGACAGCAATACCCCGGCTCGCAGAGTCTTCAATTTCTACCCAGACGTCGGACGTAGTATAGAAAGATCTTGCTTGAAGTGTCGCGCACAAGTAGAATCCGACCTCAGTCAACTTGGAGTGCGCAACTAAAGGCAGTTAGCTAATTTCAGAAACATGTTGATTGAGACCCAGATTCATTTTCCGGACTGTAGTACCACTTAGGTAATATATAAACGTCGCGCTACTAACGAAAATGAGTAGGGAATATATTATGTATGTTAATTTTACCAGAAATTAAGGTGTAACATTCGCAAATAACCTTACATGGGCCTGTCACATACGTGTTCCTCTTGGTAAAAGAGATATTTGGTAACTGCACTTTTGAGCTCAAGTGTAAGCTTAATCTCTTAGATAACAACATCCCAATATATAACAAGATCTTTACTTTCTATAATCATAGGTCTGGATAACCTTATATAATTCAAGAGTGCTACCTTGCTGCATAATTTATTTATTTATTCTCGCGTTCCTTAAAAACATTAAAAATTATTCCGACACGCTGTACTTGTCTAGTTTTCAAGCATCAATATTCTAACGATATCCATACATATGTAAATTTCCTTTATATATCGTTTTAACCAACGGCCACATTTTACTGGCGCTTTAATATAAAACGATTTGAATACCCTATCAGATAGAATAAGTCATAGAAAAACATCGTAAAACTCTGCGAATCGTATGTGTTCCGATATAATCTCATTTCCTACCGTTAGGCATATCAAGTACTCCTTTTAAAAAAAACTCCCTTTACATTAATGGAGAAGTATTCTACGAAAATCATTTTATCTTTTAAAGATCGTTCTTCCTTTTAAAGTGTATACCTTGAACTTTTGTTTAAATAGAAATGTTGCCACCAAATCAAATCCGAAAAACATTTTAAAATTAATTTGCGCTGCAAATGTCTTACGGAGCTAGACTTCTCTAAGCACTTAAAAGCATCTGCAGAATACTGCTTCCGCAATTCTCATAGCATTCCCGCCATTAACAGGACTGAAGCAGGAAAGTAGCACAATTTAGTGGCGGGTGGCAAACTCGTCTAACTAATTAGCACATTTCACGTGAAAACTTGTCCGAACACGGGTATACAAAAGAAAATGTTTCAAGTGATGGCAAAGTTCAACCGCCTGCAAAAATGTAATTAGGTGCTTTGCAATTGCGATACTCTCTAAGTGATTTGGTTACATACCTACATATTTTTTTTTGTATCAAAATTTCCTCTCCCATCCATATTAATGGGAAATATTTTCGAGTTCTTACAAGGAAATATTCTTTGTATCGGGTATTGTATAAAATAATGGAAATGCCTGAATTAATTACCTTCTGATATGGACTCAAATTTCTGTGTTAACGTTGGTTTTTTTTTTATTTCTTCATCAAAAACGTTGATGTGGACAAACTATGATAGCATTCCGAATCAACATAAGGAAAGAAATCTATAAATTGCTAATATTCGCCAAAAATCAAGTACCTACCTACATAAAAGTGGTGCTGGTGAAAAATGACTTGCAGACTGCCTCGCAAAACATTTTTCTCTTTTGGATTACTTCTAAGGAACGACCTTTTATGAAAAAAACCTAAAGAAGGAAAAATATGTTTAAAGTTTACACTAACTTTTTGTGGGTCGTAAAATGTAACTAAAGTTCGTACACACCAGATTGACGAAGTGAACCAAAGTTATAGGTAACATTTTACGAAAGGAAATTTTAAATCTCTTGGAGATGTCAGCTTTCCAGGTGCACGACGTAGTAAAAAGTTTTGAAAAGAATGAAAAAAAAAGTTTTTACGTACGTTTTAATAAAAGAAATCTGATGATGACAATGTCTTAAGCACTACGTCGAGCTGTAGGTTTCTACCAACTTGACTTACCTAAAATATTGACTGAGCATTTGGTTGTACATTTGAAGTAATTTCAAGAAATTTTAATTACTGATGATTGACACTATTTTGAAAAGATGTTTGCTATATGTTATTTTGAAATTTATACTTTATTTATTACTGCCGCGCAGAAGAACTGGGTTAGATTCCCGGCCTTTGCAAGACATAAATTATTTTTCACTGGCCCTCCTCCCTGATGGCAGATGGCCAACGATATTGCATCCAGGATGTCAGAACCGCATTTTGTACATAGAGAACGAAGCGAAAATAATGGGCACAACAGTAAATGATGGCAAGCGCAACTATATGCTGTCAACAACAACATTGACGATTCGGGCAGAAGGTCACCATCGACTGCTACAACTTTGAGGACGCATGTGACACTGTCTAGCTCAGGTCTGCTATAAACTCAGACTATCGTCAATCGTCAGAAATCAAATAAAGAACTACTCTTGCAAAGCTCCTTTTCTTTGGGCAAAGAAGATAATTTAGTTATAAATCCCTCACTCGAACTTCTAAGAAGATCCTCTATAAAACCAATATCATCCAAGTCCTGTTCTACTGTCGGCGCTGAAGCATAGACATCGTATCAAACGCTATTTTTGGAAAATCTTTGGTTCTTTTTACATTGTGGACTACGAAGACAAAAAATTAACCAACAACTTTGCGTACAGCGATACAGACCTGGTCAAAAACTACGCATTGGACGTTGAAGATGGCAAAGGCATGTGGAGCGAATGAACACCTGAAGAATTTTCGTCTCAGAAACTCCCGGATCATTTTCACACATTTGTGGACAGACATATTGAGCTAGGTTCAGTGTCAGACATTGGAAATAGTGTTGCCGTAATACAAAAGACGTGGAGGATCGGTCGGCAATGTTCTTTGGGTCAATGGCACTTTATACGGATACGTAAACAAATGCAAATCATCCTTTAAAATGCAACACAATGTGGCTCCACTCCACTGACGCCAAAATGCTGAGCGGATTCTTGACAATATTCACTCTTACTGCTTCAGTTCATTGAGACGTCTTAGACGTTGATGAACGCCATGTTGATTATCTCTCATTGAGGGTGCTTATTGGCCACCATATGTTCGACAGTATGCACGACTTCACGACAATTTCCAATGAAAAGCGTCACTTCTGTGCAAAGTGTTTCATGTTTAAAATTGATTTGACGTTTCAAAAAAAATTCTGTAAATATCAATCGGTTAATAAATGTTAAAGTATACATGCCCACATAAAAGTTGGTGCTAAGAGCACCCTGTATGTCTGCCCCCTGGGCACCTTGAGCCTGTGTTCTGTAGTCTGTTATATACTGGAGCCAAAACTACATGACATTTTGGGACGAACATTTTTAGGTACATCTGTTGTTTGTGCTCCTTCAAAGAGTTCTCGGTTCTTGGAATCATTTTTGTCACAAAATTAAAACATCAATGTTTGAATAAATGCAACACATATATATATTTTTTTTTTTCAATATTTAAAAAACCTAACTAACGATTTTGACAAAAATGAATAACAATGCTGTATCTAGACTGAGAAGGCATAAGCAACTTTTCGCCAAAACTGAAGTGTTGATTTAAATGAAAATAAGTACGTGGTGCATATTCAAAGCATGTGGTTCACTTCTCTAACGATTTTTTGATCGCGTGTATTGAACGGCAACACAGGCAACACATTTATAAAGGTGTTTTTTTTAGAGGTATAAAACTTCAAATTGATATAAAACACAGGAAAATCGTTTTAATGTCCATTAATTTGACTTTATTGGAAGGATAATATGAATGAATATGAATTCGTGTATGTAGCGCCGCGCCGTCTTGTTGGAACCACATCTCATCCAGATTCATGCCATCCAATTCGGGAACGAAATAGTCGGTTATCATGGTTATATACCGGTCTCCACTAACGGTAACTGACTCCCGATCATAATTTCGGAAAAAATATGAACCAATGACTCCACCAACCCATAGAGCACACCAAACAATCAGTTTTTGTGGATGTAATGGCGTCTCAAGGGTATCATGTGGATTCTCTTCACTCCAAATGCGGCAATGTTGCTTGTTAACGTAGCCATGCAACCAAAAATGAGCCTCATTACTGAACAAAATTTTGCGATGAAAATCAGCATCGAGATCAATCTCATTTTCGGCGCATACACCAAAATCACTACGCATTGCATGGTCTCGCGGCTTTAATTCTTGCACAAGCTGGATCTTGTAAGGTCGTTAGCCAAGATCTTTGCGCAAAATCTGCCATAAAGTTTGTGGACAAAGCTCCAATTGCTGTGAGCGGTAGCGAATCGATCCATTCGGGTCCTCTTCAACACTCTACAGCGGCAATTATTTCTTCGGTGCGCACTGTTCAACTTCTCTGTGGATGCGTGTTATCACATAGAGTATAAACGTATTGCGAAAACGATATGGTTAACCGAATTATTTGCTCTGATGGACGACTATGTCGACGGAGCTATATTTGCAAGCGTTTTTCCTTTGGGACCCTGTTCTGATAAAATGGCAAACCAAACTGAACATAAATGACATTAGAGTTGCCCGATCTTACTACAAAATGTCAGTTTTACCTCTATTCGAAAAACCAACCTCTAAAAAACACACTTGATACGTTGTTGTGTAAAAGAGGGATGGTTTCGCATTGCATGTTGTTTGGAGAATCTACGTTGGTGCACCGGTATGCACTAAGAAAGTGTGGTGTCTGTCAATGATAATATTTGGATACGTGGGATTGTACGTGAGCAATATCGACTAATGAAACTCATCGGTTAGTCAAGGAAAGCAATTTCCATCGATGTTAGGAATCAAACGACAAGCTGTCCAATATATGGATGCGACATTTGCTAAAATGTAGGTGGCTGAAATCGGTATTTCCCTCTGAATGTCAGAATGACAGCTGACCGATGATACTGGCTTTCTTTTAGTGTCATAAATGTGTTTTGCGAATGTGTGTGCCAGACGCCTGGAGTCTGTAATTGTAGCTTTAACCCAAACAGGTAGATTTTATTGAGTTTTCGATGTGTATGTTATTAGTGATATAAAGATGTATTTTTAGAATTGGAGTGTTGTCTTCAGGACGGACGGTGTTTTTCCTATGATGACATTTTTAAACGAGGTGCTAGATATCAGGAAAGCCTCTAACGTTTATGGGTGTAAATAAAAACTGCGGTACTTTGAAAAGAACAGATTGGACGAGAGAGGCTGCAAGAAGAAGATGAAAATTGGCATCTGGTCTGGTCTGATTTTGACAATTGAATACCTACATCATCAAATCAGACCAGACTAGATACTAATTTTCATCGGTTCTTTTCGCTATGATTACCTTTTGAATGTTTGACTTTGGTTTTATCGATATTTGGGTGTTTTTAAGAAAGCCGGAGCGTGTAGTGTGTATGATTGTCTTTTTGAAGTGAAACTTCTTTTAGAACGTTGTTAACTTGATTTAGCGAATCGAAACTGTGTAGCAAAAGAGAGATCAAACAAAATATCGGTTGTCGTTTGATCACCGAAACCTAGCAGCGTCGGTCGTGGTGAGTCCTTAGATATGGAAACCCTTGGGAACTCTTTAACCTAGCTTATGCGGTAGAACAAGGTGGATTACTAATCAAACACGTATTTTTCACTAACTTAGGTCTGAACAAAAAAGTTTGTCTTAAGTCTCATAAGCTCAAGATCTTGCGAATTGTCTAAAAGGCAATTGTCAATATGTCAGTTCAACTCATCTCGAATGATATGAATACACTATGCCACTATGGAGGTGGTAAACAGAAAGAGAGAGAGAGAGAGAGAGAGAGAGAGAGAAATTAAGCAGATAACAGTTTCACTCCTAAATAACAATTTCTTGAGACCCCTTTAAACAGTTTTATTAAATTTCATAGCTAATCAATTATCAATTAGTTCAATAAATGATCCAAAAAAGAATTAATTTTTTCGGAAACGTTGAAACGTCTGCACTGAAAAAAATTGCTCTTCCCTTAAATTAAATTTACCCATACCTATAACGAAAGTTAGTAGGTTTGTTCTTACAAATCTACCAGATACAAAAGGCTTCCTTATTTTTGGGCAAGATTGTTGAAGTTTATTTTCATTTGTCCTGGAGGTATGGACAAAGAGCTTAAATTTCGTTATACTAACTCAACATTTAAAGCATTATTACTATTGTTACTAACATTATTCTCTATCTATGCTTCAGACTATGTATCAAAAATAGTATGATGCTAAAGAGTTCTGAAGGTAAATCTGATCAAAGTTATGAAGGATTATACCGTTGAACAAGGAGAGCAAATCACAAATTTCTTTTTACAAAATTAGTGCTGCGTTTTAGAAAAGTTCTCCAGAAACCACTGTGGCATGGCTCAATGAGGCTCAGGCAATCGTTCTACAAAGGAACAATGCAAGCAAGCAATAAAGTGCATATCGTCTGCATATAGGGTCACACTACCCACAAACTTTCTGTTATTTTTTGATGAGACATTCAACACTATTTTTTTTAACTTTGTGTATACAAATACAAAATGTCTTCTTATTTTTTCTTAAATTCTATACTTAAGGAACTTATGAACTCTTTTCTTATTTCGGAACTTTAAACTTTGTTTAAAATGTTTAAGAAAAAAAAAAGATCTATCTATCTCTATCTATTTCAGTAGATTAACAGAATTGGTAAATATAGTGCCTTCCGTGATCACAGCCGGCCTACGCACTATCTCTATCGCAATCGAATGTAAAGTTAAAATCATCTGCTTCCAAACTGAAAGTTGGATGGCGTATACTCCAGAAGATGGAGACACTTCAGTATGAATTGTCTATGTGGAATCCCGATCGACTAATTCTTTATAGAGCTCTAGGCGGTGGATATAATGACTTAAAATTAAAATTAAAAATTTGTTCGTTTTCCCGGGGTCAACCCGCTTCGTGTCAATAAGTGTGTTTTAGAAAGGCTTAAGACGTTGACGTTGTTCGTTGGATAGAATCTAACATGCAAAACTTAGCAGGAATGTGAATCGGTAGTTGAGTTATTTTTTTAATGCATGAATACTTTTGCCATAGATAGTTCTGCTGGTAATCCTTCTGAACTGGCTCTGGTCATCTTCCTCAATTCCATTCTAATTTACTTTTTCTTTTTGGACAGTAAAGCTCTTTATTAAGCAGAGCTGCTCTTTGCCTCCCTGAACTGGTTGGCGATACCAGATTGTTTTGTATTCTACGAATTCACGAAACCGTTTAACAGAGACTGTGTAGTTACTACAAAATCAGCCACTCCAGGTAGAGTTCTGTTAACAAGTCTTATATGTAGCTTATGTATCGTGAAAAAAACAATTTTGTCGAACCTAAAATCGAGAGACAGTATGCTTGAACGACATATTCGCCTATAGAGAGAGCGTTTTTCGGAACTACCTTATTAAGAAAAAATTGCAACGAAGGTGTACACAAGCAAAATTTTCTGTTGAACCAGCGGCAATTGCTCAGGCAAAAACTTCCAGTTAAGGAGAATCCAATACTAAATGGTCCCCTATTGTCATTAAATCGGTCTGGGAAACCCTCCAACTCGTATGTTTCTCACTCTTTAAAAATGTTAACAAAAGAATTGTTGAGACTTACTCAAGTCTCTTTCTCCAAAAGCACTTTGCAGAAGTATAGAAATATATTCGCGTTCAGGTTGCGGTGATAGTCCCTGTGGATTTACATAGCACAATCAATCGGCCATTTATTTACCCTTGGAATGGTGCTTTTGATAGCTTGCGGATATGGAATTTTTCTACATGGCTGTGTACTTATTATCCTGGCTGTATATTACTGTATTAGTTATAAAGTGCATAAATCGTATATCTGAATCATTGGATTTGAGTACTTCATAACAACATTACTCTACTCCTGAAAAAAAAAATTATTGCGACCCACCGCGATTAAAGATTTGCGCATTTCAGACACATCACCGTTAAGAGTCCGATTATGCTGTATATACATACACAAAACCTTTTGGCAATAATAAAGCAGCACTGCACTCTAATCTCTTGTCGTCTACTTTATTAGAGTCCGGGCCTTGTATCAGCTACACGTAGCAGTACTATTTGTCGCTGATGCAAACAAAATGTTGTGCTTATCCGAGGCCACGTACATTTATATGTACCTGCCTGCCTAAGACCGTTGTTCTAATGGAAATAAACGACATATCGCAATTTCACATTTCGTGACAAGGATAAACAAACGACAAGATACCCATCGGATGGGTGTGTATATATGCCCAAGCTCGAAGAACAGACACAACAAATCCACTCAGAAACAACAAACCTATGTGCTAATCTCATCCCTATGTACAATTTCCCAAATGGACCTAACATTTGGTGCACAGCGTCTATACTATGCACATACGAATATCCTCAAAGTAAGTCGCTATCCAGTAAAGCAAAAAGTCAAAAGTAAACTATTTCCATAACTGCATGTCTCCCGCAGGATGACTAACACTCTGACTCTGATGAACTTTGTTCCAAGTGAACTCGTCCTGTAAAAGTAATAGGATCAGCAAAGTAGAATCCTAAATAGTGTGAAGCTTTTATTCGCGTGAGTGATGCTATTTAATATTTCATGCACCCAATGGGTGCAATACGCATATAATGTATACGGGTAAAACCATCGACGATTTGAATGCGCGACGTGTTGTGTAGGGGTGTAGGGGTTGTTGATGTCCTTAGACCAAGCCTATTCAACAATTTCCCTAGCTGTTTGTACTTTGTACACAGAAGCAGCGATCCCTTTTGCACTAGCAATGTTGTCAGCCCTACTCACAGTTGGTACTCGTAATTACCATCGTTGAGTTGGTAATGCGAAAGAATCTTACACGGATGTACAGCGTTCGCGAACGTGTTGGGGTGCGCTACATATCTAGAATCTAAAGAAGCAAAATAAGAGTTTTATTTGGTTTTGGGGTGGTATTTGCTTTTTATGTGATGAAAGCACTTCGAAAAACATGTTAATTGCCCTCACAGGTATACCTATGCTTATAAAGGGTTGAATTTGAAAAATACTTTCCTCTGCAGACTACAAATTCGGAATTTTAATGTGGGTACCTTCTAGTATGTATCTGACTTAAAATTAAGTGATTTGGTGGTGAGTTATACGATAAAGTTGGTTTAACGTTGCACCGTGATTTGTTCTTTCAGTCAGGTCGTCTGTACCTGTAGAATTGTAGACTTTGTTTTGAGTTTTTGTTCAACTGTAATATAATCATCTGGAGTTTACGTATTCACAACATTTTAATGGTGTCTGTATGTCTTTTCGAACAGGATTTGTCGTTTTAGGGGGCTTTTCCACACATATAATTAGATTAAAGGTTCCAAATGTTTAGAGTTGAAAATGAAGTAGGAAAGTCAGACTATTCCTTTTCTGACAAAAATGTTTTTAAAGAGACCGTCACTACTCAGTAATATGTACAGGGCCTAACACTTTGTAACTTTGACATTTTGAGCCGATTGGCTGGAGTAGACATGTCTTTCAAACTTTAATACAGTTTAATGGTTGACAGTATACTTGAAGCTTGGAAGCAAGTGACTGCCTAGGTCCATTTTACACTCTCTGCCGACGTTTACACGCAAAATTGCCGCATTTGGGGAACGGAGAATCAACATGAGATTCATGAAACACTATTGCTGGGTGAGTGTTAGTTTCGGCGTTTGAGCCAAAACCATCATTGGACCATTTTCTTCAGAGAATACGAAACAGTCGATTATGTCCTCCACAAATGTGTGAAAAGATCTGTACAGATACTGGTTTTAACTTCAAATCAAACAATGCAGTTTCTGCAAAGAAAATTCCCTGTATGTGAACTGTCAAAAAATGGCAACATTGACAGGCCACCCAGATCTCCAGAGTTGGCCCCCACGAACTGGTTTTTATGGGGTTATAGCTATTGTCGAGCTCAAGGCAAATGTTCTTCGCTACACCACTGGAATTACTCCAAAAAATTATGAAAAAACGCAGCTTTTTCCAACAGTGGCAGCCACTGAATTAATATTGTTTTCAAAAATTAATTCATTCATTACAAACTTAACTCATTTTTGATATATACCCCATTCGCATGACGATACAAAATAAGGCGCAACTTATATTAGTTGGGTATATCACTCAAATTCATTCATCTAAGCAGAATGACTAACCACGCGTCCTAAAACATTCGGTGCCAAACAAGACGTTAACGAGTTAATGTGTAGATAATGTTATTTAACAGGGTGTGACAACATAACTAACTTTGAAATGTAATCCATTCAGACTGCAGGGGTAGTAGCAGGCGGAACTAATCTCATTCTACAAGCGACCAAGAACATTGCATGAATTTCGAAAGGATGATTTTATGATTGCAACCCAGTGCGTCTACCGAAATTGATCAGCGCTATGCCCTATAAGGTGCTTCTACTTTTGGACTTTCCGCTTTCTCAGTGAAGCGAATTTTTTACGATGACTTTCATTACCATTCGTTAAAAATTGGCGATTGTCCCCAAAACTCTCCGAAATCGGCTTTTTTGGAGGCACACATAAAGCGTTCCAAAAGACGCAATTAGTTTTTCAGTAATGAATTCCTATTTCATAAAACAGGGCAACGTCAATACCCGAGAATTGCATCAAAGACTCTTGCATTAACCTCAGTTCGGATTGTTGGTTATAGATTTCTTTTTTGGAAACAAATGAGGTCACAGCGACAGTAAATTTAGACTTGCGCCTGAAAATGTTTTTTTTTTTTTCACGATTTGATGATGATATGACTTAGGGGATACTTGGTTCTAACATGACGGAGCACCGGCTTTCACTTCAAGCCATTGATAAATGTTTTGAGAGTATATTATTCTCCTCTCTAAGGTTAGGTTAGGTTAAGCTGCCAGTGATTTGCCAGCACACCTAGACCAGATTTTGCTCCATTGTGGTACCACGTGGATCTTGTGCATTCTCCTCATTACCTGTAAGAAAACCAATCTTAGAAAACCAGACTATTAATGGAACGGCGGAGACTTCACGCTTCAGTGTTTGTGATGTCGCAGAGAATCTTCATTTTATTTGACAGGACCGGGCAGTTGCACAGAAGATGAAATATTGCTTACTCTTCTTCTATGTCCTGCAGCTCCTGCAGTCGTTTGAATGAATGTCTTTCCTTTCTTCGTGACTACCAATTTGACAATGTCAACGTCAAATGATGACATCTATGTAGCGCTAGTATATGGCCTAGCGAGCGAGATCAGTCCCTTGTGTCTTCTTAAATCCACCTTTAGCAAAAATTGTTTGATCATGCCAAGACTCCATCTTAGATCATGTAGCGATAGGAATACCAAGTGTACCGGTGTCGGGTACAACTGGTAATTTAGTTCCATACATGGCAAGTTCATCAGCGTTACAGTCCCTGCAAGGTCACTATGCCCAGGCACCAAGCAAAGGTGAATGTTGAACTTCTCGTCCAACTCTTGAAGAGATGAACGGAACTCAAGAGTTGGTTTTGAGTTAGATGAGACTGATTCCAGGGATTTAATATTTAACAGAATATGCTAATATTATTGGCACATATTAGCCCATATTAGCCCCACGACGATCTGTCTGGGACAGTGACCTGGAAACTCTTTTTAAAGCTTAACCTGGAATAAGGGTGTGATCTGTGTTATCTGGAATATTTGTATTTTCGTTTAGAATAGTCTTGTGAAAACTTGAGAACACGAGAGCCTTTACTTCCTCCTCTTAATAAAAATAATTTGGAGTGAGCAGCTCTATGGTGTGGGTATAAATAGATGGGTATAAATAGATAACCATCAATCATGAATCTGTGCGGAAGCTCACCGGTTTCCCACATTTTCTTTAGTGATTTTCGCAAATCTTTTACTCGCTATGCACTAAACACTTTATATGGATAAAATTTAGGCAATGAAATTTTCAAATGTCTAGCTCAGATATTTTTTTTCCAAAATGCCTTAAGCTTTGACTAAAAATGCTGTGTTTTTCAAAAACATTGCGTGGCATATTTGATTTTGAGGTTATATAGCAAATTGTATGATCCTTGCTCATACGGTAGGGTCTATCAGTCAGTGCCATACTGAAGAAATAACGCACGCCATACAGATAAGGCTAGTTTTAATTTCTTTTATTTTTGAAACGTCACCAAAACTTGGTTGGATTTTAGTGTAAACTTTTTGCAGGAAATTCAGAATTCGGTTCGGAGTCAAAACCGCTAAAGGTTCGACCAAAAGGGAAAATAGTATTAAGTAATAAATTACTGTTCGTTTTGCAGAACTCAAATAATCATCGTTAAACAAAACATAATCACCTACCATTTCCCAAAACGTTGATTAAATAAAAAAAAAATTTCTTCGCAGCTCTCAATACAATTGGTTCCTCTTCTCAAACTTCATCAAGGAAACAAATTTGTTGACACTTGCAAACACATGTACTACGCCAAAAGTGTATCTTGTTAAAAGTAAATAAGCTTCAGAAAATAAGGAAAAACATCTAAGGTCGAAATCAACTAGAACGCACCCAATTGGTTTGTATGTGAGAGGAATGGGAATTCAACCACTTTGCTCCTTGACAAGGAATGGTAGAACAATTTATACCGAATCCGATGGCATATAGCAAAAACAAATTATCCTACATTTGTATTATTTGTTCATGTAGACAACAATTTTCCCCGTATAAGGTATCCTTTCTCTCTATTTGCTTGTATAAAAAACCACGTCCATCTAGAATGGCGCAAAATTAAATTTACGATAAAATATCTGATTTTCTAGCAACATGCATTCTCACTCACCGCATTCTTAAGATACAGACCGTGAGTATGTCTACATTAGTGGGGATGGCAGTATTTCATGTGTATCTGCCCCTACTACTGCCACATGCCATGCCATTCCAGTACGATAGGATCCTCCACTAATTCAATGAATAAATTGAGGATGAATTTGTTTGCATTACGTGAATTTACTATTTCTTTAAGCAAACCGTACAGACGAAATTCTACCCACTGTGTGTAGAACAGTCCAAGCAATTTATCTTGGAAATTCCTGTGGGGACTTTTAGCTGCACTATGACTATACCCGCCTGTCATATCTCGAGCACACAATTGAATATGCAAATAGCTGCACGGGACGAAATTCCATTCTGTGAATAGATATCCTATGTATAAGAAATTTACCATGTGGTTTTGTCTCAATGACCTCACTTCGGTCACACATCCTGAATTATAAAAAGCCTTGGCCCTGCATGAATTCACCAAGAGAAGGATGTGTAACAAGGCGAAATATTTTACATTTTGTGGTTGTTTTACAACATAAAACCCCTGCAAATGACCTTATTTGTAGTAAATGATTTGAAAAATCCGTTTGTATTGATGCGTATCTGGATAGGAATCGGTATGGTTGGGTTTATAACGCATTTTTATGTCCTGTTTTGTTTGCCTTCATATGTATTGAACAGTGAATTTCATTTGTATTTAAGGGGTTTGACCTGTTGATCGTAGGAATTTGAATTCAAACTCAATAAACTTGACGTGAGTGTCTACTTTTTCATTCAATTAATAAAAATTTTGTTCTACATAGTGATGTGTCAATGTTGATTGGGGGGGGTGGCACTGTTAGGGCTGGATAATGTTAACTTGCCAAGTATATAAATGCGGGGATACTGTCATCGAATTTCGAATCGAATGTGATTTGCTTGCCCTAGTGAAAGTGTTAGATTCACTTTCGCAGATACTTTTATGCATATTTATGTTGCTTAATTGGTAACTTTAATTGGAGTTATATCATTTCTTGGAAAAATACTTAGTTTCTTGAAATATAACGAAGGCACGTTTAGTTTATACAAAAATCTCTACAAAGATAAAACTGAGGCTACCATCCTAAGTAGTATCACCTACGCGAATTGAATTCAACACTTCATACAGATAGGTAACACTAAACTTAAGTAGG
The DNA here is from genome assembly GCA_949824845.1 of Rhingia rostrata. Lineage (NCBI taxonomy): Eukaryota > Metazoa > Arthropoda > Insecta > Diptera > Syrphidae > Rhingia > Rhingia rostrata. The sequence goes on from OX463755.1 coordinate 59,064,523, forward strand.
GCCTTATACCATACTTAAGTTTAGTGTTACATATGCATGCTCAGAAAGATGTGCTTATACTGGCAATGGCCTTGCGCAAATAAAATGAGGACAAAGACTTGTTTGCACCTGAAATGTTAAAATGCTTAACAGAGAAGGTGTAGCAGAACAACTAAGGTAAGCTGTTACCTTTTACAAAGCAGACATTACTGCGATCCAAGAAATACGATGGAATGAACTTGACATCCACACTTGTAATGATCTACAAACTTCGGCGAGAAGCCAAATTACATAAAACATCTCCGATGAGAGCAAAGGATGAGATTGTAAAGGACTATTTTACGAGCTCCTGAACAAAACTTATGAGGGATGAAGTATAATGTTAAAATTGCGCTAGGTGAATTTCAAGCAATTTTATGAAGAGAGTACATCCTTAGCAGTATTAAGCGAAAATAATACCTACATGACAAACCGATTCGTAACGGACTACACAATGAAATGGAAATATACCCAAACCAATTTCCTCACCCTGGTATCCATAAGCGACCATGGATGTTTCAGATCAACGAATTGATCACATTGCGATATACAGGGTGACCGCCGGGTAGTTATACTACTTTGTTTGTTTATAATTTTTGATTAAATGAAAGGGAATGGATCTTATATTAATAAATGGTTTATTTAATGTGGGCAATTATGTATGGAATACAATATCAGGTAAATGCCTCTGTTAGTTCCACAAATGCGAGCCATTTTGAGCACGTTTTTCATTACATTTTCACACATTTCAAGAGGTATTTCAATATTTTCATCACGAATATTTTGTTTGAGTTGCTCAAACGATTCTGGTTTGTTTGCATAAGCCTAGCTTTTCAGATAAAAAGAAGTCCAGAGTAGTAAAATAAGGCGACCGTGCAGGCCAATCAGCATCACCATTTCTTGAAATATCTTGTTGTGGAATGAGGTCTCGAAGTAATTCCATTGTAAACCTGGCTGTATGCGATGGGGCACCATATTGTTAATACCACATGTTAATCAAGTCCAAAGCATGCAGATGTGGCGTTAAAAAGTTTTCAATCATTGTTGTGTTTCGCGGAATAAGAGATAACCACTCACAATTCATTGTAAACAATTCATTTACCTTTATTTAGGATAAGATGTTATAATAATTTAAAGTGCACTTGATGTAAAAGAATATGAACTCCTTTACATCAAGTGTACTTTAGGATGATGCGAACCGAACGAGAGACAGTAGCGAACTGCCTTATTAAAGTTTACATTGACTGAGTATTGGTATGATGTATATGGTACTACATACTCATCATTTCCTCGCACCAACTATAGACAGACCATGAATAGCTTTTAGTTTTGAAAACGTACTACAGGTCTGCGTAGGCGAGTTGAACGTCTTGGTGTGTCCGCTGAACTCACTAAAGGTTTCGGTACGACCGCAGGACTTTGACTTGTAGAACACGAGCTGGTATTTTGAATCTAGGTTTCTCTGGAAAATACAGAGCATTATTAAATGTTTCATAGTTACCTATTTTACTATTTGCATGCTGATCTATGGCTGGAGTAGTCTGTGCTAATACTCGAGCTGTGGTAAAATTGTCTTCATTGTGGTAGGAGTCATCATGTCTGGCCCTTAATTGATTTTGATGGCGTTTTCAAACGCCTTTGGAAGTACGAACCGAATATGTTATGGAGCCGAGTTGTGAGATCACAATTCCATCGTACCATTTGGTACCCTTTGCAAAGTTACGAGCATAAACGCTCTGGTTGATTGCAAATTTCCAACATGATAAGCTCCGACTGGTGGCGTTGTTATTCGGCGAGGTTTGCGATAATATAATTCGATGATATCGTCCATGAAGAATTTCGGCCGGACTTTTAACCGTTATGGAGTTTGGCGTTGTCCTGTATGTCATCAGATATTTTGATACAGCATTGTCCATGCATTTCTCCTCCTCGTAGATCTTACGCATCTTCGTTTTGAATGTGCGAACAAAACGTGCAGCTTCGCCATTCGATGCTGGACGAAATGGGGCAGACGTTAAATGTTGTATTCCATTGAATGAACAATAATCTTTGAATTCCTTCGATGAAAATTGAGGACCGTTTCCACCAACGATCACTTCTGACAATCCTTCTAAAGCTGAGATTCTCGATAGAGCTTTTATTGTATAGGAAAATGAAGTATTTTTCATATCTATAGCAAAAGGGAATTTGGAAAGCGCGTCTACGCAAATTCACCACATTTGATTTAAAAATGGGCCAGCAAAATCGATATGGATTCGCTCCCATGGCTTTTCTGGTTGCGGCCAGTTGATATATACTTTTGGAGGATCAACTGCTGAGTTTTGGCAAATTTTGAGTTCTTTTATATTTGACTCAATGCTTTCATCAATTTGAGGCCACCAGCAATAGCGTCGACTAAGTTGTTTTGTGCATACAATTCCCCAGTGACCTTCATGAAGAATTTTTAGTACTCGCTTTCGAAGTTTGTTAGGAATTACTACTCGTATGTAGTCGGTGTGAAGTAATATAACTCCTTTCTGCGAAGTAAGAGAATATCGTCGATTGAAGTAAGGCACTAAATGTTTTTCATATGCAGGTACATTTTCTGGTCATCCAGTTTATACAAAACATTATCTCTACGCGTTTCTGCAGCAATGTCATTGGCATTAACAGGAAAATGATCTGCTTTGTCCTTGATCTCAGAGGTAAGTTCCTGGCATGATTCTTCAAATGCGCCAAATTCACTATCTGGTCCCACTGGTAGACGTGAAAGTGCATCTGAATTAGCATGTTTATTAGACGGTTTATATCGGATTTCATACGTTAAACTCATTAAAATTAATGCCCAACGTGTTAAACGACCTGTCGTAATCATTGGCAGCTTTTTATTTGGATGAACCAGGGTAATCAATGGCTTGTGGTCGGTATATATAATAAAACGTCGACCATATAAATATTGGCGGAACTTTGTAACCTCAAAAATAATTGAAAAAGCGTCTTTGTCAATTTGGCTATAGTTACGTTGTGAATAGTTGAGTGTTTTTGACGCATGAGCTATGGGTTTTTCTCTAATATCGGGATTCAAGAGCGAAGTCACAGCACCAAGTCCATAATATGAAGCATCTGTTGCTAAAACGATAGGCAATTAAGGTTTGAAATGAGCTGGGTAAGTTGCATCAACTATTTGCTGCTTGAGGTTTTGAAAAGCATTTTCTTGTGGAGCTTGCCATCAAAATTTTGTATTTTGTTTTCGAAGTTCATTCAAGGGGGCTGCTAATTAAGAAAAACTCCTGACAAAACTATTATAGTAGAGTATCTTACCCAAGAATGACTGCAACTCCTCAAGGTTAGTCGGGCGGGGCAATTTCCTTTCCTTTTGGCACTAACTATGTGTCCCAAATATTCAACTTCGGTTTTCATAAATTCGCACTTACGAATATTAACTCGCAGACCATTGTCTGACAAACGCTTAAAAACGGCTTCCAAATTTTGTAAGTGCTTCTGCATATTTTTTCCCGTGACCAATTGTCATCTAAGTACACCGCACATTCAATACCTGAAAAAACTGCTTCCAATATTCGTTGAAATATTGCCGGGGCACTGGCGATTCCAAAAGGTAGACGTTGGTATTGATAAAGACCCAACGGTGTATTAACAACAGCACAATATTTCGACTCTTCTTCCAATTCTATTTGTAAATATGCGTCAGACATATCCAACTTACTAAAATATTGCCTATTGGATAGCTTGTGGAACAGTTCTTCGGGTCGGGGAATCGGACACTGATCTATCTCTAGCTGAGGATTGATCTTTATCTTAACCCTTTCGATCCGAAAAGCCGCTATGGTAAAAAAAACTGTTTTGTTATGTTGTATCATAACAGTAATAAGAGTTAAAGCATTTTATATATCCACGGTTGGAAAAGTTTATTTGGGGGCGGAGGGCGGGGCTGGGATACATATGTCCCATCAGTATTCTCGGATGGGACATAATTGTCCCAGCTAGGATCAAAAGAAAAACAAAATTGTATATCGAAAAAATGTATTTCAAAATAAAATATACTTTATTAGTAATTCATTCAAAAAATTAAAGTAACATAGTTCAAAAAAAAAATTCACAGCTATAATTCAAGTGCTGAAGGAAAAAAACAATTGGATTAATTATTTTGATTTGTGGTAGGGTGCAAAACAACTCATGCCGAGGGGAATCTGACATTCCTCGCAGATAGTTTTTGTCCGCCTCTCCCTCTTATTATCTTTGCAACGTACGCAACGTCTTCGCATGGGAGTTTGTACTGGTAAATGTCCTTGACCCAATTTTCTTTTTCTGCCAGAAGTGCCGCTGCGTTGAATGGCCGCAGTCTTTTTCCCTTCTTCAATTAAATTTTCCGCCAAAACTACCATAAAATCTATAAGTGGAGCTTTTTTGCGTCCTAATTCAGAGTTTATTACCCATGCATTCCCAATTGACATCATGAGAAGCCGATAAAAAACTTCTTCCACCATTTAGAGGATTTTCTATCTAAATCGTACTGACCTGCCATTTGGTCAGCTCGGTCAACTCCACCCATTATCTGTCTGTAGAATTTTATCATTTCTGGGCACGGTATATTCACTTTTTGACCGTCTTTTAGCTTTTTGTCAACCGTTGTCATGTCAGATGAATGGCAATTACTAACAACGAGGACTTCCTTAGTATCATGCCATTTGACGAAAATAAGGCCCGTGTTGCTTTCCTGGAAAACGCATTCTCCTTTCTCAAGCTTCGCGGTAATAACTGGCAATTTCTTGCGATTCGACATAACATCTCCTAAAGCGGCATAATCTAATGTTTCAAGAAGATGGATACTAGTGAAAAATCTATCGAAGCATAAGGTGACTTCAGGCTCTCGTATTGTAGATGCTAATTGGGTAACAACGCGTTCACCAAGAGTTCCTTGGACATCTTCTTCTCTACCACAGTAAATATTAAAATCGTAAGTGTAGCCCGTAAGAGCATCACATCTAAGCCACATTTTTATATCGCGTTTGGTGGGCTTCTTAGGCATGTATTGCTTATAGATGACCGTCCCTTGAATTTGGTCATGCTTTCATCAATGCTTTGGAAAGCGCTTTCATCCCTGGCCATCAGAAATCGCGATTTCAAACAATTAACTATATCTTGAACATAGTATAACTTTGGCGAACCTTCTGACTTTTCGGGAGGAGCAAAGAATAGTTTTGATGACAGCAGCTGAAAGCGATCTCGGGATATAGCTGCCTTGATTGCATCATTTCCCATAGAAGGATGTAAGGACCAATAATTCCTAAACGCTGGAAGATGGTTATAAGACATAATGATCATACAGCCAACGACTATCTTCATCTCTCCAACGTCGGTTAGCCTTATATTTTTGTGCGCCATTTTCGATTTACGGAAAATCTGAATACGCTCATTGGTGCATTGTGTGATATATATGAAAAGGCTTTTAGGAAATTTTTTTTTGAATATCCGTAAGGGACTATCAGTCCTTTCAAAGCTCAGGTGTAGTTTAGGAATTCGATATCTACTCACTGTTTGTCTTGGTACGAAATCGGCGCCAGGCGTAGACCAAATTGTGTAATCATATTGAGATCTCTCTGCAGGTAAGTTGATTTGTTCCGGCTCCACTTCCGGCCCCGCTTCTTGAAACTCTTCGTCCGTTGAGTCTTCTTGCTTCTCAGAATTGTGATGTGGAGTGCCTGGGTCATCAAATTTATTACTCCCATCCTCACTACTCTCATCCGATTTCATATCGTAATCTGTAGGCTCGTACACATCGCCACTGTCACTTGAAAAGTCTTCATTCTCATCGAAATCCTCCAAAATATTGGAAATTGTAGCCTGATTTAGTGGTCTTGGCATATTTGATCTAAAATAAATTAGAAGATGTTCCCGTAAAACGTTACCCAGAAACCTGAGTGGGACACTTATAGCCCAACCAATAATACTGATGGGACATATATGTATGTCCCGCAAACATATATATAAATAAAACATAAAAACTACAGCAACAAATAGGTACTCACCAACTTCAGGTTGTTGCAAGAATACTAACACAACAATTTAATCCACTTTTTAGCTATTTCCGAACTAATAAACTTATAATATTCACTAATTACACTCCCGCATGCAACTTTCATGTGTAAGGGTTGGTTTTGTTGTGACAAAAACGAACATGTTCACTGACCTAAACCACATCATTGTGAATATTTACTGTTGGTAATACCATAAACTACGTATTGGGATCAATCTGCACCATTCTGCCGTATAAATTTTTGAGTTAGGTAATTCTGAAAATCTACTGGGATATATATGTCCCGTTCGGATCGAAAGGGTTAAAATCTCCGCAGATCCGCAGCTTCTGATTACGCTTTGGCACTATAACCATTGGTGCAGCCCATTCGCTAAAACGAATGTGCTTCCAAATGCCATCTTCCTCTAATTGTTTTGCTTCTAATTTAAATGCCTCAAGCAACGTATAAGGAATGGATCTCGCCTTAAAATATTTGGGTTTTGCAGAAGATTTTAAGTATAGCTTTGCCTTGACTGCATTGCAGTGTCCCAGGGAAGATGTGAATAAATCTGGATACATATCACATACTGCATCTACATCGCTTGCTGACACACTCTCTAAAACACACGAATCGGTACCACCATCAAAGTTAATATGCAACCCAAACGCTTCAGCCCAATTCCAACCAAAAATATTATCGCCACTCTCTGTGTTAGTGACAAGCAATGGTTATTTCTTCGTAAATCCATTAAATGTTACTTCAACATCAACCTCATCTAACAACGGAACTTCTACACCGACATACGATTTCAATTTACGTTTTGTTTCCGAGTAACCTGGACAATTTATCGAATTATACCCGGGTATACTTATCATAGACTTACTAGCCCCCGTATCCAACAAAAGCTTAATATCATGTGTATTTATTTTCAATGTCAAAAACAATTTGTTAGCGGTTAAATGCATCGAATCATCGACTGAATATATGTTATCATCTGAAACATTATGGACATGATCATTTCGAACACTTCGATGATATCGTATAGAAGATCGATTGGCCAGTGATGGGCAAACTAGAGCTATGTGACCTTTCTTGTTACATTTACGGCAAATTGCATATAATTTGATTTTGGGTGATAAATAAAACAACCAGAACATGATTTTGTTGTTGTTATACTATTTTGCTGCCGGTTTCTGCTACTGCTCCGAGCTTTGCTTCGTTTCCTTTTTACTATACTCCATACTGTCGGCTACTGTAGTTCGATGATGACGATAACTGATTTATTGTCAGCTCTGTATTTTCGCTTTTTATTAATTGGATAGACTTTTATGTTGTTTCATAGGCTTCTGCGATTGCTTTAACTTCCTCTAGAGTTGGGTTAGTTTTTTCTAGTGCAGCTGTACGCACGGCGTCGTGCGGAGTGTGTAGAATGATAGAATCTCGTATCATCTCGTCGATATATTCTTTTTTACACTCCTCAGTAACACATGCAAAGTGGCAGTTTCTGGCAAGACCTCGTAACTCGGCAATCCACTCGGAGTACGATTGATGTTTTGGCATGCGGCTTTTAAAAAATTATAGCGGGATGTACAAACATGCAATTTTGATTTAAAATAATTCGAAAATTTGCCAATTAATTCATCATATGGTTCAAAGGCTAAATTATAAGATCCATACAATTTTCCTTAGAGCTCATAAGTCTCAGATCCAATCCATGAAAGGAAATGTGCTCGTTTTTTCTCTTGGTTAGAAACACCGTAGGCTGTAAAGTGCTGTTAGAATTGCTGTTCATATGTACTCCACAAACATTTCTCTTTATTGAACACGTAAAATGGTGGAATATGATGATTGCTTTCAATATTTTGAAAAGTGGACTCCGACTTAATAAATATTTAGTTGTTTAACCAAATTTTCCAAAAACGAGTTTTGGCTGGTTATTAACGAATTAATTGCTTTGGTAAAAACCCTCACTCATAGTAAGTATATGATAAATGATGAATTAAAAAATAAAATATGCATGCAAATTAACCATGCGGGTTGGTAATAAATACATGCAGTTACAACGCGGGGAACACGATTAAATTTTTCGTCCCCAATTTGTTGTATTTGTTGTGTTTTGCGGAATAAGAGATAATAACTCATAATTCATTATAAACAATTAATTTACGTTTATTTAGGATAAGATGTTATAATAATTTAAAGTACACTTGAGGTAAAAGAGTTCACATATAAGTTATTGATAAGATGATGCGAACCGAAAGAGAGACAGTAGCGAACTGCCCTATTAAAGTTTACATTGACTGAGTATTGGTTGATTGATGAATAATTAGATGGGTTTTCATTGCCCAGAACCGAATTTTCTGTTTATTCACATATCTATTCAAATGAAAATGTGCCTCGTCACTCATTATGAATTTTTTCATGAAAATCGGGGTTGTCATGGCTAGCTGTAACATCCTATTGGCAAATGTACGGCGGCGTAAATGGTCTTGTGGAAAAAGCTCTTGTGTCAACTGAATCTTAAATGGAAATAAATGCAAATCCTTGAGCTAAATTGTGGCCAAAGTTGTTCTTTGAAGACCAAGCTTCTGAGCGCGGCGTCGAATTGAGGTTGATGGATTGTTCTGAACACTTCCTTGAGCAGCAGTAATGCTTTCAGCCGATCTTGCAGTACATTGTGGTCCATGCTTGGGCCTATCACCTACAGATCCTTTTTTCCGAAATCATTCACTACACGATAAATAGTGCGTTTTGTTTGCACGTTGTTTCTCCCAAAAAATTTCACGTAAATTTCTCATCGTCACAGTATGCGATGATTGGTTTTGATGAAATGTTTTAACGATTAAAACACCTTGGTTTATCGAATATTTTTCCATAACAAATTTGCCACGTGTCTACTTCACGACTGCCAAATATGAACTGTTAAGACTATGTTTATGAAAATGGCGGCAAAACAAAGTAGTATACCTTCGCGGCGGACAACCTGTACAAGAGGGACGCATCCAGTTTGCTTGATATCCGAGAATTCTGAAAGGGCTAACATCGACTCGGATCACTACCTTGTTAAAGATAAGAATGCTGATATCCAGCAAGTCACAATAAATGTATTACTTAACATCTAGCTTAACGAAAAATATCGACCGATGCTTACATCCCCAAACGAGTCGTACAAGTGACGAAGACAACCATTAAGCTGTATGAGCAGCGAAGGTATAAAGAACCCCGGCATTCCAGAAAGAAAGAAAAAAAGAAGATATAGAGAGGTGCAACTCAAGAAATAATGTTTGTAAGTTTGATTAACGTGTGAAATGTCAAAGCCAGAGATAAAATGCCCGAACAAAATCTTGTCGATGTGAACAAGGAAAAATGTTGGTTGAGTCAAAATTGTCGCGGGTGATAATAAATCTCCCTCCCGCTTTCAAGCTGAACAAATTATTGAAAATTGACGATGACAGTCCACAATAACAAAAGCCCGACTTAAATAGAAATGAGGACCTTTCGTCGAGATATACAAAGCCAATGGATTTGATTTGTAAGGAATATAAACCAATTAATTAGCAAAATTTGATAGGTTGAAAACGGTTAGGTGACAAAAGGGTTAAAAAAAAGGCTGTGTAACCTATTACAGTAACTCAAGGTTCTTGGGAAAAAGGCAATAATGAAAAGCCAGACGTTTTTGGAACTCATGTTGAGAAAACTTTTAGGTCCAAATCAAAAAAATAAATGTATTCGACACTAACCGTGGTTCTAAAAGAATAAAAATCACCGAATGAAATAAAATCTTAATTTCAAAAGAATTTGAAGGCTATTACTCGGTCACTTACAGCCCATTTTTGATCAGAAACGCCTGACCATCAATTTAGAAGTAAACATTCGACTGTGGAGCAGGTACATCGAATTACTGATGTAATTGAGAAAATTTTCAAATTTTCAATCATGAGCATAGACTCTTCCGTGTGAAACTTTGAAACGAATTGTCAGAGTTCTAAGAAATAATAAAACAATGATATAATATTTGCAACGTATGCTATACTATGCTAGCAGCTGGCACAAAAAAACTATAAAGGAAACTTATAAGAAAATTAAAAACGCTTTTAACTAGGTCAATGAATGGACAAAAATCTTGCGGATTGCACTTAACTAGAGCTAATCGATTTATTTGGATTTTTCGTATAAACAGACAAACATTCCCTTTTCCAAATAAAGCAAAATATTTTGAATGGGTACTCAATGCAAAATTAAAATGGAAGTCGCTGAACAATTCGATTTGGCCTAATAATAACAAACTGCTCTATAAATTGCCGAAAAAGCAAGAACTCTCAAATGAAAGTTACATTCATACATGTTCGTGATAAAAAAAAATTGCTTTAAGTCGCAATAGAGAGTCGTGTACTCATTTAGTCTATGAAGTTTTCGACCAACCCACGGTATAAGAAATCTATACGATATAGACACCTAACTCCGTACACAATTCAAAACTGAAAATGTTTTAATATTTTTAAGTAAAGAATTATATAGTTAAATTACCGCCCTCCGCAATTTAATGCCTTCTCTAACCATATCCCGGGACAAACAAAACCAAATGTCAACAGTTTCATCTGCACACATTTAACAAACCCTCCGCTGAATATGCAAAAAATCATTCCAATTTGTCAAAAGTCCCCATCCCCTCCGCACAGACAGCTGTTTTTATGTTTATCTACCCACCAAGGAGAACTTTCGTTGGATTTTCATCTGCAAAATATCCTAAACATTTCTATCCTTCATCTGCTACATGCCTCTGCAGCATCATCGTTTCAAAGCTTCCAAGCTTTTGCTTCCCATAATTTCCAAACCAACAACAATACACCCTCATTCAACATCTGCACACCACCCAGTCTGACAATCCTGCATTCGAATGTATCCAAATCGATACAAAAAGCGAAAGAAGCTTTCTCAACCGAAAGGACACTAAGCTGAGCATTTTCTGCCAACTGATTCCTTCACACAGCATCAGACTATGAGTCAGTTCCCGAGGAATTTCTTAACGTGCAAGTTGAGAACGGTTTGCAAATTGTTTGTGTTGTTTCTCTCTCTTTGAAAATTCAAAATAAAAAGGTGTTGTAATAAAAAAAAACGTCGGGTTTGCCCGTCTGTGTAATTTTTAATAACAAGTGAATGTTTCACCTAGCCTAAAAAATATTTGACAGTGTGTGATAAATATGTCAATCGATTAAAATTGCATTTGCAATAAAAAAAATTCTTTTGTGGAATAAATTTTAATATAAAGTGATTTAAAAAAAAAACAAATTCAAGGATATTACCCCCAACAAATATTGAATACTCTAAAATCAATAAATTGACATATAAACGGAATATTATTGGAGTTCCTCTGAAATAAAAACACGGATTACCACACGTAGCGCAAAACATAACCGCAGACAACGAGTAGAAGGATTTCAACTGACAGTCGTCCTGCTGTGTGTCACGTTAAATGTAAGTTTACACCCTTCTGCTTTGTCTATTGTATAGATCCCGCTACAACATTCTCCATTGTATACCCTTGTGCCGTTATGTGTACGTTCTGTGAATAGCAAAACTCCTAAAAGATGTACAAAATCGAACGACAACAATGCAGGCAAACCCCATAAAGAAGTTTGAAAAATCTGTCGAAGCTTTTCTTGCGATAGTTTTGCCTCAAGTAAGTTCATTGGATGCTCAAGAGAATATCCTTGTGTTTTCCTTTCTTCTTTCGCTCAAAGGCGACTGTGGCACCCCCACAGTATGTATGCTACACTGGGTTTCCTTATAAAATACCGTGAATGGTATTATGCCGCCGGTGGCACTGCCTTCCTTATGTGTGTGCCAAAGTAAAGGGAATAGAATCGAAAAAGATTGGGATTGAGGATAAGGTGAATGTTTTCCTTCTTTTCTCAATTCGATCGGATGTGAATTGATAACCAGCCAAAAAGGAAGAAACGTGTTCTCTTCTCTGTGGACAATGGCAGATAAAACCAGTCATAAAACGACAACGACAAAGACGAAATAAATGTGTTTCGCAATCTAATTTGGATCTTAAAAAAAAACTAGAGAAGTCAGGGTTTTCAAAATATATTCGAAAAAAGGAAATAAAAGTCGATTTGCCCAAACAATTTGCATTTGTCATTCCATCCGCCCCATCACAATAATGTAAACAGTAGTTTAGTTTTAAGGATAATCAGAAGTGACATTTTCGGATTATGGTTGTAGTTCTGCATGACCGGGAGCTTACAAGGCTATGAGCACTGATAGAGATTGATGTTTTAGACAGGCTACAGTCAGAATATTATTTTATTGGTACATTTTTTGGTAGCTTTCTATGTATTTGGTGAAATTCAGTTCTGTATTTTCTTTGACATCCTTTCCATACACGGAAATTCGGGATAAAGAATTAATTTTTTATTTCTATTTTATGTTTCTTGTCAAATTTATAAATCAAGCACAATTAGATCTCCGTACGTATATCTATCTTACTTACATAAGTGGTGCTACAGTCCGGAATGAACTTGAGCCTCAACCAACCTCTCCAATTAGCCCGGTTCTTAGCTAACTGCCTTCAGTTGCGCCCTCCAAGTTAATTCAGATCGGTTTTTATTTGTGCGCTCCACTCAAGGCGAGAACTTCCGACGTCTGGCTGGAAATCGAAGACACTGAGAGCCGCAGTATTGGTGCCCATTCGTTCCACATGCCCTATGTTTTTGACTAGGCGCATACAACTCGTATATTTCTTGGTTGAATCTTCGTTTCTATAGTCCGACCGATTACTTTTCCAATTATTTTTATTTCAAGTGGATTTCGTCATCCACTTTTAACACGATCCATGCTTCAGTGCCTGATTACCCCAATCCTGCTCTACGACTGGGATGATCAGGGCCTTATATAGGATCTCCTTAGTAGCCCGAGTGGGTGTTTATACTACTGCCTTCTTAGCCTAAAGAAATATCGGTTGGCAATAGTAATTCTTCGTTTAATTTCTGACGAGTTGTTGTTGTCAGAGTTAATAGCGAAGCCGAGCTACAAAATATCCCTTAGTACCTCGAAGTAATATCTATCAAGGGGGAAATTCTGTCCAATTCCTCAATATGTTGTGTTTCCTTTCGTGTTGGAAGCATATTATAGTCTTAACCTTATTTAGTGCTAAACTTATTTTTGTCGCTTGCTTCTCTATACTAGCAAACGTGCCTATGACATCAAACTGAGTCTTCCCAATAATGTCAATATCGTCCATATTATAAAAGATTGTGCCTCTGGTGTTGTCTCGGGAGATTTGTAAAATCCCTCCATAATCGAATTAAACAAATCAGATAACAGTGCTTCGCCTTGCCTAAATCTATTTTTGCGATCGAATGTGTCGTCGAGGTCGTTTCCAACCCTGATGCAGCAATGAGAATTCTCTATCCATCCTGAGCAGACCGACGAGCTTGGGCGGTATACCAAACTAGACACGGCTCTGAATAGTTCGTCTCCATAAATCAGTCGTATGTGTCTTTGAAATTCAAGATCAGGCGAAATGTGAAAATTTGATCAGTTGTGGACTTTCCTGGCCACACAGATAAGGGCCGATTAGGATGTTGGTAAACGTTTTCAGCCGTTCACATATTACGGCAGATAGGATCTTGTAGGCGATGTTGAGGAGACTTATGCCTCTGTAGTTGGCGCAGTCCAGAGGTTCTCCATTTTTATGAATAGGTCAAACGATGCTGAGGTTCCATTCTTCAATCATAATATCATGCGACCAAATTTGACGTATGAGTTGGTGAATTTTACTTACCAAGGCTCGCCGTGAAGCTGTCATATGCGGTAGCTTTGATAAGCTTGAGCTTAGAATTCGCTATCCCCACTTCACTTCACTATGTGTTAGCGTGCTTAATACAAGCAACGTCCACCTTAATAGGTTTGTTAAAGCATTTCATATCAATCCACTGTATTGTCATTTAGTGAATGCATTATTAGCTTACTTATTTAAAAGCCATTGCAGCCAGTGGTGAACCTGGGTAACTGCCTCCAATTGCGAAGTTCAGGTAAACTGGGCTCGATCTCCACTTACGTGATCCATAACTGCCTAAAGCGGAGATTGCTAAGCTCTTATTTGAATTTTCGTCACAAACGGAATCCGACGAATTTTTCTCTCGAAAAGTCCTTAGAAGTTCTTGTGAGGAATGTTTTACTGACTTGCCTTCTTTTCCGGACGAAATAGCGGTTGACAAGAGTCATACCGCGTTTTATTTCTGACAGGATTTAGTAGTCAGGGCTTTTGGCTGAGCCAAGGCACTTCTCTTATCTATGACGATGACTATGATGAACACTCATCCGAGTTATATCAATTGTCAAGAGAAGCTAATTTAAACTAAGCCGTTCGGATTCGACATAAAACAGGAGGTCCCGCCATCGTGCAAGAAGTAAACAAGCAGATATGAATGGCTGAAAAAAAGCTTGTATTTTTCTACAATCCCAATTACAGCTGTGAGGAAAATGGTAAACAGGATGTTTGAAACCTGCATTTGATGGGCATTTACTGACAAATGGATCATTAACCAATTTTCTGTTGCGAAAAATAAATTAAATTTGTTGCTGGGACAGATCAAGACATTTATACAACAGAGAAAGACGGATAGATACATAGAAGGAAAGACATATAACATAAACCTACGTGGCACAGAGGAGTAGACATCGATTTATATTGTCTCATATTATCGCACAGGTGGGATAAGCTGGGAACTTGTATTCAAAGTGTTCATTTAAGGGTTCTTAAATTACATTTTCAAATGCAGCATAAGAAGGCGTTTTTTGTCATTGCTTTCCCTGATTACGAAAAGGTGTTTCAACAGAAAGCTTTTATTTTTAATCGATTAAAAAAGTAATCTTTTGAAAAATTGTCTATAAATAAAACATAAATACACTATTTTGAAATTTATTCCTTAAAAATAAAATGTAAATCCTCGCTATCTCTGAGCCACTCATAAGTCGGTTTATTGGGGAAAATTTAGTTTTAATTAATTTAAACAGGAAAGAGTTCAAATTTGTTAAAATCAAGACTACATGGAAGTCAATTTATGTCACCTGTCCTGGAGATCAATTTGCCTAAAAAAATCACGAACTCGTTCAAGAGACGTATTGGGGGTGTTTGCCATTGTTCCATCCATAGCTAGGTAAGGTTTGCAATTCAGGCATCAAGAATTCGTCCTTCATTTCCATATAACGCTCTGAATTCACTGTAACTGAAAATTCCTTTCATCATTGAAACAAAATTCCCGATAATTACCCGCGTGTTTATCGCAGCCCATATGCAGGAGTTTTAGATTCGTTGTACTCGTATTCACGTATCCCTTAACATGAAAATGAGCTTCATAGGAAATAAGATGTTGGTAAATGTTAAAAGCACTTAATTGCCTAGTTTACGAAGTCAAACCTTTGACTGGCATCCTGGGGCTTTATTTCTGGCATCAATTGAATTTTATATTGTTGCAAAATTTGGTTTAATGATGATCTATGCACGTTTAAAGATAGTAACGAACAGACTGATTAACATTTTCCACGTTTTTTATTGTTCTTGTTTTTCCAGTGTTATCATATTTTTTTCTAATTGTCGCCATAATTTCTATTGAGAGGTATTATCGATGGATTAGGTAAGTGACAAAACCTCAAATGATTCAAAATCTTTAATTCAATGCTGAACTGCAGAAGCCATATCACCATTTTTGGCACGCACAACGTGCGGCCAGTCCCGGAGAAGAGCTCCATAGCGAATCAATTCCTTTTATGTAGATTCATCTACCACCCGCGACTATCAAATCAGGTCTGTTCAAGCATTAAGCTAAAGAAACACAAACTTATTTCCCAGACACCTTATATCGGGTTTTTCAATAAGAGCGCTACAAAAGTCGCTGGCTTGTTGGCATAGACCATAGACTTGACGTAGCCCCACAGGAAATAGTCTAACTTCGTCAAATCGCACGACCAAGGCGGCCAAGCCACTGGACCATTTCGTGAGATAAAACGTTCTCCAAACTTGGTTTCTAATAAATTGATTGTGGCATTCGCTGTATGGCTTGTGGCACCGTTCTGTTGGAACCACATGTCCTCCAAGTCCCTATCATCCAATTGGGGCCAAAAATATTCGGTTGTCATTGAACGGTAGCGATTCCCATTCACAGTAACGTGCCGGTCTTGATCATCACGGAAGAAGTACGGCCCAATGACGCCGCTGGGCCATAAACCACACCAAACCGTAATTTTTTCGGGATGCAATGATGACTCATGTAGTACGTGTGGATTGCTGCCTGACCAATACCGCATATTTTGTTTATTGACGAAGCCATTCAGCCGGAAATGAGCCTCATCGCTGAAGATGATTTTTCGATGAAAATCCGAATCATTTTCAAGTTGTTGCTCAGCCCAATTCACGAGCATACGATGCTTCTGGTGGTCAAGCGGCTTCAGTTCTTGCGTCAATTTAATCTTGTAAGGATGTAGGCTAAGATCTGTTCGCAAAATTCGCCACAACGACGTCACAGAGATCCCCAACGCTTGGGAACGACGTGTGAGAGACACATTTGGGCTCTCTTCAACTGAGCCTAAGCGGCAGCAATATTTTCGACACTACGGGCACTTCTTTGTCTCACTGGCACGGGAAAATTTTGTACTGTGCCGTGACGTGCAATTTCACGCAGCAGTATCGGCCGATTTATGCTTGAAAACCGTCGAAAATTGGGATTAGCGTCTGGACTTCTGCAAGCGTGCCCGTGGTGGCCATGCAAAAGATATCGAGTTCGATACATAATGGCATCAAACGTACTTTCACAAGAATAAAGAATTTCATTGACACCCGAAACCGTTTTTGTTTTATTTAAAAAAAAAACTTTTGTAGCGCTCTTATTGAAAAACCCTTTACATAGAGTACGCATCACAGCTACAAATTTTGTAGCCATTTCAAAAGCGGGTGGTAGGTGTGATGGGAAAATTTCGTCGATCGTATGCGTCGGCGTTGCTGTGGTTTGATGCTGGGTACTGGGGTAGCAATGTGAACACTGGGGTATCATATCAGTACCCCCCATAGAACATTTTCGTTGTACTCTATGTAGTTTTATACTCTTTGCTGTCAGTCAACGTTAAGACCAAACTTCTGTTCCAGAATTACTGTAACATTTCGAGAGTACATTCATCAAATGACAAAGATGACATTTGATAGAATTTTTCGAGATATATCTCCAGCTCCCCTAGAGATATATCTCGAAACCCTCCAGTTGCGGATTGGAGCCAGAACGAAGGTGGACATAATGTGTAGGGTATATGTAAGACATTTGACAGCCAATCACAGAGTCTACACATAATGAGTTTTCAATTTGAAATTGATGATTTTTATTGTTAGCAAATGTCGTGCTAGCTTATCGGTCTGTCCCTTACAAATGCGCCCATCGCGATAGACATTATATACAATCTTTTGAAATCCTTAATGCGTTTATGCGGAAAATTGTATTCGCCAAGCCAAGCCGACTAAAACAAGGGTCAACGCTGAAAAACTTTTTATCATTGTAGATAAACTTATTATTTTGTACCTACTTTTTACTATTACAATGTAAAATCTTGCAAAAATATGTGTGAACTGTTTCGTAAATATTAATTTAAACATAAATACTTAAAAATTTGTTCTACATAACCTATGTTTGGCTATATACATCATACTACTTCTTAATACATAACTTTTACTCAATTTGAACATCAAAAATGATTGGCTTTTACAGATGTTGGCATTTATACATAAACAAGCTTGAATCCCGAATGAAGGCAATAATCCAAAGGGATTTATATCCATATCTCTATTTATCCAAAAAGAAGCAATATGACGATACTAACATTTACGTCACTAATGCAACCCCCTTTCATTTCGTTCATGTCATGTTAATATCCGGTGACATATGACAAAACATCCGCATTATCTAGAGTATTTCCCTAAGATTTCCCATCTCCTTGATCCAATTAGCTTTAATAACTTTGACAAGGTAATGTAGGTGGTAGCTTTCATCTCATCAGAATAGCCACACTTCGTTAATGTCAAGGAAAGTTACACATTCAATAATGCGATTATGCATGAGAAATGATTAGAAATTGGTTAAAACAAGGTTTCCAAGTGTGGTAACACTACGTTGAATGACAATAATCCTATATGACGTAATAGATATCCTGTCTAAAAGAAAATTCGATATTTGTGTTTTCTTAACTGAATGATAGGTTGATATTCCAAGTAGTGTATGATAAAATTATTGACATATTTGGTTTATTTTATTTGCAATGCCCTTAGATCTTGGTTTTGAGCTTTTTGCTTTTAAATGGTGGCTTCTTATTTTTAATGGATTCTTGTGTGTGTAATGGATTCTTGGTGACAACAGATAAGAGCGGGACAAAAGCATGTCCCATATAAAAATCCCTATCCTCCTTGTAACGGTGGCGTCATCGACAGTCTCAGGATTAAATAAGTGAAAAAATTATATGAACTGCTGGTCATCTTAGAATCTAAGGGTTGCTGAGGCCAATTGAATAGAGATTGCGGCGGATGAATCAAAGATAGCGCCGTGCATAAATGGTATCTAAAAAATGTAAACTGACCCACCAGGTGGGAGGGTGGTTGTGCTTTTTGGTGAACTACTTTATAAGAGGAAAATAATATTTTAACTAGACAACCGCCTCATACTAGTAATGAATATACTATTGACGACTTTGCTAAACGAAATAAGGACAACGACGATCATATCTGCACCTCGAATATTAAAACACTTAACAGAAACAGTGCAGACGAACAACTATAGTGGAAACCCTAAGCTGCTAAAGGGTGGTCCAACGAAAACGCACGATGCTGATTGTAAATAAAACAAATAGATTTCAGAGAATTGTCTTAAATTGTTTTTATTATGACAGAAGGATCTATGACAATTACTTGTGTAAAAAAATATCGGCCAAATGCTCGCCTCCGCTTCGGTGGCATAAATCTATCCGATGGGACATATTTACTTTGCCTGTGTGGAAAGTGGCACCATCCTCTTGGAGGCACATATCTTCCGGGTCCATATCCTCAATTTCTGGCCACAAAAAGACCGTTATCATCTCTCATCTCATTTTCGAAGAAGTATAACCGATGACTCCGCCAGCCGTTAAACCGCACCAAACGTTCACTCTTTGTGGATGCATTGGATTTTGAACAATCACTCTTGGATTCTCATTTGCCCAAATGCGGCCAATCTGCTTGTCAACGAATCCACTGAGGTGAAAGTGTGCCTCGTCGCTGAAGATGATTTTCTTTGTTAAGTCACCATTCATTTCTATCTGCTCAACCAACCATTCGGCGTATTGACGTCGCTTGAAATGGTCAGTAGGCTTCAGATCTTGGGTCAATCGAACCTTGAAGCGTGTAAATTAAAAAAAAATGTTTTTAAATTGATTGATCAGTGATGTTCGTGAGATGTTGAATTGTTGGGTACGACGATGACGAGTCGAGGTTGACGGCTCTTCTGCCACACAATAGCGAACAACAACAACGTTTTCCGCAAAACGAACTGGGCGAGCACGCAAAGGTGTTTTCACATTTTCTACAGTCCCGGTTTGCTCAAATTTGAGCACAGTTCTCATACTTGATTATGCCGACCAAAAAAATCACGAAGTGCAAAATGCATTTTAATTTGAACGCCCATTTTCGTAAAAGGCTTCAACAATCTTAATGTGCTACTCAATTATGTAACTATCCATGGTTGAACATGTCAAACACTGAAACAAAGAAATGTGAAATTAGTTTGGGCACAAAACTTGACGTAAAGATGTGACTCACAATTAACATTGTCCATAATGGTTGGACCACCCTTTACAAAGCATTGATTACTGCGATCCCAGAAATACAAAAGGATGTGCCGTGCAAAAGAAGTTTGCAAAACTGTGATATCTATTTGTTCTCGAGTTATATAGGGAGCAGAAAAAGTGACTATTCGGATGCGGATTTGTTTCAAGAGAAAGATTCTGGTAAGAAGTCTAATGCCTTGAAGATGTTAACGAACGGACTGAAATAATCCGTTTCATGACCAAATGCACCAACATAAGCTTTAGGATGACATTGCTAATGAGAGTTTCGACGTTCTCTTGCACAACACTTACGAGTGACTACAGAAGTACGATGTTAAAATCTTTCTAGGAGATTTGAACGCAAATGTAGTACTGTCGCAAAATAATGTCTATACGAAACCGCGTCTGGCAATGTACTGATTCATTTCGAAAAGAACATGGCGGTCTCCAGATCACCGAAAGGTGAATTAAATTGATCACATTGCGATAAAGAAGGGGCAAGCATGCAGTATTTTGGATATCTGAAACTTTCAAATTGCTAAAATCGAATCATACCACTTGCTGCAGCCAAGGTTAGAATCCGGATATCAATCACGCCACAACAAATGCGAAATAGTGTGGACAAAATATTTTGTCGAAGGACTTTATTCGCAAGCGGCCGCCATTATCTCTGTACAACTCGTATCTCATAATCTCTAGACTCATACCATTCCACAAGCATTTTTATGGAAAACCAATGTTGACGATTACCTACTAAAAGCCATAAGTTCTTTTCTCCAGCCCACTAGGTTTCTCGAGCCCAACCCCACGTTAGAAAAGGAATGTCAATAGATGCTGGTAGAGAAACAAAAGTAGCAGATGAAAACGAAGCCACAGGTTAATATAAGAGCCCCAATTTAGCTTTATAGACAAAAAATGAGGAAAGAACACCTCCTTTTAAAAGAACAACACAGAGGTGTCACTCCAATTTTAATGAATTGCAAACCGTAAAGACGGACTCAGTGTCGGGATGGTTAGTTCGATGATTTGTGTAGGTTCGATTCACAGCCGTAGCAACACCTGAATTGTTTTTACTGGCCCTCCTCTCTCCTGGGTGCTAACAAGACTGTTGTGCCAAAAATATATATAAATTTTTGATTTTTGACGATGAGCACGTGCCCAAATTAGTGTGAGACTTTACTCACTAAAACCACCACCCTTTTTGTATTTGTATTGCAATAGTTTGCGACTTATCTAGCAATTTTTTTTATTACGAGAATATATAAATGCTTGGCAGGTAACTTTCCTTTGAGAGTTCCTACTTTATCCGCAGATTATAGCGCGGCTTGTTTGAAAGATCTTAGCTGACTTGTAGACGATACTCTTATAACCCGATGGCGAACAATCTTTCGACAGTATTGATAGCAATATCCAAACAGCTTGACTGACAGAAAAGTGGAACCTGAGCATCGTTTTTCCATCCACACGCTGTGACGTGAATGGTTCCAAATGTAGCTTTTAGTCTCAGGAAGTCCACAACCGATCAAATCTTCCTATTTGGCTGATCCAACTATAAAGGAGTGCCAAACTCCCACCACACAATATTCCATAAATCTATGCACCTACTAGCATACGCCAACGATATCGATCTCATTGGTCGGATTCAGCAACGTTTGCTAGCATAGAGAAGTATGCTGCCAATATAAGTCTAACAATAAATTAAGGTAAGACAACGTCAACACGAAAGGACACACAGCATCGACTAATAGGACCGAACGTCGCTATTGACATATACAACTCTTAGGTACCAAGGAACTTTGTCTACCTCCACTGCTACCATAACCACTGCCCAACCACTGTTTAACCCAGACCCACTCCGACTCGAGAATGGACCGATCAAAAGTGAATGAAGTAATCCTGCGACGATTTCAGCAAACAAATTCCTCGGACCATCTTTGGACATCTTTGGAGACGAAGACTCAACCAAAAACCTTACAAGCTGTACAACGACATTGACCTGTTTCAAAAAATACTCATTGCACGTTTAATATCGCTAGAACATGTACAGCGAATGGACATAATTACTTAGGCTTTCAGAGTCATCTATTTCCAGACTTCGAAGGTAGGCGATGAAGATTTCGCTCTAACTGGCGAGTCCAAGAAAAAATCTCCGCCCTTACCGACTTCAAGGGAGCAACTGGAGGCAGTTAGCTGGGGACTGTGTTAATTGAGGCCCATGTTCAATCCGGAATATATCGGCCATTTCGTATGTGAGTATTTATTTTGATCGAGAAAAATTTGAAATATGTAATCATAGAAGTCAAGCTTAATAAATAATGCTAATTGAATCAAAACTGTACGATTCTTAAATTATTTAAAAACATCAACAAATATGAAACATGAAGATAAATGCGTTGAAATACCTTTTATATTATTGGATTATAATATACCTCAACTTAATATTCACCCCTGAATCAGGAAACAAGATATTCAATGTATATTTGCATGCTTTCATGTATCCACTGACGAGTGCAGCTACGGTAACGTTTTCATACAAATTGCGTTGATTAAAGTCTGCGTTGTAATAATGGATTCCTTTTTTTGTTGAAATATTTACAAGTCAGGATGTTGAGATGCAGATACAGCCGACGTACGTTTCAGTATCAACTGCTTTTGATTCATGAAATTTACATGACATTTTAATATCATCAAAAAGGATTCGTGGGATTGTTGAGGAGTAACGTATTACGTACAAAACGGGGGTATTGAGAATCGATTTGTGAATTTATTGATTTATTATTACTAAAAGATTGGCGATTTCAGTTTTTAATGGACCAACCAAATGCATATTTTCGGATTGCAAAAGAGCGTTTATATTATTTTATTGGATGTATAAAACATACAATCGGCTGTAGAGTAGATAGCTGAAAAAGAAACAGAAAAATAATGTGTGGGTATTTTTGGTTAATTTCATGTGCCGTTTATCGGAAATGAGAATGTTTATTTTACTGAGTTAACTTGGAAGAATCCATGATTTTTAATGACCGCATTTAAAGGTCATTAAAAATCATGCCATCTTATGAGTTAAATTCAAAGTGCCGCCGGATGAAATTATTTCAACTACATTATGGGCAACGATAACGAATTTCCATGTTTTCTTGGTTGAATGTTATAATTAGACTTTGGTTTTTAAAATTTAAATTTTATATAAATATAAAGGCTTCAACGGTGAGTAGTTTTGAAATAGGTAATGTCCTCTTTATCCTCTTTGGCAACATATAAAAAAAAAGTTTGTCTAAGACCACTGTAGATCAGTCTAATTTAAGACCAGCAAGGCTTTGTTTGACAGACCTGTGAACATTCTGTCTGGAATTAGTTATTTTATATTGACTTGAAAGACTTAGAAATACGTAATGAATTTCCTTAACAAAAAAAAAGTTAGAAAGCTGGGCGTTTAACAATAACCAATATTTTAATATTAATAATAATTTTATTAAGCTAGGAGTTGCAGAACTAAGTCATTAAAAGCTACAATATACCATCTCAGCCTCGAGGTGGGTAAAAATAGGGCTACGAGTTTCGATTGGAGTAAAACTTGAAGCTGCCACAATTAGCGATGGCATCCTTGGATACGACCTATGATGTGTCGTTGATGTGATTATAGACATTTATATCTGAGGCATTGAGAGCTGAAGTGGCGTAAGCCTCTATTTATCAATTTTGAGTTTATTTCCCCATTATGAACAGTGAAAATATTTTTTTCGATGCAAAAGTGTCCCCAATTGTGTTATAATTTTCATTATTAATTCATTAATCAAAAAATAAATCAAATAATACGGATTAATTTGTTTGTAAGATCTTTAAACACAAATATCTCAATTGTTGTAGTTTTGGCTTACGCAACTACTGCTCTTAGTGCTTCTTTATGAATCAAAAACTCGCGACAATGTCAACGGATGGGATTTTTGTATCTGAGAGCAAAAGATTAGGTGAGAGAGAAAATGTGAACGAGTATTGCTGTTAGGGTTTTCGCGGCTAGTTATTGCGTTAAGATACGCGAAGTGTTCCCAGATTTCTCACCGATGGTAGGCCATGAGTACTGCCTTTTTCTTTTCGTGATCTACTTTCCTATCGCTAAAGGTCCGTCCGCAGTCCTTCCTTCTTTTTAACATACCCTCTGCCAAACTCAAATTTTATTACCTCATGAATGCTATAAGGCAACTGTAGTTATCTCAAAAGCTAGTTTGAAAAGGGCTTACCAGGTGATGAAGCGATACGTGGTTGGTTATTTTATTTACTATAAGACAGGCATGGCAAAATGCTGATTAGCTTACAATAGAAGCTAGATGTCCCCTTTTTGCAATGGGCTACCTTCCAAGACTGGGGAAAGGTTTATATAACAATGCTTTACTAAACAATATGTTAATTTGCAGCAGTTCGGGAATTCGTTAATTCGATTTTGGTACCGTATATTCCCCTACATGATCTCAATTACATTTTTGAAGACATCCACTTCATTAACCAATTCCAAACCTCCAAAGTCGACCAGGAGAAAGCTATTATCATAAAAATTTATTTACGTCAAAAACCGTTTGGTCCCTCAATGATTTATATAAGGTGTAGAAATCTAATGCGCTGCCTAGAGTTGTTCTTATACAAAGCCATTCATCTTTAACGTCCGAAACTGGACGCTTTCACGCGATTGTTTTCTTCGAACGGTCCATTTGTTATCAGTACCGATATAAATAAACTTTTTGCCGTAAATGTTTCCCTGCCAAGTCTACCAAAAACACAGTCGTCAATCCTGGCTTGGCCAACGATTGCGGTACTTCACCGTTTTTCGAACATGCCGATTTCTAACTTTCTCTTACAAAGAAAAAAGTATTGCTTTCGTAAAAATACTCGACCTCGAGAATTCGATTGATTGTAACATTACGATGAGAGTGGAAAAAAGGGTTTTTGGTATTTCATCCGTCGGTCCGTCTGTCCGTAATAGTCTCTCCACTCTAAACGCCTTCACTAATTTTCTTCAACTTTTATATTGACAACTTGTATACCCTATTCCATTATAGTATATTAGTTTTGATATTAAGTTTGTAACATAATGAAATAGTACATGGATTGACTCCACGTATTTGTTGGCCTCATGTTTAGAGCCAAATTGTTGAAATTTGGTCTAAAGACTTTCTGACCGATGAAGCATAACAATTGAAACCGTCTTTTCTGATCAAATCATAAGAAATCCAAAAAAAGTGTTTGAGCAAGAAATTTAGATAATGTTGTTGGCTAGCATATGCATGTGATAAACTGTCTGAACAGGATTTTGTGAAAATGCCACTCTCAAGTTTTGCGGATGTATAATTTAGCCCTTTGATAAAAAAAAGGGACACATATGTGCCATAATATTTTCTGAAACCCCCGTGAAAAGTATAGCCCTAATTTAAAATGACGACGAATGGGAAACATATGTTCAATTATGGTTCTTGTATATATGTTGTGTTTCCGAGTAAAAATCTGCAAACATTGTTTTTTTATCTAGCGGACATTGTTGTCAATAGGTTAAGGATGTAATGGGATAGTATTCAATGATTCGCACAGCCTTCCAATATGGTTTTGGTCAGAATTCTAGTCAAAATACGCTACAGCGTTTCATAAGACATTTATATTTTCAGCCGTCTGGCTTGCTGAAAAATATGAAGTACTCTCCCTCTGCTGGTGTCCATTTTTGACATATATGACGGAGTCAACCAATCAAGAAACTGTGAAAGATTTTTTTTCTAAGTACGTAATCTTATATTTCTAATCATTTAGTTTACATCTAGGACCATGAACATCATCTGCACCATTATTGGCAACGAGGTCCCTCAAGAAGCTCGCGGTAAATGAGTGCGGAGAGTCTTCTTCAGCTTCGAAGGTTATTTATGTCGATGATCTAATGACAGGTCATAAGAGTTTAAGAAACAGTCGGTCTAAAAACAGACATAATAATAAAGTCCAAACGCGGCAAATTTGAATTCGGAAATGTTTTGCTAAACAACCCAGACTACTAAAAAACATACCTCTTGAGTTTCGAGATGTTCAGATGTTTTTCGATTTGATGTAATTTGTCCCCAGCAACCAAAAGATCAATAATATAAGATATCGGAAATATATTCGATATTAGGTTTGCTAGCTCCAGTTGCTGCCACTATTGGGAAAATACTTTTACCATCAATCTGGAAATTATATGTTTCTCAGCGGCAGATTTGAAATTTACATCCAGAAGTTGACGGCGTTAAAGAATCAAAAAATTCTTTGGATATTTGGCTCATTATCCGAAACTCGAATTTTCGAGCTGCGGTAACTTGCATAATTCTAGTGAACTAAAATATGGCTCATGCTGCTGTTTGGAAATACTTGACTAAGAGGAAAACATTTACCCGCAGCCAGTATGACAAACAACAATAGCTCAAATTGAGATCTGCACTACCTTGGTTATTGTTGAGCTTGCCGATCGTCTGCGTTAAATACTTTTGAAAAAATTGAAATTAGTTTCTTACATTCCCATTCTACAATAGTGCTACCATAGCTTAATTCAGTTGGACAACTTTTGTCGGTAATCGCATGCAACGAATTCAGGAGTTATCAACAAATAGTCATTGAAGGCATTATTTAACATTTCACAACGCATACTAATAACAATGGGTAGTTCAAAGGTCCATAATATTTAAGAATATCATATACTAAAAAAAATGCAATGATGGACACATTGAGGTTGACCCGTAATCTATGTCAGAATAGAGGACATCAAAACTCGTTTTACTACAAATAGAAAAATAAATACAAATTTTTGGCACAATGGGCTCGTTTTTACCCAGGGCCTAGCTTTCTCATGTATGCGTGTGTACTTCTTGCACAATAGTGGAACCTCCTGCACCATTGCTGCTACTTAAAACATTTTTACATCATCGCTTACGATTATAGATTTATATCTAAAGCCCGACAAATGTAAGGGAGACCCATCAAAAAATCAGCACATACCCCCTTTGCAACCCAGTAAAATAGAGCGGTGATTTAGTGGTTAAAGATCGAATTTATGTTTAAATTCTGAGACATTTAGCAACTCGGCTTGAGATAGCTAAATCATTTTTATTGGCAGAAAGTGCGACGAAGTACTTCTTGTGCGAAATATCACTTCCGTAGATAAAAATTTCGTAAACGCACACACTTTTGTTTTACAGATGCAGATAGTCCTTGATTTACGGTCTACAGATCATCAATCGCGCTTAAACTGTACTCATGATTTTCGACACGCAGCTGACGATTGTCATTCCATCTGAGTGGATACGTAAACAAGCAAAATGTTACTTCTATGGCACAACGGAAGTCACTGCATGGTGCCCCATTAACGGCGGAGTTAACACGGTTACTGTTACTACTGAGCGATACCGAAGTATGATGAACGATTTTTTCTTATCATAACTTTATTTATTTGAGCTGTAGGATATATGCTTTCAACAAGTCTTCCTTCCCGACAGTAAATTATATTTTAAAAGATGCATTTCGCCTAATAAATCGCTTCTCCATTTACCACAAAGAGTGGAATCTCCTATTTAATGTGGATTCCGAAAGACTAATTTGAGGAACTTCGCATGATATGCATGTTGCTAAGGCTTTCACAAAAATGTAAAAGCAGAATAAAGACCCCATGGTAATGCATCCAATTTGACTATTCGCACTGACAGTAAGATTGCCCGATTTGACCACTTCAGTCTTTTTTCTTGGAAGTAATTAAAAGCAAACAGTCTATGACAAAAAGTTGTAGATTCTAGAAGCTCTCAAAGAGAAGATCCAAAAATAATACGAGAACGCTCGAATTTCTCACTAAAAAAAGGATGGAGAATACTGTAAAAAAAGGAACTTATGGTTATCAACGGTGGCTGTCTCCCACATGACAGATATCATCTTCAAAAAGTAATAAAGGGTGATCCATTTCGAGGTTCCCTACTTTTTTAAAGAAAAAAATACAGAAAATTCAAATTTAATGGAGACTGTTTATTATCATTTGAAAGAACATTCTTTGGCATTTATTTTTTGAAGATTATGTCTATCAAATGTTGGCCGTTGCTACGTCGCAGATGGTCCATCCGTTGAGACCAATTTTCGATCACTCGTTCGAGCATTTGGACTGGTAACCGGTGAATTGCACGCGTGATGTTTTCCTCCAAGGCCTGAATCGAAGCGGGTTTGTCGGCATAAACTTTTGACTTTACATATCCCCACAGGAAAAAGTCTAACGGTGTGATATCACACGATCTTGGTGGATAATCGACCGGCCAAAACGTGAAATTATGTGCTCACCGAAATGTTCTCTCAATAAGTCAATTGATTGATGCGATGTGTGGGAAGTGGCGCCGTCTTGCTGAAACCAAATGTCGCCGAGATCACGAGCTTCAATTTAAGGCATCAAATAGTCGGTTATCATGGCACGATAACGGTCGCCATTGACGGTTACGTTCGCACCGGCATCATTTTTAAAGAAATATGGACCGATGATTCCACCGGCCCACAAACCACACCAAGCCGTTGTTTTTTTCTGGATGAAGTGGTAGTTCTTCAATCTCTTCAGGATGCTCTTCATCCCAAATGCGGCAATTTTGTTTGTTTACATACACATTGAGCCAGAAATGGGCCTCATCGCTAAACAAAATTTGCCTCGAAAACGTCGGATCTTCTTGGAACTTTTCAAGAGCCCATATAGCGAAGCGATGTCGCTTGGGAAGGTCGAGCGGCTTCAGTTGTTCCATACGTCAGTCCGAGTTGCTGCGAACGGCGCCGAATCGACTTTCTACGGTTTTCGTGTACACTCTCAGCTACGGCCGCTATATTTTCTTCATAGCGTGCTGGACGTGGTCTATTCGGTCGAATGTTATCCAATAATGAATGCTGGGTCTCAACATGGGTGATGGTGTTGCGAATAGTACGCTCAGTAGGCCGATTATGTTGACCATAAGTTGAGCGAAGTGCACGAAACACATTCCTCACAGAACGAGAATTTTCATAATAAAGTTGAACAATTTGTAAACGTTGTTCACGCGTAAGTCTTTCCATTATGAAATGCCAAACAATACTAAACAAAAATAACATGACAGCATGACACGACTCACACGTGATCTATCAAAAAAGGCTATTGAAAAAAGTATCTCTACTTGGATCACCCGTTAGAAACGAGTAATGGATGCACGACTGGGTCGTAAATCGCTTTCTCTTTCCCAGCGAGTTAATTTGACGTTTTTAATAATTTCGCCAAAATACACAATAATATTTATTAAAAGTGCATAAAATGATATAAGTAATGTCGGTGTCCAATTGAATAATATAATTTTCCGTTATTGAACAAAACTGCAAATTCCGTGTAGGTACAATAGAGCCAAAACCATATAAATTAAATTTCATTCAATTTGACAATTGTGTTTATATGGCCTAAATGCAAAAAGGGATTTTCTCGACAAAAAAAAACTGAGTATGCAGTATTGTTTGAACTAATATTCTTATAGTATATATGATGTTTAATCTAAATCGTTAGAGCCGTTTTCGAGAAAATCTAGGTTATGTATAATTTGTATGGCAGGTACCGGTAATAACATGGCTGAAAGCAAACAAGAAAATGTCTAAGAATTGTGAACAACAAAACGCTGGTTACGGAGTTTGAAGAAAATCGGTCCAGTCGTTTAGGCTGGAGAGACCAGTGCGGACAGACCGACGCACCCACAAAACGACGGACGAAATTCCAAAAACCAATTTTTGGGCTTCCGCTATCATCATAATGTTACAACCAATTTCAAGGTCGAAAATTTTCACGAAAACAATTTTTTTTTTTTGTAAGAGAAAGTTAAAAAGGACCGAATAAAAATTTATGAAATAATATCGTTTCATTTTAATGATATAGCAAAACAACATTGCATGAGTGTTTAAGCGCCCTAGTAGTTCAACCAAAACAACAAAAAAATCATTCAAAAGTCGTAAATGTGTTTATTTTACGACATCATGGAACTTAATTTATCGCATCGTTGATAACTTTTTTTTATGGAAATAATTAATTTTATATGAAGTGACAGCATTCTTGGGATAATATTAAAAGCCGTCCGTCGACCCGTTACAAGCTATTCTACATCAAAGTATTGATTTTGTAATCTTCTGCCAAAATTATGTTTTGAAAGCTTATATAGAATAACTTCCAGGACACCACCCATTTTGCGGATTTACCAACAGGAGTTTGCCCTTATAACGTGGGTAGGAAGTTGGATAACAATATTATGACCAATCGTCTGTGACAAAATTGGTCGTAGTACACAGAGTGATTTTGTTGGTATACTTGTAATCCTCATTGACATACTGAATCAAATTTCTATTCCAACTCCACCATGTGAAAATGTTAGATTATTTGGAGTAGGTCTTTATTGAATCATTTCATGTTAGCGTTGTGACTTTACTGCAATGGCAGTAGATCTACTGCATTTTAAACTAAACCTACATCTACTGCCTTTAAATAAAATTGACTGCTCCTTTTTCAAAAAAAAATCATTCAAGATATGTAAATTTAATCCACAAAATATTTTTTCAAATCTATCAATAAATGCAGTCAGTCTCATTCCACGGAATGATATCCAGCCATTAGACATATGAGAAGGCAACAATCCGCCCGTAGTGTCTGGAATATTGCTGCCGCTGAGGCTTCAGTTGAAGAAAGTCCAAATGTGTCTCTCACACGTCGTTCTCAAGCGTTGAGCATTTCTGTGACGTCGTTGTGAATTTTGCGAAAAGATCTTAGCCTACATCCTTACAAGATTAAATTGACGCGAGAACTGAAGCCGCTTGACCACCAGAAGCGTCGTCTTGAAAATGATTCGGATTTTCATCGAAAAATCATCTTCAACAATAAGGCTCATTCCTGGCTGAATGGCTTCGTCAATAAACAAAATATGCGGTATTGGTCAGACAGAAATCCACACGTACTCCATGAGTCATCATTGCATCCCGAAAAAATTACGGTTTGGTGTGGTTTATCGGCCGGCGGCGTCATTGGGCCGTACTTCTTTCGTCATGATCAAGACCGGCACGTAACTGTGAATGGGAGTCGATACCGTTCAATGATGACCGAATATTTTGGCCCCAATTGGATGATATGTACTTGGAGGACATGTGATTCCAACAGAACGGCGCCACAAGCCACACAGCGAATGCCACAATCAATTTATTGGAAACCAAGTCTGCAGAGCGTGTTATCTTCCCGAAATGGTCGAGTCGCTTGGCCGCCTCGCTCGTGCGATTTGACGCCGTTAGATTATTTCCTGTGGGGCCTACGTCAAGTCTATGGTCTATGCCAACAAGCCAGCAACGATTGATGAACTTCGTACGAATATCGAACGTGAAATTGCAGCATTATCGGCCGATTTATGCTTCAAAACCGTTGAAAATTTGGTTCCGCGTCTGGACTTCTGTAAGCGTGCCCGTGGTAGCCATGCAAAAGAAATCGAGTTTCGTACGTAATGGCATCAAATGTACTTTCACAGGAATAAAGCATTTTATTGATATCCAAAACCATTTTTGTTTTATTTAAGAAAACTTTTGTAGCGCTGTTATTGAAAAATCCTTTATATGGATCGATTTAGAATCGCTAGCTGAGTCGAATAAGTCATGCCTGTCTGTCCGTCCGTTCGTCTCTAGGTAACCGATTTTTGGCCCTTAAATTTTGAGCAAGGATAACGAAACTTGGTACATGTGTGAAGGTTTTTGAAATCCGCCTACTGCCCCGCCCCCTTTTTTAGAAAAACCTAACTTTAGGCAAAACCATTAAAAAAAATGTTAAAAGTGTCTGAACAAGATATTTATACAATCCCAATGTATTTATTTCGTCTTTACAAAGTTTTTTGCCACGCCCACTTTTTAGGGGTGTTTTCAGTAAAATATGTTTTTCGGTAAATTTTTAAAAATTTCGAAAAAAAAAATTTGATGCAATATTATTGGTTTTGGTAATGTTAACATTTTTTCCTGATATTATATTTAGCCACGCCTATTTTTTGGAGGCGTTTTCATACAAAAACCATTTTTATACCCTTCACCATACCATATTCAGGAGAAAAACGTTGTTTTTGGTCGAACCAATCAAGATTTTAATAAACTGTCTGAACAATATGTTGCGACAATTTCAATTTTAATATTTCTTCGCCATAAAACTCACATTTAAGGGATATTAGTTTTATGGATGGGATGGGATAGGGTATAAAAAGATCCACCCAGTGGATTGGTTGGCAAGTTGGTGTGAAAACAAATCTTATAAATTTTTTTAAAACGTGGTTATTCAAAAATGTTTGTCGTTCCACCGAAATAAAACGAAATTTTCCAATGAAGCAGATATGTAGGTGGAATGTCAATACCATCTTTTTTTAGGTCCAGTGAATTTCAATTCCAATGATAGCTACAACTGCACCCTTAAAAGTAATATCCCAAAAAATTGGGCGTGACTAAAAACTAAATGGAAATAAAATAAAGAAAACTACAATGTCACCACATTTTCTTCAAATTGTATGTATCTAAATCGCTTTTGTTCGACAAAAAACGGCGTTTTTCTGTGGCTTGTGCTATTGGGTAGGGTATACAAATGGTTTTTGAAAGAAAACTCCTCCAAAAGGTGGACGTGGGTTAAAATGATGTAAAGACGAATCCCCTTTCTAGTAAACGGGGATTAGCTAATCAGTGACTTACTTTCGATATTTGCGCGAGTATTTCTTATCAGAAGAACTGTCAAGTTTGCCATTGATTGGCTAATCAGCGTTTTTTGATACGATGGGAAATGTTAAAATTGCCACTGTGGGAATATTTGCATCGGTTTTTTTTCGAAATTCTTTGAAATTTGAAGAAAAATTGTTTTCTACTAAAAATACCTCAAAAAGGGGGCATGGTATAAAACTTTGTATGGACGAAATATTACTAGATATGTATTGGGACTGTTTATTGTTTTATTGTTTTAAGAAATTATCAAACGTTTGGCCAAAAACAACAATTTTTAACCAGTGGGCGTAACAGTGGGCCAAATTTCATTTGCATAGCTTAAAAATCGGTGACGAACAGACAGATGGACGAACGGACAGACAGATATAGCTTAATCGATTTAGCTAGCGATTCTGAGTTGATCCGTATACTTTAAGGTATACTATGTAATACTATGTATCAAAACTAATATACGATAAAGTATGATTATAATGTGCATACGGCTTTCGGCAATAGGCTATGTTTTGATACCAAATACAAAGTGGCAAGTAACAGCTAACTTAAATCTTGTTTTGTGCTTTGTTGGATAGATAAATTACCGGATAGATAAATTAATAGTTCTAATTCAATCTACAAGCAAAAGCTTATAATAAAAAAAGGCCTAAATTATTTATTTGTATTTATGTTATATCGAATTTAAGTTTTGAATATATAAAAATCTATCGCGAAACAGTTGAATCTACTGCGATATTTTTTTCATATTTACTTGGGACAATTTTTCAAAAAGTCCC
The DNA here is from genome assembly GCA_949824845.1 of Rhingia rostrata. NCBI lineage: Eukaryota > Metazoa > Arthropoda > Insecta > Diptera > Syrphidae > Rhingia > Rhingia rostrata. Next base: position 59,097,917 of record OX463755.1, read on the forward strand.
ATTGCTCGGTGTAACATTAATATTTTTACACTATCTATCTGCATGGTACGTCACATACATTTATACTGACGAAAATATTTATGATGATAAGGCTTCCTCTAACAACGCTCTTCATATAGTCCTTGATACTAAAAAAGTAAAAACACACTCCTTTGTCACCTTTCAGCTTTTCAGCAGAAATTAGCTTTACTTTGTAAACATATACATATGTGGAACGTTGGTACATCAACATAATATGGCTCATGGTTCGTGGTGTGGCACTTTAAAATTTGTCAGCACTCTGAACCAGTTGGCCAAAAAATATTGCCTTCGTTGAGAGTTTGGCAGGATGAGGGTTCTTAATTAGGGACACATTTTCTCGTTGGCTGCACTTAGGGTTGGTCGTGCACATGTAACCTACTTTGATAGTCGAATTTATATAATATATTACATGTACCTGGTCCTGGTCTTTATTACCCATTCATTTATTATCCTTGTACAAACTCACATCTCGTGCTGTTATATCATAAATAAACATAATTTACCCATGAATGTTCCCAATCGAAAATATTTATTTATGTCGAATCAACAATGATGACATAATGACCAATTGGCGTTAATAATTAAAAACAAATCCAATTTCTTTATTCCTCCAATAAGGATCATCATCATATGAATTAATTGTCCCAATTTGTATAAAGTATTTTTTTTGTTGATCTGATTTATTACAATTGTATTCTGGTACCTAAAATATTACCAGTCCTTAGAAAACAGTCAGTAAAAAACCCTCCCTTTCTCTTCTTACATCGTAGAAAGTTTCCTTTTTCTTATAGGATGAAAATGGCACAATGACATTGAAGTTAGATTAGATGTTTGAGATTGTGTGTCGGTGGGAATGGTATGTCGTGGTGGTGTTGGTCTGATGTACTCGTCGTCGTGGAGTTGAATTACGATTATGAGGGAAAAAAGGTTTTTGTGTAGCCATTATGTCCTTTATTCTGGTTAGTTATGCCATAGCTTTTCAAATTGCAGACAGTAATTTTGAGAGTTAATATTAGAAGATGAATGTACATTACTCTTTGTATTGACCTGCAATGAATTCTAATATAATGAAGGGGGTAGTCTAGCTTTCTTGGATGTTGTGTTCTATTTGCAATATAAGATTTATTTTAGAAGAGAATTGAAAAGAGGGGTCAAAAAGAAAAGAGTAAGTCTATTTTGAAGTTTAAAATCGTAGAATAGAGCAGAGCCAATTAGGTGTTCTTAGGGTGACCCTGAAATAGAAGAATTAATTGACTCTTATCTACAAAATAAAAGGCCTGAGATTTATGGAATCATCCCGATCATAGTAAAAACATATGAAAGCATATCCTAAAAGCATTCATAAAAAAACTGTTTTTTCGTAATATATACTTCATAACTGCGGCTACGAATTCATGTGATGGTACGTGTAGTTTTTATCCCAAAGCGTTTGACTGACTAAGACATATCCCATAAGCCTTTTATCATTCGTGATAGTAAACATCTTCCATAGACACTATGAGAATAACGAGTGTGTGATCATAATAATGTCGGTGACTTAAAACACCACCATTCGATATTAATTTTGATATACTGCAACTTAGATGCAAATTATGAAGCTATTTTTCCATCACGGATTAATAACTTTGGGCAGTTTACTTTCAATGAAATATCCTGCATGTTTTGCAATTTAGGCGTGGTTGATCCGAAGTTTTGTTCTTTGTGGTCGGAGGAACATAGTACTTAGCGAAACTATCTCCCTTTCAAATTCGTTGACTCATTCCAACGATGTGTAGAAAAACAATGAGATGTTTTATACCGCGAGAGGTACTGAGCACTGATATTTGTTTTCATGCAGGTGATGGTTTTTATTTGACACTGACGTTGTCGCGAACTACTCTATAAATTCCTATAATCCAAAATGTGTTTTGTTGATATAACTATATCCTGTTGGTCGGTTTCTATGCTTTCGCGTTAATATTTTTTATTTCAGCTACGATTGTAAGATCCATTATGAATATTGTCGTTCCTACTATACCATGGTGCTAGGACAATTTCTTGATTTTGAAAAGTTTGTAAAATATCGGACCCGACTTTATAACTTGCTTGTAAAGCGTGTCCGATATTTCACGCAAAATAATGCTTTAATTTTTTTATTAATTCATACATTCGGGTTATGTATAGACAAACAGATAAAAAGCAAATAGATAAATGGCCACCACGACTCTTTTATTGAAATTTTCTTATACCGTTTCGTATAAATGTGTCTGATAGTTCGTTTCCACCAGGTCGAAATGCGTGATTGCAGCGAAATTCGTGATTTCAGCCGAAACGCAATGCATTCCGCCATACATTTCACATTCTGAAATTCGGCATTCCGCTAAAATTGATTTTTCTTGTCCAAATAGCTTCTACATATGTCATTGGTAGCAGCGCGTAATCTGCGAGTGGGCCTATTGAAAATTGTGTGTTGACCTTGGGCTAGTTTGCGCGATACCCGTTGTGCCTGGTATTACCTTTCTTGATTTCATACAAGCAAAAACAAATACAATTTTTTGGGGTAAAACGATCTTTAGTACCCAGGGTCTAGTTTTTACTTATAATTCTTAGTTTATCCGAATACGAACGGTGTGTTGAGATAAGCTATTTTTGCAGTTCAAAGTACTCGGGTCTTTTGTCAGATTATCACAAGAGAAGGTGCAGTGAATAAAATGTTTGACAGTTGAAATGCGTTGTTGTTGGTGGGAACGCTAATTTCAAAAGTTGAATTTCGTTAACGAATTGACTAGTTTCGGTTCGGTGGAAACGTACTTAAAATTTCATTAATACACCGCCCAATTTCCTCTTTCAAAACAATTATAAAGAACAATGTCCAATTGCGTAAAATAGCAAGATCTGAATGGCCTATAATGATCGCAAAAACAATCGGCCGATTAGAAGATGACTCATACAGTAAATGAATTGTTTCTCTGGCTGTGTTGCATGAGGCACCGTCTTGTTGAAACCACATGTTGATGACATCCATATATTGTTATTTGGGTACTGAAAGCGGAGTTATCATGCCTCGATAACGAGCACCATTGATTGTTACTGCTGGTCTGCCTCATTTTCGAAAAAGAATTTTTAAATATTTCTCAACAATAAAATTGTTCTTTTGTGTAAATCCCTATTTTTACTAACCTTAAACTGTCAGCTGGCACATTGTTATATTTTTTCCGTTGGCAATACAGTACCGTTAAATGGCGCAAAATTCAAATTTTCCGTGAACTACGGGGCACCCCGATATAAACAGTTGGTTTTTTGGTTCAGAGCTTGAAATGTTTTTGGAGTAGCCAGTAAATTTATCTTTGATTTCAGTTCTTTACATTTTATTATCACGTGAGAGTTCCATTTCAGGTTGCTGTCGATCGTCCTTCTCAGGTATTTGGCTTTGTTTCAATATGTATTCGAGCAAGTAAAGAATGTCTTTAGTTTTCTTATAAGTAAAATTCACGTGAACAAATTTAGATTGGTTGAAGTAAGGTTGTTCAGCAAAAACATCGCCCATTCCTCTACTTTATTTCGTAATTTTGTTTAGTCTTGCAATCGGTTCTTTGATAGTTTTATCTACTGCTAGCGGTGTCATCCTTAAACGTAGCAACAAAAGTGCCAACTTTTTCCATGTTCTACCATGTCTATGATGGAAGATTTTTTTGGATGGAAGATATTTTTTGAGGATATTTTAGAGGTGTACTGGGAGAACTCACCGTTAGTTGCATTTTAAGCCATCGTTAAAGGCTTGCGAGACCTTCAGGAATTCATTCTCGATTACTTCAGTAATTCTGTGCATCTGGTTTGTTTTGTTCTGAACTCAAGCAAGTGGTCAGGGATAAGTTTACTATCTGCCATAATAGGCTGTAAACACCTTAGTAATATCCTCGAAAATGTTGCCGATGACTGGAAAAGCGAAACGGTTCTATTTGATTTTTAAAAATATTTTTACTTCCACAACTTTCCATTTGCTGGGTGGGTGTTTTAATCTCAGTGCAACATGTGCAAAATGGAGAAGCTAAATGAATGGTTTTCTAGGTAGAACTTATCCGGTTAGATTTTCAACGTAAGAGCCAATCGCATGATCCTTTAAATCTTAAACAGAATTTTTTTCAAAAATTGCAGAGCGAATTCAATTGTGCTTCAATGTTGCGGAGGGCGGCTCTGATGCCATTTTAACGCGCTTTCCATGTTTCACTGACAATTTGTTTTTATTTCCGGAGAATTTCGTAAACCGTATTTGCACAGCGTTTTCTATGACTTGTGTGTAATATGCCAGCAACCTGAACGATATTTACGAAGCGATCAACACCAGCCTCAAGTTCATAGAGAATCGTTAGTGGAACGCTCAGTTTAACATGTTCTTCTATATCGTTTTCCAGTTAGCTGATTTACTAATTAATATCGGTGGGTTCAGGTTATAGACTAGTTGTAAACCCGATGTCAAAATATTTGCGGAATGATCAGATGATAGAACAAAGTTCTTTGGAAAATTGCGGGATATCTAATAATATAAATATTCGTGATAACCCAAAAGATTGTCTTCAGCCGAATTCGCGTACACGAAGTTTTTCCCCTCTCATCAAACGGTTATCGCATTACATCAGTTATGCTAACCGATCGACATTCTTAGCTTGTAGAAAAGTTAATCTAACAGCACGGTGTGGAAATCCTTCTCATAGTCAAAGGCTATAAATTTAAAAACCAAAATGTGCGAACAATTCTTCCGTTTGCGTTGACGAGCTATGGAAAAAAAGATTTATCAAGAAATTTATAGGCTAAACAGCGATATAGATCTACTTACTTACTTAAGTGGTGCTACAGTCCGGAACGAACCTAGGCCTCAACCAACATGCCTCTCCAATTAGCCCGGTCCTTAGCTAACTGAATTCAGTTGCGCACTCCAAGTTGGTTGAGGTCGGTTTCTACTTGTGCGGGCCACTTGAGGCTAGGTCTTCCACTACTGCGTCCGACGTCTGGTTGGGAATCGAACACTCTGCGAGCCGGAGTATTGGTGACCAATCGTTCTACATGTCCTAGCCATCTTAAACGTCCAATGCTGAGTTTTTTGACCAGGGGTATGTCGCTGTACAGCTCGTACAGTTCTTGGTTGAATCTTTGTCTCCATAGCCCGTCAACGCAAACGGGACCGACGATCTTTTAAGAATTTTCCTCTCAAATCGACAAAGGATTGCTTCAGCGCCGTAGAGCGGGACTGGTATGATCAGGTTCTTACATAAGATCTCCTTAGTAGTTCGAGTGAGGGCTTTACTACAGAAACGCCTTCTTAGCCTGAAGAAACAGCGGTTGGAAAGGGTAATTCTTCGTTTAATTTCTGACGAGATGTTGTTGTCAGAGTAAATAGCGGAGCCGAGATAGATGAAGTCCCGTACTACCTCAAAGTTATATCTGTCAATGGTGACGTTCTGTCCAATTTGTCGATGTTGTGTGTCCTTTCGTGTTGACAGCATTTACTTCGTCTTGTCCTCATTTACTGCTTTAACCATTTTTCCGCTTCCTTCTCTATACTAGCAAACGTGGCTATGACATCACGTTGGGTCCTACTATTGATGTCAATATCGTCGGCGCATGCTAGTAGTTGTACAGAATTTTGGAAAATTGTGCCTCTGGTGTTGGTTCATGATTTTTGCACAATCCTCTCAAGAATCAGATTGAAGAAGCCACATGACAGCGCATCACCTTGCCTAAATCCTTTGTTGGTATCGAATGTGTCGGTGAGGTCGTTTCCGACCCTGATGGAGCAGTGAGAATTTTCCATCGTCATCCCACACAAACAGACGAGTTTGGGCGGTATACCAAAACTGGACATGGACATGGCTGTCGTATGCGGCTTTGAAATCAATGAATAGGTGGTGGGTATCGATTTGGACTTCTCGTGTGTTTTTTCCACTAGCGCCGAAGTGGGAAAATTTGATCGGTTGTGGGCTTTCCTGGCCAAAAACCACACTGATAAGGGCCCATCAGGTTGTTGATAAACGCTTTCAGGCGTTCACAGACAGGATCTTGTAGGCGATGTTGAGGAGGCTTATGCCTTTGTAGTTGGCGCAGCTTAGAGGGTCTCCTTTTTTGTGGATCGGGCAAACGATGCTGAGGTTTCATTCTTCAGGCATACTTTCTTCCGACAAGATTCGGCTTATGAGTTGGTGGATGTTACTTACCAAGTCATCACCGCCGGCTTTATAAAGCTCGTTCTCGCTGTAGTTGCCAATTTTGAATAGTTCGCGAAATGTTTTTCGTTGTCGCCATTTAACAGTCTGCAGAAGTGGTTCTTTTATATACTCAGCATCGACTGTGTCTACGATATTTCCTTGTTATCTTTGGCTTTGACGTTTTACACTTTGGTAAAAGATGCGAACATCTTTCCTTGAGTGGCACCTGTATATATCCTCGTTCGCGCGCTTTTCTTCCTCTTTTTTCTTCTTTCTAAAAAGCCGGTGTTCTTCCCTTCTTCTCTGCCTATAGAGCTCAACGGCTGCTCTCGTCTTCACCTGCAGCATAGCCTTGTAGGCCTCGTTCTTGGCTGCGAGCATCTGTCGGTACTCCTCATCAAACCAGGGTTTTTTTTTGCTGGTGGGCGCGAGAAACCTAGCAGATCAGTTGCGACTGATCTAATGGCTTGTTGGCATCGTTGCCATTGTTCTTCGACATTCGATGCTGGTGGTATGGTGTTAATCGAGAGGTTTAGGGATACGCGTTGTGCGAAGGTCTTGGCGGTCTCTTGCGATTGCAATCTTTCGACATTAAATTTTTTTACAGTATTTCTGAATTGCTGTGGCGTTGTAGATATCCGCATTCTAACATCGGCTGTGGTCCAAGTCGATGTTAGCTCCTCGGAATGTTCGGACATCCAAAATACTGGATGCGTGCCTCTTGTCTTTCGCTATGTGATCAATTTGGTTGATCGTTCGTTGATCTGGAGGCCGCCATGTCCCCTTATGGTTATCGAGGTGAGGAAACCGTATGCTGGCTATAGTGGCATTTCTTTCAGTAGCGAAATCAATTACCCTAAGTCCGTTGCCAGTCATAGAAGCAGTCCTTAGCTATATCATCTTTTTTCTCCGTTGGGGCATGAGCGCATATAAGGCTTATGTTGGCGAATTTGGCTTTGATGCGGATTGTTACAATGCGTTCGCTAATGTCTTGGAAACATAAGACTTCTTGCCTAAGTCTGGCACTTATAACAAATCCGCATCCGAATAGCCGCTGTTTCTGCTCACTATAGCACGGTCCGTAGTATATGTCACAGTTTTTCATCCTCTTTTTGCCCGGCCTATTCCATCGTATTTCCTGAACGGCAGTGATGTCTGCTTTGTAGCAGTATAGGGCTTCCGCTAGTTGTTCGCTTGCATCTCTCCTGTGTAATGTTCTCACATTCCAGGTGCAGATACGAACGTCGTTGTCCTTTTTTGGTTTAGCTCTATCGTCAACATTAAAATCAGTCCTTTTCGAGGCTATGGGTTGCATCGTAACAAAAGTTTTTTTAAATGGGTGGGTAGTTAACCCAAAGCACAACCCCCAACCTGGAGGGCCAGTTCCAATTAACTAGATACTCCTAGGGCATGGGGCCATCAGTATCCACTACGGGATTGAACGCCACCATCTCTGTTCAAGGGGCCTGACTAATCCTTGAAATTCCTAGGCAACCTGTTGTCCGAATATGTCGAAGCAGCTTGTCTAGGTTCGCCTGGGACAGCAGGCCGGGTATTTATTCCGTGCCATTCTGACCTGGCTGTTTATAGTTTTGCTGTTTTTCGTCGTGTTATCAAAACTCGCGCTTATCGTTTAGCAAGTCAAATCCGGTTGGATAAGACCAGTACCCGATGGTACAACTAAACTGAGAACTCTTTAACTGATCTCTATTTACAATTTTTGCGAATACTCTTGGAGCAAACTCTCAAAGCAGTTTTATTTCTGTCAATACAAATAAACACATTATGTGGTCGATATCAAATGACCCTTATCTTTATAATCAAATTTATTTCAAATTTGCCAACTTTCCTACTCATGGAATAATACAGGATTCTCAAACAGTCATATCTTATCTATTTTCGTTGTTTATTCGGTAGATATGCTCCCAGAAATCCCTTCCGAAGACATGAACCCACACAAATTCACAACATATTTTCCATACGGAATAAATTATTTGCCTCTTCCGGTTGTCAGATTATGGGTTCACAGTTCCTTTCATCCTGTCCCTTTTCAAAAACTAGTCCTTTCAAAATACATGCGCCTAGGAAGCTCTTCATAAATCAAATGTGCTAAAAAATTTCCTAGATATATTATCAAATTTCCTTCCCATGAGTATCCTTATTTGAACGTACCATCCGGTAGTGTAAAAAATCAATTTTTTTCATTCTTTCCAATCGATACCCAACATAATTGATTATTCGATAAAAATATAAATATGTACTCACACTATAACCAGGCCTAGATAGGGCTTTCGTTGCTTAAGGTCAATGCCGGGTGAGCTACTCAAGCACACAATCTCGTTTATGGTGTGACAGGTTGTCTTCAAATCTATTATTATCTCCGACCAATATATACTACCCTTGTTTATCATTGTATCTGAATGGATATATATAAAACTCCAGCTAATAGATAAGAACTGAAATATGGAGGAAAGGAATCCTAGCAGGACCTCTGGGAAGCTATGTTTTTTTTAACAGGGACACATCCAGCATGATTTGCGCTCTCCATGTTTTGTGGTAATAATATCGATAAGTATAGTTATGTAATGAAGATTGTATTTAATTGACCTAATTTAAGCCGTTCGAAGGGTATGGTGGGTTTAGAGTTCTCTATTAAATTGATGAGATCCATTTGCATTGTGGTGCCACTGTCAACAAAGATTATGTAACATGGTGCGAGTGAATGGGAATGTGATGTAATTGGGTTTATTTAAGATTCCTGAAGAGGAAAATCAATTGAAGATTTTTGCATCCTTAGCTTCAAGAGATATTGAATTTGTTGTACTTGAACTTGGTCAAGATTCTAAAGAATCTGGCAATTTAGTGAGTGTTTTCATTAATAATGTAATCTATCATTCAATGAATACCAAAAATATATAGGTACATCTTCAAGCCATTGACACTGCAGTGAAGAACTGTTGCGTGTCGTCTAGTTGAGGACGATGGAGCCTTCATAACATCGTTAACTCCTGCCACCGAAAGATAAGTTACCTGCCGACGCTTCATTTATTACATGTTATTCAAATCTCTTTGTGCTGAGTATTTAGCATGTTGGCGTAGGACGGCCAGATAATCTGCGCTGAAATTCTCTGACGAATTGTTCTAATGTTCGAGGTCCCAACGTGGATGGCATCAATCCAGTCTTTTCCATATTCAATTCAAAAAAAAAAAAAAAAACTGCGCCATCAAACAAACTTATGAATTGTGATCGGGCTAATTTTCAATTTTGTTTGGTATTTAGGTTTTTAGCTTTTGTGGTCGATGATATTTTATGCAAATAAAACATGTTTATTTCATATTTTACGTTTCGGTGGTTATTTTCCACCTTCCTCAGGGATCGTTTATTGAATCTTAAGAATTTAACATCAATGTTAATTGTTGGATGAATCAAATCTTTAATTCCTTATATTTGAGCTAATACTCTTTTAAACCACCATAGGGGTTAAATCAGTGCTGTTCAAGAGTCAAATACAAAATAATGATATCCACTTAATCAAAAACTTACCACTCCCAGCTGGCGGTTCCGTTTCTCCAGGGATATGTGTACAACTATTGCAGCAGTTGAAATTAGCAGAAGTCTGTAAGCCTTTAGCTTGAATAGTTATATCGGGAAGAAGCCCCAATCAATTATGGAAAGGCTCTGGTCCAAATCGAATGTAGCCGTTTTTGTCTAGAAAATATTAGCGGGATGGTATAACAGAGTTGCGGCTGACAATTTGTTTATTTGGATCTAAAGAAGTGCCCTGTATACAAGCTGCCAAGAGGTGAAAGGTACCTCCGTCACTTATCTTGCATTTGTCATTTAGTTTCTTTGGAACTTTTAAGTCAAAACTACAATCATTTTGAACCGCAGACAAAAACTATGAAGAAAGTGTAACTTGTGAAATAAATTGCTTAGGCTAACATGTATAAATGTAAACATTTACTGCCAACCTTCCTTTATTCGAAAAGGAGTGACTTTGAGTCTCATTCCGTTGATGTATTACATATTCTCTTGTCGCGTACTTTTATTTGTTTCGATAGATCCAAGATTCTCCAGAAAGGAACCCCATAACAATGCGTCAGGATTAGACTAGATTAGGAAAATACTCTGAGGTAAAAGAAATTTCCGGCAGTGTACCGCAAAAAAAGTACTTCGACTTCGAACAAATGTTCATCTTTTTTAAGCATATCACAAGTAAATAGCAGACTTGTGATATACCTTAAAAATATGTAACTCTTAAATCTTGCCGCGTTCGCCGATGATATCGTTATCTTAGCAGTATGTATAACGATTGAAAAAGCTACTGGAAATGCAGTGAAAAAAGTGCATGAATAGACGAGGGACTGGCGGATCGACCTCAACGAAACTAAGTCTGTTCACGTGAAATTTACCTGTAAGAAACTAAATTAGGTCCAATGCCATTCATTCAACTTTAATCTATAGATTCACATTGTGTAAGCACTTAAGGCTTGCCTTGTTTTTTTTACTTTTGACTCAGCTACAAGCTTCAGCTAAAGATACGCATTCTGGGTTGCTCTTTATACTCGATGAAAAGCTAAAATAGAGTTCGCACTTGAAACATGCTGGCCATAATGACTGTTCAGAAAACATTCCCACCTCAATACCGAGAAGAAACTATTTTTATACACGCAATTGCTATAGCTATTGTTGACCAATTTTCAAACATTTTCTTACCCATTTTGCCAACAAAAATGAATGGACAAGTTAGGTTCGAATGAAAAAATATTTTTGTTTTTCATTTTCTGGACAAAATTTACATAAAAAGAACTTTGTTGACATTTTGTGCGCTTAATTGGGTTTTCTTTTAAGCAAATCAGGAAAATAATGAAAACGACCTATTTTGTCAATATCCGCCAAGACCAATTTTCAGAAAAACATTGTTATTGGTTAAACCATAATGAGTTTTGAATAAAAGTATCTGAATATCTTTATTTCGTCAAAACAATTTTTTGACACGCCGACTTTTGTAATGGCGTTTTTCGTAACAAACAAAAGAAAACTATTTCTGGTACGATTTCAGGTAAATTCGAAAAAAAAACTAACGATGCAAACATTTCGAGAAAAATAATATAAACATATGAATTTTGATCATTTATTTTGCCCATTTTTTTATGCCTTTTCTAATAAAACAACCGCATTATGCTAGCAGTTTCGCTAATCATCGTCGATATACTATCAAATAATGTCATCACATTGGCCGTTGCAACATCTGGCATTGCAGCAAATTTTTTGGATGGAGGCGAACGCCTCATTTAAAATTCGAGCTGCGTCAGAATATTTAAAATAACCCAGACGAAGTGTGCAACATCAAAAAAAAAAAAAAAATCGTCGAGGGCGAAAGTGCTGAAAAAATATTCGACGGCACTCTGTAACTCCCTTCAGATGATTTCAGTCAAATACTTTCCGTCATTCCACGTTCAAGGATGTTGAAAAAGTCAATCTACAAAGAAATGCTACAAGATCCATCCACTGACACTTATTCGAAACAATGATAAATGCAAAAGTTGCTGTCCATAAAAATACTGGCTGTATAAAGTTGCCCACTGATTTCCACACAATCGTCTATACGCAAAATGCTCTCATTGACCGCATATTCCTCGATGTAGGTACCCACACAATACATAAATCATGCGGGTCTAGCCATTTTGACAATAAAAAAATGTAGACGTCGAAGATTTGAACTTCAAGATACAACAGTCCTTGCCGTGCGAATTGATATCATACAAATGGCTCAATTTAGTTTGCGATGCAGAGTTTTTGAACTTCCAGGTACTTTGACCAGCATGTTGTTTAACTGCCACAAAAACATTCAATCCATTATTCCATTGAAAATGAATGCATGAATGAAAGCATTACCATGATCAGTTTTAGTTCAAATATGCACCGTTTTGGTCAACAAGTTGTCGACTTCTTGAAAGTATTTCCATTATGACTCTCTCAAAGGACTGGCATTTTCCACATGTCTCTTGAGAGAATTTTACACAAGCAAAATTGTTTTCTATAGCAAGGAACTGGTGGTATATAATGGGCTATAAAATGGGTGCAAAAAACCGTTTCCGAAGTTTCTGGCTTGTCATTATCGATGTGCGATGTATTGTTATTACAGGTCCGACTTAAGAATTTTGTCTTGAAAAGCATTTTTAACGAGCAAAATTATTCACTATAGACAGTGGATGACAATGGATGCATAAAAACCGTTCAACTAAGTTTCCGAAGTTTCTTGCATATGTGTGGCCTGAAATTGTACTGATGGGTAAAATTTATCTCATATTGGCCGATAACTTCCTTCAGACGGTCCAATTATCGACAGTATAGGTCTGCTTACCGTGAGTTAACTAATACGCCGTTTCATCTTGACTTTGTTGTCGATTTTTACATTCTGAAATTGGTCGAATTTAATACGATTTGCAGATAAAACTGACCATGACGTTTTTTTAGGTTAACTCTTGTGGCATTCATAAATCGAGCTTATTTTTGCATGCAGACTTAATCAATGTTTAGCTCTTCGACAAACGAAACAGAGCTTCATAATGTGACAACACATACATATTTTTACTGCTATACCTCTTGTGAAAGTCGAACAAACATACAACATTAATGCTGTCTTGAGAAGCTTATCAAATTTGAAAAATGTAAAAACATCTTTGTTTTTTATTACAAAATCTCATCCTTCTATTCTAGATTTCTAAACTCTTCCATTCGAAAAAAAAATAATTTGTTTTATTTTACTATAGTTCTGTAATTTCATATTCGGATTCCAACACTCACGATAAATTAACATAATATCCTGACTCGATATGGGACATTCAATAAATCAAATTATTATCCCAAATTGTAAAAATAAATATCTCATCATTGGCAATCACCTTAAATATCCCTAACAGTCTTGACAACCTCACTCTGTTGATATCCTTTGACAATTACATTCATTAACATTAATGTACTAAATACTGTTGCACAGCAACACCCCCAACCTTATGTTAATATACGCGTTATAACACATCCATGGCCATAATACGAATGAGTGAATTTACCTTTGCCAAATTGGAACACTGTCATAATAACATCATCTCGCAGACTGTACCGGGACTCAGATAATCTTATTTGAAAATATAATTAATCTTCAGATCGAACATTTAAGTGATTCAGGATAATAATTAATTTCGCCGGCGCTACTGCTAAACAATTTAAATTAGTTTGAAACGCAGCAGATGCTAGTTTATTTGTGCATTCCTGTTCTGATCATAATGACGAAGGACACGCTTAATTACTACATAAAACTAAAACTAACATTTATACGCAAAATTGAAATCTCCTTGACATAGTTCACCCTTAGCCACAATTAGTGCGCTTTTCTATCGACGTGTACTGTGGTGCAAAAATGTTGCTAATTAAAAAGATTCCCAATGTCATGTGTATATCCAAGGGTGGTTGCAAAAATCGAGGTGAATTAAGTAAAATTGCCCCACCCTTTCGTAATAGAAAACTGTTCATTTTTTTTTTTTGAAAACAAAAAAGTTGTAAACCTAGAGCGGTTCCATGTTCAGTGCGCCAAACAAAATGTAACGATAAACTTTTTAATTTGCAAATACCCATAATTCTGTTGTTTCAAAATGGGGAAAAGAAATAATTTTACCTACGGATAAGGTGAAAGTTAGTACAATTTGCGAAGCCACTTCACTTGCCCACATTGAAAGGGTTGCAATTAGCATTTAATGAGTGATCAAAGCAGCGGTTCACTGCGGCACGGTTTCCTCTAAAAAACTGTCAATGAGACATGGGTAAAGAGGGGTAGCTTGAAAAATTACACGGGTACAAAGGTATTTATGAGGGCGGTTTGTTAACTCTATACACATGAAATTGAATTACCCTCTCAGTCAGGTGGGATGTACTATGTAACCGAAACGTTTTATGTATGGTATGTGCGTTTGTATTCAATTATTATGGCAGGGAGGGCACTCTAAGGGTTGTATAATTATGCGTACAATTTTGTTTGCATTTGTTTCAAAGGAAGGTTTTTATTTCTTATGACTAAAAAGCTGACCCGCACTTTTAGTACAATAAAATTCCATTTATGTAACGATGTGGGTTTTACGTGATGATGGTATTGTAATATTTTTATCTATTGCAAGATTCATAATTTAGATAGATAGATATTTCATTTCGTTCAAAGGCAACAAATAAACTTATCGCCACCCAATTGAAATTCATAAAGATATGATATTAATATATCTTTTTCCTGAGGAATAATCAACTATGTATATAAAAATTATTTAAATTTTTAACTTTCTCTTACAAAGAAAAAGAAATTGTTTTCGTGAACATTTTCGACCTCGAGATTTTGATTCATTCTTACATTACGATGATAGCGAAATCAAAAAAGTGGTTTTTGGAATTCCGTTCGTCGGTCCGTCTGTCTGTCTGTCCGAACAATTTTCTTCAATCCTCGTATCCAGCGTTCAAAATCCGGAATAAACGTTCGATTAATCACATTTCGAAATTATTTATATCATTTTTAGCATCAATAATCGAAATGTCAATCACCTATTGTGTATTTTGGCCAAATTATGAATATCGTCGAATTCTCTCATGCTTGGGATTTGATCTAATAGAAAGTTGCGTACGACCCAGTCGTGCACCCACCACTCGTTTTAAATAAAAACAAATTCCTGAGTAAACAAAGAAAAATACTCAATTTAACAATTCACAAAATATATATACAAAAAAAAATTATATACATACAATGAAAACAACTTGGGTTATCGGATTCATCGAAACGGTATGAATAGATCAATCTTGCATGCTAAAATTTTTCAGGGAAACACCTTGTTTGAGTTTCAGATATTATGTTAGCGAGTTTTACCAAAGTGCCTTTCCTAACACATAAATATCGTAGTTGAGTCACTGACGATTCTGCTTCAAAGATAACGGGTGTTTTTAGTAGAGGTTGGTTTTTTGAATAGAGATAAAACTGATATTTTGTTGTCAAAACTTATTTATTAGTGTTCACTCTGCCTTGCCATTTCATCATGAAAAGGTTGACAAATGAACAACACTTACAAATCGTGTGAATTTATTTCGAAAATAATGGTTCAGTTCGCGAAGTTTACCGCAAGCTCCCTCCGTTTGATGGCCGACATAATCGTCCATCAGAGCAATTAATTCGATTAACCATGGATCGTTTGCACACCACGTTTACTCTATGTGAATAGTGCGCATCGAAGAAACAATTGTCGCTGTAGAGCAAAGTGTTGAAGATGACCCGAATGAATGGATTCGCCACCGTGCAAGAAAATGAGATTGATCTCGATGCTGATTTTTTATGGCTACGTCAACAAGCAAAATTGCCGCATTTCGAGCGAAGAGAATCCACATGAGACCCTTGAGACGCTATTACATCCATCTACAAAAACTGACTGTTTGGTGTGCTCTATGGGCTGGTGGAGTAATTGGGCCATACTTCTTCCAAAATGATGCTGGAGAGTCAGTTACCGTTAATGGAGACCAATATAGAGCCATGATAACCGACTATTTTGTTCCCGAATTGAATGGCATGAATGTGGATGATGTGTGGCGCTACATGCCACACAGCGCACGTCACTATCGATTTATTGAAGGAAACATTCGATGAGCGCATAATTTCGCGGAATGGACCTGTTAATTGGCCAACAAAATTATGTGATTTAACACCATTGGATTATTTTCTTTGGGGATATGTGAAGTCGCTCGCTTACGTTAAGAAACCAGAAACGTTAGGGGACTTGGAAGCCAACATTTGGGGCGTTATTGCCGACATACGGCAACAAATGCTTGAAAAGTGGTTGAAAATTGGACCTCTAGACTTGGCTTTATTTGAATCAGTTTAAATCATATTTAATCATTAATGGTACAAGTTGATGGACATTAAAACGGATTTCTTGTGTTTTATTTCAATTCTAAGTTCAATTTTCAATCAATCCGTGGCTTTACTTGACTTATAACAGAAAGTCTGAAACCGTTTATTAAGACAATCTATATACTAATTTGGTCTAAGCTCGTCCGTCTGTAGAGGATGATGAGAAAACTCGGTGATCCATTATGGTCGGTTATGACCTCAACAAAACTTGCGAAAACAAAAAAAGCCTTAGATAAAGGGACGACATATCATGCTACTTCCTTAAAGTTATTTTGAGAGTAGTGTTTAAGCCTGCAACATCAGAGTCATAATCTTATGTAAATCTGTGCTAATACCCACCGGCAAAGATATTGACATAATTTGTCAGACTAAATGAGATGTTCGTCCCATCATAGCCAAATTTGATGTTATAGAGAAATAAACAGCAAAAAAAAAAACACATCAACGAATTGGCCAGAATGTCTCCATCCGCATAGATAGAACTTTAATGTATTAAGGGAATTTGCCTTCCTTGACTCCATTACCAACTCTAACAACGACATCTCCTCCAAAATCAATAGAAGAATAACTCTTACTAGGTTTCTTCGAGCTACAAATATTTCAGAGTTCCCTCGAACTACAAAAGGGCTCCTATATAAGATCCTGATCTTTCCAGTCCAGCTCTACACCACCAAGTTGGGGGGCGTATCAAAAATGGATAAGCCAATCGAACAATCCTTGGTCCTGGAGGGAACAAAGCTGTTGCCACCGAGAGAACAGATTGCTGATAAAAAGAAACATGTAGTAATCTCCGGCTAAATTCGTCAACTAACAATTCGCAGGTATTGTCTTAATTAAAAACAAATCAGTAAGCAGTGTTCTTTGTAAATGGCCGAACCCAGCGAACAACTGAAACCGAAACATTGTTTTTCTTTATTGTTTAGAATGCTTATTTCTTCCATTTCGCTGGGGTTTTTAGTTAAAAATATTTCTTAAATTAAAGATATCAATAAAGCACACTAATCTAATTTATTCTCATTTTTTTAAATCTTTTTAATTTCATATAAAACGATTTTATATTTTTTTCGTACCGAAATTCTCCTTTTTCATTTTGCAGTTTTGCATTTCTTCGTACCGAAACTTGCAACTTTTTTTCCATCTCTGTAAATTCCGTATGCCGAAGTTTGTAGACATCACTTTTCCTATATTTTTGTTATATTGTTTCTTTTTCTGTGCTGTTTTCGGTGGGAATGAAATGTCAAACAAAGTTTCATTTTCGGTTGGTCAGTGGGTTTGGTCCTTAATAATTAAAGTATAAACCGAAATAGCAAATTTATTTTATTAAAACTTTAGAGCCATACAATAAAAAAAAAACTTAAATTAAAAATAATGACATATTTCTTGCTATAATAATTTTTTTACATTGTATGACCTCGGAAATATTTTTTTTTACTGGATTTACTTAATGAATTGCACATGTAAATTGTAGTACATACTACATACCCATGCTTTTTCATATGTTATTATCTGTGAAAATTATAAGGAAAGGGGTTTCGTATGCAAGCATAAATGCACCCAATTAAAAAACGTGATTAAATAACATGACGCGTTGTTGCAAAGAAGATGAGTGCTGCTATGTGGTGACTAACTGTTAAAAATTCCTCTCCAAGCTCATTTTATAACGAGCAATTAAATTTTATGTTAGCACTTGTATATACAAACAAAGAAATACTCTTTGGCTTAAATTCCGTGTCCTCACTTACATTACTTGCGTTAAATTCCTTTATAAAAAGTTAACCTACTAAATAGGATCTCAAAAAGAAGTTTTATTGATAAGTTCCATAGAATCGGTAATTGTTCTTGACACACAGCGTTATCTTTCTGTAATATGGCTCCGTACTGTCGGGGCTATTAACATAAAGCCTTTATGCAACATATAACTACATAATAAATTGGTATCGACTATTTATACAGTCATCATATTAATAATTGCGAAAGGACATAACAACAACGTGGTATTGAAACTTTTGTGATAACGTTGTACAATAAACTTGAGTCACAGGGTTAATGTGAGTTTCAGCTTTTTAATGATTCATAAAGATAGTAAAGCACTGTTTGAGGTTGTTTCAATTTGAAATCACTGTCTGGAGAAATTTCGTTTGTTCATATACTTTCATATACTGTCAGGAACATCGAACCTCAAGTTCAAGAAGTTCCTAGAGATGAAACTTTAAATTTGTAGCTCTTGGTCGATAAACACATAACAGAATAATGAAACCCCACTACATCACGCCTCCTGAGCATCTCATATGGGATCATTTTGGCTAAAGGTAGTTATTGTATTAATAGCAAACGACAGTTTACCATTAATGTTGCTATCCTTATTATAAAACTGAACAAAAATTAAACGTTATATTAATATATGAAGAAGTTTGAATCCATATGGCCTGTCCATAAATCTCAACTAATACATCAGAATTAAATGGTTAAAACGGGCGCACATAAGATAGTAAAGATGACATAAATCATTTCACTTCAGAAAACAAAAACTAGCAGCCTTTATTGACATTGATGGAACCTTTAGCAATGATATGATCTCAAATAAAAAATATTTTAGGCAGGATTATAATAGTGCTTCAAATCTTACCTTACCGTTAGTAGGTGACAACATCAGGAGAAACTCCGCGAGGGGGTGTTCTCAACTTGATTGGTTGTAATTAGCCTATGAGTAAACAAATATTCTTAAAGCTGAAATCCCAAAAGTTAAACTAAAAAATTTACTGTCACAAAATAAAAAAAAGTCAAACTTATTTAACATAACATAATCAATAAAGTTACAACCTTCAAATAAATAACACATAACAAAAAACATATCAAAAACGATCCATGACAAAACAATATCTAATACAAGTTCATATTGTACGCGATTCCTGTGAGGAAACTTTTTTCAGAACACTGATCTGATATAGCGAAAATGAAATTGGCACAACTGAATGCACATTACGAGTTGCAAAGATTTCAAAATATTATAAAGGTAACTAGAATGGACAAACACTTTCCTATTTCACATTGAAAATAAAATAAAGAATCCCGAAAAGGTATATAAACATAAAAATTTGTTATAATTTTTCATTTTATATAACTTTTCAGGATTCGTTTTCGGGATTTTGTCTTTTAAAGATTTTAGGTTTTTGGGATTTTGGATTTTCGGGATTTTGGATTTTCGGGATTTCGGTTTTCGGAATTATGTCTCCAACTCATTGTGAAATTATCAAAACGCCAAATGGCTTGAAAGACATAATTTGTAGCACAGAGTAGTAGATATTAAATCTTAGCATATGGATCGACTCAGAATAGCTAGAGAGTCGATTTAGCCATATCTGTTCATTCCGTCACCAGTTGTTGGGCTTTCAATTTTGAACTAGAATTATGAAATTTGGTACACGAACTATTTCTTGCCCCCAACAAGTGTCACGTTCACTCTTCAGAACCTATTTATGGTCAAACTTTTGTTTCAGTGGGTGCAGCGGCCTAGTGGTTATTGCGTTAGGCTACTAAGCGCTACTGCTCCACCTCACAAAAGTCTGACAAACATCCTAGAATCGGATACTAGTTTTCAAATTAAATTTGTAACATAGCCAAATAATTTCCATAGATATACCTCAAAGTTTTAATATGGTTCGACTCACTCAGAATCGAATGTGCAATATCTGTCTGTCTGCTGTTCGATTTTTGGGCCTGAAATTTTGAGCTATAATGATGAATTTGGTACAAAATGTTGAAAAATGTTCACTGTAACATCCACTTTTTAAATAACCGTCAGTTGTGGTAAGGATTTTGTAAAAGTATCTATAAAAGATATTAAGACAATGTGATAACCTATATTTGATAAATATAAAGTTTCTTAGCCATGCCGACTTTTTGGTGTGATTTCTTAAGAAATCGATTATCTATCAAAATTTAATCAAATTAAAATAAAGTTTTGATGAGAATAGTTTGCTTATGTTTGTGTATATATTTCGTTTGTGGATCTTATTAACCCCCGCCCATTTTTCGTATACAATTATTTCTAAACCTTATCTTACCGTTAGTAGGTGATTAGGTCAAACAGACAACAACGTCAGGAGAAACTCCGCGAGGGGGTTTACTCAACTTTTTTGGTTGTAATTAGCCTGAAAAGTAAACAAATATTGCTAAATTCTCAAAATGCCGAATGGTTTACACGACAAAAAAGAAGATTTTTCCGAAAGTAGGTGTGGCCAATGCTTTTGAGAAGTAGGTTCTTGTTTCAAATTTCTTTAAAATTTGACCGAAAAGCGTTTTTTTAAATAAAACGTCACAAGAAGTAAGCGTGGCAAAAAACTTTTTGTAAACAAAAAAGGTATTCTTATCCGTTTGGCAAAAAAAAAGGTTTTGTGAAAAATGGGTAAATATGAGAAAAATTTTACACTGATGGGGCAACAAAGAGTACGTTTACCACATTTCAACATTCTAGCTCATTTAGCGTGCGATGAAATAACAAGTAGGCTAAAACGGATTTGAATAAAAGGAAAACATTTATACAAATATTCTACTTATTTGTTAATGTTCTACATTGATATTATGTTAATTAAAATTAGTTCTGTTTGATAAGAGTAAAAAAACTGAGATAAACCACCGAAAAATCAATTTTAATACTTCTATTGTTTATTTAAAAGGTTTTTTTTTAAAGTAACTTAATATGTTGTGTAGAAAAAACTCCGCAGAAGAATTCTAAATCTACAGAAAAAAAACTCCACTCAAATCTGTTATATACAAGATTCACATAATACACAACCTCAACTCAAATACACAAGCTTAAGACAGCTTCCGCAGTTTCAAATGGATATCAAATATTCATGTCATACGAAACGTGATGAAATGTAATGAAACTAAAAGGAATACTATTATTCACGGGCGATATGTTTTTTTTTTACAACATTAGCGATAAAAGGGTATACCCATTATCAAGCATACCCCTCTTAACCTGAACTAAGATTAAAAACGATAATACAAAAATATTTAAATTTCATGAGGCCAACGTGGCGTATACGTAATGCGAAATTATATCGATTTCTCCTGATTTCACTTTCATATTTCTTTTGCCCTCTTCATGTTGTTTTTGAAGCATAAAAACAGGTTACAATCAAAAGTAAATAGAAAAAAAAACAAACAAGATTGAAGGAAGAAATCCCAAAGAAGAAGGTTCAAGCGAAAAGAAAATGAGGCAATTAAGATTTTGACTTTTTTTACTTACTCCCTTTACTACGCGGGGTTGGGAGAATAACTTTTGCCACATTCAAAAAGTTTGTTGATTAGAATTACAATGAACAAAAAACAAAGGGCACTAGAAACGTGAATTGATTTAAGACATTTTTATGAAATTGGAAAAAAATTATGGTCACCAGGGACGAATTAATAATGAATTATGATGTCCTCGTTGAAATATACACAAACACGAACATGATTATTAATTTTAAAGGCCTTGAATAGATTTTTTTAAATTGAAAATTGATAAGACCTTTTGATTTTAGCTGGTAGACAGTGGGCTGTATATCATTAAAATTCAATCGGTGTCTGTAAATAAATTAGCGATTCTATCACTTGTAATAAGGTTTATACTTAAATTAAAAAGTCATTCTTACCCATGAATAACGTACAATTACAGGGGCTTTGAATCGTCAATTTTTATGGTATAAGCTTTTAGAGGTGAAAAAAAACAAACAAATTCTGATACCAATCCAGTAAAGCCTCCTTTCATAATCCTTCGATGCGCTCATGATTTACGAAATCGAACTCCATACATTGTGTTGAAGCGATGTGGAGCCATCAATGTATCTTATGAGCTGTGAAGTGGTATAGACGTCCTGGGAATTATGTGACGTATCTAATGGGGAGAAGTTATTCACTATCACCTATGGGTTAGGCATAATTCTGATTCATTGACATTTCTAGTCGATTTTTACACTAATAAATAGGACAGTAGTCATTTGGTGCCAAAGTATATAATGTATGTTTGTACATGCTTGAAAATGTCACCAATAAATTACAAAAAATTGATGAAATATTTATTTGTTTGGAAACATGTTATAAGCTGGCTATATCAAAGAAAGGAAAATACTGTTATATCAACGTGTTTTAAGTGGCTATACAATGGAAATCATAACCTGCTAGTAGATAAATACTATGAGAGTCATATATACTTGTAAGTCTATGAAGTTTTAATATTTAAAAGCGACTTACTAAGTTCGGGTCCAGTAACGAAAATTAGCATGGGGTGACTTTGGTGGATATATCTTCTGCAAACGCTGATGGAGAGGAGAAACTCAAGACCTCCTTTAAATTAAAAAGTATCCGACATTAAATTTTTAACAATTGGGAAGACCTTGCTATGTCGGCTGATATTGTAAAACGGAGCCGAACCCTGAGCGCAACCAAGGCCGAAAGAACTGAGTCTTTGGGTGTAACTTTACATACACATAAATCCTGCTTATTTGATGCCTCAGTAGTAATCATCCGATATTGATCTTATCCAACCGGATTTGACTTGATAAACTTTTTAGTGCGTGTGCTGAAAGTAGTTACAACGAAAAGCAGCAAAAGTATAAAAAACGTTTTCGGAATGAATGGCATGGAAGATCTGGCCTTCTGTCATCACCTAAACTTTGGGCATATCCCTCCAGATTGGGGTTTGTGCTTTGGGTTACTTACCCAATAACGAAGAAGATCATTGTTATATCGCAGCGGAAAGAAATGATTCGGAATGGCTAAAGACAGAAAATCGGCGATATTCGTATCTGTACCTGGAATGAGCGAGCATTAACATAAAATATTCAATCGAACAACTAGCTCTAACTAAGCTGATCCAAAGCAGACATTCTGCTTTAGTGAGGTATCCGTCTGAGCGGAAAATTCTTCGATTTTGTACGATTCGGAAGAATTCAGCTTCGAGGTATTCTTCCGAAAATCTGTTCGGAATATTTCTCCACACATTTTCTAAAGCACCCAGGCAAATTGCGTTGAAGTGCGTTCATGTGCATTTTTCGTACAATTTTTTTTTCGTAAATTAATTCTTTGCGGAATTTTTTTAATATAATGTGATTGCCCTGGCAATAGAATGATGCAAATTTTTTGTACATATATTAAGGTCCGTATTTTAGTGAGCAGAAACAGTGCATTCGTATGTGATTTGTTATAAGCGACAAACTTTGCAGCTAAAATTGTATGATTCGAAGAAATTTACCAACGCATCCGCATCAAGTTCAAATTCGCCAAAATGCGCTAGATAGTGCTCCGATGGAGGAAAAAGATGACGTTGCAAAGGATTATTTCTATTAGCCTTTGGACAAAACTTGTTAGCGACTACCAAAGTATTGTGATAAAATCGTGAATCCATATGCCGTTTTACCTCTTTCCAACAAAAATAAGACCCAAAAGACTAACTCACTAGGTGTAATTAATATCATTAAAACGAGCATTTGACCTGTCGTAATATTTTCTGATAGTTACATTTGATTCAACTGACTCAATCTTTCAAAAAATCACAAAATTGCATTTGATTTTATAAAGGTCATTTATATTTGAACTTTTTATACCCCATTTCATAGGGGAATACTAGCTTTGATGCATAGTTTGAAATATAGAAAAAATTTATAGATATACCGTAATGTATATGGATCGACTCAGAATCGTTAGCTGAGTTGATTTAACCAAGTCTGTCCGTAGATCCATCCATTTGTAGATCCAAGATTTTGAGCTAGAATGGTTTACGTACTCTTTTCTGCTCCCAGCAGAACAAGTACACAATTTTTAAGATCCGCCTATTCCGTTTTTCTTGGTCAAAAGGTATTGAATAATGAAAAAAGTGTCTGCAAAAAATATAATCTTTCTTTACTGCGTCCGAAGTCTGGCTGGGAATCAACGACTGCGAGTCGGATATTGGTGTCCATTTGTTCTACATGTTCTCCGTTCAATGCGGAGTTTTTTTTTTTATAAGGGAGTGTTGATGCATAGCTCGTTAAATTCTTGGTTAACTGGTTAGCTCTTTGTCTCCATAGCCCGTTAACGCAAACGTGATAGAAGATTTTTCCAAGAATTTTTCACTCGAAACGATCAAGTATTTCTTCATCCATTTTAGATACGATCGATTCAGCGCCGTAGAGCAGGAGTGGGATGATCATAGAATCTCCTTAGTAGTTCGAGTGAGGGTTTTACTACTCTTCGTAGCCTGAAGAAACAGCCGTTTAATTTATGACGATATGTTGTTGTCAGAGTTAATAGCGGAGCCGAGGTGGACTAAGTCGCCTACTACCTCAATGTTATACCTGTCAATGGTAACATTCTGTTCAATTCTTCGATGTTGCATGTCCTTACGTGATAACAGCATATACTTAGTCTTACCCTCATTTACTGCTTTACCCATTTTTGCCTGTTCCATCTCTTTACTAGCAAACGTGGCTATGGCGTCACGTTGAGTCTGACGAAATATGTCAATATCGTCGGCGAATGCTAGTAGTTTCACCAATTTTTAAAATATTTTTCCTCTGGTATTATCCCGGAGTTTCGCACAATCGTGTCAAGAATCAAATTAAAGAAGTCACATGACAGTGCTTCGCGTTGCCTAAATCCTTTTTTCGTATCGAATGTTTCGATGTGGTCGTTTCCGACACTGATGGAGCATCGAGAATTTTCCATCGTCAGAAGTACCAATTTGGACTTCTTGGGATTTTTCAAGGATCTGACGATGTATGAAGATTAGATCAGTTGTGAACTTTCCTGGCTTAAACCTACACCGATAAGGGCCGATCAGGTTATTGGTGCACGGTTACAGGCGTTTTTACGGTAGATAGGATCTTGTATGTGATGTTAATGATACGTCTGCCTTTGTAGTTGGCGCAGTTCAGAATCTCCTTTTTGTGGATCGGGCATCCGTAGCTGAGGTTCCATTCTTCAGGCATGCCTTAATCCTACCAGATTTGGCTTATGAGTTGGTGGATGTTAATGACCAAGTCATCTCCGCCAGTTTTATAAGGCTCGTCATTTCCGTCATTTCCGTCAGCCTGATTAAGCTTGATTAGATATAGCTATCATCACTTCACTTAGGTCGGTAAGACGTAAGTGGTAAGTTTATAGTAAGTTTTCGCTTTCGTCATCAATATTAAATAGTTCCTTCTGCCTGACAGCGGAATGTTGATTGTCATCGACGACGTTAAATAGTCTGCAGATGTTGTTCTTCAATATCCTTAGCACCGACTGTGCCTTAACTACAATATTTCGTTATTCATCTCGACAATATTCTGCTCTAGCTTTGTATCCTTGGTTTTAGATTTTGGCCATTTGATGTACTCTATTTGATTTAAAAAAAAATAATTTCTAGCTTTTATCCAAAAGAATACTTTAAACTAATTATGTTGAACAAGCAAAAAATATGAAACAAATTTCAAAGGTTCTTTTTTTATAAATAGTGAAATAAAATTTTTAATTCTTAAAAAGACACTGAAAACTAAATAATTTTATGTAATATAGTTTTTGACAAAATTTGAAACAAACGATATCTACATTTTTACATTTGTTTAGTATTTACGTGGTCTAAGTTTAAGGTGCATTTTGTCAACAGTTTTAGTTATTTGTAAGTAATACCTGGGAGGTTCGTTTCTTAAACTTTTTGGAATTTAATTCCCCCTTAAAGTAACTTTAGTACTAAATTTCATTTTTTTAGAGACAGAAATAGCAAATAAGTTCTTTTTTTTTAATTTTTAATTTGCTTAAAGGAAGTTGATTTAAAAATTAAAGTAACAAATTAAAAATTAAAATATTGTACTTTTAGTTTTAATTTTAAATATTTTTTATTTAATTGCACATCATACCTATGTTGGTCAGATATTTTCCGGCATCTAAGTTGAGGTTCTACAACTTTAATGTATTCTATCAAAATAGAATACAAAGAAAGAGCCGACAGGTATTTAAGAAAAATATTGCAATAACCTTGCAACAACGTGTTTACATCAAAGAGGAAGTTAGTTTAAATTAAATTTGTTTCTCCTATTAGACTTTAACGACTAAGAATATTTTGGGAAATCAAATTCAATTATATTTTGACATCTGCAGTCCAGTCAACAACTTAATAAATAAATAAATGTATCATAAATGTATCATCCATTCACAATTTTGCGTTCATTTTTTATAGGTTTGTAGTAGATATAATATCCGATTCGCAATTAATTCTTAATATTTCCCAAACATTGAGAAGGTCTTGCATCGGAAGTGTTTTTCTACCTCTGTTTAATATCATCAATTTTCGGTAGATTTATGTGATGAAATTTGACTCAATGAATGTAAATAAACGTAAGGACAATCCCCGACATGTTGACAAAGAACGTTTATATAGGGTGGCATCCGACCTAGCACGTGAGCGATAACACCAAATTAATTTCTAATTAACATTAGACAACACAAAGTATCTAAAAGCCTTTCAAAGCCGTCCTTAGTAATGAAACTACGAGTTGCTTATTCTTAGGTTTAAGTGTATCTACTTAATTACTTATTCATAGTTACCCAAGTGCCTCAAGTTTCACAAAGTTAAATAGAATTCCTTTCAACTATGGCGGGTAATTTTATACATCTTCATATTTTACCTCTGGCAAAAGGGAAACATCTGAAGCTCTTTTCATCTAAAATATATTTTTTTAAGTGTTTACAAGTTCTAATTGAATTGAATTTCTGTTTCATTTCAGGTGCAAATAGGTAATCCAAGTATTGATAATAAATAATCAAAAGGATCGACTATGCATCAGACAACTCTCTCCAGATAGACTATTGACAGCACATCGTTTTACACTTGAACAGAATCACAGAATAACCAACAAATTAAAAATGACATCGTACCGAAGTAGAAATCAAGCATCCCTGCTTGTGTTGGTATTCCTCATAAGCTGTGCCATTGGTTTCAGTGACTCGAATACAACACCCGAAAGCGATTTTCCAACATCCACGTTTAGCAGCCCAACAACAAATGACGATGTACCCCAATTCACGGATGTGCCTCTTGTAAATTCAGCCATTAAATCACTTGCCGTCGACGTAACAAGAAATCCAAATGCAGTTGCACCCCCACAAATCACATTGTCCGATGGAGTAATTTCTTTAACGACGACAGAAACTTCTCCGTCATCATTGTCGTCATTGTCGTTGCCGTCGTCTACATCGTCGCCGTCGTCATTATCAGCCGATAGTGGAGGCAGCAGTTCCATCAATGTTTCGCACACAATTGCGGTGTCTGCATCTGTCCCGTCGACTGACCCTATGGATGCACGTGAACCGATTTCCAATCAACCTGAAACCGATCAGGAGAACACTGATGAACGTCCTCCAGCATCATCATCAGTTGGTGTTGTTGTTGTGGGTGGGATGGAGAATGCGGAGGTAGACGCATCAGCAACCCCAATAAAATCCTTACCCGCAATCGTTTCCACCTATAGTGTGGTCAAACAGGATATGCCATCAGACCCAAACCCGGTAATGAATCAAACAATCCAACCATCGACTGTGACCGCCACGACCCACGAAACGCTGATTAATGATGTACACGTCGAAAAGAAACTCGAAAACGGACTGTATCGCATTAAACTTGCAGAAATTATTACGGACCAATTTAATGGGGGAATTAATCAGCAGCTAGACAGCAATGCCAATGAGAATTACATCTCCCCGAGGAATGCGAATGGCGGCGGCAAAATCAATATAATCGACCTCTATCCCCTCAAGCTAGGGGACTTCAATCCGATAATTAGAAATTCAAATGAAAAACTCATCCGCGAGAAGAATATTTACTTTAAGGACTCGCCATCGGCTTCGGATCGCCGGGATGATATTACTGATGATCGGAATATGCTGCCGAATTCATTGGATGCTCTTTTTGAGACCGAAATGGGCGCCCACAAAGCGGAAGAGTCACGCACATCCTCAGTCAACCGACAAAAGGGAGAGATTACCGATTTTACTGGTAAGCTGTTACAGGAGAAGGACGGCTTTATAACGGAAATCGAAAAGAAATTCCGCTTGGATGAGTTTGAACAGTCAACAAAGTCGTCGCCAGTATCGTCAACCAATGCTACGCCCCGACCTAGATTAATGGTGAATCACCAAGTGGAGTTCATTGATCGAAGGGTGAAGAAAAGTTTTGATTTTCCCATGCACCATGAGGCAGCTCGTCTGGGCTTCGCCAATACAAAATTTAACTCAGATACGGCGAAATTTGAGGCGGCAAGTGCAAGCCACCTTCCCGACACTCATCCAGAATTTTCCACAACAAAATTCTACAACAGCAAGGAGCTGTACAACGAGATGCTACAGAGAAGAAAATCATCTGCTGTCCTAACCACTACTGAGAGTGCAACAAATACCCCACAGCCATCGGTGTCAACAGCGACAACCGGCAGTTTATATTCCACTAAGTCGCAGCTAATTGGTAAGACCATCACCACAGCTACCACCCCCAGCTTTGTGTCGACTACAGCGAGCGCACGTACAAAGCCGTTGAGACGTGTCAAAGTTGCATTGGAAAGAAATCCCGGTCTTCAGGTAGCAATGCCACTTGAACGTCAGAGAAAAACTACTACCACCACAACCACTACTCCCGCAGAAATTCTTACTAATGAGAGGAAATCATCATCATCATCGTCCTTGCCGGCGTTGAATAACAAGATCGAAACCGAATCCAGAAGTAAAAGCTCTACAACGACTACAATAAGCACTGTTGCGGGTATTACATTTACCTCGGTCCCAAACATTCAGGAGTCTAGTACCAGTAGTATCCCCATTTCATGGGAGTCTTCCACACCAGTTGGCGATAACCGTTCGACTAGTCCAACAAAGAAATCCAAGTCGAAACCGATATCAAGGCCACGTATCCTGTCGCGTCTGCAGGAGAAAATCAATTCCTTAGAGTGTGACATACAGATTTTGCCGCAAGAATCTCATATATGGCGTGGAAATGAGACGCACGAGTTGATGCTGCCAATTGTGGTGAGTATATTATCCTTGAATTTCGAATATACGTATGTGTGGGTAATAAAATAGGAAGATACTTTCGCCCCTTAACGTTCGCGATACGTATGTGTTGAGGGAGCAAAATGCCAAAATGTTTTTTAATGTTTTAACTAAATTTGTGTGTGGTTCCTTTTCGGGGATGGGATGGAGTGGCGTATTCAGTCTAAATTGATTTATGGGCTTTGTGCTCTCTCTGTAGCGTATTACTTTGTTCATCCATTTGGGATTGTAGGTCTATCTGGGGAAGGAGCAATTTGACTGATTAAATTTTATTTTTTAATTTATGTGGACTGTGGTGTGGATTTGCAGATAATAAACTTCTTGTTTGTCCTTGGCAGGAAAATTAATTTAAACTTTAAAAGAGCCTTAAGACTTTATCAAAAAATAAGTTGGGCCGGGATTTGGTTTAAATTTCACCACCATTTCTGACAAATCGACCTAGGGAGATTATGAATATTGTAATGAAAATGTGAGTTCCAATAGACAATAGCCATCCCTGTGTATCTGTTCTATGCATCTACTGAGTGAGGATCGGGCTATAGAGGCATCCACTTAGTTCAATCACTAGCCAAATCGATTTGTACTGGTACACGCTAGTTCAAACGAGGTCTTTCTCTAATGCGTCCGATGACGTCAAGATAAGATTCAAAGATTCTGCAAACCGGAGTATTGGTGTACTATAAATGTACAATGCGGAGATTTTTGACATCATCATGTCGCTTTATGGCTCGCAAAGCATGAATCTTCATCTCCATAGCCCATCAGTGCAAATGGAATTAACGATTTTTAGTAGAATGTCCGCATAAAACGACTTAGGCTTTCTTTATACGCATTTGATACGACTGTGACTCGCCTACTGTTTTTCCTTGTTCATCTCGAAAGGTTTCTGTGCGGGCCGAGTATGCCCAGCTTAACGTTATACACTTTGGTAAGACTTACGAACATCATATCTTTAGTGGTACTTGTCCATTTCTTAGAATACGCGCTTTTCTTTCACTTTTTTGTTCTTTCTGAAAGGCCGGTATCCTTCCATCCTTCCTTGCCTATAATGCTCAATAATGGCTGTCATTTTCACCTGCAGCTTTGTCTTGTTTGTCTCATTGTTGGCTGCGAATACTTATCAGAATTGTTCGTCAAACCAGGGGATCCTTGATGGTATGCAGGAGAAACCAAGCGCATCAGTCGCGGCCGATCTTATGACCTGTTGAGATCGTCACCATTGGTCCCTGACATGCTGGCGAGAGGTTATTTTCATCTAGAATTCATTCTAAGTTATTATGGCGTGTTGTTTATCCGAATTCTTAAATTGGCTGCACCATGGAAATATTCCGTGTCGATGCTAGCTCATTGATATTCAAAGCATGGAATGCGTGTTCTTGTCCATCCCAAAGTGGTGAATTTGTTTGACAGTTTCTTGAAAAGGAAACCTTGTATTAGCTTTTAAGTTATTTCCTTCAGCACCGAAGTCAACTGTCTAAAGTCATTTGCCATACCTGTTGTTTAGGTTTTGTTTTCCGGCATCATTGGCATTAAAAGTCTCCCTGCATGGCTTTAGCATCTTCCTGTTCCTGACACTCATTTATCGAAAAGCTCATAAAAGCAATTATTAGTACTGTCATCGGTTTCCTCCATCGGAGCTTGTGCATACATACTTCGCTGAAATCTTCAAAGCATAAGACTTTTTCCTCATTTTTCATTCGTCATTCAAAAATTCACTGATACTACTGAATATATATAACACAGACTTTAGTAATATCACCATTTCCACAGTCCTGTTGCCCGTCTTATCCGATATTGTATTATCTGGGCTTGAGTATTTCACAATTTGTTTGGATGCACCTTTCTAATAGTTCAAGTACAGATAGCATGATGATTAAGACCCTGTATTCCTTCTAGTAATTTGTTTTTACGTCATTAGTTAGTTAACGTAAAGCACAATGTCCAACATCGAGGACCAAATCCAACTTATCGGATGCCTCTAGTATACCGGCCATCAGTATCCACTACGAAATTGAGAGATGCCGATGGTCATTTTAGCTAATCTACCACCATCTTTTTACAAGGACCTGGCTAAATCTTGACAGCTGCTTTCCGAATATATTATAAGCCGTATGGCAGCTTTTTTTCCGCAGCTGTCACTTCAATTCATTCGGGAGTATTACAATACACTAGTCCCTGGCAACTGAAACTTTTTGCTTGTTGACTTTTACTCTTTTCTTGACGGCGCGCGCGCGGTCGAAAGGATCAATCCTAGATGGCTTTGACACATTTGTTGATTAATATCAATGATGCAAACAGCTCTGTCTTTATGGTCGGCATTATTGTTAACACATAACATCAGAGCTTTACGAAATGTAAGGTGCAAACTCATAAAATATTCTTGGCTGTTTAACGTCGAACCTTTGTGAGATTATGTAAACCAAAAACCTTTTAAATCTCCAGTCTTTCGTTAATTGTGATAAACGCCACACCATTCATTTAAAACTTTCATGTCTTAGATTTCTTTCGTCCTGCGACTGCTTGTTGATAAACAGCAAAAGATGATTAAGGTTCATTTGCACAATAGATATGATTATTAGAAGCTCAGATCCTTGTCATGCAGCAAATATAGTTTCGGGATTAAATGTAGTTAAACCTGTTTTTGTTGGACGTTGCCACCGAGAACCAAAAGTTCTATGCAATCAGCATAAAGTCCAAATAATATGGATTCACGGAAATAATGGAATTGTTGGAGACGAAATAAAAAAAAATACTAACAATACAAGAATCGCCTCGATGGGCGTTGCAATACGATACTTAAAACAAAAACACAAAAAGAAACAATGGCTGGATGGCACAAGACAATTACTCAAGGTTTCCTAGGTGTCCATGTGTGCAGATAATTTAACTACCCGGACTTGTAGGAGATTATCTTTCACTGGCTGCATCCAAGGTGAACAGTTGCGAATATCATGGTGTTGAGGCTAGTTCTCCCTAAACTACCTGTATCCTCTGTCTGGGGATCGAAGACTCTGCGTGCCAAACCATTGGCGTCCAATAGTTTTTCATTTTGGAAGCATCATTTCAGGGCGCAATTTAAGCCTTATTGGGAGCATAAACTGTTAAAAGTTAAAAAAAACGTACCTCTTTTCTATCGCAACGGGGTCAATTTGTTTGACCGTTTTTTGGTCCGGACACCACCATGTCCAATTATTCTAGGTGAAGAAAGTCCTGGGTACGGAGTTATTTCCTTCCACAGACAAGTCAATTAGCCTAAGTCCGTTTTCAGGCGTGGTGTTGTACTACTGCTAGATGAATGCATAAGAATTCTTAGTTATGACAATTTACTACCCTGTGATAAATAATAGTAGATGACTAAAACTAGGCAGATCTTGTGGCTAATATTCTTATACTCCAGATCGTTCGATTCTGCAAATGATGGGACTGCCGCGAAAATTTTGTTGATCCTTATATCGTGTTTTCAGGTACATTGATATTATATTTACATAAATTAATGGCTATAGCTTAAGGCCTATGCTGGCTTATAAAAGAGTCGTGCCTCATCTATCCATTAACAACCCATGACACATAACCTAACATAGACCTTGTTTTCTTTGTGCTTTGCCTTTATAATGTTCGAATTGATAATCTCGTAGTTTTTTTTTTTTAACGACCAACATTCTCTGTGTTAAGCCATGCTAATCCAAACACACACATACAAAATATAAGACAATTAATTTGTTTTATTAGCCGTTGTTCCTACATAATTTACATAATTTGCATCCTTGAAAAGTTTTGCTTTGGGATAAAGCTTGTTTTTCATTTTATGTGAGGCCTCCAAAGCTAATGATACAAGTAGAAAACATAAACTTTGTACCGACACACATTGGGATGAATAATTTTGGTTTCAATTAAAACCCAAGTAATACTATACCACCAAATTAAAATAACTAAAAAGCTCATTGAGGTAAGCCTTAGAAATGCCAAAACATTCCCTTATGCAAATTTTACAAATTCACTAATAATTCTTATCTCTATTGACATGCTTCCTTACATTTTGTTATGAGCAAGAGTTTGCAACATAAGTAGTTCATGTTACGTCATGGCATCTTTGATGGTACCGACATCCTTCATAGAAATCCTGCATATATCCGTGCTGCCGTCAATGATCAGCATTTGCATAATGTAGTGGCTTTTTGCAACAAACTTTCTGGCACGTCGGAGAAACCCTTTTTTTGTTTGTGTCTCTTCCTAGATAGATCCTGCATACATGTATATGGTTTGCATATAAAACGAGGAAATTAGATACATTCAAAGGAATACCCCTATGGCTGGTTGTATCCCTGTTGCGAGTTAGATGCTGCCATGGCATTAATGAATTAATCTTCATGTTCCGTCGGGTATATATTGAAAGGGATTCATTGTTCGGTTTTAGGTAGGTATTTGAAGGAAATTAGAACTAAAAATGTCTGCGTTGATGTTCTAATTTTGCCCGTTCTAATTTTGAACGTTAAAACGTTAAAATGCAAGTCAAAAATTTACATCGACAAAAATTGCTTTTGCTTTTGCACACGGATTTTTTCAGCTTTTAAGGTTCTTAGCCTTAACATTTGGCCTTTAGAAAAAACATCGATGTTTTTAAGGCCGATGTTTTTGCCATCGATGTTTTTATTTGGGAAACATCGATACATAGATGTTTTATACGATGCTTACATCTCTATACATGTCAATGGGATACCTTCAAAAAGTACCTTATACCATAAATATCGGTTAAAGATTTTTTAGTTATTCAATATTCAAATACCGACATGAAAGAAGGCGTACCCCATATACAATGGTTGTAGATTGTACAACTTTCTGAAATTTCATACAGGGAGTCTGATAAATATTGCTACACTATAAAACTCAAATAACTTTTTTTTCCAGTGTATGGAATTCATTTTGCTTTTATTCATGTTAAAGCTCATGCAATTTAGTAATATATAGCTTCATTAGTTTTAAAAATAATGGAATTTAAATGCCCCCTGCTCGTTGATGCATGGGCGGCGTCTTACCAAAAAGTTGTTCGTTACTGCTTGGAGAGTTGAGACAGGAATAGCCGCATTTGTATTTCGAATACATTGCTTTAGTTCATTCAAATTTGTTGGTTTTGCTTTTTTGAACTGCTGTTTGAAACAACTCCACAAGAAAAAGTCAGGTGCAGTAAGGACAGGCGACCTGGGGGCCAACGGAATGTGGAGTTTCTGGATATCAGCTTATAAGGATATTTTCGTCGCAATTCTGTCATAACAGGCCGGGCTATGTGAGGAGTTGCTGAAACCACACAGTGTTGAAAAATTTTCTCATTCAGCGTAATTCTGGATAGATAAACTCTCTAAACATGCTCAAGTAACGGTCTCTAGTAACCGTAACGGTGTGACCGTTTTCTTCCGAGAAGTAGGGCCCGACAATGCAGCGTGATGAAACTGCACGCCACACTGTGAAACGAAGTGGATGCAATTCCATCTCATGGAGTTTATTGTGTTTATGTTGGCGCTTAAATCGAAATGGGTCACGTCAGACATAAAAAGACAACATGTTTACGTCCTCTTCCACCATTTGAAGCATCTTCTGGCAAAATTCCAAGCGAATCGACAAGTCTGCTGCGTTCAATTTGTTGGCCATTTGAATTTTATATGGGAATAAGTCAAATCATTGTGCATAATTGACTGCAATGACTGTCTGCTTATACCCATTTGAGCATATAAGCTTCTTGTCGAAACTCTTGGATTGTTTTGTATGGCAGCAGCTACAGCAGCGTTTCTGCCAGCGAGAAAAACACTACTTCCGAATTATATCATCTGGATCACATGATTTGCGAATGTTAAGTCCAAATAATACTCTTTCGATAGTACGATTACGGAATTTTATTGTTACCATGGAATGATCTACGTTATCAAGTACAGGAGGAGTATAATGTAAATGCAATTGTAAGTGAGCGTTGGGATAGATCACAGTGTATCTTCGTAAATTTAAGTTTGAGTTTAGTCGACAAAATACTATTATCCACGCAGTCAAAAGCGTTCGTGAAATCCGAAAAGATAATACAACCCACATGTGTCTGTCTAAGCCCTCGCAGGTAACATAGCAAATCATTAGAAGGACTGCAATGCAATAATAATTTGCATAGGAGCCCGATTTCTAGTGTGGGGTGAGTTTTTTTTTTCATTCAACTTAGACTTAATTTCCCTACTGAAG
Organism: Rhingia rostrata; assembly: GCA_949824845.1. NCBI lineage: Eukaryota > Metazoa > Arthropoda > Insecta > Diptera > Syrphidae > Rhingia > Rhingia rostrata. The sequence continues at coordinate 59,133,315 of OX463755.1, forward strand.
AGACCCTCGAAATCTTTATTCAGGAAGGGAAGGCTTGCAACAGGACTAACATCGCTTCTATTTTCTTTGAGCAGTGAATTAATTTTACTAATTTTTCATCCATCAGGATAATAAAACGAAGTGAATATTATATAAAATATATAAGTTATGTTTTCTACTATTTTTTATGAAGTCTGTGTGAATTTGATCAGAGTATCTATCCGTCTCTCTCTGTTTTATAAATGTGTTGATCTGTCCCAGCCGATGGCCTCAGTCGCCAGTGCTGTTATGTGTCTGTAGTTCATTGCATTCATGTGCGAAGTACTGTGATGTCAATGTCAATGTCTATTTTAAAAAATGCGTCACCCACACATATTTCATCAACACTGGAAAATACAGAATTATCATCTATATTTCTTATGGGAACTCAATTATTTGATAATTGGTTGTATAAAATTTATCAAATTACTCGGAAGAACAAGTTTTTATTTATTTATACCTTTTTGGCAAATCGTTTTCTGACCCAGCCAGTACAAGTTGACTTTTTTCCAAAACTTGCGTACAGCAGGCGTAGTGGCTGCTTCAGTTCGGCCAATACTTCGTTTTAAATAAATCACTGATAGAGCTGCACAGATCCCACTTTGGAAATAAGTTTTTACTATTTCCCAACGTTGTTCAAGCGTTAAGTATGGTATGGTACGGGTAGTCAAAATAACCTATGATTTAAAAGGAAACCTCTAGATGGCCCACATTAGTATCAATGGTCTGACGGCACCGGATAGAGAATATAAATGAACTTCATTGGACTATGTGGAATGTGGTTTTGGAGATTTGAATGACAGCGTGTTGGTATTTATTATTTGGTATTTATTCCCTTCTTCCGGTAAAACACTAAAAACTCATATGTACTAAATTATTTCTCCTATCGCACCCGGGCATCGACCCAAACGAAATAGTAATCCGTTTAAAGTGAATCCTTGAGTTTATAATTTCTAATTGTCTCTTCCTAACAATAATTCATGTGATTTTTTCTTAATATATGATATTCCCAATCTATACCCTCATAAATACGTATACGTCGTTGTGGTTTTCATCCCTTTAAAATTCTAAAAGGGTTCTATCAAAAAACCGTAGAAACGGTGATTTTCAAAATACACAATATTTAACCAATACAAATACGGAAACTTTTATCAACATCCTACATAAATACCCACTTTTCTCATTCTCGTCACATAATGTCAAAATTTTGTTGTCCAACTTTTCTGATGCTTCTTTATGTCTTCTGGAATATTGACATTTCTAAGAAAAATATACGACTCTATAAATGACTGGCTTAACCAAATGCCACAGCTCAAATACTACATCTGATGGCCTAGTTAAATATTAATAGGCATACAAGACTATTCATGTTGGAATCTAGGAAGGGACCTTTACATGTACCGAAGATTTTTGAAGTCCCGACCTCATGGGCAAACCCATAGATACAACAAAACTATATTTCATCCTCTGAATTTATCAAATTGGAAATTTGAGTTTTTTTTATGTTTCTTTGGGGGTACCACATGCTTACTGTGAAAATAAGGATAAGCATATATTAAATAGATATACATACATTTTTATACCCAATATGCATGTTATGTCCTTACAAATTGTATACTAACATGTTATGGTAGATAAATAAATACGAATAAAAAAACGGGCATTTGCAAAGAGCAGTCCATTTTAAGGTTTACAAAATGAAGATATCATCGGTGTTCATATTAAAATCCAATATCAAAATATGCCACTTTATTAAGAGTGTACGGGGTATTAAGATGTTAAACAACTGGGGATTTGAGTGTGTGTTTTTTTTTAACCCACATTGTAAAATTTCGCAATAGGTACATGACAGAGTAAATAATTTGAAAGTTTTTTTTTTGTTACATGAAATGTTAAATTCAGAATTCGAAAAGTTTTCAACATAAAAAAATGCAAATGTTCACCATTTTATTGCCTTGCTTTTTGCAGTGGACACCCACAATTCAAAATTTATTTTATTCGGATCGGCTGGTTTTAATTGAGTTATTTGCATCAACAAAATATCATGACTATATGAAATAAAGTTATAGAACAATTTTTGTGAATATCCAATAACAAAAAAAAAAGTTGTTCAATAGGGAACTTTTATTTTAAATATTATTTAGGAGGGGGGGTAACGCATTTATGCTCTAATTATTATAAAGTTATACTTAATGCAAATTATTGTTTTTTTTTTAATTCATTATATTTTGTAAACTATTTTTTGTTTATTAAAGCACTTAATTAAGTATTTATATAACATGTTTTCTAAATTAAAATCACTCCTGCCAGTTATAAACTGTCAATTATTATGTTTGCATTATGTTCACGTATTGTCTGTCGCCATTATTTTAATTACAATGTACTCATAAGCTTACTGTAAACTATGTTTAAATGTGTTAATTTTTGTATAAAGAATTCACCCGAAAGCGTTTCGTACTACGACAGGAATACGACGAAATAATTATCACCGATGGGTTCTCTCCCCGACAGCAGCAACACTCTTATGTTTTCCGTACAAAAATCCTTAAACCATTTCTAACATTTAAAAAATCAAAACGGTCTATCCGTTTGAATTTTAGTTAATTCATAGCCACTCAGCCCAAGTTATTTCAAATTATTGGTTTCTAAAACTGGAATCGGGTTCCAACTGCTCCAAAGCAGCCGAATCGTCGGATGCGTAAAACATATGACGGGCATATTTATTAATGAGAAACGAACGTCAAGTCACCGATACTGAAGTAAACAATAGTCATGAGTCATGACTATTAGCATGCAGCAGAAACTTATCTGTAAAGCTTAACCGCTGAAAAAGAATCGTATTATTCACTTTGGAAAGCAATTAGAGTCATAAAACAGCCAAAAAATGCTGTGCCATCAATTAGGGTAACTCAAGGCGTTTGGGCAAAAAGCGATAAGGAAAAAGCAAACGTTTTGCCGCATATCTTGAGGACATTCTGGACTATCAAATGGTTTAAATATCAACCATTTGATGGTCCAGAAACATTAATTTATTCGAGACTACAACCGATAGTAATCTTGTTTGACATGCAAATATTGCCGAGCTTTAACGGAAAATACAGAAATTAAAGCCTTAAAAATCTCCGGGTTATGACCTAGTTACAGGAGAACTTTTAAAATTTTGCCCGTAAAAGCATTAACTAAACTTCTCTACATTGTAAATGCAGCACTTAGATTAGAATATATACCAAGACAGTGGAAGGTCACGGAAGTGATCATGGTTCCCAAACCAGGAATATCACCGAATGAAATAAAATCTTGCAGACCTATTTCACTTCTTCCAATAATTTCAAAAGTTTTTGAAAGAATATTACTTGGCCGCTTACACCACATGACTGATCAGAAACGCCTTTTACCTGACCAACAATTTGGGCTTAGAAGTTAGCATTCGACTGTGGACCAGGTTCATCGAATTACTGATGTAATTGAAAAAGCTTTCGAAGAAAAGGAAATTTGCTCAGCCGTATTTCTTGACGTGTCGCAAGCTTTTGACAAGGTCTGGCTTAGAGGCCTATAATACAAATTAAGACAAGTTCTGCCTGAAAAAATTATATAAAATCCTTGTCTCGTATCTTGAGCATAGACTCTTCCGTGTGAAACTTGGAAACGAATATTCAGAGTTCAAAGAAATATTGGCAGGAGTACTCCAAGAAAGCATCCTTGGACCACTCTTGTACCTTCTATTTGCTCGTGATATCCCACAAACAAACGATACAATAGTTGCCTCGTTTGCTGACGATACAGCTATACTAGCAGTTGGCACAACAATAGAGGAAATAAATATAAACTTTCGAAACGCTCTTAACGAGGTTAGTGAATGGACAAAATCCTGGCGGATTGCACTTAACTAGAGCAATTTTTTCGTATAAACGGACAAACAATTTGCCTGTATTTCTCAATACGGTTCGAGTCCCTTTTGCAAATGAAGCGAAATATCTCGGAATGACACTCGATGCAAAATTAAAATTAAAGTCGCACGTAAAAAAGAAATCCGTAGAACTTAAAAACAAATACATAAAATTGTACTGGTTACTCGGAAAGTATTCGAAGCTTAACATGGATAACAAGCTGTAATTATACAAGCAAATGCTAAAGCCGGTCTGGACAATCTAAACATTCTACAAACTTTTGAAACCAAAATGTTAAGATTATTCGTCAATGCGCCGTGGTATATAAGGAATGAGATGAGACGAAGAGATCTGGATATTCCCGCAGTTAACGATGAATCGAAAAATTTTGCACGCAAACATAAAAAAACGTTTATGGGGGCACGTTAACACAACAGTCTTACAAATTCTTGATTGTGCGAATTTATTCCGGCGTCTTCAAAGATAAGCCCTTAGATTTGGTCCGATAATAACCGTTAGTGGGTTAAAGTCCCACACTACTTTGGGCACATGCTCATCGTGTCTTTTGAGATTTCCACCAGCCCACGGAAAAAAATGACTATGACGAAGAGTCACTATGAAAAACGCGAAAAGAAAATAAAAGGTCCGACAGAACTCAGACGAACTTCCTCAGGGAATATATAAGAGTATTTTTTTATCCCACTATCGCTAAAAGACCTATTTGCTGTTTTAAGATTTTTAAAATTCTGGTTGAAAGACAAAAAGTGTAATTTTAAAAGAATTGTGATAAAAATTTCAATATGTAATAATAGTCACCTACCATTCCAAAGCGATTATTTTAAGGAACGACTTTAATCAAAAATGAGGCGTTTTTGAAAAATAAAATCTTTACAATTGTTTTTCTGTAAAAACGTGTTTTTTTTAAATTATTTTGAAAAAACATTTGTAAATTTAATGTGAACATTTGGGCAATAGATCATCTAACCAGCACTCACACTTTTTGGGGGCGATCCTATTCCATAGCAAATACCTGTGGCGTAAAATAATAACCGCTTCACTTAAGTTATGATAAAATTGAGCATTTATAATCCTGTTCAGAAATCTTAAACCTAAGTTCAATCAAATTCTTACGTTTGTTTAATTTTTAAAACGCAAGTTATTACGACGAAAACTTATAGCTTAAGTCCATTTTTCCATAAAATAAAATTCGCCAAACCAGCTAACTAAAGTTACTTTTTTTTAACTAAAACGTTATTATTTTATCATACAATCTTATCTTGAGTTAGACGATAATATAATTTAATTTTAATTATAGTTATATCAATTTGCTATAAAAACTCAAGTCGATATAACACATTCATTGCGTTTTCATTATTGACAAATAAATTATTTAAATAATCCTATCTTCACTTAGGTTGTTTTTCATCCAATTCGAAAAAAATCTTTTATGAATTTGTATGAAAAATCGACTAAAGCCGTTATGCCCATTGACAATTAAAACCGTTATATTTTGTTAGCATAAATCATAGTTTTTACAAGCACGAAATATACAAAAGGATTGTTTCAATTAAAACCAGTCATTAATTTTCGAGGGAAAAAAAATAGTTTTTTGAAGTCCCACTATTTGATCTTTTGACAAAATATATTAGAAGTCAACGATCCGAATGGTTGAATACCCTATCCCCCAACAAATGGATGTGGCTTAAGACTTTAAATGGGTAAATGAGATTGTCTGAATATCTTGATAAGATACTTAAAAAAAAACTCAAGAAGTCCAAATCGATACCCACCAATTCATCGATTTTAAAGCCTGATACGACAATATTTATAGAGACGAACTATGCAGAGCCATGTCTAGTCTTGGTATACCGCCCAAACTCGTCCGTTTGTTTAAAATGACGATGGAGAATTCTCGCTGCTCCATCAGGGTCGGAAATTCAATACCAAAAAAGTATTTAGGAAAGGCGATGTGCTGTCATGTGACTTCTTCGATTTGATTCTTGAGAGGATTGTGCAAAACTCACTCTCTCAATAAGTCCATTTATTGATGCGATGTGTGGGAAGTGGCGCCGTCTTGCTGAAACCAAATGTCGCCGAGATCACGAGTTTTAATTTCAGGCATCAAATAGTCGGTTATCATGGCACGATAACGGTCGCCATTGACGGTTACGTTCGCACCGGCATAATTTTTAAAGAAATATGGACCGATGATTCCACCGGCCCACAAACCACACCAAACCGTTGTTTTTTCTGGATGAAGTGGCAGTTCTTCAATCTCTTCAGGTTGCTCTTCGTCAGAAATACGGCAATTTTGTTTGCTTACATACCCATTGAGCCAGAAATGGGCCTCGAAAACGTCGGATCTTCTTGGAACTTTTCAAGAGCCCATAGAGCGAAGCGATGTCGCTTGGGAAGGTCGAGCGGCTTCAGTTGTTGCACAAGCTGTATTTTGTACGCTTTCAATTTAAGATCTTGACGTAAAATGCGCCAAGTCGTTCCATACGTCAGTCCGAGTTGCTGCGAACGGCTCCGAATCGACTCTAAACGGTCTTCGTGTACACTCTCAGCTACGGCCGCTATATTTTCTTCACAGCGTGCTGGACGTGGTCTATTCGGTCGAATGTTATCCAATAATGAATGCTGGGTCTCAAAATGGGTGATGGTGTTGCGAATAGTACGCTCAGTAGGCCGATTATGTTGACCATAAGTTGAGCGAAGTTCACGAAACACATTCCTCACAGATCGTGAATTTTCATAATAAAGTTGAACAATTTGTAAACGTTGTTCACGCGTAAGTCTTTCCATTATGAAATGCCAAACAATACTAAACAAAAATAACATGACAGCATGACACGACTCACACGTGATCTGTCAAAAAATGCTATTGAAAAAAGTATCTCTACTTGGATCACCCGTTACTAGCATACGCCAAGCCAAGGATATTGACATCATTGGTAGAACTTAACGTGATGTCAAAGCCACGATTGCTAGTATAGAGAAGGAAGCAAGAATGGGTTTGACAGTAAATGAGTGCAATACTAAGTATATGCTGTCAACACGAGAGGATACACAAAACCGACGAATCGGACAGAACGTCGCCGTTGATAGATATAACTATGAGGTAGTTAGGGACTTTGTCTACCTCTGCTCCGCTATTACCTCCGACAACAACATCTCGTCCGAAATTTAACGAAGAATTACACTTTCCAACCACTGTTTCTTCGGGCTAAGAAGGCAATTCAGTAGTAAAGACCTCACTCGAACTACTAAGAAGATCCAATATTAGGCCCTGATTATACCAGTCCTGCTCTACGGCGCTGAAGCATGGTCTTAAAAGCGGATGAAGAAATCCTTGGTCGTTTCGAGAGGAATTGTTCGAAAAATCTTCGATCTCGTTTTTTGACGGGCTATGGAGACGAAAATTCAATCAAGAACATGCTCCTGGTCAAAAAAAAAAACTCCGCATTGGACGTTTAAGATGGCTAGGACATGTAGAAGGAATGGACACCAATACTCCGGCTCGCAGCGTCTTCGATTCTTAGCCAGACGTCGATCGCAGTAAAGGAAGACCTCGCCTTAAGTGACTCAACCAACTCGGAGCGCGCAACTGGAGGCAGTTAGCTTAGGACCGCCACTTACGTAAGTAAGTAAGTAAGCAAAATTTCTTTCCGTTCAACCAAAATCAAGTTTTTTTTAGTCTGAAAGTGAGAGTGGTCATCTGGGGATTTCAAAAATATTGATTCCAGTACTAAATCCATGAACAAAGAGCTATTATACAAAATTTCACTATTAGGAATCACCAGAATACCCTTATGACCTACAAAAACGTCGGCTCTCGATAATTTGACACTCGCTAATTTGAATCTCCTGATAGTTTGATTTTTTCCTCTTGTCCCTGGAAAAACTCCCAATAAATTGAAAAAATCAATGTAATTAGGTCCACTCGGTAATTTGAAGTTGTAGGAATGACATCTCTATAATTAAGGTAGGTAGGCATCTCGAACACCAACATTCTATAATTTGAATTCCTGTTTCCCGAACTCTCTATGGCATGTAGCGGCGTCTTATTGGAACCACATCTCATCCACATTCATGCCATCCAATTCGGGAACAAAAAAGTCGGTTATCATGGCTCTATACCGGTGTCCCTTAACGGTAATTGACTCTCCAGCATCATTTCAGAAGAAGTATGGACCAACGGCTACAGCAGCCCACAGAGAACACCGAACAGTTAGCTTTTGTGGATATAATGGCGTCTCAAGGTTCTCGTTTTGATTCTCTTCACTCGAAATGCGTCATTTTGGCTTGTTGACGTAGCCATTCAACCAAAAATGAGCCTCATCACTGAACAAAATTTTGCGATGAAAATCAGCACCGAGATCAATCTCATTTTTGGAACATACACCAAAATCACGAAGCATTGCATGGTCTCGCGGCTTTAATTCTTGCACAACCTGGATCTTAAGCCAAGATCTTTGCGCAAAATCTTCCATAAAGTTGATGGGAAAAAGCTCCTATGCTGTGCACGGAGGTGAAACGAATCATTCGGGTCCTTTTCAACACTTTGCTCTACAGCGGCAATTGTTTCTTCGATGCGCACTGTTCGACGTCTCTGCGGATGTGTATTATCACATAGAGTAGACGTAGTGCGGAAACGATCCATGGTTAACCGAATTAATTGCTCTGATGGACGATTATGTCGAATTATGTCGAACTGAACCATTATTTTCGAAATAAATTTGCACGATTTGCAAGCGTTGTTCTTTTGTTCATGATAAAATGGTTCATGATAAAATGGTAAGCCAAACTGAACATAAATAACACTATTGTTGCCCGATTTGACTGCAAATTGTCAGGACAGGGTATAAAATCTTGGTATGCACATATGTTTTAAAAACCACATTGATCAGATCATAATATTGAGTTTAAGTTCTGTATTGAATTTTCCAAAAATTTATGAATTACTCCGTCTAAGTTTTAGAGAAAATCAACATTTAAAAAAAATGCATCAACATGTACCGTTTAGTAATTTAAAAAAAAAAAATCTGATGATTAAGTCATAGGTGTTCAAAATACCCAAATTACATTACATAAACATTTTCATTTCATTTAAGCCATCTTATTCTAAATACTTAAGCTTAGTTCTTAATTGCTGTCAACATCGTTAGAGTCATTAAGAATATAAACGAGTTTTTAGAAATTCGTTATATTGGAGGTACCGTTGATTTTTGAGCTAGAACCACATTTCGAAAAAGCTCTCTCTTGGACCTCCAATATAACCGAAATTTCAGTCAACTCGAACGAACAGATTGGACTCGACTGTCAATAACAGTCTTAGACTCCTGACGGCAGATATACGTATTTTTAAAAACTACAAGGTACCTCATAACGTTAGAATTTGTTAAACTGGTGCCTTGGGATTTTCGCGCCATCACAAGAATTTCCCAATGATTGCTGTAACAATTCAATCATGTTTTGTGTTTTAATAATGCTTTTCAATTATATCTGTAGATAGATCATTAGTCTACGTCTCATACTTACGATACTGCCGTTCTTTTCTACTTTGTGAAAAAGATGAATTCTTTCAAAATGGTTTTATATTTTTATATGCATAAACCTTAAACTAGTAAGGATTTAAGCCCGCCTTGTTTTCTTTTTTACTCTCTGCTTGAGAAACAAGGCAGCCTTTAACCTTGATTCTTGACACATTCCTTCCAGTTATTCAGGCCAAGAGTTATAGTATCCGCCATCGCTGGATACTTAAACCGGAGGTTCGGGCTTCCTTGACGCTATGGGATTCGAATGTTCTCTTGGCTGAAGAATTATTGTTTATTCGCATTATGCGCCCTTGTAGTCGACGTGTTTTTACGGTTCTTACTACATCCACATCTTGGTACAGCTAATAGAGCTCGCGGTTGCATCTTCACTCTTTAACTAACTCCAAATTGTTGCTATCAATATTGACATTTTGTCGAAGGTTGTGCGTCGGTCGTCGGTCGTCGGTCGTCGGTATTTTATTTGTTAATTTGTCTTGTCCTCGTTAAATAAAGACCAACGCGTTTCGTTTCGCCTTTTTATCATTTGCCCTAAATGCTTCTTCAGCGGCACAATGTGAGCGATCAATTATGTCGATTTGTTGATGATAGCGCTTTCGGTATTTGCCGAAATCACATGGTATCGCGCCTCTTTGTTGGAATCCGGTACACGGTAAATGTTTTTTCAATAATTCAGATGAGCTGTTTTCAAAGCGAACGTTTGATCGCGTGTTAGGTTATATAAGGCTGTGTCCAATTTAATGGTATCCCGAATTTCACCATCGCTCTAGGCGAAGGATACGCAGCCTTAAAGTCGATGAAAAATGAGTACGAATATTTGGTCTATGGTCGATCTGCAGGGTCAGAAGACACACGTTCACATATTATATTGAATATGCGGCATTTAGCAGTCAATATAAGACATGGGATCGCCTGTTTTGTTAATTTGACATATGATCATGAGCCTTGCTCTCAGTCATCAAGACTTTGTTGATGATTTAATGCATGCACATTTCTATGTCAATACCTCCGTGTTAACGGCTTTGCTAGTAATCCATCAGACCCGACTGCCTTGCTTTTCTTTAGGTTTTTTACATGTGATTTTTGAAAAATAAATGCATCCACAACGTTTAGCGCAGATTTCTTTGAGAATAAGTCTGGTCAAACAGTGTTGTTGGTGCTCTATATCTCTATATGATAACATAGTTATTTTAAATAAATTATAATATATGACATACAGCCCCTGAAACAACTCAATTATTGACTGAGACGTTGTCTGGTACTCCCTCATTTCGGTAAACCGAATTGGCCCACTAGATACCTTTCATATTGGTTCAGGATCTAATCTATGCAGATTAGCTTAGTCTTATTATCATTTTTTTAAATTCTTTAAAAAAAATTAAATTTTTAAATTCTTATTCGCCTATGTTAAACATATATTTGCTATTTGAGGTATTTAATGCTTTATTGCAATCAAACACTGACTTATCTTACTTCTCTCCTGGTATCTGATCATCATTTTATTAAATCGTCCAATTGCATTTTTGTTTTATTTTGAATAAATCGAATAAATGTTAACAACAATAAGAACGTACATTGACTCTAGGACTCTATTCAAGAGCAAGTATCCTGTCGTTTCCATACTAAATATTCATGGAAATTCCATCGACATGCTCACCATACGTAAAACACAAAAGTGCACAAAGCGTAAGTAAATAGCTAGCAAAATACGCTTTAAGGAGAATTTTCTTTCATTCATTTAATCATAAACCAAGGTGGTGACATTTACCTTAAGCCTTATAAAGGTGCGCGTAATCAAGTATAAAACAAGATAATGTGCACATTCTTTGGAGCTGTCTGTTCTATGAAGGACAACAAAACAACGTGCATCAGAGTGGAATTGCAGAGCTTTTGTTCCAAGAAATTTCCACAAGTACTCAAAGGTCTCTATCGTCCTTAGAGAGTATTGTTGTATGTAAACTGTGCACAGTTGAAGTACTTTTAAGAGTGTCTACAAACTTGAAAGGTATTTCTGTTTTTTATTTATTTTGTTTTTCTCAGCTTTTATTTTTAACTTTATGAAGTTTATGATTTGGAAAATCATTTAAAGACACAACAAAGCGCAGCACTCCAAATAACAAAAAAGCCTTGAAGAAACTGATTCTCTTTTAAAAGGATACCTTTCGTTTTGCCATTACAGATTCCAGAAAGTTGTAAAAGCAGCAACGAATGCACCTCAATGGTTGTGTCCTGGGAAGGTGATGCGGAAATTCAATCGGGAGATGTTTTGCTGGTGGAAATCAACGATGCGATGCTGTATTCGAATTCGGAAAACAAAATGAACAGGTATGGTTTAAGTTAAATCTTTTAATGGTTCTCCTTTGAGGCACATGTTTTAAAGGCGTTTATTTAGGAAAAGTATCTATGTCGGAAATTTGGTTGATAGTTTTAATGCCAAATTATTCCACTGTTTTCCAACATCATAATCTTTATAAGTTTAAAAATTTATTATCGTTTAGTACATTTATAATGCACATGCGCCCAATTGTTTATATATAAAATGAACCGGAAGACTTTATTAATCTCTAACCCATTCAAGTATTTCATATGTGCTGCCAATAAAGGTTCAGTTTTATATAAACATTTTCTGCACTAAAACAGGAGTCAAGGGCGCACTTCAGTTATTTCTGACAGGAGTAGAAACTTTGCACATGATGACAACAATTTCGTATAAAAAGGCAAATTTTGAGCATGTTTTATTTATATTAGTAAAATTTAGTCCAATGAAAGTATGCCTAACGAATGGAATCTAAATATGGATGTCCCGATTCACGAGAAAAATAAACATTCTGTACCACCCCATCCATAGAGGCCTAATTCACCATTACGTTGCTTAAAAAATCGTATATGACTGGTTAGGCCCTAACAGTGCGGTTTAAGGCCATGCAAAAGTCCGAATCGATAACCACCACATGTTTATTGATTTTAAAGCCACATGAGAAGAAACCCTTTATGTTATACCTTCCAAATTCGTTCTCACTCTATCATGTCAACAACGAACTCACCGAAACATATGGTACCAAGAAGGGATTAAGACAAGGTAAGATAAGATACATTTTCATGTGACTTCAATAACATCAATCCGGAGACAGCATCAGTGCCATAGCCTTTCATAAATCTAAACAACTACTAGGGGAAACTGACAGTACTGACCTTATAGGTCAGACTAAACGAGATGTCGTCGGCGCGTTGGAAAGTATAGCAAAGAAAATACCTACAATAGATTAACTTCATGTCGTTATTTGTAAAGGTCTACAGCTCTCAAATTCACTGTCGAACGGCTGTCTTCTTATTCGAAAAACTCAAACCAGACCGAAGACTTTCCGAGGACCAAAATCTTCATCCACTTTTGGTAGGTTTCATGCTTCAGCGCCGTAGAAGGGAATGCGGTGGTAAGAGTATTATGTGTCATCCTCTTATTAGTTCGTCATTATTTCTAAATTGCCTTTTTCCAAAGAAATTCGTGTGATTTTTATTCGAATCAGAGTTAAAAGTGGAACCGAGATAGAAATAGTCCTTTGCTATCTGAAAGTTCTAGCTAGCGATGTTATATGCAATTCGTTGATAGTGTGAGTCCTTCTTTGATGACAGCGCATAATAATTCTTGCCTTTGTTATTTGCTCGTTAAAATACTAAAGCTGCTTCCTTTTCTATACTTGCAAACACAATGGCTGCAAAATGCTGAGCCTGCAGAAAGTGTAGAAAATCGCACAAAATAAACGAATAAGATTAAAAAAATAGAGTTTATAAATTTATTTGTTATATTTCTATCATCTTAAGAAAAATCATAAAGAAGTGGAAGGATTGTCGGATATTTTTCGTTTGTATTTCTTGTGGATTCTAAAGTTCTAACAATTCTACCTTTTTGTCAGTAAAATCATACCGAAATTTTAGTTGATCACACATTTCAAAATAAAATGAAGCTTAATACATATTAGTCCGAAATAAATTTACTTCCGCTCTTCGTAATTTTATTTATACACAAGGAATAGTGTTAAAGAATCATCAAGTAGTTCTGCCTTTACAAAATTATTTATAATATCCAAAATATAGGACAAATTTGAAAATGAAAATTTAATATTTGGCTTATTAAAATTGTTTAAAATTTTTGAGCTTTTAAAATCGGCTGCGATTCATTTTATACCGATATAAAGTTACTTTGCCTACCTCAATACTTTCTTTCAGGTGTATAAATTGGTAAAAGCAATCGCAGCGAACGCAACGGACGAGTTTGGGCGGTATACCAAAACTAGACATGGCTTTGTATAGTTCGTCTATATAAATGCATTCGTATGCGACTTTGAAATCGAAGAATAGGTGGTGGGTATAGATTTGGACTTCTTGGTTTTTTTCCAGGATCTGCCGAAGTGTCAAGATTTGATCGGTTGTAGACTTTCCTGGCCTAAAACCACACAAATAGGGGACGATCAGGTTGTTGGTAAACGGTTTCAGGCGTTTACATATTACGGTAGAAAGGATTTTCTGAGATTCCATTCTTCACTCATACTTTCTTCCGACCACATTTGGCTTATGAGTTGGTGGATGTTATTTACCAAGGGAAGGCCGTCATTTCCTGCAAGCTTTATAAGCTTGAGTTTAGATATTGCTAACCTCATTTCACTCAGGTCGGGTTGTTCGCAGTTTTCGCTGTTGTTGCCAATATTAAATGGTTCGTTCTGCCTGACAGCGGAATGTTGTTCTGCATCGACGTTTAACAGTCTGCGGAAGTGGTTCTTCCACATACTTAGCATCGACTGTGTCTCAACTACGTTATTTCCTTGTTCATCTCGACAGGATTCTGTTAGAGCCTTGTATCCTTGGCTTTGACGTTTTACAATTTGGTAAAACTTGCGAACATCGTTCCTGGAGTGGCATCTCTCTATATCCTCGATCGCGCACTTTTCTTGCTCTTTTTTCTTCTTTCTGAAAAGCCGATATTCTTCCCTTCTTCACTGCCTATAGATCTCAACGGGAGCTCTCGTCTTCACCTGCAACATAGCCTTGTATTTATCGTTGTTGGCTGCGAGCATCTGTCCGCTTTCCTCATCAAACCAGGGGTTTCTTGCTGGTGGGCGCGAGAGACCTAGCACATTACTTGCTGCTTATCTATAGGTAATTGCTTGTTGGCATCGTTGTCGTTGTTCTCCGACACTCGATGCAGGTGGTATGGTGTTAATCGGGAAGTTAAGAGATACGCGTTGCGCGAAGGATTTGGCGGTCCCTTGCGCTTGCAGTATTTCAACATTATATTTCTTCACAGTATTTTTGGATTGTTGTGGCGTGGTGGATATCCGCATTCTTACCTTGGCTGCAACGTGGTAGTGGCCCGAGTCGATGTTAGCTCCTCGGAATGTTTGGACATCCATAATACTGGATGCGTGCATCTTGTCTATCGCAATGTGATCAATTTAGTTGACCGTTCGTTGATCTGGAGACATCCATGTCCCCTTATGGATATCGAGGCGAAGAAACCGTGTACTGGCTACAGTGGCATTTCGTTCCGTATTTTTATCATATGTTTCCTCCGTTGGGGCGTGAGCGCATATAAGGCTTATGTTGGCAAATTTGGCCTTCATTCGGATAGTTACAATGCCTCCGCTAATGTCTTGGAAATATAAGACTTCTTGCCTAAGTCTGGCACAAACAAATCCACATCCGAATAGTCGCTGTTTCTGCTCACTATAAGACGGACCGTAGTAGATGTCACAGTTTTTCATCCTCTTTTTGCCCGGCCCATTTCATCGTATATACTGGATGGGAGTAATGTCTGCTTTATAACTGTCTAGGGCTTCCGCTAGTTGTTCGCTTGCAACTCTCCTTTTTAATGTTCTTATATTCCAGCTCCAGATACGAACGTCGTTGTCCTTTTGTCGTTTAGCAGGGTCGTCAACAATAAAATCAGTCCTTCCCGAGGCTATTAGTTGATTCGTAGCGAATACTTTTTTCCAAGGGTGGGTAGTTAATCCAAAGCACAACCCCAACCTGGAGGGCCAGTTCCAATTTACTAGATACCCCTAGGAAACGGGTTGTAAGTATCCACTAAGGGATTGAGCGCTGCCGTTGACCTTTCGGTTCATCCGCTACCATCTCTGTTCGAGGGGCTTATAAACCCGTGAAATTTCCAGACAACCTGTTGTCCGAAAACGTCGAAGCACCTTGTGTAGGTTCGCCAGGGACAGCAGGTCGGGTATTCATTCCGTGCCACTCTGACCTGGCTGTTTAAAGTGTTGCTGTCCTTGGTCGTGTTATCAACATTCGCGCTCATCGTTTAGCAAGTCAAATCCGGTTTGATGAGACCAGTACCCGATGGTTACCGCTTGGAGATTAAAAATAAGCACTTGATGTGTAGTCGTGCTGTAGAGTTACAACCAATGGGCATTGCCAAGTTAAAGCCAATCAGAGTCTACCCTCGTTCTACAACACCCAACCATCCAGTTTTGGAGACACTTCAAAGTGTATTGATCATGTTTACTGCTATTCAGGCTTGATATTGACCACATAAAATCAGCTGCTTATCAACTAACCAAACCAAAAGAGACAATAACGGACAAAATGTCATAACATAATAATGATGGCGATCGAGATATCTTTATCAACGAAAGTAAACCAATAAATTTTGACTACTCTATAAAATCCAGTGCACCGTACATGGACTAATTTAAGATAGTTATATCAAAATTAGCAACGGCCTTCCTTCCGATTTTCATAAAGTCACAAAGAACTACTTAGTCGCGTTCATTTCTGCAAACAAATCAGTTACATCGTTATCACTGAAGAGCGTGCATAGAACGTGCTCCGAATGTGTAGTCTTAATATTCCTTTGACATTATGACCATACAGCAGCTGCCGGAAAATGTGCAAAACGTCTCAAAAGAAACTTAGGCTTACGTGAATGTCCCAGATTTTCGACGCGTGAATTATAATCCAGGTTTACCTTTCCTTTAAAAATGAGTTAAAAAGACCAGTATAAAATTAAAAAAAAATCTGGGCGACCATCAAAAGCGGTAAAAAAATGGTGGCGATCCGAACCTTTCAATTCCTAAGCTCGCAAGTGCTTTAAATGTGTATATTTTATACTGATCTATACAATACAACATTAAATTTAATTGTGATATTTTTACAAAAATGAGTAAAACAGGGAAGAATAGTGTTCCTACTAAATGAAGTAGATCTTCTACATATGAAGTACATTGGCAGCCTTGACAGCAATAGCATATCCTTTGGTCTGACCAATGATAGCAATATCGCCGGTGTATGCACAGATTTATAAAAGTTGGGCTCCTGGTGTTGGCGCACTTCAAGTTGGCTGAAATCAGTTACTACTTGTGCGCTCCACATAAAGCGAGGTCTTCCTCCTAGCCATCTTAAGCATCCAAGGATGAGTTTTTTTGACTAGAGACCGAAGGTTTTACGAAAAAAAATTCTGTTAAAACGACAAAAGATTTCTTCATCCAAACTTGATACAGTCCATGCTTTAGTGCCGTAGAGCAGGACTTCGATGGTCATGGTCTTGTATAGGTTCTCCTTAATAGTTCGCGTCAGTGCTAAGTTACTGAATTGCCTTCTTTGCCCGAAAAAACATCAATTGGCAAGAATAATTCTTCGTTTGATTTCTGACGATGAGATTTTGTTGTCAGAGCTAATAACGGAGCCGAGGTACACAAAGTTATATCTGTTAATGGTGAGGTTGAGTAAAATTCTTCGGTGTTGTGTGTTCTTTCTTGTTTACAGCATATATTGCGAGCTGCCTTATGGATTGTTGAGATTTTCGCCATTAGTAATCGATATAGGATGGTGGTGGTGTGGTATTAAGAGATGAAGGAACTATCTCTAAATCTCTAAAATACACATGAAGAGGCTAAAATAACAGTACGATTTATCCAATACCATATCCCATTCTACCTATATTTGTCTCCGAAAAGTGGAGTTGACTAACCTTTTTTTTTTTTGTGACAACATATAGAAGATAGCGTAGTTCATATAATTATTTTATACTTATTATTGCCTTTTTATATATTTGCTTAGTGACACCATAACTTGAAAACGGCTACACCAATTTGAATAGGAACTTTTCCAATGTTCCAATAAGAAGGTTTTTAATGAGAAAAAGATTAGAAAAGTTACCCGTCACCTTTGCAATCAGCTACTACAGTCAAGTCAAGTGTCTTATCCTGCTTTTGGATGGTTTTTGTGGGCTTGACGGGGTTTATAAAATGTCATCTCCGAACGAGTATGTTGCCGTTACCAGATATTCCATTTCTCTCAAACATTGAACATAGCTCGCGAGAGAAACGAGAGTATAAATAAATATATCATATAATCTCGAAGTCGTAAACTATCGACAAATAGCTTAGAGAAGTTATGTATTCATGACAATAAACGAAAGCATTCGAAACACCACATATTTATTTAAGTGATGATAAATCTGCAATACCTACACATATATGATTCCACTTATCTCACACATATTGGAAATAACACATGTCGGAAATAACAATTCATTGTTGCTGGTTATCCAAAAGCAATAACTTCTCAATTCGGCAGACAGTTGTGCTTACAGTTCATATATGCAAATTTAAACCTCTATTAACGTTATTTACTTTAACTTCGTTAATTCACTCATTTAAACTCATTCGCACATCATATGATGTTCCACATCATTTGCATACCGATTCCATATTCTCTTTTTAACATTGAGCTACAAAAATAGTTCCAAGCGATCGATGGCTTCTACTCTGACACGCTACCAACAAATTGCCCCATCGCATCGTCTCCGCATACCACATCCACTTCACTTTTATGCACAATTCCTTCAGTTAGCTACGGTTCATTTGATGCAGTGAAAGCATTGAACCGTTATTATAAATTTCCAACTCATCATCATATCGATTTCTTGGTTTCATAGTAAGTCCTAAACAATGGCGCACTCAATTATATTTACTTACCCTATAGCTGGGTTGCAAAAAGGCATATTTGTGTGGGTGTGTAGCACGCGGGTAAACGAATGTACACTCTAAACTCCAAAGCATTCAGGATGAGTGGGCTTGGAGTGTCATGACACCTTACTTCAAACTTTAGATTGAGAAATTCCTAGTGTGCTTTTGAATTTCTAATCACTTTGTGTTGAGAGAAATTTTCCTTTTACCAAATTAAAATCATTATAATATTCATTGGAAAGTAGATATTTTCGGGCAGTAGATATTTTGGGCTAAACCTTGTCGATACGGACAAAGATAGAAATATACGTAGTATGTTATATTGATATAAATTAAAAATTCAAAGTATATACGAAAATAGGACCCAGGCGATAGCTTTTTCTCACAACCAATCATGAGCACTTATTTACTTCTTGTACAATAGCAGGACTCGGACAAACTTTCCCAGTAATGTAGAAGAGTATTGTGTTTTGGTATGGAGTAACAACAAATCCAATATCGTTATTTGCTGTTTTAACATTTTTAAAATCTTAAGTGCAACAACGGGTAATTTTTTATAAGTTTTTTTTACATCTAATATATAATAATGGGGAGCTACGTTTCAATAGTGATCATTTTTAGAATCAAATTTATGTAATTAAATTTATTTATTAAATTCATTCACGTTGGAGTAGTTTTTGAGAAAATAAAATATTCTTAGAATGTTTTTTTCTGGAAAATTCTAAATGTAATCCTTATATAATATAATCAAATAAGTCCAAGTAATCTTTTTCTGAAAAAGTCGCTCCGTTCCTTGTTATGATATTACTTATTTATTTTGAAAAGTACCTACCCTTAATTTCTTATTGTTTAGCAAAACAAAAACTGCTCAATCATCGGTTTGATTTATTCCAATTATTTATTATAAGTCCCGTTATTATTAAGTTTAAAAAAACTCGGTACGGTTTGTAAGGACTTACTCTAACCATTTTAAAAATAAATCTATTTTCGGGAAATCATTAAATTAATGAATAATTGTTATAATTAACAGAGTTTTGAATTATTCTAACAATCTACACCATCTAAGGATCAAAATTTAATAAAAACTGTTTTCGAAAAAAAAAACATTTAAAAAAAACTTGCAGCAAAATGTATCTACCAATAATTACCGGTTTTTGAAAAATCATAGTATTTAGTCATGTTCAGAATATCTTTATTAAACTTCATACCGATTTTCATATACGTCAACGTTGTCATTCCTGAGAAATGAATAATTTTCAAAAGTCCGCGTTATGTGCATTTTTAGCGAAATTTTGCATAGTATTATAAATACATTTTTACCATTGTAAGAGCCGTTATCGAGAAATAACTTTTTTTTAAAAGCTGTTATATTGGAGGTACCTGTTATTTTAGTACTAGGAGTTCAGTTTCAATACCCAAAATTTCGGTCAAATCGACAGAATAGTTTGGGCTCCAATATCAATTACAGATTTCAGATCACAGAACACAGTGATATGTTTGGAAAATCATATCCGTTAAGTAACCAACATTAAAATTCATCCACTCATGGGTTATTTTGCTGATACTTTCCGTTACTCGTTGAAGTGTTGCCGGCGTAAGTTGAGCGATTTCTGTGTGAGTGTCGAGTTTCAGCTTCTGTATAGTGTGTCGTTTGCTAATGTAAACATTTTCCTTCAGGTAACCCCATAAATAAGTCCGGAACCTGCAGAACAGTTTTTCGCAGCGTTTTTTTGACATAATGCGATTTGGAAATTGTTTGGATTGGCGGTGTAAGCGGTAACTCCGTCTTGCTGAAACAAAATCAGCTTAACATTGTTGTCTGTTTGCACAAGTGGAAAAAGGAAGTCCTGAAGCATTGTTCTGTAGTGGCACCCATTGCCCATAACAACGGCACCCGCCTCATTATCGAAGAAATTTGGCCCATGAATCCTATATGAGATTATTCCACCACAAATACTAACACGAAGTGAGTGTAAGAAACGTTGACCGAGATTTTTGGGATTCTGTATGCCCAAATTCTGCAATTTCGGTTATTCACAACCCAGCTCAAATGAAAATGTGCCTCGTAGGTCATCAAACAAATATTAAAAAATCCTTCGTCAATCTCGGCGATATAGGACATTTCTGCATTACTCCAGACGATTTTCTGGGCCACCAGGATTGAGCTGTTGGACCAACTGGATTTTGTAAGGGTATAAATGTAGATCATTCCTCAAAATGAATCGTGCTACGCGGTATGCCTTAGTGTTTCATGTTTCAGAATCGGTTGCAACATTTTCCCTAACGAACTGTATGTTTTCGATTGATCCATAAAACGATCCAAAACGAGGCCCGAACGCTTCACATCTCCAACGTCCCATTATTGCTCGAATTTGACAACCACAGCACTAAAAGAGGGTGCTATTGAAACATTTCTAACGCGCGCCGTAAAATTTCCGGTAGGCAGGATAAGTACAAATTGTTGATTGGCTGTTTTCACAAAATAATTTAACATGTTTTCTTTACCTGTACGATCGTGTAGTGCTCCATCCTATATCTCCTAAGCTTTGAGTCTAAAACAAAAAAAAAACTAAAAATATCTATGTTTAAGGAAAAAAGATATAAATTTTGTACATAAGAAGGAGACTTTTAACGCTGTTTGTTAATAACCTTTACCATGTGGGAAATACTTAACTACACGCTACTTGATACTTATAAATCGGCCCAACAACTCTCTGGTACGGTTGACATTTTGACGGCCAGATTTATTAATTTGGTAATTATAGGAACGAATGATTCATAGTTTGCTCTTAGGTCGCAGGTTGCTTAAGTATCATCTACACTAGATGCTTTTTGGATTTCGACGACTCTACTGCTTTTCTAAGGGGGTGTCCACTCTTCTGGCACACAAAACAGGGGATGTCCACTCTGCAATTTTTCACAAAAGCATAAAACTTTCATGGAAGTTTTCCAAATGTAAATTCAGAATCTGCACTGGATTTTCAATTATTTGTTTAAAAACAAATACCTAGTTAAGACTCACTATTAGGCGTTAATGTTTGCTTAGAAACCAAACATAATTTTGACATTAAAATCATTGGTAATATTAATGTGAACACTTTTTTTTGCACGCCCATTTTTTGGGGGAGATTTCTTATAAAAATGATTTGTTTACCCTTTTGCATATGCAATAGAAAAACGCTGTTTTTTTATCAAACGGTAAAAGATTTAGATAAATTGTCTGAGCAATATATTGTGAAATGCCATTTTCCATGTAGTTACCGTCTTCGTAAAGATTTTAGCAACCCGCATATTTTGGTGATGTTTAATTTAAAGATGGGGTATTTAAGGATTTGTACAGCGGATTGAATTCTTCTCTTATTTTTTTTTTTGGCTATTCAGCCAGTTTTACATGTAAGCTAATGGTCCGACCAAGTATTAGCATTTTTAAAATCCCCCCACCGACACGACCACTTCTCAGTAAAACGTTGTTTTTGGAAAAAGGGTTAGAAATTTGAAAAATCATCTGAGCAAATTAAGGCAATTTCTATCTCCATTTCTTCTACGTTAATTTTCAGGGCGTCTTCCGTAAAAAAAAGAAAAAGGATTTAGGCACAGTTTAAAAAAAAAATTGGGAAAAACTTTTAATACAAATATTTTGATGTTAACACTATTAACGTTTCTTATATGGGCTCGGGTTACGCCCAATTTCGAAGGGGGGTGTTCCTAAAAAAAAAACATTTCTTAAGCCATTTTTAGGTACACCCACTTTTTGGGAATGATTAATTTAAATATGGGATGGGATAGGACACTCAAAGATTCGCACAGAGGATAGGAGCCTTCTCTCATGTTTCATGTTAATTTTCGTAATAATGAATTTTGAAAATTGTGAACCTTAAAATTTAAACATAACTATTGCCGTTGTTTTCAAACAATTTGTATCCCATTTAAATGCCTCTTTTAGAAAATTATATAGATATTATCCTAATTAGAAAATGTGTTTGTATTTAAACAATGAGGATCCTAAATCATACTACTCTTTCAAAAAACGATATAACCTGTGGTAAAATAAGCCTCGCATATAAAAAAATACTTGATTATGTAAATTAATTAAATTGAGTATCCAAACAAATATAAATCCTCAATTAAACATTAGCGCAGTGTTTGTTTTTATAATCTGTCCCATAGGGGGGCATTAGTTTCGATTCATAGTTTATAACATAGAGTAATAATTTAGATAGACATATCGTTTAAAAAATTGACTCAAATTCGCTAATAGAGTATGTCGCTCCATCCATGATGAAATTTATATATGTATATAAGCTTATATAAAATTCTTGTTCGATGAATCAAACAAAAAAACATAAAATTTCAGGCATTAAGGGACCATACAGAGCCTCAAACCTAGCTCCTCCATTCATTTTTAGATACGAAGTTATTATGTTTGCAATAAAGAAGTGGAACTCCTATTACCGCCGAATCCGAATGTCAAATTCGAGAAGTTTCAAATGACAGTTTTATACTTTTGAATGCTTGTCAGACTTTCGAGGATTTGAAAAGAGTTGCTTTTATATACATTTTTATAATAATTCAACTTACAACTAATTCTTAAGCTATACAAAATTTCATGAAAACTAGCCTTCTTATTAAATACTTACTGCCTCCAAATAAATAACGGGTTTTTTTTAAGAGTTAAGTTTTTTTAGTTTGGCATCACTGGTTTGTAATGGCGTCCAAACGCCATCTGTCAAAGTGAAAAGCTTTCAGTAACTCTGCAATTTAATCATGGAAAGACTTACAAACAATCAACGATTGCAAATTATTCAAATTTATTATCAAAATTCGTGCTCTGTGAAAAATGTGAACCTTTTGTTACGAACATAATAATGGTCGTCATAATCGACCTGGTGATTACACAATTCGTGCTATTATCACCAAATTTCGCACCAAATTTACTTTGTTGGGCATTAAACCATCGACTTGCATGCGTACAGTGCGAATTGAGGAGAATATTGCAGTCGTAGCGACCAATGTTAATGAAATGTCAATTCGTCGCCGTTCTCAGCAATTGGGGACGTGTTACTCAATCACATGGAAAATTTTACTTATCGATTTGGGTTTGAAAGCCTATAAAATTCAACTTGTGCAAGAATTGAAGCCAAAAGACCTACCACAACGTCTAATTTTTGGTGAATGGACCTTAGAAGAGCTCCATGAAAATCCGTTGTTTTATCGAAAATTTGTATTCAGCGATGAGGGTCCTTTTTAGCTCAACAGATACGTAAATAAGCAGAACTGTCGCATCTGGAGTAAAGATCAGCCAAATACCATACAAGAATTACCGATGCATGCCGAAGAAACGACAGTTTGGCGTGGTTTATGGGCCGGTGGCATCATCGGTAGATTTTTCTTCAAAGACGACCGTGGAAGAAGCGTTACCGTCAATGGCAAACGATATCGAGCCATGATACGAGACTTTTTTTGCCCCAGTTGTATGAGTTGAACTTGGTTGACATGTGGTTTCATTAAGACGGTGCCACATGCCACACAGCTCGTGAAATAGTGGAAATGTTGAAGGATGAATTTGGTGAGCAGCTTATCTCTCGAAACGGCCCTGTGAGTTGGCCGCCAAAATCATGTGATTTAATGCCTCTTGATTATTTCTTGTAGGGTTATGTAAAGTCGTTAGTCTATGTGGACAAACCGAACACGATTGAAGCCTTACAGGAGAACATAACACGCGTTATTCGTGGAATACAGACCGAAATGCTCTAAAAAGTGAAGAAAAATTGTACCTTCCGAATGGAATATTAGAAAAGGAGCCGCGGACAACATTTACATGAAGTTGTCTTTAAAACGTAAATTGCAAAGGCCTATTTACCGATTACAATAAAAATATTGAGTATTTGATTATAATTTAGTAAGGTAGTGCAACTACATCTTTTTTTAGACTAAGAAACGTATTGAAAAAAAACTTGGTGTCATATTTTTTTGTAGTTTTGAAGTGATTAATTAGAACATTAGAAATAAAAAAAGTGTCTCAGTAATTTGGCATATCTATGTTTTACCCTTATAACATATGCTGTGGTTTATAAAGGGTGATCCAAGTAGAGATACTTTTTTCAATAGCCTTTTTTGACAGATCACGTGTGAGTCGTGTCATGCTGTCATGTTATTTTTGTTTAGTATTGTTTGGCATTTCATAATGGAAAGACTTACGCGTGAACAACGTTTACAAATTGTTCAACTTTATTATAAAAATTCACGTTCTGTGAGGAATGTGTTTCGTGCACTTCGCTCAACTTATGGTCAACATAATCGGCCTACTGAGCGTACTATTCGCAACACCATCACCCATTTTGAGACTCCTCATTCATTACTGGATAATATTCGACCGAATAGACCACGTCCAGCTGTGAAGAAAATATAGCGGCCGTAGCTGAGAGTGTACACGAAGACCATAGAGAGTCGATTCGGCGCCGTTCGCCGCAACTCGGACTGACGTATGGAACGACTTGGCGCATTTTTCGTCAAGATCTTAAATTGAAAGCGTACAAAATACAGCTTGTGCAACAACTGAAGCCGCTCGACCTTCCCAAGCAACATCGCTTCGCTTTATGCGCTCTTGAAAAGTTCCAAGAAGATCCGACGTTTTCGAGGCAAATTTTGTTTAGCGATGAGGCCCATTTCTGGCTCAATGGGTATGTAAACAAACAAAATTGACGCATTTGGGACGAAGAGCATCCTGAAGAGATTAAAGAACTGCCACTTCATCCAGAAAAAACAACGGTTTGGTGTGGTTTGTGGGCCGGTGGAATCATCGGTCCATATTTCTTTAAAAATTATGCCGGTTCGAACGTAACCGTCAATGGCGACCGTTATCGTGCCATGATAACCGACTATTTGATGCCTGAAATTGAAGCTCGTGATCTCGGCGACATTTGGTTTCAGCAAGACGGCGCCACTTCCCACACATCGCATCAATCAATGGACTTATTGAGAGAACATTTCGGTGAGCAGATAATTTCACGTTTTGGGCCGGTCGATTGGCCATCAAGATCGTGTGATATCACACCGTTAGACTTTTTCCTGTGGGGATATGTAAAGTCAAAAGCTTATGCCGACAAACCCGCTTCGATTCAGGCCTTGGAGGAAAACATCACGCGTGTCATTCGCCAGTTACCAGTCGAAATGCTCGAACGAGTGATCGAAAATTGGACTCAACGGATGGACCATCTGCGACGTAGCAACGGCCTACATTTGATAGACATAATCTTCAAAAAATAAATGCCAAAGAATGTTCTTTCAAATGATAATAAACATTCTCCATTAAATTTGAATTTTCTGTGTTTTTTTCTTTAAAAAAGTAGGGAACCTCGAAATGGATCACCCTTTATAAACACAAATGTTTCAAGAAAAATATTTCAATATTTCAGTATATGTGCATTAAGACTTTGCATCATAATACTGAAAACCACGCTCACTGGATTTCTATATCACATCCCATGGCTTAATTTTTTTTAGTTTTTCAGCCACTCCCCTTTTTATAATGTTTTGATAAAAATAAGTATTTCGTCTGTAAAATTCATTTACCACTTTCTACTTTCTGCGAGTTAAGAATTTTAAGAATTAAATTGAAAAGAGTAGACTATTAAAAGCATAGCGGATTGTAGCCCTCTCATGTTATTTTTTTGAATGAATATTATACATAATGATTTAAAAAGTCGCAATACAATTTCAACAGTTAATTTTATATGTCGATTTAGTTTTATCAACACTAAATGTATCCATTATCAACTGCCACTTGTGTTTACATATTTTTACCCATTTATTGATACAGTTTCAAAATATCCAATTAATATAAATTTATTTTGCTTGTTTACTCTTTCGTTTCATATTGCCTCGGCATGACCTATACACTAAACAAAATACGAAACAAAAAAAAAAAAAATAACCACACTACCGCACCAATACTGTATACACAAACAAAGCGGACACACAACGCAAGTATATCAAGTAACTCGATCCGGTCATGAACACTGCGATGTCACCGAAGGTATCCTTTTGGACATAACTCCCCTTGTGGTCGATGGCAGAAAACTCGTAACGCTATACGATAAAGATCTCACCGAGGGAATAAACTTGCTAATTGGTAAGTGCCAACTTATACGTAACGCATATATCGGTCTTGTTGGCTTGTTGAACATGTACATGGATATACATATGTTTGAAATGACAACACACCGTCGAGTCCTGTGAAAAGACCACAAACCTTACACCATCGTGTACAGGGCTTGAGGTCAACCTTATTTAATTTGCATATTCAACATTAATTACCTATTGATGATGTGTACTTGAATGTGGTGGCATTTAACAATCATCATGCGAATGTGTGCGAGCGGTCGTTATATGTGTGAATTTATTCACCTTTTTCTTTCAGTTGTGTCCGAACTTTGGGGAACTCAATGCATTCGATTGAAGGTCACAATGAAGTCGGATAATTGTGGTGACAATGCTGATTGTTCGGGAAAAGGAGTGTGCTATTCGAATGACTCAATGGAAGGGTACGAATGTCAGTGTTGTGGCGGATTTGCTGGACCACATTGTGAGGAGATTGATGCTTGTTCGCCAAGTCCGTGTACGAATAATGGGATTTGTGTGGATCTGTCACAAGGACATGAGGGAAATGCATATCAATGCTTGTGTCCATATGGTAAGTTCTAAGTATAATATTTTAATGATCTATATATGTTCGAGTGGATATTCATGTTGTCTTTGGAATATTAAGAGGGTCATTAAATTATTAATTCACAATGTTAGGTTAAGGGGATTATGAGATAATCTGACTAAAACTGTAAAATCTCTATTAACTTGAGCTTACGGCTCCAGAGACTGACGCATATGAAAATGCTGGACAAAATTAACCATGGACGGATAGGCGTGCATGTTTAATGCTTTGAAGCTTTACGATTTTACCATCAAACAATTATTATATAATGTATGTTAACCTTATGTATATTGAATGCATAATAATGGGCATAATGAGCCAGTCAGCAAACCATGAGCTGATAGCTTTATTCGCAATGCATTACACCGAAAATGTCTTCCTTTTTTAAGGAAGTATTAAGTAGTGTTAAGATGCGCCATTTTTTAAGTCGGGTTGTAGCCACTGAACAACTTTGACATTTTGACTTGAGTATACAATATACATGCTTTGGAACGTCACAGAAACAAGGCGCCGAAATAGTGATGTTGTGGATTGAAAATAATCGTTCAGTTGCGTTTATTCAACGTGCGTATTGTCAAAAATATGGCGGGCAACAAGCACAGTCTGACATCATTATTCGTCGTTTGGTGTCGAATTTTGTTGAGCACGAGACAATGGAAGATAGGCGACATGCCGTTCATCAACTTTTAAGACGTTAAAGCAAGAAAGAGCGTGTGTTTCTGAGAACACTAGCATATTAAACGCGCTCAGCCTTTTGGCGTCAGTTAATCTACCAAGAAGTGCACTTTCAAGGTTGATTTGCATTTTTATTTTTTTTTTCAAAAACGAAAAAAAAAACAGGCCGTGCACGTCGCTTGGAATAGAGCCAAACAGTCGCTCAGATGGTTTTTCTCTAGAACTGATTTTTTGGATCAAAATTTGATAACCGACTCTGCAACACACACACTCTGGTGCTGTTAACAAGAAAAAAGGCCTCATTTGGGGAATGGAAAGATTCATGAAACATGCATGACTGCTTGAGTCGGCGTCGCTGCCAAAACTATTATTGGTCCATTTTTGCTTTACAAAAGACGAAACAGTCAATGGAAATCAATATCGGTGAATGTTGGCGCATTATGGTTGTTTCAACAAGACGAAGCGCCATACCGCACCGCAAATCAAACAATGCTGTTTCTGTAACGTGTGGTCGTGTGTTATCAAAAATGGCGACATAAACTGGCCATTCAGATGTACAGATTTGAAGATTCAAGCCTTTGACCATTATGGTGGTCACTGTAAACATTCGCTTCAAAATCATAGCTGTAGTAAATTGAGTGAATGCATTGGAGTCGAAATTAAAACATGAAACCTATATCCAAGTTGTGTTATTGCTTGTGTTTCATTGGTGGTTTAAAATATCTCATAACTCTAAAAAAGTACCTCCGCTTATACTCCACTGATTTGGTTCAATATTTTGGTGCCATAAAAATCGGAATCAATAGTGATGCCTAGAAAATGCTTCTTTTCGATTTGAGGAACTGTAAACTTAATCTTTCTTGTAAAGGCTGCACACTCCCTTTACTTTCAGTTGAATTACAATATCTAAACAGTGTGGGCCAAGTAAAACCTACTAATGTTGACAATAACGTATTGTAGTCGTTGTCAGTGGTATTAAGGTATTGTGGTAGCATTGTATGCAAAATAATTTTGTATAGATACATCTTAAGATCCAACTTTAAAACTCTCCGCAATGTTGTTCTGTGCATGCGCAGCCAGCCTGAATGACGACGACTTGAGAAACAGATTCCACATTATCTTCAAAGCGAATATTTCAATGCGCACCTCTTTTAGGGTGGTCGGCTACTAAGCCCTTTTCCTCAAACTCATTCACATAAAGGCTGATCTTGAATTGGTGATATTTTTGCTGTCTCATAACAATTGATAATTTCCAAGAATAGAAAAAATCAAAAATTGTAACGCCTTAATGAGTACCTAATGTATGTATCAACTATACATTTTTAAAAACTCAA
The DNA here is from genome assembly GCA_949824845.1 of Rhingia rostrata. Lineage (NCBI taxonomy): Eukaryota > Metazoa > Arthropoda > Insecta > Diptera > Syrphidae > Rhingia > Rhingia rostrata. The sequence goes on from OX463755.1 coordinate 59,162,466, forward strand.
ACATAGTCTGCAAAAAAAAAACAATTATATTGGAAAAGAATAAAGTTATTGGTGACTAACATTGGTTGGTCCTAATTGGAACACCCTGTGCAACTAATTTGTTGACATCTCTGCTGATGCACAACAATAGAGCTAATTGTAGTGTCACTTATGTTAGTCTTTATCATAATACTGTCATCTGAAATACGAAAAGATCATCATATGTAGCAGAAATAGAGTATGTGACAGAATTGATCCTTGAAGCGCTCCATTTATCTAGCTATCTGAGGAAATGCCATTTATCAGAACTTGTAAAGAATTGACTTTAGGAAAAGCTTTCCACTTGGCCGTACTGTATTTGAGATAGATCATATAATGACAATTTGCCTATCAAGCCCATGTGCCAAACTCGATCAAAATCCTTAGGAATATCCACGATGAACGTTCTCGATTCTCCATGCTTTTGTTCATATGAGATGTTAATCAATGGGCAATAGCTTAGCAGGTTTCAAGTTAAACGTTTCTCGCAGACCTCGGTAATTGTCTTTTCCAATACTTTAAAAAAAAATTAAGGATACATATGACAGTCTAATACTTTCCTTTTTTATTAAAGCTATATGTCTGCTCATGTGAGAGTAATTACAGCTGCACATTCCTGCATGTACAAATGCATTTCTTCTAGACACTATACATACAAAGTGCATTTGTATGCCCTATTTCTGCAAATCCAGGCGTATGTGATGTGTTATTCAGTATGAAATATGTTATTCAATATTTCAAAGGATTAATATTAGTTGATTATGTTAATGTGTATGTGAACAAAAAAATAAGTCCTTCTACAAATTGAATGTCAAGATTATCCGATATCATAGGGTGCATTCCAGCAGGTGGCTTTTGTGGCCACGCCACTAACTATTGTGTAAAGTAAATTTTTCAGCTTGTGCTCATGTAACCAAGTCCTACACACTTTTTATATATATAAATCCAATTTCTCATCATCAGCCTCATATTACAGATTGTTATATATGTTTTCGCTACATGTCATTACAATACATTTTTTTTTTCGACTTGCGGGATTTTACATTTTTACTGAAATTTGTATCTCGGCACAAACTCAAAAAAGGAAATTGTTTGCCGCTGGGTAGAGTGCAAAGGTACCATCTGCCACATGTTGTATAAATATTGAATATGCGCTAATTACACCTACACATTCTTCCACTCAGAGACGTTTCATTAGATACTTGTCTATCTGTGCTCTTCATATATGTCCAGGGGCAGGTGAATTTCTTTGCTTGTCTCGAGACTCCCCTTGATTAAGGTAGAGTCATCCAAACAGGCAACTCTGCTATTCTGTCGGATGCAAGGCTTTGAGACACTAATAAGGGCTGCGCTGTACAGTATCAAGAGTCCGTACACCCATCCAACTTCCCCGAGTAGCCTCTGAAAGAACAATACTTTGAAGGACGAATAAAAACGAAACAAATTGAGACTGTTTACTGGTGTGCAGTGTCTTTGCTCACACGCTTTATTTTTTTAAGAATATTCATGCATATATACGTGTACCTTTCGTACACGACGAAAAGAGTTTCCTGCTCAATGTATCCCAAGGCACTTCAGCTGTGTGCTCACCACGGTTCTCATTATGCCATGGTATAATCCTTACGTTTTTAACTCCATATTTCAAAAGAAGGAAGTCATTGCATTCAGTGCAGAGCCAAAAGAAATATTTAAAAATGTATGCAAACCGCAGACGTTTATGTAAATTTGGATTGCCAAAGATAGATATGATACATATGTAGATATAGATACATGTTAAAGTGAATATTGTTAGTAAGACATTATATTTCAAGCAAATTGTTGGTATATATGGATAAAGAAAAACACCCCGTATAACTTATCCTAAGGACGATTCCATCCTTCATCTCATTATGATAACCAACTCTAAATTCTCTCAATTGTTGCAAAAAAAAATATTCTTAATGTAGCCTTGTGAAAAAACATCCTCTTCCTAAGAATAAATTTTAATTTGGAATAGGTAGGCGTCGTATATAGAAGAACGGAATTTCCGCTCACAAAATTCCATTTTACCTACTGTAAACAATGAATTAAAATATTAAGATGAGTATCGCGCTTCTGGAATTTGTATACATTAAAAGAAGGAGCATTCGGCGAGGACACCAAAGGGAGTTAACTTTTATTTTAGTTTCGTCCATTATTGCTTAATTTTTCCTTTTGTCAGCCTAGGTATACATTTACATTTTTAGGTTTTGGGGATACGCTATTACAATTTGGTGAATACATTTTCGCAAATTATTATTCACTTTGCTGCAGTGCTAGACAAAGCAGAGAAGAAGGAATAATGAACGAGTTGGTGTTGTAGGTCCTTTTAGTGTAAAAAACCCAAACAAAAACAAAAAAAATGGAAAAGGACAAACGTGCATTTTTATAAAGCCATCTGTCAAGAAATATCTGTCCCTTTTCAATTTTTTTCTGCCTTTTGCACAGCGGTTTTTCACTCGTTGATAAGTACTTACTTTGCATTAAAGGATTTTCGTTATAAAGCTTTCAGGTTTGTGGTCTCTTGGGAAATTCCTAATTGATAAAACCAAAAAAATAAGTCAAAGTTATATACCTATTCATTAGTGTTGACTACACTGTTGGATTTTTTTGGTTAATGTGTTTTTTTTTGGAATTCGGGGAATCTGCTAAGTTTGTGGGTGATACTGAGTGTGAAATTCACATTGAAAAGAGATTGAAATATACAGGGTGTGGCAAAATAACTTAATTTTTTTGAAATGCTAACTGACGGGCTCAGTGGCACGATGGTTAGCGCAATGAACTGCCGCGCAGAAGGTCTGGGTTCGGTTCCCAGCAACAAATAAATGATTTTTCAATGGCCCTTCTCTCGAAGTGATCTGACAAATCATTCGAGTGGTATCAATAGTCAAGAAAAGCTTTTCTCAAATCGTGCGAGAAGTACACATGCACACATGAATGGTTGTGAGAAAGTTCGGCTCTCGATACTACTCGATACTAACGAGCCTGTTGCACCAAAAATTTGTATTTATTTGTAAGTAACGGAAGTAGTCTCATTCAACAGGAGTTAATGTAATGATTTGTTCAGTACTTATAGACTGCAGGTGTTTGAATTCTGAGGGGTGTGCGTTTATATATGTACTATTCGAATGGATGTTATGTGATCGCAACCGATCGCTGTAATGCATCCCCGTTAGGAGCTGTCCCAAACCCGGAAACCATTTCTGCATGGAACGCAAGGTTACACGGGAGGGATGAGAAGTATTGAAAGCTGAATTTTTTTTTAAATGTATGTGCAACTTTCAACTTCAGACTTTTTTTTCGTGGGCTGATGAAAATTTTCATAGACCCGATGAACCCACAGAAGTGTGAGATTTTTACTCACTAAAAGCACCACCCCCATTGTATCTGTATTGCAACTAAGTATGCGACTAATGCAGCAATTTGTTTATCAAGGGTTTAAGAGTTCCAATTTTTTCAATAATTTATAGCGCGGTTTGTATGCATATACATATTTTCCGAAAGTCACTTTCTGGAACCTTTATTGCAAAACATACATTCTGGGGATCTATATGGATAACACAGAAAGGCGGATTTTTTTCGATGTTAATAGAAAGTACAATACCGAATTTTATTCTACGGGGAAACCACTGACCAACTGATGTTACAAAAATACCGGATTTGATCAATTTTTTTCATTGTAAAAGTTATGCCGTCCAATCGAATCAAAGGAATGCAAGCTAAAACAAGTTCTGCCTGAAAAATCATATAAAATCCTCGTGTCGTATCTTGAGCATAGACTCTTTCGTTTGAAGTTTTGGAACGAATATTCGGATTTCAAATAAATATTGGTAAGGAAGCGTCCTTGGACCACTCTTGTACCTCCTATTTACACGTGATATCCCACAAACAAATGATGCAGTGGTTGCCACGAATGCTGACGATACGGCTATACTAGCAGTTGGCACTACAATAGAGGAAACAAACGTGAAATTACAAAACGCTCTTAACGAGGTTAATGAATGGACAAAGTCCTGGCGGATTGCACTTAACGAGAGCAAATTGATTCATGCAGATTTTTGTATGAACGGACAAACAATTTGCCAGTATTTCTCAATACGGTTCGAGTTCCTTTTGCAAATGAAGCGATATATCTTGTAATGCCACTCGATGCAAAATAAAATGGAAGTCGCATTTAAAAAAGAAATGCGAAGAACTTAAAAGGTAATGCAGAGAACTGTACTGGTTACTCGGAAAATATTCGAGGCTTAACTTTAATAACAAGCTGCTGTTATACAAGCAAGTGCTAAAGCCGGTATGGACATATGGTATAAAACTATGGGGTAGTACCAGTGAAACGAATCTTAATTATTTACAAACTTTTGAAAAAAATGTTTAGATAATTCGTCAATGCGCCGTGGTATTTATGGAATGAAGATCTACGCAGATATCTGGGTATTCCCGCGATTAAAGATGAAATGAACATTTTTTCACGCAAACATAAAAAAACGTTTATTGGGACACGTTAATACAACGGCCTCCAAATTCTTAAGGAAACAAATTTATTGCGGCGTCTTCAAAGTACTAAGCCCATACATTTGGCCCGATAATAAAAAATATCCGCGCTATAAATTGCGGAAAAAGCCGGAACTCTCAAAGGAAAGTTACCTGCTAAACATTCATTACCCGTGATAAAAAAATTGCTAGATAAGTCGCATACTTAGTTGCAATACAAATACAAAAATGGTGGTTGTTTTAGTGGGTTAAAGTCCCACACTACTGTGGGCACATGCTCATCGTGTCGGTAAATACATACAAATCTAAAAAATCTGAAGTGCACAAAACGGCAATTTTTTTTAATAATGGTAGGGCTCGTAAAGCTTTCAACTGAAGAAAGTGATAACAAAGGAGACCAACAATTTTAAGAAAAATTTTGCGTCCAAACCTATTATGGGTATCTGCATCCACTCTTGATACATTCCAGGTTTCAGAGCGTAAGGATAGGTCTGGTACGATTACGATCTTAAACAGTTTTAGTACTTAGTTAGTTTTATTTCTGAATAGATAGCGGTCAAGATGAATATTAGAGCTGAGGTAGACAGTGTCTCTTTTTTTCGTGATCTGTCAAAGTGCGAGGATTTGGTCTATTAAGCAAATAACTTTGTTAAAACCACGTATTAATTTGTCAAACTAATACAAAAATTCGTCGCCCTAGTGCCACAAGAACGCAACTACATTTTTTTTACGATATTGGGCTCGGTTTGAAACTTTACTTAAAATATAAAATTTCTATATTGTGACAAGAAATTGTTACTCATAGTGAAGCAGATTAGAACTAAGTACTTTACAAATGTATTCATGATACTCATAATAATGAAAATTGGTACAAAAAATCAAAAAATCACAAAAAAAAATCGAAAATTATAAAATATTGACATACGTTTTTATGTCTCTAGGGCGACGATTTGTTCTCATCATTAATACCGACGCTAATTTACAATGACATTCAAGCTGTCAGCTCCATAGCTCCTGCTATACTGGACATTCTATGAGATAAATTAACTTTCTTACTCGTAAACTTGCAAGAGTTTTATTTAATTTAGATATTCTCAAATCCGCCAGTCCAAATGGTATATCCGCCAGTATTATGAAGAGGTAGTGTTCTAAGCTAGCAAAACAACTGTCCAAACTGTTTTTTTTTTTTCATCAGGATTCGTGTCGAGATTATGGAAAACTGCATTTGTTCAGCATGCACCAAAAAAATTAATATTCTTCTTCCTCCAGTTCTCGATACACGAAAGCGTCTTAACCGACCAGAAGTATGGTTTTCGATTCAACAAGTCCAGTGGTGATTTGATGACACAAGTTATCAAGTCTGATTACTTTGTTATTCCAAAGGCATTTTTTTTTGAATCGTTCAATTTCATAGTTTTTGGGCGGTTTCAAGTCTGCAACCTGTCAAATAAATGCTCTGTTCTTTAAGTTTCAGTTTTGTCTCCATCTCTCGTTCTCATTTTTATATATGATCTTCTGTCTGCAACTTCTAATCAATTTCTTTCTTTCGCTGATGTGCGTGCTGACAATGCTCTCATTTTTATCAAATGGGTAAAACTAATAAAAACATTTCAAGAAGACAAAGGAACACCGAACTTCTAAGTTTCTCTTAAACATTTTCAAAATATGTCCTACCTTCCTTTGTTTTATCGTAACTTCAAAAATTAATGCTCAAATGAAATTGCATTCCAGCCATTTGTCAATTCAGTCGCAGTAATCGGTATGCTATGAATGGAAATATAGAGATTCGTTCATAAGCTGAGTGCTTTATTATCTCTGTTTCCTCTTCCCATTACAGCCATTTAAAACCAATGTGCATTGGTATCGCCAATGTCCTTAACGCCTGCATTGTGCTAAAACACATAAACAGTATTTATAACCCTTTGAGTGCTCGCCAATTATATCCTCAAAATCATAAAAAAATATCACATCTCCCAAAATTTCATGTAATCTTACACTATCACAGATGAAATATCAAAGCGCCGAAAAAAGTGTCACCGTTTCATTAGAATTCATTAATCACCGAACAAATTGCAACTGATTTTGGGTAAGAAAATGGACAGAATGGAAACCAGCATTGAATTCGCAGTTTCACGTCACGTACGCGAGACGAGAGTTGAGTGTTTTTTTTATAATTGGAACATTGTTGCTGTCAGTGAACATTTGGAAATTTGAATCGCTTGTTTGTGTTTAGGATTCGCTAAACAGTGCCGTGCCAAAGCGGTTGCTAGAGGCGGTTGCTAGAGGCGGTTGCTCACTATCGAATTGTGAGTATCTCTCCTATTGTTGATGAAGCAAACGTAATGGCATTCCGTTTCTGATGAACCTACTCTTTTTTGTCAGTTATAGACGGGCTCATAGGTGCGATGAACTGCCCCGCATAAGTCTGGGTTCGATGGCAAGCTTAAATAATTTTTCACTGGCCCTCCTCTCGCGATGATCTGACAAATCATCCGAGTAGTATCAAATGACAAGGAAAGTCTATGTCAAATCAGCCGTTCGGACTCGACATAAAACAGAAGGTCCATCCGTCGTACAATAAGAAGATACGCACACAAGAGATAAAAGCTAACGAGCCGGTTGCGCCAACAATTTGTATTTTTGTATAGGGTGTTCTTACCAAGTTATGCCTTCAGGATGGTTTTTTTTATAAATCGGTAGGAAGGCCGGAAGTCTTTTTCAAACTTTTATTCTGCTGTTGCTTTTGCCATTAATGTTATTGTTGGACAACTAAGCTTGGGGTTACCGAATCAAATCTCGAAAGTAACAACCCTTAAGTATTTTCTAACAGCTTCACTTCCTGCTAAAGTATAACGGGAATCTTTCGACGTTAAGGCTTAGGTCCCATTCCTTGTGAAAAAATCATTGCAATTGAATGGGGAATCCGTGTTTGAGCCCCTATATGGGTCAGATAATCAATTTTTTTAATCAAATTATAGCAATTTCCATGTCGTATGTATTTTTATCAGATCATTGAATTTTTTTTTACTATTTGTACTAAAGCGAAATGTACTTCTATGTTTCTTCTTCTTTTTCGAGCATATCGGAATCGGGCGGCATAGCAATGATTTTAGCACTAATGTTAACCTTGAGCTCATCAATGGCTAAAGGTTGGATGGTGCACACTTTGCTTTTCAAATAACCCACCAAAAAAAATTCGGAGGGGTCAAATCTAGAGATCTGGTTGGTCAGTCAATTTTGCCAATTTCAACAGCACGTTACCAGGAAATTTTCCTTCCAGTATCTGTATTGTTTGATGGCGCACCGCCATGTTGAAACCTGAAACCGTCCAGTCCCCTTTCATTACTGGGCAGACATAATCGATTTCCAGCTTTCTCCTTTGAAGATAGTTTTGGCGTTAACGTCTGTTTAATGGATCTCTTGTGAATTATCTGTTCCCCGAATGCGGCAGTTTTGCTTGTTAACAGTGCAAGAGAGTGTGGAATGAACCTCTTCGGTTATCAAAATTTGCTTCAATAAATCAGGTTCCGGTCAGCCATGCAAGCTACAATTTGGCCTTCTTCCAATTCAAAAAAATCGGAATCATCCTTCGAAATGTGCCGCAAGGTTGTGTTCAACTGAAGACAAAATGCTGAGCGAGGTGATACGATATATGAAGGTTCTTAACAACACTCTAACCAATTCATTGGGCTTTAACCAATTTATAAGGCATTGATGAACGGCATATCCACGATCTCCCACTCTCCCCTACTCAACAAAATCAGACACCAAACTACGAATAGTGTTGTTAGAAAGGAGCTTCTTGGTCACGATATTTTCGACGATATGGTTGACCTTGACGGCAACTCTTTCTCAGTAGCCATGATCATCTATCAAAATTCTTCAACAAAGAAGAAAAAATAGGAACCATTCTTATGACTTGCCGCTCATTTTCGTCATTTTATGTCAGCGGTATGTAATTTATAGAAGGACCATATATGCGTCCTATAAAAAGAGCAATCCCTTGTAATTGCAGCATATTTCATCTTTGCAGAAGGCTAGTTGTTTGTAAATATGTGCATCCTTTCCGCAAGCTCTCTGGCTGATTCATTATGTTATTAATTTAACAGCAGACAATCCATTGAACTACGACCAACCAGGGTCGTTGTTTTTGAACTCCAGATATATATGGTCTATGACACGAAAAGTGGTTCTATCGGATTATAATCAAATGCGGCTACATTTGTAATTCAATCTCTAAAAACATAAATTTCAGCCAAGTATGGTAACCAACAAATTACAAATTTTATTGGAGCAACAGGCTCTAGGACCTACCTTTCTCACAACCATTCATGTAAGCGTGTGTACTTCTTGCATGATGGCGGCAGGAGTTGCCGACTCTGAACGGTTAAGTTAAGATAAGCTTTTCTTGACAATGATACTATTCAGACGATTGCTACGGCTGGGAAGCGAACCCAGACCTTCTGTGCGACAGTAAATGGCACCAACCATCGTGCCACTGAGCACGTCAAATCGGCCCAAAATGTGTTCGTGCAAGTGTCTTATAATCATAAATTTTAGACGTTCCTAAACTCGGTTTTCAGCAACTTAACTTCGCAGTACCTTAACCCATGTTAATTTGATGATTCCACCTCTTCTTAGTGCACCATTCAATTTAAATATTAATCAAAAGGTGGAAATAAAACTCCAATTTTATTTTCACCTTATCCGACACGTGATTCAGAAATTCGTCCCTCTCGAGCCATATCAGAAAAACTGTCGACTTTCTAAAGGTTAATCAAACAAACGGAATGCAAACAAATTCGAAAAATAGTGTTATTAGGACATTTACGCCTTTCCTCCGCCTGTAGTGACCTAAATTCATTTGAACAATAAAATTTATACGAAAAAAGGAAAACAAAATCGAACACTCTAAGAGAAATTTCCTTTCACTTCAATTGATAAATAAGCCATAAACCACTCGAAGCGACAGGATAGGCATATAGACGGAGACACCGATACAGCAACAGGAAAAGTCATTTCTACAAGCTCGTATTCGTAATATGTTCCAATACCATCGTATGTTGTCCGCCCCTATATGTGATGACACGAAAATAAACATTTCTTTTCCTTTTACTCCGTATACTTTGTCTGACTGTCAAAATGGGGGATCTGTAGTCATAGCCAATAGAAAAACACAGCATTAGTCCTATTGAACCGCAACAAATGAGGGAGCCTTGCAGTCAGGAAACCGTAATAAAAACGAAATGAGTTAGTAGAGAAGGACTCGTACCAAAATTGGCTCCCCCTTTTGAAATAGCTTGGGATTGTCCTACGATGTATCTAGAGGTTATCCATCCTTTTGCATTATCGTTGTCATCTTCGTATCTTCACTTAGTAATAGAATTCATTCCGGAGAGAGAGATAGAGTTATTAAATTGTTTTCTCAATGTGCAGGGACGAAAATCTTATATAAAGGACGAACACACAAAAAGAGATCAAAAATTCATCGGATCAACGCAAATTGCCACTTTCGTAATAGAAAATTGATTTTTTTAGATGTGGCATTTAATTGTGGATATAACGTCTCAGACCGTAGTCAAACCATAGGACAGACTTTTTTGGTCGTTTCAATGTATGTGAACGCTGTGTAACGTTTTTTTTTTTGCTCTTTCCCGGTGGTACTTCACATTTATGTTTTGCAAAAAAAAAAAACAACCAAAAATTGCAAAAATAAGAAAAGGTTCTATCGCATCCAACTACAAGGATGCAATGGAATGTTAAGAATCAATTTCACTTGGGATCTTAATGCAATGGGAGCACGTTCTCCTTCGAAACGGACGGTACCCCATTACTCTTGTTGGGCGATAGCACACTGACTTCAAATGCTGTGCGGGTTATGATTTTCTTCTCCCTCTTCATCAATCCCTTTTATACTAATAGTATTCCGTTATGGCTTGAATTTGGAAAGTCTGAAATTCGAATTGAATAAGTTGGATTATTGTCCCTGCGAATACGTGGTTGAAGAAATCTGTGTATATGTTTGGCTGTGCTTGTGATGATGGAAACAGATGCTCGACGCTCAAGCAAAATAATATTTTCAGCTTATTTTGGGTTCTTTGGAAGCTGTATAGCATATTGAATTCCGGAACGGTATCAGAAGGATAATAGATATTGTCTGGTGCATCCACAAGATATACTTTTGAAATTTCTGCATCTCGTTCACTGTGTGTTTGGGGTGGTATTTAAGTTCCACCTGGCAAGATTCAATGAAAATCGTTGCTTCCATCAGGCAATTTTAATGCTATGAAGCTATCAGAGAAAGAACTGTACATGATTGTATTCTTGTTAAATGATACTCTCAGGTTGCGTACAAACCCTTTTTGTTTAGACCAAGTCAGCTTTTCTGTTTATTTTACATGCCATGTTGTCAACTATCGTTTGAAATAAAGTACCTACTCCGAATGATGAGGAAGAACGGAAGGTTCTTGAAGCAGGTGTATTTCTGCAAGTTGTAGGTGGCCTAATCTCTGGGATATGTAAGAAGGTAAATTGAATTTTCGCATCAGCCATACAAAATCGTCTAACATGTATTTCAACTAAGTATGCGACTTATCTAGCAATTTTTTTTACGTGTAGTGAATGTTTGGCAGGTTACTTTCTTTTGAGAGTTCCTGCTTTTTCCGCAATTAATAGCGCGGTTTGTTATTATCGGGTCAACCATTGTGTTAGAGTGTCCCAATAAACTTTTTTTATGTTTGCGTGCAAAATTGTTCGTTTCACTTGTAACCGCGGAAATACCGAGATCTCTGCTTAGATCTTCATTTCTTATATACCACGGCGCATTGACGAATGATCATTACATTTTGTTTTCAAAAGTTTGTAGAATGTTAAGATTCGTTTCACTGGTACAACCCCATAGTTGTATACCATATGTATAGACCGGCTTTAGCAAAAACGTCTTCTTTTTCCTTATCGCTTTTTGCCCAAACGTCTTGAGTTACCCTAATTGGTGGCACATCGGTTTTTGCTTTTCAAAGTGAATAAGTTTAGGCTATGCAGATAAGTATCTACTGCATGGTTTTTAAAGTTTTTAATCGAATTCGAAAGTAAGTCACTCAACTGATTGAGATGTGTTCGGGGAGATCTTTCGGGGCACGAGTTTGATGCCATCTTTTTTTTATTTTTTTTTATTTTTTGTTTAAAATAAATCTTTCATTTACCGTGTGTACTTGATATTACTTTAGCCCACTATTTTGCCTTATTGAGGAGTATTACTCCATGCTGCATTTTGAACGGTATCGATAATGGAGTCAAACGCGTCTTCCAGTTCCTATGGGGCTCCAAGCGATACACCTTGTCGAATATTATTTTCAATATCGTTTTTGAATGCTTTCCAGTTGGTTTTCGCGTTTGTTAGTCTGAGTGGGTTTTCATTTCTAATGAGTGACTCTTACTCGTTGTTAGAATGACCGGAGAATGATCACAGACCTTTTACAATGAAAAATCGATTAAATCGGGTATTTTGGTAACATCGGTAGGCCAGTAAGTTAGTTTTTCCGTAGAATGAAATTCGGTACCTATTGTAATTTATACATCAAAAAGCATCCTACCTTTCTGTGATATGCATCTAGATCACCAGAATGTATGTTTTGCGTTAAAGTCCCCTCCAATGACAAAACGCTGTCCAAGGGAACTAGACCAAAAATCAATTTTCTCAACTTTGCACCGTGGTGGGCAGTAAATAGAAGATATCTTCAGAAAGGATTGTCTGCTTCCAACTTGTATAAAGCTAACTTGCATTGTTTCGATTTCAAATTCAAGATTGATCAAACGTTCGGTACACTCTTTTATATCTAGTGAGGATCCACCTATAGCCTTATTCGATGGATGTAGAGCATGATAATGTGACTCTAATCCTCTAAAAATTTCCGCGAAGGCATCATTTAATTCAGCCTACTCACTATTTTCTGTCACTATTTTCATATAGGGATATATTATTTTCATATAGGGATATATTATATATTATTTTATATATATTTGAATTTCTATCGAAACTTTTTTCTGTATGGAACAACATTTGGGGTGCTTAACAGGACTTCTATAAAACGTCCTTAGTAAAACTATATATTAAAAAAAAATCTAAATGCTGTATATATTTTTTATAAGTATTTCTGTACTTTATAAATTTAGATTTGATTCATTGCTGATTTAGCAATGATTTTTTACAACAATTTTATTAAAAACAGTGTTATTTATGGTAGTATACCTTCCGCCAGGAAGGTATACTACTTTGTTTGCTTATAATTTTTGATTAAATGAAAAAGATCTTATATTGATAAATGTTTTCTTTAATGTTGGCAATTATGTATGGAATACAATATATGTAATAAATATATATAGTAAATGTCCGCCTCTGTTAGTCCCACAAATGCGAGTCCTTTTGAGCACATTTTTCATTACATTCTCACACATTTCACGCGGTATTTCATTAATTTCATCACGAATATTTGTTTGAGTTGCTCAAGCGTTTCTGGTTTGTTTGCATAAACCTCGCTTTTCAGATATCCCCACAAAAAGAAGTCCGGAGAAGTCAAATCAGGCGACCGTGTAGGCCAATCAACATCACCATTTCTTGAAATAACTTGTTGTGGAAAGAGGTCTCGCAGTAATTCCATTGTAATCCTGGCTGTATGCGATGTGGCACCGACTTCTTGATAACACATGTTAATCAGGCCCAAGGCATGGAGTTGTGTCGTTAAAAAGTTTTCAATCATATCATGATATCGTTCCCCATTCACAGTTACCGTTACGCCGATTTAATTTTCCAAGAAGTAAGATCGAATGATTCCTCCTGAGCGAATTGCACACCAGACTGTAATTTTTAATGTATGCAAAGGTGACTGATGAATAATTTAAGGGTTTTCCATTGCCCAGAACCGACTATTCTGTTTATTCACATATCCATTCAAATGAAAATGTGCCTCGTCACTCATTATGGTTTTTTTATTAAAATCGGCTAGCTTTAACATCATACGGCGGCGTAAATGGTCTTGTGGATAAAGCTCTTGTGATTTGTTGGCACGTTGTTTCTCCCAAAAAATGCAAGTTACTTTCTCATCGTCACATTAATCGATGATTGATTTTAATAGAATGTTTTAACGATTAAAACACGTGGGTTTATCAAATATTTTTCCATAATAAATATGCTACGTGTCTACTTCACAACTGCCAAATATGAACTATCAAGACAAATTTTTACCAAAATGGCGGCAAAACAAAGTAATATACCTTCCCGGCGGACACCCTGTATAACATTTTATATTTTATCAAATATATTGGGACCACGGGTCCCTTGCATTTGAGAGCTCATCACAACATCCTCTAGGCTGTTCTTTTCAAATTATACAAGTAGTGTTAGTAACAAAAATTACTTTGGCTGAAGGTCTACCAAATTTCACATGCACGGACATCACCCGAACCAATATGGAAGCCTTACAGAGGATATACCATCATAGCTTAGCTTATTAAATGATTCGCATAGCCGATTGTAGCCATCTCATATGTTTGTTCATAAAATTGATGTGAATCTACTTTGCGTCATTTAATTTCCATTCTCAGAGATATATAATATTTGCCGCCTTCTGCATTCGCCTATATTTGTAATAGGCGCGTCGTTTCAGTTATTCGCTAATAGATTATTAGTTGTTCTCAAAAGATCATTAATGTGCAGCAGAAATGGAGTTGGTGAGAGAATTGATCCTTGAGGTACCCCAGCGATTACAGAGACTCTATACCATATAGCATACAACACTACTTGTAATGAACTGTCTTTAATAATGTTTTTCAATCAACTTCACAGCTTTTGTTTTAAACTTAGAAATATACAGGGCAAAAAGTCTCTAGTCTGCATGATTTCCACTGCAGATGTCCATAGATGGGTTATATAATTTTTCAGGTATCCAGTTGAGCGTTTCTTTTGGAACCATAATTGCCATTGCTATTAAACCATTCTAAGTAATCGAAAATCTCGGTTGTAACTGTATCGTTCTACTTCTTTTGAATCTAGTAAAGCAATGGGTCTGTTGTTTTCAGGCACGCATTTTCTTTCTTTTCTGGGAATCGGTTGGATTCGAGATTTTTTCCAGCGACTTGGGAAAACCTGTTGATCATATGATATAGAAAATAGTCTGCAATGAACAGGTGTGTACAAAAGGTGAAATTCCGCCAGGTCTAGTGGTTTTTAAAAAGTCAACATTTTTCAGGATGCGTCTTATTTTTCGAGTTCAAAATCTTATTTCTACAAACCCCGATCGTACGTGCTTAATTGTTGGCGTCATCGCTTGTTCCGAGTTTAATGTTAAATTTATTTATTTATTTATTTCCATCAATATATTTAGAAATTCTCTTATAGACTAAATGAGAACATTCTAGCGGATAAGTCGTGGGTTGTATCTAGCAATCAATCAGTTCTGATTAAGGAAGAGGATTGAAGAGGATTAACTCATTTTCAACTGACTAAAATGTCAAAATGTTACGCAGTAAAACGTTAGAAGAGTTTTTCAATAACTTTTTTCATCAACCACCTTAGATATATATACTACTTTAACCAATACAAAGCAATTGTGGAGGATAATATTTTTGTAATAAATCGATTTCACTTACTTTGTCAATAAATCTTCAAAATGCAAGCAAAAGGTACCTTTTGTAAAAGACAACAACGACGTTCTTAAAAAGAATGTTGGTAGGCAGGTACCTGTTATCCTTTTTTCCACACAACACAATTATCTTATCTTGTCAGACAATATTTGTTACTAGTCGTTTGGTTTATTAAAGTAAACAGAACCCTTTCAACGTTAGCTCGTTACATTTTTTTTATAAAATATATACCAATATAAAGAGACAGAATGCACTCCACTAGCTGCAAGGCCTTCCAGATAAGCGGCAGAACAAAAAAAGGATTTGTGAAAATACATACATAAAGGTAACATTTTATAACCATACCAATTTCGTTTCGTTATTGGTAAGAGAAACGAACAAATATAAAAAAAATAACAAATCCTGTTCGAGCTTAAACAGCAGATATTAAGTACATAAACCTACAAAACGTTCGTACCTGATTGTATATTTTGTCGCATTGCTAGCCTTTTTCCCGCACATAGATTTATTGTGTACTTTAGTTTGTTGTTCTTTGCCCAGCTCTTTTTTTCAATTTCCCCAATGCAATCCTTTTCTTTTAGCATCACTGATCCCATTTGAGAAAACTCCTTCTGAACCATTGACAAAAAAAGGAAAAAAAAATTCTTATAAAGAAAAACAGCAACAATCTTACAAGAATAATAATAAATCCCCTTGGATTGTAAGACGTGACATAGTCACTCGAAGCACTATGTAAGATGTACACATCCCTTCTATAAAAATCCGCATTAATACGAGTACACACACACAGTTACATGGAAAATATCCCCGAAAACGATAAAAAGAGAAAAATACATCCCAAGCAAAACAAATTGAATACAGTAAATATTGTGTTTTTTTATTTTTTCATATCCTCGGGAAGGACAAGCAGCATCTGCTTTACTATCCTGCTGCTGGCTTATTATACATAGGGATATACGGCTGCATCGATTGGATACCAAAATATATCTCCTCTTGCACTTATCCTAAAGCATACTCTATCTAGAAAGATTATTTTACTATACTAAGGCTGCCGGAAACTGTACCGAGAGGAGATAAAATACAAAAAAAATGCTGTTACATGGATGGTCCAAATATCTTCTCCATCTTTGCACCATTCCTTGGAAGAATTAATAATCCGCTCAGCACTTATAGGTCCTATAGTAGATCCTACAATTGCATGAATTGCATGCCGATGTACTTTCAAGTAAATTAAAATCGAATTTTCCCAAGTATTATAAGGAAATTCAAGTTTTATTGTCTTTCACGGTTGCAGTGTTTTACTAGTAGTGTTGCATCAGGATCCTTTGGAAAGTAATCAATTGTGTAAGTCCTCCTTTCTGATGGTCTTTTGTTCTTAGGCTAGACTAGTTCTCTCTTTTTGGGCGATTAACTACCACCACTTACTTACTTACTTACATCTAATGATAATTTAGATTTGTTATGGGTTGTCAATTCGTTATTAAACTTTTCCCATTGTCGTTACCACGATGTGTTTTTATATGAACTCCAATCTAGATCAGTGTCAGTTCTAGAAGATGTAAATTCTACTTGTCATGCTGAGTGAAATTGTAATCCTATTACAATACGGATTACATGTTAGCAGATGAGTTAAGAGTAATACATTTAAATTTATCTGGCAACGTCGAAGGTGTATTTTGGAATCAACGTTATTGATGTACGGATTCTATAATTTGGATTTATAGGGACTTACTGTCATCTGTGGCGATGCACTCTGGTTTAGTTAAGGCATCATAAAAATGAGTTAATGACCTACTGTCATCGTTCGCATTTGAAAAAATCATATATAGAAATATGGCATTATGACGAGAGCAAAAGCATCATAAGAATTTTATATTCGAAATAATTTACCAAATAAGATATTTCCATTTAGACCCATTTGAATGCCCAATGAACTGTGGGAACCACTAATCCTAAAAACTAACAATTTAATATCAAGATGGCTCCATCTTAGTTATTTCCCAGGCAGCTATATTCATTATATGTCATATGGAAAAACTTTTAGAGTACTCTATAGTTAGTAAGTTTAGTTAAATTTGCTATTTTATTTCTTTCATATTCCATACAATTTTAGTCTCTATTGTTGGGCTTATAAGCCGTCTACCATTAGGTATATCATTAATTATCATTTTATTTATATATTTTTGTTTTTTGCTTTTTTTTTTAAATTTTACACATAAAAATAAAAAAATTAAAAAAAAAACAGAATTCTTGACGTGTTCTACTGTTTATTTAGCGTAACTGAAAAGTTATAACCGCAAGCCACCCTTGAACACATTAGACTTTGTATCGTTGCATTGAAGAAATCAATATTCTGGGTAAGTGCTCTCGGTTTATTGCCAGGACTTTTACGATATAATCAAATTTAAGTGTATTCAGAAAGAGAGGTGCACATGGAAATCTAAATATTCTCCTCATAAAAAACCGGAAACATTTTTCTTCAACTTCAAATGTGCAGTATCACCAAACTTGCGAGCGTATAGAAGGATCGAAGTAGCTGTTGTCCTGAATTATTTCTGTTATGTGTTATATGTACGAGACATTTTATTATTAACACACTTTTTCCAAACAGCACAATTTGCTCCTTTAACTTGTTCAAGTTTAATCGGTGATTGTTCTTGTTAAAGTTGGGTGTAATCACAACTCCAAGATACTTATTGGGTTGGGTACTAATTACTTACTTACTAACTAAATGGCGCTACAGTTCAGGATGAACATGGGCCTCAACCAACATGCCTCTCCAAATTAGCCCGGTCCTTAGCAAACTGCCTCCAGTTGCGCACTCCAAGTTGGTTGAGGTCGGTTTCTATTTTTCGCGTGCCACTTAAGACGAGGTCTTCCTCTACTGAGTCCGACGTCTGGCTGGGAATCGAAGACTCTGCAAGCCAGATTATTGATGTCCATTCATTCTAAATGTCCTAGCCATCTTAAACGTCCAATGCGGAGTTTTTTGACCAGGGGCATGTCGCTGTTCAGCTCGTATAGTTCTTGGTTGGTTCGTCTCCATAGCCAGTCAACGCAAACGGGACCGAACATTTTTCGAAGAATCTTCTTCTCAAATCGACCAAATATTTCTTCATCTACTTTCGCGACGGTCCATGCTTAAGTCTCCATAGCCCGTATCGCATGTGTCGGTGAGATCATTTCCGACCCTGATGGAGTAGCGAGAATTCTCCATCGTCATCACACAAACGGAAGAGTTTGCGCGGTATACCAAAACTAGACATGGCTCTGTATAGTTCGTATCTACAAATGCTGTCGTATGCGGCTTTAAAATCGATGAATAGGTAGTGGGTATCGATTTGGACATCTTGGTTTTTTTTCCAAGATCTGCGAAAGTGTGAAAATTTGATCGGTTGTGGACTTTCCTGGCCTGAAACCACACTCATAAGGGCCGACCAGGTTGTTGGTAAACGGTTGCAGGCGTTCACTTATTACGGCAGATAGGATCTTGTAGGCGATGTTGAGGAGACTTATGCCTCTGTAGTTAGCGCAGTTTAGAGGGTCTCCTTTCTTGTTTGGGTACTGTTTGCCGATTTTTATAATTTCTATTTAAGAAAAGCGACCGTCTATATGCACGCGGCGCCCGCATACCCCTGTGGACCAACAAGTCACTCCAGAAAAACTGTTTATGTTTACATTTACAGTAGTATTTTAATCATATGAACTCCTGATAATTCCTGTTTTAGTTTAGATGAAAATCAACATTTTTACCACCGACAACTGTTAGATCGACATTTAAATGGTCTAGATTTTAAACTGTACATTTTTTTGTCGATCAAACTTCATTAGAAATTTTAACGGTCGATGAAATTTTTAATTGTCCAGTCGACAATTGTTGGTCGACCATTCGTACTCTTCCCTACTTATACTGTTTGACAATTTTGATTTGCTCCCCTTAAAAAGTGCATAATTCGTGTTAAGCATATCTTCCCCATCCTTGAATACCATCATCCTTGACTTTCCTAAATTTACTGTCAAGTTTCCCGTTCTGCAATAAGAATCTCACCTAGTCATGTATTAAATGCATGGTATCTACTTTAATCACAAGAAATACGATTTTGTCTGCAAGCAGCAGTGCTGGAATTAGAATTCCACTTAGTTAGATTACTCCTTTCACGTGGAGGACTCTATATAACCTCTATTTAAAGTCTCAAAAATTATAAAAAATAAAAATTTATCGAAGTCAAATTTTGTATTTAATATCATTTTTGTTTTTATTTTGTATTAACTTAAGTGGAGCTATACTTGGATAATAAGGATCTTATTATAAGATCTGTGTAGAAGTTCGAGTGAAAATCGGCAGATATGATGGTTTTTCAACTTCTAATGCCAATTACGAGAGCTTCTGGTCAAATAAAAACCAAACAGAAAAATGATTTTTATTAGAAGCTGTAAGACGAGTTTGGGTTATGGTACTAAAACTCAGCATCACTCTGTATAGTTCGATTTTATAAATACTGTCGAATGTGGCTAAAAAATGTATAAAAAGGTGGTGTCGAATTGGACTTTTTTCCAGGACCAGTCATTGATCACGAAACATGCTCTATTAAAGGAAACAAATAAATAAATATATTTATATACATGTATTGAACTCAATGAGGTGATAAGAAAACAATCTTATCACTCACTGAGAATATGAGTTCTTGTGTGAGGATAAAGTTTTCATCACGGTCAGCTATAGCCGCTTGTCTATGTAATAAAACTGTTATAGTGTACGCCTCATTTTATCTGTGTACAGCATTAAAGGGGAGATTGTATATATTGTGAACTTTCCTGGTCTTACTTTCCTGAAAGCCAATCAGGTTGTTGGTGAAGCGTTTCAGGCTTAGCGCATTGGAGGAGCTGTGAATCAAAAAACGATCCATCTGTGCGCCATGCATCCTGAAGATTGTTTTTACGACATTCGTTGCAATTCTTCTTCTCGAAAAGTTCGTGTTAAAATCTATGTCTCCATAGTTTATCCACGGGACTGTTGATTTTACAGCTTAAATAGATTTTTCAGAATTAAAAGCCTAGACGGTATGTACAAATTTCTTAACTGCCTCAAAGTCTTAGCTATCGATTGTGATGTTCTGTCCGATTCAACAATGACTTTCAAATCGATCAATAGTTAATGTGAATAGGCTTGCACTATTTTTTTTTTGACCTTCCGAAGTGAGAAGATTTTATTACTTGTGGACTACACATATTGATATTGGTACCTATGTAAACATCCGCAATACGTTATGATGAGGAGATATTTTAAGCCAAACTATCAAGTCGGAGCAAAGCTATTTTCTATTTAGTCACTTAAATACGGCATACTTAATAGTTATGGGCAAATGTATACCTTTATTAAGTTGTTTTGCCAAACTTTATGCCGGAAATATATTTGCTCCAAGTTATCTTTTAGGAGCTATAGTTTTATAAAGCAACCGACAGAGCTCAAACTCTCATTAATCATATTCCAACCATTCTGTACACCAGAAGCAATTCGTAAAGTCCCTGTTTATGGCAAGTTTGAAAAGGATTAGCTCGAAAGTTTTCAAAGTTACAATTGATTTTCATACGGCTCTCATATATGCATGGGTAGAAAATGCCACTTGCAACTTTATCATTCTAAAGAGCTTCATAAGAGTTTCAAATCACATGTTATGTTTAAATAGGCAATTGAGGATATGTTGTGTTAAAGCTGGTAAGAAATGATAAACCTTGCATATTTTATAATTTGTCTAGTATATTTTTTTGTATTGGAAGGTATTGTGAAACGGAACAAAAGTTGAATATTAGATTTTGCAAAATGTTGAATAATAAAATCAATCCATAGGGCTGTATGGGTTCTTGTTCCTTCAAACACTTTGAAGGATTGAGTGACCAACCTGATGAAATCAGCCTTGCAAATAATAATGATTTCTCTTATTGCAAATACAACCAAGTTTCATAATATTTGCAAAAACCTATCATCAAAGAGTCACCATCTGTTATATCCGATCGTCCTATCGGCGCTGCATATGCCATATTCAGGGGGATTATTGCGAAAATAGTAGAGGATCGCTTTTAGGGTGGATTTATATTTCCCCGACCTATTGCTCTTAAAAGCGATAGATGCCTAGCCTAGGTGACGTCAAAGTATCCTGCCAAAGAGATAGCAAATGATGAAGTTGACATAGAATTTGCAATCTTAGAAATGTATCTCGTAAGGATGACCGACCGCCTTTTGTGTTCAGCTTCAATCATCTTTAGGCGGTTATTCTTCTAGCATGTTCTTACATCCAAGCATTTGCAGAATTACAATCGCCCAAGCTTGACTTCAATCCCTTTTTGCATTTATCAAAGACAATCAAGGATCCGTATGGTAAAATTAAAATAACCTTTTATGCTGTTCGAGGTCAGCCATAAAGTCCCGTTTTTATTTTAGAATTATTTTTCCACATTCAAGTACCCAGCAAAATTGTGGTAGATCTGCACAAATTCCTAAAATTTACTGAGGCTAATTTGTTTAGGAATCAGAGATATACACTTTAAATTAAAAAAATGCTGGCGCAATAACCTCGTTAATATCCAGTGCATAGCATGTTTCTCACAACAATTCATGTGTGCATGTGTATTTCTTTCACCATGGCGGGACCCCTGTTTTTGCGGACCTGAGCGGCTGAGTTGAGAAAAGCCTTTTTGGTCGTTTAGGGAAGGGCCAGTGAAAAGACGTCTTGGTACGATTTAAATTCGAACCCAAACCTTTTCTGTGTATGTTCATAGTACTAAGCATCGAGCCACTGAGAACGTTGTTGTAAAATACAAATGCAAACAAAAATTTTTGGCGCAACGGGCTCGTTAGTACCCAGGGCCGAGCTTTCTCACAACCATTCATGTGTGCGTGCGTACTTCTCGCACGATATGAGTTGAGCATTTTTGACAATTGATACTACTCAGGTGATTTGTCAGATCATCATGAGAGGAGGGCAAGTGAAAAATCATTTAGGTGTTGCTACAGAAGCTGGGAATCGAATTGTACCTACAAAAAAATTAGAAAAATAACAATTAGTCAGGGCAGGACGGCTTTTAATGTCAATAGAGCAGTCGATATTCCTACCACCATTATTGATAATGCATTAAATAATTCAAATCCTATCCAAGGACAACACAAAATAGGCTAATATTCGATCAATAAGACTTCTATCGAATGTAAGCAAGGTATTACAAAAAAAATTGCCAGAGACAATGCTCTGGAGCTATCTCGATTTAGCACAGTGATGACAGTGGTAACTGTCTCTACACTCCCACAGAACCTTGCGGGCTTGTAATCCACTTATTGTTTTTTAGCATATTGAGTTTAGTTAGAAGTCTTTAAATGAACATGTCCAGCCTCTATGCGGCGTTCCATGATGGATGACTGGTTACCGAAGGACGAAATTTAGTTGGCGACTATTCGCGCATATGCCCACGAGTCCTTGCTGATTAATTTTAAATTAAGTTTAAGTAGCTTAGGATCAGTTTTTTATATAAACACAAAAATGATCATGGCTTATTTTTTTTTAAAGTAAACTTAATAAAGAAAAGTTCCGCATAGTTAATTTAAAGCCGAAAGTCTGTTATATTAATGTTTAGAGGTAAGCTAAGGTATATTAAGTTAGACTAAAAACGCATGTTAATGACAAATGAGATTTAAGCATTTTGTAAGCATTAAGTTAATAATTTAAGAGTTAGTGAAAAAATGAGTTCAAAAGTACCATATCGTGCATCTATTTCCGCTTCTAAGTTTTTATTTAACTAGAACACGTGTTTATTTTAATTTTCAGGATACACCGGAAAGAATTGCCAATACGAATCGGATCCATGCAACCCAGCCGAATGTATGAACGGTGGATCTTGCGTCGGTAACTCCAGTCACTTCAGGTAGGTTAGCCTCGGCAACATAACTGAATAAATTGACTTTCATCGCGTTTTTGTTGTAATCCTTAATGTGTATGCATTTTTCTCTCCATTGCTATTTTATGAACCAATTCGCAATCTGACAAACCGACTGTACGCACCTCAAAATCCAAACCAATATGCCAATTGGCCACATGTGTCAATATTTGGTTTTGAATACTAGATGTGATTGCGCTCCTGGATATACAGGTCCCTTGTGTCAACACAATCTGAACGAGTGCGAATCATCTCCATGTGTGCATGGTATATGTGTGGATCAGGAGGATGGCTTTCGATGCTTTTGCCAGCCAGGTGAGTGTTCTCTAATTGATTTTAATTTAGAATCCCAATTCAAATCGATTTGTCTGTCCTGTGTCCTTATGACCGGTTTGAAGGCTTGCCTCTGTAAATGAAATGATAATATGTAGTGATTCATTGGGGATGATTTCTCACGTTTGATTTCCTCGACATGCGACATCCAGCAGCTGATTAAATTTATAAATTTCCTAAAAGTGATGGATTTAGGTTGAGCTCTTTATATTCGTTCGTGTTATTGGGTGGAGGTCTTCAATTGGATTTCTTTTAGAGATTGTGTTTGCTACACTATTTATTTATTGCACTTCCCCTATCCATGTAAATAGATTTTACGCGATAACTTGTTATTTACTTGCAAACAAGTATACCATTGACAAGGGATTTCGCAAAGAAAAAATGGCTTTCGTTATTATTTAAATTAAAATCTCTTTATCGAAAAAGTTTCACTTTTTTTTATGAGTTTCGACTTGAAGTTTGTATACCTACCCTACAATTCTGAACAAATAAACAATTCTGAGTTGGGGAAATTTTGAACGGAAGAAAGATGTATTTTTTTTAATGATTTGTATCATACTTTTGCATCTGTTTAGAATATCTAGGCAAATATCAAAGAGGGGCCACTATTTCATCTTATGAATGTATGGATGTATATGAATTAAGAACTAAGAAGTTTTTCATCATTGGATTTTCAATATTTAATAGGTTTGTCCCCACTGTTTTGCTCCTCAGAATGTAGGTTATCATCTGCTTTATTTATCATTCAATCGTAGGAGAAGTTTGCAGTTTTGTTGCTCCATTAGATATATATGCGTGGATAAAGATTAGCAATAAGACGGCTTTAGTGGCAAAGTTCTCTGGTATCGTTTGAATCGCCGATAATTTTTGACGTAAACCTAGGATCCAACAATTAGATCAACGATATATTACCGTGATTATATACCCTTTTATAATAGCGGGAAAGGGTATAAGATCTTCAAAAAATGATAACAGCCCGCGCTTTTAGCATTTGCAATTCGCCCTTATACAACTCAGGAATGCACCTACGTACATCCGTACACTCTTAATTGTCCTCAATTTGTTTAGGACAACCTGACTTACTTTGCTCATTGATACCTTCAACAGGATCATCTCGCCAACTCTACGGTTTGCGTCTAGAAGGTCTGTATTCATTCCCTCAAAGCGAGGGTAGTAAACAAATGATATGCTGTGCGTTTTCTTCTTTCTTCGGATATTGTGAACAGTTTAGTGAGGTGTGAGCAAATCTGTGAAAGTTCTTCATGAATCCGCCGTGGTTTGGTAGAATCTGCGTGAAATTGAAATGTTTTTCTCTGCGTCCATTGTTCTATTTCAGGGATAAGTTGATCTATCCATCTTTCTGTGATAAAATTGTTTCAATAGTTTTGCTAGCTCTACACGGATACTTCTCTTTCCTCTTTCTGAATAACACAATTTGCTGTGAGCAGGTTGCTAACACTTTTTTCATGTAGACCATCATCATTTCGTCGGCATTATTGTTAATGGCCATTGGGCTAGGACCAGTGTCACTTCCTTTGAAACAAGTCTAAAAGCAGAAATCGTTCTCTAAAAGTCTATACACTCTTCATAATTTCCTTTTGGATTCGTTTCTAGTCACTACGTCTGCCCAGAGTCTGTGACTTCGTAGAATAAGGCCTAGCTAGTAATAAGCTAGACCTAATTCTACGCAGTCAAAGTCTGGGCAGACCCAATGAAGACTGAGATGGAGTAATCTGCGACTGCCTCTGGGTCGCTGCCGATTTACGGCAGATCATAGATTTGGATTGGAGGTTTGCCGCTTTTATTTCTAAAAAAACCTTGTTGTTCTTTGAAATTGTCGATCATCAAATCCAGGTTAAGTAGTTTCTATCGAATTATTGGATCTTCCTCTCGTACACTTTTCTGATAGTTTATAGAAATTCTTCGGTTTTGTGTTCTACTAGCAGACTCCAATTACTTTGATATTACTTCCTCCTCTGTTGCATCTGGTCCATATGCCACCATTAGTGGCATTGACAGCCCCAAAGCATTATCGTACATAATTCCACAGAGGAAAACCTAGAAAAGATGCTTGTGGAACGCTTTCTTGTGCTGTGCCTTTGTCGTTGTCGTAGCTTAACCTTCTGTTTTTAATGTAACTAGAGAGTATCTTTAGAATTAAGCTGGATACATTCATTTGGACTGAAGAGCTCATGATGCATGATAAGGGAATTTAAATTTGATGTGTATGGTGACAACGAAACAGCTCTCCTTCCTTTCAAATTTCCATACCATCGATTCCTCCTGTGTAACTGTTGGGATATTTTTATATAATAAACAGTTTACAAAAATAAAGAATAGAACATGATTTATACAGGGTGGACAAAATAAGATTTGCCAATGTTAGCCATATATAACTCTTGTAATAATAATTTGGTTTAAAAAAAAAAAAAAAATTTTTTGGCGCAACAGGCTTGTTTGTACCCGGCGCCGAGCTTTCTCACAACCATCATGAGTGTACTTGCGCGATGGCAAGAAGTACACAACTGTTTTATGCCGTCTTTGAACGACAAATTTGACAATGTTTACTAATCGGATTATTTTTCAGATCATCACGAGAGGAGGGCTAGTGAAAAATCATTTAGGTGTTGTTACGGCTGCGAATCGAACCCAGACTAACCATCGCGCCACTGAGCCCGTCATTTTATGAAAATTCAATATGAAATATGACATCAGACAAATGTCTCTTCTTTGCTCTTATATCATCTCGAATTTTCTACTTGCTGTCTAGTAGTCTTTTTCTTTTGAGTATCATCATACAAAAAATCGGCTGCAGTTAAATCTGGTGAACGATGTGAAAGTTAAATCGGGATTTTTCTAGATCAAACGTTCTTCAAAAATTTCACGGAGCGGGTCCATAGTCCATTTATCTTTTTGGACCTACAAATTAGGATGTCGGTCCTCCAATAGCCGTAAAAAGTTGTTGATCATTGTTTTGTTAGAAGCCCAGGCAATCGTCTTTTTTTTTTTGCTTGTTTACATAAACATTCAATTGGATATGAGCCTCATCCCTACATCAAGACATTATTTGAACTATTGGTGGGTGCACGACTGGGTTGTACTAAACTTTCTCTTACTGTATTGTCAGAACGCCAACAAAGAAACTGAACCGAAGGAAATTTAAGTGATCTATATAGTCAAATGTAAAGTGGTATACAAATTTGAATTTGCGCCACTAGCCAGCTTTTTTTTGTAAAATTAAGAAAATAGAGAGCTTAACAAAGCAAATGAATAAAACGACCACTCTTTCTTTTATGTCCTTAGGGTTTTTTGTTTGTTTAAATTCATTCAAGCTCAAGAAAGAGCTTGTTCACAAAAACATATTGCTGAATTTTTGTCACTTACTCTGTAAAAATTTAACGATTTTAATGGTCTGATCCAAAGAAATCGGTGTCCATGTGATTAACTGAACAATATGATAAAAACGATTTAGGCTAAAACAAATTATGTGTAAACAATAATAATAACACAGATATTCAATTTGAACAAATAGTTTGCGAGAAGTTGATAATTTTGCTTATTAGGCTTTAATATAAAAATCCGTTATATAGATTATCTCGAAAAAATGGGTATGCAGTTTTGTAAAAACTACTGTATTTCTAGTATACATTTACATGATAAATTTAATCCAATTCGGTTAAAATTTTCGAGAAAATTTACGATATCTGTTATTTGTATGGTACCTTAAATAAAATTGCTAAGAGTAAAAAAACAAAACTGTCAATACGAAGTTTGAAGAAGTCGGTCAAGCCGCTTAGGCTTGAGAGACCACTACAGACAGACATTTCTTTTAATTCGGATTATCCTGGAATTCATGGCACAGAGAATTTGGTTCTGTACTTTTTCCCTTCTGTACTGGTTCTTGCTGATTAGTTTTTGCTTATCAATAAATTTCTTTATTCGATCTGCAGTGATTTACTCCGAGATCTTTTCTATAACCGGTAAGATTGAAAACGGACGATGATTTTCTATGTAATGTTTGGCTCTTCCCTTGTAGATAGGTCTGACAAGTGCCTCTTTGAGCTTTTTTGGCACCGTGGTCGTGCTAAAACTCATATTGCTAACAATCGAAATGATGAGCGCATAAGTAATGGCATTTGACCTTATGTCCAATGCTCTAATAGCCTCTGCCCCAACTTAGTTTTTCAAAATTGTTTCTACTAACGACTGATTTGTCCGTCCTGGTACTTTTTTTTAATACCGTCCATGTTTTAGTTGTGGATTATTATAGTCCAAAACTCGATAATTTAGTTCGGAACGTACCCATTCATACAGAAATTGACCTTATCGTGAAGATTGTTTTTCTATGAAAATAAAAACTGCGCAGATCTCAGCAGAACACATGGTATCTGTCTGTCACATTGTCTATGATTGTTAACCTACAGCTTACTATGAATGCTGGCTGAAGTTACGAAGCATGATTCACCAAGCTGTGGTCTCTGTTGTGAGCGACCCCTGTACAAATGATATCAGCATTTTGCGAATATTCCTTTAAGCGATATGCGGCGATCTTCAGTGGCATGGGTTAACATAGATACCTATATAATCTGTTGTTGTGCTATTTAAAGTAAATCCTCTGGCATCTTCCAGCTTTTTTATTCTTGGTTTTTAATTTTATGTAACATGAATAGGCATTTGTTTTACATTTACAACCATTTAGCATATAACTTCTCCCCTGCACCGATATTTGTAATAACACGCAATTTCTGGATTAACATGAATATTATGTCCTTATATTATTTACAAAGCTAAACGCTTAAATCAGCAACTAATGCCTTTGAAAGAAAAAAATCGTAAACCCTACGTATTGAATGTAAAACGTTCTCAAATTTAAACGCAGATTACTCCAATACGCTAAAGCGAAAAGTCGTTAATTAAAAGCTATAGGCAATACTTCATTTAGCTTATTTCCTTACCACGCAGCATTCTACACAAACCCACTAGGTATCAAAAGCAAATTGAATGGAAGGAAACGCAACTGTTAGATAAGCATTACAAGCTAAATCCGCTAAATTCTACGCACATTCTGCGTATTTTCTCCCTCAGTCGCACCAGCACTTTCGTCCACCATGAAGGGAAATCAAATTAATAACTGACGGTTAATTAATTTAAATTTTACAAGTCAACGAACAATAATTGGCCTTTACTTCAAGAAGGGACGACATACCACCTACTGGTAGATATGAGAAGTCAAATCTGATTTGTGCACTGGTTCTCCCTGGAAGGAAAATATTGATCTGCGATATGTACCGAACCCCTCTGTTTGCACGTTTGACTTCGAAAATCCGTACGACTTTATTAATCCGAGTCCTTGCCACCGCGTTGGCCCCGCATCAACTAAGCGCGTTTTGTACACAATATCTCCAACCCACCCCTATACAGAAAGTGAAAGCAAAAGTTATTTTCACATTGAAATTGAAAACAATCCCTCTCCTGGCGCATTCACTTTAGGCTACTTATATTGTTGTTGTAAATTTTTTTTATTATACTTTTGCGATGAAATTACAAACAAAATATACATAGAGCCACCTCTAAACACTGACACACACACATACACATCAGAGATCAACACCGACGGGGTATAAAAAAAAAACAAAATGGAATAAATAGAACAAACGAAAGCTGGCAAATAACGGGAACAACACGATGCCATTTAGGGGATGGTGAAGTAAACTAAAAACCAAAGAAAGCATCCTGAATGGGGACATCGAAGCGGGGAGAAAAAAATAACAACAACAACAGCGAAAAACTGTACAAATGTAGATATACATCTGGGTACCTCTAACTGTATGGATGTGAGACAAAATTTTTTTTTCTTTTATTGCGGTCGTATTTCACCGTAATCCACGCGCATATAGCTTTGCTGCTTTTGGTGTGGTCGTCCTCGTTGGAGGGTTGCTTCATTTCCGCCTACTTAAGTTTGATACTTGAGCCTTGAAGTGCGTAAGTATTTAGGTAGATTTCACGGATATGTACTGAAAATATGTGTTTGCCTCCTCCATTTGGCTGCTGCCGTGGCCACAGCTTTTTGGTGGCGTTAAATTCTAGTGGTTCCATCGCTGATGATATAAATTACGTTGCGGCGTGATGACTTTAACGTTGATCCCATGAGAAATTGTCAAATGACTTTTGCAATTGGAGTGGAGTTGGCGTGGAGACAGGCGTTACTAGGTAAACCGATGGTTGGAGGATGAAGTTTGAAGAAAACTGTTGACATAAAAAAATGGTTGACATATTTCTCAAAGAAGTTCAGGCCATTTAATTTTGTTGTCAGAATCAGAGTAGTGCTGTGAGAGGTCAATGTTTGATGGTTTTTTCCAGTCTCTTCAATCAACTTTAAATTGAAAGTATGTGGGGTGAGGTTTCCTGCTTTAAAGATGTTTTTTCTCTCTGGTGGCTAAAACGTATTGAAGGGATTCCCATCATAACAATTCTAGATCTGATATAACAGCTTGGTGAAATATTCATTCTAGTAGAAATTTGAAGCTTGAAGTCCACAACTGATCAAATCAGCATACTTTGGCAGATCCTAGAAAAATGCCAAGGCGTCCAAATCGATACTCACTATTCTTCGATTTCAAAGCCGCATACGACAGCATTTGTAGAGGCGAACTATAGAGATTCATGTCCATTTTTGGTATATCGACCGCCTGTTCAGAAGAACGATGAAGATTTCTCGCTTGTCCATCAGCATCGAAAACGACCTCATCGACATATTCGATACAAAAAAAACATTTAGGCAAGGCGATGCACAATCATGTGAGTTCTTAAAACTCATTCTTGAAAGGATTGTGCCAACATCATACACCAACGATATTCATATCAAACATCAAACTAAGATAAAACTTTGAGGTAGTACTATAACTTGCCCACTTCGGCCCCGCTATTAACTAAGACCACATCTCGTCAGAAATCAAACGATGAATTACTTTTCGCAGCCGCTGATTCTTCGGGCTAAGTATATAATACTACGGATATCCTATACAAAGCCCTGACCATCCCGGTCATGCTATATGGTCCTGATGAAGAGATCCTTGGTCGTTTTCATTGACGGGGTAGGGAGAAGAAGACTCAAACAAGAACTATACGAGCTGTACAGCGTCATGCCGCTAAGCAGGATCCAAATACAAAAATACAAATTTTTGCCACAACAGGCTCTCAGGTTCAAGTGCCCAGGGCCGAACTTTTTCACATGTGTGCGAGTGTACTTCTTGCACGATGGCGGGACCTCCTGCTTTTCTTGACAATTGGTACTACTCGGATGATTGGTCAGATCATCACGAGAGGAGGGTCAGTAAAAAATCATTTAGGTGTTGCTATACGGCTGGGAATCGAACCCAGAACTTCAGTTCATCGCACCAACCATTGCGCAACTGGGCAGGGTCGTCAGAAAAAAATCAGTCCTTTCCGAGGCTATCGGCAATATAATGGCTTTTTCCATGGGCGCGGTAGTTAACCCAAAGTACAACCTCCAACGTGGAGGGCCAGTCCCAATATATTAGATTCCCCTATGATACGGGGCCCTCAGTATCAACGACGTTATTGAGCGCTGCCGTTGGCGTTTCTGCTCATCCGCCACCATCTCTGTTTAAGGGGCCTTACTAACCCTTGAATTTCCTAGACGACTTGTTGTCAGATTATCTCGAAGCAGCCAGTCTTGGTTCGCCTGGGACAGCAGGCCGGGTATTCATTCCGTGTCATTCTGACCTCGCTGTTTATAGCGACGATAACACTTATCGTGTTGAAAACTTAAGGCCAATCTATCCTCGTTCTGAAACACAAAACCATCATACAGCGATATACCCCTAGTCAAAAACCTTTGTATTGAATGCTTAAGATGAATAGCATATAAAAAGCCAATTAGAGTCTTTGATTTCCAGCTAGACAACAGAAATCAACTTAAAGTGCGAAGCTGGAGGCTGTTAGCTGAGGACCGGGCTAGTTGTAGAGGAATGTTGGTTAAGGCCCAAAAGAGCAACTATATGCTGTCAACAAGAAAGAATACAAAATAGCAACGAATTGGACAAGGCATCTTGCTCCACAGATAGAACTTTGAAGTGTTAAGAGAAATTGTCTTCCTCGATTCCATTACCAACATTGATAACGACGTCTTATCCGAAATCAAACAAGGAATCACTTTTACCAAACTCCTCTTATTCGGGCTAGGAATATTTAAGCCCTCACTCGAAATATTATTGGGATATTATAAAAGCCGCTGCTGATTGCAAAAGCCAGTGATCCAAACATCGTTTAATATCTTTGGTCTCGGAGGGAACCGAGCTATTGTTACCCGGAGAATAGATAGCTGATAGGAGATAACTCCGGTCAATTGTATCAAATAAAAATTCGCAATAATCATTCCGATTAGCAAAAGATCAGTAAGCTTTGTTATTAACAATCCGAAATGGCAAATACATTTTATAAAAACTTAAGAGCCAAACAAAAGAACATTTTTCGGACTCTGGATATTTCAGCACAGACAAATTAAAAATATCCTTATATGGCTATCAATTCGAGGAAACCTTGAGGTGCCTTTTAGCGAGCTGTGTGGCATGTGGCACTGTTATGATGAAAACACATATCAACCAAATTCAACTCAGCCAACTGGGGCAAAAAAAAGTCGCGTATCATGGCTCGACATTGTTCGGCGTTGACGGTAACGTTTCTTCCACGGTCGTCTTTGAAGAAAAATGCACCGATAATGCCACCAGTCCACAAATCAAACCAAACTGTAGTTTTTTCGGGATTCATCGGTAATTCTTGTATGGCATATGGCTGTTCATCACTCCAGATGCGACAGTTTTGCTTATTTCATATCCGTTGAGCCAGAAATGAGCCTCATCGCTGAACACAATTTTTCGATGAAACGGCGGGCCTATTCACCAAAAATTAGACGTTGTGGTAAATCACTCAGCTTCATTTTTGCACAAGTTGAATTTTATAGGCTTTCAAACCCAAATCGACACGTACAATTTTCCATGTGGTTGAGTTACACATGCCCAATTGCTGAGAACGGCGACGAATTGACATTTCACGATCTTCATTAACATTGGACGCTACGACTGCAATATTCTCTTCGGAACGCACTGTACGCATACGAGTCGATGGTTTAATGTCTAACAAAAGTAATTTGGTGCGAAATTTGGTGATAAAAGCACGAATTGTTGATTCATCAGGTCGATTATGACCATAATATGGTTGTAACAAACGATGCGCATTTTTCACAGAGCACGAATTTTGATAATAAATTTCAATAATTTGCAATCGTTGATTGTTTGTAAGTCTTTCCATGATTAAATGACTGAGTATACTGAAAACTTTTAATTTTAACAAATGGTGTTTGGACGCTTTTACTAACCAGTGCTGCCAACCTGAAAAAAATGTAGTTCTTTAAAAATCACCGGTACAATACCTTGCAGCCTAAGCTTATTTTTGCGAATTTTCTCAAACTTACATCGAAATTTTCGTATTTCCATTTCCAATGCAATGTTGCAAAGTTTCTCCATGATTATTTTCTTTGTCATTCTATCGATTGAACCTACTACGCCCTTTCATCTGCTGCAATGCAATTAATTGTCCCAAAAAGTGCTGCTTGCAGTTGGCAACAAAAAAGCCAGCAAAAGATGAAAAATCACCCGCACATAGAATTAATAAGTCGAATGAATTCGTTTTCTGTTATCCTGATTGTACGAAACTAATAGCTTTTCGTATGAATTGTGGAAACGAGTTTTTACCAATTATTTTTGCTTTCCACTGACTTCCCACATTGGGGCATTCTTTTCCTTTCTCTTACACATTTTTCCCCATATTTTTCAGGATTCGCTGGAGAGCTCTGTAATTTTGAGTATAATGAATGCGAATCGAATCCATGCCAGGACGGAGCCGAGTGCATAGATCAAATCGGCAGTTTCGAATGTAAATGCTCCAAAGGATACATAGGAAGTCGATGCGAGATTAAGGTATAGTTACACTCTTTTTTAACATTTTATATTTTTTGTGCATGTCTGTGTTATTTTCGCATGCAAATTTAGTCCTGTTTTACATAAAATGCAATTTTTCCTTGTTTTTCTTTCTATCTCGTTTCTTTGTTGAAAAAACAAATCACATCTACCACCATCTCGTCCTCGATTTATGGATGCACGTTGTGTCTCCTCCGGCTCGAATGGTATATGGTAACATGATTAGGTGGATTTTTGTGCCAATAAACCTTGCCCTGAAGGACATCGATGCATTGATCATGGGGATGATTTTAGTTGCGAATGCCCTGGAGGACGAAACGGTCCGGATTGTAATCAAATTCCAAGGACGGTAAGTCATGACTCATCTGAATGTTGTTTTTCGTTGTCTGTACGATACAATATCAAAAAAAAAAAACACAAACAAGAGTGGCAAGATAAAACGCCCTCTGAAAGGATGTTTCATTTTCTTTTTCATCTATTTGTGGGTGTCTCTCTGTTGAATAAGATAAAATTATTGTACTCGTACGTGTGTGCACGGTTGGCTTACATGATGAGATCTTTATGGTGTTTTGTTATGAGAAAGTGACTTGACCCTAGCTCGGTTCGGATATGTGTATGGCGTACGGTATGAAGCAAGCCCCATGTGGTTTCAATAGGACTCTGCATGCTGCTCTCTTTGCAAATGGAATTTGTTTCTGGTTAATAACGTGCATAGACTTGCTGAAGGGAGGTTAGTCGGTGGCCTACTTTGTAGAAATGATCTGGTTTTGGTTTTCTGTAACGTGGCCAATATACTCAGATACACTGTTGAAGTATGGATAGTGGCATTGTGGTGTTCTTTATGCGAAGATGTATTATTATTGAGACTACCTCGAATCCTATTTTGAGAAAGTGAATTAGAAATGTGAATTCTCCAACCTCATGCTGGGATTTTAGGGTATGCTATGTTTGCTAGCACTGGTAAGCACACACAGTTGTTTCTATTCATGGAAATTACATCAGGGATACTCTTGTTACATGGGAATATATGTATGCTTGTTCGAATTGTGGTTAAACTTTTGATTTTGTGCCAAAGGAAGTTAATTAAATTAGCCAGGAATATAAAAACAATGTTTTGCTGCAAAACTTTTTAATAAAATATAAATAATCAGGTGTCCTGAGATAGGTCGATTTTAATTGTTACAAAGGAGTTTTGGTTACATCTAAGAACATCATTCCTAGAGTGGTACATTTGTTTGAAGTAAAGTGTTGTGGTGTGATGGTTATCCGCATTGCATGTTCGAATATCTAAAAAAGTACATGCTAGCCTCTTGAATAACGCAATTTGGTAAATTTTTGTGTACGTTTTATCAAGGTGAGAAAACCGTGTGCTGGGGTTGTGTAGACATGGTGTTTCGTTGGCTGTGTTACTTCATAAAACTGCAAACGATGCTCTTTCTTCTAACCTCTGCGTGAAAGTCAAAATCCTTTTAAAATTGTTCTTCGGAAGCCGTAAGTTTTTTCCATAGAAACAGGAAATTCGCAATGTTCATCAGCAGGGGTGGCTCTCTAACTCATCTAAGATTCTAATATCATTTAACACCAATCCCACCGACAATAAGGGTTTAAACTTCTACGCTACAGTCGGCCGTTTTTAATTCGCGATTTACCAAGTATGCCTCGGAATTCAACTCGCAACGAATACAGAAGTATCGGATTACAGAAGTATCGACCATTTACAGCCTTCCATGTAAGTGAAATCTTGGACATGAATGACATTGTTAAGTGGAATTGGGTGCCCACCCACACCACATCAGCTGACAAGGAAACCTAATGTTAGAAGCACCCCAGCAGTTTAAGGCTCCTTCCTAGCCGGTGGCTTAAAGGACCAGCATTCATTCAGTTGCATCCCGATAAATGGATAGATGATACTCAATATAAAGGGTATACAATCGAAGATCTGAATGCGCACACATTTTCTCAGGAAGATATGTTGTCATCTAATGAGATTTCAACCTGCAAATGGCTGCTGCGGAGCACCACATATGTTCTTCGATTTATTGTTAATGTACGAGGTCATAAAAATATGAATATCGGTTGGAATCGCCTACTTTGGTCCGATGAATGTTGCAGTACTCCAAAGAACCGAAAAAAGATAGGGAGTACTCCTTACATGCTTAACAACATGTGCAATCCCTCTCGAGATAGCGCACAAGTTGTCATCTGATTCCTGAATCAAATATATTGCAAATATTCCTGAATTTGCAAATATTTTACCGTCGACGCCGAGATTAAGGAAGCCTTAGCCCCAAATCATTTCCTCTTGCGATCTTCAAACGGTTAAAAAAAAACACTAGCTTTGTTTGACGCATCTGGAAGCGTTGGATAAAAGAGAGCGCCTTTGAATCGAAGATACAAATGGTTAACAACCACATAAATACGAAAAGTAGTCGAGAGTCTGAAATTCACAGATGGCCAGGTAGGCAAAACAGCTACAACGTTGGCCGTCCTCCAAGTCCAGCCTCAAGACAAAGAAGTGAACCCACTGAAGGAACTATCAGTGAAGAGTGTTAACACATCCCTGTACTAAAGTAGCTACTTCACTTTAGATTGGCACTTGTCAAATTCCTTTTTTTTTCTGAAAGAGAAGGTAAAGTAATCTAAAACTAGGCAAAAACTCTGAAACTTAAACTTCTTTTAATGCGCAAGTTCGCACACTCAAAATGTAGACACGAATGTTGTTGACTTTTTTCCGTTTATAATGTCTGTCCTTTGTGAGGATATAAGTTGCTTCGTTTCAACTATTTTACGTGAAGGTAAGTTAGCCTAAAACAAACCGCCCACCCTGGAAGGGCAAGCCCATGTGTTAACCTAAGGATAGCAGAAAGGATATTCTGTGCCAATCATTCTATAGTGCTGCTGTTTTTCTTTCCCCCTTGTTCTACAAGATCCAAAAAGAGGGTGGTAAATCATAACTGCCAAATTTAATCTTTATTACGTAGTTTTAGCCATGTTGAACACCTTTTTCATAGTTTTTGGACTAAAAGCAGCTAAAAGCAGGTCTAAAAATAGCTAGTAAGTTTGTGGTTTAATGTAAGTATAGTTACACAGATTTGTGATGCACACTGTGTTCAAGGATATAATCGCTGCTGCATGTGGTTTGCAAATGAAATCAAAATTAAGAAATATTTTGAATGCCGTGCACTTCCAGCAACGCTATATAACTACTTTGCATCTAAGCATCTAAACATCTAATTAATTTAGAATTACCTGCTTTCAAATTGAATTGAATGATATTCCTTCAAAGTAGCACACAAAGTTACGAACTGATTGTCATGTCTTGTGAATATTTCCAATTAAATTTTTCTCCCATCAAATCTATCGAGGTAGCAATTTACCACCATGACCTCCATATCAACTACCAATTTCCATTAAATAAGACATAAAATTTGCAAATAAAAC
Organism: Rhingia rostrata; assembly: GCA_949824845.1. Classification (NCBI taxonomy): domain Eukaryota; kingdom Metazoa; phylum Arthropoda; class Insecta; order Diptera; family Syrphidae; genus Rhingia; species Rhingia rostrata. Next base: position 59,199,332 of record OX463755.1, read on the forward strand.
CATCTGCGCACACATCTGCTTTATTCATAGCTCGTACTCGCATCTACAATAAAACAACGCAACTACAATTAAATTCACAAGCGGAATTTCATTTCCATAGCTGTTCCGTTACCAAAAAAAATTGTAGGGAAATTGAGAAATCCACCCCCAATCCTTATATCACGTCGCGGCAGTTAGTATAGTACCCACGACTTGCATATCTTCGAACGGTTTTCTCCTCTCGAAATACATGTTCCATCTGACTCAGCCCATGACCCGCGGCTCCCGCATATATGAATCGCGAAGTGTATACCCACCATGGACATGAAAGCAATTGTTTATCGTCGAATTTAATCGCATTGTTACTAAGGACGATGCCAGCGTGGTAGAATGGTTCTGTTGCCTCAATGACGCAGGATGCGAATGCGATTGTGTTATACGTGTTCACTGTTCAGTGCTATTTGGTCTTCATATAATTCGTCGGATCGTACGCGTATAGTTGTGTTTGAATAAGCAATTAACAATTCATCGCGCTGCAAATAACACGAACCTGACTTGATATCGAACACCCAGCACCTATGTAGTTGATTGGAATATACTCCATGTATGTGTAAAAAAAATATACGCACGCAATAATATGCAAAGCAGCAGTTTTTTTGGTTATTTTTCCCATGTTTGTAACGGCTTCATCTCTAATGAACGTATCCAACCGATGCAATGAATTAATTTATCTATAACCACCTGCTGCTGCTGTTGGTACTTTGCATAGCTCTGTTTCATGGAAACACGATCAGGTTCTTCATCATTTCAACGTTCATTTCCACTTGCAATTCCATTAAATCTGTTAGCACATGCACTCGTCACCCGAGCTTTATATCTCCTTCTCAACTTCCGCACGAAGTGTGATCCGCTGAACAATAAAAGCTGAACAAACATGTAAAAACGGACCCCTATTTGAACGTGATTTTCCCAGAGCCAGCTTCTTGATGTACGTAGTTCAATTCTGGGTAACAGCAGTAAACTCGAGTGGGGTTGTTGGATTTATATGCTTCAATGAGTATGCAAAAAAACCCAAGGCGTGCATATATATGCATTTTTTTTTAAAGCAACAAAATAAACTGGATACTACGAGTTTACGCTCGCTCAGATCTTTTCATACAAGGTTTGCTACTTTTTTCCGAAAGACAGAACGAATTTTTTTTAAGATCCAACAACTCATGGACTGAATATCTCCCGTTTATTTGGCTTGCAGCCAAAAATATGGTCTTTACAGCAACGAGAGTTGCTGAAAAGGCTGCCATTGAGCTTCATAATATAAGCAATAAAAATAAATGAACACTGGCTTCTATATAACTTCTATAGAACTTCCATTCCGGAATTTGAAGCAAATTGGGGCCCATGTGCATTAAAATGATTTGTTGTTATTGGCCAAAACTGAAAATGCCAGTTAGAAATAGGTGGACAAAAACTATTTGTGTTGAGTTTTTTCAAGCAGCAATAGTAGTATGTATATAAAGTTTCATATAATTTGAATTATTAGTTTGCGAGGAATTGAAAATTTTTGTAATGTGGCCCAAATCCGAAAATCCGTTTTATGGATGGGTATTCGGAAAAGGTTAAGTTTAACCAAAATGTAAATTTTTTAAAATATAAATCAATTTGTATGTCATTTTTATGAATGGCACTTAAAATTACTGAAAGCAACAAATATGGACTTGAATGGGGCCCAAAAATGGTAAAAGTTAGAAGCAATCAAAATATCGAGGTCGAAATTATACAAAAATACAATAAAAACCAGTTTTTGAACATATTTATGGATTAATCATAAAACGCTGTACATTTTAAACAAATTAAAAAAGAAATCGCTAGAAAATTTCACACTGTTAACAAGCAAAATTGCTGCATTTTTGGAACGAACACCAAAAAAATTACTGTTTGGTCCTGCGTTTGCGCCAAAATCATCATACAGCCATTTTCTTCAGAGAACAACGAAACAGTCGATGCGAATCGATTTCGGTGGATGTTGACTCAATATGTATGCCCAAAAATGTGTGGAAAAGATCTGTACAGTTACTGGTTTCAACAAGACGGTGATGCACTATGCCACAATCATAATCAAACAAATTCGGTTTTGCAACAATCAAGCCTTCATATTTGACCCCTCCGGAATCGTTTTCGTCGGGTTATTTGAAAGGCAAAGTGTACTCTAGCAAACCTCAGACAGACCATTCACCAGCTCAAGGCAATCATTCGTGCCGAAAAAATCGCTATACCGACCGAGATGATAGATGAAGAAAAAAGGGAGCATATTGCTGTGATCAAGAGAGACAGACAGCCAATTAATTGATTTTGTATTCAAAAACTAGTCCATATAAATTTTAAATGACTAAAATAAATAAAAGTATTTACTACATACATATAAATCATTTTTTTGTATTTTGTTAACTTTTTTTATTTAACATAAAATATGTCTGACCTTACTTCAGACATGCTTAAGTGGCCCTACAATCCAGGCTTAAAGTCTAGAAAAAAACTCAGCTAAGTGCCTTCAGTTGCAACCTTTTAGCTGGTTGGTTTGTACTTGTACTCGCCACTTGAGGCGAACTCTTCATTTAGTGCGTCTCCCTCCTGGCTCTAAATATCAAATCAATATTAGAAGTTTAATTCGGTGATGTTTATCAGAGTCTATGTCGCAGCACACCTTACTTACTTAATTAAGTGGCGCTGCAGTCCGAAATGAACCTGTGCCTCAACCAACATGCCTCTTCAATTAGACTAGTCCTTAGCTAACTGCATCCAGTTAGGCACTCCTAGTTGGTTTAGGTCCGTTTCTACTTGTGTGACCCACTTAAGGCGAGACTTGGGCATGTCGCTCTTCAGTTCGTGTTGTTCTTGGTTGAATATTGTCTATATAGCCCGTCAATGCAAACGGGGCGTTTGCTAGTAGTTGCACCGATTTTTGGAAAATTGTGCCTCTGATTTTGGCTCGGAAGTTTTGCACAATCCTCTCAAGAACTCACACAACAGCGCCTAAATCTCGTTTTGTTATCGAATCCCATTTAAGTCAACCATTATTTTACAATTTAACAAAAAAAATCCATGCTCACGCAACGGTATACCCGGAACGTAAAAAGAGAGATTGGTTAGTAAAAATTTTGAGTTTATTCTTCCGATGTCTTTTATTAACGTTATGTCATGAATATTCCTTCTCGCTTCTAAGACTTGTAAGCTTATGATGTCTATAGATGCTGTCGTATGCGGATTTGAAATCAATGAATAGGTGGAAAAGTGAAGATTTGATCAGTTGTGGACTTTCCAGGTGTAAAAACACACTGCTAAGGGCCGATCAGGTTGTAAACGGTATGTTGAGAAGACTTATGCCTCTGAAGTTGGCGAGTTCAGAGGGTCCCCTATTTTGTGGATTGATCAAACAATGCTGAGGTTCCATTCTTCACAGATACTTTCATCCGACCAAATTTAGCTTACGACATTGTGAATGTTACTGACCAATCTATCTCTGCCGGCTTTATAAAGCTCTGCGGAAAGGCCGTCATCCGGCAGCCTTGTTAGTTTAGATATTGCTATCCTCACTTCTCTTAGATCGGGTGGTTTGCAGATTTCAGTATCGCTGCCAATTTTGAATGGTTCGTTCTGCCTGGCAGTGGAATGTTGTTCGTCATCAGCGTTAAACAGTCTGCAGAAGTGGTTCATCCATATCCTCAGCATCGATTGTGTCTCAACTACTATAATTCTTGTTCATTTCGACAGGATTCTGTTTGGTCCTTGTATCCTTGGATTTGACGTTTTAACCTTCGGTAAAGCTTCTGAATGTCGTTCCTGGAGCACCTCTCTATACCCTCGATCTATACCCTCTATCGCTCTTTTCTTCTTTCTGAAAAACCGGTGTTCTTCCTTTCTTCTCTAGCTCAAGAGTTCAATAGCAGCTCTCTTCTTCACCTGTCATAACCATGTAGGCTTCCTTCTTGGCAGTACACCTCATAAAATAAATTATTTAAATTTGATTGCTTTTACAGATCTCATGCAAAAGATATACGTTGTCATGGTGGATGGGCTTATTTGGTTTAAGGAATGTGAACCTTGATAAAACATCTCAAAAAAAAATTTATCATTTGTTTCAGTGATGTTTTTCAATGATAGCTATAACTGGACCATTTAAGCATATTTCTTATATGAAGCACCTACATTCCATAAAATGTTCTTTCAAACCCATAGTTTAAATAAAATTTGTTGATTTTTTACAAAAAAAAGTATAAGCACGTGACCTTTCGTAAATAGTACGGTGTGTATGATATTACAGTATCGAGGAATCATTCAATTTTTTTTTTGGAATTTTTGTGCCCTTTATTTAAAAAAAAAACTGAGGATATTTAAATGTACCTGCACGTGCAAGGCCATATTGGCCTTCGGACCATGTGGGCTTTGAGGTAGAACTAGTTATATGTAGTGAATTATATTCCGTAGTTGTTTTATTTTAATCGTATCCCTTTTCAGCAATGCAACGTTAATCCTTGTACTCATGGTGGAACCTGCTGGTCCAGCGGAGATTCGTTCTACTGTGCCTGCCGGCCTGGATACACTGGAACAATGTGTGAAGGTATGTTGGAATTTGTAATATTTTATATATGTGTGCGGACGTATATATGTTGAACCCTAAAGAAAAGAGTTCACTTATCGTTTGCGTTTTAACTTACTGCATAAAGAGGGATGTGGGTTCAAAGACAAAAAAAAATATTATGGTTAGTTTGAGGTTTATTAGTTCCGTTATGTTAAAGAAGACAGACACAAACTTTTGCAAAACAAGGACTGCACGAAAATGCACTTCGTTGATTGAATTGCAAGTGCTTTTACGGTTCTGTTATGATGGGTACATTTGTTAAGCTATTCCATGATAAATAAAAGGACAGAATGAACTCAAATGCCACTTAATAATTTTCATCTCATACCATGTTGTTATTCACTCTGTAGGGCTGATGTCACCGTTAAAAAAAATCCAGAAATAAGTACAACATATATAAAAATAAATTTTTATTTTGTATCGGAAAAGTTGTAGGTGGGTATCAAAAAAAAATCCTCTGAAGGAATCTTAAATAAACATGTTTCCACTCGACTTTGGCATACATCGTTGAACATTGAATACATTCCTTTAAGCAAATGTTTATGAATATGTCGGTGAATATAATAAAATTATTTGATTTCGTTGAGTTCACGTAATTGTCATATTAACGACAAGTTCCATTGTCCTTTGAAGGGGGAAATTGCGTGAATGAACATGGTGTTTGCATTGACATTTCTTTAGAAATCCATAACTGAGGTTGGCTTGGCTTTATGATGGTAATATACTTTTACTTTACAGTTCAAATAGCCAAGAAAAAATCCCTTTTAGTCAGCTCTGGCCACAATTTACATACCCAGGTGGTTGATGTTCGGTTTTGTGAAAATGTTCCCGTTTTATTATCCTTTAAACATTACAATAGTTCACTTACAAATACAAATTTTTGGCGCAACAGGCTCGTTAGTACCCAGTGCCGAGCTTTCTCACTACCATTCATGTGTGCGTGTGTACTTCTTGCATGATGGTGGGACCTCCTGTTTTATGCCGACTCCGAACGGCGAATTTGAGATAAGCTTTTCTTGACAATTGATACTACTTGGATGATTTGTCAGATCATCACAAGAGGAGGGCCAGTGAAAAATCATTTAGTTGTTGCTACGGCTGGGAATCGAACCCAGACCTTCTGCGCGGCAGCTCATCGCAGTAGCCATCGTGCCACTTAGCCCGTCACATATAGTTCAGTTAAATCAATTTAATTGACCGTATTTTAGTGTTGCCCAAATGTTTAAAAGCAAACATTACGAATTTTACAAGGCTTACTAATTGTTAATATAATGTAGAACGATAGTTTGATCTTGCAGAACGAGTATAGGCAATGAGCGCCATTAGCTTAACTTTTGAACTAGGAAGGGACTAATTTTATCTCATATTGAAAGAAAAAAAATTACGTTATTATCAGCTTCTGGAATGTTAGAACAAGCTTGCAGCTCTTACTATTTTCTTATTCAGGAAATATAATGTGATAGGACTGCAGCAGAAAAATGTTACACTGTGATATTTTCTACGATAGCAAACTACTATTCACATGCAGATTTTCAATAACTGACGGACTGTTGGCTTCGAATACATCAGCAAACATATAACGTGACAATTCGCAGTAAGATCAAATTCACAATAAGATCACTAATGACTGTTTCTGACTACTCAAAACTTATGAGAAAATATTGCAATACAATGTTAAATTCAAGCTGGCTGTATTTAAGATGGACTTCTTAAGTCGCATTGATGGAATACACAACCATCCCCCTTCTGGCAAAGGAATTGTCTAATTATCTTCACTATGGAACGAAGTGCCTCTTAAGCCAGTACAATGCTTTCTTAACTCAACACCCATGTATGTAGATACATGAAGGTCAGACCAAAAGACGGTCGATGAAATTGACCATATTGCAGTACCTTTACAGAACACACATCCTGTACTTTGAATGTGCGAACATTTCCTTTATCTAACAGTGACTCGGGTCAGATCTCATTTTGCACCTGAGTTGAGAATTTGGATACCCAATGCGCCGCAAAAACGCGAAATACTGTGAGAAAATGTCATGTCAAATTCTGCAAACACAAGAGACCGCTCAGACATTTGCAGAACGTGTAGCTTTAATATCTATGTACATTTAGACTGTACTCCCAGAATCTTATATCGAACACCAATTGCGTTGCGACGTTGTCAGCAAGCCATATAATTTTCCACAACTGGTGAGCTGGGTTTCTTCCGCCCACCAAGGAACCATTACGAAGAATTACCGTAGTGAAAAAAATAAAGTCGACAAGGTAAAGTTGCTGAAGTATTTGTCCTTGAATTTTGTATTAAAAAGAGGAGGAAGAACGCCAGTTTTTTTCAGAGAGAAGAAGAAATCATAAGAAAAGCGAACGATCTAGGGAGATGCCGTCCCACTAAAGTTCTTCATATGTGTATCCGAAAAAATAAATCATCAATTCTGTCGCTATGAACAAGGAAAAACCTAACCACTTCAGACGACAGCGAAAACAACCACCCACATTCAAAAAAAGTAAGGAAAGCAATAACTTAACTTGAGATTCAGAAGGCCGCCGGAAACGATGAGCTTTCTGCAAAGCTTTTTACACCAATTCATTAACAAAATTTATTCTTAAGAATGGAGCCTCTTCTTTTACCCGATCTATAAAACAAGGATACGTTCTGATTCAGAATCATATGTCTCCTTAACATCCCCACAACTAATCCAATCTTCACACTGCGGCAGAGCCATGAAAACCCCAAGATGTCCAAATCAATACATTCCACCTATTCATCGATTTAAAAGCCGCATAAGACCGCCGAAACTTGTCGGCCTATACAGGATGAACGCTGGAGAATTTTCGTTGCTGCATCAGCGATTCAATGTCGTGTGACTTCCTCAACATAATTCTTGAGAGGATCCAACACCAGAGTTAAATCATACAGAAATCTCTGCAACTATAAGAATACGCTAAAACGATATGTCATAGCCACGTTTAGAAAAAATAAATCAAACGAAAATTTACTCTTATCCAACCGCAACCTACTAGGTAAAGTTCAAAGATCAGCTTGCATATCTCTAAGAACAACACCTCCGGAGAACTAGTTTCTATTTTACATCTAGTGCCACTATATATCAACGCAAACAGAGCGCAGCTGTGCAGCTGTGAGACTGAGAACTTAATCACAATGGACACCTACTAAAGGTGAACACGCGAAAATTCTGAATCACCTTTAAATTACAGAAAACCCCGACCACACCACTCTCCAAAGCAATTTCGAACATAACTTCAGGATTACCATTCCCAGACGCCTTGAGTGGGAGTCGGATACGGTCGGAACCAATAACTCGATTCACATTTATACGGATGGGTTTTAAACAGAATATGGAGTGGGTGGAAGTGTTTTTTCCGAGATGCTTAACCTAATCATGCGCCTTCCTGATCATTGTAGAGTTTTCCTTGTCCTGGCTGAAAAGGAATGTAATATCCACAAAGTATATTAACATCTTCAGTGACAGCCAAGCGTCAATCAAATCCCTTGAATCTGTCTCGTTCAAATCGAAATTAGCCCACGAATGCCGATTATCTCTTAAGTCTCTTAATAATATGGTAGAGCGTATCGCCATTCAACTCTTCTGGGTGCTAGGCCACAGAAACATACCACGGAACTGCAAGGCGGATGAGCTTGCCAGACAGGGCATTACCCTTGATATTCTACCGGCAGTGGGTATGTACCCACTTAGTTGCAAATCAAACTAAAGGCAATAAAAAAAACCCGCACAACACGTCAAATATCCAGCCAACTCTGGCCAAACTATAATCAGAGGCGCTCCATCTGCTTGACCGTGCTGAACAGATCAAACATCAGCACCATAATAGGTGTCCTTATAGGACACCGTCCTTTAGGCCTATACGCAAAAAGACTAGGCCTCGTTGGCAGTGACTTATGTAGAAGCTCCTTGAAAGAAGAAGAGGATGGAAAGTATTCCTCACCTTTTCTGCTCTTGTCCAGGTCCCTCCGACAAAAGAAAATTCTATCTGGGAAACTATTTCCTAAATATTAATCTATGTAGGCTCGATAATACTAATGTCAGAGACGTACTACGTTATACTAAAGTCAGCTCTGAATGGTTTAATTAGGCGAGCGAATATAGAGAAATATGACAGATCCATGTGGTACCAGAAAGGCCTATTATGGCCTAACCTAACCTAACCTTACTATACAATTTAATTTCTGGTCTATTCAACATCTCTTGTACTTAATACACTACATACTCTGAAATATTCTCCTCTATATTATAATTATTAATTTTGTTCCTGAGCAGCAGAAATTTTAAAATTGTCAACAAATTATTTTTACTGTTACTTGATTCGATAATTAATGTTGCCCAGATTACTTGACAGTTTTTGTTTACTCTTCAATTCAATCCTGTTCTTGCTGTTCTTTTTGCAATTCAGCTATCATAGTCAGTGCTTTTCATTCTTCCTAAGGGTGTTGTCTTTGTATGGTCATTGTTTTCATAGTTGAAAGTGGTAGTTTGCCGCCATCCAGCTGTGTAATTAATTGTTGAAATACTGTACCCGAAGGCAACTGAATAATGACCAACAAAAGCTGCGAGTTGAAAGTTTACAAATTCAATTAATTTTGAGATTTTGTTCGTCATGCGTTTAATTACTAGTATTCCGAAATAATTTGAACATTATATGGGACACAGATGAACAAATAAAATAACCTATTAAACGTTTAAAACTTAATGATGGTTTGCAGTGGTCTATCAAATGCGGAGTCTTTTTTTTCATTGCCTTTTCCGAAAGTAGCTGTTTCCATTCTTTGTGGAAAAAATCTTACTTCGCACATATAAACTTACAGAGAAGCTAGGTTTGTGGGCCTTTTGGAGCCGTTGGGGTGAATGCCAGGAATTACGTTTACATTTGAATGAATGTGTGTACAAATGGACGCAATTATCTTGGGCTATGATTATGTACACTATGACTGATTTTTATTTTGTTATTTGGTGCTAAGACTATTCGGCTTTAATTGATCCGTCCTGGTTGAAGCAAAGATATGACTTAAATAGGGAGTTGAACGAATTATCTTCTTTGGCTGCTAATGGATGGTAATTTATTCGTTAGACAAAATAATTTGTATTAGTGTACAACCATCTTCAAAAAAAAACAAACAAACAGAAACGTTCTCAAAATACATTCCCCAAAATTTATTAACATTGGCCAAGGCCAGCCCATTATTTTTCTTCATATTTATCAGCAAATTCTGACTATTCTGACTATGGGATTCGCCGATTTGATCTCAAATAATTTCGGTCAGCTCAATGTATTGTGAAATATTTCTAAATGGACCCCTTCGCCACAACAGATTCCAAAATCACTATTAACTATGAAGAAGTGTCCGATATAAGTGTCGATTCAGTGGTGATGGCTGATAGATACTATTTATTTAAGATCATATCATCTGATGACCTATAAGAGGGAAAGTTGTCTTGTCTCCATGCACAAAAAAAATAGTAAAACCGAGCAATACACGAAAGCTTTTGTTAGATTAGTAGGTTAATGAGGTATATGATGGCCGACCTAGGCAGGTTCTTCTTCTATGAAGCTTATTTATCCCCATTCTAGCCATCCGTATGTAATTGCAAAATTGAAAATGTTAGAACTCATCAACTGCATTGGATTTCGGATTATCATAGAGTTTATTTTAATAATTGACTTGCAGGGTTAGGGCCAACTATAGTAAGCGTTTGTGCTAGTAAACTAATGCAAGGATAATTAAAAGCGTGAACACAGATCTTAACGCTAGTAAGAGAGTCAGCTATAGTACACTTTTGCAATTTTATAATTTTATTGTTCCAAACTCATTTGATTTTCAAACTCACTAGCTTTAAAAAGGGCGAAGAATCGTTTTTTACCACTGCACTAGCTCGGACTATCGCGGACCAGTGCAAACAAGGGCGCTCGCTTCTTAGGCTTGGCGGTAACCGCAGCCTTAAGACAAGAAAATAAAAGGTATCCTCCTATGTGTCTTCATCATCGCAGCCTCTTCAAATGCCTTCACCTACAATTTCAATTAACGTCTTTTCATTAAATTGTGGCCAGTAAGATTGCTTATTAGCGATGAAACAGATTTCTCCTTTTCCGAAGTAGCTTGTGGTAGCTTGCTCTGAAGCTGAACACATCGTTTTAAGTGTAATACTGGTGGAGATGATTGGCACATTTATCCAGTACTTTCTGTCCCGTGACTGCCGTTTCCATGATAGAAGAAGAACCTCTTCTTGCCAGCACATCAGGAGTTCCATAACCCTGTATGCAACAACGATTTACAAGATTAGAATTTATTTTGGTAACAGAGATTAATTTAATTAAAAACCTTTGGGAAACGCCCGCATATTGGCTTACTCTGGAGGTGTCAAAATGTCTGCCTTGAAGAAAGTACAAAAGTCTGACAGGCGTTTATCTTTAGTTTTTTTTTTCGGAGAATAATCCTGCCTACTTCAATATTTGAGCCATCTGTATATACATGGAAATTGATGGTTATGGCGTTGAACTGCCGCGCAGAAGGTCTGGGTTCAATTCCCAGCCGTAGCAACACATAAATGACTTTTCACTGGCCCTCCTCTCGTGATGATCTAACATGTCATCCGAGTAATATCAATTGTCCAGAAAAGCTTATCTCAAATTCGCCGTTCGGAGTCGGTATACAACAGGAGGTCCCGCCATCCTGCAAGAAGTACACGCACACATGAATGTTCGGGAGAAAGCTCGGCCCTGAGTACTAACGAGCCTGTTGCGTCACTTTGTATTTTAACAATGTTTGTGATGCTAGAAACATGAAAATCCTTTTTCTTAAAAATAGAAATGCACGTGTCAATTATTGTGCTCGAATATCAACGAAAGTCAGCACGATCGTTGTTGATCAACACGTTTGTGATTAAAAAAAACATGAAAATAAAAATGTTTGTTGTGACAATTATTGTGCTCGAATCAATATGAAGTACTGATTAATTGTCCACTATCGTTGTTGGTCCATAACGTTGGTGGTAATAAAAAGTTTTGAATTGCTTGCTCTAAGGAGTATTTATTTTTATTTAAATTGCCGATGCAAGGGCAGAAAAAATTAAGCTATGTCGCGCAACTCCTCTCCTTCAAGACATTGATTCCAGGGTACCGTACCACAGAGCTTGATGCTCCTTCTACTCGTTCTACCTTAGAAGGAAAAAAAGGAACAAAAAATAGTTCCTAACTAAGAACAATAGACAGGGCTTGGGGCAAATTTCCTCATCTTTCGCAATGAGAAGGAAAAAGTATCTAAAAGTTGTAGACAAAAAAAATCAAATTAATCGGATTGGTTTGATCTCTTTTAGAATGATCTTTATTTTTTCGCAATCCAGTAGTTATACAAATTTTACTAAAACTTGATTTGGACTATATAGTGAAAACTCAAATTATAAGCCAGCATACGCACCAGAATAAGCACATGAATTTAAGCTCAGTTGTGCAACGGATAGTTTGTTGATTGACAATGAAACATCTTTAAATCAACCCAGATTTTTTCAGCGTATCGGTTAAGAATTTGAGCGTATCCTGTTAAATGCATTTCATGTTGTAAAGTTAACTATTTTCCAGGATGCTGTGGGTTCTTGCATGTCAAGTTCTAAAATGGTTTTCCTTATATAATGAAGGTAGGTTATCATTGAAATAGCCGTGTCCCCGTACTATCCGCTGTACCTCTATCGTATATTTTAGATGATTTACTTTAATTCTAAATTACCATGAAGCAAGTCCGCCAAATGTTGATGTCACAACTTACAATCCATGTGATTAGGTTTAAGCGCATAAGAGAATCTGACTGGGAAAAATAAGTGGTTGTCCTCTTATTTGGCAAATCGAAAACAAATTGTCAAACTGGGTAATTTTACATTTCTACTCTTCAGTGTAAACAGTGGTGTACCTCAAGGAAGTCCTCTTCTCTACATTTTTTCCCTAATGGCATACCTTCTTCCATTAAACATTCGAAATGCTGAATATATTCCGATGATTGGAAGCTTTACACTCAAATGAAATCTGTTAGAGACTGTTAAATCTTCAATCTAATTTTTAGAATTTCTTTTGCTGGTGTTATCAAAATTCTTCAACTTTGAACTTACAGAACTGCAAAATGTTTACTGCTAGATAATATTATGTTCACTTACGCAGGCTATGACACTGTTTTAGAATTATTTAATAAAATATCTGATAAAAATGAGAAATTAAATTATGAATTAATAACAAAGGAGAAGAATGGATCAACCTTTTTAATGTCTTCTACAATGATTTTTCCGATTTGATTTTCCCACTTAAAATATTTTGTTTTCTTTATCTCCTGCGCTTTCTGCAGTCAAAAAAATATGGATGCACAATCTGCCAGATGCTGATGAGACTTATGACTTTTATGAACATATTTTCTGCACTTCATCTGGGTCTGTTCGAACAAAAATCCGACTTAATGAACACCTCTAACGCAGATCTTAGTTAGGCAGACGTTTATGAAAACATCCTTCCTTTATTGTGTCTCGGAATCAAAGACGCTTCTGGGATGGAACAATAACCTGCAGTACCCAATAAGCCAATATATAATGATTTCTGAGGATATAAGGATTGATAGAAAAAGATGGAGGCATACATCATTATAACCTTTACGGCTCCTTTGTAAAATCTGTATTGGACAGATGGGGACACTCTTTTTACACAATGGAAAATCTAACAAAGCACACTGTAATAATGATATAAACCACCTGGAAGAGTAACCCCAGTTTCATATAGCAAATGCTCCCAATACTTTAAAGGATAGCAACTTTGCATAGAATCCTTCATTAAAAAAAAAGTGTTTCGAGAAAGCCCCACCTGCTCAGCTGGTTACTATGTTCAATAGTCCTTAAGATGTTTTCATAAAGGCAATACCGAGGACCTTTAACAACTTTCCAATACTGTCTCAGAAATGAGGCCAACCATTATTGCAACAACTTTAGCATTTTATTGGTCTCAGTGATGAAGTAATTATATTTTTTGCGGTAAAACTGGAGCATTTATTTAACCATTTAAAAAAAAAAAGAAGAATCCTTTCAACTAAGTCTTAGTTGCATTTTTTTCAGTCAACGCAAAGCTTAAAACGCAACAACATCCTTGGAATAACTTCCAATCTAGTTCATGCAAGCATATTACTTAATTTCATCTTTATGCTACCAACCTGTACCTACACATTTTCACAGCGCTGTAGCCATAATCTTGCAGCTCTACTCTTCTCTTAACTATGAAAAAATACCATTAAATTCCAAAGCCATTCGGATGCCATTATTTAGTATTAAAACAAATTGCTGCAGACTCCCTGTGTGTTGCATGAGCTCATGCTTTGCATTGGAATCTCCCTACCAAGCATATTAAGTTAATAATAACGGCAACTAACCAACCCCTGTATATTTTAAATTATGTAAAAGGATACGTTCGCATCAGGTATTCCCTTATAAACTCCCATGGCAAACAAGTAAATAAATTAATTCATTAGGCACTATAGTATCTACAACAAGAGAATGGGATTTTGTATCTGTGACTACTATCGTATTTACAAATTCACAATAGTAAATGGACGGAATGGGAAAAAAACTGTGAATATTCTGGCGATGCATTTCGAGTCTGCATATTCATTAACCACTTAAGTTTGTAGAGGATTACAGAAATCCACTAATGTTATATTTGATATAGAGCTACAAACTAACACAGTTTTGCTTATACATTAGAACGTAATTAATAAAGTATCCTTGGAGTAAAGGTGAATATTTGAATAGATATTGTCGATAATCCCCTTTATTGCATGCATATTCAATGGAGCACCTACTTTTTGTTTGTCCCATTTTTTTTATTTTGAGTGCCTACTCTTACATACCACGATGATTGTATATGGTTTTGTTTGTATATTATGCATTATGCAACTTTATAGGGCATGTGCCGATTTTTGTGCAATGACTAGAACGAGAATTTCACTCTCGTTATATTCTTACTTTCTTTTTACATTGATTCCATTTTTTGTGAAGGCATTTTTTGTCCTAGATTTCTGACTTTTTTTTGGATCATCGATTATTAAAACCAGATTTAGTCCTCAATGGAAATTATGTATTATCTTGATGCATTTATGAGTTTTCTAGAAATATCGTGTCTTGATAAATGTAGAGTAAACGATACTATTTACTAATTCGTCCTTCTGTTTAAATTATTATTTTTTTAAATTAATTTGAAGCTACTGAATATAACATATATTATTTAAGCTTAGTTGGTTAACATGTACTATGGACTAGATGACTCTTTACAACGGGCTCAGTGAGACGATGGTTAGTGCGATGAACTACCGCGCAGAAGGTCTCAACTTAGCCGAGGTCGGTACAAAGCAGGAGGTCCCGCCATCGTGCAAGAAGTACACACGCACGCAAGAAGTACACACGTACACACGCACACATGTTTCGGCTTATAATTGTATTTTTGTGTCGATGAATCGGTGAACTTTGTACCACCTCTAATCAATTTATGGTAATTCTTCATAAGCGATTATAAACCTCAATTGACCTTCCAATTCTAATTCATTGAGCTCTACAATATGGGCCACACTTTTTTTTTGTGTGCGGGCTGGTGGAAATCTCAATAGACACGATGGGCACGTGCCCAAAGTAGTGTTAGACTTTAACCCACTAAAACCACCACCCTTTTTGTATTTGTGAGCAACTAAGTATGTGACTTATCTAGCAATTATTTATGACGAGTAATGAACGTTTGGCAGGTAACTTTCCTTTGAGAGTTCCTGCTTTTTCGGCAATTTATAGCGCGGTTTGCTATTATCGGGCCAAATCTAACACAGCGTCTCCACAGGCAATATCAGAGGCCATAAATTGCTATTGCCATTGCCATTGCCTTTAAATTTGCAATGGCAATGGCAATATTGCCCGCCAGATGGAAGGCAATGATTGCTTACCATCGCAAAGGCAATGAATTTGGCGTTTCGAAGTTTTCAAAATGGCGGAAACTAAAAAGAAGAACATGTGTGAAAACTTTAAGCGGAAAATTATTATTCACTGAAAAAAAAATTGAAAAAGAATAGAATAAAAATTAAAATAAAAAAAGCAAAAATGGATTTACCCAAAATCTACGTTATTTTCTTCTTTTTCGATGTTTTCAATAGTTTCTATAGCCTTTAATAATTTAATTGCTCGGATGGTACGCACACGCTGGTGAATATTGTCGGCAATGAAATGCCCACATAAATTTTAAATTGCCATTGCCATTGCCATTGCTATTGCCTTTGCTTGATATATTGCCTGTATAGACGCAGTGTAAGGTTTTTAAACATATATTAGCCACACTGTGTACGGTTTGAATTTCGTTTGGTGATGAATGAAACTAGTTCGTAATTAAAACGAATCCAATCTCTTGAAAAAGAAACGAACCCAAGTGGGGAAATAACCCCCACAAGCAAAAGGCGTTAACAGCTGCGGGCTTATTAATATTTTGAAAGGATTTTGGGCCTTAACATTTGACCTAGAGTAATGAGATTTGCTACATGTAGCTACTCTTAGCTGCTTCCAGTAGTACATAGTTCACGAACACTTTTTAGTTAAAAGTTGTTTTTAATCAAAGTGTAAAGAATATTAAAAAAGTATCCCTGTGAGATATTGAGAAAATTTTAAAAAGACAATCTCAAAAGCTATCTCAATATCGTCTATTTAAAGTTGCTTGGCATGTCCACTTTTGGGGTCGTTTTTAGTAACAAAAAACCTATTCTTTTGTTAATTTCATACAAAAAATACGAAAAATGTTTGATGCGATAACTTTGGTAACATATGAATATTTCGTCTATGGTCATTTTAACCCACTTCCACTTTTTGGGGGCCGTTTCCTATGAAAATTGTATAGCCACTCAATAGGAAAACGTTTTTTTTTTATAAACCAAAAAAGATGTTAATAAACTATATGAACAGTATGTTGTGATAACATATATTTCCTATCAATTTCCTCGCCATAAAATTTTTAGCTACGCCCAGTTAATATAAATATTATTTTAAACGAGTTGTTGGTGCACGACTGGGTCGTACGTAACTTTCTCTTTCACAGCTAGTCAATTAAACATTTTTATTAATTTGGCCAAAATACAGTAATAGTAGAATACGAATTAAATTTCTATCAATTTGGAAAAATATTTTGCGAGGAACTGACAATTTTCTTTATATGGCCTAAATGCAAGAATTCGTTATATGTATTTTCAAGTTTGAAGTTTAATAGAAGTCGTCCGAGCTGTTTTCGAGAAAATTGAGGTTTTGTAAAATTTTTATATGGCAGGTAACTGTAATATCTAACATGGCTAAATACAAACAAAAAAATGAATAAAATCGGTCAAGTCGTTTAGGCTGGAGAGACCTTTACGGACAGATGGACCGAAGAACCGACGAACCGACGGACGGAATTCCAAAAATCACTTTTGTTAGTTACGCTATCTTCGTAATGTTAGAATCTATCAAAATCTCGAGGTCGACAATTTTCACAAAATAATATCATTCTCTTTATAAGAGAAAGTTAAAAATGAACTGGGATGGAATAGTGTACTAAACGATTCGCGCAGCCAAAACGGCTTTTAGCCTTTTCATGTGTGATTTTCTCCATTATCGATATCCAACATTGGCTTGGAAAACTTATCTGCAGGTTAGACTTATTGCACAAACTCCCGCATGTTAGTCGTTAATCGGATCGTCTTCACATGCCTCCACAATAATCGATGTATGTAGTTACAAAATAAACGATAAATTTCGTCTGTTCGAAATGATAATTGGAACGGAAACCTCGGTAGGTTTCAAACAAATTGGGGAATATATTTCTGATAAAATTTCGTTGTCAGAGTTAGGCGACCCGAAGTGGACAAAGTTCCTTAAATTATCACACGTTTGTGACGTTCTTTTAAATTCGTCGGTGTCCTTTTGTCTGAACAGCTTATAATTCAGCTAACCCTCATTAATTCTGTAACTTCTTTCTCTTTGCTAGCAAATGTATCTGTGACATCTCATTGAATCTGGCTAATGATGTCAATATCGTCCTTGAGTGGTAGTAGTTGCCTGTTCGTTTTGCCTGATAGCATAAGATTGTTCTTTATCGCCGTTTCATATTCTCTTTATCAACTCCTTTTCTTGGTCGTGACTTGTATTCCAATCTTTGACGATTTACATTTGGTAAAACTTCGGAACATCTTTCCTGGAGAGGCACCTCTCTATGTCTTTTATCGCGTGCTTTTCTTATTAATTTTTTTTCTATAATACCGGTGTTATTACCTTCCTCTTTGTCTATAAACCTCAATTGGTAGCTCTCGTCTTCCCCCCGTAGCTTTGCCTTGTAGGCCTTGTGTTTGGCTATGAGCATCTGTTTTTAAACCAGAGGCTCTTTACTTGTGAGATAGAAAATCTAGAACAGCTTATCTTATGGATTATTGACATCGTCGTCATTGGTCTTTGTTGTTTGATGGTATATGCTATTAAGAAATTAAGGGATATGCCATCTCTCGAGTTGGGGGCTATCTTTTGTGATTCCAATTTTTCTGCTTTACATTTTTTCACATTGTATTACGTTTGTTGTGTAGATGTGCATATTATCCTTATAACCTTGGGTGCATGAAGTTATTGGCCCATTGGAATTTTAAGGACATCCAAAATACCTCCTGCTCTAACAACATATCAAAATACTTATGTATTAACATACTAACCACGGTCTCATAAATGAAAACACTATGTTTTCCCAATATGGAGACTCCAAATAAGAGCTTAGAAGAACCAAATTTATTATATTGGTTCCTTTTTAAAAGGTAACTCGAAAACTATTTAAGAAGCTTTGAATGTGTGCCCACTGATCTTAATTTATTTAAAAATAAGGACACATGACACGCTACGTCAAAACCGTTCTTGTAATCAGTAATTGCAGGTCGGCCAAAACATCAACAATTTGTATATATATACACTTTTAATATACATTGTTTATTTATTTATTTACTGAAGTACCTGTAGAGTAGCGTTGTCCTAACCACCTGCATATGAGAACGAATGTTGTTCGATTCAAGTCAACCGGTCAAATCGAGGATTTAAGCTTCAAAGAACAAGTCAGTCCCCACTGCCAACTGATATCTGCAGCTAACGTTTTGTAAAATTACATTTCTGCTAACGAACTGTGGAGCTTCTTGAAAAATTTTATCGTGAAAGAGTCATAAAAGACCCTTTATTTGTGAACCTCCTTCATATTGTCAAAAAGAATTCAAAAAAAATTCTTGTTCGAGGTAGTTCTAGAAAAAAAGTCCTTTAATAATTTAAAATTACGGTTTCCAGTAACAATGCGACAGTTTTCTTCGAAAAAGTATGACTGAACAAAGCAGCTCTTTATGAATATGCAAACAACACTATGCGTTGAGTTTTGTGCGATTCCTTCTCATGTAGAATTTAGGGATTAGATTACCGTTTAGGTCAAAATGGGTACGTCTGGTATAAACATGGTGTTTTGGATGGTTTCGTCCACGTCTATCTTTCGAAGGATTTAACAAAATTCCAAGCATATTGTTAAATCTGGAGGTTTATTTTGCATGAAATTTGAAAAAAAAAATTAAACTTTGTGCAATTATTTGTTGTCTGTATCCATATTATGAGATTTTGGAAGCAAAACCTTGGAGCCACTGTCTCACGCTCGGAAATAGAGTTAGTAAGCCCCATTATTGTCCATCTGTTCGAAGGGCTGAAATTACTGGCTCTAGTCTATGAAAGCGGCACACAACTCAAATCCGTGTCATGTGACCCCGATTGTCCTTTTTTTTATCAAATATTATACTCAAAACAAATTAGGGCCCGTCTAAGATTTAAATGAAGCATTTTATTTTAGAGTTTTTATTTGTATAAGACCTTTTTTGCTCCTTGCGCGCTCGTCTTTTAATTATTATTTTAAGAACTCTTTATATAGGAGTGAAAGAGTGTAGATATTGTAGAAAAATGTAATATTTCGTTGCTTGTCAAAACTGAAAATTCGCTTATGAGGCTTATAAGCTAAAACAGTTTTTTCACAGATCCAGTTTGTTTTTATCTCAGATCAATTTCGAAAATCTGGATTTTTCGGCAGATTAACCATTCCAAATATAAATGATAGCTGTCACTTTGACTAAAGTGATTTTCTTTTTGATGTATTATTATTTCGGTTGTGAAAAACTCTTATTTATCATTAAAACTGTAGCAGTTCTATGTGAGATATAAATTAATTAAAAAACAAACCTGTGGTACTTGAAACTTAACAGCTACACCGTTGTGTTCCATTACCCATTGGTACCAAAAAATATCAAATTTCAAAGCAAAATCTATTAAAATCTCGTGTTTGAATTTTTCTACGCGGCCAATGGTTCCTCTGTTAAGTTTGTTTAAGTGGCAGCGCTACAGGATTGAACATGGGCCTCATCCATCATGCTGCTCCAATTAGCCGGGTCCTTAGCTAACTGCCTCCAATTGCGCACAACAAGTTGGTTGGGGTCGGTCTCTATTGCGTCCGACGTCTGGCTGTGAATCGGAGACTGCGAGCCGGAGTATTGGTGTCCATTCGTTCTACATGTCCTTGCCATCTTAAACGTCCAATGCGGGGTTTTTTTACCAGGGGCATGTCGCTATACAGCTAGCACAGTTCTTGGATGAATCTTCGTTTCCATAGCCGGTCAACGCAAACGGGACCGAAGATTTTTCGAAGAATTTTCCTCTCGAATCGACCGAGGCTTTCTTCATCCGCTTTTGAGATGGTCCATGCTTCAGTGCGTAGAGAAGAACTGGGATGATCAGGATCTTATATAGGATCTCCTTAGTAGTTTGAGTGAGGGCTTTACTGCTTTACTTTGAGTCCTTAGCCCAAAGAAGCAGCGGTTGGCGTTATTCTTCGTTTAATTTCTGACGAGATGTTGTTGTCAGAGTTAATAGCGGAGCCGAGATAGACAAAGTCCTGTAAGTCCTAAGATTTAGTTAAGATTTTGTATGAAAACGAGAGATAAATGTGTGATTGAATCTTTGCCTCGATAACCCATAAACGCAAACAAGATCGAAGATTGTTCGAATCGACTCAAATCAATTCGACCAAGAATTTCTTCATTTACTAATGACACGGTCCATGCTATAGTGCCGTAGAGCATTACTGGGATTATCATTGTCTTAAATGGGCTCTTCTTAGTAGTTCGAGTGAGGGTTTTACTACTGCATTACCTTCTTAGCATGGAGAAAAGGCGGTTGGCAAGAGTAATTCTTTATATAGTTTCTGAAGATATGTTTTTTTTTTGGGCAAAGGAAAACCCTCAAATTATTCATCAGTCACCTTTGCGTCCATTAAAAGTTACAGTCTGGTGAGCAATTTGGTCAGGAGGAACCTTACTTCTTGGACCTTACTTCTTGGAAAATGAAAACGGCGTAATGGTAACTGTAAATGGGGAGCGATATCGTGATATGATTGAAAACTTTTTAACGCCACAACTGCATGCTTTGGGCTTGATTGACATATGGTATCAATAAGACGTTGCCACATCGCATACAGCCAGGTTTTCAATAGAATTACTGCGAGACCTCTTTCCACAACAATTTTTTTCAAGAAATAATGATGTTGATTGCCCTCCACGGTCGCCAGAAACGCTTTAGCAGCCGCGTGAAATGTGTGAGAATGTAATGAAAAATGTGCTCAAAAGAGCTCGCATTTGTGAGACTAACATAGACAAACATTTACCTGATATTGTATTTCATACATAATTGCCGACATAAAATAAAACATTTATCAATATAAGATCCATTCCCTTTCCTTTAGTCAAAAATTATAAACAAACAAAGTAGGATACCTTCCCGGTGGACACCCTGTATAACTGATTCTTGTACCACGTTTCTCAGCTGCCCTGTATAAGTAAGACTGCGGCCACTACGTTAGCCTATAAAAAATGTAACACGGTTTATTACGAATAAATGTGTGAGCTATTTCATGCTTATGGAACTATGAACATATGGTGTAAAACAAAGGAACATATTAAGAACATATTGCCCATATAAAGCAGCAGATTTTTACGATCACATTCTAACACATTCGATGTAAAGTATTTGATTCCTCATGTTGTCGTTACGTCGCTTAGACAAATATGCGTCAAATGACTGTCATCCATTTGTTTCAATAAAATTTGACCATGACATCGCCGTCCTAATTGTCCTCTACTATGTGCTTGCGTCGCAATTTATTTTAGTTAACGATGACATACTAACACTCTGCTCACATCTGCCTTCCATCATTTTGATGACAAGAGTTTTCATCACCATAAACCAAATTGCATTTAAAGTGAAGCATTTGGCGATGTAGTCAGTCCTTTTTTTTTTGCTCCTGGCAAGCCTAAACAACATATTATATGTCCCGGTTATAAGCAATTTAGGTTAAAATAACTATAAACTAAACAAGGCGTTCACAATTTCGATGAATAATAATTTTCGTTCATGCGCTGGACACATGATACTACGAATGTCGTAGGTGTCACATGGCTCATGTACTTCAGCCAACGATGTATATCACTGGCGCCTATGTCTCTATGAGTATCCTGGCTGGCATCATCATCATAATTATCCACTTTATCCACACGGTCATGTCATTGAAATGACATAGTAACGTTGATGATGACAACAAGTCACAAAAATGAATTCATCATGAGTAAAGACTGCTTGCTTCTGTAGATACATAATATAGCAATAGATACTCGTACAATCTTTATGCATCATTATGATGTTGCTTTTTGTTTACTTGAGTTGTCGTTGTTGACTACATTATTTACTTATTTCCGTTAGGGAGAATTTTTACGACCCCATCCGGTACCGGTACGAGGTGCAAAATATTATTTAAGATACAAAAGCATTATGGTTTATGTCAAACAGTGCAAAGTGTCCCATCTGCACTCGCTTTCATCCTGTTTGTCGTTATAACTTTATACACATCTACGCCCATAATCCATGTACCCACCCGAAGTGCACGTGATTATATAGGGCAGGCTAAATGACGAATAAAACCCATAAAGCTGCAAATCTAAATGGAACACTACACAACTGGTTGTGTGGAGGTTACAACTATGAAATACAAATTGATACCTCCCCTGGGATTGAGTGTAAAATGTCTAAAATTGAAACCATAAACAGATATTTTTTTTAGCTGTGGCAACACCTTACATCCTTTTTTTACGACTACATTACTTTCATTTTGTTTTTGCACATGACAATGTTTTTAATTTTTTTTATTTTTTATTGTTATTTCAGATGAATTTGTTGTGGAGACAGTTGTTAGCTCTAGTGAATTTATGGTGGATGATACGAGCGCACGGAATTTCAACGATAAAACCTTCGGTTCAGTTGTCCTAAAAAGCCCAATTGAGCTGCATAACGCGTATATTGCGGCTGGAGTTTTGGCAGCAGCAATTTTTATTGTTGCGGTTGTGGTAAGTTTTTATTTTTGTTTTAACCATTATTTATTTTTTTATTGATTTCTTTTTCTCGTTTTACGTATGTCCTTCTGTTGTTGTTTATCCTTCTAGATTATTATGGTGGTTTAATAAAAGCAAAGCAAAGAGGTCCTCTAACATTTTAGTTCGGGTTTTTTATATAACGTGGGTAAAGTGAAAAATTTGCAAGCGATTAATGTGAACTCAATAAAGGATTTAAATTTGTAGATGGGTATTATATAGGAGTTATATTAGCAATAATGGAAATTGAAAAAAATTGATTTGAAATTCAAAGAAAAATTAAGTCAATTTGGAAATAAGGGTAAATGGATTTTAAGGCTAATGTGGCTAATCGCTCATAAATACAAAAATAATCTTTTTATTTTAAGGTTTTTAGTTGCTTACATTTCATCACACTACAACTAGTAGAAAGTAAAGACTATGTACATTGTTCTAATGTACTAAACTATTTTACTTAACGGGCTCCCGACGCGTTGAGAATATTTACCTAAGACAAGTCAGTCTTCCATCCTCTTCTATCCTGGGCATAATGCTGCCAGTTATTCAGTCCAAGCGCTCTGGCATCCACGATTGCTTGGTCCTTAAGCCGGAATTTTGGTCTTCCTTGTGGCCTCGAATCTGAAGGCTGGGATTTGAAGATTCATTTGGCTGGAGCATTACTAATTCGCTCGATGTGGCCAGGTCTACGTGTTTTACCTTTTGTACCAAATCCACATCTCAGTACAGCTCACAAATTTCGCGGTTGTATCTTCTCTGGACTGATGTGATAAGGGTCCGCTGGAGGAAACATTTGGACTTTCAGGTCAACAGTTTGTAAACCGAAGTAGCTTCAGTTTCTAATGGATAGTATTTGTCATTTCTTTACAAAGTGCCACTCGTGGGGTTGTGCTTATTCCCTAGGTAAATTAACTCTTTAACTTCCTCAAAATTGTTGCTATCAACAGTGATATTTTGATCAAGGCTGTGCGTCGACAGTACTTTGCTTGTTGATAGCATATACTTGTCTTGTTCTCCAACGCGTTTCGCCTGTGCCTCAATGGCTTGGTGCATGCACACTTCTAAAGCAGCACCACCGTATTTGAAGAACCGGCTGACTTGTAGTTCTTCATTTTTTTTGGCTGCTTTAGCTCCATAACTTTTTTTAGGTGCCATTGACACCTCACAAAGATGCTTCTTCTACTTGAGATGCATTTTGTTTTTAGCAAAGCATTATAAGCATATATTTTGTTTTAACAACTATTTCCTGGTGAAGCGAACCTATAAAATTTAAAATCTAAAGTGCGCCGTGAGATAAAGCTTGCAGATGTTTATTGAGTCGGTCTTTAAGGTGTTGTAAAGTATATATATTCTGGCATGTAATTTCATTCTTTGTTTGTGCCGTAATAAAAGGTGTTTTGGTATTGCCTTGAAAATCTATGAAAATCATACCCGGTAGGTAACGTCCCTATTTTCAATACACTGAACAATCAGATTTCTGTCAAATTTTAACATTTTCTGTCTACCCAATGATGACATTCAGATAATAAAGAGAGACTTTGGAAGGTTGATATAAATGTGACATTTAAAAAAACTAAACAACTGAAAATCGTAAGGGGGCCAATCAAGGGAACCTGCTGGCCACTCTAAATCGCCCCTTAATGAGATGAGCCATCAATGGCGTTGAGGTCTAAGGCGTTGTCTGATTCTGTTGAAACCTCATGTTCCTTAAATTCAGTAGATTGTACACCACACGGTGACTTATATGACTAAGATTGGCGTTAGCCCAGTAGCGCGTGTTCTGTTTGTTGACTCATCCACTCAATGGAAAAAGGACTCATTAAAAAAACATTTTCGAGAAGCACCTTTCATGAGTTCCTTTACCAGTACTAAAATGGCCTTCGGAGAATTCTTGTATAATCTCACCCTTATGAAGAATTAACTTTTCAGAAAAATGTGAAATAGAAAGCCCGCCATGAGAATTTCAGGATGTAAGCTTTTATTGTCTGATGGACTGAAAAACCACAGTCCCTTGTCTTGTCACACTCTCAGTCTGAACCAATGCAACAATTGATTTCCGGTTCTAGACAGAGCCCAATGGCGCTAAATTTATGCGAATTCGAAGGGCGATCGCAGAACACCTGTTTGAAAAGTAGTCCGCGACGACAAACATATGCTCGCATTATGGTGACTGTTCCAACGCCTGACGAATGATACTACTCCCGATCCTACCCTTACAGGCAGACTGGTGTGCATTTTAAAATTGAGGTTATATCGCCGCATCCTGTATATAACTAGCTTAGAATGCTGTTAAAAATCAGGAGCTATAAGATTAATACTTTAAAGTAACACCGGTTGTGACTTGAGGTGACTTAATTAATTCTGCAGTAACATGTAATGTAGAGGAAATGGATAATTCAGATAAGTACGTCTAGTAAATCAATAGCAATGGATGTTGCTTCTTCATGTTAAGCCTAATTTTGTTGCTCCATTACTACGGCATGTGTACCAATATATCCTATAGTACTAAAACAACATATCATCAATTCAATCTGACTATAATCTTCAACTTGAAGGGTGAGTGAATGTGACCAAGTTTGTTAACTTTGTTTTGGTGTCGGCAGTTAAGCCTACAAACAGTTTTGCTATCTAAGTGCAGATGTCGATCTGAAACACAAATTCAGCTTAATGAATGTGATTTCCATATAACAGACCGACGGTGGACACAAAATGAGTATAAGCAAGATGATAGCTTACTCGGAATACAAAGTACATCCTCCCGTATGAGATATGCGGAAGGTTGCGCATCCATTACTAAGACTTTAATCTTTATTGCTTTAGACGCAAAATGCTCCATTCGTATCGTCGTGTTGGTCACTTTTGTTTAGTGTTTCGAGTAAAGGGCACACATTTATCCTTAAACCGACAGCTGGCGTAATCTCTAAACTTTCAAGTGGAGACAGAAATTGCCTTAAAGTAGTGTCTTAAATTTTGTAATTGTACAATAGGTAACTGATTACTTTGCAGGTACTAAATATTTGGAGCTTATATAAATCTAATTAAAATACGAACAGAGAAAGTAAATTAGCTGTCAAATTGTTTAATTGAATATTCCATCAGATAACATTACGCATACATCTTTAATGCGTTATTAGCATTTTCCATTCCCAGTCGTATTCACCACTTTATAGAGTTTCATTTTACAATTCACGAACTAATCCTATAGCGCTCCCAAGCGATTCAAGTGAAGTGGAAAATGAAAAGCATGATACCGAAAATACATCAAAATCTACAAATGCTCCTATGCCTATATGTGACACTGACAGTACCTCCGTGACTATGTTCAATTTTCGTTATGAACTACAACAGCCGACGATGCATAGTAGAGGAACAATTGTAATAGTATGATATATATGGTATCCGAGAATCACCAGGAATGGAGCATCCAAACCATGCTACACAACCGAGCACATTCATGGGTTATATTCATCCCTAGTGTTCGAATAGAAAATACAACGTCAAATACAGGTTAAACGGCATTGGAGCCTGCTTTCATCTGTAAGTCATTGTGTGGATTGTACTCGTACATTCGGTGTGAGAAAGTATAAGGGAATTCATGTCGGATCAATATTATACTGCTTTCCATCTACCCCCATGACACATTCAAATGCAGGTCGAGTAGCACCATGGATAGTGTAAATCAAAAGTTAAGAAAATAACGCAAAGGTATGTACATCCGGCTGTTCGAGACTCCTCAACATTGTCAGATAGAATCCGAATATTGAAGTTCCTAACAGATGTCAATTTTGTTACTTTGGCATGCATGGGAGTTATAAAATTCAATTGGGACAGTTAGGCACTATGTTTGTTTTTTTTTTTTTTTTGAGCCGGAGATGAAATCTCAAATAAATATGGTGGTCATCATGTGGGACTTAAGCACAACCCAAAAATTGTGATAAGTTTACAATCAGCTGTGAGATCCTAATTATAGATGTCCCCAAAAATGTGAGCATTGCTAAAAACTGAATGAATCGTGTTCAGACGGCTTATCTAAATCTTTATAAAAAACGACGCTTTTCTATGCTATATCCTATCCTTACAAGGGGTTGTTTTAAGAGTAACGCCCTCCGCTAGCAATTCTGAGTCGATACTTTAACTATCTATCAAAACAAATACACCCATATAGGATAGTTATAAAACACCTCTACGTAAGATCGACAAGTGCTTTACTTTAGTACTACAACTAGGTTAGGCCAAGTGTTCAAAATTCCCGTTGCCTCAGATTTTCGATTGACTGATATGAAATTGACCGAGTGGAAGAATATTTCAAACTGCGTAACGTCTTAAGGTATTTTCAGCTACAAATACTAGAAAATATTTCCATTCAAATTGTAAGCATTTTCATATTCGTAAATTTAGTTTTCTTCCTTTTCAGTGGCGAACATCTTGAAATAGTTATCTGTTTATTGTCGCGTAGTTTTAGTCACGATAACGCAACATTTTATTACATTGACTGCTTTTATCGGCTGTAGTCGTAAACACTTCAGGCATGGAAATCTGTCCTTCAAGATTTCAATACGTTTTCTAAAATTCTTCGTATTGATTTATGTGCTCTATTGTATCGATCAATTTCAAGAGTTGGGTTTCTCAAAATCGGTTTAATTTACCAATCCTTTAACGTATATCCCGTATTTCCCCATTTTCGAGCAAGTGTAAAACTGCAGCCTTGGCGTTAACGCAAGTTTTTTCAGTAGTGTGGGCTCTCTAAGCTCCAATAATAATTATTTCCTCTGCCTTGCATTAACTCAGAAATTTGGGCTACGTGAGGAATTGCGCCTTCTTGCTGAAACCACACAGAGTTAAAGGAAATTCGTAGTCGACGTAACTCTGGATAGAAAAACTATCTCAACATGCTCAAGGTACGGTATCCAGTAACCGTAACGGTATGACCGTTTTCTTCGTGCAAGTACGGCCCGACAATGCAGCGTGAGGAAACTGCACACCACACTATGACACGAAGTGGATGCAATTCCGTCTCATGGAGTATCTGCGGGTTAGAAACACTCCATATTCGGCAATTTTGTTTGTTGATGTTGCCTTTTAAATCGAAGTGGCCCTCGTCAGACATGAAAATACAGTTCAACATGTTTCCGTCCTCTTCCACCTTTTGAAGCATCTTCTGGTAAAATTCCAAGCGAATCGGCAAGTCTGCTGTTCAGTCTGTTGGCCTTTTGAATAGTCAAAATCAGTGTGCATAATTTACTGCAATGACTGTCTGCTTAAACCCATTTGAGCAAATAAGCTTCTTGTCGAAACTCTTGAATTCTTTTGTATGCCATCAGCTACAGCAGTGATTGCTTCCTCGGTCCGAACCGAAGTATTACGTTGGTAAAATTATAAACAAGTCTCATTATGGTCGATTCGCTCGGAGGATTGTCGCCAAACGTGCGCCTATACTCTCTTTGAACCGAAACTACGGACTTTGATAGCAAAATCAATTTGCAAAAGAAAAAAAATTAACCAGATTCAGTACTTAAGTAGAAAAAAGTTATTAAATTTATTTCTGGTAGCGGCTTTCATTAGCCATCCGGTAGTAATAGTAGTATATAAATTATTTTTCACTCATTTTGGCAAAACAGTTTGCGAGAAATTTACAATTTTCTTTATATGGGCTAGATGCAAAAATTTCCGCTGTATGGATTTTCTCGAAAAAAAAACTGGGTATGCACTTTTGCACTTCATATAAATATGAAGTTGAATCAAAATCGTTATATCCGTTTTCGAAAATAAAAAAGAGGTTATGCATACCTAATTTTTATATGGCAGGTAAAGTAAATAACATGTCTAAACACATGTCACAACTATAAAAATCATAACCAACAAAACGCTATAGACCAAAGTCTTAAGAAAATCGGTCAAGCCGATTAGGCCGGAAAGACTATTACAAACAGACGAACCGGAGTTCCAAAAACTACTTCTTTGAGTTCCGCTATCTGCGTAATGTTAGATTCAATTATATGAAAAACAGCATTTTTCGGAGTATATATTTTATTTAAGAAAGAAAGAATGAAACCCTTTGCTCGTTTTGAAAGAAAATACCTTTGGTCTCGTTTGTTTTGAAGGCCCATAGAGGCGAGGATTCAACCACGGTCTATACAGGTTGTGCAGTGATATACCCCGTGTACAAAAACCCTGCAATGGACGTTTAAACTGGCCAGGACATGTAAAGTGAATGGACACCAATACTCCGGTGAGCATAGGCTTTGATTCTCTCTCAAATGTCGGAGGCACTAGAGGAAAACCTCACCTTAAATTGCGCGAACACTTAGAAAGCAACATCAACCAACTTGAATTGCGTATATGGTGGCGTAAACGAGCTAGTTCGAGAGCCAGAATGGTTGATAACAAGATTTAATTCGGACTGGTCTACTTAAGTAAGTAACTAAGCCAATCAAGCATCCAAATCCTGCTTTTTATAAAAGTACATATATCCAAATTGTGAAACAACAAACGTTTTTATTTAATATCCGATATAAAAGCCATGTACTTTGAACTTAATTTGAAATTTGAAACCTGTATGTGTCTATATATATATATATATATATATATATATATATGTATATATGTATAGTTATATGCGCTTACTTAGTTGAATATGTAATTTCAAAATGTAAACGAAGGGATTGTCGCAGTCATAGAGGGAGTTTTTATATGTAATGGTAAAATTGATACAGAATAGACCCAGACTACTGACAGACTAAAAATGCTTCTTCAATACCTTAATGTCCCCAATATCCATGAAAACATTTATTGGTTTAAAAAAATTACTTTACTGGAGACCCTCATTCATGTCCAATTCAGCAAACTTGTAAGCCATGCAACATTCAAAAAATCTGCATTCGAGTCACGGAACGGAAAAACTTTTTCACAATTCGTTTAAATGTGTATTTCTGGGAATTTTATCATGTATCTACATATAGATCCATAGAGAATCACAAAAACAAAAGAATATTCCGTCCAGACTGAAGCCTGTATGTGAACTTTCTCTATCGAGGTTCCATTATTTTTTGCAAGTTGTTTTATAATAGAATTACTAAGATTACTCAAAGCCTAGAAGAGTAGGGAATCTCCCTTACAAAAGTCATTTCTTGATGAAAAAGTTAAAACCCTCAAAAAAAAAAAACGAAACTGGTACAGAAATACTTTTCGTCACGCTTGCTGAAGCATCAACTCGAAGAGAAGTATGCACCCCTTCCTACTTGCCAACTTGGGGTTGCACATCTTTTTACGTTGCCGCTGTATCTAAACTTAAATGCTGACAAGGAAAAACGAGTTAAATAGTGATTACATAACTTTGTCGTCGCTTTCCTAGGATGGGCGTTTTTTCTATGCCAACGGCATCTTGTTGCAAACTCAACAACAACAACAAAAAAAATTAACAAAATCCAACAAGCATCTGACAAGAAGACTTAACAAAGTTATTTTACCAAAAACACGGAAGAAAGTGGAATTGTATCCCACACAACAGCTTCCTCCTGAAAATAATATCATTTTGCAGTCATGCTCCATTTGAATTGAATGTCCCACAGAAAACTAAAGAAACCGTCGTCCTGCATGCTATTTAATGTGGTGATGTCTATCCTGACCTCGTTGAGGCTGATCTCCCGTATCCTATATTATGTCCAAACACAGTGATAGTCTAGCAACCATACCACCACTTTGCAAATACGACGAAAGGGTAAACTTTTCATTCGGAAAGATAACCTATTAAAAATAATAACCGATTAAGGAACTCTTACTGGCCTGGCGCGGCGTATCGCTTTCATCTCTCCTCCCCACTATTATTACTCGTCGTGTAGGAGGAGTAAAACCACTGGTGCTGTCCTTTATCTTAAGCTATTAAGAAAAGAATGACTCGGCGGGGGTAGACTTTGTGGGCCTGGAAAAAGCAAAATACTAATCCTTTTGTCGCCATTAAAGCGAAGACAGCCACTGCTGGCATACACATAAAGTCGATCTAGCAAAATCTGCTTTATTTCAATTATCTGATATTTAAAGTTGACTTCTTCAAATTATTAAAAAAAATGTTTTTCTTTTGTTTTTCTTCACATTTAAGGGTGGTTTCTATGGGGAAGTTAAAAGTTTCGAAGCGGATGCGGGAACAAACTTTCACCATAAATAACTTTGCGGGTGTTGTAGAATTGTTGAGTTCAAACTCTGACATGGCAATGCGTGCAGTGAATATATTTCCGCACATCAAAAGGCCAAGGCTTCTGTTTGCAAGCACACTCATCAAATATAATTATCTCGGTGAAGATGCAATTTATCAGTAATTAAGAAAAGTGTTTGGTTAAACCATAAAGGCGGATTACTTATCTGCAGACAAGTCTGCTTGAGTTGAACTTTGTGAGGAGTGTGAAGGATCGTATGATTGAAAACTAGTTTTATATTCCTGTCATCTCCTACCTCGTCACTTGTGCTTCTTTTAACTTTACGGTCATATGTTTAAATCAAAAAAAAAGTTGTGACAAAAATATTGTTTTATAGTTCCATGCAAAGTATTCCTACAGGTTAGGTCTTACTGTCAAATCTGAACATATGTGGATTAGATGTGAACCCAAAAAAATCATGGAATTAGTTCCTGTTATGAACAAGTCATTGATCCCTTGGGAGGATTCACTCTGGCATTCTCAACTTATGTACAATATCTGGAAATAATACTATATAGAAAACTGAACAGGAAACTTATTATCGAACACAGAATAAAACAGAACAAATATTGTTCTCTACAGCTGCAATTGATGTCTGACTACCTTCATCCTTACCAAGATTTCATGGACAACGGTTGTCGAATAATGTGATAACAATCTAAATAGGTCTACACAGATAGGAACTGGGGCTTAATCTGAATGATCGTTTGTCATCACTGTATAACGGTGGCATGAAATAACGCCAAGCGAAATAAAGCCGAATTTTAAAATTCGTTGTGGGTGGCATGCTGCCCTCCTGCAACCATCCAGCTCACTGTCGGATTAAGGCTGCGTGCGAGGTTGGGAAGCATGCCCCTCGACCAATTTCCAAATTTTGCATACACCTAAACTCGCTCTCGGACGTATGCAAAGTCTGAACCCCCTGCACAGTGGGGTTTTGGATAATAGTATTTTTTTGGGTTGGTTGCTAAAAACAACACACACTTCAACAAAAATACCTTAGCTTTACTAAAAGCATAACACCATGCGAATTAGTCCAACCAATTGTCAACAGAGACCTTCCAAAGTTGAGCATTATTGCAGATGTTTAAAATGTTTAAAATAAAAAAAAACTTTAAACATTTTCGCAGTGGTGTTTTAATTCATCGGTAATTGGGTTTATTCAACAATTTTAAAAGTGAAAACAGTGGCTGAAGGTTTGTGCAATACAAATAATTATTATTGAACATTTCATAATATTTTAAATTGTCTTTTGCGAATAAACCTCTCCGGTGGTACTTGTTCTCCTTAACCACGAAATGTGATAGACGATGTGTTTATGTTCTTATATATCTAAAGTCTTGCTACCAGTTCTGGTTAATGCCAGTCTGAATTCATTGAGATCTGTGAGGAATTTATAAGCATCCAAATTGGTAAAGGAAGTATCAACTTTGGAACCCACACGCGAGGCTGATTACAGAAAGGCAACGAAACGTGCAAGTAATGAAGCATTAGTCACAAAACTGTCTGGTGAAGAAGCATTATCTATGTTTTTCTTTTTGTTTTTTATTTTTAACTATCAGATCTGTGTCATAGCGAGCTTAAAACAAGTAGCATCTACGAGAAGAGATTTGCCACAGCATATAATATGCATCCAAAGGCTCATCATTTAGTGTATTTGTTATATCAATAAACGAAGAAATTAAAATTTAGGTATGCATATTATTAATAAAACAAAATTTTACATATAATTATACCGATTTAAACTACTTTCACTAACGTGCAGTTCAACAATATTGTAATTTTTATTATAATGCCCTACTCAAGCGATGTTAATCGAAGCTAGGCTTACAAGGCATTTCAAAATGCAAAAAGGACAAAACATTCAAAAATAGATTCATATCCCAAAGGAACTTCAATTTCATGTTCCTATGCTGATGTAAAATTGCAGTCACTATTGATCTTACTGTAGGTCGCTTACTAGCGGTGCCTTTTTTGCATTTGGATTAAGAACAGATAAACTTCAGAATTTCAAGTTAACCTTAAAATCGGGTTTCGATGGCAGCACTGGTCGTTACAAATAACAGATAACATCGAAAACGATGAAAGCGTTCTGTTAACTTGCTTTGTAACGAATAGTAAGCGCAAACGCTTTCATATCCAATGTCCTCTTTTACTCGAATTTGCATACAAATACAGTTACAAAGAAGTTTTTTCTAATTTATATTTTAAAATAATATTTTACTTGCTGAGAATAACTTTTAAAAAATGATAAACACACATCATTTTAATTTTACACGCCCACTACCCCACTCACAACACTCATTTAATTGACTTAAAGATGAAGAACAAATATTAGAGTACCAACAATGAGCTGCATAGCTCAAACTGAATATTAATGCCGTGTTTCATACTTCAATATCCCACTGTGACCTGCCTGGGCTCATAGTTGGATGCAAAGTGAAATAAGACCCAACATGGAAATTCGAAATTATTTCGCTTTCATACAATGAAATAATGCCGAATTTTTTAATTCGGTGTTATTTCGCTCGGCTTTATTTCATGGCACCCTGTATAGCAATGTCTGCAGATGAGTTTTCGTTTTAAATTCGTCTACTACAATTCTAGTCTTTTAGAATATTAACCGTAGTAGATGGTACAGTTTCCTCGTTTTTTCCAGCCCATTCCATGTACCTTTGCAGCCTTATTATTATTTATTAATTATTTCTGTACATTAAGAAGGACTTAATTTACTTACTTAAATGGCGCTACAGGTCGGAATGAACCTGGACCTCAACCAACATGCCTCTCCTTAGCTAACTACCCAAAGTTGCGCACTCCAAGTTGGTTGAGGTCGGTTTCTACTTGTGCGCGCCACTTAAGGCGAGGTCTTCCTGTGCTGCGTCCCACGTCGAAGACTCTGCGAGCCGGAGTATTGGTGTCCTACTTGTCCTAGCCAAATTAAACGTCCACTGTCGTGTTTTTTTTTACTAAGGGTATGTCGCTGTACAGTTCTAGGTTGAATCTTTGTCTATATACCCCGTCAAAGCAAACGTGACCGAAGATTTTTCGAAGAATTTTCCTCTCAAATCGACCAAGAATTTCTTCATCCGCTTTTGAGATGGTCCATGCTTTAGCGCCATAGAGCAGGACTGTTGAATCGCCTTCTTAGCCCGAAGAAACTGCGGTTGGGAAGAGTAATTCCTCGTTTGATTTCTGTTGTTGTCAGAATTAAAAGCGGAGCCGAGATAGATAAAGTCACGTACTACCTAAAAGTTATATCTGTCAATGGTGACGTTCTGTCCAATTCGTCGATGTTGTGTGCTTTTGTGTTGACTGCATATACTACGTCTTGCCCTCATTTACTACTAAACCCATTTTTGCCGCTTCCTTCTCTATACTAGCAAACGTGGCTATGACAACACATTGGGTCCTACCAATGATGTCAACATCGTCGGCGTATGATATTTTTGGAAAATTGTGCCTCTGGTGTTGGCTCGTGAGGTTTGCACAATCCTCTCAAGAATCAGATTGAAGAAGTCACATGACAGCTCATCACCTTGCCTAAATCCTTTTTGGTATCGAATGTGTCGGTGAGATCGTTCCAACCCTGATGGAGCAGCGCATACTACACAAACGGACGAGTTTGGGCGGTATACCAAAACTAGACATGGCTGTGTACAGTTCGTCTCTATAAATACTGTCGTATGCGGCTTTGAAATCGATGAATATGTGGTGGGTATCGATTTGAACTTCTTGGGTTTTTTCCAGGATCTGCCGAAGTGTGAAGATTTGATCGGTTGTGGACTAACTTACATCATGTTACAATTGTAGACAATGCAAACTTTAACACAAAAATGCAAATTGCAAGATACAAAATTTAAAAATTTTGATTAAATGGAATACAATATTAAAAATGGAAAACGATGAACCAAAAAAAAATTAAGGAAACAGAAAAATATGGCGTAAGGATAAGTACAGGTAAAGCAGGGATAGAGATAATGGGCAGAGTTCATACATTAATTATCTTCGGAAAAATATTTAAAAACTTTATTTTTTAAAAGCCGCTGTGTTTTTCATAAGTTTAGTAAGCACGGAATGACAGAAATGATAACTGGCAACGAGATACTCGTATCTTGATGGATTTATTTTTAAAGATCTTTGAGTAATGACCGAATTTTTTGAATAAATATCGCGGTTCTTTAGTCGTTAACATATTTCGGTAATTTAATAACGCCTCTAAAGATCAACCTATTAATTACTTTATGTTACTAAAAATGGGTTCATTCGTTTCTAAGCCAAAAATTAATCTTTTATAATATTCTACTTTAAGTTTTCGTTAGGACTAGTAATCCATGTCTGTAAATATCAAGATAACAATACAACAATACAAGATAATCAGAAGTATAAATAATTGCACTAGATTTAATTTGATTTAATTTAATGTACGAAACTTTTTTGAAACAATTCTATTTATATGTTGTTGCCAAGTAAAAGTTTGGTTGAAGTAAATCGCAAGATCTTTTATAGTTTCAACATATTCAACAAGAGAATGATCAAGAAATAAGTAGGCTTTTATGTATGGCAATGTCTTTAGACTTTATTGGATTAAGGTTAAATTCATTTAATTAAACCAATTGTGTCATCGGCGTAAATATGCTTTTCACAAAATAATAGACATTCTCTGAGAAGCTTACATAGTCTGTCATCAAAATGAAGTTTGATTTTCAGTTTTTATACCCTATCCAAAAGCGGTTTATTAGTTTTGATACATAAAGTATACTGGATACTCAAAGTATATGGATCGCTTCAGAATCGCTAGCTGAGTTTATTGAGCCATGTCTGTCTGTCCGTTCGTCCGTCTGTAGGTCACCGGTTTTTGGGCCTTAACTTTTGAGCTAGGATAATGAAATTTGGTACATGTTATCCTTGTAAGTGCTGTTCGAACAAGTGTAAAAAAATATCAAAATCCGCCTAATGGCAAGCCCAGTTAACATAAACAATTTTTTTGGCCAAACATTATGGAATTTTGAAAAAGTGTTTGATCAACATATGTAGTCAACCTGCAAATTTTAATATTTTTCCATATAAGGTTTCTTGCCACGCCCACTTCTTAAGGGCGTTTTCAGTTAAAATTGTTTGATGCTAAATTATTGGTTATGGTAATATAAACATTTGTTCCAAAGGTATATCATTTTAACCTAAGCACAGTTTTTGGAGGCGTTTTCATACAAAAACCATTTGTTTACACTATTTCATAGCATAACTAGCATAACTTTTTTTTTGTCGAACCATAAGAGATTTTGGTAAACTGTCTGAACAATTTGTTCTGACAATGACATTTTCTATATTTCATCGCCGTAAAGCGCAAATTTTAGGGATATTAATTGAAAGGATCGGATGGGATACGTTATAAAACGATCCGCACAGTGTATTGTAGCTTTCTCATATGTTTTTTTTTTAAGTTTTAAATTTATTTATATGAAATGACTGTTAAACACAATCAAACGCCTTAGTTAAATAAAGGAATACAACTGTTTCCATCATATCCAAGTCTAGGCCAACACGTATATTTCCACATACCATCAATAGAGCTGAAATCCTGATTCATGTTTTGTAGTTAGTTAATTTTTTTTCTTTTCATGAACAGTTTGATTCGGAATATGTCTTGAGTTATAAGTATCAAATCATGATGTGAAATATCGAAAACAGGCTCGTAGTGTATTACAATAGAGCTTTTGAAACAAAAAATATAACTAAAAGTTAAGGAATGCTGGGCATATAATGAGTTGGTTAACACTTAATTGTAAAGCTTAATCTTAAAGTTTATATGATTTTTATAATTTTGTTGTTTTTTTTATCTTAATTATTTCAATTAAAATCGGGGGGAGCGCAATTTTTGGATCTTAAAATAAATAAATAAATATGTTTTGAATCAAAACTCAGAATTTGCTATATTAGGAGCTATATACATACAGCCTATCAGAAAATTCTCGCCCTTGTCCATGATCTCTACAAAAATGTATTCTTCTAAATAGTCTATGCAATGGTGCAGATTCTATTTAAAATTTTAAACTTGTAGTATTTTTTTATATAAATGAACACGTTTCTCCCAATTTGTTTAATCAATCAGAATAAATAAGTTTATAATTATTGGTCATATAAAGATCACTACCATGCTACTTTCAAATAGTTGCCTCAAGTCGTCTATATTATTTTTTAAACTTTGCGCGTTTATAATGAACCTTACTTTTGTTTACAAAACAAATTTTACTATCGTTTTCTTATAGTCAATGCCACCACCCCATCACTGTGTGCTTATATTCATTTTATAAAACATTTACAACAACAAATACAAGCAACGAAGAACACACACAACAACATTCACAAATTTGGCGTTGCAATTCGCAACTAGTACACGATTAGGGTGGGAAAAGAGAGCGAAAGAAAAGTGAAAAAGAGAGGACGAGAAAGTAAGATGTCGGGGGAATATGAGAAATGATGAATAATAAAGGGAAAATGAAGTTGTCCTTTGTCAGGTCCATTAGGGCTTCCGCTTATTTTTCGGCTTCATCTT
The DNA here is from genome assembly GCA_949824845.1 of Rhingia rostrata. Taxonomy (NCBI): domain Eukaryota; kingdom Metazoa; phylum Arthropoda; class Insecta; order Diptera; family Syrphidae; genus Rhingia; species Rhingia rostrata. The sequence continues at coordinate 59,237,215 of OX463755.1, forward strand.
GTCCGTTAAGTGTTCTAAATATCCAGGTGCAAATACGAAGTCTCTTGTCTATTTTAGTTTAATATTATCGACAACAGCATGATCATTTATTTAAAGGAGTCTGATTGCTTTGTATCAAACAGATTTTTCCGTGATTCAATAGTTAAAACACAACCCCCAACCTTAAGTGCACTAAATACAGTTCAGTGTACACAAAATACCGTCTGTAGGTACATATTTGTAGTTTCTGTTATTTTTTGCAGCAAAACAGCATGAGCCCGTTAAAATACACGCTATATACCGTTATATAATATTCCTTCGTTGGTCCTTTTATACATTGTAACTCATCAAATAATTCAACAAATTTATACGCTTTCACGTTCATTTTCTAGTATCCTAATTCCTAGGTTCAATATGCTATTGATATGCCATAGTATTGGTAAAACGAAAAAAAAAATTTATTTGCAAAATAGGCAGAAACTGTATCAAATAAAAATACCTCGTCTGTATGTATCCTGATAATATCGAAGAGGATATAGAAATGCAAATTGGCGCTTTTTTTTGTTTGTGGATTTGTTTGCATTTACTTATGGCTGTCAAGGACTTTATTTGCATGAAAATTAATTTAAAATGTTAATATAATAAGACTTTTGAGAAATATCAGATACAAATGATAGATACGGAACATCTTTTTTTCATTAAAAAAAAAAAGCCGCCCCAAAGCGAAAAAATCGCATTGGGGATTGAATTATTCTTTTATCCGGTGGTAAACATTCAACATCGAATAGCGTACTAGATGTGTAATTGTGGTGTAATTGTATTACGTACGCAACGATAAGGGTTGATTTGAATATTAGAAGTGGTACATGGCTGTGATTTTCAATAAAGTCCTAATTGAATAAAAATCAATGGTAGGTGTATATATATAAGGTAAGAATATATAAGTATATAGTGTATTTTAGATTATCCTACGAGTTTATTTGGATTTATTTCTTGGATCCCTGGTGTGCTTTAAAATATTTATCAACAAACTGACTCTTCAAAGATCGCCTTCTGGTCCTATTTCAAAAACATTGACAGTAAAGAGTTTTACAAATTTGTCGCACTTGTCTGACAAGTTTTCATTTTAAAACATATTGCCAGGTGGCATAATTGTCAATAAAATACAACGACAATTTTGTCATTATATGCAAGTGAAAAATTACCCCAAACTATAGTCGGCTCCAATATTGGGGTGATTTTTAAAATGGAAAATGTCCCCAATTCCAAAATGAAAAATTACCGCAAACTGCATGTACAATTTGCATAGTAGTTTTCGCTGTATAATTGAGGTATAAACATCAATATAACAGTTATGATTAATTGTGCGTATCGTCACCTGAACGCAATAAGGGTGTAACTTCACTTTCCACACTTTTGAGAAATCTGCAAAAAAATAGTTTTGTTTTATTTCTGAAAGACTTTTAGTAAACCTATTTCCGAACTATTTTTTTGTACTTCTCAAATAGCTACAAAATATTTTTTGTGACACTGGTTGAAGCTTAAAGCGTAAAACCCATATTCTTATTGCAAATATTTTGCATTCAAGTGACGATTAGGGATGTGAACATTAGAAATTGGATTTTTTTCCTAAGCTCCGTATACTGAAGTGTTCTTCCCAGCCGCTTATGATAAATATCAAAAAATCTTAGGACAGTTTTGCAGTAATCAAAAATTGGCTGTCTGTAGACAGTTGCTAACAGATTTGGCTATACTGGCTGCCAACCAGTGTCCGGTGATGAAACCTATAACATAACATAAGCTCTATAATATTATAATTGATTGTGAGTTGGCAAGTAAAACATACAGGCGCAGCGAAAGTGAGGATCGGTTTGTGGCGTGGAAAATTAAAAATTCGCGAATTTTGTGTCCATATAAAAAATGGTTTAATATTGTGTTGCTTGTAGCGTTGTTAATTGGATTTGGTGTCTATATGGTACAACTTCTGGTCCTATGGGTCGTTCAAATGTCACAACTCTAAAAATCATATCGGTACGCACTTCTGGACATCCACAGTTATTGTATTTTTTAACAAGAATGATAGTAAATCACTGGTTTTGCGACTTAAAACAAAATCCAACGTTGTAATATCAGTTCATTTTGTCATAAATTCGGTGATATCCATTATTGCATGAATTAGAAAAATTGAAAAAGGCCCGAGATATGAAATATCATGCAAATTTAATTTTCACATAAATTAGAAAAATGAAATATAAATTGTTTTATTTTTGGAGCCATTTTTTAACTTTATCTTACGAAGTGAATGATATTAATTGTATTCACTTAAACTGATTAATTTACATTAACGAGGCGCTTTAAGCGGACATCCTTCGAAAACCAGTTTCGTATTCGAATCAGCTATTATAAAACAGCTGATTCAATTTATCAAACTGTTATCAAACCGTCCCAAAACACATCATATTGTCCATCATAAAGTGTTAATTTGTATTCCCAGCTCTGCCACAGTTTGGATCAATGCAACCACAATGTGTGTACTTTTCCGTGGGTGATTTCCCAGCCAAAATCGTCACAGAAATTTGCGTGGCTTTCGTTAATAATTTTTCATGTAAAATTTGACAGATCCTTTACGGGATAGTACATTTATACGGGCTACTAGGCTTTTACAAGTTTAAGTAAATACCCGTTTTCGTGAAAAATTTCTACGTCGAGATTTTGATTGGCTCCTACATTACGATGATAATTGAACCCAAAAGCCTGTGCGTCTGACCGTCTGCTCGTTGGTGGGTCTGTCCGTTATGGTGACTTCACCCTAAGCGGCTGGACTGATTTTAGTCAAACTTCGGACAGACATTTTGTTGGGCACGATTCTAGGCAATTTTTACCATTTTACTATGATACCTGCCATTTAAAAATTACAAAAAACATAAAATTTCTCGAAAACGGTTATAATGATTTTGATTAAACAAAATGTATGCTATACGTATAGGGGTTCCAACCAAACTACATTTTTCCCCCTAAAAATCGATATATTTAACGTACTTTTGGATATAGGCCATATAAGGAAAATAATCAATTGCTCGCGAACTGTTTGGTGAAATTGAATTTCACACATATATTTAATGTTCGCCCAAGAATAAAAGTTCTTATACAGTGTCACACTATTTATATATTTTTACCATCAATAACCAAAATGAATGTTATTGTGTATTCGGCCAAATTGTGCAAATTTCAAATTCTCGCATGATTGGTATTTAATCTTACGCCTACCTCGCAGTGAAAGAGAAAGTCTCGTACGACTCAGACGTGCACCAACCACTCGTTAATTTTTGTTTGTAATATTTCATTGCGGCAAATTGTTATGCACACTATTAGCCATTATGTTAACTCCTGAATCGTCAAAAACCTTCAATTTCGTGTGAAATAACTGGTGTCAACCAAAATGGACCGTGCACAGCAATTGGAGGAAATGAGATTGATCTCGATGCTGATTTTCATCGCAAAATTTTTTTCAGTGATGAGGCTTATTACTGGTTGAATGGCTAAGTCAACAAGCAAAATTGCCACATTTGGAGTGAAGAGAATCCACATGAGAACCTTGAGACGCCATTCCATCTACAAAAAATGACTGTTTGGTGTGCTCTATGGGCTGGTGGAGTCATTGGGCCATACTTCTTCGGAAATGATGCTGGAGAGTCAGTTACCGTTAATGGAGACCGGTATAGAGCCATGATAACTGACTATTGGATGGAATGAATGTGGATGAGATGTGGTTCCAACAAGAAAGCGCTACATGCTACACAGCGCACACCACAATCGTTTTTTTGAAGGAAACATTTGATGAGCGCATAAATTCGCGGAATGGACCTGTCAATTGGCCACCAAGATCGTGTGATTTGACCTCATTGGATTATTTTCTTTAAGGATATGTGAAGTCGCTCGTCTACGAAAACGCACCAGAAACGTTATGGGACTTGGAAGCCAACATTCGTGGCGTGGCGTTATTGCCGACATACGGCCCCAAATGCTCGAAAAAGTGTTTGGAATTTGGACCTCTAGACTTGGGTTTATTCGAACCAGCCGCGTCGGCCACATGCCCGAAATCATATTGAAACATTAATTGCATAAAACTATCCTTTCAATAAAGCCATTTCAATAAAAAAAAAACTTTTTTTAACTTGTGACCCATAGACCATGCGCACACAGTCCAACTAACAACGTTAAAAACGACACAATATCGAAATGTTATTTGATTTTAAATAGAAAAATAGTTGAACTTAGAAAGCGGTTAAGCTTTAGTTCGTTATACAAAATACGCTGTAACGATGATCTATGCACATTTAAAGCATACCTATGTGCAGTTAAAAAGTAAAAGGTTAGGATAGAGACGAACACGCTGCTTAACACTTCCCGCGTTTCTAAACGTTCCTGATGATCTTAGTCACCTGTTTTTTTTTTCAATATTATAGCGGTCTATACAAACATTTTGAATTCTACGTGTAACAATCGCCGAATCACCATTTTCGTAAGTCTACTGATTGGCATAACACAGCCACTTGAATTCGTTGCGTTCTCAGCTAAACAAATTTTGACTTTTGAGATGTCTATTATATGGCATAGCACAAAGCATAGCTAAATTTCGTTTTCCCTTAATGACCAAATGATGACTCCAGCACAAAAACTGCACAAAACAGCCACACGTTGATGATGAAATTGTGAGGTAATCACACGTGGGTTTTCTAAACCACAAACCGGGCTATTTTACGATTATTAAAATATAAAAGCCATCTAGGTAGATATTAGTTGATTTTTTTCAAACTGTAGCAGCCAAACTTTCATTTTTTCTAGAAATATGGTTCAACAATGTCGCTCAGTGTCGCGATGGTTAATGCGATGAACTGCCGCGCTTAAATAATTTTTCTCTTGCCCTTCACTCGTAATGATTTGACAAATTATCCAAGTAGTATCAATTGTCAAGAAAAGCTAATCTCAAATTCGCTGTTCGTAGTCGGCGTAAAACAGGAAGTCCCGCCATCGTGCAAGATTTACACATGCACACATGAATGGTTGATATAAAGCTTGGCTCTGGGTGCGTACAACTCTGTTCCGGCAAAAAATTGTTTGTGCTATGAACTGCCGTGCAGAAGGTCTTCGTTCGATTCCCAGCCGTAGCAACACAAAAATGATTTTCATATGACCCTCCTCTCGTGATGATCTGATAAATCATCCGAGCGGTATCATATTTCAAAAACTGAATACCACAAGGAAACGTATAAATAATTATTTAATTTAATTTTGCACCGAATTTTATTCTTCATGTAGCTTTGGGTTATATAACATGTTTTAGTCATTTCAAATCCGGGGAATAAAATAAATGCCTACCAAGTTTTAGGATTTCTCATGTTAATTAGCCCTTCAATTTCATTTCTATCCAAATCGGCGGGGTTGTAAAGTGAATCCAATAAAATCTCGCGGTCCTTAATTGTTTTTGAAATTAGTCCTATCATTGTTGCAAAAGACAGTTTCGCCTTCTAGCCATAATTTACATAAACATCGACTCCATCCATTTGACTCTCGAAGAATGCCAAAGAGGAGAGCGGAAACAAATACCATTAAGGGTCGTTGAGGTTTCATTTTACGACTATTTTCAGAAGACAAAGAGGAGCCTTTGTCAGCACATAGTAGTTATTTCTATCTTCAGGATTAGATTACAAATTAACACAATATACCCTCAAGCCTATGTATTCTAGATACATACAACAAATTCGTGCTGGAAATTGCTAGAATTAATAAGGGAATATAACCAGACCAACAACTGATAAAGGTATATGACATATTATTATAAATCATACACACTTATGTACAGATATATTATATATTATATTATTATTATTAAATATATATTATTATTACTTATATATATATTTATTATATATTATTATTATATATTATATTTTATATATTGTATATAGATATATGTACAAAGTACATTTGCAAGCCGTTTGTGATCAGTTAAGCGAATAGCGAAATACTACCTCAAGTAATTAAAATTGAAAGGATTATGCTCGACCTAAGAGAAATCTATTGTTAGAACATTTTCTATTCAACTATTAACCTACACACACTGCCTCTCAATATCCTAATCCGTATGTTGTTTCTTAATCTCTAGTTTTATCATAATTGCTAAGTAAATTTCCTATTCAGAATGTCCTTAAGATGAGCAGAATGTAATGGATGTTTCTGGAAGATATTGATTATTTTAATGAATTAATCTGCTTGTAGGAAGTGGAATATTTTTTTTTAAAGCTATTTTGTTCAAGCTATTCAGCAGTTCAAAAATTTCTTTATCGAGTTTATGTGCAGAAACTTACTGTGTGTAATTTGGAGGTTTCAACAAATCCATTTTATCGAGTTAAAGAAACGGTGCGCTCAAATAAATTCGAATTTCAAAATTCTACTTATTTCGTTTTAAGATGATAAGTTAAAGCTGTTTGGCCTTATTATGCATTGAATTTGTAAATAAAATTAGAAAGTCTACCTAAATGTGTAAGTGACATAAATATAAAATTAGAAACCGTAGCGAAATACACTAACAGAAGGAAGAAGGAAGATGTATCCAGACAATATCTCTTGATTATCTGTTATTTTTCTATTGCAGATTTTCATAGCTCCCAATCCATACTGCCGATCGCTTATTAATCTATTCCTTTCTAGGTAATTAACAATCTCAGTGTTAACTGTTTTCTACCTTTGAAAGTAAGTATAGTACAACAATGGCTCTGTAGTATGAAACAAGTGTGTACTACCGATATAGCTTTTCGCATGTTAAGTTTTTGCCGCGTATGTTGTTTAGAAAGATAGAAACTGAAAAAAAAAGCAAAAATAAAAACACAAATATTATATCTGTTTTGTTGTATCATTCATTGGGCTGAAGTTTCGAGGCATTCATCTTCCATATCTCCCTTTTTTTGAGAATCGGTTGGATTGGAGTAATTTCCCGGTAACTGATGAATACTTATTGATTGTTCGTTATATTAAATATATATATACGGAATAAGCTGCATTGAACGGGTGCAAGTTAAGGTGTAATTTTTTTTTAATTACTAAAGGCGTATCTAATCAATTATAATGCCTTTCCTACAGTCCGAATTGGCCAAAATGTACGAAAACCTTCCAGACGTGCCAGAAGTTTGTTAGTTACTCACACCTTATATGTGATGTAGTTTCTTCATAGCCATAAAAACACGTATATAAAATAAAAATTCCAATATTATGTCTTTTCCATCTTTTTAACAATTCACCAACTCATCCTCTGGGGTTTTAAACAAAACTGCATAAAATAAACTGCAGAATCTCAATTTAAATAACAAGTTTTCTTTACCCATCTACTAGCGAAGATAATTGGTATAATATGGTAATTATCTACCACACAACTCTTACATCATCATCATTATCTTCATTATAATGATGACTTTGTAAAACAAAATTTTAAAATGCCTCGCATCCTTCTTGCATTTACCTCCAAACGACAAAATTTCTCAACTACTGCTGCACTAGAAGAATGGCATCGTCAGCATATTTTTTTTTCTAAAACTGCGCATTTTCTGCATAATGCGCTGTTGTAACCGTAGGTAAAATTCATTTTAATAGGCTCCTTCTACCGTTTCATAACTTTTGCCATTTTAAGCGGATCCGGAACTCTACAAATCTTTGCATAGTACCGTAAGCTATCACATCTTCAGAATTAATGTTCCGTTACTATGGCAAACTTAATATTAGTGCATTCGCTTTACCTTAATAATTAGTTGCATTTCTTGAACTCAAACCCAAACAAAAAAAATTGGTATAACCAACTCTAAAGTATCTATATCGCTAATAATATCACTCGATAGACGAAAAACAAAGTATCTATCTAAGTGTGAAAATTCAGAGGGGTAAAAGTAAATCCCAGCTAACATTTTCTCCTACTTCATCTTAAGTGTAAGTGAAAAAGATTGCTGATAGCTATAATTCGGAATAGAGGTTCTTGCGGGTTGGAGAAACTTTTTCACTGCTTATTTAATTGAGTAAAAAATGCTAAATACCTACTTTCCCTAACCCTCGAACTTTATAAGCAGGTTCGTAGCAAAGCAGATGACGGAGTTAGCGATCGCGTCATCAGAGTATGTATCCGTATCTGCATACAAACAAATTTAACCGCAACCAAAAAAATAGCACTGCCTTAAATAATTTATTCAAATGGGCAACTTTACTTTTACGATTTAGGAAAATTGCTATTACTCGTACTGCATGGCATAATACCGTCGTTCTTGTGCGCTAAACCATTATTTTTTCCATCTTCTTTCAGCGGAAGCGCTATCAGTAGGAGACTTTATTAAAGTTTAATTCGCACTTCCTTTTTCCCAGGCATAGTGTTTAGGACGTACATAATATTTTGGGGGTGAAGTGAATACAATTCACACTTTTCTGCGTTAGGGGTTTCATTTATGGACGGTTAGGCCCTTAGTTGGAACGCACTACTATGTTTTTTCTTTATTAGAATAACATGCCTAGAGATTCAATCTATGTGGTTGCCATAGTGACCATGAAAAATCCAAGATATGGGGTGGTTTAAAGCTTTGCAGGACTTTTTTTATTTACAAATAGGTACTACATTTCGATTATTTAGGAATTGAATATTTGTACTGTGTATCTGGTTTGTGTAGCTACCACTTTTTTGAATAAGCAATTTGAAGCGTTAAAGGATCTAAAAAGGTAAATTTCTCAAGGTTCAAGTTTTAAAATTTGTAAAGTCAATGCTCAGATCCAGAGACTTTATTTTGTTATTCATTGAATCGAATGAATTTTCAATGATCAGATATTGGACTTGGGGTTAAATTTATTTTCCAGCTGAAATGAAGGGGATATTCGTTTCCTCGTTGGGAAATTGTCAACCACATTCTGCTGCCTTAAATGGAATAGCAATCATTTTCTGCGAAATACAATATTTTCCGGTGAAAACATGGGTGTTTATGTATTGCAAGTGTCAACATACAAGTGTTTGGGTACGGTTTGCTGAGGTAGTTTTCTCTAAAGAAACAATTTACTGCAACCATGCATGATGTTTCTGTGTATAGGTAGAAGTCTGTATATCAAGAATATGGGATAAATTATATTAAATCGAGCAGAATTTTATATTTCCATTAATTTAAGTTTATGACATAAGGCATCCAAACATTTTAAAATAGAATGCATATCCGATACGGCATTCAACACATCTACAGAGAAATATCGTCTGCAACTATTTTATAATTAATTAAATAAATTTCTTTAGATACAACTGTAGGGTAACTAAATAGTTCTACGAGTACTAGCTTGGGACTAAGATTTCTGAGGCGGTGATGAAGAGATGATGTGATCGACTTTTGCATGAATGGTCAGGCACCTTTTCCCTACCAAAATCCTGAAAACCATTAAAATTCACAGAAAATTGTATCAAAGTTCGGTGTTTAGTTGAAAGAAAGTTCAAATAGGATTCTCCAAAGAATGATGATCACAAAAGTAGTGCAAAAAATACTGCTATTCGGGTATTTTTGATATCAATGATGTAACACAATCTAAAAGGCCAATTGTCGCAAATTTCGATAAAATGATTATGAAATTCGTCGAAGCTGACCATCATACAGTGTATAAAAGTCCGTTTGAAACCATTTGAATAAGGCTGAATAAAAAAAGAAGCTCGCAAATCTTAAGCGAAACCGACCATAGTCGAACTGCAGTGAACTGTCCCAAATAGTGGACAAGTGACGATTGAAGTCCAGAAAACAGATATTCATGTACGACTGCTCCCCTATGGCGAAACTCTTAGCGGCCCTTACATGGTCATTCGTTTGACATCAGTCATCGTGTTTGTGTGGACTGGCGCTACCCTTTACACATTTCAATCGGTTGACGTGAACTTTTTAGTTTTTGTGAGTTTTCGTTGTGTACAGGTAAAATTGGACGATTGTAATGACAGATAAGTAACCATTAATTCCATTATAAATTAATACAAGTACAAGTCTTCAATGTGCTTCAATTTTCCGATATCACCAATCAAAAATCGAAGGACGCACGCCAAGTAGCGCACATGAATAGTCACTCTCTAGAAGCTCCTGGAGCTTAGTACAGAGGTTCGTATGCATATTCCATATCAAACTATTTTGCTGGTGAAACATATTGTCCAGATATCTAGTTCAGACCTTTTTTCAAAATTCATTTTTGGTTATTAATGTTTGTACTGAATATATCTGAATTTTTATAAATAGCACTACAAACATACTCAGTTTTTCTCCATTCAATTATTTTTTGTGTTTATATTGAACTAACTAACTTACGTAAGTGGTGCTACAGTCCGGAATGAACCTGGGACTTTACCAACATGCCTCTCCAATAAACCCGGTCCTTAGATTACTGCCTCCAGTTGCGCACTCGAAGTTGGTTGATGTCAGTTTCTTCTTGTGCGTGCCACTTAAGTCGAGGTCTTCCTCTAACGCGTCCGACGTCGGCTGGGAATCGAAGACTATGCGAGCCGGAGTATTGGTGTCCATTCGTTCTACATGTCCTAGCCATTTTAAACGTCCAATGCGGAGTTTTTTTGACCAGGGGCTTGTCACTGTGCAGCTCGTATAGTTCTTGGTTGATTCTTCGTATCCATAGCTTGTCAACGCGAACGGGACCGAAGATTTTTCGAAAAAATTTCGACTTGAATCGTCCAAGGATATCTTCATCCGCTTTTAAGACAGTCCATGCTTCAGCGCCGTAGAGCAGGACTGGGATGATCAGGATCTTATATAGGATCTCCTTGGTAGTTCGAGTGAGGGCTTTTCTACTGAATTGCCTTCTTAGCCCGAAGATATTAATATTATATATATTGAGATTGTTCTATGATTTTACAGGTTTTTGCTAAAAAAAAAGGATTAAAGATTCTTTTTAATATAAATTTTATCTCCAGAAGGGAAAAAGCGAATTGTGCAGAAAAGATTTCTTGACCCTATCTGTTTATCAGTTCGCCATTTTTCTAAACACGGTCCGAATATATTTTGCAAACAAAGCTAAATACCTGTGAATGATACTCGACGCAAAGTTTAAATGGAAATCGCACCTGAAAATGAAATTTAATGACCTAGAAATTAAATATAGAAAAATCAGTTGGCATCTCCAAAAACATTCCTAGCAAACTACTTTTTTATGTATATAAGCAAGTGCTAAAGCCGGTGTTGACCTACGGTATACAACTTTGGGGTTGTACCAATAACAACATTTTCAAAATAAAGTGCATAGAGAAAATGTTTAAGCACCTTGTTATAAAATAAACGACGGTATCCATAAGAATCACGCAATTTTTGCAATCGAAGACGCGGAACTATTCAACCTGAACAATTTTTTATTTCAATTTCAAATTGAATTTTTGGGAACCCTGATTGTTAGCATTATGTGATAAACATATCACATAAGGATGAGCATAACAATAACCATAAAAGTTAATCCTTGCTAACTCTGCCAGTGTAATAGATTTCTATCTTTTTGGTATCTTATTTGACTACAAACCTGTCTTACTACTATGGATGGGGAAATATTTTATGAATAATTTGTTCGAATCCGGAAGACTGCATAAATACTTATGAACTGTATAACTATACCTAAATAACTGTATAACTATACCTCCCCATAAACATACCTCAACGGTTTGATATGTTTAAGGGAATTCCATTGAATTGTACCTGAAAAATGAACGATCGGTGGGAGTTATTAGATATAACTTTCACAATATTAATATTCGATATCTGGCTAACTATTAAATAAAATGTCCGATACGTCTCGGAAAAACTTCCCCAGGGACATAGATGAGTATTATGTTTGATATGAAGCGATGTGAAATGGAAGTTAAGTACAAGGATACACTGTATAGATTTCTTATCACTACTAAACCTGGGGTCTTAATTTGACGACAGGTAGATCTGTAGATCTTAATGGATTTGTCTGCTAAATACTTACTTACTTAAGTGGCGCTTGTGTCCGGAATGAAACAGGGAATCAACCAACATGCCTCTCAAATTGACCCGGGCCTTAGGTAACCCTTCAGTTGAGTACTACAAGTTGGTTAAGGTTGGTTTCTACTTAAGCGCTCCACTTAAGGCGAGGTCTTCCTCTACTGCGTCCGATGATTGGCATGGAATCGAAGACCGCGTTTTGGATTATTGTTTCCCATTCGTTCTACATGTACTAACCATCTTATAAGACCAATCCGGAGTTTTTTGACTAACGGTAAATCGCTATAGTTATTTGTTGAATCTTCTTCTTTATAGCCCGTCAAAGCAACAAAGACTGAAGAATTTTTTTCTCAAATCGACAAAGAAATTTACCATTCACTCTTGATACGGTCCGTGCTTGAGCGCCATAGAACATTTTTTCTCAAAACGACCAAGAAATTTACTATTCTATCTTGATACGGTCCATGCTTGAGCGCAATGGAACAGGATGAGGTGAGCAGGGTATATGATATCCTTATTAGTTCGAGTGAGAACTTTACCGCTAAATTCCTGCTAAATAATCTGGCATTTTATAACTTACTTACTTAAATGGTTTCTTTGTCCACACTACTGTCTGAAGTAAAAATGGAAAAGATGCCTCCCCAACTATCCCGGCCATTTGCTTATTGCCTCAAGTTGCACACTTTAAGTTGGTTGTTATCAGTTTTTACTTTGGGCGAGGAAATCGGGCATGGCTGGAAATTGGGAAGTGTATATCTCGTTTGAAACGGTCCATGCTTACAAAATAGAGAAGGGCCTCAACTCACTGTCAGAAGTTTCTCAAGTCTGAAAAAGTCAGCGTTATTTATATTTACGATATTTACTTACTTCATCTGACACTCAGTATATACGAACGAACACTAATTGATAGAAATCATCATTGCTACCGTCGGTTGTCTCCAACTGCCGATTGTCAATTTAGTCATGTCCGTATCCATGACCTTTTGCATAGATGTCTGTGAAGTATAATCGAGCGATCAAACTTTGACTTTTTATATAAATACATTTCGGAACGATATTTATTGTAACCGATAAAAAGTTTGTAGGTACTTAATGGAAAGAAAATTCGGTCGCATGCTTATGACCAGGGAACGGATTATGTTGACGTAAAAATTCAAAAAGGCAAAAGTAAACTGCAAAAAAAGAGACACATGCCAATTATTAAGAAAACGCTTAAAAGCTTTGTAATAACATTGTACATCCATAAACATTTTAACATCTTCTAACAACAAAGGATATATCCACGTGTCTAGAGACGAGTTTATTTATAATTCAAATTAGAACACAATATTTGAAATCACCTGCTTTTTTACAAAATTTTGAATATATGCTCTATCTGGTCCAATAAAAATCCAAAATTGGTTTTGAAGTATGCCAGCTGAACTGATAAATATAAACAAAAATGCAACAAAATCCAATGTTATTGAAAGAGGCAAAAAAATGCAAGGTCAACAAAATCTGTTCAATATCGTCCAAGAAGGTTCCCTTTACAAAAAACACCATGTTCGCTAATCACTCCGCCCTGGAAATTGCACATTTATAAATATTCCGACCAAAATTAGTTAAAAGAGGATGCTTTAAGGTTAATCCTATACAAGTGAAGCCACAACCTTACATTCAATCAAAACCATTACTGGCACATGTTACATTGCAATCATTTATACAAATATCCTTAAAAGGATAGGGTTAAAGCTCGCTGTTCGTAAGAAGACTTCAATATCATTTTCTCAATTAGAAACATCTAGCTCGTTAAATCTTTTTCGCTTATTCATTCTGTAATATTACCCACACATTCATTTTGGTCCTGGTCGCTTTGCTCTCTCCAGACAATGGAGTCGAAAGAAAACCCCCAGCCGGGTGTAATAATTATTCTCTGTCTCTGAGGTCTGGACGTCTATTAACTGTGACGAAAACTCTCCGCAGCGCACACAATACATAGAAATAAATACTTTTTTCCTACGCAAACAGTATGTACATGTGTATATAAATTGTGACAATTAATGTGAATACATTGCCTGAAACTGGACGCTCATTAAGCAATGCGACTGTGCTACAGTATGGCAAAGTCCTAATGGATTTTAATGGAGAATGTATGGCACTTTCTCCCGATGTTACATAGCGACCTTGTTTTTGTGTATATGCGCGTTTGTATATTTTACGCTTGGCTTTCGACGCTTTCAAGTATTTCAGATGGACTTTAATGGGATGGGCGACTGCTACAGACTACAGAAAGTGAGTAATATATTGTTGAAGGGCAAGTCCTTTGCCATAAATTAAGAACAATTAAAAGTGTTTTGCTTTGCAAATAGACATTGTTTTATGTATTTAAGTGCATGAGGGTTAAATTGCTTTGTCTTGCAAGGCATTAAAAATGGGAGTAGCAGTGGGAACTTATCTGTAGCCGGCATTGAAGTGGTGTAATCGTTTTTGTGCTAGTCAAGTATCGTATTAGGAGTGTGCAACTTCTTAAAAGGCAAAGATAAATGTTGACGATATTTATCAAGGAGGTCTGTTTTACTGGTGTATATATTTCGTAAATTGCATTCTTATCTAGGATAGTTAGATCTAAATCGAAAATACTGCATTGCTTTTCTTAGTCTCCACTTTTTCGAGACATCTCAATTTGGTAGTGAGGTCATTTGTGTTCTTGCGATGTGAAGGTATTAAAATCAAACTGGAAAGTTGAAAGTCATCTAGTTAGTTAATCCTACGAGAACCTAAGTTATCGTAAGTTATCAGTCTGGCTTAACTTACAAAATGTTATTATTGGGGGAGCAGGCTCGCTATTTCCCCGGATCGACTTGTTTTAACATTCAAAAAAATGTACTTCTTTCACAATGGAGGGGCCATCTTTATCTCGGATAACTGCCAAGTCGCAGCCAATGTAAGAACGAATATCCACCAAGTCACAATAAATGCGAAATGCTGTGGAAAAAAAATTAATGTCCCAAGACTACAATCACAAGAGACCCCCAAGTCCGTTCCTGAACACATATCCAGACCGTCGTTTTAGATGGAAGAAACAAGTTTAAGGAAACCGCGCGATTAAAGAGCTGCCACTCGAGCGCTACTGATGGCACATTTTCCCTCTACTGCGTTCGACCTCTGGCTGTAAATCGAAGGCTGTCCGAGCCGGTGTATTGGTGTCCATTCGCTCTACATGCCCTAACCATCTTAAGCGTCTAATGTCGCTGTTCAGCTCTTATTGCTTCGTCTCCATAGCCTGTCAACAGAAACAAGACCCAAGATTTTTGAAGAAATTTTCTCTCAAAACGAGCAAGGCTTTCTTTATAACTTTTTGATACGGTTCATGATTCAGCGCCGTAGAGCAAAACTGGGATGGTCAGGGTCTTGTATAGAATCGGAAGATTGTGTCTCTAGTGTTGGCTCGTTGGCTTTGCACAATTCTCTCAATAATCAGATTAAATAAGTTATATGACAGCGCTTCGCCTTTCTTGTTTTTTGTGGATCAGGCAAACGATACGGAGGTTCTATTCACTAGGCATACTTTCATCCGAACAAATTTTGGTGAATGTTGCTTAGATGTCACAGCTTTTTATCCTATTTTTTCGATACCCATTTCCTCATAGTTTCTGAATGGCAGTTATGGCTGTTTAAGGTAGCCCCTAGTTGTCTAGCTACACCTCTTCTGTTTAATGTTCTCACATTCTACGTGCATATACCAACGTCATTGTCCTTTTTCCGTTTAGCATGGTCGTCATAAGATCAGTCCTTTCCGGGTCCCCTAGCTGCTTCGTAACATAATTTTTTTATGGAAGTTGGTAGCTAACCCAAAGCCCAATCCCCTTACTGGATTTCCAAGTCCATTTGCTCCTCTGAGGACAGCAGGCCAGATATTTCGTTCAAGTCCTTTTGACCAGGCTTTTTATAGAGTTGCTGTTTTTCGTCTTGCTTTCGACACGCGCACATAAATGTTAAGAAAGTCGAATCCGGTGGGATGAGAAGAGTGTTCGATGGTTACCACATGGAGGTAAAACAAGCACCATTGATATTTGTTCAAAGTTTTAACTATTGCTAATTGCAATGTTAACTCCGCGCCGATAAGAGGTTGACCTCGTTCTACAATATCCAACCATTTCCCGAGAGGTTGAACTGTGAAAAAAAGTAGCTGTTGTCTTCGCACTCGGCTATACAAATATAGGAATGTAGCCGCTTAAGCGCGCACTCCCAAAATATTCATCATCGGGAAAGTAAGTACCAAAGGTAAGATTGTTGATCATGAGATCGTCAAGGCCATCGCTCCTGCCGTATGAATTTTGAGTTTTACCAGCAAATTATCTATTCTGTTTATGTTGTGCCTTCTTCTTCCAAAATCTTTTCTATTCGAGATGTGGCATCTTCAAACCTTACCGTGCATCCATAGGCAATTATTGGCCTCAAAAGGGCCACGCAGAAAATCACTTTCACAGAATTTCAATGGTGTCCTTACAGAATAGTTTCTGATTTCGTTCTACCACTGAACATGTCATGAAGCACTCCAATGCACTAACCACTTTGCCACTGCACCCATGTAAGTATCTTTTCATTATCCATGTGAACAAGTATGTTGAACCTCTACTACTATGAATCCCCAAATGGTTTATTTTACGGACCAACCTTTAATAGAAATGAATATGAGTTCAACGTCCATTTCATTCATCGGTTTCTCTTTCCTATAAGGGTCTAATTATAGCTATCATTGAAAAGTATCATTATAAAATTTCCTTAAATTCTTGCTGCTTTTTTTTATAAATTTAATCATTGGCGAGTTGCTGTCAAAACGAAGGTTACAAAATTTAAATTAAGATTATCCAAAAATATTTTGACTTTTAATTAAAGTTTTTGCAGAAATTATCTTTTTGTTTTTCAATTATCTCAGTTTATATTTCTGGTGTAATGGTTCGCATTCTACCCAAATGAAACAAATTTTCCAGTGATTCAATGATATCAGTCCCCTGCAAGTTACACATATATATATGTATATTTTTATGTAATAATTTCTATAAAACAAACATATAACACATATTCCAAAAAATACATGAAAACCCTATTTCACTTTACTTGCAGGTGACAATATGCCATTGTAAGGTAAATCAAACTTATCGTAAATTTTCGACACGTTCAACATCCTTCTTGCCAATTCTTGGCTTTGGGCGACGCGGAAAGGCACAAAAATCACACAAGCACTGGCTGAGTGGAAAGGCCGGAGGCGGGGCCTCAAATGGCGGCAATGGCAATCCATTAAAATCCGGTCGAGGCCATGTTCCTGGCACCGGATCAAATCAATACCACAACCAAAGTACGACGGGATTACACCAACCGCCACAGCAAATACCGGCAAGACCCTTTCAACGGCATTTGGCAATGAATTTAGAAAACGACATGTACTACACGGTGGACTTTAGCGAACATTCACAGCACTCACCCTTAATACAGTGAGGTGGTGTATAGGCTTGTAAGTTGTAACAGAGTTGCATAAATCTATAAAACCAGAGTGTATGAGTAAATTAAGGAAACGCACACACACACACACACAACCATGAAAAATAAATAAAATAAAAAGAAAACAGAGTTAGATATGCAAATTCGCCTTTCGTTACTGCAAAAGAAATTCTGAAAAACTTTCCACAAAATCTGAACGTGGTTGGAGGTATTATGTGAATAATTGAGTTTTGTTTCGATAAAATAAATAAAAAGCAAAACTAAGCAAAATCTTTAGCAAAACTGTTCTAATTTTGATATTTGATAATATTAGTAATTGAAATTAGAAAATAAAATATTAAAAAATAAATAAAACCAAAAACACTTAGTAGTAATTTAATGATAATCAGAATTGTAAGAACGATCCAAAAAAATCATGCTCAAGATGCCAAAGAAAACAAAAACAAAATGTAGTATAATTTAAAATAAAAAACAAAATCAAATTTGTAATTAAAAGAACAAACACAAAACAAAACCGTGATTAGATGATAAGGCTTTTATTTAAGAAGACAGCTAAATTATGATAAAATACGGAGTTAATTAAGTAATTGTCATATAATATGAGTGGTGCCATTTCTGAGCCATAAAAGTTTCTAACCTATGGGGCCCTTAATAATTTATCTAGTTTGAAGAACCCTAGTAATTTAAATTTATGATTATTTGCTTAGATGGGAATTTTAAGAGCGCTTAATTGATTACATTCGATAAATTAAGCAGCTCAACAATCAAAAATAAAAACATTATCGGAACTTGAATTGTTATAGTTTATAAATTATGCTTAGTACCTGCTGTGTAGTACACAATTTATTGTACTTGAAAAAAAGCTGCTGTTTGTAATGAACATATGATTTCACTCCATTGTTTGAAAATAAATTTGAAAAAAGTTTTCTTATTATATAAAAAAATCAATAAAATTGTCCTATGGGTGAAAAAATATCCAAAGAAATTGTTTTTTTTTTTTTTCATGAAAATGTGTATTTATACACATTCGTTAAATATTTCAGGCTAAGCGCCATGAAAAATTCTCATGAACAAAATTGATTTGCTTTGTGAGGCATTTTAACTATGTAAAGGTTGTCCCATATTTCACGCAAAATTTTAACTTTGCTCCATTTAATGGCACTGTGTTGCCAACGGAAAAAAACCAAATTTGACAGCTAGTAAAAATGAAGCGCTGTTCGAAGTAACAACAAATTTTCATTGTTGAGCAATATTTTAAAAATAATAAAGGTTGCAATAGTCCGTCAGTTTCGTATAAAATATGGCCGTCATAGTGATATAAAACCATCATCTGTGAAGAGAATAATTGACAAATTCAGGCAGATAGGTGACCCATCATGTAATGTCGTTCAACAGAAAACATCGATAGGTCATAGGCATCGAGGTCAAGATACTCAAGAATTGATAATTTTGAGAAACTCTCTACAGCGAATTATCACAGATATCAATTGACTCAAGAGCTGAAGACTTCTGATCATGCAGCGCGAAGAGAGTTCCTTGAACGGAATTTGGAATTTTTCGAACAAAATCATCTTCAGTTATGAAGCTCATGTTCATATTGATGGCTTCGTTGATCGTCAAAATTGTCTCATTTGGGGTTCATAAAACCCACGAGCAAATATTGAGAAACAATTCATCCACTATGTGTAACTGTTTGGTAAGGATTTTGGGCTGGAGGCATTATCGGACCTTTCCTCTTCGACAATGCGGCAGTAACAATTAATGTTGTTCATTACTGACTGAGTGACTGAGTTTTAACTGCCTAAATTTCAAGATATGGATGTGACCAACATGACCATTTACCCAGTTTCAATGGTCAACAAAGCTGCTCTCACAGTTACTAAAGACATCTTTAGAATCTGATAAAAGCAAACGTAGGGTTGACTTTTATAGACGAACGCATTAATCAGGCTGAGAAGGAAAATATGATAAAACATTTGGAAACCACACCTGCGGAGAAAAAGGGATTAAAATGACTAAATGGTCAAAATCCATTTTTTGAAGAAGCCATTTTGTTACTGATAAAACAAAAACGTTCTTTGAATTGTTTTGCATCCACGACAAGAAAGAATACTGCAGTGATTATACAAGAGCCGAAGTGGACGCTCCTAAGGTGGTCAATGATACCGCAGGAAGAGGCATTGCTCTGAAAAAAGAATTTAACTAATCGGTCAGGGATGAGAAACAAAAAAATATTCTTGTTGTGGGTAGTCGAGCATCATCGAAAAATCGTCAGCGAGTGAACAAAAGAAAGAATTGCCTTGCTTAAAGTTGATTAATATAATAAATGTTTTGCTTGTCATGCTACCTACTAATCGTAGTGACATTTTTTAAATTAATTATTTAATTAAAGTGATTTATAGTTTTTACAATAAATGCAACTAATATTGGAAATAAGATTTTTTGAGTGTCTTTTACAAAACTGATCAAAGTTTGCAACCTTTAATTGTTATCTAATTTTCTTAAAATTTGGCATATATTCATTTTAAATAACTGAGACTCAATGTCTGCAACAATTAAAGAAACTAGTGGTGGGTGCACGACTGGGTCGTACGCCACTTTCTCTTTCTCAGCAAGTTAATTTGATGTTTCTAAAAATTTGGCCAAAACACACAATAATATATATTTTAATTAATGATGCTTAAAATGATAAAAATAATGTCGAAATGTGGTAATACGATAGTTTATTCCGTCATTGAAAGTAACCGGTGTCCATGTGAATAATAATGATTTTCCGTTATTGGCCAAAAATGAAAATTCCGTTTGGAGATTATTGGGCAAAAACCAATCACGCGTAACTCATAAAAACTGCAATTGTAGCATACAAATGAAAATTCATTCAGTTTGGCAAAATAGTTTGCGAGAAATAGACAAATTTCATTATATGGCCTAAATGCAAAAATCCGTTATATGGATTTTCTCGAAAAAAAAACTGGGTATGCAGTTTTGTTGGGACTTATATGTTTGTAGCATATAAGAAGTTTAATCAAAATCGTTAGAGCCGTTTTTGAGCAAATTGAGGTTATGAATGGTTTTTATATGGCAGGTACCAGTAATAACATGGCTAAAAGCAAACAAAAAACGTAGCCTAGAATTATGACCAAAAAACCGCTAGATACAAAGTTTGAAGAAAATCGGTCAAGTCGTATAGGCTGGAGAGGCTTGTACGGATAGACGAACCGACGAACCGATGGACGGAATTCCAAAAACCGCTTTTTTGAGTTCTGCTATCATCGTAATGTTAGAATCAATCATAATCTCGAGGTCAAAAATTTTCACGAAAACAATACCCTTCTCTTTATAAGAGAAAGTTAAAAAATAATTATGTCGAATATTTTTTAATGAATATCAAAGTATTACATATCATATATACATTATTCGTATTAGTAAATTTTAGTAATACCTAATTGAATACTAACATATCAGTCCCGACCCTAGTCGTGGATCATTGGCTAATGGAACCATGGCCATCACCACTTCCTCCAAATGCCGGATTTGCTGCCACTTAAGCGGATAAGAGAGGGAGCCTTGATGTGGCAAATTTTCCGTCATAAATGGTCTGTGAAAATTGTTAAATAAATCTGTAACGGTAGCATATTCTGTCGATAAAATTGAATTAGTCTTAATCGATATTATGCACTGTCGCATTTATCTTTTGTTTATACCCTATCTCATAGGGGTATATTATTTTTGATACATAGTTTGTAACATATACGTCAAAGTATATAGATCGACTCAGAATCGACAGCTGAGTCGATTTAGCCATGTCTTTCCGTCCGTACGTCCGTACGTCACCAGTTTTTGGGCCTTAAATTTTGAGCTAGGAAGATGAAATTTGGTACACGTGTTTGTTATTGCTCCCAGCAGAACAAGTGTAAACATTTTTTAAATCCGCCCACTACCACGCCCTCTTTTTAGAAAAACATAGTTTTACGCCAAGCCGTTAGAGGTTTTGAAAAAAAGTCTGAACAACATATCTAGGTTTATTGCCACGCCCACTTTTTGGGGTCGCTTTTCGTAAAAACTTTTTTTGGTAAATGGTAATATAAATATTTTTTCCAAATATCATTTCTATCCACGCCCACTTTTTGAGGCGTTTTCATACAAAAACCCATTGTGTACCCTATGCCATACCATATGCAGGAGAAAAGCGTTGTTTTTGGTCAAACCGTTAGAGGTTTTGAAAAAAAGTCTTTAAAAAATATCTAGACAATCTTAATTTCTATATTTTGTTCATTCAAAATTGTTTTCCCCGCTCACATTTTGGGGGCGTTTTCAGTAAAAAACTTTTTCGGTAAAACTTTAAATATTTGGAAAAAAATATTGATGCAGAACAATTGTTTTTTTTGTAATATAAACATTTCTTCCATATGTCGTTTTAAGCCACGCCCACTTTTTGGAGGCGTTTTCATACAAAAACCATTTCTATACAATATGTTCATAGCATAACCAGGCGAAAAACGATGTTTTTTTTCGAACCATAAATAATTTTGATAAACTGTCTGAACAATATGTTCTTACAAAGACATTTTCTATATTTCATCGCCAAAAATTCGACATTTTGAGGATATATATTTTAAGGAGGGGATGGGATAGGTTATAAAACGATCCAAACAGTGGATTGTAGCCTTCTCATATTTTTTTTATAATTTGCACGCACTCAAGGGGTTATGAGTACCCTTTACATGTTTTACCAAAGTGCGAGCGTTTTGACCAGGGAAAGAAAGAGAGTGATAGGAAAGATTTTGGATGGAGACTTAACTCCATGGGGGGTGTCCGAACTAACTTCTGGAAGTCATTATTTCTTATGCTCGTTAAATTCAATTAAATTTTTTATTTCTTTTGAATAAAAAATACGTGGTTTTTGGCTGGGATTGAACGCGCAACCTTCCACTCAACCCTCAACTCTTATCAAAATTCTGTCGATTAAATCGAACTACTTTTTAATCGATTCTATGAACGGTCTATAAAAATTGTAAAAAATCTGTCGATTAAGTCAAATGGAATTTTAATTATATTTTAATGGTTTCTATGGACGGGCTATCTGTAACTATATAGGTTCTGTCGACAAAATCGAATTATTCTTTAATCGATTTTATGAACGGTCTATTGAAAAATATAAAAAGTCTGTCGATAAAATGTAATCAGAATCGCTAGCTGAGTCGATTAAGCCGTTTTTGTTCATCCGTCTGTCCATCCGTACGTCACCAGTTTTTGGGTCATAAATTTTGAAGTAGAATGTTGTAATTTGGTGAACATAGTCTTCGTTGCTAAAGCAGAACAAGTGTACAATTTAAAAAACAAATCCGCCTTATAAAAACGTTGTTTTGCCAAACGGTTAAGAAGTTTGAAAAGTGTCTGAATAACATATTTCGTTTGCATAAAGTTTTTTGCCATGCCCACCTTTTGTAATGTTTTATTAAAAAAAAATGTTTTTGGTCAAATTTTAAGGAAATTCGAAACAAAAACTGACGCAAAAGAATTAATATGAGAATAATCTGTAGATTATTTTAACCAACCCCCATTTTTGAGGGCATTTTCTTAAAAAACAATTTGTGTTAACTACCCCAAAACATATGTCAAACCATAAAAATTTTGATGAACTCTCTGACCAATATATAAGCACTGTCTTCGTAAAGATTTTAGCCATACCCACTTTTTGGATTAGTTTAATTTGAGGATGGAATCCTACACCATCATGGCTGAATTCCTAAATGCAGTACTGGCTTCATTCTGCATCAGCAAACATTCCTTATTGCAAACACAGGCATCATTACATTGCGTCACGTTCCGAATTGCATTGTGAACAGACTTCACTGGGCAAGCAAATGCAAACAGCGCATCGTGAATTAGTACGATGCAAATGTCATTTTCAAATTTTGATTTTGTTTTAAGTCGTTTTCATGTATACAAAAGATGAGTTATTCTCCGACGCCGTAAGTATTTTGTTAAATATTTCTTGCAATATTCTTATTTTTGTAATTCTTCATACAAAAGTGGTGTAATAACCAAAAAACGTTGCTGATAACAACAAGGATAAAGTTCGAATCAGAATTTTGTGCGCAAAAAAAAAAGAAGACGATTTGGAGAAATGTTTACACCGAAATTAAGAAAGTGGACCCGGAATTCACATCTTCAGGGTACGAGTAAATAACTTTAATAAAATTGCTTTTGTGTACATTCCTTTTATAGTCAGTAATTGAGGATAGAGCCAAACACTTACGTTTTAATTGTTTTTGTTTCTATTGTAGTTATTACATATTTTGTAAATGTTCTGCTATTATTTTGCCAATAATTGTTAAACATATTGAGTTAAAACTAATTTTCTTGACAACACGTCCCGATGACAAAACACACAGCTGATCATATTATGAATCACATGCCGTTCCAAAATGTCAGCAGACAAAAAGAAACTACATAAGCAACAAAGTGAGAAAGCATAGTATAATTCCAAAACAGATGCAATGCACATTCACAATGCGCATTTTTTAGCATATAGAAATTTATTCAACGGCCCAACGATTCACACAGTGGATTGCAGCCTTCTCACATATGATTTTCAAATTTTCTTAGTAGAAATAATTTACATGGCAAAACAACGTTTGCCGGTTCAGCTAGATTATCCTTATAAAGAGAAACACATTTTCTTTGAAATTACATTTTATTAAAAACTTCCAATTTCACTTTGCTTTTGTCATTATTGAAAAAAGAGGAAAACATTATTCTGCATACTAAAACAATACATTTCTATAAAATTCGGACAATTTATAAAAAAAAGAGAAACATTTTTAACAAAAAAAAATTATTTTCTTCTTCCTTTATACCGTTCGATGTGCATACAAACGTTATCACTTCATCATGTAGCGTGATTTGTCTTGCCATTTGAATCTTCTATACTTTTGCCATTCGCGTGTGATGTCACATTTCCATCGGTGGATGTTTCCTCTGGGATGACTTTACGACTTCCATCGTCCTGTAAAAAACAGAAAATTTTCTTTTTAGTGAAAAAGTTCAAACAAAATTTTATATAAATTAATATATATTTGTGCTGCCGTGCTTATAATACTAAAGCATGCATATTTATGAGTATGTATTTAAAAAAAAAGTTCTCATGTAAGTAAGTTAATACAGACAAAATACCTAGAAAATCAAAGATACGGTAACGGATTTGGTTGGTTATTTTTAAATTAATTTTCAAAACGTTTATTTTTACATTTATAAAATTTTAAAAAGATACGAAGTTAGCCGGCACGGAAGAGGTCTTTTGTAATTATGTACCAAAATGAGTAACAAGTTCAATATTTATATGTGTATATATGTACTTAGTCGAATGATTCTTATAAAACATGCTGTTAATGAATTAAAATAAGCAAGAACATGAGTGCGGTGAGTAGAACAATCCTTACTGTTTAGGGGTAGTCAGGATTTTTAAACTTTAAACAACGAATTGCAAAAATATCTTTTCTTTGTCAAGACAGGGATCATTGGCTAAGGCAACTTCGTAAAAAAAAGTATTTAACTAATGGTTGTCGTTTTAGCGCAGCAAGCATTTTGTTAGCTTGTCTAAACGAAATTAAAAGCCCCTAATGTCATTAGAAGCTTCTCGAACTTGGTATTCAGACCCGGTTATTTAAATAAAGCACATTTTTTGTGTCGAATAAATAACTGCGCTAATAATTCTGTCCAATAAAAATTCATATTCAGAATTGAAACATTCAAAGATGAATGTCCATAGTCGTGAAAATCTAAAAATCCAAATATTAGCATTCTGAATATGAAAAATATCATCCCCATCTTACATTCTATTACCATAAAAGATGGCGGAGGTAGCACCGGGCCTAATTTCGTAGGTAAGAAGGTTAATGTTGGCTGTGAGCGATACAGAACCATAATTAATGACAGAAAGGTCAAAACGTCAAAACCCCCGCGATATTGGTAATTTTGAATAACACGTTTCCAGATTTTCAAATAATGTGAAAATAATAGGAAAATATTGTGATGGCGAGAAAATTCGTTGTTGAGATTTTTTACAAATTCTGATGTTTTGTGGTTCCCCAAGCTCAAAAAGAAGTATAAGACGAGTGTTGGGTGCACGACAAGATCGTACGCAACTTGCTCTTTCTAAGCGAGTTGGGCGTTAGATCAAATCCCAAGCATGAGATAATTTGACGATATTCATAATTTGCCCAAAATACACAATAGGCAATGGGCTTTTCGATTATTGATGCTAAATAATGTCGAAATGTGATTACACGAACGTTGATTCCGGAATTTGAAAGAATCGGTGTCTAAGTGAATAATTACGATTTTCCGTTATTGTTCAAAACTGGAAATTTCGTTTAGGGATAGCTGAGCCAAAACTTATTATTTTGAATTATTGCAAACATTAGTAGTAGTATACTAATTAAAGTTGATTCAATTTGACAAAATATTTTACGAGAAAAACACAATTTTCTTTATATGGCCTAAATACAAAAATCTGTTATATGGATTTTCTCGAAAAAAACTGGGAATGCAGTTTTGTTTGAACTAATAGGCTTATAGCATATATGAAGTTTAATCAAAATCGTTAGAGCCGATTTCTAGATTTATGGGCAATATTTCTGTAAAACTGAAGCGGGTGCCAGCGTTACGGTCAATGCTTAAAGACTTTCTTTTCAGCGTTACGGTCAATTCTTAAAGACTTCCTTTTCAGCTGAAAACAATGCTGAGCAGATTTTGTTTCAGCAAGACGGAGCTAAAGCTTACACCGCTCGTGAACCAATGAATTTCTTGCGCGAACAGTTCCCAAATCACCTAATCTGTTGGCTCCAGACTAGTTTTATGGGTTAACCTGAAAAGGAAAAGGTTTGCATTACCAAACCACAAACTAAACAGGAGCTGAAACTCAACATTCGCACAGAAACCCTCAAATTAAGCCGGCAACACCTTAAAAACATTATGGAAAATATTTAAAAAATCCCATGAGTGCATGCATTCTAATGGTGGCCACATTACAAAAATGTCCATGAACTACAGTTTTATTGGTAATTTATTTCGTTAGTTTTTTTCATTTCGTTCAAAAATTAATCAAGATATACGTACGAAAACGACTTTTTGACCACGGGTATATATGTTGCCGATGGTCCTATTGAGGTGTTTTTGAAATTGGACTTCTAGCCCAAAAATTATATTCCATATAACAGTATAAAGACGATTATCTCAATAAAAGCTTCAACAATGTTGATAATAACATTAATAACCAAGCTTTCAAACATAACAAAAGCGTATTTTTTTTCAAACTGTGTTTTACACAAGAAACTCTTCAAAATTTCAAGGAAATTTTGCCTGAGTTATGTAAAAACAAAGAATAGACTAGAAGCTCTCAAAGATATTCAAAAAGGTATGTCCGAAGCTCTCGGTAAGACGATTGAAAAAGATGTTAGTCGATCCCGAATTGCCATAAACAATTGCTATGCCCACTTGACATGTTATTATTAAAACTAATGTGCCCAAACATAAAGAAGATTGTAAATTTTAATGACAAAGCAAAACAATAAATTGAGTGCTTATGGGGCAACCTGATTACGTCCACATTGTCCTAGTGGTTCAAACGTTAGACTACTAAGGGTTCAAATCCTGAAAGTACAACCTAATTTTTCACTGTCCCACCTCTTGCGAAAGTCTGGCAAAAATCCAAGAGCATAAAACTTTCAAAGGAAGCCCATTGTAATCGCCGTTAAAAAGGAAGTCCCATTCCTTGTGTCAAAAAGAAATGTTGGAATACACAAAAGAAAGGAAAAACGTGTTTTTAGGCTGTTAATGTCAGTTTTTTTTTATTTAAATAAATTTCTCACACATTTCCCTGTGTTCATTCCCTACCACCAGGCATTTTTTGAAATCCGAATTATGAACAGAATAAAAAGTGCAACATTGGCAGCTGAGTCTTTCTATTATTTACGTTTAAAGGTTGAACACAAACATTGCTTAGTCAGTGATGACTAAATATTAGGTTCAAGTTCTTGGTTATAATTAAATTTTCTTAAATTTTCCACTCGAAAGCTGGTATTATATTGTGAGTAATTTTCGTTGTGTCAGTAATATAACTCCGCACAGGCAAATGATTTGAGAGATTAGGTTTTATGCCTTTTTCTGATCCGTTAATGCAAATTATTTATAGAATTATTATAGAGCTATGATTGCGTGTATAAAAAAGGCATAAGTGATTGCTAGAATGATACCTGAAGACATTTTTACCCAACAAGTGAAGTTATACCTACAAACAAGAAATGGTAACCTACTTTGACAGGCGGCAACAAAAATACCAAACCTTATTGAATTTCACGATGGTTGAAGCTTACCACTCGCTCTCCCAAATATACACCATGATCTGGGTGGAACAAGGAAATTAAAAAAGTCCAATACAACTAAACTAGCAAGGATATTAAAATTCATATGCAATTGGGTAAGGATTGCTCACCCATATGCAAATCGTACTAAGAGTTATGAAAAGCGAGAGAGTTATGAAAAGACATAAATATAACGGAACTACAATCCGGAAGTTTTGTCTAACGACTCGATGGTTACGCCGAAAAGAGATTTATGAAGTTTTTATCTTACAACATTCAGTTCACAAACTACATTTACATTCCGGTCAGGCAAGGTTTACCATGGTGAATTCCAAAAAACAAGCTATATTTAGCGATTTTTTAGATTTTCTGCCAAAAAAAATTTGAGTCGGTAGTCGCAACTTTTAAAGAGCTTCATCTAATTTTCAGTCGGTTTTTTCGATAAAGTATACATAAAGCTGTGTTACTGAACATAATAATGTATTACTGGATGGCCACCAATTCATGTGCTTTAGGATATTCCATTGCATCCATAGGCAGTGGTCCAGTGGTCCAGAGGGAACCTACATCCATATGGTGTAGGTTCCCACAGCTGGTCCAGCAATTGATTAATTGAGTGGAAATTCGGTAATTTTGATGCCTCGAGAGATGGAACTCAAGCGAATGCTTTGATAGCGGATTTGTATTTCTATATTTGTAAAACTTACCGCCATTATTGAAAGGATGCGCAGGAAATATAACTTTCGACTAAACAAAAACGAAAAAATTGAGGTATCGATTTCAATATGATCTTAATCATTGAACTTATTTGTTTGACATTAAATGGTGACTACGAATTCAATCTACGGGACCTAATTAGAGGGATATAAAACAACTATAAAGGTTGATTCTTTACACAAACGTTTTTAAGTGTAATTCAGATAAGTAAATATAAAAAAAGTTAAATAAAAAAATGGGCCTCAATTTACGAACGGGAGATTTGAGAATCATCTAGATGCAGTTTTATACTCTAAGGTGTTTGTCTCACTTTCGCAAAAATTAGGTGTTGTTACTTGCGGGATGAGAATCGTGGATACCGCACTGAGTGTTACAACGTAATAGCCACTACCCCACTGCAAATACCAAATTCATATCTTCGCCGCTATCTATGTTAGTATATAAATGCTGGCAGAATTCTAATCATTTCCTCTAAATCTCGATTAACATTCTTTTACTATCGATCGTTCATGATCATTCAAAAGTCGCACGACTAAATCTACCTACCCCTATCCGACTGTTATCCAAGACAAAAACATATTCCCTTAGGAGTTATATACATATATTTTTACCGCGAATATTTCATCCTCACCATCACCGACACCTCTCTATACCCAACCCATCCTATCCTCAAATTAAACAGGCAGTTAATCAAAATCGTTAATGGTTCAACAAAAAACAAAACTCGTCTCCTGCACGTGGGCTGGGGTATACAAATGGTTAATGTAAAAACCGCCACAAAAAATGGGCGTGGGTTAAAATGTCCTCTAGAAGCAATATTCACATTAGTATTATCATTGTTTTTGCATCGAAAGTTTTTTTTTAATTTCCCTTAAATTTTACAAAAATAAGTTTTTTTTTACATAAAACACACACAAAAGGTTAACATGGCAAAAACCTTTATATGAACGAAATATAAAGGCACGAGTACGATAAGTTTGATAACGGTTTTCAGTTGAGGAGTGAAAAACAAGGGGAAGGGGCATCCATCTTGTCCCGCTTAGGAGGTAGGGGTAATTTAAAAAAAATGACTTAAGATTAAAAAATAATATATTCAAAATAACGGTTATACTTACAATTATCTAAGTAGCATACGTTTTTTAAAACCCTTTGTTCTATTCGCTATTTTTTAAATCAACATAAAACTATGCATAGTTTTTGAAAAACTGGTTTTAAACTCAACATTTAGAAAAGAAATATATATTATTATATTTATTTATTTTTTCTAAAGTTCGTTGCTCTAATAAATTCTTTCTTAAAAACTGAAAACTAGATAATTTTATGTCTTCTAGTTTTTAAAAAAAGTGAAAATTACTAAAATAAATTCGGTGTATGAACAGTGAGATGCAACCCCTCTCCTTGGCTCACTGAAGAATTTGGAATAATATATAAACAGTGAGATGCCTATGAGGGGCATGCTGCCCATCTGCAACCTCCCGGGTTGGACTCACTGTATGATTTGGGATTAATGCGAGGTTTTTTTTTGTGTGTTGTTGTAAAATGTTATGCAATTGATTAGCTGTATTTTACTTACAAAGATGAACATTAATCCTCTAAGTGAGATACCAAAAAACAATAATCATACAAAAATAGTTTAAGTAATCTTTAATTTTCTCAATAACTAAAACTATTCGGATTTTTGAGTTCGATTCAGAAGTGATATAAGCACTGACCGCAAAAAGCCAATTAAGCACTTCATTTCACAATTTTGGAAAAATTGGTCTAATTTTGTTGGCATTTTTTTATCACCTTTTTTTGTTATTAATTAAATTTAAATTTAGGATTCAAGAACTGGTTCCTGACTTTTAAAAACGGGATAATACTTCATTGTAAGTGTTGCCGTTGTTTTTTAATATTTTTATTTTTGTCTTTTTTTTAATTTGGCCCTACCTCCTAAACTGGGCGAGATAGACGCCTCTACTAAAAACCATTATCAATTTTTGGAGCCAAACTTATTGTACTCTCCCCAGTACAAATATTAAAATGGTCTAAATATGTTCCTTAGACACTTTTTCAATATTCCTAATCGTTTTTCTATAAAATGGGCTTGGCAGTGGACGTCTTTTAAAAATGTTTACCTACACTTGTTCTGTAGCCTGGAACAAGGATTGTATATGCCATATTTCATTATCCCCGCTCAAAATTTAATGCCTAAAAATCGGTGACATACATACAGACGGACGGACAGACAGAAAGACATAGTTAGATCGACTCAGCTAGCGATTCTGAGCCCTCTGAGCCTACCCCTAGCGGATATGGTAATAAGATGATTTGTTGCGGCTTTTTAATATTAAACCTGATACCGGTAAGATTTTGAACAAAATGGTAAGTGAACGTTAGTACGTTAAGACGAAATTCCAATGTCATGGAATGGTACTAGCACAATACTGTTATATTCATGTTTGATGGCTGATAAATGTCAAATTTTTCATTTTCCTAGTCCGAATCATTTAACATTAAAATTTGTTTAACTTAAGCCTTCGTTCAAAGTTTTATTGAAAGATTCAGAGTGAATAAGAGTGCATTTTTGTTTATAGTGGAGGGAAATGTGCTTAAAATAGCTCACTTTTGCACTACCACAGAGAAGTCCACTTGAACGTTATAATGTTCCATACATTATGTTAGAGACCATATAATCAATCAGTCATAAGTTATTATAAGTCACCATATCCTGCCTTACTGAAGCTTTTGCCGGTATTCTTCAAATTCTGTGTTCTGATTTCTTAAATTCCTTATTTCGAGTCGAGTGCTCAAGGAGGAATTTCGTCCAATCCTGTCGTGCATCCATAGCTCGTTTTGATTTTATTCTAATAAATTTTTAAGCCAAGTCTCGTTTTTTATTATTGGTAAATTTTTTTTGGGGACGTTTATTTCAAGACTGGAATATGATAATAATGATATGATGGAATCCGCATAGCAAATTGTACCTTTCTCATTTTTTATTGCATGAATTTATGTCAACCACTATTTAGAATCCCAGAATATATAAAATTCCTATATTCCACACTTCAATATTAAGTGTGTGTGTATTAGTAACAATGTCAAACTAAATCTCTTCAAAAAAATCTATGAAATATCAGTTAAATAAAACATTCCACATGCCATCGTTCAATAATTCAAAACCATGCAAAAATGTCCCGCCCGTGAAAACAAAAACCCCACACATCATCAAAAAAATGCACGTCTACATAGAAAGATTACAAGAAATAAATATATGCAAACCAGAGTATTTAAAAAAAATTGCTTCGAAATATGCTCTTCCTTTGGCATACGCGGATACACCATGGCATGCAGTTTAGAACAAGAAAATATGTAAGTTTTAAAAATATCTGATGCACACAATACGAGTACGTATACGAGTGTGTGTGCATGATAGTAAATACCATTAGCATAGAGCTAGGGATAACAGATAGATCCACTGTTGTTAACAAACCGCTGGGATATTTTTTCATTCGAGTGGGGAAAAACGTTGACTCCACGCCCTAAATGGTACCGAGAATGCATGATAAAGTTTCATATTTATTAGAATTGTTTTCGGTTAAATTTGAAAATATAGCATTGTATAGGTAGAGGTGTATAGAGGTATATATTATGCCCGGGAGAACCCCTCAACTCTGAGGGGCCAGGCAACAGGGGTGATTTTATTTCAAAAGTTTATGATTTGGTTTTACGAATAAACTAGATGTATTCGGTGGTGGGGAAAAACATATACTAACCTCCAAAACGACACCTTCCAGTGCGGGTTGAGAGATATTTTTCATATTGCCATGACTCAACTTTGGTGCACTATCAGCTCGATTGCGACCCAACGATTGATTGGATGCCTTATCCGCTTTGCTTACTGAATTATTTGATGTTTTGTGATTGATTTCGAGCGCTGACCTAAGAATATCGACTTTTGATATACTACCGATACCATGACGTGGCACTCGAATTTGTTCCACATTGTAACTGCTGCGTCTGTGGGACAGGTGGTCATGCATATCGACCTGGTAGGATTGAAGAATTAATTATTCAGGGGAAAAATGTTGAGTTTTTAGTTTGGCCTTACCCTTGATCCTCGGGGAAGAGATGTCAGACTACCAATTTGGTTGTATTTTATCATTAGACTTAAACGCTCGAGAGACATGGAGGTTCCTTGCTCCTTGGTGGATGGTTCGGTTAGTTTTTCAGTTTCGCCATTTTCAACAGCATCCGTGTCCTCGGGGTCGTCGATTTGATGGTCAAACTTACGTAACCAAATGAGATGAAGCAGGCCGTACGAAATACCACCAACAACAGCCAGAAGACCCATGTATCGGAAGGCATCTCGAGTACCGAATTGGCCGATGAGTATACCACCGGTAAATGATCCACTTCCACGACCTGGACACATGAAAAATAAAGAATTTATTCAACGTGTTATTAAAATGTGCATTACTCGTGATTAGGCATGTGAACTTTTAGAAAAACCTGTGGAGAACTTAAAAAAATAATTTTTTAAACTAAAAATGTAAAACTTGAGAGTTTTACAGGGATAGTTTCCTCTCACTAAGAAAACTCATCATTTTACCAGATAGCAGGGTTCACAGCCCCAGTTAAGCTGGGCAAAGTGAGCAATCTACATGAGCTCTACTGGGGATTTTTATTTAGGGATCTTAATCTGGAAATTTTAGTTTTGAAGTCGCACTTAATCCAAAATAGAATCGTACTTCCTGGATAACTAAAAAGGAAATTTCCCAACATGAATTGTCAGGGGCTGTCCTCTTTATAGTTACAATCGTTGTTAATCCTAACTCACGAACTACCAACGGAATTTATTTCGTGTTAAGGATTTGGATTTGTGGAGGACATAATCTAACAAAGAATTATTGGTGTCAAGAATACTTGTAATCGATACGTCCATAGATATGTTGGTCGATGAGCGAAATACTCATTAGAGTACGCTTTCAACTTGCCAATTTTTAGGGACTACAAAGCAAAACTACAAGTGGAGTTGCTGGTCTACCATCGGACAAGTCATCGAAAGACGGATAGAAGAACTCTTTACCAATATGTAGAGTAGGTGGGAAATAAAATACGACTTGCGGTCTAAAATTAGCTAGGGTTATGGTCACAAATAAAAAAATTAACCACTCAAGATTTAAAATTAGATAGAGGTAAACTGTCTCCAATCGAAAAAAACTCACCAGACGGCAGCGGAAGAATTCGCAATATGAAATCAATTATGTGAACTAATAAATTGGGGCTGGATCTCCAGGTTGAGGGTTGTGCTGTCGAGGAAACTTTCTTACCAAGTGCAAAACAACTAGTTATGAGAGCAGCAACATCCTCATATAATGGAATCATTCAAATACCAACCAGAACCAGAACGACCATGGACAACGAGTTATGAGAAAGCACCTAGAACGTACGCATGCTGTTAACCCGCATGTAGAAAGTACGATGAACAGGTTCCGGATCGTGTGAGCACACGCCCCTACCAATCATAATATAATTTTACGAACTCCTCGGCGGAGTCTACAGAGTCTGTCAGGAAAATGATGTTAAAATCGTGCTTCGGTGTTATATGCGAAAATTGGAATGAAAAATATCTTCGGCGGATAAGTAAGAAAATACAGAATTCTCAAAAAATAACAGGTAATGGTTTCCGTCTAACTGCCTTCCCTGGACTTTGAATCTGAGTAAGAGACTTCTACAATAAGCAACCAGCCATTACGAAAGAGGTGCCAGAAGGGGCACATAGTATATAGGCACTACAAAAAAAAACCAGAAGAAGAGAAAAGGAGAAAATCCAGGAAATTGAAGAGTCTCCCGACAAAGCTTCAAAGTAGCAACCTAGGTTCTAGCAAGCAATAATGAAAATCTATTCATAGTGAATGGAGATGTATCAGTGAGAAAATCCAAAAAATCCAAGAAACTCTTAATTTGAAAGTACAAATGCTTGCTTGGCAGGACCTTTATTCTGACAGATCTTCTTTACGGCCCGGCCCGCAGGAAACAAAACTTAACATCTGGCATAATGGGCACATAAAGGGCCTCAAACAGATTCTATGGCGCTTGGACTGAATGACTTTAAGCAACGTGACCAGGATCTAAGAGGATGGAGGGCTGCCTTTTCTTCTCATGCATAGACGTTCAACGAATTGGGAGCCATTAAATAAAGTAAGTACCTCTCGTCGTCTATTTTGCAATCCTTCTCAATAGATCTCATCTCCAGTTTGACATAATAATTAATAGACACCTGAATCTAATAGTCTCAAAATGTAAAGCCTGTCAATCCTAATTAAAAAATACTCTCGAAGGCACTTAATCTAAACATAGTTTTCATGTACAAGTACCTCCACAAATGGGGCAACAATAAACTAAAACACATGCAATAAGGCAATGTTAACATCCAATATATATACATACCCAAACTGAAATGTGCCATTCCCAAAACACCAATTAAAGTGGCCAGTAGATTCTTCGGTGCCAAAATGGAGCAATATGTTGCCGCTGCCACCCACATCAAATGGCAAGATAAAGCCTCCATGGCCTCAAATGGGAAACACCACCATGCATTCCTGAATAACACAAATATAGAGTGAGAGAGAGAGTAAGATAGATACAACACGCAACGGTTTTGAACATCCATAGCTGGAAACGCACTTACTCAATAAACGAATAGCCAACCAGACGGCCGGCATGCGAGAAGAATGCAATAATAATCAGATTGACGTGTCCAAATATCCGAGTTATCTTCTCGGCTCCATACAGGAAGGGTATGCTACTTACTGTACCAACAGTGATTGTGATACCTGACAAAATATGCAAAAATGAAGGAGTAGCTGTGAGTTTAAAGCTCAACCACACTTACCTAGTAAATAGTTGGGTGCTCCCAACTCCTTAAGGTACAGGAACAAGAAACTCTCAATGAATCCCCAGAAGTTGCCGAGCACAAAGAGGAACAAAATAAAAGCAATAACATGTGGCATCTTCAATAAATTCCATAAATCTCGGAACACATTATCGGCTGGCAACTTTTCTCCAAGTGGCATCATTAGTACGGATATTGTCGAAATAACCAAGAGCACGTCATACGTATAGAAGGCGGCCGAGTAGTCCGTATAGCCCAGACCACGTGAGGAGTAATCAATCATGATGCCAGTGATAGGAGAAAAAATAGCCATACCAATGCTGGAGAAGAGACGCTCTCTGCCGAAGTCACCTCCATATTTCTCAATCATGGTCAGAGCAATTGGATCCATTATTGTCACACCGGCTGATAACATTGTAGTGGCTAGGAATCTGAAATATACAAATTGGATATATAACACATTTCTAAAGAAATTGCAGTTCGCGTTTTTAGAAAATAGCTTAAGGTAAACTTTATAATATTATGTGTGGGCATACTGATCATTTTTTTTTCTAAGTTGAGGCGAGCTAATACCGTCGAAGGAGCGCCCTGAGATGTTTCATAAACATTTAATATTGAATTGTTGTATATCTGTGCAAATACGTATTCCAGAATTTCAATCCATTATTTGTTGTTCTGTAAGAAAACAGCATGTCTTGTACGTCGTTAAAATGCAATAAATCAAGAGATAAACTTTCTAAAAACATCCCAACATCTGCCAGATAAAACTTTTTAAAGTCTTCGCTCAGTCAAAGGTTTGGGATTTAAAGTAAAAGATGAATCTCCTATAGGACGCAGTGTTTGTTTTTTGAATTATTCCAGTAAGTTCAGTGCATAATTCGGGACCGAACGCCAAATGTAAGAACAGCATTCAAGACATGGTCGTACTTGGGCTTCATAGAAAAGAGAACCTGTGCTGGTGTCTCAAAATGTAACTTAGTTTTAACGCTCCTGATTTGACAGTAGAGGGTAAATGTTGTTACCATGATGTATCTGATTCAACTGTGAAGCGGAGCAGATGTATCGATGCTTCTGATTTAAGGACTGTATTCAGCATTTCGATTTGCAGAACTGTGTTTTTTTGTTGCAAATGTATTTTGTAGGTTAAATGTTTTTTTCATGTCAATGTTACACAACTTAGAAAGTCTCATAACTTCGGAACTCATAGTCTCTATCGCTTTTTAATCCATTCTTTTCTAGCTAATTAACAATCTCGATGTTCATTGGTTTTTAAATTACCTTTGAAAGTATGGATAATAAAGCAATGGGTCTCTATCTTCTAGGCATCATTTTCTTCCTTTTTTTAAAAATCGATTGGATTTGACTTTCAGTAACTGCGGAGAACCTGTTGATCATAATATGACATGGAAAATAGCCCGCAAAGAACGGTGTTAATTAATTTATTTTTAACAGTTGAAATTGTTCATTGAACTGTTGAAAATAACTGGAGTTGTCAGAACTTGCACCCGTGCTTTCATATTATTTTTCATGTCAAATTATGACCAACAGGTTCTCCGCAGTTGCAGGAAATTAAACCCAACCGATTTCCAAAAAAAGGAAGAAAATGATGCCTGAAAGGATGTTTCTTATTTTTGTGGTTGAAACTTTTCGTCTACCATCCTCGAGAGTCCGTGCTTTATCGTTGCAGGCACTGCTTGTTCCATGTTTAATGTTGACTTTCATAAAAACATTCTAGCGAATAAGTTGACCTTTTCTTTCTTGTGTTAATTAATTAATTCTGATTAAAGGAGGGAAGAGAAAATATGTATAATTATTACCGAACATTTTTGCTTCCGAGAAATGCCAGATTGTTGTAAGCATTCTTTTTGGTATCTATTCTTTGGTTGGCTATGTTGCAAACTAATCTTCGCCTACAGTTGGATCAGCCCTCCATTTTCTGAACGTGTTATTTTTAATGCCACTATTTACTTGCTTGCATTGCTTGTGCAACCATAGATTTTGATTGAGCCTTCTATTGCCAGCCAGGCCTCGCACTCGCAGTATAGAAAGACTTTGCCCTATTTGGGGCACACAAGTCGAAACCGACCTCAACCAATTTGAAGTATTTAGCCAAGTACCCGGCTAATTTAAGAGTGATGTTGGTTGAAGCCCAGGTTCATTCCGGATTGTAGCTCCTAAAGAGTGAACAATATTTACAAAGAATGTTCCTGTTACTTCCCTTGCGCAATTTATGGGATCACTTTGCCTAAAACAAATGTCTTACAAAAAAAAACGTAAAAGTCACGCAGATTATCCCACTTTTTTTTTATAGTCCCGTAAAACTCATTGATGGTGTTTGTATCATTCGCGTTGATATTGTTTGTATAGATCGCTGTTATTAATGTGTGATCTAATTTTTTCTAATAGAGCAGACATTTTGATCTGAGGTGAGTAATAAAAAAATACAAATTTTTGGCGCAACAGGCTCGTTAGTACCCAGGGCCGAGCCGTGTGTACTTCTTGCACGATGGTGGGACCTCCTGTTTTATAACGACTCCGATCGGCGAATTTAAGATAAGCTTTTCTTGACAATTGATACTACTCGGATGATTTGTCAGATCATCACGAGAGGAGGACCAGTGAAAAATCATTTAGTTGTTGCTACGGATGGGAATCGAACCTTCTGCGCGGCAGTTCATCGCACTAGCCATCGCGCCACTGAGCCCGTGAGAAATATGTCTAAGATGTTTTCCAAGTTGTTATGATATTGATATTTAGGTATCTCGCCGGGCATCTTGTCGCCTCGTCATCAATCTACCAATTCATAAAATAGCTTAAGTACTTCTGCCTGGTACTAAAGTACTTCTGCCTCGAAATTTTTTTTTTATAACTTCAGAGGCTTTTTTTTAACTTGTTCCACTACCTTAAAGTCCAACATTTTAATTGACAAAACATTTGTTGGTTCTATTCCTTTGATGTACCTGTTAGTAGGTTGCCATAGAAATACCCATAGTGCGAAATACCCATCGTCCATCGCCAACAGCTTCCTAACAACCATAACAATGGCATTTTTCATCCTCGCCATTTCAGTCGAAATAGCATGATTTTTTTTACGGAAGACTTTTTATTTATATTATTGATGGTGCAGTTTGAAAAGGTGTAAGCGTTGAAATTAATAGTCGAAGCGTATGCATATAAAAATGGGAACGCACAAACTGTAGAATTCAATTCAAGAGCATATGTAGTCGAAAGTATAATGAAAACCCTAAACGAATTGACAGCACAATGTGGGCATGGTATCAATCCCCGGAGAAGATATACAAATATTCAACCCAAGGGTTTTCAGTAGGACTACCCTCAAACTATCCGGTAGCACAAAGTTATCATACTCGACAGGAATCTTAGCTGGAAGCTACATCTGGGTGAACTCACAAAAATACCACAATACCATTCTATACATATAGCTTAATATCCCGAAAAAAAACTAGGATCCAAACCCTAGAATTATATTACGGATGTATACAGCTATTGTATGACCTACACTAACGTATTAAGGTCTTGTCTGGTGGCAATCCACAAATAAGAAATAAAAACATCCGAAAAACATGACAAAGATAGAAATAATAGCGTGTGAGCACCACTAGTACCACAAAAACAGAGATACTGGAAACCATCTTCAACCTTTTACCCTAAGACATTTACTTACTTACTAAAGTGGTGCTACAGTCCGGAATGAACCTGGGCTTCAACCAACATGCCTCTCCAATTAGCCCGGTTCTTAGCGAACTGCCTCCAGTTGCGCACTCCAAGTTGGTTGAGGTCGGTTTCTACATGTGCGCGCCACTTAAGGCAAGGTCTTCCTCTACCCCGTCCGACGTCTGGCTGGGAATCGAAGACTGCGAGCCGGAGTATTGGTGTCCCTTGGTTCTATATATCCCAGCCATCTTAAACGTCCAATGCGGAGTTTTTAGTTGAATCTTCATCTCCGTAGCATAGACATAGTCACGAATTGAGAAGGGAACTCTCAAATTCAAATATACGTTGAATCAGTTGTATCTTCTTTCTACATGTTCCCTCACGCCACCACTCTAAGATCATTCTCGTGCATATTTCCAACCAGAGAGGACTGAGATAGGAACGAACCTGGCACCCAGCCCATATCCATTTATAGCGAAGAATAACGGACTGAACTTTTTGTCTTCCTAAGTACCGGTAAAGGTTGCCAAAGCGACCTCAACGTTGGATGATACCATCAGATAATAACGGGTGATTTTTTAAGAGTTACGTTTTTCAGGTTGGTAGCACTGGTTAGTAATGGCGCCCAACCGTCCTCTGTCGAAGTGAAAAGTTTTCAATATACTCTGCCATTTAATCATGAAAATACTTACAAACGAGCAACAATTGCAAAATATTGAAATTTATTATCAAAATTTGTGCTCTGGGTGAAATGTGAAAATCCGCTGTTTTATCGAAAAATTGTTTTAAGCGATGAGGATCATTGCTGGCTCAACGGATACGTAAATAAGCAAAACTGTAGCATTTGGAGTGATGAACAGCCACATGCCATACAAGAATTACCGATGCATCCCGAAAAAACGGCAGCATGGTGTGGTTTATGGGCTGGTTGCCGTTACCGTCAGCGGCGAACGATATCGAGCCATGATACGCGACTTTTTTTTGCCCCAGTTGGCTGAGTTGAACTTGTTTGACATGTAGTTCCATCAAGACGTTGCCACACAGCTCGTGAAACATTGGAAATTTTGAAGGATGAATTTGGTGAGAAGCTTATACGAGATATATGGCACTGTGAGTTGGACGCCAAGATCAAGCGATTTAACGCCTCTTGAGAATTTCTAGTGGGGTTATGTAAAGTCGTTAGTCTATGTGGCCAAGACGAACACGATTGAAGCCTTACAGGATAACATAACACGCGTAATCGGTGGAATACAGACCGAAATGCGAATGGACCATTTGAAAGCCGGGGACAACATTTACATGAAGTTGTCTGGCAAAGGCCTATTTATCGATTACAATAAAAATTTTGAATATTAGATGCAAATTTGAGTGTTTTATTCGATTTTAAAAAAAACACGCTTAAAAAATCACCTTTTATTACCATTATTAATGTAGGTAGGCTGCAATTAAAGCAATCTGTGCATTTAAATAAAGTCCAAGCGTTATCGCGAGGAAAGGATGAGCTCCGATTATGACAAAACCAAAACTAATAAAGTCCTTGGAAAAATCTGAAACGTTGTGTATACTTAGTGGACACAATTTATTCAAAAGCCATAAATTGTGAATGCATCTCGTAGCTGATGACCTTTGCAGAGGTTGTGGTGATGAAGAAACACGCGGGAATACGCTAACCATTCTGTGATACTGCGCAGGCCACAGCCAACTAGAAATGTTGAATCAAACATCTGGATGGAAAAGGGAAAATGGACCCAAGCATTTTGCTTGATCGTACTCCCATTCACAACAGAAACTATTTGTCCTGAAACGAGGTTGGTTAGGAAACATTGTGCCTCTGGTTTTGGCCCAGGAGTTGTGTATAATCCTCTCAAGAATTATATTACAGAAATCAAACAATGCATAACCTTGACTTAATTTTTTTTTTTGTATCGAATGTTTCTGCAAAGTTGTTGCCAACTCTAATGGAGGAGCGAGAATTCTGGATCTTATTCCTACAAAGACAGATTAGTCT
This sequence comes from Rhingia rostrata, assembly GCA_949824845.1. Lineage (NCBI taxonomy): Eukaryota > Metazoa > Arthropoda > Insecta > Diptera > Syrphidae > Rhingia > Rhingia rostrata. The sequence continues at coordinate 59,278,327 of OX463755.1, forward strand.
TAAGCTTCCATTCGTCAAGCTTTCATCCTACCATATTTTTCTTATATCTTATAAGTTGGTGTATGTAACTTATCAAATATCGTCATAATATTGCTCTTCTCAGTTTATTGAGGTCGGGTGGCTGGTGGTATTAGCTGTCTTCGCCAATATTGAATATAACGTTTTGCATGACAGCGAAATATTATTCTTCATCGCCCTTTAACAGACTACAGTTCTTCCATATTGGTGGCCCAATTGCGATTTTTACCTTTCGCAATTAGATGCTCTTAAAATGTTTTTTTTTTTTTGGAGTGGTGGATATACGCATTCTGAACGTTCTTATAACAAGGTAGTGTCCGAGTCGATGTTATCCCCTATGAATTTTATGTCGTTTTTTTAAGTCTCATTTTTACCGATTCATCTTATCGTATTTCCTTTGCCTGTTTTTTCAGCCGAACTTCTCTCTTAAGTGATTTTAACGTTCGAGACGCAGATATGAATATCGCTTTCCATAACCATGTTGCTCAACAACAAAATCAATCCTTTTATTTGCAAAATGATGGTGTTATAGGTTCAGCTCATCTCAGAAAAGTTTATATAAAAAATAGTAAAGTAGGAATCAATGCTCCCACGCTTGGGGTTTGTGGGCAGAAGCTCTGAGCCGGTACAACTAACAATACGCTTAAAGAAATGTTTTTCAAAGAACAAATACGGATTCATTAAATACACAATTATCAAATCCAAAGATTTTGAGATGATTGAGATTTGAGATGAAAACCATAAGTTAAAAATTGATAGCTGTAACATTTTCTAAGACCAGTAGGCCTTAGATTTTGAGATTGGATGATGGAGTTTGGTGTTCGAACTCTTTTCAAATGGTTCAGGTAAACGTTTTTTAAAGTCCTCTCACACGGCTAAGGTGTTACATATATATGCTTAAAAAAATAGTTTTAAAGACAGGCATTTCACGCAGTTTTTAAAAGCTTCAACAGATGATACCGATACCGACCTTTGTAAAATGAAAAAATACCTAATATTTGTACTCACCTCAACAAAAAGTACAACCAGAACACCCTGTCATCACTCTCCTTGTAATCAGGTGGGCAAATTTCTGGTCCATTTTTCTTAAATCTACACTTTTGCATCATACAATCAGCCGTCTGCTCACTCAGCTTGTGCAATCCAGACATATTGCTCCTCGTCACAATACCACCACACCGCAAATCCATCTCTTCCAAATCCGTCACATTCACTCCACTGCGCCAGAGAAGCTTCTCTCCAAAACGCTGCTTAAAATCTGTCACCGTCTCATTGTCATCAGGTTCGATTTCCATACCCAACTGTTCGATGGGATCTGCCAAGTCAGGATGCATGTCTAATATGAAATAAGCCGAATCGTCAGGACTCGACAGCACCCAACCTCGGTCGGGCTGTTCCTCTACTAAACCGCTTTCTAGCAATTACAAACACAAATTAGAATCTCATTGACAGAGGTTTTTATGAAACATGAGTTTACTTACGATTCGCGTATAACGTCGCAGGAGTGGTTGAAAAAATGTTTACAGGATCAAGAGTTTTGTTTTGCTTATTGCTAACATTGTCTGGATTGACTTGTGGCGTGAAAAGGGGCGAATTCATTGGATTCTGTTCCAACAACAAACAGTAGTCCAGACATTGGTCGACAACCAAATCCATTTCTTCTTCTTCGGGACATTCCCGGCTAGGACACGGTGACCACCAGATCTGAGAGAGGAATACAACACAAAAATTTAAATGAACATCGAATTAACATTAAGACATACACACGTACACATAAACACGATGCCAAATTTAAGTGAGGAAACGCATAAAGGACATTATCTTTTGCTGATCCCTCCGAAAAGGGAAAGGAACACGAACATTTATTTGTCCAACGATTTGGTGACAATTACATGAACAAATGCAAGTAATGAAAATATCAAATAGGTTGTCCACAGCTCACATATACATAAGCCCTAAGCAGTGGTGGAGGTGCTATTGCTTTTGGGACAAAGGGCGTTGAATGGAATGTAATTACATTTAGGGATGATTCCGCAGTGATTAATGGTGTTGACCGTGAAGGCAATGATTTTTCGTATTCTTTCTTTGGGAAAAGGACTACGATTTGCGGAAAAAAGCGCAAAAGCGTGATTGCATGAATTGGAGTTAACTTTCTTGTTGGGTATTGTGATAGCACAAATCTATTGGAAGTCGATTTGTCTGCATAAATTGTCAAGTCACACAGCATCATCTCGCAGACCCTGAATAGACAAAAATATGGATTCATTGGGGGAATCATAAAACCAAATCTAAAACCATCCTCGTTATGGTGAGTTCAACCGAATGTTGCAATTAATGTTACAACAATAAAATGTGATAAGGACATGAGGATACGAGGAAACATAAATTATTAATTTGTGTATAGAATTACCTCAACTGTACCAGCCTCTGGATGCCGCATAACATAGGCTGACGGAATGACGCCTGGAATTTCCTGTTGTGGTATAAACAGTAGCGAATGGTGAAAGAGTGCATTCAGTAGCAAACTCATCACCACAACAGGTTTATATTTTCCGAATTTGTCGACCAAAAAACCTGCAAGTAAATTAATTGATTATTTTTTAAAAAAATATTTTTTGAAACTGTTTAATTTTAATGGGTTGACATTTCTAAAAAAATTATGTCCAAATTAAATAGACAAATGAAATGTGTAGTGTGAAAGTGACATTTTTAATGAATGTTCATTATTTATGAGCACTTAATGAGAATAGTTTTGTTGGTCAATGGGGTGTCCTTTCTTGTGAAACCCTGGAAACTACTTGAAAGTTAAGTACTTTGTATCTTAGTGATTTGTATATACGAATAGTTACACACTAGAATTTTTATGGGGTTTGGTTTTTAACGAGTTGGTGGTATTTTAAGTGATACAACACATTAGACAAAGTATGTTTAGAATCCAAATGAGTGGACTTTTAAGGACTCACCACACCCAGCTCTTGCAATAGTCTGAAAAACATCGGATAGTATACACTATACTGTCATGACAAGCTTTATAAACTTTCAGGTTGGAATTGGTGCTAAGCTGGCGAACCCATTATGTGCGCCCTTATAAATGAATGGAGAAACTTGGTTTGAGCTATTTCTTTTGCTTTTTTGGAAGAGGAATATTGAACAATAAAACCGCGCAATCAAGGATATAAAGGGATTCAGTAAAAAAAATATCCAAGATTAACACTATCGTGAGAAGTTTCTCAGATTTGCAATTAAGATTCGGCTGTAAACAGCAGATATGTCAGATCAGCACGAGAGGAGGGCCAGTGAAAAATCATTTAGGTGTTGCTACGGCTAGACGTTCTGCGTGGCAGTTAATCGCAACAACCAAAACGTCACTGAGACCGTCAGCAGCTCTAAATTGGGGCAAAATTAATAACTTCGCACACACAAATGCAGGGAGAAGCTAGGTATTAAGCTCTCTATGGGCCGTTAATGCGAGATAAAAACCAGGGATATAAGGGCGGAACAGAATCTTTTCAAGATGATTAAGGATAAATGAAAGTTTAGTCACAGTCGACTCTGCAAATATGGAAGAACAACATATGCGGGTTCTTTAAATGTAAAGACAAGCAATCCTGTCAGACTGAAAGAACCATTTAATGTGGATGACGACAGCAAAAACTCCTAGTCGCATTGCATAAACAGAGTGATGAACGCAAAAATATAAGCTTTGGTTCAACAAAGGTTTCCAAATGACAAGTTTCATGACGTGATATATTAATCAGGGAAAGCGATTTGGCATATACCAACTTATTAACGAATTTAGTCGAATTAGTAAAGAATGTGTCTGAAGAATGGAACCACAGCTTCATTTTGCAGTCCACCAAGACTCCTCAAAGTGTCTGAAAAAGTCGGGGTCATAATCCTATGATGAATTCAGTACAGGATTAAATATTTTTTTTAAAATCGAGTATGCCTCGGATTTCTGCTTACACTAGAATTTGCTAATCTTAGAAATATGGCTAGCCCGACCATATGATATGTCCAGTATTTCAGACTGTACTGCTGCTTCTAGTATGGCTTGTTTTTCTGCCACACTAGACGAGTTGCCAAATCAGGCTAACCCGACCTTTTCAGAATGAACTCTAGTTCCTATTTCCTTATTCATTTCTGATCCATCCGTGTATATTACTGTGTTCAAGTAGGATACCAAATTATTTGACGACCATTCGTCCTTGGGTAGGTAAGTAAGTACCAAACACAGCTCTGATGGCAAGAAATGTTGTTTATTTGACTTAGCTGCGGAGCGATGTAGTTCTAGCCAAGACACGATTTTCTTACCATCATATGGATCAATAAACCATCATCGAATAGAGCACATTGTGATAAAATTGAATCCAGGATTTTTTATGTCCGAATATTTGATGTAGCCAACATTGTTTTAATTTGTTATTGCAGCCAATTATTGTCAATTGCAGACAGCTTATCTGCGTGGCAAAGGTGATATGGTGCACAAAATTTCACTGTAAGAAGGATGCCAGAGGCATAGTTTTTCTAACAATCATTCATGTGTACCGATACGTAATTCACTGAAAAAATACCTCTTGAACTAGGCAAAAACCTCAATAATGCCTACAATATTTTAATACGTATACTTCTAGACGTTAGTTTAAAATTCAGTTTCGAGCGAAACTACCAGATTGTACAGGAATCGGTCCAAAACTGTCTCTTTTGAAGGTGAGGATGTCCCCTTCGATATGTTAAGCTTGAGCATATCATTTGGCTCTTCTAATCACGTTTTCCAGAATAAAGCATAGAAATTAAGAAAGCTAAAGTGTAACGTGTAACGAAATCCACGAGCTTCAGGTGGTCCGCCGGGAAGGTATAATACTCTGTTTGTTTATAAATTTGATTAAATGAAAGAGATTGGATCTTATATTGATAAATGTTTTATTTAATGTCGGCAATTATGTATGGAATACAATATCAGGTAAATGTCCACCTCTGTTAGTCTCACAAATGCGAGCCCTTTTGAGCACATTATTCATTACATTCTCACACATTTCACGCGGTTTTTTATTAATTTCATCGCGAATATTTGATTAGAGTCGATTAAGCGTTTCTGGTTTGTTTCAATAAACCTGGCTTTTCAGATATCCCTACAAAACGAAGTCCGGAGCAGTCAAATCAGGTGACCGTGGAGGCCAATCAACATCACCATTTCTTGAAATAACTTGTTGTCGAAAGAGGTCTCGTATCAATTCCATTGTTATCCTGGCTGTATTCGATGTGGCACCGTCCTGTTGATATCACATGTTAATCAAGCCCAAAGCATTCAGTTGTGGCGTTAAAAAGTTTTAAATCATATCACGATATCGGCCCCCATTCACAGTTACTGTTACGCCGTTTTCATTTTCAAAGTAGTAGGGTCCAATGATTCCTCCTGATCAAATTGCACACCAGACTGTAACTTTTAATGGATGTAAATGTTTGGAGGGTTTTCCATTGCCCAGAATCGAATATTCTGTTTATTCACATATCCATTCAAATGAAAATGTGCCTCGCCACTCATTCTGATTTTGTCATGAAAATCGATGATTGATTTTGATGAAATGTTTTAGCAATTATAACACATTGGTTTATCGAATATTTTTCTGTAATTAATTTGCCACGTGTCTACTTCACGACTGCCAAATATAAACTATAAAAACTAATATTTACCTAAATGGCGACAAAACAAAATAGTATACCTTACCGGCGGACACCCAGTATATTTGTATACTCAGTGACTGGTAAGCTGCATTCAAAACTTTTGGATCTATCTCATTTTTATCAAAAACATCCCATAAAAGCTGACTATCTCTTAACGAGTTTGCAGAGATAACAATATAGCAGAGATAGCCCCCCCACCTCTAGCTGACTGGACACAGGGATATGGCAGGAAAGACTGATGTTCTTGCCAGAGTGAGCCATCTAATACATTTGAACTAGATATTACTCAAACTGAATGCAATCATGAAAGCAAACTGTAGATGAGCAATCATGGCAACATTGGCCCATAAACGTTCTCTGAGTATGATTGAGCTGAAAAAATCACAGAAAAATCACGAGGCTATCTGGATGAGGCGGAGGGAGAAAGCATACCCACTTTTTGTATTGATGTCCAGTAAAAGAAGACTTTGCTTCGGTAACTTGACTTAACTGTGAAATGTCAATAGAATCATGTGATATTAAAACGGAAATTCTTTCTTCCCATAAGTTATGTCCCATGAAAATGTATGTATCTTGTAATATACATCTGGTATTATACATAGGTTCTCCACACATTTGTATGCTTAAAGTCATATTTTGCACTAAGAATGGGACCTCTAATTTAAAGCCAATTCCAAACGAAAAATTTGAGAAGCTTCTCATGGCAATTTCGTGCTCTTGGCTGTATGTCACAATTTCGCTCATGGGGTCAGTTTAAAAAATAGAAGATATTGTTACTCTCGGGATTTGAACCAGTAGTCCTTTTTTAGTGTCCTTTCAAAGTCTTCGCCTATCCTACCTTGGAATGATATTGCTATATTTAAAATTATTTATTATAAAAGTGCTGTAACTGCCTATTAGTGGTTCACATTGAAATGATTATCGTTCATAACCATTACAAAATAAATCAATTTTGCCATCCCCTTACCATCACTACCTATTATACGTTTTCTTACATTTGTTGGCCTTATAGCAAGACCTACAACTTCTTAAAAATTTCGTAGGATCACGTGCTGTACCCAACCTAAATTCCAGCTAGCGGTACACACTCAAGCCACTCAAGTTTCAATTACACGAAATACTACATAAATTAATTACACTCACCAATTATATCTAACCGCGCAACTAACTTTTCAACTTGACTTAATTTAAAATGAAAAAAATAAACAACAGAATCCCGTTATAAACCGAAAAATACATTACAACCCTCGACAATTAGTTCATAAATAAATAAGTGAATTCACTCGAGCATTACATAAGTCTTCTAGAGATTCCTTGGGTTATTTTTGGTTTGTTGGTGATTTTCCCCCGCGGGTTGTAACTCCTCCAGCCTAGGTACTTTTGAAGCCTCATATTACATTGGTCATCACAGATTGTTTAAGCTACTTGGGAATTGTTTCGTTGTATCATTAAAATTTCATAACACTCTGGCGCATCGGTGACAGGGCAGCGATATAATAAATTCATCTTAACACAAACCTGTCGTCTGCTTTAGACAGAGATGTGTGCGTAAACATTTCCAAAATGTCGTTCATTTCCCTATCCGAAATGAGGAAAAAATGGAAAGGTGCGAACCCATACCTACTGTGGTAGATAAATATCTTCTGTCATGCGAGCACATGATATTTACTCAAAACAAGAGACACTTTGGCGGGACTTTTTTATGGCGATATGATAATTTTCAATTCAGTGACAAGGGATGACATAAATTACTTTGTCAAGTTAAGTACTTACCTGTAATGGGCGGACTAAGGAACGTCGTAAATGGCAGCGCTAAATAGATGATGGCAATCTCTTCAACTGTCAAGCCGATCGACTGCATATGGATTGTCAGATATGGCAATAGGGATGATGTCGCTGTAAAGAAAAGAAAACGGTTGTTTAGTTGATATGTCGATAAGGCTAGATATTTTAGAACCCCTATGCGATGATACACGTGAGTTATTTTGTTTTCGAAGCGTGCCAAAAATAAGATACTCAAGACACAAAACGGAAGTTATATCGCAGTAATGATGTACCATGACAGCAATTAAGATAACATTTAAGATTTATTTAAATTTCATAAAATTTTGTTGACAATGTAGGTAGACGTTTAAGCGCCGGTGATAACAAAGTTATCGAGACAAGCAAGGTTTGTAAGTACTTAGGTATAAAATAAATTATTTAACGTTCGTTTTCCGTTTTTTTTTATTGTTTTTGTTGAAATTAGTGCACTCCGTACCAGAGGCGAAGTTTTTTTGTAAGGAGTTCATGTTGGAGCTTCTAAAGAAAATAAAATGAGAAAATTCAAGGACTAACAACATTTGGTTGCATGTTGTAGAACAAGGGCGAACTATGAGCGAATTTAACTTTGCTACGCATAGTCATTGTAAATTTAGCTACACATCAATTGTGCCTATTTTACCTTCCAGCGGTAAACATATGATGGCTGACACTTAATATCCGACATGCTAATATCAGTTGAACGCATAGTGAAAAAAACTTTTTGTTGGCGACTATGCTGAACATTTCAATCCTGAACTGGGCTTGCGAATATTTTATATAGAAGTAGTGCTGCTGAACAAAAATTGGCAGCCCTGTTTCAATACATACATTACTGCCATCTTCGAAATACAACGGATAAGCAAAGGGAGAATTAAAAACTCACTGACTATTCGGGTGTAGAGCTTTTATAAGAGATATACTTATGCAAGAAGTCTTATTTATTAAAGACATTAGCATACGCATTGTGGGTGGCCGCGGTGTAGTGGTAATGTGTTCGTCTGTTGAGTGGAAGGTTGCGCGTTCTATCCCAACCAAAATCCATTTCACTTTTATTTAAAAGAAATAAAAGGTCGGTGTAATACCTAAAAGTATGCACACCATCTTGAATTTCTTCAAATTTAACGAACACAAGAAAAAGTGACTCCCCGAAGCTAGTTCGGACACCACCCATGGGGTTTAAGTCTCCACTACATCCAAAATCTTTCCTATCCTCTCTTTCTTCCCCTTCTCTAACGCTCGTACTATGGTAACATATAAAGGGTATTTATAACCCCTTTATAAAAAAAAAAACAAAAAAATTGTAACAATCCGCATCAGTGCCGAATTTGCCACCATAGGTCTTATACTCCCACGGTCCAACCGAGGGAAAAGATGACATAGGGAAATATAGTTTCTATGAGCATCTAGACTAAACATATATGTGACTCCCAGCACTTACATAGCTGGGAGATTGCAACGCAAGTGTAGGAAGAGAAGATATCTTCAGAGGAAAATACAGCTTCTGTGGAATGAAATGCAACTTTAGCCTGCACAAGGTTTTCTTACCTTGATATCTAAAAGGGGGCATAGTCTCCAGATCAATGAACGGTCTACGTTGTAGTGGACAAGAGGCACGCATCCAACATTCACTCGGACCCCTGTTCCAGCCAATGTAAGAATGCGGCCACAACAAATGCGAAATACCTACTGTGCAAACACCTAACGTCGAAAGACTGCAATCGCAAGAGACTAACAAGTCCTTTATAGAAAGCATTACCTTAGGTTTCTCGCACCCACCAGCAAAAAATCCTTTGTTTTTTAAAAATTCTAACAGATGCTCACCAAAATGAAAAGCCCAAAAATAAGCCCTACAAGACGAAATTGACGAGAGCCCGAAAATTCTCCGGCTGTGAGGCAGAACGAATGATTCAATATTGGTGACTACAGCGAAAACTACCAACCATCCAACCTAAGTGAAGTGAGCAGTCTAAATTCAAGCTTAACAAGATTGCCAAAAATGAAATTCCGCCAGAGCTTTATAGAACCTTAAGTAACATTTAGCAATTCATAAGCTAAAAATGGTAGGATTATTATTATTATTATTCCAACTCCAAATCGATACCCAACAGCTATTCGATTTTAAAGACGCATATGACAGTATTTAAAAAGAGAGACGAGATATACAGTGTCGTTTAGAGCCATCTTCATACCCAAGAATTGCAAACCGGTACCCTCCACCTATTCGATTTCAAAGCCGCACATGACTTTTTAAGGTCCATGTTCATGCCAGACGTTAGCGGCAATTAAGTAAGTAAGTAATGTTGCCGCAAGATTATCCGATTTGATTTATGAGTTTACTTCAATATGACAAAAAAGGCTGATATTGCGTGAGTAAAAAATCGCCTGAAGTTTTGTCGAAAACCATGGTAAGTAAAAAAAATCAAAATCCAAAAAAACATAGGATTAATTTTTTTTGTATTATTTCCACCCGATACATCTTATGTTCAAAAATGTTTGTTTCTTAACGGCTTAAAATAATTACCAAAACTCGTTTAGGCAAATGTTCTTACACTTCTTCCTATGCCTTGACGGAAACCAGTGTTTTATTTTTCCGATAGTGGGGAATTTTGTTGTTAAAAAGAATTTGTAGGTTTATCAAAAGAAATACCAAAATTCACCATTTTAGGCCTAAAATTCCGCAAAACTGATAAGGACACATGGCTTTATCGAATAAGCTTTGAATTCTTATCCGATTCGTACCTAAAATAAAGTTTATATTAATTTAGCTTACTACGTGAACGCAACGAATCCAACAGGTGCAGTAGGAGTAGCCTATCTCTAGAGAACTAAGTCGCTTTGAAGCCTTTCTGAGGCTCCATTCCTCAAGAGTTTTACAAATGCATTCGCCAAAACCTTTCATTGAAAAAAGGGGCAAAAAGTTTCCCAACCTTTCGATTTGTAACAGCGCAAGTGCTTTAAATGTTCAAAGATCATCATTACACCGTATTCTTCACAAGCACCAAACACCTTAAGCTGATAACCATGCTTGACTTCGTAAGCCAGACAACTGAGCGCTTTTTAACATTTATCAACATCTATTTACAGATGGAACTTATTTTCATCTTAATGAAAGTGGTTAAGCAGAATTGTCGCTGCTTTAGTAAAACGAATCCAAACCGTAAGCAATGTGAACCTCTTCAAACTTATTTTGCTATAACCAAAGAACATGGTTCCAGCAGCACGGAGCAACTTCGCAAACGCCAATAAGGATCTGCAAAGTCTTCGTGAAATTTTCCCCGCCAAATCGATCACCAAGAGAGTCCTAATTTAACCTCTATGACTATTTCTGAGACACCTTGTTCTTAAGGTTTCATCTATTTTAATTAATAAAAAAAGTTACAAAGTATGTATCGAACCAATATAGCCCTTTAGAAATACTTTTACATTTAATCCCTGTATGTCTGGTTCAAAACCAAACTTAACTACAAATCTTCTCATCGCAATACCCAGACCTATTTGTATTCCTACCCTCCTAATCTTTTTCTGTAACAGATCTCATTCGAAAAATGTGTCAGTAAGGTCAGCGAGTAAAGGAACACATAAATGTATCAGTATGACAACTTTAAATGCGACTTGCAACGACATTGTCCTCGACATATCCAAATCATAACCTACACTCGTAAAACTAAATATGAATGTATGGCATCTATTATTATCAACGTTATCTACTAAGCGGCACCATTCTAATTAAAGATGAGTTTGAATTGCCTCTTAAGGGTATGTATTGGTATCATCAACGCATACAATATTTTGATATGATATAAATGTATCCATGACATTATATCCGCATACGCATCAATATATAAAAAGTCATTGTTAACAATACAAATGAGTAAGTTATATAGAATTCAAAACCATCATTTTTAAGAATAATTTCGAGTTTAGTCATATTATATGGCCATCCAATTACGACCCATTCTTAAACTTTACACCGAATTGCACAAAACTGATCTACGCATGTAATTTCCTTATGAAATTACCGCACAAGAACAACTGAGCCGTCCCATATGACATGGTCCGTCCGGCACATGCTATCACATAATCTCGACTCTTGGTAAATTAGCCCCCGTCCTCTAATACACGACAATCTTCCTTCCGAGTACGATATCTGTTATCAAATGTTGCACGGCTGACGCGTCCCATCGTACCAGCATACAAAGTAAATAAAACATCAACAATGAGATGTGTACCCCCCTAGCGACGCGTAGTGGCAGGCATCGTCTAAGCCGCGAGAAAATCACTTTACGTAATTAATGCACATTTTCCATGCCTAAATGTGTAAGCACGGGCACCACACCAACAACAATGTATGGAGAATAGAAGACTATTATCTAGCGGTCTTAAAAAAAATGGAAACAACCCCAAAGAGGGTTATTATATTGATGGGGTCATACAAAACAAGTAGTGCAGATGTGGAGAAAAGAAATCTGCGTATTGAGATACTAGTAGATACTCGTAATGTAAATAGCAAAACAGTACTATAGTCGATTTCTTTTTCACTGTTTATGAGTACAGACAGAGTTGCCAATGATTCGAAACTTCAAAAGGTTTATTTAGTCATAGTTGCATTTTTCATATAAGTATTTTTACACCCTATCCCACAGGGGTATATTTGTTTTGACATTAAGTTTGTAACATAGTGAAATAATTTCGCTAGATATACCTCAAAGTATATCTGTCCGTCTGTCCGTCCGTCCGTCTGTGTGTCACCGATTTTTGGGCATTACATTTTTAGCTAGAGTTTTGGAATTTGGTATATAGAATCTCTATCCGCCGAAGCAGAACAAGTGTAAACATTTTTGAAATCCGCACACTACCATGCCCCCTTTTTTAAAAAAAAAAAGTAGTTGTAGGCTAAATCATTAGAGATTTTGAAAAAGTGTCTGAACAAAATATCTAGACAATCCAAATCTCTATATTTCGTCTATACAAAGTTTAAAAAAAAGTTTTTTCGTAAGTTTTTAAACATTTCAAAACAATTTTTGATGCAAAATCCATAGTGATAATCCATATGGTAACACACGCCCACTTTTTGGAGGCGTTTTCATACAAAAACCATTTGTATACACTTCTTTCTAGCACATCTAGGCGAAAATCATTGTTTTTGTAGAACCATGAAAGATTTTGATAAACCGTCTGAACAATATGTTATGACAACGACATTTTCTATATTTCAACGCCATAAAGCCGACATTTTGGGGAAAGTTATTCGGTCAAATTGTATGTTTTCGAAAAATCGTATGTTTTGCACCATACGTTTTTTCAAACATTGGTTGTGATAATATCAACATTTCGTTCACATATCATTTTAACATACGCCTACTTTTTGGAGGCTTTTTTCATACAAAGACTTCATAGCATAACCAAGCGAAAAACTTTGTTTTTTGTCAAACCGGGGTCTCCACGAGCAATGGAAATTGCATGTGGAAACTTCAAATAGTATTCTATGAAAATTTTCTATGGATAGTATGGGCTATGGGCTGTCATTTCTGCTTGAAGTTGTAAGATTGTTTGAGATAGTAAGCAATGATAAATGTCCACCCTACATTTGATAGCATTCTATCATTATTTCTTTCTATGAAGAGTGACAGATAGTAAGCTATCAAATGTTGCTCGTGGAGACCGCGTCTCCACGAGTAAGAGTTTTGATAAACTGACTGCTGAACAATATGTTGTAACAATGACATTTTCTATATTTTATTGACATAAATCCCACACTTTGGGGTTATTAATTATAAGGATGGGATGTGAAAGTTTATTAAACGATCGGCACAGCGCATTAAAGCCTTCTAATGTTTCAAATGCAGTTGGAGGTTTTTTGATATCACGGTTATGAGTATTTATTTATTAAAAAAATAATAATTCAATTATCTTTCGAATGGCAAACATAACCTTGTTGAGTGTAGTCGTGAATATGTTCGTTAGGCTGTGGTTATCTGTGTTTAGGCTGTGGTAATCTTCCGAACTTTGACAGTTGAAAGCGGCTATTTTGCTGAAGCTACATGTGTGGATTGACTTCCATTTATTCAGTCTGTTTTGCCAAATCACAATGGATGGGCATATTTGCGAATGCGCTTCACCCAAAGAAGCCGCGGCAGACATGTGAACGATGTTATATATCATGCATAATGACATCAATAGGTTTTTCAAAAAAATAAAAAATAAATCTATGCAATCTTACACATTGTTTGTTTTAATAAAATTTAAAGATAGGAAGCGCATAACGAAAGACCCTTTATAAGACCATTATGCTGCGGTGAATTTCAAAGTCATTCATTGTATCTCTGAAAACTATGGATGAGCACATAGAATCAAACCAATCATTGATAGCTGTATAAACGCAAAACATTTATGAGGATGCAAAAACCGTTTTGATAACTCATCTTTCTGAAGATCACTTTGCTTTGTCTCAAGATGTTTGCTCTATGTTTTAAAGCAGATTTTTAAATCAGACTTCCCTAGATCAACAACATTTCTGTTGCGATAGCCATTTTTTAGGATAAGCCCCGTATTAATATTTTAGTTTCGAAAAGTTCTAATCATCTTTTTCATAGGGTCGCACGGACGAAGTGGTTGCTCTTCCAATACCGATAGAACTATTTTTATACCCTTTCCCTTAGCGGTAAAAATTTTTAAAAAATGTCTGAAAACCACATTTAGACCATCTCAATATCTAAATTTCGCACATATAAAGTTTTTTGCTATGCCCACTTTTTGGGGGCGTGTTATGAAAAAAAAACAGTTTTTGGCAACATTTTAATGAAATTTTAAATATATTGTAACAATGCCACGACCACTTCTTAGGGATGTTTAATTTGAGGATGGAATGGGATAGGGTATTCAACGATTCCCACAGCTGATTGTGGCCTTCTCATATGTTTTCCATTATTTTTCTTGTCCGGAGAATAGATCACACACAAAACAATTTTGCAATAAATAAATTAATTTTTTTAAATCGAAAAACACAACTTAAATTTAAATACGATTATGAAGCTAATAGTACGTTTGCACCGAGCCGAAATTGGTCATTTCTGCGAAATTCGTGATTTTAGACGAAATGCTATACATTTCGCCATACGATTTCACATTCCAGAATGCTGAGTTTGGCTAAAACGCAATTTACAGTCGACTACAAAATTGCTATTTTTCCCGATAAAGATTTGATTTTCCTTTATTGGACAAAACTGAAAATTTCGCTTTGGGATGGTTATGCTAAAATTAATTATTTGGAATAGTTGCAAACATAAATAGTAGTATTTCAATTTGACAAAATCTTCTAAAAATTGACAATTTCCTACATATGGCCTAAATGCAAAAAATGCGTTATATGGTTTTGTTAGAAAAAACTATGTATGTAGTTTTGTTAAAAGTAATATGCTTATTGCTTAAAGTATAAATAAAGTTTAATTAAAATCATTAGAGCCGTTTGCGAGAAAATTCAGTTGTGAGTATAATCTTTATATGACAGGACGGACGGACGGGCGGAATTCCAAAAAACACTATTTTGAGTTCCGCTATCACCGTAATGTTAGGATCAATCGAATTTTCGAGGTTGAAATTTTCATGAAAACAATACATTTCTCTTTGCAAGAGAAAGTTAAAAATAAAACCAAAAAACCAAAAAAAGTTATTCTTTTTAAATACAGTGGTTTTTATGATCTGCAAAAATTGTCCTCGATTACAATAAAGAACCGCACAAAAGATGAAGATGGCAACAAAGTTTCTTTGCTTTAAATTTATTCGTTTATATATTTAAGGGATACTGTTGGATTCGTGCAATACCGGTATGATCATAGTTCTTACTATAAAAATATAGCTGTTTAGGGAAGAGGTCTGAGCTTACTCTCGCTTAATCATGGCATGTTACTTTTTTCTCTTTATATTTATTTTAAATAATTTTGTGTTTGAAAACAATTTGTGTTCTCATTAAATACAGAAATGTTACAAATCCCGTATAGGTAAAACTCAATAATTAAATTTCTCTTCAAATCAATTAACATGATTTTAAAAGAAATATAGTAAGCTGTTCCTTCCTAATACAAATTTTGACATCCATAGTAAATAAAAATCAAAAAACAAAAATCCATTTTTTATCTGCACAATTGGAATTTTAAAACCCAAAAATGTCTTTAAATCTAATGATCTCCTTTTATTTATTTCGTTAGTTACTGACTTTCACCTTTGAACCGACGAATGTGGGCTTGTTTTTTTTATGATTTGCACGCACTCAATATTTTATGGATATCCTTTACATTTTAAGCACAGCGAGCGATAGAGAACACGAAGAAAAATGGAGATACGAAAGATGATGGATATAGTGGGAACATTCTCAAGGTGGGGAGGCCGAACTTCAACAAACGTTTATTATTATATCTTATTAGGATTGAACGCATAACATTGCACTCAACGGGTGAACGCATTACCACTCCACCACTAAATAATATTCAGGATTTTCTTGAAATTTCCTTTTACTTTATTTTTTTTAATTTATACCTTGTTTTATATTATGGCATTACCAGGTCATTAAAAAAGTTTGAAGAAAATTGATAGTAGATCAGCAATTTTATTAAGGCTACAACGATGCTCGCGAAAATTTTATCTTGATCGGCTCTGCTTTTAATTCTGACAATAACACAGCATTTAACAGAATATATTAAGAAATCCTTTGCCAATGGTGCTTTTTTGTTGGCTTTAAAGGCAAAAATGCACACTTCTAGTGTTTAATAATTTCCTGTCAGTAAGTTCCATTTTGGATATGTTTCGAACTTATTGAGTCGCGTAGTTTTGCAAAATTAAAAAACAAAGCAAACCTTTTTTTATTAAAGTTGCCAAACATTTTATTCGAGTGAAGTTTTTGTCGGAGTGTATCCGTTTTTGCGAAAGTAATTGCGGTATGTTTTTTTTATAATTTACAATTACTCAAGGGGTTAATTTCCAGTTAACAGCATCGACCAAAAATTCTTTCAATATTGTAACGCAATTATCTATAGAAATCTAGCTTTATTCGGACTTCATCTTTTGGGCTCCTTTGATTACCAAATTGTACCTTCTCTATCCACTGTTTGAACCAAAGTGTCAGGATTGGTTGTATCCTGTAATAATGAATAAAATGATCGCGGACCAAATGAGAATTGTTGAATTTAAAGTTTAAGAAAATATTGAGATCACATTGCTTTCACCGACTGACCACAATCCACCACATGTTTCTACAGACTTGCCTTTAAGACATCATCCTATTATAACTTCTTGCGGCAACCGTCAGTCTTGTTTTGATATTTTTGAAATACACATATGCAACGTTGATTTCAAATGATCATCAAGGTCACAGAATACTCGTGACTTTTTTTTATTGAATGTTTCGACAGTAGTTTTTGTCCAACTTGAATTTCACACCTCACATGATCAAACACTAAGGTAGAAGGGAAACCGAAAGGACATATACGCCTTGGTCGGCAGTAAGCACCGCCGTCATAGTTTAAAATCTCATCGAGATCCCATCGCCCCAGACTAGACAACGTGCCACGGAATCAGCCATAAGATGTTCGTCTCTGCAGCGTATTTAAGTAAAGGACGCCGTTAATATCAAAACGATCAACCATTTTTTTTTAAATATCAATTCTAGATGCAACAGGCTTGTAAGGAACCAGAGCATAGCTTTTCCTCACAATCATTTGGGTGCGTGTGTGTACTTCTTGCGCGATGGCAAGAAGAATGGCTGAATTGAGACAGCTGATAGTACTTAGATGATTTGTTGGCGCAAAAGAAGGGCCAGAAAAAACATTTTGCTTCGGATTGCCCAACAAAACCGCCAAAAACATCTTGGGATTTTTGTTTGCAATCTGTGGATCTAAAAGAAAATAACCGACAAGAGGGCTGGAGAACTTATCGTCTGAGATTGTTGGCGAAATTACCAAAAGAATTAGTTGTTGAATCGATTGCTGTAAACAATCTCGGTGTGGTTATACGAGATTAAATGTCAATCTTAAATTTAGCATGTGTACTCCACCTTTGATGTCTAAATTATTCCGCGTTATATTTAGATAAAAAAATTGTTATGTCCTTTATTAAAAGAAGACATTATTTATATGTGGTAAAATATAACATAAGCCTTTAGCTGGCATAATTAAGTTTAATTGAAATTTGTAATAGTTAAACCTTCTATTTGGGAAGAAACGTCAGCACTGGTAGAGTACTCCTGTTAACAACTCAAAGCATGTAGATACTGTTTAAAAATAAAGAAACTTGACCGATTAATCTGGCACTTTTTCTTAGATTCACAAATTCATTCTGAATTACAGAGCGTGTTCAATTAGCTAGAAATCTTAATTAATAACTTCCTAATGGGACTGACTTGGCAGTATTATTCATGTTGAAATTCTCTCATTAATACATACCTCCATACATGACAAAAAGTGTTATTTTTAACATAATCAAATTCGGGTTGATTCCCCGTCGCTTGTAGAACTCTCCCATTTTGGACAATGGCGGCGTCTCCTCCATATCGTTTGTGTCTGTTCCCGTGGCGGTTTCTTCACCCATCTTGTTTGAGTCTTGTTCCGAACTTTTCTCCATTATAATTAAGACTTGTCGTAGCGGTATTCGTTACACTTTTTTTCACCTTCAAATTACTATCTGAACTTGTACGATTTTCGAAACGCGTTTGTTTTGATAGGTCTTTTATTTAGAACCTCATATATGCATGCAAAGAAGATCGTACAACACAACTACTAACACGGATTTATGTATGCTTCTAAGACCACTTGAAATTAAACGTCCGTTTTTCTTATTAAATCCAATTTATCAATAAAGTTCCATTCACTAAAGCCAACCTCTTCCTCAGGGGCTTACTGTATGTGTGTATCTCTGGGTGTGTGTGTGTGTGTGTGTGTTTGTGTTGGATGATGTTATAAAGCTTGCGCTCGAGTCTATTTTGTTTGTTCACCGTTTAAATTTATTTATTTTTTTTATTTTTGTCACAAACCAAATTTTGGACAGGAATAGATTTAAACGTTAAATATCCAACGGATGACTATTAAGATATTCACTGAATTCGCGATCCTTTAGCTTGAACTGGGTTTTGAAAGTGTTTGGGATTTTTTTAAATTGCGGTAATTATTACTCGTTTGTCGTCGTTAAGTAGTTACAATCTCAGAAAATACCAGATACAGAGTAGCCAGAGATAATGTTATTGATATTGATATAAGGATTTTAAGATGTTCTTCCCTTCTTCCCAGTTGGCTGCTCGTAATCGTAATATACGCTCCGAGAGAGAAATATATTGTTTGTGGAACCTTTCAATTGATCACATGTCGGTTTTTTCTATTTTCACTTATTTAATTTATCCTTATAGTAGTGGATGATGTGCGTGAATTTAGCCTCAGTGCTCGGTGCTGTCTTGTACTCAATTCATTTTTGTATATCTTTAGATATTTCTATGAGATACTGTGAGTGCGAGATACTACTGAATGCAACTTTTGTGGGGGTGGTGGCGGCAGTCGTCGGCAATGTGTATATCTCACAATCACTTCGATGTCTGGACAAAGACTGAAATTACTTTAGATGAAATCCAAAAGTTTTATATTACAGATATGTGTACGACGCACGGTGAGATAAGTCGTATGTTTAATCTTTCAGCTGGAAAGAAGATCACAATACTGACGGTGATAATCCGATAAGATACTAAACTTAAGAAAGATGATGAAGAAGAAGAAGCAACAGATACAGAATAGCAGTATCTATAAT
Organism: Rhingia rostrata; assembly: GCA_949824845.1. Lineage (NCBI taxonomy): Eukaryota > Metazoa > Arthropoda > Insecta > Diptera > Syrphidae > Rhingia > Rhingia rostrata. The sequence continues at coordinate 59,297,614 of OX463755.1, forward strand.
GATATGAGTAGGTACGTTCAGTGCATACGGTTGTAATGAGGGTAGTTTTTGGAGAGATGTCAATGTGTCGGTAGGAGACTAGCTTTTTTTTGCTATCCTATACAGGTACCTACACGGAGTCGAGATCCATATGTAAAAACATGTAGTCCGTGATGTGTTTATTTGTTCCTTCAATTTGTTGCAGTTATCGGAATTGACGCCGATTAAAAGTGTGAATAACACTATAAATCCTATTACAAGGGCTTACATTATTTGTGTTTTCATGCATGTAGTTTGACTTACTGTTTTGTGCGGAACACTTTTGTCCGGATGCTCCAATTATATGTGGAATACTTGATACAAAATGATCTATAATTCGACCTTGCAAAAGAAAGTGTTGCATTAACGAGATTGTCTTACACAACGGTAGTCGCATATGGACACGGGTGAAATAGTTGATTTGATTATTTTAAGCAACAGAAGGCGCCAGCGAGACGGGCGCTCATATTGTGTTGATCTTAAAGTTAATTTTATCAAACGAAATATTTAGATATTTAGAAGTTTTAAGATCCTTCGAGGAAGACTTTCGCTCTCTTTTATTCTAAGTTTAAGTATTTACTCCAAGCGCTTCGCTATCCGCAATCAATTGATCCATAAACAGGAGGAACAGGAGGATATTAGGATTGAGATTCAAAGACGTTTTTCGATTTTTGCCTCATTGACTCAGGCAATGTGTTGTTTTTTATTACGGACTATACATGGAAAATGTACAGGGAGCGAAAACAAAGCTTGATTTTTTGAAATTAGCCTGATTCAAGCTGTAGGAATCGTATCGGTACGCGTCACCATCATGCTGTCGAGGACCACTTTTCGAACAGATATGTGTGTATTTGTGCGTTGGACTACTAAGCGTGGGGTTCCTGGTTTAAATCCAGAAAGTAAAAACACCTTCATTTTTGCCAACCTCTTGCGAAAGTCTAATAAACATCGGACATCATGAGAAGTTTCTCAAATCTAATTCAACTTTAAAGGACCTTTCTTCATTGCAAAAATAATAAATTCGCACACACACAAATGAACAAGTTAATGCCAGGTATTTAGTTTTTTTTTTTGTGATCACAACATAGCGGGCCTTTCGAAATCGCTTCAATTTCAGCGCCGTGGGCTCTGTCCCGGATCTGATATCAACTGTCACATGGGTAAATACGTTCAGGCAAACCGCTATTGTGACAAAACGAAAAACTGTAGTCAATCGAAATAAAATCATCTGAGAACAATAACGCAGTAAGAAATTTTTAGCCCCATCAGGGTCGCACCTCACCGAGACATTCCATACGAAAAAAGGATTTAGGCAAGGTCATATGAGTTCTTTAATGTCATCCTTATTTGTGCAAAACTCCCGAGTCAACAGCGGACGCACAATCCTTTATAAATTGGTGCAACTTCCACCAACGATATTGACATCATTGGTTAAACTCAACCTGACGTCATAGCCACCTTTGCTAGTACATAGAAGGAAGTGACAAAAATGGGCTTACCAAGAAATGAGGGTGATACCAAGTTTATGCAGTCAACACGAAAGGGCACACAACGTTAACGAAATAAACAGAACTTCAGCATTGACAGATAAAACTTTGAGGTTGTACTGTACTTTGTCTACAGCGGCTCCGCTATTAACTCTGACAACAACCGTTGTTTCTTCGGGGTATGAAGGGTAATTTAGTTGTACAGCACTTACTCGAACTTATAATGAGATCCTATACAAAAGCCTGATTATTTTACTCCTGCCCTACTGCGATGGAGCATTGTCCGTATCAAAAGTGGTCGTTTTATGAGAAAAATTCTTCGAAAAATCTCCCCTTCCATTTGCGTTGGCTAGCTGTTGAGGCGAAGATTAAACCAAGAACTATACGAGCTGTACAGTGACATACCCATAGTCATGAAAGGGGTATATGACGTATAAGTTAACTAGCTCATGTGGAGCGAATGGACACAAATACTGCATCTCGCAGAATCTTCGATTCCCAGCCAGACGTCGGACGCAGAAACAAGTTGAAACCGTCATCAACCAACTTAAAATGCACAACTAATGGTAGTTAGCTAAGGACCGGGCTAATTGGAGAAGCATGCTGTTGTAGGTTGAGGCCCAGGTTCATTCTGGTATTACATACTTATTATGTACGTAATAGACCAAGGTTGAAAATACTAGATTTTCCGAAATTGCTGATTTTCGATTAGCTGATTCGTATTTCTCACGGTAAATTAGCCAGAGAATAAGGGTACACTAAGGATTTTGACCAGAACTCAAGTTTCAGCACCTAAAAGACGTCCGTAATTAAAAATATATGAAATTGAATGGGTATTTGATTTATCTTAACTAGGGTTTTAAGTCAATTCTGGTTGAACAAAAAATGTGATTGTTTTATTTATGCTTATTTAGGATGTTTAATAATACAATACAGCGATCAAATTCTGCAAAATAAATTGTGAGTATATTATCGTAGCACAATATAAGACTCAGTCCGCAGTAATGGAAACGTTTAGTCATTTAAAAAAAATCTCCAGTTTCCTACGGTTTGGGTTAGGTGTTTTCTCGATTTAGACATATCAGAGTTCACATTCAAAAATGTTATTTAATGTTACGAAATCTTTCAAAAAATAATTTGTTTCCACTTCTATTTTCTACAAAAAAATTATATATTGGTATAATCTTTATTTGTATTATGTTTATTTAATAATCAAGATAATTTGACAATATTATAACAATATTGAATAAATTACACACATTTGTTTATTTCTAAAAAGAGGCGGAGTTAAATGTCAGAATTCATTGTAAATGGATGAACTTATATACATTTTTTAATCACTTAGATTTAATATTAAGATAATTTAATTTTTTTTCTTTTTAATGCATGTGGTATATTGTGTAACCCGTCAATATTTCAAAATATTAACATTTTGCGGTCAGGCATTTATAGGCTTAGCAATATATATATTTTAAAATATTCGAACGAGATACGCTTTGAAACTTTTTCAACATGTACGCTGAAAAACAATAAAAAAAACAGCAATTTGTAGTAATCCCGAAATTTAAGCTTAAATAGTTAAAATGTCCTTAAAATGGCATGTCCTAAGTTGTACCTTCCTTAAACAAACTATTTTGTTTTGTAAAATGTAAGCCGGCTTGCAAATTTTATTAATGAGGCCCAGTCAATTTATTTTAAGGGTGTATACAAAGTTATGTAAAAGATATTTTGTGATTGTCCACACTGAAATTTTCATTTCCGCGACAAAAAATGAGCCTTTAAAAAAATTTAGTTCACGGCAGCAGAAAAGGCAGCTGACTTCACATTGATAATGGGACCTGTTGACTTTTTCGGAACATATTGCAATAATATTGTCATTACCGTGGTAAGTGTTTTTGGTTGTGATAATTTAATAATTAAATTAAATACTTTTTCTAATGAATGTATTTTTTATGAACTAAATTATTAGATGAGTTTTAAAAAAAAAATATTCTGTAAAGGTCGGTTTTATTTTCATCTTAATTTTTTATTTTAAAATTGTAATAACGGGTGTTTTTTTTTTAGAGGTATAGAACTTTTAATTGAAATAAAACACAAGAAAATCGTTTCAATATTCATCAGTTTGACTTAATTGCAAGAATATTTTATGCCGTTAATGTTTAAATATGATGCATGCCCGAAGTGGCCGCCGCGGCTGGTTCGAATAAAGCCAAATATAGCGGTTAATTTTTCCAACCACTTTTTCGAGCATTTGGGGCAGTATGTCGGCAATAACGCTACGAATGTTGGCTTCCAAGTCCCCTAACTGGTTTGTTGTAGTAGACGAGCGGCTTCACATATCCCCAAAGAAATTAATTCAATGGTGTCAAATCACACGATCTTGGTGGACAATTGACAGGTCCATTCCGCGAAATTATACGCTCATCAAATGTTTCCTTCAATAAATCGATTGTGACGTGCACTGTGTAGCATGTAGCGCCGTCTTGTTGGAACCACATCACATCCACATTCATGCTATACAATTCGGGAACAAAAAAATTGGTTATAATGGCTCTATACCGGCCTCCATTAACGGTAACTTACTCTCCACCATCATTTCGGAATAAGTATGGCCCAATGACTCCACCAGCCCATGGAGTCTCAAGGGTTTCATTTGGATTCTCTTCACTCCAAATGCGACAATTTTGCTTGTTGACGTAGCCATTCAACCAAAAATGAGCCTCATCACTGAACAACATTTTGCTGTGAAAATCAGCATCGATGTCGCAATCAATTTAATTTTCGGCCCATACACCAAAATCACGCAGGATTGTATGGTTTCGCGGCCTTAATTTTTGCACAAGCTGGATCTTGTAAGGTAGTAAACCAAGATCTTTACGCAAAATCCTCCATAAAGTTGATGGACAAAGCTCCAAATGCTGTGCACGGTGGCAAATCGATTCTTTCGGGTCCTCTTCAATACTTTGCTCTATAGCGGCAATTGTTTCTTCGGTGCGCACTGTTCGACGTCTCTGCGGATGCGTATTATCACATAGAGTAAACGTAGTGCGAATTATCGGAATAAATTGCTCTGATGGACGATTGTGTCGACCATAAAATGGACGGAGCTTGCGGTATACTTCGCGAACTGAAGCATTATTTTCGAAATAAATTTGCACAATTTGCAAGCGTTGTTCATTTGTCAACCTGTTGATGAAGAAATGACAAACCAAACTGAACACGTATGACACAAGAGTTGCCAGTTTTATGTCTATTCGAAAAACCAACTTCTACAAAAAAAACACCCGATAAAAGGTAATCTGTATGTATCATTGCACCTCGCAAAAGTGTGAATAAAAAAAAATCCTATTTGAAAAAAAAGGAAAGCAATATAGTTAAATCTACAAACGATATGACTATACGAAAAAAAAACGCGTACAAAAAAAGAAATAAAAAAAAACGAGTGGTGGGTGCACGGCTGGGTCGTATTTAACTTTCTCTTTCACAGCGAGTTGGGCGTTTGATCAAATGCCAATCATGAGAGAATTGGACGATTTGATTGGCCAAAATACACAATTACATTCATTTTGATTATTGATGCTTTACGTCATAAAAATATTTTCGAAATGTGAACGTTTGTCCCGAAATTTTAAGGAACCGGAGCGTATGTGAATATTATATATATAATATGATTTTCCGTTATTAAATTTCATCTATTTTGACCAAATAGTTTACCAGAAATCGACAATTTTCTTTATATGGCTCAAATGCAAAAATCCTGGAATCGAATTTTGATGAAAATTTAAAATTTAATAAAATATTTCAAATGCATTTTCATTTGATATAAGATGGGTAAGGTTATTTCCAATTTGTTTCATCTTTACCTTGATAGGATTTTGTCATTTCCATGTTAGTTTTGCCATTCCCGTGGAAAAGAAAAACATTTAAAAATAACTATATTGGGTTGCCCATTGGCTTAAAATGTTTAATAATCTTTCTTGAATACAGAGTATTCAAAAAATATTAATTTTGTTTGTATTAGTAAATGTCCATCTAAGATGAGGAATATTAATGATTTTAAATACTGACCCAAATACTCGTTCTTTTAAAAACCTCTTTCTAAAAATTGAGAATATTATCCAAAACAGTTTGTGCGTTGTGCTCTGTTTGATGTTTGCGCATTATTTGATGCAAGTTTCAGTAGTGTACAGTTGTGTACACTTAGCATAAAAAGTGTTGCTGGTTGGATGCATTCATGAATGTTTGACGATGCGTTTGTACATTTACACCTGTTAGCTTTGAACCATATTTGTCTATTAATCCGAAACCGGTGCCAACATTACCGTGAATGGCGAATGCTGTAGGGAAATGATTCGTGTTTTTGTATTCTTTATGTCATTGGAAATCACTTGGAGGAGAAATGGTTTCAACAAGACGGCGCAACATGCCATACAGCTCGTGCAACCATGACTTTGCTGTGCAAAACGTTTGGTGACCGAATCAACTCAATAAATGGACCTCGTTCGTGTGGTTTATTACCTTTGTACTACTTGTTGTGGGGTTACGTTAAATCTCCTGGCTTATATTGATAAACGAGCAACGACCGACAGGATGGCTTTCAAAAGGCGTAGTCACGGAGACCATATGCCAGAAAATATTTTTTTAACATTATTTCCTGAGATAAAAAGCCAAAATGTTGGTTATTTCATTGAATTTGTTATTTTGTGTCTCTAAAAAAAAACAATCTATGTTTGGTTAAATTTAATATAAATGCGACTATTACCCTTAATCATTATAATTCACATGGACCTCATTTTCCTTCAAATTCCGGAATAATGGTTCTTATAATCATAGTTCCTCATAATGCTTTAACATCAGTAACCAAAATGAATGCAATGGTTTTTTATTTGGCAAAAATATGTAAAATGACCAAATTTCGAATGCTTGATATTTGATATTACTCCAACCTCACAGCTAATGAGACATTTGCGTACGATACAGTCGGGCACCTACCACTCGTGCTGTTTTGAAATCAAATATCACTGTCTCACTTTTATTATTATTGCTGCGGATTGTTTTTTTGACTTTCTCTTATAAAGAGAAAGATATTGTTTTCGTGAAAATTTTCGACCTCGGGACTTTGATTGATTCTAACATTACGATGATAGCGGAACTCAAAAAAAGTGATTTTTGGAGTTCCGTCCGTGCGTCGGTTCGTCGGTTGGTCTGTCCGTACAAGCCTCTCAAGCCTAAACGACTTGACCGATTTTCTTCAAACTTCGTATCCAGCGTTTGTTTGGTCATAATACTAGGCCATTTTTTTTTTTTGATTTTAGCCATGTTATTACCATGGTATTTGCCATATAAAAATCATACATAACCTCAATTTTCTCGAAAACGGCTCTAACGATTTCGATTAAACTTCATATATACTGTGGGCATATCAAGTCCAATAAAACTTCATACCCAGTTTTTTTTTCAAGAAAATCCATATAACGGATATTTTTATAAAAGCCATATACAGAAAATTGTCAATTCCTCGCATACTATTTGGTCAAATTAAATGGAATTTAATTTGTATACATCAATTATAATTTTCATGAGTTACACGTAATTGGTTTTGGCCCAATTACCTCTGAGCCTCAGTTTTGGTCAATAACGGAAAATCATTATTATTCACATAGACACCGATTACTTTCAATGACAGAATTATCGTTCATATAATCACATTTCGACATTATTTATATCATTTTTGGCATCATTAATCGAAATAAATATTAGCGTGTATTTTGGCCAAATTTTTAAAAGCTTCAAACTAAGTCGCTGTGAAAGAGAAAGTTGCGTACAACCCAGTCGTGCACCCACCGCTCGTTTTTTTTTTTTTTTGTTCGAGAGTTGGTTAAGGTTAGGTTTGGTTTGGTTAGGTTGACCATAAAGATCAGTTGTGGTACCAGGTGGACCTGTCGACTTTCCTAATTGAACCATTCAGAACTAACTATGTAGCGAAGGAGGTTTCTGACATTGATGTTAGCCAGCTTACCAAGATTCTCGAAGAAGTACTCTGCCAGATGAAGTTTTCTTTTTACTAAGAGAGAGCAGGACAAGAGCATAGAAGGCGAGTAATACTTTCCTCCTCTCCTTCGTCTAAGCAGCTTCTGCAGAAGTCATTGCTGACGAGTCCTAGTCTTCTTGCGTGTAGGCCTATCGGACAATGTCCTGTAAGGACACCGGTAATGGTGCTGATGTTTGATCTGTTCAGCATTGTCAAGCAGATGGAGCGCTTCTGGTTACAGTTATGCCAAAGTTGCCTGGATATTTGACACGTTGTGCCGTTTATTCATCTGCGGTTTGCTTTCTTGATCGCATTCATTTTTATCTGTAAATTACATGTAGCGATGGGCATTTCTATCATGTCTGCTGGCGGTATAATATCGAGGGTTGTGCCCTGTCTGGCAAGATCATCTGCCTTGCAATTCCCTGGTATGTCTCAGTGATCCAGCACCTTAAAGATGTGAATGGTAGAATTATCTACCATCTCGTTAAGAGACAGTCGGCATTCGTGGGCTGATTTCGAATTGAACGAGATTGCTTCCAGGGATTTTATTTCCGCTTGGCTGTCACTGAAGATGCTAATATGCATCTTGGATATTACAATCCATTTCAGCCAGGACAAGGCTTCTTTGACTGTCATGATTTCCGCTTGGAAAACCCTACAATGTTCGGGAAGCCGAAAGGGTATGCTTAGGTTAAGCATCTCGGCGAAAACATCTCCACTCACTCCAGTTTCTGTTTTAGACCCATTCGTGTAGATGTAAATTGAGTTATTTGTTTCGATCGAATCCGACTCCCATTTAAGGCGACTGGGAATGGTTGTCCTGAAGTTATGCTCAAAATTAAGTTGGGTTGTGGTGATTGGGTGTCCATTGTGACGAGGCTCTCAGTCTCACAGCTGCATAAGCTGCTGTCTGTTTGCCGTAGATATCTAGGGGCACTAGATATAGTATAGCATCTAGGGCTGCGTAGGGGGTTGTTCTAAGAGTTTCGCTAATGCATATGCAAGCTGATCTTTGAATTTCACCTACTAGGTTGCGGTTAGAAGCTGTTTCTAGAGCAGTCCACCAGACTAAGACAGTAGTATGGGTTTGATGGTTTCGCACCGAGTCCACATTTGGAGAGTACAGAGAGGCCATTTTGTAATAGATCTCTAAGAACATTAAGGTCTTTCCCCAATACAGCTAGTGCCACGTCATCCGCATAAGAAGTCTAGATTTACTCGTAGCTTGTTGGCCACTGGTTCCAGAGAATAGAAAATAGGACACCCTCTTGTGGGCTGCCACAGCTTATGGATCTGCGTGCGGATGAGATGCCAAGATTAGTGTTACTCCCCACTTGTAAATCCGATATTGAATGAGTAATTGCTTCTGCATTGACATTGTTAAAAGCTCCTTTTATATTAAGAAAGGCAACCATTGTATGCTCCTTTACTCTTATCGAGTTTTCAATTATACGTACCAGTGAATGAAGCGCTGTCTCAACCGACTTACCCTTGCAGTATGCATGTTGGGAGTTGGAGAGTGCAGTCGTACGGAGGTGTAGATCAATTAATTTTTTCAAGGTTTTAAGAAGAAAAGAAGATAGACTGATCGGACGGAGATCCTTATGATTTATGTGAGAGCTCTTTCCTGCTTTGGGGATCTATACAAATTCTAATTCCGTGAATGTTTTGTGGATGTATACCAACCGTAGACAGCTGGCCATGATGGTTAGTAGCCAAGGTAGCATGATCAAGGTTGTATTGGAGTTCCGCAGGTATGATACCATCTGGTCCAGGGGATTTAAATGGTTTGAAGCACTTAATGGCCCAAAGAAGTTTTTCTTTGGTGATTATTATGTTGGTGTGTGGAATGGATGCACCAAACAACTCTTTAGTCTATCCACGGCGTTAGAGAAGCTACCAGGAAAGTAGGTGTCCAGAAGTAGGTCAATGGTTTCCTTGCTGGTTGTCCATTGACCATCTGGTTTGAGTAGGTAGCTAGATATAGATGAATTGATGGAGAAACCTCTTAGGTTTCATCAATGTTACCACAGAAGGTACGCCAGGGTGCTCTTTTTTCCTTCCTCAGTACGCATTTGTACGGTTTGAAAGACAAATTTTAATGGTTACAATCAAGTATCCCTTTTTAGCTCTTAAAAAGTTGCCTGCATTTTTTTACGGGTATAAAGGTTAGAGTTTGATCATGGAGGCTTTTTTTTCCTTCATCTTGTAGGATAAGAGCACCTGGATATGCATTACCTTTGTAACCTCTTTTCGGTGAAAGAATCAATAAAACACTAACATCTTCTCAGGATCAGTGGATCATAGTACCCTCTGGCTATCTCAGGTTCTCTGGGGTGACCAACGTGATATATATTTTTATAATTATAATTAGCTCTGAATTTGGATGCGGTGACTAAATGCTCAGAATCGACTTAGCTATTCTGAGCGAATGTTAATCCAAAACGCTGGATGCGTGCCATCTATGAATACATTGTCTCTTGTTTAACGAGCCGACAATTTGTAGTTTGTCTGGTTGCTTTATGTATTGAAAAACGAGGCTTTTAGCCTATTTGCCTATATTGGCATTTCAAAGAGTCTTCCGATTCGTAAATGAACCAGGGCCTCATTCAAAATGCCTCTCCAATTAGTCCGGTCCTTAGCTAACAGCTAACTAACTTAAGTTTTGCAATTGAGTTCGGTTTCTACCTGTGCGCGACACTTAAGGCGAGGGGTTCTTCTACTGCGTCCGACCGACGCGACGTCTGGCTGGAAATCAGATACGGAGTATCGGTGTACATACGCACTATATCCCCTAGCCATTTTAAACTTCCGATGCGGACTTTTTTGATTAGGTATATGTCGCATTCCATGGGCTGTCAACGCAAATGGGACCGAAGAATTTATCGAACGTAGCTGTGACATCACGTTGTGGCCGAATAATGATGTTTTTATCGTCGGGTAGTGCTGCACAGATTGTGCCTTTTTGTTGGTTGATTGCAAATGGGTTCTTCTATGATTGAGTAGATAACCAAAGCACAACTCCCAAACTAGAGGTTCAGTTCCAATTTATTAGATATCCCAAGGACACGAAGCCATTAGTTTCCAATACAGAATTGACCGGTACCGGTTTTATTTACTTCGTAAACGGCATCGTTGATTACATCTTGGGAATTCTTCTGCTGCCGTCTGGGTAGTTTTTTTTATAGGGTACCCTAGATAATTTTACTCCGCGAGTGGTATTTTGTTTCCCACCTGCCACTCATATCTGTAGAGATTCCTCTATCCGCCACTCAAGGACGCGTCCGATGAGAGCTGTTGTGACATACAATAAACTTCAGATTTCTTTTGATTATGGCGTACAAATATTTATAATCCTTTCAACTAAATCTTGGATTGGTATAACTTTACTTTTTTGACAAACATGTCCACCTTCAAAGTAAATATTGCACGTACCCGTCATCCATTCCTATACACGTAACACAATACTAGTCGAAACTATTCAAATTCACCGAGTAAATATTAAATGAAACAAAAATATCTAAGATATTATGGTAGCACTCGCTAGTCACTTGAGACAATGTTGACAGTGATAATGTTTGAAATTTACAGCTTATGTGTCAGATTCAACACATAAAATACAAGAGGCAGCTTAGGCTTGAGGAGTAAATATTTTTATCTAATTTAAGCGTTCGGTGGGTACCTATCACAAACAGTCTCTTACGCTTGAGGTTAGGTAATACTTTAACTCGTACGTAAATTTGTCACTGACGTGAAGCATTCTGTTTTTGATCTTATATCTGAGTAACATCTAGGTGTATTTTTTCCTTCTGATATTTACAATATTTATGAGCTTTAAATCTCTATTCTAAGATACACACTTAAATTGCTAATCGTACACCTTATGGCACAAGGCCAATGATAACAAAGCTCTTATCCTTAATAAAATAGAATCAAAGCAATTGCATGTAAGCTCAAAAGGACGGTTAGTAACCTTGTCATTTATATAGCTTTATTGATAAAATGAAGCACAACGCTGTCATTTTCTATTTTACTGTAGATTTTCATTAGATGGTAGGCAATGCGATCGTATGCAACGACTTGCGTTCTTACCTTAGCACGTTAAAAGCAGACGGTTATAAAAGAAACAAAAGCCTTGAAACGGATCCCTTAAAATGACTCCGAAATGATCACCGACAACGACTACGAGTATTCTAGAACGATAGCACACTTTTCAATATGTCTTGGTTATGTCCTCGCTTGGAGAAGGGCAGACATTACCGAGAGCCAGGAAATTCGATGGACAGGATAAAAAATGCAAAAATGGAAAACATGACACATTCGATCCAGCTGTCATGAGTGATCTAGTTTAAGCAGGTAAGTGATCACTAGGGTGTGATCCGCAGAACAATATTTTCCTACCAATGCGACTAAAGACACTATCAAGGAGCAATATTACGACTTGGCTGACGGAGATTGCGGAGCCTGTCCGGATCGTAATCGATAACATATCGACAACTGATAATGACTTTCCACTACCATGATAGAGGTGTCGCCTGTAACATCATTTCTGGTCCTTTCCTTTCCTTTCCTAAGCTCCTTATGCGGATTTAACCCTACTGTGATCAGCAACCAACTCACAGCCGGCAGTCGGTTCTGATGGACTACCGGCAGAACTCTTCAAATACGGATGTGTTGCCACAAAAATATACATGGATGACAGCATATTCGTTTGCCTGAATTACCAAAAAAGCAATTTCATGTCTTCTACCTAACAAGGTTTATCCCTGCTAAATCTCACATTAGACCCTGTCCAACGTTCTGTTACACCGTCACACTCATCAGAGACGGAGAACACAGTCGCCAAATAAGAAGAATCCATACATCTGCTTGCGGTACCTCAAATGGGTTAGATGAATCATGACAAAAACATGTAACCACAGTTTCCTAATTGGTAGCGTCCTAACTAAGTTACCATTTCAGAGCCAAGAGATATTTTACACCTGCCCAGCTGTTTCTTCTCTATAAAGACCTGTTGCCACTAGGTCTTGAATATTATTTTCATGATTTAAGCTCGGCCCCGAAATATACACTAAACTTAATGAACTCTATCCAAACACGTAGGTATAATACACATTATAGACAATTCTTCCCTTACCTTTGGCGAAGACTAACAAAAGATCTCTCTCTTAATTGCAGATCATATAACCGCAGATGTTCAACGACATACAAGCCCCGCAGTTTCAGCTCATAGACATACTGTCCAACGACAAACAATGGAACGTGCTTCCAGAACACTTATATCCACCATTGTACAGTCTAAAGCAACTACAACAATTCAAGAGCAAAGTCAATGAACATCTTCAAGCATCAACTCAGGGCGCGAAAGGTTTATAAAAAAACCAAGGCTGTAGGAAATGACAGCCTTACTGACGAATTTTATAAAGCCGGTGGATATGCTTTTGTAAGTAACACTCACCAACTAATAAGCAACATTTTGTTGTATTCCTGAAGAATGGAACTTCAGTTTGCCGATCTACAAAAATCAACCCCTCTGAACCTCACCAACTACAGATGCACAAGTCTCCTCTACATCGACTACAAGATCCTATCTGTAATAATATTTGAACCCCTGAAACCGAAACCGTTTACCAACAACCCGATCGGCCCTTATCACTGTAATTTTAGGACAGCAAAATCCACAACTAATCAAATCTCAATAATTTAGCTGACCTTGGAAAACCATCACCTATTCATCGTGCCACATTCATAGCCACATAAGATAGCATTAAAAAACAACTACACAGAACCATTTCTTGGTTATAAAATACCGCCAAAACTCGACCGTGCAGGATGACGATGAATGCAACTCCATCAGGGTCGAAACAACCTAACCTTATCAAGAATCTGATTTCAACACAAAAAGGCACACAAAATCGACAAATTGAACAGAACGCCGGATCATCCCAGTCCTTCTCTTAGGCGCAAAAGCATGGACCCTATCAAAAGTTGATGAAGAAATCGTTCTTTGGAAAAAAAATCAACAAAGATTAAATCAAGTACTTTTCAAAAAAAAATCCGCATTTGGACATATAGAGACACCAATTCTCATACATAGTATTCAGAGTCGTCGACTCCCAGCTTGACGTCAGACTGGAGGCAGTTAACTAAGGAACGGGCTATTTGGAGAATAGCCATACTGTAGCATTTCTTTATTAAGTGGGTAAGTCTGTCCACATTTTAATTTTAAATGATAGTAACTATTTGATGAGAGAAAAATTGATAAATCATAATGTATTTGTGGTGAATCTAATTAAACAGTCAATCATGGAGTCAAACTTGATCCTAAACTGACAAAGCTTTTTTATCTAGAGTAAGCTAACTACACTTTAATTTGGAGTTATCCCAGAACCACCTATCGGCTTATATAAACCCATCGATAACTCTAAGTGAATGACTCAGTTCAAGCAATTCTCTACAAAAGCAGACAGATATCTACTATGTGAACTATCCTAAGATTTAATTCCTACAATAAAACAATAAGCTACTAAATATACGTCATCACGACACGAACCACGTTTATATTTTACAATCATGTGACCAAATACCTGATCTACGTACACACTACAACTATTATCAACTAATCGGATTAGCGGGAGAGTATATTTAAATCCTCGCGTTTGCTACCTATAATCCGCTGCTAGAGATAACAGTTAGATATAAACACGAGTAAGAAATATATCAAATATTTAATCAGCAAGTTTGTTTGGCCTAAGTGTCACACATTTGTGAAATTTTTGAACAATATCCAAACACCAATGATCGTATCACAGTTTTTTTTTTAATAACTGAAGGTTGGTTGTATATAACAAACAGTTTTATTATCTTCCAGGATATGAAATGGAGATTAAGTTAATAAATGAATGCAAATTGAAATTGGATTTCCTTTTACTTATTGGCTCCGAGATATACAATAAATTAGTAAGTAGAACGTGATTCCTCATTTGAGAAACCGGAGACTTTTGCGATTTGCTGTTTCCATTCCATACCCTTTCGTACCCTTATAGCACAGACAATAATACCCAAATGAAGCAACTCATATAAAATTATGACGACAAAAATTGTTCACTTCGGATCACATTCACAAAGTTCGTATCACAAAAATAAGGGAGAAAACTCGGAAATCCACCTTCTCTCATATGTATGGTAGATTTGCTCTCTCAATGGCACAGAAAGGTAGAACAGAATAATTATAATGAAAACAAGATCTTTACAGCTGTTGATGTTGTTGGTTCGTTACTTTGTTTTTTTTTTTTTTTTTTGTGACAAAAAGATGAAGAATGCATGGGTTTAGGTGGTAGCCGGTAGGTACTAACCTACTAATTTGTTTTGCAGCTCTTCGTATGCCTATTTGTTTCTTTGATCTGTAACATCGCATATAGATAAACCATCGACGTTTTGTGTTTTGTGAACGAATATTTGGAATATCTATGTATAGTGCGTACCAAAACAGTTGGCCAACGGTCGATTGCGCAGAGAGAGGATTTAAGAGAACAAAAATGACGCGAAAGAGATTTAATCACTAAGCGTTTTTGCCTGTAATTTACAATGCGTAACCCAACTTTACAGTGCTTAGAACTAAAATGCTGTTGAATATC
Organism: Rhingia rostrata; assembly: GCA_949824845.1. NCBI lineage: Eukaryota > Metazoa > Arthropoda > Insecta > Diptera > Syrphidae > Rhingia > Rhingia rostrata. Next base: position 59,312,790 of record OX463755.1, read on the forward strand.
TAAATAAACTTAATTTTTTATTATGAATTATTGAAGAATCAAGAACGTTCACCATTTTGTCTTTAACGAACCGTTTAATACCCCATCCTCTTTTTTGTGACAGAAAATCGTGCCTATTGTTATTGGGTATAAAATCGTTTACGTTTCCAAAAAATTCCCAAATTGTAATTTTTTTATTAAATTTACCTACCTCGCCCAAATTCAATGATATAAACAAAAAAAATTTGGTGTGACACTGCAATTTACTTTACTTTGCGTGCCAATATCAGTACCTACATGATCAATATGCACGACACAATTAATAATGATCAACGAAAGCATAATGAGCAAATAGGGTTTAAATCTAAAACCGTACACCTTCATACAGACACAGTCACACAATCAATTCATGTGCAATGTTTTGCTTAATCTATCCGACCGTGATCACATCATACTCCTACAAAGAACCGACAAGACAAAAAACGAAACAATATATTTTCCTCCAAGTAAAGTTGACATATAATGGTCTATATTTTTCCTCCGCTCCTAATTTCAGTATAAACGAAGGAAAATGAAGAAACCACCCTCAGTGAGATCGCGACAGCGATCTTGAACACAAGGCGTGGTATATGTCGTTGGTTATTATGGCCACGCCCAATTGCGTCTCTTTATGCTTGTTTTTGCAATTTTAAGAGATTGTAAAACACATTTTAAGAGACCTGCGCAGTAGAATGGCCAACTGTTTTGGTACGCACTATAATATGTATGCACAAATTAATATTTCCTTTCAATGGCAAAAGGAGAATTATAACGTGATTAGCTGATCAAGTGTTATCTACTTTACTTTAAAGTTTGTAGGTAATCAGGAGAATGTTCGAAGATGGGATTTTGGGTGCGGGGAACAGGTAGGTCTCGAAATTCTTTTGTTTGTTTTGACTTTTTAACTACTGTCTGACCTAGGCAATCGATGATGAATGATGTTGGAAAGATTTTTTTTTATTTAAATAGGTAAACGCTTTTAGCCCTGGGTAAAATTGAGATACTTTCACTGGATTGTATGTGGGTGTGCTTGTGCACTTATCAATGTGCGAATGTACGAATGACTTGTTGAACATGTAAATTACAATGCTTTATTTCCCTTGTATACAATGTATAAGGAAGTATGATAATACTGCGGCCAAATTTTGACTAATGTTCAAGTTTCGAAGAACTCCGTAACCAAATTAGACACCCTATAAAAAAATAAAAATATATACGGGGCCTAGAACCTAGCTTATCCAGTCATTTGTGTGTGCGAAGTTATATTTTTGGCACAAATGAAGGGACTTCTAGATTAACGCCGATTCCGAACGGCATGTTTGAGAAGCACCTCATGACAGTTTAACTCCTGGATGTTTGTCAGACTTTCACAACATTAGGGGCAGTCAAAAATGTTGGGTGTTGTTACATTCGGGGTTTGAACCAAGGAACCCTCGCTTAGTAGCTTAACGCACTTCACACCATAGCATTACATTTTTTGACAATTTGGTTGCGTTGAGGTTGACAGAGGCAAAAAATATGATTTTTGTGGTGCTACAGGGTGTTTTCTTAAAACACGAAAACAGATCTTATGATGTTGATAAAAAATACATAACTTAGGCTGTGTGTCAATTGCGTTAAAATGTGGGTTAAATTTTATCTACTGTGGCTAATTTTCGACATTTCTGCAGTGGTAAAAAAATTTGTCATTTGCTGTGTCGATTGAATTAAACGGGATATTGTTTTAAAACTATTTTCCGTAATTTGCCAAAAGAATAGGAAAACAATAAAATTTAATATTTTTGAAACCATTTTCTTGAATCCTTTTTCAGTTTATTTTACAACTTTCATTACATTTTCTGATAAAAATTACATGTTGTTGGCTTTCTATTTAATAATCTGAATGATCTACTATTTACCCGCAACATGTGAACACTGGTTACGAAGAATAAGCCATGAGTATACTCTGTCACTTCTCAGCAGGTATACCAAATGTCAAAAATTAGCCACTGGATAAATTTTAGCGAGCTGTTGAGCAGGTCAACATTTTAAAGACTCTATTCACCATAAAAATTTCAAAAATTGTGCACTAGCTAACATTTTAACGTAATTGACACACGGCCTTAACTTCTTCTTAACAATACGATGGCTGATATTTGGTGTGTACTGTAATATGTGTACCTATGCTTAATACGACAAAGGACAAATAACGGAATTCATACTTGCCTATTTCACGAGATGTACTCAATCGATTAACTTATAAAGTAGTATTAATGCATATATTTGGTCTTTTTAATATATTCCATTTTATATTTGAATGCTGTGCTACACTTGCGTTGCAGCAAGTAATAATGCATTTCCCTCTGGAATAATATAATTTTTAAACTTTATTTACCTAAAATTAATAGAAAGGTGAACATTTATTATTATATTCTTTATTAATATAATAATGAATGTTCACCATCTTAAAAAAAACACGTGCCTCCATAATATGGAGGCAAATTTTAAATAATCGACAACCACCAGATCCAATTCAATAAAAGTATCTTGACAACACCTGTTAATCACTGTATTCACATTTTTATATTACGATATTTCCAATGGATTTTCTCCCGATACAAATTTGTAAAACAACCACTTTGAAAGAAATCGTCCAAACCTGTGATCATTTGCAATACCTAAATGCATCATGTTACAGTATTGTGCTCTAGAATCTAGTTGCCAGCAAAAAATAACCGTTTCCGGATTCAAATAATCATACATCATCAATTGCCTAGGTCAGTCAGTAGCCAAAAAGTCAAAACAAACAAAAGAATATCGAGATCTCCCCGGTACCCGCACCCGAAACCCCGTCATCGAACATTCTGCTTAAGCCTACAAAGTTTAAAGCAAAGCAGATAACACTTGATCATCTGATATAATTCTCCTTTTGCCATTGAGAGGAAATTGAAAATATTCATTTGTGCATACATATTACACAGATATTACAGATATTCCAAATATACGTACACCCAAAAAAAACACAACAACGATCCTTTATCTATATGTGATGTTACACAGCGAAGAAACAAATAGGCATACGTAGAGCTGCAAAACAAATTAGTTAAGTACCTCCAGCTAAACCCATGCATCCCTTAATCTTTTAGTCACAAAAAAAACAACAATATCAACAGCTTATTATTTATTATTATTCTGTTCTACCTTCCTGTGCCATTGAGAGAGAAAATCCACCACACATATTAGAGAAGGTGGATTTCTGATTTTTCTCCCTAATTTTTGTGATACGAACGTTGTGATCCGAAGTGAAAAGGTTTCGACACAATTTTATATGGGTTGCTTCATCTGGGTATTATTGTCTGTGCTTTAAGAGTTTATGAATACCCTTATAGTGTTTATAGAGAAGAATAGAGGAGATACCGAAGTGCATTGGTTTTAAATTTTTGTAAATTGTAATGGGGAGGAAAGACTGAGTTTGGTAAAGCATTCCACATTCGTGATGTTCGGTTAAGGAATGAATCTCTATATCTCATAGTACGTCCGAAGATAGGCTTGACGGTGAATTGATTAGCATTCATGGCATGGCGAGTATCACGGTTGAATGTTTGAAGGGGCGGAATGCAGCTGGCTATTTCGATTGAGCATTTCCTGTTAAAATAGCGGTAAAAAAGTTTTAGGCAGGAGATATTCCTACGATGTTGAAGCGAGACTATAGCTGCACCTGACCAGACGTGGGCGTTGAACTCAAGTTTGGGGCGTATATACGCCTTATATATTGAGGCCAGATCAGAGTGGGTGAAATATTTTTTGCATCGATTAAGGAAACCTAGACATTTCGCTGCGTTCTTAGCGATTTCTAATACGTGGTCGTTCCAACGAAGGTCGTTACTAACACATACCGAGCATGGAAAGTTTTTCGGTTTCGGCGATGCAAGTGCCATTCATGGATAATGGCTGTAAATTTTGGTCTCGGTTAGATGACAGAAGACAGCATTGTGTTTTGGAAGCATTAAATTCCACTCTATTCGGTTTACCCCATTTATTTATGCTGTCAAGATCGGAATAATGAGCTTAACATATTTTGCCGTTTCTGTTCCACGTCCGAAGATGAAGGGCGTGGATTTGAGAATGAATATGAAAAGCTGGGAGTGCTGTCATCAGCAAAGGAATGGATTGGATTAGAAGTTGCAGACAAGAGGTCATTAATAAAAATGAGAAAGAGTGTCGGAGACAGAACAGAGCCCTGGGGAACACCAGCATTTATTTCGTGAGAAGCAGACTTGAAACCGTCCAAAACAACTTGAATTTTACGTTTCGCGAGATAGTTTCTAATCCATAGTAGAAGAGTTTCATCGATTCCAAAAGCACGAATTTTCGACAAAAGGGCTTGATGCCAAACCCTGGCAAATGCCTTTGAAATATCGCCACCGAGGTGGATAGATTGGTTCCACTTTTCAGTGAGATTTGTCATCAAATCACCAGTGGACCTGTTGCAACGAAAACCGCACTGTCCGTCATTTAGAAGTTTTCGTGATTCAAGATATTTCATAAGCTGACGGTTTATCAGCGTTTCCATGAAATTAGAAAGAAGGGATGTAAGTGCAATAGGTCGGTAATCGGAGAGAGAAGAAGGTTCACCTTTTTTTTGGGACGGGCTGGACAAATGCTGTTTTCCATCTACTCGGGAAGAGTCGTGATGAATAGGACAGATAGAAAAGCTTACGCAGAGGTTTTGCCAGTGTGGAAGAACACCTCTTCAGAATTGTGGGGGAGATACCACCTGGACCAGACGATTAGTGAATGTTAAAATCTAATAACACTCTTGCGACTGTACGCGTACGGAAGTGGATTGGTCCCATAGAATGTTCTACGTTCTCAAGTACAGGAGGAAACTGGGCACAATCTGGTAATGTGGAACTGTCTGCAAAATGGGCAGCAAGCAGATTGGCTTTGTTTATAGAGGTGACAGCTGGAATGTCATTGTAAATGAACGTTGGGATGGAAGATGAGGTCGAATCCTTAAAGTTTTTGAAAAACGACCAAAATTGTTTACTACCTTTGGGGACATAGTAGAATTTTTTGATTCAGCTTTTGGTCGTGGGAGAATTTGACACGCTTGATGCGGGCATTACATTCGTTTCTGGCTCGTTTGAACTTAGATCGGTTTCCCTCAGTAGGATTTGTCTTATATAACCGAAAACATAATTCTTTCAACCTAACAGCCCATTTGTAGCTCGAGTCATACCACCCGTTTGCCTTAGGTTTGATACTCTTTATCCGGTGAGGAATAAAGGATTTCATACCCAGTAGAATGGTGTTCGTTATCGCATCGGCACTAACATCCACCTGATAATCAAGGAAGCATAATGACCAGTTAAAATTCTTAAAGAAACCGTTAAGAGCTCCCAGCTGGCTTTCTCGTATTGCCATACGGTTCTTTTTGGAATTTGTTCTTTAAGTACGTGGTTGGAGTTCGAGAAATTAGCCGATACGATACAGTGGTCTGAAGAGCCTAGAGGTGATGGCACATTGATAGTGTATTTATTAGGATGAGAGGTCAGAAACAAGTCCAGAGTGTTAACGGCTTGACTGTGAATGTCCGGAATTCGCGTTGGCTCATAAGTTAAGTTGTTTACCTCAGCAAAGATCTGTCCAGAATGTCGAAGCCACGATGAATTGTGTACATTGAAATCGCCCACAATGACGATTTCAGTGTGAGGATACAGGGATACAATTCTTGAGATGGAGTCAGACAGCTCATCAAATTCATTAAAAGTCGAGTTGCTGTCCATATTTGGGCTTCTATAAATAAAATAGTAATGGATTATTTGCCTACGGACATGGAATTTCAGCCATATAAAATTAAATTCCGGATTGGAACATTGGCCGTATTGTTGTTAAATTTGGTAGGCTACATCACTACGAATGTAAACGGCGAGACCGCGGTGAGAGAAGAATACTGGCACTAAGTTATATCCAGGTAGACTTAGTTCCGAAATTTCAGAATTAGCGCCCACCTGTGTTTCACAAAGTGCCAAAACAGCTGGTTTGTATTTGGATATGTTAACGTATGCCGAAAAGAGATTTGTCCTTAACCCACGAATATTACTTACATCTATTCTAAAATGCCTATCCATTACAATTTACAAACATAAAAAACACAACTCCGACGCCAACTAAGTTTTATTCATCATACTTACGTAATGTAAATTAGGGAAACCGTTTTTTGACAAATAAAGTTTCCCTACATTGAATGTTTAATCAAAAATCGCAACTAGAGGATTGTGTGGAAAATCTCAGAGGGTCCTAAATAGGTTCGTTGTACTCGCTTATCAGGCACGGACGTATAATACTTCTTCTTGTTAACTGCTATAAATTGCTATAATTTTTAAGAGGAAAAAAAATATTCACTGGACACTTCCATTAGTATTTTTGTAGCGCCATCTAGTTTTACTTTAAAAATTCATGCTGCCCTCATATGTTTGTAGCGCCATCTCGATTCATATTTGAAAAATTTAGGAATGTGTTGCTGCGAACATGACCAATTTAGCTGATACGTACACCAGTTTTCTTACACTTCAGCTTTAGAGATGCTTACGTGCGCAGGGTTGTTTAAAGGCCGTGAGCTAATTGCATTAAAATATGTGTGCCGGGAAAACAAAACATAGCGGATTCTTAGCAAAAGCTAAAAACATGTAATGTGTAAAGTAAGCTGAAATTGAATTTTCGAAACAGTTATTATCGCATTTCTTTTCTGTACTTTGTATGAATAATTGATTTATTATGAACAAACTATAGGGTGTTTTTTTAGAGACACAGAAATTTTGTTTATTTTCTTAAGGCCGTGTGTCAATTGCGTTGAAATGCGAGCTAAATTTTACCCACTGGCTATTTTTTGACATTTCTGCAGGGGTAAACAAAAAGTTGGCTTTGTGCTGTGTCAATTGGATTAATTGGGATTTTATTTTATTACCTTTGGTATTCCTTTCTTTATAATTTCTTGTAATCAAAAATGGCAAATAGTTTTCAGAAAGAACAACACGGCCTAAATAAAACACAACAAATTCAATGGAACGATTTAAATGTTGGATTTGTTTTGCATTCGGTTCAAATATTAGGTGAAAAAGAACATGAGTAATTCAAAACCAAATAAAAACCGAACTTTGAATATCTATACGCGTTGTGCCGTGCAGGTTCGATTCCCATCCTTAGTAACACCTTTATGATTTTTCAATGGCCCTCCTCTCGTGATGATCTAACAAATCATTGTAGTAGTATCAATTGTCAAATTCGTCGTTCGGAGTCGGCATAAAACAGGAGGTCCTGCTATCGTTGCGCTCAAAAATTGCATTTGTATTTATAATCTCTTTGAAATCTATTCAGAATTTTGGTATTAGAAGGCAATTAAGGAACATCGCTTAAGACAATAATGAAGCACATGTCCATATTGTCCAATAACAAAGTTGGAATTCGTGTACTTTAGCGTTTAAATGGAATTGGATACAGTGAATTTATTTCGAACCTTTATTTCAAATACACATAATGTCTTTAAATTTTCGCGAGAGGTGAAGTTAGTTGTCAAAATGCACAGTGGGCACGTTTCCATTTTTGGTTGAAAAAATCCTATCTTTTGAACTAGTTAAGATGTTTCGATATATATTATTTAATTATAGGTAAAACCCACAGCTACCAATATCATGAGTTTTTAAAAAAATAGTACACAGGGTGTTCACAATCATGTATTGAAAGAAGTCTTTTTTTTATCAATTGATTTGGTGTGAAGAATATAAAACGACTAAAATATACAAAGCTTTCCAAAAACTACAAGTAAATATATTAGTGTGAAAAAATTAATTTCTGGGGAGTACCTATCTATTGGCTACATTCCATATAATCTGTCTACAACGTAAATAGGCAAAAAATTGCAGCTGGTTTTCTTAGAAAATGTTTCAGAAAAATTTAATGATTATATTAATTTCCGTTGAGTTTAGCCTAAAGAGTCTTCAAGGTTTTTTATAACTTAACCCAAAGTCAAAAACAGCTTCCCAAAAATCTTAAAATTTTGCAATAATAAAAAATAATTGGAACATAATTGTAATATGGTAATATGTAATAATGGGCCTTTTTATAAGCTCAAATCATCATTCAAACAATTTTATGATTTCTTTCGGCTTTTGAAGGTTTCAATATTCTTAATCCAGTAAATAAATGAGTTTTGGATTTCAAGCACATGCAAAACATAATTTTGGAATTGAATTTTCAATTTCCACTGTGGCCGTCCGTGACAATATATGTCAATCTATGAAAGGAGTACAAAACTAAGAAATTTTAGGTGTGCTATCTATCCCAAATCAATTTTACTTTGTATAAAAAGGTAAAATAATTCCCATTTCCCAGTCATTTGCTTTATTTGTACTCAGTATGAAATCTTAACGAAAATAAGCCTATAGTCTTCGCGTTTATATGTTTGTTTCGTCAGGGTCTTAAATAGGATCGCCTTAGTAATACGAGTGAGGGCTTTACTACTAAATTGCCTTCTTAGCCCGAAGAAACAGCGGTTGGCAAGAGTAATTCTTCGTTTAATTTCTGACGAGATGTAGTTGTCAGAGTTAAGAGCAGAGCCGAGATAGACAAAGTCCCGTACTACCTCAAAGTTATATGTGTCAATGGTGACGTTCTGTTCAATTCGTCGATGTTGTGTGTCCTTTCGTGTTAACAGCATATAATGGGTGATCCAAGTAGAGATACTTTTTTCAAAAGCCTTTTTTGACAGATCACGTGTGAGTCGTGTCATGCTGTCATGTTATTTTTGTTTAGCATTGTTTGGTATTTCATAATGGAGAGACTTACGCGTGAACAACGTTTACAAATTGTTCAACTTTATTATGAAAATTCATGTTCTGTGAGGAATGTGTTTCGTACACTTCGCTCAACTTATGGTCAACATAATCGGCCTACTGAGCGTACTATTCGCAACACCATCACCGGCCGGTCGATTGGCCACCAAGATCGTGTGATATCACACCATAAGACTTTTTCCTGTGGGGATATGTAAAGTCAAAAGCTTATGCCGACAAACCCCCTTCGATTCAGGCCTTGGAGGAAAGCATCACGCGTGTAATTCGCCAGTTACCAGTCGAAATGCTCGAACGAGTGATCGAAAATTGGACTCAACGGATGGACCATCTGCGACGTAGCAACGGCCAACATTTGATAGGCATAATCTTCAAAAAATAAATGCCAAAGAATGTTCTTTCAAATGATAATAAACATTCTCCATTAAATTTTAATTTTCTGTGTTTTTTTCTTTAAAAAAGTTGTTAGCCTCGAAATGGATCACCCTTTACTTTGTCTTACCCTAATTTACTGCTAAGCCGATTTTTCCGCTTCCTTCTCTATACTAGCAAACGTGGCTATGACATCACCTTGGGTCCAAACAATGATGTCAATATCGTCGGAGTATGCTAGAAGTTGTACTGGTTTTTGAAAAATTAGGCTCTGGTGTTAAATCGTGAGTTTTGCACAATCCTCTCAAGAATCAAATTGAAGAAGTCACATGATAGCGCATCGCCTTGCCTAATCCTTTTTTGGTATCGAATGTGTCGGTCGAGGTCGTTTCCGGCTGTGATGGAGCAGCGAAAAATTGTCCTTCGTCATCCTACACAAACGGACGATTTTGGGCGGTATACCAAAACTAGACATGGCTTTGTATAGTTCGTCTGCATAAATGCTGCCGTATGCGGCTTTGAAATCGATAAATAGGTGGTTCTTATCGATTTGGATATCTTGGGTTTTTTCCAGGATCTGCCGAAGTGTGAAAATTTGATCGGTTGTGGACTTTCCTGGCCTAAAACCACACTGATAAGGGCCGATCAGGTTGTTGGTAAACGGTTTTAGGCGTTCACATATTACGGCAGATACGATCTTGTAGGCGATGTAAAGGAGACCTATGCCTCTGTAATTGGTGCTGTTTAGAGGGTCTTCTGTTTTGTGGATCGGGCAAACGATGCTGAAGTTCTATTCTTCAGGCATACTTTCTTCCGATCAGATTTGGCTTATGAGTTGGTGGATGTTTCTTACCAAGTCATCTCCGCCGGCTTTATAAAGCTCAGCTTAAAGGCCGTCATTTCCGGCAGCCTTATTAAGCTTCAGTTTAGATATTGCTATCCTCACTTCACCCAGGTCGGGTGGTTGGCAGTTTTCGCTGTAGTTTCCAATATTGAATGGTTCGTTCTGCCTGACAGCGGAATGTTGGTCGTCATCGCCGTTTAACAGTCTGCAGCTGTGGTTCTGCCATATCCACAGCATCGACTGTGTCTCAACTTCGATATTTCCTCGTTCATCTCGACAGGATTCTGTTCGAGCCTTGTATCCTTGGCTTTGACGTTTTACACTTTGGTAAAACTTGTGAACTTCGTTCCTGGAGCGGCACCTCTCTATATCCTCGATAGCGCGCTTTTCTTGCTCTCTTTTCTTCTCTCTGAAAAGACATTGTTCTTCCCCTTTTCTCTGCCTATAGAGCTCAACGGCAGCACTCGTCTTCACCTGCAGTTAAGCCTTGTAGGCTTCGTTCTTGGCTGCGAGCATCTATGGGCATTGCTCATCAAACCAGGGGTTTCTCGCTGGTGGTTGCGGCTGAACTTATGGCTTGTTGTTATCGTTGCCATTGTTCTTCGACATTCGATGCTGGTGGAATGGTATTAATCGAGAGGTTTAGGGATGCGCGTTGCGCGAAGGTCATGGAGGTCTCTTGCGATTGCAGTCTTTCGACATTAAATTTTTTCACAGTTTTTCTGGATTGTTGTGGCGTGGTGGATACACGCATTCTTACCTTGGCTGCAACAAGGAAGTGGTCCGAGTCGATGTTATCACCTCGGAATGTTCGGACGTCCAAAATACTTGATGCGTACCTCTTGTCTATCGCAATGTGATCAATTTTGTTGACAGTTCGTTGATCTGGAGACCGTCATGTCCCCTTATGGATATCGAAAAGAGGAAACCATGTGCTGGCTATAGTGGCATTTCGTTCCAAAGCAAAGTCAATTGGCTTAAGTCCGTTACCAGACGTGTTGTCGTGAAGGCTATGTTTTCCCACAATACTGCTTAAGATGTCTTCTCTTCCTACCTTTTCGTTAAAATCCCCCAGCACGATTTTAACATAGTTCTTCGGTAGTCGCTCATAGGTTTTGTCAAGGAGCTCATAAAAGCAATCCTTAGCTATATGTAAGCGCATATAAGGCTTATGAAGTTATGATGGCGAATTTGGCCTTGATGCGGATTGTTACAATGCGTTCGCTAATGTCTGTTTCTGCTCATTATAATACGGTCCGTAGTAGATGTCACAGTTTTTCATCCTCTTTTTGCCCGGCCCATCCCATCGTATTTCCTGGATGTCTGCTTTGTAGCAGTTTAGGGCTTCCGCTAGTTGTTCGCTTGCACCTCTCCTGTTTAAGGTTCCCCCATTCCAGTTGCAGATACGAACTTCGTTGTCCTTTTTTCGTTAAGCAGGGTCGTAAACATTCAAATCAGTCTTTTCCGAGGTTATTCGTTGCTTCGTAACCGATAGTTTTTTCCATGGTTGTGTAGTTAACCCAAAGCACAACCCCCAACCTAGAGGGCCAGTTCCAATTTATTAGATACCCCTAGGACACAGGGCCATCAGTATCCACCACGGGATTGAGAGCTGTCGTTGCCCTTTCGGTTTATCCGCCACCACCATCTCTGTTCAAGGGGCCTGACTAACCCTTGAAATCTCTAGACAACCTGTTGTCCGAATATAACGAAACAGCTTGTATTCATTCCTTGCCATTCTGACCTATATGTTAATAGTGTTGCTGTTTTTCGTCGTGTTATCAAAGCTCGCGCTTATCGTTTAGCAAGTCAAATCCGGTTGAATGAGACCAGTACCCGATGGTTACCACTTGTAGGTTAAAAATAAGCACTTGATGTGTGGTCAGAGTTACAACCACTGGGCATTGCCAAGTTAAAGCCAATGAGAGTCTACCCTCGTTCTACTACATCCAACCATGAAAGTTGGCAAAAATCTTTATATGAACGAAACATAGATATTCAGATCGTCTAAATATCTTTTCAAAATTCTTAACCGTTTTACCAAAGAGTACGTTTTTCGAAAAGGTGGGCGTGGCAGTGGGCGAATAATGCACTTGTTTACATTTGTTCAAAATTTAAGGCCTAAAAACCGGTGAAATAGAGACAGATGGACGGACGGAAATATTTGAATTTTTAAATAAAATTGTTGCAGAAAAACAGTTTTCGTTTTTCAATGATAAAGATTTCTTTTTCTGAAGTAATGCTTCTCATTCCAATGAAATGAAACACAATTTTGCTATTAATCTTATTTTGTTTTGTGTTTCAATGAAGTTGTTCAATGCAAATAAATCTTAAGAAGTAAACTTGGGACTTTTTATAATATAAATATTGTATTTCATTATACAGTCCACATAAGACATCAAAATGTTTTAAAAGTGTAGAAAACAAAGATGTGTTCATGAGTTTTGCATGGTAACTCTGCTGAGGTGTGAGCAAATTGTAATAGATTTCATTGGTGCTATTTTTTGACCAATGTGTAAAAATATTATGAATCGAGAAATTTTTTAGGAATATGCATTTATGTGACACTGAATTTTTAATATCCCGAATGACGCGTAAATATGTTTAAAAAAAAAAGAATTAAATAAAACTAGTGGAGGGCTGCACGACTGGGTCGTACACAACTTTCTCTTTTACAGCGAGTTTATTTGGCGTTTTTAACAATTTGGCCCAAATACCAAATAATATTTATTTCGATTAATGATGCTAAAATAATATAAATGATGTCGAAATGAGATTATACGAACGTTAATTCCGTAATTGAAAGTAATCGGTGTTCATGTGAATAATAATGATTTTCAGTTATTGGCCAAAACTGAAATTTGCGTTTGGGGATAATTGGGCCAAAACCTATATATTACTGAGCCGCAGTTGTAGATGATGCTAGTCAATACTTTTTAAATAGAACCATGGAACTCATTGACAGAGCAACATCAACACTTACTTCAGGAATTGTTTTAATTGTGCTTGCTGCAGAAGGTGAATAATGTGCAACGTACAATACAAAAAACCCGATACATGAACTGTTTCATTAATGCTCATAGAGTTGTGGATGTTGCTGTGTCAATGGCTTTTTAGCACAATCCCATTTCATACTACATCTGTGATGTATCTTTCAAAATACACCGGCTATAAGAATTGTGCTGTTATAGTCCATTGTGCTAGCATGGTTTTAAAGCATAATCCTGTCTGTTTTGAAATAATAAGTTAAAATAAAAGAAAACTAAAAGAAATATCATCAAAATATTGTTTATAAATATATACATTTGGTCACCGTCATCTTCTTTTGAATTCCTTGAACATGAGAACATAAATGAACATCCGTTAAACACACAAGCTATCAATTTATCCAATGTATAATCACTTTTGATTTGTATATAAATCAGACATCGGATTAAGGCATTAGCATTGAGTTTTTATTGGCATTGATGCAATCAATGCTAATGGAAAAAAAATATAAGCATTGAAAATTTAATGGCTAGGTAATGAAAAATTTTTTCATTGACATTAAAAAGTAGTAATTATAAAAGAAAACTATATTCGTTGAGTGCTAAGGGATTTTTGTATTATTATATTTTTTTCAACTCATTGCACAAGCTTCGCAAAATGAAGAAACCACAAGCAACGATTGGAGGAACACAAAGTTCAGTTTTTAGTTAATGGTACGAACCTAGTGTAACAAAATGGAGTGTGCTTGGAGCTACAAACTATCCATAGAACTAGCAAAACCTAATTCTATTTTTAAAAGGGGGTTATAATCCAGAAAACCAAAAATCCAGGGAAATATTCAGGATTTTGAGTTTAAGGTATTTTTGATTTTAGGGACTATTTGGATTTTTGGTTTTAGGAGTTTAACATTTTCGGAAATTCGGGTTTTGGAAATTTTAAAATTTTTGATTTCAAGTTTTTGGGATTTTTTGGTTTGGGGCATTTTTGGAATTTTGAGTTTACGGGATTTTTTATTTTCTGGATTCAGTCTACATTCCGTCTAAATAATCTAACTCTGTACACTAGAATTAATAAGAAAATCACACATCAGCATACTAGTTCTCTTGGCCTTACACAATCAGCCTTATTCATAAACCCATTATAAGCAGTGTATAAAGTGATACACTCCTTAAAATGCCTCTGAACGCAAAAACCTTATTAATGAAACTTATACAACGTTGAATAGAGGCTGCATATCCTAAACGCGTCTGATGGTTGAATAGTGCCTCTATATTTTATTTTATTATTTCTGTATACACAGGCGGCTGAGCATCAGGGCTACCAAAGGTTCAATTATTAGTTGAAAAAAACGTCAAGCTAATTTTTATATTTTAGCAGTTGTGTTTCACGGTTTAATTGATTCAATGTTAATAATTCTTTTATACCTACAGTGGCAGCAATGTAAACTATGCTAGAGAGCCAACATAAGTCAACAAAATGTTATTAAAGTGTTGAAAACAATCTTGTCGCTATGGATTTCTTAACCTTAAAAAAATTTCCCATGGTAACCCTGCCGAGCTATAAAACATCCAATTGTAATAGATTTCCCTCCTTAGGGAAATTTATTTGACACAAAACCTGTATAAAAATTGTGGATGGTGAAATACTTTATGAATACGAATTTGTGTGAACCTGATTAAGGGCTGTATACATACTTATGCTCTGTATAACTATACAACGGTTGAGATGTGTTTTAGTGAATTCATATCATATACCATCCCAATTCCTTAACAACAAAAATAATAAGAAAAAGAAATAATTTTCAATAATTTATTATTTTTTCATACTCTTCATTCAATGGAAATGAACAAAATTGAGTTTCTCAATGCTAATGTAATTTTTTTTCATTGGAATTACTTTCACTCGATGCAAATGCGGTTTCTAATTTTATTAGTGTATTAATGCATTACTCCCATGTCTAATATAAATAAGGAGTACCACATTTCTCATCAGAACCATCGTAAGCCAAACTAAATTTCCAATTAAAATCACATTCCGTTCAATAATTCACTAGCGCTACATTGCGCTAAGACCAACTAGACTACACCATTCCCCAACACGTCCACCAGCTCACACATTAGAGCACCAAAAAATGCCGAACTTTTTGCGAACGAATAAAAAAACCGAACCAAATGCAGGAATCAACACCACAGGACAGAAGGCACCAACTACATTATGTATTCGATTTAAACCCAAAAACGTAAGAGAAGGAGAGAATATACGATGAAAAGGAGTATGGCCGTCGTCAATACCTAGTTTTTCTTTCTGATTTGCATTGCTCCTCGTAACATATTTTCCCGTGCAGATTCCTGACTATCGCGTTAGTCAAATATCTGTTAATTATTCGTGTGACCATCGATAAACTTTGAAATTCGCGAATGTGAATACGTTTTTATCAACAAAAAACAACAACAACAAAACTTGTATCGAACCGATCGAAGTGTATTCGTAGTAGTAGTGTATCGAGAAGTGCTAGAAGAAACGGAAGAAACAATAATAATAAATCAGTTTGTATGTCGCCTGTAAATTAATAAAAATCATTAAATTGCAATTTCTCCGCCCTGCAAAACGGTCGAGCATATAAAAAATCGACGAAATTTACGAAAAAAGCGAAAATTTTCTTCCTTCTTCCCCCATAAGAGTGAAGGGTGTGTGCTTATACAAAGAAAGAGATCAATGAACAATTGTAGTTCGTCAATGTGTACGTGACGTTTCTCGTACGTGTTTCCGCAATAAGCAAAATCTATATTTTCCCCCGTGTAAAAATAAAAACAACCAATATAATGGTGCAAATGTTGTTCGCAAAATTGCGAATTTAATTTGGAAAAAGTGATAAAAATCAATGTGCACTTAAGAAATGAAAAACAAATATCGGTCGAATCGAAGATTGTCATCGCTGCTTTGTGTCGGTGAATGTGCATGTGTATGTGTGTTTGGTGGATTTCTATATTTTCGTCATTCCTTAGTCGTTTTTTTTTTCCTTTTTTTTATCATTTGCAATGAGTGCATTGATTTTATAATCCTATACAACAAATGGGGAGAACGCCGTAGACCGGACACGACCAATCTGTGGAATATTGCTGGAGAGATGCATACCGAAAGGCAGTTAAGTCCGGCTGTCCATCCGTCCGTGTGACTCCGACTGTCTGTCTTTGGTGGTGTAGTGAAGAGGCAAATTTGCAATAATTTACTTTTTCCTTTGATAAAGAGAAAATTGTAGTACAATTTGTTGTTGGTGTTGTTATGACGCAGTGTCATGTCTAGGCGGTGATATGCATTTTACAGTGAAGTTGTGTGAAGGATTTTCCCATTTTTTTATGCAAAAATCGAGCAAAAAACGATTGCCAAAAATACGTCTCGCTCGAAGAGAATTTATATACATATTTGCAATATTAATTGTGTGACTGTGTTTGTGGGTATTTGTGTGAATGCGCCCCACACTTCATCTCTCACGCGGTTTTTCAATTCGATTACGGTCCGGTCTTGCTTTGCCTTCCCATCACCATCATCATCAACATCATCGCCTCCGTCGTCATCATGTGTCGTTGCTGCCTTGTCGGCGGGACGGCGGCCCAGAGATCATTTGCGGTGCGGCCTCTCTTATTGTTGTTCTGGCTCTACCTCTAGCCCCAATCTAGTTTTTATTTTTCATTTCTCGTGTTCTGTTGGTTTCTTCACCGCACCACATTCCAATTAATATAATCTAATAAGAATATGTAACAAAAATGAAGCAAAATGGGAAGAAACGAAGAAATAATTGCAAATTATCTTCTACGAATGGCAACTGAAAGAAAGTGGGTAAACCTTTTTTAATTTTTTTTTTTGTTTTCTCAGCTGAGCGATTGATAGTTTTAACTTTTTTGTCGTATCTAGTCGTAGGATAGGTATTTTAGTTTTCTCTTCAATGGTTGACACTGTCCCCTTGTAATTTTTTTCCCTTTTATGGTTATTTTTAAAATCACTTACCATCAGAATTTCATCTTTTAATTGTCATAGAACGTCTTTGGTTGGTGAACTTTCTCTTAACAAGTGAGATTAATATTCAAAAGAAAATGTCAAAAAAAACTCGTTTCGTTAACCCGGCATGGATAATAAACAAAAGAGAACATTTACACCAAGAACTGTCAAAAATTTAAGAGAGGAATTTACGCACACCAACTAAATGCATTTGTGTGCAAGGAGTATATCCATGGAAAAAGGGAAATGCAAATGTTCAAAAAATTTGTTCGTCAAGAGGAGAAAGATGTGGAATTTTCTTCTGCAATTTTTACCCTTTTTCCAATTGTGTTTTTGTTGTTGTCGTGCATAGGTATGCTTTCTGTTTTAAGCAGTATCCAGTACCAGTATGTCTGCAAGGGAATTGATGAAAATCACAAAGAAAACTACGAAAACGGTGGTGTAGGATGGGAGATATCAAAATTTAATTTCTTGTCCTTGGTTTAAGCACAAGCTGAATTTGTGTCGTTGCCTTACCGTGGATTCGTTTGTCGTTTATTGAATCATCTTAGGCATGTGAGAGGCTTTTACATTATTCCGCAGTGGGCTGGTTTTAAATTGACTTTTCCAGCCGGCGGATCCTCCAAAAGTTGAGATAAATGTTTTTAATTTATATCTTCGATGGCCATGTATTTTTGAGCAAATTTTATTTCAGTCTAAACTAGAACAGGTTGGAATTTCTTTGAGATCGATGAGGTTTTATTTTTCCCGACAGGACTCTGGATCAGCAAAAATATGAGTTTAACTTCTATAATTTTGATCTAGGGATTTCTAGGCTGATTGGAGTGTCAGTTCCAACTAGAACAAGCTGGATATTGGTTGGAGGTTGATAATAATCTAGTTCCGAGATTTTCTCCAGGCGCGTCAGCTGATATTTCTGATATTCTCAGCAGAGGAGAACTTCACCTGCCAAACAACAATCCATTTACGAAATTTCAAAATAGTCAAATGATTACAAGTGTTCTGAATCAAGCACTTTTGACTTTTCGCAACAACGCAAGAAACAAATTTAAAGTTGTAACGGTTTTTTTATTAGAGGTAGGTATAGAATTATAAGTTTGCAAAACTATTTTAACTGGCGACCATTTTGTCAGCTGTCAAGTGATTTATTTTAAATTTGGTTTGGCATTTCAATATGAATAGACTGACGTCTAAACAACGCTTCCAAATTTTGCCAACTTTTTTTTTTTGAAAATCATGGCTCTGCTCGAAATACTTATCTCGCACTACGTACCCGTGGCTAGCCATCCCCGTTGTCGTATCTTAAACCAAATGTTTATCTGACCATATGTCAATGTTTGTCATTACTCTCTTCAATTTTTCACATACTTAATCTTATTGAAGATTTTGCGGAAAGATCTTGGTTTGCGTGCTTACAAAATCCAACTTGTACAAGAATTGAAGGCTCAGGATCACCGAGCAAGGCGTAGATCCGGTGATCCCAATTTTCATAAGCGAATAAGCGAGTGATGATAATCCTCAAGTATATGTTGAGATACCGTTACATCCACAAAAACTGACTGTTTGGTGTGCTTTGTGTGTTGCTAAAATACAGCACGTTACAGTCAATGGTGACCCTATAGAGCCATGATTACTGACTTTGTTGAAGGAAACGTTTGGAGAGCGCATATTTTTGCGATTTGATCCTGTCAATTAGCCGATTAGTGCGATTTATTGCCACTTGACTATTTTCTATGGGGATATGTGAAATCGGTATTCTACACCGATAAGTCCAAAACGATTGACCACTTGAAAGACAACATTCGCCGCGTTATTGCCGATATAGACTTTAAATTGTCAAAACAAGCTTAAATTTAATAATGTGAATGATAATTTATAACACATAGAAGAATTTAATCGATTCTAAATGCACGCATTTTAAACAAAAGTGGTTCATGCCAAACCCTGTTGAATACCTTTGAAATTCCAAGCTCAACGATCTTCCTTTTCCACTACGGATTTTTTTCCACACTATTCGATGACATAATTTCGTGTTTCGAGATATTTCATAAGCCGACGATTTATTAGCGTTTCGATGACCTTGGGAAGAGTGCAACTGGTCGGCAACTAGACAGAGGAGTAGTCTTTTTTGGTACATAGTATGTGTTTGATTTATTAAATTTCCTACCATAGAGCCTTCTATCCAATCCTTCTCTTGCCATGATTATCTTATAACAAAGTTCACCGGTTAGACCTAACAAATTGTTGGCAGTATTCTCGATTTCGTCACTGACGCGTAACAAATGCTGGTTGGTGATGATTCATCGGTATTATCCAAGAGTTCTTAGGCTTAGTGTTTTTGTTTTTTTAACGCTGGGACAGATGCATGGTAAATTCAACTGCTGAGGCCGGGATTCCTTATTCCAATATCGAAGTGAAGAGCACCTAACTCCATGTTATTATGAAAGAGATATTCTATAAATTGTCTGTCAATAAACTACTCTAAGAATAATCAATTTATTGCGTTGCCCTTTAAATCAGCAACAGAATATTTGTTCTGGGAATAATTTGGAAAACGTAACTTCAAGTAGGAGCTTTGCTCTAAATTCTCTTTGGCTTTAATTGTTTCGATTATCTTGTGTGATACAATAACAAAGAAACCATTTCAACTAGACAATGCGTTACTCTACACTTAAACATCTTACATTCCAAGTTTTGTTAGTCCCTACAGTCTACGGGTCTCAGGAATGAATCAATTTGATGAAATTCCAGATGGATAAAGATTGTCCGATCTTAGCTTAATGTTATCGGTCTAGAATTTCAATTAATTTGTCATGCTTAAAACACCTAGTGTCAAAAATTTTTTTGTAAGCAGATCTATGTTGCGGAACAGTAAGTTAAAATTGTGGTTGAATCTCCATATTCCGCCAACGCAAATGAAAATCTTTCAAATGTTTTTTTTTACTTAGTAGTTTCATAGAATGCCTTTATTACGGAATTGCCTTTTTATACCGATTAAACAGCATTTGGCCAAAGAAATCATTTATTCTGAAAAACAGAGCCAAATTATAGAAAGTCATTTGATACCTTCAAGTTATAGCTGTCGATTTGCATATTCTGTCCGATTTTCGATATTGTGTGTCCTTCACGATGACTTGGTTTCGCCTTTATCTATACTGCCAACATAATTTTTAAGCTATTTGCCTGACTGATCCTCGAGGTAATTTTCGAAAGGTTTATTTTGTATATAGATGCAGTTATAGTTTATTTAAAATATCCTCAAATTTAGCAGATGGGATTGCAATCATTTTCTTCTTGTATCCCAATTGATTTTTTTAGTTGGTTACCCTGTCCGTGGCTAGACATCCCCGTTGTCGAAATCAAATGTTTATCAACGTTTGTCATTACCCACTTCAATTTTTCACATGCTAAATCTATGTGCCTTTATTTACATATATATACAGACGTGCATAATTTAATTTATTAAAAATAAATTTGTTGATGACTTATTGTTCGTTTGTTGTCAATTTATTATGGGTCCGGGATGTTCGAAACAATTTGGCAATTTGTCAAATTCGAAACAAAAAACATTTCGTTTTTATTTTATTAAAGAAAACTACGTTCGTCTATAAATGTATCAGTTTCCGGTCTACCAAAGCGTGTATGACCTTGATCGGTGTAGATCCTTTATGGTTTTTTTTGGAAATATGTAGTCCAAATTATTTACTTTTTTAAAGATCTAAAGTAACTTGCGTTGGAAGAATCATTAAAAATATATATGTAACTATTATCTATTATCTGATAATACAGAGGTAGGACAAAAATATAGGTGCGATGATCTCCAAAACAGAAGATTTGGTTCTTTTTTTAATAGTACCAAATCCACATTCCACTTCCTTTTATAGTATATGTGTAACGATATTTCTTCAAAAAAAAAAAAAAAAAACATGTTTCTCAACTCTATAGATATGTAGTAATGTTTTTTTTTTTTGCAAATTTTTAATTCCCACTAGAGCAAAAACTGTTTTCTTGCCATTTCTCAATAACTCAGATGACCAGTTGAATTCCTGGAAGGTTCATTAACTCTTGTTATATCCCCTTGTGTAATTCAGTATGAGCATACAAATACAGATATTCTGTCCTCGAATATCAATAATATATAGGGTGCACCATCTTTATTTAGGTATGTAAATATTTAATATGTTTAAAAAAACAACAAAATTCTATTATGAGAAATATTCCCTCTTGAATTTTTTTTTACTTATTACCATTTGCAGTTAACACAACTGAAAGACTATTTTCAATTGACATTTTCTCCAATTTGATTTTCACTTTTTGTGGCTTCTAGCGAATTATAGCCTTGCTATTTTTCTCAACTCTCTTTTAATCTGATTAACATTTCAAATAACGTTATTTGATCTTTTGATTTTTTCTGAGATTTTTTGTTATCAGAAGTAGTAGTTTGTAGTTTTAATAAAGGAAATTCCCCTTTTTTGATTTTCGTCAAATGATGTAAAAACAATTGACCATCCACTTTTTAACATCATTTCATAAATTGTTTGGGAGAATCAAGAGAATTGCATTTTTGCATCAAAAGCGAATGAATCACAGTATACCTTTCAAAATTACCAATTTCTATTGAATACAAAAGGTTTGGCCCAGAAGGCAACAATTTTTTTGAATGTCTTGAAATTGATCTCCTAGGTCAAATTGATCTCCTTGGTCAAAGCAAGGGTTCTTCCCATATAACAGTTCTAGAAAAATATTTTGCCTTCTGAAAAAGACTTACTATAAGAATTAGACACTAAATTCATCCAATCTCTATAGTTCACAGTTTTTGAGATACAACGAATGAAGAGTTTTTGAAAATGATTTTATTTAGAATGTTTTGTTATAATTCTGCCATAACAGGCCTTGTTACGTAAAAACTTGCTCCATCTTGTTGAAAACAGACAGAATTAAAACAAATTATCTTACAGCATAATTCTGGAAAACTTTTTTAAATGACGGTTACTAGTGACTGACTGGATGAAGTTCAGTTTCATAAAGAATCTGTGGGTTCGACTCACTCCAAATTCGACATATTTGCTTGTTAACATTTCCATTTAAGGCAAAGTAGTCTTCATACCACATATTAAAATGGTTTAGCATGGGTTCACTCTCGTCTACGATATGACACAGCTTCTGAAAAAAATCCCAAGCAGATCGGAAGAAAAACGATTAATTAGATATTGTATGCAGTATCTGTATGCTGATTGCTGATACACATTTGAGCAGACAAATGTCTTGTGGAAACTCGTGTATTATCGAAGTTAAGTCCTTCGCGCGATTGTCCCACTCTCAGAAAATGATTTTACCAATCTCATTATGGCCCATCTTACAGTTTCGCTTTGATGAAGCACTATCGGCATTATTTTCAGTACAGCAATATTAATTGTGTGAAGCTTTACGGAAAAATATTTTACGCACTCTACAGGACTTCTATAAGACTTCCTTATCGAAACTGAAAAATAACGTTTTTTTTTTTTTAATCAAATATTTATATTGTGTTCTTACTGGGATTCGAACTCGGGATCTTGTATGCTCACCATATTTAAGGAGTTTAAGGTTTAACATGAAGCAACGTGCTGTCACATTCTATCATTTGCGCACTACACATTCATTTTGTAAAGACACAAATCTAGGCATCAGTATTAGAAATCAGTAAAATATTCATACAAGAAAAATAGGAAGTATGTCATTTGTAATATGCAATCGATGCGGTTATACTGAGAAATTAATAATTGAATTAAAAATCTAGTGGTAGTTCATCGCATAAAAAATGGAAGTAGTCACAGATGCGGTAAGCCATCATTTAGAAGCTCGAAATAGGTCCGCGGAAGCTCTACGAAAACATCTTTACAAATGTGTATAAGTACATGTCACATGTGACACATTCCCGGAAACTTCAAAGAAGCCTTGGAGATGATATATGTACCATCATGTTCTGCTATAAGAGTTATTAAACAGACTCAACGTCAGCGCACGAGTACAAAAAAAAAACTGAATTGAAGTAATTGCTTCTGTAAACTTGAAATTTGAACCTTTAAGGAATATCAAATGCTGGTGCCTTCATTTCAATTATCCATTTTTTTTAAAATGTATACAACGATCTACAAAATAACAAAATCTACAAAATAAGTTGAAAAACTATTTAGAAAAGAATGTTATTAGGCATTTTATGGTACATAGCTCTTTGCTGCTCCACTTAGGGTGTATCCAGTCCGCTATCAGGTGCCTATGCTAAAGAGATTTTAACTTCTCCTACGTAGTCATTGTCACTCATGAATTTTAAAAAGTAAAAAAAGAATATTGCCTGTTGCTCCTTCCTTAACTGGGTGTGTTCATAATAAAGAATGCTTGAGTTTAATTTCTCTGTTAGAATTTATTTATATTTGGCGGCAAGCTCTCGTATTAATCCCCAAATTCAAGTCAAGCACGCAAGGAGCATGAAGGTTTGCCCCAGTCGTGCACCCACCCCTTGTTTAATATAACTGCAACTGCTCGAATTTAAACTTAGTGAATGAATGAACGCTAAATGGATAACTACAATTGCATCATCAAACTTAATATCATCATCAAAGTACAGATGCATCATCAAACCTAAAGTTTGTTCGAGTCTGAACAAATAATCAGCAATCAGAGTCTGAAAAAATAATCAGCAAAGAGTGCTTACTAAAATGTACTCTTGTCATAAATTCTCATCAAAAAATTAAATATTGGAATCAACACATGTACCGACTAATATTAATGTTACAAAAAAAATAAATAAAATAAAATCGTAAACAAATGCTCGACCGAATTGCAGCCACCTAAAACTTGTCAAAAATTAATCAAAGCCTCTCTTTTTCTTCCAGAATTATAGTGAATCCTTCCAAGTGAAATAGAATTCAAAAGCCATAAACGAAGTGTTACTATCACGAATATAATTTGATTGTTTTTTTTTTCTTCAACCGATTGCGAAATCGCAATAAAGTCTTTGAAAGAAAAGTGTAAATCCATTGTTTTGGGCAGTTTAAGTGACAACCACAATTCGACCTCCAAAACAAAGTGTGTACGTTTTTTTTTTTTAATTTTTTTGTTTTCTTCTTTTTTTAAATAATATTTTGTTTGATCTTAAAAAAAAGAATCCACAAAGAAGCAAAAGCGATAATATATATAACCCCTCTTTAGTGCACAGATTAAGCCTCTGTTCAACGGTTTTGTGAGCGCAAAAAAAGAAGGGGGAGAATAAGTGTATGTGTGGTTTAGTTTGCTTAGTTTAAAAAATAAAATGTGCTATCCACAATGACGGGATGAGAGATGATGAATATCATTTCAAACGGATTTAGTTGATAAAACTCAATTACGTTTAATTCGGAACAATCGTCGCGCGCGCAACGTAGAAACGGTTTTTCGTATTAAGAAATTGCGACATCGCGTCAAACTTCAATTCAAGACGACGACAGAGCTCTGCGATTGAGATTCGTCTCATACCAGTCGGTGGTGAGATAGATCGCGTGCTAAGTTATAGTATTCTTTGAATTTTAAGTTTTATATAATTTTTTTACTTATACTTGGAGCGAATGTAACTCGTGGATAGTAAATTGTTTTAAATATATAAAATCGTACGCGAAAGCGTTTAATTTGTTTAAAATTAAAAATGGCTGAAAATCAAACGGCTAGTGAAGACTCTGGTCAGCAGCAGCAACAACAACAGCAGCAGCTGGATCAACAGCAAAATAACCAACAGCCGCAGCAGCAGGACAGTTCCCCCGATCAGGATAGTTCAAGCGATAGCATTACTCCGAATCCCAGGTCGAAGACAATGAACATGCGAAACTCCCTGACTAGCATCAAGGTACCACGAGCAGTTTCAAGCACCACAAATTCAGCAGCAGAAGGATCCCATCAGTCGCATGGCAGCGGTAAACATCACCACCACAACCATCACCATAACCATCTTCACAATAACGCCGGTCATCATGTAATTCATCGAACAACGAGTGAAAGTCTGCGTTTGGGTTCGGATTATACTGGCGGAAGCAGCAGCATGACAAATTCCACCAGTAATAGCAGCTCCACACACGGAGGCAGTGGATCATCCTCAACAACCCCCAACAACTCCAACACGACAACTTCAAATCATTCGCATTCAATGTCGTCCACGTCCTCGCATTCGCATTCGCATCCACACTCGCACTCACATTCGTCGCATCATCCACATTCGCACCAGCACATCTCGAATAGCAGTGGTGGACCGATGCAACGGAAACAAAAGACATCATCATTTCAGATAACCTCGGTCACGGTGGGCAACAAGCTCAGTTCAGACAATGGTGATGACTCGGCCGATGATCTCGATGAATCTCATACCGATGACAATAGTCGCATCACGGACCTGGAGAATGAGACGCCAAGTGTTTCCGAGGACACGTTCTCGAAGGAGGACGTATTCTTTGCAAATAACGCATTGAGTACGACAGCGCCGGTAATACCGACCAGCGCACAGTACGGTCTGGTGGTGGTTGATCCAATAGGGCCGTCCGTTGGGCAGACCATACAAAATGTCCAGGTGAATGTCGCGGATAACATCATAAATGTGGTCAGTGCCGTTGGTAATAAAAAGAAACCGGAAGTGAAAGAGACTCAACATCGTAGTGAAAGGTTTAAAGTGGTTAAGATCGAGTCCACCGAGCCATTTCGACGTGGCCGATGGATGTGTATGGACTATTTGGATCACTCCGGCAATCAGGTGTTAAACAAGGACATTACCCCCGAGAAGAATGCCCCGGGATCGAGTGTATCAGTAGCAACGGCCGGTGGCGAGGATTCATCACGTGGTACTACACAAACTGGTATTATAGTGACGAATGACGCGAATGCCGCTGCTGGCACTGCAACTGGTGTAGAAAATCATATTGACGCGGCTGCTAAACTAACAGCTGATGGTAATTTAAACATTTATCGTTCCGAATCACAGACTTCGGCAGGAACTGGACAAAATACAAATCAGACGATAACACATGCCCATACATTGGGTGGTCCCATTAATATGCAACAACAACAACAGCAGCAGGTCCAAGCACAGCTTCCTAATCAATTCCAAGGGCAAAACTTCGAAGGCGGTCACGGCCAGACAATGCCGCTTGCTACAGACTTCCAGCAGCAATCGACCCAACTGAATGGCAACGATTCGCCATCGGTTACTGCAGGCCAATCGCAACCTGCTAGCTTCTTTTCCAATCAATTAAATGCGCCTAGTGGTAGCGGTGGTGGTGGTGGTAGCACGCCAGCATCTTTCCAACAGCCGCAGCAGCAGCAGCAACAGGCTACCCCCGTGCATGGTGTGACGTTGCCGGCAAATATTCATATGCAAAATGGTAATGGTGGTGGAGGTAATGGCAACGGTACGAACTTGCAACCAGTTTCCTTTATACCACCATCGGTAGCTTCAAGTGGAGCGGATATTTCCGGGACGCCTGCAACTTCCGTACAGCAACAGACTGGCCAACAATCGAACTTGGCATATACAACCCAGCCGGCTACAAATGTTGCCCCACAATCCTATCCCAGTGGTTCAAATCTAATCGGCAGCGCAGCGTACAATAACGCCTCAGTGACACAGCAACTGGTGGGGGAAGCAGTGCAACCTGCCACACAGCATAGTGATTCAAATGCGGCCACTTCTCCAAGTAGCGGTGGTAGTGTTGGTGGACAACCGCAACAGTTCCAACCAGTTCAATCAAATCCACTTGCTGGTCAAACCATGCCCATTCTAAACCAAATGACTTATGATATTCAATCGCAGCAACAGCCATCGCAATCACCTTCAAACAGCCCAGCAACCATAAGTGACCCAACAGCTATAGCTGCAACGATACAGCAACAACAGCAAATTGACAACAATACTTTTACAACTAATAATAATAACGTTAATACTGCTAATAATAATAATAATAATAATAACAACAACACTAATAATAATCAATCCGCAAGTAGTAGTAGTACAACAGCTGAAAGTAGTACTAATATTACCACAAGTGCTGGTGGCGGTGGTGGTAGCGGTACAACTGCACCCAGTAATAATATTTCTTCTTCTTCACAACAACAACAACAGCCACCGCCACCTTCATCGTCTTCGTCATTATCCGTCGCAGGATCAATACAAGGTTCGACATCGGGTGGCAGCGCAGCAGCCACTTCGACTACAGGTAGCAACGACGAACATCAGCTGCACCATAACCCGGAAACAGAGACTGAAAGGTAAGTCATTTTAATTAATAAAAAAATTAAAAATAAACGTAAAAATGATCTCATTTCCATAAAAAAAAACGTCAATCACTTTTAGCAATGAAGTTCTCCTTGTTACACGATCTTCTCTGTTATTGATTTATCTATGACCAGGTCCATAGTTAGCTCTACTTTTTGAGTCTATGGTTTTAATCCTCATCTTGAACTCCCAATGTGTAGTTTTTGCTGACTAGTTCCATTTCGCTATGAAATTCTTCGATGAACCTTCGTATCCAAGCCTCGAAGATTTTTAGAAAAATTTTGTATCCAAACAGTCTAGAATTTTTAATACTCTCTAGACTGCAGCCTATGCTATATTGTGCTAAATACTTATATCTGGTTATTATGTATGAACCACGTGCGGAATTCATCATTATTATAGGCTGCTACGTAAGGAAACCATTTTTTTGACTGAATAAGTTTCCCTCGGTTGACAATATTGTCCCACTGAATAAAAAATCTTAGATAAGGCAGCAGAGGAAACTCTCTGAGAGATCCGTAAATTACAAACGCCTGTTGTGTAATTTTTTGTAGGCTTTCGCTTAAAGAGCTGATTTGTTCGGATATCTGATGGTGTGCATCAATAGCTCTAATAGGTGTGTCGTTAGTTAGTCGCTAATAGAGTACTACAATCTATAGTCCTCAAAATATCATTAACATGCAGCCGAAGTAGAGTGGGTAAGAGAACTGGTCCTTGAGGTATCCGAGCGTATCTCTGGAAAATTCATTCACCACTACTTGCAAAGATATGTCTTTAAAAAAGTTTATCATCCAAACGCACAGTGTTTGAGGAACTTCAGATGCTGGCCATTTGGCTAGCAAAGCCCTGTGACGAACTCGATCGAAAGCCTCTTAAATGTATAGGGCGCCATCCCTCGATTCCCCATGATTTTCCATGGCAGATGTCCATAGTTGAGTTACACAAATTTGTTCAGTTGAACATTGCTTTTGGAACTCTATTGCTCTAAAGGAATCGATCCCTTTCTAGGTATTCAATAGTTTTGGTGTTAATTGTTGCCAGTTGCCAGCAAATTGGCAAAATCTGACATCAAAAATAATCTGCAAATAACGGGTGCAAGTTAGGGTGCGCATTTACTGTCACTGTCGAATTTGTTCAGCATGTGGTCGAAATTTAAATTCAACCATCCTCGAATGTACGTGCTCTATCGTTTGTGGTTTTACGTGTTAACATATTACGTCAGATAGAATCTTCTAAGCGATGCTGACAAAAAGTATGCCTATGTTTTTTTTCACTTTTTGGAGGGTCTCATTTTTTGTGGGTCGGGCAAACGATGCTGAGGTTCCATTCTTCGGGCATACTCTCATCCGACTAAATTTAGCTAAAGAGTTTATGTATGTTACTTACCAAATCATCTCCATCGGCTTTACTTCGGCAAGCAAGCTTTCATTTCCGACAGTCTTGTTTAGGTTAAAATTTGATATTGGTAGTCTCACTTTATTTAGATCGAGCGGCTTTTAGTTTTCGTAGTCTTGCCATCGCAGTTTTACTGCGATCTTTGCATGTTCATCTGGACAAGAGTCTTTTATATCCTTCTTCGAAATTGTTTTTGTTTAAATAGAATATTGAAAGTATACACTAACCATTCACCCAGGCATTTGAACTTTGTTCCTGCAGTGGGCTTTATCAATATCCTTGACCAGACACTTTTTCTGAAAATCAATTTATTCTTCCCTGCTTCTTAACTTAAAAGAGATGACAATTTTCTGCATTAATTAAATAATGGTTTTTTTCATTTAAAGCAATAAAATCAAAAGTCAACGAAAACATGAATACGTATACTTATTTTATTTGAAATCTCAAAACAAAAAGGGACGCACACCTTTTTGTTTTTGAGATGCATAACCATTAACTTCATCAGTTTCGATTTATATTTAAGAAATAAATTTGCATCAGAATCATTCTTAACAATATTCTGGTTCTTGGCAAAACACACGAAATGCCACATGATTGACCGATCATATGATATGGATTGACAGGAACACATCAATATTGGCGAAACTAATTATAACACCTGTCGAAAATGTTCCATGCCATTGAGTAATTATTGGATAAGTAAGACTTCTAATTTTTTACACACAATAATTAATTGTGTAAATATATTCTCTTAGTTGATTGAATTTCGAATTGAATGGATGATGCAGATACACCCACGAAATTGTTTTCAATTGAACGATTCTTCTCTGAATTTCCACTAAACCTTTAAATGATGTATGTATCACTATCAGTTTTTTTTTATTCCACGAACATAATACTAACAATATAAATGCCGTCACAATACACTCGGATAAAAGCCATGCAAGTCTTAAAATAATGACTGATTCACTGATTTGCTTATTGAATCCGGTATTCATAAACAAAATCATATCGGAAGATTGTGTTTATTGCGTACGTCACGACAAACTATTCGCCAACGTTTCAGTAAAACAACTTGATTTCTTAAGTGGCGCTACAGACCGGAATGAACCTGGGCCTCAAGCAAAATGCCGCTTCAAATAACCAGGTCCTTAGCTAACTGCTTCCAGTTGCGCACTCCTAATTGGTTGAGGTCGGTTAATACTTATGCGCGCCACTTAAGGCGAGGTCTTCCTCTGCTGCGTCCGACGTCTGGCTGGGAATCGAAGACTCTGAAAGCTGGAGTATTGCTGTCCATTCATTTTACATGTCCCACCCATATTAAACGTCCAATGCGAAGTTTTTTTTGAATACGGGCATGTCGCTGTACAGTTCGTAAAGTTCTTGGTTGAATATTCGTCCCCCCATAGCTTGTTAACGCAAACGGGACCGAAGATTTTTCGAAGAATTTTCCTCTCAATTGACCAAGAATTTCTTCATCCACTTTTTGATGATGATCAGGGTCTCATATAGGATCTCTTTTGTAGTTAGAGTGAGTGCTTTACAACTAAATTGCCTTCTTAGCCCGAAGAAACAGCAGTCGGCAAGAGTAGTTATTCGTTTATTTTCTGACTAGATGTTGTTGTCAGAGTTGATGGAACCGAGGTAGACAAAGTCCCGTACTACCTCAAAGTACTACCGTACTACCTGTCAATGGTGACGTTCTGTCCAATTCATCGATGTTGTGTGTCCTTCGTCTAACCCTAATTTACTTCTAAACCCATTTTCGCCACTTCCTTCTCTATACTAGCAATAGTCGCTTGAGTCCTGCCAATGGTGTCAATATCGTCGGCGTATGCTAGTAGTTACACCAGGTTTTGAAAAATTCTGCCTCTAGCTCGTAAGTTTTGCATAATCCTCTCAAGAACAATGTTGAAGAAATCACATGACAATGCGAGCTTCATGAAGCAGCTAGCCTGCATAGACGTGACTCCTTGTAGTTCATCCCTAAAATATAGTATGCGGCCTTAAAATCGATAAATCGGTGATTGGTATCGATTTAGACTTCTCAGGATTTTTAGAGGTTCTACCAAGGTGTGAAGAATTGATCAGCTCTTTACTCTCGGGGCTTAAAACCACTGATAGGGTCCGATCAGATTGTTGGGACGGTTTCAGGTGTTCATATAATATGATAGAGAGGGGGTTGTTCACCTACAAGATACAAAGGAAGCTTATTCCTCCTCTTTTTTTTTCGTTCTCGGTGACAATTGTGAGGATCCATGTATTAGGCATACTTTCATCCAAATTACGGCTATGAGTTGTTTTTCATTTTTTGTTAGTCTTCTTTCCTGGTACAGATTTCAGCAGCATTGAAGGTTTACAAATTGCTTACATGATTTAGGTCAGGTGGATGTTTGTTTTTCATGATACCGGAAGTAGTAGTCCATCGCTTTAAACAATCTGCAGAATAGGTTCTTCAACACGTTTAGTTATCAATTAAATTTTACAAATAAAATGTACACTTTGTATTTTTTTTATTTCTGGGTTTCTATTTGGGTCGTCTATTTTTGGCTTTGACTTTTTATACTTTAGTAAGACTTGCGATTATCGGTTTTGAATTGGCATATCCTTTGTTTGCGCGCTTGTTTTTTCCAAAAATCTATCTTTCTCAATAGTTCTTGTCATCTCCTGTAGAAGTTTTGGGAAGATTAGCGTTTTATGCCGATGCGGCCGTTTTTATTATGGGATTAATAGAGAGGCTAAGGGCTATTCATTCTGCAATGATCGTAGTTTATCGTAATTGCACTCTTCCAACACACGTTTTTTAAAGGTATTTCGCCGTTTTTGTGACAATTTCTTGAATTTCGTCAATTTGCATAACCGCATTCTTGCCTTGGATGCAACAAGTACATGGTCCGAGTCGATGTCAGCGTATATTGGACATTCCGAGTCGATGTCAGCTTATACTGGACATAAGCCTCTTGTCCAACGCAATGTGATAAATTTGATAGATTGTCTGTTGTGTTATGTCTAGTGGCATGACGTACCGCCAAAATCGCCTGGGGTTAGTGTTGCTTAACTCTGTGTGTTTTCGATTACACTGCTAAATATGTCCTCTCTTCCTACCTACGTTAAAACTCATCATCGCAACTTCAACGTCATAATTCGGTTGTCGCGTATAATTTTTGTCGAGAATCTCGTCGAAACAATAATTAGCAACATTTTCCTCTTTCGTTGCGTGAGCACAAGGTTTATGTTGGAAAATTTGACCTTCAATAGACTTTGATTGCCGATGTATTCGTCCGATGGACAGCGACTGGTAATATTCACTACGCTATTGAGCGCTATTGAGTGGCAAACATAAGTCAAAGCAGGTCATGTAGCTTGTCTACATCTGCGATTCCAGACATGAATAAAAATTAACGAAGTTGACTTCATATTGTGACGGATAAGGAACAAGTGGCTTAGTGAAAAGAAACATTTCCATGTTCTCATCTGCTGCAACAAAAACTTTACAAAAGGTTAAAACCCAGGCATTAGCTAAGTAAAAGCGTTTGTGTTTTCATGTAACCGAATTGTCTACCATGTTACACACCTTCATATAGCACGCGCTACTAACAAAATAGAAGACATCCATTGCGAAGCCTAATTTCCAACAGAAAGTATAAGTCTATATATTGTCTCAAAGCAGAAAGTGTAAAATAAAAGATAACTCATCTCTGCATTTATTACCCATTTCATCGTAACAAAAATCATTTGAAAAATAAAAGATGTATCTACATATATCTGTTTATCTAAATATCTGTCAATTTGTATTGCGAATTGGTGTTTTCCTTTTTTGTTTGTTCTAAATATCTTGCAATCGATATTCCATTCCCCCCGTGTCTTCACTTAACCCACATAGTTACTCTAAAAATGAAACCGCTTCGCATAGCTTGTATCTAGTGAATTTCACAGGTAATTTGAAACTTTTTAGAAAGTATATCACGGTCATACCCCACTACATTGCACCGAACGCCGGAAAGACCGATACAATATTAATTTTCATTAATTCTGAGTGCCACTACTTAAAACTGTAAACATTACCGAATTTTAATTTGCCAAACAAATACAATGATAATAATGTTTAATTGTCATCATCGACCATCGTGGCGATGATGATGATTAAGCAAAATTAACAACGAGTATGCATTAAATGGCCAAGGACATCATTGGCCCGCTTTTAACACACGCACCTATCCGCAGCTCTATTGTAAATGTTTGCTTTCCTTTCAATGCCATGAAATGTGCTACATACCAATATACTTCTAATACAAATCAATACTGGCTAAGACCCCATTAGGGGATACAAAAAAAAAGAAGAAAACCTCTAAACTCAAAGTCAATTAACCGGCATGTGCAGATACTTGCTCTTGTCAGTGAACATTTTGAAAACGCGATTCAAGCAAAGTCAAGAGCCTTTCCGCGCTGAAGCAAATTTGGAGATTTTACTCAGACATAAGTCGTTTCGCCAGACCAGACGTCAGAAAGAGAGAAGTTTGCATTTTTTTTTTGTATAAAACCCGGGCGCGTGTAAAGTTTCCTTTTTGAAATGAGTTTCGTAAATTTTGTCTAGTTCTTTGTTTCCCTCTCTTTTCGTTGGTCGTTATGGTCTAATTTTTGCACACTTTTAGTTGGATGACTCAGAGCCGAATTAACGATTTTGTATGTTGCGAATTTTTTTTTATTGTTGGCTTAGTGCGAAAAGATTAGCACAACAACCTTTTCGGTGAATCTGTGTATGAGCAGTTGTTTTCATTTGAATTTTTTTTCAGGATTGAGTTACGTGGTTATAAGGTGTGGTGTGCACTCTTGATATGGTTCTGAAGCAATTATGTGTTATTGACCGGTTAATTTGAGAGAGAGAGAGAGAGTTCGCCATCTGTTAGAATTATTTATTGCCTTTGGGAAGGTAGTTTTTTCTCAACGATCCGGAAGTTTTGCTCAGTTTTTTTGATGTATTAGAATTTTTTTTACTTATTTATTTGTATCATCATGGATTCATGATTAATGACGAACTCGTTTTATTGCGCGGGGAAACAGTGTTGCCGTCTAAAAAGTCGTTCTCTTCTTAAATTCAAGGTTTCAACCGAATTTCCTTTGAGTAAATTCTGATTGGTCGAATTTTCAACGAGTCTGTTGCTTGGATCCAAATAAATTTAAGAAATCGCCTGGTTATTGATATTTAGGGCATCGGTTGATTACGGCTTATTGACACCTCAAAAGAAAAAGTCTAACGAATTCAAATCGCACCATCTTCGTGGCCAATTCACCTGCTCGTGGGATAAACCTACTCTGTTCATACTTAATTTAAATTGTGGCATTCACTGTGGGGAACCCAGTTTTGCTGGCAACAAATCCTTCAATATAACCAAAAGTAATTGGTTATCATTGATCTGTAGCGCTCTCCGTCGACGGTAATGTACTTTTCAAAGAATTACGACATTGACATTGACATCACAGTACTTCGCACATGAATGCAACGAACTACAGACACATAACAGCACTGGCGACTGAGGCCATCGGCTGGGACAGATCAAGACATTTGTACAACAGAGAGAGACGGATAGATACATAGAAGGAAAGACATATAACATAAACCTACGTGGCACAGAGGAGGAGACATAGATTTATATTGTCTCATATTATCGCACAGGTGGCCTCAGATAAGCTGGCAATTTTTGTAGAAAACAAATGCTGCCGACGCTGTGGCTTGAACCCGCAGCGCTTGGCTTAGCAGTCAACTACGCATTCCTCTGAGCCATGGCCACCTGCAAAAAAGAATTACGAATAATGACGGCACCTGCTAAATTTCGCACTAAGAAGAAAGTTTTTTCTTAGACACCTGATAATTCTGGTGCGGGTTGGCGTCCCATATACAGCAATTTTGCTTGTTAACATAGCCATTCATCTAATAGGCCAAGTCGCTAAAGATGATTTTGTACCCAAAATTGTGTTGCTCTTTCATAAGCTCCGAAGCTCAGTCAACGAATAAACAGCGTTTTCTTGCGTTAGTTTTATCTTGTGAGGATAAAGGCCTAAGTTCCGATAAAACAAATCGCCAAGTTGAAGTCTACAAAGGGCCGAGTTCTTGTGAATGGCGAGGAATCTACAGCGTCGGGTTCCCCTGCACGCTTTGTTGGAAAATTGTCGCTTTCCATCATGGCCGATTTTTCAAAAAGAAAATATGGTCTTAGCATATAAATATGAAAGCTGCCTCTAAAGCAAACCTTCTTCAGGCATTTGTACCAAAGGGGGAACTCTAATACTGTGATGGGCGAAGGTCAACTATTTTGTTTTTACTTTATCTTAAAACTAACCTACATGCTAGACAAAAAATCATGAAAAACTAGCCTACTTATCAACTACTTAACTAACATACTGGCCCTAAGAGGGGTATCTAACAGTGTTTGGATGTCCCATTAACCCGAGCTGTCAACATCGATTTGAGCTCCACCATGGCAGGTATACATCTCGCCACAACAAATATTAACGCAACAAATGTTAACATCCAATGTTAACAACGTATCTTTGTGCCTGATTATATATTGCTTACACCGTACATGACTATATGCAGAACTAACGACATCTATATTTCATTACGCATTTTTTGCATTGACGTGAATAATTTTTTTTTCAAAATCAGCCCCATGGCTACGTTTTCACCGCTGACAATAACCATGACAAGGTCAAAGTAGAAAAATCGTCGCTGTTATAACAGAAAGGGCCCAGTTATAGCTATCATTGGACAGCTTAACTGCAACACAACACATGATGGAATTAAAATGTCGCCCCTAAATCTTCTTATAGAAATTATTGGAAAATTCCGTTTCAGTTCAATTGATCAGTAAAAAATAGGAAGTGATTTTGTGCGAAAACTATGATTAGAAAATTAAATATTTTTGAATAATTATGTTCTAAAATGCATAAGCTTTGTTTTGACTGCAACTCGACAAATATTGAATTTATAAAAATGGCGCAAGAAGTAAAAGAAAATTTGCAATGAGGGTTTTCAATGATAGCTAAATATAACTGGGCCCTTAATATGCCACTTCAGTTGAATTTATGGTGAAATCTATGCTCAAGCTTTAAATGTTCAATGTATTATATTTCGGGTCACCTAAATAATTCGATGTGTTTACACCGATGGGAAATACACCAAATAAAGGCTTAATCCCGCTTATTGCCCACGGTGTAAACGCAGCCAAAGAAAGAGTCTAATATTAATTTTTGTCTAATGATTTCGAAGACTGCCGGCCGACTAGAACATCCACATGTTCTGGCCATCTTATAAGATCAAGTTTGTCACTTTGTGATTCATCATCAGCATAGTCCGTCAACAAAAACCGAGACTTTTCCGTTTTTAGCGCTGTAGAAGACGTCTTCTACTAAGGTATCCGTTCCAATTAGCATTTTGAACAGATCTGTTTTAAATATCTTTCAAAGTTGACCGACGAAGAATTGATGCGGAATGAAACGAACATGACTTTGCTTCATTTATTATATTTTTTCAAACGTCATCCACAAGGTCATCTTTTGTCGAAGTCCCCGCTTCTTTCCATCCGCAATGGATAGATATCTCGAAAGAAAATTATTGATTTGCATTTTAAAATTACGTTATCAGCGTCGATAATTCACATTAAGAGAACAAACATATAAAATCAAGGGGTTATAATGATTGTGTTACCTGTCATTTAAATACAAGCATTGCTGCCAAATCGATACATTTTACACATAAAATTCCCGCAAATAGATCGGCAAATAAACGTTTATATTCGCATCAAAATATCTTAATAACAATTTTTTCCTGAATATCCGCCTTAAAAGATTTGAAAATATTCAAGAAATAACAACATATTCTAAATTTACCAAAAACTGACAATTAATGAGGAAGCAACACTTGTTGCCCAGGGTGATGTATATACACTCACTTGTCCTCAATTTTTTGTTTTGTTATAGTTGTTGTTTAACTTTGAAAATAAATCGCGGAAAATATATATGCACGCGGCCGAATACGCGACTAAATTCATGCCAAGGTCTCTGGCATCGTTTGTCTGTTTACACAATTCGTGGTAACCAGGTAATCCAGATATCACTGTCAAAAAGAAAATTTACCATTAGTGATCTACGCTTGTAGCTTTCAGGACGCCAGTTGATATCGGCACAGGTATTAGACCTGTGTATACTGTGCACAAGTACACCCCTCTTAAAGAGAAATCCATACTCAATTCTCACATCGCTTGAACACAATTCATTCATTCGCGTGCCAAAGATGTTATTTTTTTTTTGCTTTTTCAATCGTAGAAAAATCTGCAGTTGTATAGTCTTTCGTAGATAAATTTTTTCTTTGTATAAGTTCTACCGACCGCAATGACGTTCAACCACACACAACAACAAAAGCAGAAAAATATCATGCTCATTATGTTTTTTTTTTGTTAAGAGATAAATAATTGTCTAGAGTAAAAAAGAGAAAAGTCTGTAGCTACGTTGTAAGTTAAATTAAAACTCTTATCAAGCTTTGCGTTTATTTTTACATAAAAAAAAAGTCGTCTCTGCATATAAACTGAATGAATTACATATACGTAAGCATTTAAAAGCGTTGTTGGTTTGTTGTTATTGTTTTTTTCTCGTTTTAATTTCCATTTTAGATTAAATACATACAGAATCAAGAAAACATACAGACATAATCGTCCACTGTCTAAGTTGGATGAATAATAACAAATGCGTCAAAAGTGTAAACAAACGATTTGTAAAAAAAAACTTTTGCTTTTGTCGTTGTGGAAATCGGTTGATCTTCTGTAACTACTAGTTAGCTCGTTAATTTTATTTTGTTTAAGCTTAGCATGGTGCGCAATATAATTAAGTACAGAGCGTTTATAAATAGAACGAAAATAATATTTCTATATAATGAAATGAGTTGTCAATGTTAGCGAATATAGTGTCTAGTGTACTAAGGCTAGCAGAGGTTTAACTTTTTTGGCGCTTAATTAATCATTACAGTATTATTCGTAAATACTCAAACTGTTTGGTTTGATGGATGCGAGTGGGGGTTTTTTTTCTGTCGATTAGATGTGGATTTTTTTTATTGTTTAACAATTTTTCAAGATTATGATTGATTAGGTTTCGCAAGGTAGGGTGTAACTTTAGGTGAAACGAATGGTTCCTTTGGAATTGCTTGATATACACAAGCCAGCCCTCAATTCTGTTACAATTGGTAAAAACCATAATAAATAAATAGTTTGGATCGAATATTATTTTATTTATCAGTTACAAAGTTGGTAATAAGTTATATGTACTATCAAATAAATCGCTATGTGTGAACACGATGCGAACTCTCCAAAAACTGAACTGATGATATTTAGCAGCCCCTTACCTTCCACAATTGAAACTAAACGGCCAACTATAAGATTGTTGTGTACGACCAATTCCGGAACTGCGTGGATACATGCAATTTGTATTCTACGGCCATAATTTCTTATCGCTTAGACTAGTTCATTTATTGTTAATTTTTGATGACGATACTCCATTAGCTCTTTCGTTCAAAACTCTGGCATTTTAATTCGTTAATCAATTCCGTTCATAAGAGCCTATTATAAGCTACTTGAACAATTGATGGAAATAGGAGTGGGCACTGGGGTTAATGGGGTTAACCACTTCCCTTCGAGAAGCAAACTCGTGCAGTGTATTCCCAGCAGAGATCCTAGCCATATTTGAAGCTGCCGAATCAGCTTCAGTATTGGATATGTCACAAGAGGATATCTCCATCTAAGAAGTCAAGTGGTCATAAAAGCTATGACAAGCAAAAAAGTAAAACACGAGTAGTAAGACACTGTCGAACAGAGCTCAAGGCTCTATGTAACCAGAATAAAGTCCAAATTATCTTGGTTCCAGGACATAATAACATTTCAGGAAATGAGAAAGCCGCCAAGATAGCCAGGCTTAGACCCCAACTTGTTTAAATAAAAACCACAAATAAACTAGACACCCACAAAATAAGAAAATCAGCCCTAACAAGGTATCCGTTGGAACGGAAAATTCTCAAATTTCGTACGATTTTAGGATCTTAGCTTCGAGGTATTCTTCCTAAAAGCTGTTCGGAATATTTCTCCAACATTTTGTAACGCATGCCGGCGAATTGCGTTGAAGAGAGTTCAGGTGCATTTATCGTGAATTTTTTAACAGCTAAGTGAAATTCTTTTTCCGATCTCTTTCGAAACAAATTCTTCGCGGAATTTATTAACGAATGTAGTGAAGTGATTTTTTTCTGCGATGACACATACCTCGAATGGAATTTCAACCTCCGACGAAGTATGCGTTGTGGAAAATTGTCCGCTCCGACGGATAACTTGCTAGGGCAAAATACCTACGTGGCAAAACATAAACACTTGTAAACATCAAACCTTTATATAGCCGGTTTGAAACGGTAGCAATTTAAACCTGATAATAGCTCTAAATAGAGCTTCTATTTCTATTGCGATACGAGTGATAACAGGTCACAACCTGTTGGGTAAACACTTCCATAAAATCAAGCTATCTGACGCACACCAACTAAGCAAGGAATGCGGCCATCCAGACGTCGAATCAGATGGAAGAACCCAAATTAGAACATAAATATCAGACTTTACTCTAGAACAAGATTATTTTTCAGGTACCAAATTCTTCAACAAAGGTATCGCTATGGATTCCCGTAGGCCTATGCGAGTTTGAAGACTCACCTGTACGTCAACAGCCCATCAAACCTAAACTAACCTAAGCAATTGAAAGTACTGAATTGCAGAATTTTGCCATTTGTGGTCTTGAAAGAGCAATTCAATTGTTAAGTCAATATTCAAGAACGCGTAAAAAAACAGCTATTGACGTACAGATGAAAAAAAGGAAATTGGGAAGAAATGTAATATTCAACCATACGACAATGTCTGACTCAGTCTTGTATACAACGAATGTCGTAACCTTTAAAAAGATGTTCAATGATCAACTCGTATATTCGTAGGCGAAGCTCTAAAAAACATTATCCTCACAGCCAAAGGTGCTATCGTTTATCAAGTTCCCTTTGACATCCTTATTAAACAGATTCTGAATGTACAATTGCCATAAAAATGTTCCCTCAATTTCATCCTGCTAAACAAGATCACATATCGTCGGTGTCCTTAAAACACATCAGGTCTTTTCAGCAGTGGTAAATTGGAATATGTCCACTACCTTAGCCCATTCGACCCTCTTGAGTATAGCTAGAGTCTCTACTTAATTTACACTAAACGAGTCTGTTTGTCTTATGGACGTGGTTATCCCGTTCTTATCGGCAACCTACTCCGATTTTCATATTTAATTTGACAACAATTGAGTATTTATTATCGAACTCGGTGTAAGGGCGGATGAAGTCATTCATTCCTCTCTCATGACTCACTGATTTCATTATTATGCCATGGACAAATGGTTAATACAAAGGTTCTTAGGTTCTCTGTACCGTGTTGCGCATTTTTCTGCTTTATCATAAGGAATTTTTCCCATTCAGCAACAAAGGTGCTTGAGAAGTTCCTCCTGGTGTTGTTACATATTTGGCTTAATCAATAAGGGAAGATACTACAACTTTTTGAATAAAAAGATATGTTTTTTGCATTTACGGCCAAAACTAGATTCTCCACAGCTTTTTTGCACAAAAAAGTGTTACTGTTAAAGTATTGAACAAGATGAAGGTGTTGTCACTTTCAGGATTTGAAGCTTCCAACCTTTATGATAGCAATTGTAAATGCACGAGCGACATATAGACGAAAGCTTCTGGGCTTTCATTAACCTGTAATGCTTCTGTGGTAGCCTGAAACAACCAAATACAAATTGTTAACGCAATAGGCTCTTTAGTACCCCTGGCGGAGCTTTCTCACAACCATTCATATGTGCCTGTGTTCTTCTTGCACGATGGCGGACCTCCTTTTTTCTTACCAATTGATCCTACTCGGATAATTTGTCAGAACATCACGGGAGGAGGGCCAGTGAAAAATCATTTTGTGTTGCTACGACTGGGAATCGAACACAGACCTGCTGCAGTTCATCGCACTAACCATCGCGCCACAGAGCCCGTCTCAACTAAAAATGGTCATATTTCCCAAAAAAAAGGGTAATTAATCAAGAGGTAGTTTTTCAAAAGGGGTGTTTTGACAGATGGCAAGTGAGTCGTGTCAAGTTAAAATGTGTTTTTTATTCAGTGTTCATTGACATTTCATCATGGATAAACTTACACCCAAACAACGTTGGCAAATCGTTCAGGGAATGAGCTCTCTGCCACTGTTTTTGAACAACATTTTTTTCAGCGATGAGGCTTATTTCTGGCTGAGTGGAGTCAATAGGCAAAATTGGCCGAGGTACAACCGGAAGAGAGCTGGAGTTACATCCACTCCAAACAGCCCGATATCTCGACAACATTTGGTTCCAACAAGACGGCGCTACTTGCCACACAGCCCGTGAAACAATGGACTTATTGGGAAACCGTTTCAGCTCTAGTTGCTGTTCACGAGTTTCATGTTATTCTTTCATATTCGCTTACGGCTATCGTTTATAGAAAAATCGTTTTCAAAATAACGAAATGGGCAATCTGCATATATAAAGGGTGGCCGCCGGGAAGGTATACTACTTTGTTTTGCCGCCATTTTGGTAAACATTGGTCTTGACAGTCGTGAAGTAGACACATGGCAAATTTATTATGGAAAAATATTCGATAATCCAACGTGCTGTAATCGTTAAATTATTTTAACAACGTGCCAACAAAACGCCCTATTTATCGTGTAGTGAATGATTTCGAAGAAAGTGGGTCTGTAGGTGATAGGCCCAAGCATGGACTACAATGTACTGAAAGATCAGCTGAAAACATTACTGATGCTCAAGGAAGTGTTCAAAACAATCCATCAACTTCAATTCGACGCCGTGCTCAGGAGCTTGGTCTTGGTCTTGGAACAACTTTAACCACTATTTTGCACAAGGATTTATATTTGTTTCCATTTAAGATTCAGTTGACACAAGAGCTTCTTCCACAAGACCATTTACGCCGCCGTACATATGCCATATGAAAAAATCGTAATGAGTGACGAGGCACATTTTCATTTGAATGGATATGTGAATAAACAGAACAGTCGGTTCTGGGCAATGTAAAACCTTCAAATTATTCATCAGTCACCTTTGCATCCATTAAAAGTTACAGTGTGGTGTGCAATTTGGTCAGGAGGAATCATTGGGCCTTTCTTCTTTAAAAATGAAAACTGCGTAAGGGTAACTGTGAATGGGGAGCGATATCGTGATATGATTGAAAAGTTTTTTAAGCCCACAACTGCATGCTTTGGTCTTGATTAACATGTGGTATCAACAAGACGGTGCCACATCGCATACAGTCAGGATTACAATGGAATTACTTCGAGACCTCTTTCTACAAGAAGTTATTTCAAGAAATGGTGATATTGATTGACCTCCACGGTCGCCTGATTTGACTGCTCCGGACTTCTTTTTGTGGGGATATCTGAAAAGCAAGGTTAACGCAAACAAACCAGTAACGCTTGAGCAACTCAATCAAAATGTTCGTGATGAAATTAATGAAATACCACGTGAAATGTGTGAGAATGTAATAAAAAAGGTGCTCTTCGATTTTATAATACCTTTTCTTGCGAATCAATCTCCTTATCCTTTATATTTCCGTCATCCATCCCATCACTTTTAATATAATATTGCGTTACATCATCAATTTTTTTGCAGCCCACTCTTGGTGTCATTGGCTATATTCTAGATTTCCTGACACTCTAGCTCTGTACATAACGATTTTGTAAGAGTTAACGGCCTTATCACTATATTGCTAGGCAAACCAGCACAAGAACTTTTTTGACCATTTTTTATGGGACACATTTGGATTGTTGCTCATGAATTAAAATTGATGTCATAAGTCACAATTCCTACGTATACAACATCATCATTTTCAGTGAAATGGGATATAAAATAAATCTATTTAGGATGTGCTCCAATGTAGTTAAGATATTTTGTGTTAAATTATTCCATATCAAGATTAAATGCATAAAAGCTTATCAGTTTATTACTAACATATTAATCCGCGATTAATTTTATTCGATATAACCATTTCATTACATAATCATGGTTATATTTATTTATAGATATAACCAGCTCTTCTACTTACATCTTCTCAAGCGAAGAAATGAAGGTTCTTACCAAACAATAGAAATTCCCATGGAAGGGCGAAAATACGTATACTCTTCACCATAATTTATTCACCAACTTCACTGACGTCAAATTCATTGAGAAAGTCTGTCATAAAATACTGCCGTTGTGTGCGTTTCAGGTGTAATTTAAAAAAAATTATCTTCAAAAATTTAACTGGTAACACATGTCTACAATTGTGTTTGTTGCCCGTGGCTTTTTAATGCTTTTATTTGTTGTTGTTTTTTTTATCTAAAAGAAAGAACGAGAACTTTATAAGCGAAATGATAACGCTCAAATGTTAGAATGAGATAAAAACGATGTACATATATATAGATACACAGTACACATACAGCTTACCGCATTGGGTGATATCGAACGCGTGTGTGACTGATTAGAAATAGAAACATGGAATTGTATACAAAGAATATGTGCAGATAAACCGAATTGAATAATACCCTATTTTTTATTAGCTCAGCTAGCGATTCTAAATCGATCCATATACTTTAAGTTATATCTATAGAAATATTAGAAATATTAAAATACATATATTTTAATATATTAAAACTAATATAGCCCTATGGGATAGGGCATAATTTATATTTGTGTCCACAGTTGTAGATTTATTGGAAAAACCAATGACGTCTCAATAGGATGAGTTTGTGTACATTTTTCCATTCATCAGTTCCAGAACGATGAGCAGTTATTTTTCATTCATGAGTTTTTTTATTTAATTATCTACCGAGAATGCAAATAGAGTTATTACATTTCACATACAAAATATTATATTATAGTTATTATATTATTATGTAAAATTTTCTGTGTTTAGCTTTTTTTTAAATTGTTTATGTTCAATATTGTTAATTTTATTCTATTCTATCATCACATATCTCTATTTCGGTACAAAATGAATTAAAAAGTTTCATTTTGATTAAGGCCATAATTGTAAGAATGTCTGGGTCCAAAAATAAATTTCTGGTTCGAAGAATTCTTTCTGGGCATATAAATTAAATTTTTGGAGTACATCGGGTCAATTTATACGATATAAAAGTATATCATGAATAAACATTATGAAATGAACATTTTGTCTTTTTTCCAATGCATCTAATCTTATTAAGGCACATCTGGTTAAATAAGATGACAATCTGTCCAGGTTCCACTTAATTTGCCTTACGACAAATCTTGTAAAAGATTTCTGAACCCTTCCTAGTCGCAATGAACAATTCTCATAAATTGCTTCGCAGACTATAGAAGAATATTTTAAGTAAGGACGTACTATAGACATATAAACAGATTTCGGAGCATATGGGTTTGAAAATTCAAAGCATGTTTGTTCAGAAAACCAAGCATCGAGTTTGCTTTAGCGACAATATAATCTACATGAAGGGTAAAAGAAATTACACCAAGATCTTTGCATAAAAAGCTCGTCCCAAACAGTTGATAGCTATGGACGGGCTCAGTGGTCCGATAATTTGTGCCGCGCAGAAGTTCTGGGTTCAATTTCCAGCCGCAGCAAAACCTAAATGATTTTTCACTGACCCTCCTCTCGTGATGATCCCAGTAGTATCAATTGTCAAGAAATGCTTATTTCGAATTCGACGTTCGGAGTCTGCCCCGCCATCGTGCAAGAAGTAGACACAAACACATGGATGGATGTGAGATAGCTCGGCACTGGGTACTAATCAGCCTGTTGCGCCAAAAATTTGCATTTGTATTTAATAACTGGTATACAAAAAAAGAATGAAATTTATTTACATTTAAAGTAAGACAATGAAGTTCACACCAAGTGACAATTGTATTTCAATCATTTTGAAATTTTTACAATCACAAATATTTCTGACACGCAAAAAAGATCTCTAGATCATCAGCGTACATCAGAGAACTAGCAATGGTAAGCAGTGAAGCGATCTCATTAACAAAAACGTTAAAGAGCAGAGG
The DNA here is from genome assembly GCA_949824845.1 of Rhingia rostrata. Lineage (NCBI taxonomy): Eukaryota > Metazoa > Arthropoda > Insecta > Diptera > Syrphidae > Rhingia > Rhingia rostrata. Next base: position 59,357,647 of record OX463755.1, read on the forward strand.
TCCTATGTGGCTACCTTGTTGGACAGCAGATAAAACCTCTATGAGTCTTGATTGAGAACAACCAATTTAAACATACTGCTTCCTATTCGAAATGGATGCTGTATGGATGATTTTAATTTATTTAGAGGAATACTACGACACACTGTGTCAAAAGCTTTCTTAAAATCAGTTAAAATAACATCAATTTTATATCCTGACTTAACAGAGTCAAACAGAAATTGAGTAAAAAGCGTCAAGTTAGTTAATCTACCAGAGACAAATCCGTGCTGTTGGAGTGAAATTTGCTCCTTGATTGAAAAATACATTTTTTCAGTAACAATTGACTCAAATAATTTTGGAATTGCATAAAGTTTAGAAATTCCACGATAATTTTCAACATTTTGCAGAGATCCGGCTTTAAATATGGGTGTTATAAATGGAAATTTCCATTCATCTAAAAACGCCCCAGATGATAAGGATAGATTAAAAATAGCAAAAGCCAGCCAAAAGATAAATTGAATTGCTTAAGGACAAGAAATGGAATACGGTCAGGACCTGTACTTTGACAAGTTTTCAAAGATGTTATGTCTGGCAAAACATCATCAATTTAAAGATAGAGGGATCCAATACCAGTTCTATCTTTAGTTGTATTTGAATTCGCATCGATAGATACACTAAGACCCGAGAGATCTACATAAAATGATTCAAACAACTTAGCAAAGAGGTCACAAGTTGAATCAATTCTATCCGAAAACGTGCCTTTAAATTCCATATTCTGCATTTGTCCTTTCGTTATAATAATGACGGGCATTAAACACGCCGTGACACAGATCGGATAGGTGTGATAAGGTTAAGACTATTCCAAAGTCAGCATCGGTTAAATGTCCGCTGTGTGTTAAAAACTTTTTTTTTTATTTTTGAAGTCATGGATAAGAAAGTGAATATTCGACATGAGTTCCAGAACTTACATACTATATAATAATATATTAAAACGCAATAACCGTTTTTGTATTTTGTATTTACCCTATGTCAAGACGGTTGTACAGGGTGTCCGCCGGGAAGGTATACCACTTTGTTTTGTCGCCATTTTGGTAAACATTAGTCTTGACAGTTCATATTTGGCAGTCGTGACACGTGGCAAATTTTTTATGGAAAAATATTCGATAAACCAACGTGTTTTAATCTTTAAAACATTTTATCAAAATCAATCATCGATTACTGTGACGATGAGAAAGTTACGGGAGAAAAAACGTGCTAACAAAACGCACTATTTATCGTGTAGTGAATGCTGTCGAAGAAAGAGGATCTGTAGGTGATAGGATCTACAAGATCGGCTAAAAAACAAGGAAGTGATTCAGTTGATACAAGATCTTCTTCCACAAGACCATTTACGCCATTTACACATTTTCATTTAAATGGATATGTGAATAAACATAATAGTCGGTTCTGGGCAATGGAAAACCCTCAAATTATTCATCAGTCACCTTTGCATCCATTAAAAGTTACAGTCTGGTGTGCAATTTGGCCAGGAGGATTCATTGGACCTTACTTGTTTGAAAATGAAAACGGCGTAACGGTAACTGTGAATGGGAAGCGATATCGCGATATTATTGAAAAGACGGTGCCACATCGCATACAGCCAGGATTACAATGGAAAAACTGCGAGACCTCTTTCCACAACAAGTTATTTCAAGAAATGATGATGTTGATTGTCCTCCACAGTCGCCTGATTTGACTGCTCCAGACTTCTTTTTGTAGGGATATCTGAAAAGCAATGTTTATTCAAACAAACCAGAAACGTTTAATCAACTCAAACAAAATATTCGTGATGAAATTAATGAAATACCGCATGAAATGTAAGAAAATGTAATGTGCTCGAAAGGGCTCGCATTTGTGAGACTAACAGAGGCGGACATTTACCTTATATTGCATTCCATACATAATACCTCGATACCTCGGTATGGCTAAATTTTCGGTTGCTCAATAACTTCAAATTATGATCTGAAACCAACACACACAACAACCACCTTGATTATATGTCTAAAATATTTACTCTTATATTTGATTCTCTTTGTTGCAAACTACGGGCCAATCTAATTTACCCTGTATAAGCGGTTCTTAAAAAAAAAACAAAAAAAAACCAACATCAATCCGAAATTCCTAGAGTAGGTATAACAAATTATGTGGCGTTTAGTGGCGATGTTATGTCATTCATAACGCCACAAATACATACACAGCCATGATGGCTACCCCATCATACCAAGATAGAGAACTATATAGCTGTAGAGCTTCTGCATTTTATATGGCGATTTATTTATTTTTCTGTGTGTCTGAAGTGGTTCTCATCTGGTACCCACATAGAGATAATTATTTCATGTGCGGCGTCAAACACCTGAACTGGCGCTAATATACAAGTATTTGTTTTAACCACCCCTGATCTCGTGTGTAACGTGACAATTTTTTTTTAGAAAATAATTGTACCGTGCTTTGACAAGAGAATGGCTTATAAATAGCCTAGCATCCTTTGATGCCTACGCAGTTCCCACCTTCAAATTGGCATTCACCCCAGGGAGGAGGGGTTGTAGCTTGTCATGTCATAGTAAACGTTACGAACTAATGAAACTTAAAAAAATCGCCACAGAAATAATCATGTTTAATTGAATTAAAAAAGTTCATCAGTCCAATTGACTTGGCCGCCTTCTGTTGGAATATTTCTGCAATGACAGTGCTGATAGGCAGATGAAACGAAAAACAGAGGCTAATTTAGTGGGCATAGAGGGCGGAAAGTGCACTCTATCTAGCTGCCTTATTTAAGAGTCCGTGATTTTGATTTGTGCAAATGTTCACATAATGGTCGATGCTGCCGGGTGTAGATCCCCCGCTCTTCTTTTGTTAAAATTGAATAATAGCGTTCGGGTTTTTCTACATGCATAACTTCCTGTTACTTATATAGAATGAATTTATCTCCGAGATGGTAAAGTACAATTAAATAAATTGAAAGATAACGCGACATTTATGATGTGCAATGTTGATTTGGTTCGTCAGTTTCGTCAAAGCAAATGATTGTTGTTTAAAAAAGTGATCTTAGCAAATAAAAAAAAATGGTGACAGTTGAGTAAGGTAGCTATCTGGAGACTGGAGCTGCCGCTGTTCTTGGTCATGAACGTGGTTTATTACTGCCTACCAAAGGCAACTTGGACACGATCAAAATATGTTCGATTGAGATCGTTATTGTCAAGAAGACAATTAATCACAATTCTATGGCTTAGCAATGTATTTAAAAACAAGTTTAACCTATTTAGGAGTATGTTTAATATAGATATTTCTACCATAAGACTTCTTAGTAAAATGTATGGATGACTACTATCACCGACGTAGATACTTCGCCTAAACAATACAGTCGCAGTCCGGAAGTCTGACTGACATTTACAATCCATATGGTCTGAGGTAAAGGTCAGCCTACATTACAAAATACGTTAAAATGAGATTTGAGCTCGCGTTTTTTGCCAGGTTAGCTTTGCTGGTCTGGATATTGCCATATGGCTGGTTTTAGCGCTCAAGAAAATAAGGGGTTTCCCATAATTTGCGCCATTTAACAGTACGTGACAGCTGACAGTTCGGGGTTAGCAAAAATGGAGGGCTCATTGTGAGCAATATTTAAAAAATAATGAAGGTTTATCAGTTACAGTCCGCAATTTTTGTAATCAGGAACACTGCATCTGGGTGTCCTCTCGCAAATCGTTCAACAGAAAACATCGAACACCGTAGTCAAGAATGACATTGAGCTCTTTACAGCGAATTCTCACGAAAGACTTGAAACTTTATGCTTACAAAGTTCAATTTACTCAAGAACTGACAACTACTGACCGTGCAGCGCGAAGAGAGTTCGTTGAATGGACTTTGGAGCAAAAACAAGTGGATACTTGTATACCTACATGTTTATCGCTTCGTTAGTCGTCAAAATTTTCGCATTTGGGCTCCAGAAAGTAATAGTAAGTAATTGTTGAAAAACTGTTTGGTGCGGATTTTGGGGTGGAGGCGATATCCGACTACTTTTCTTCGAAAATGCCGCTAGTCAGGCAGTAAAAATTCATAGTGTTCATTATCTTCACATGATAACCCAGTTTTCATTGCCCAAATTACAAGACTTGTGACCGACATGTGGTTTCAACAAGACGGTTCCACATGTCATACAGCAGAGAAATAATTCAATTTCTGAATGAGTCATTTCCTAACGGCCGTTTTTGTGATTAGAATCGCCCATCCAGATATTGCGAATTAACGCCATTGCACTTTTTTCTTTGGGGTTTTTTTTGAAGTCAAAGGTATATGCAAACAAGACCCGACCACCAACGCTTTGAAAGAGGAAATTGGATGGTGTATTTTTGAAATTCAGCCACATGTATACGAAACGCTCTTAGAAAATTTCAATATCGGCCATTTATCCGGTGTGCTATTCCCCATATAACCCCAATCTGTATATATACTCCATGAATCAAGCCGAAGATTAGGTACGACTTGCAGCCTAGTTACGGAGCGTTGAATATGTTAAAATGCATGATGCCTGGTATTAGGCAATTTCAATATCGATCTTACCAACGAGACGACTAGAAATGGTTGCAGCCATGTTTAAAATCTGAATTGAGCTGGAACAGGATTGGTGTTCTCTGTTATATGCGATTCAAGATTTTGGTATGATCATACAATTTGTCTCACAACTGCCCCTGTCAGCTGTTGCATATAGTTTGAGCTTTTTTCTAAGGCTGCAGTTCAAGAAGTTTTCTAAGCATTGCAACGGATGATTAATTCGTAAAATTAAATAACACCATTCAATTTTAGTGATCTTGTAATCCTCGGTTTTAAGTGACTGTTTTGTAGTAATTCCTTACGAATCAGATAATGCATCCTTTGTATGTAACAGCCAGGAGGGGAAATTTAAACAAAAGTTTAGGGGCATCAAATCGTACGATCATGAAGGCAAATTGATAACGGCTCTTTAATATATCTAGGGCTTAAGAAAATCAAGTTCTTGAGGACGCAAAGAAATTGAGACATTCTTCTTCTTCCACATACAATTAGCTTCCAATAGTTTTGGTCACCTCCGTGTTTTTCGTTAACATACTGGGACTGCATCCTCAGCCATCGGACTTCGAAGAGAACTTAGATTTTAGTCATAACATTTACGATTTCAATGGGTTGTAGTGGTAAAATGGTGACCATAACAGAATAGAAGAACTCTGCATATGTGCAATGTAGGTGAGAAATAAAATACCACTCGTAGATCAAATTGAAAAACCACTCCAGGAGGCAGCGGAACAAATCACAACATGGAGCAATGGCGATGTCTACAGTTAGACATGTACCTACATGTGGTACATATTTGAACAACAGGTCATATAGAAATTTTAACGGTTAGTTGGGATCCTTAAATAAAGATGTTGGCTGATGAGTTAGTGGACACGGATGGGTCCGAGTACTAGGAGTGTCTGGTTTATTGGAACTGGCCTTGTAGGGTTATGCTTTTGATTAACTAATCAATCTGATTGTTACGAAGCAACTCAAAGCTTCATGTAAGGTGACTATCGAAGTTGGCAGTCAATTCTTGTGTTGAATTCAACATTCATACATTTATTTCATTTTCATAAGAGGTTTTCAGTGGTTGACTTCAACTTTGTAAGAAAATAATTAATAAAAAGTGTATGTTACTACATTGAAAGTTTATTTTTTAAAGAACATAAGTTGAACGTGAACGCAATGTCATACGTCATTGGCAATTTTTAATTACAATGTGAATACAATGCGAGCCGAAGAAAATAATTATCACAATTTTGAACTGACCAGAAGAAACCTAAGAAATAATGTCAATGTTCCAGAACACAATATAAGAATGTTTTTTTCAGATATTCTCTTATTATAATTCCTAGTATTATAACAATAACATTTTAGATTTTTGAAAAAAAATGCTCCTCTCACGAAAGAAACCTTTCGGTGTGTTTTGCGGTTGCTCGATTTACGATCTGGAGTAAGATCGACCTATATAACAAATATTCTTCAAGTGTCTGCAACACATTTTTCATAAATAAACTAACTAAAAAATTATCGAAGATCGCAAAAAAAAAAACCCGGGCACCCAAAATGACATTTTATTTTTGGCACAATCTTAAATGATGCCAACAAACCATACATTTTTTCATTACTTTACATAGAGCCAAGAATAGTTTTTTTTGTGTATATTCATTTTTATTTTAATTCCTCTTAAAACTAACTTACATGCTGGACAAAAATTCATGAAAAAACTAGCCTACTTATCAACTACTTAACTACCTAACTGGCCCTAAATTAAATTCTAGTTAATATAAAATAATTCTAATGCTATTCGGCCTATTATCTAATAAGTTAATCTAATAGTAATATAATGATGTTTACCAAGAAATATTTGAGAAAAACTTGGTTTCTTGTCTTTTTTATTTAATTTAAAATTACATGCTAATTAAAACTACTTATCGAGTAACTTAAACTACTTAAAACTATTTACATCTACCCAAAAATAACTTAAGAACTAGAACATCCACAGCAAGCATTTTTTTTAAAATAAACCTAAAACCTAAAAACTATGTAGGTCGGCCATATATTTTCAAGAGTCAACTAACTATAACACGTTAACCACCACAACAGGTTCTCCTGTTGCAACCTACTCCGGAGGTCCCAATCGGAAACACTCCTGCTGAACCGCAGGCACTCTCCTCCGCCATGAGCGACGACGTCTCGGTCGTACAGGAGCCGCCTATCCACAGTTCATCGGAAGACGTGGTAGATTAGATTAATATAGGGAAGCTTCGGGACTATTGTTCGAAGCCATCGCTCTTGCAGATTGAAACCGAATGAGTTTCACCAGAAAATTGTCTTACCTGGTTGGAACAGTATTTTGTGTAGTCCGATACTGGTGTTCTGTGAGCCAAGAATAGTGCACAGTCAAAAATGACAATGAGAAATGTGACAGTCAACTATTACCTTACGTGACTCCGCTCCAGTTCTATGATTTTCACTCTGGCATATTATAATGTATGCGTGTGTACCTCTTGCACGACAGCTGGACTTGCAGTTTTATGTCAAGCTTAGACAGTTCAGTTGAAAAAACTTTTAGTGAGACTTGATACTACTCGGATTGTTTTGTCAGATCATCGCCATCGACCTTTATCATAGGACCCCTTATAAATATGCGTTCGTATACGATTTCAGAATTTTCGTAGTGTAAAAATGTGTTTGGTTGTAGACTGGAAGGCATAGATCTTGGCTTACATCCTTTAATCAGAATGTTGACGAATGTCTTTAAGAATTATCATATCACAGCCGATTTCTTCCCTAAAGTGCTGTATTTATGGAAGACGGATATTGCAAACCTCACTTCGTGTAAGTTTGGTTGGCGGTAGGTTCCTCAGTCACCAACTGTTCGTTCTGCTTAAAAGCGAGGATGTGTAGTTCATCATCGTTAAACACAACTGAATTACGATTTTCGTTTGTTCATCAGGATTCAATTTCGGCTTTTAATTCTCAAATCTATCAAATTTCGTGCAGGTAAAAATGCGTCTTGACTTGATTCACTTTCACTGTGTAATTCCCACGTTTGTTAGTCCATCCGTAAATCACATGTAGACAGCACTGACATAAGAAAATATTTACGACCAATTTAGGTATAAAACAATAATTGGTTCAACAAGTTCAATAAAAACAGTAAAATATGTTTACACATGCCCAATAAATCAATTTAAAAAAGCCAGATTCGAAATACAATGTGAATGCCATAAAATCTGCAAGTAACGTGCAGTCTGTGCAAAAAGTAAACGAATATTTTTTTGCACAAACCTATCGTTCACAACGCTAACATACAAGTTGGTTGAGATCACCTTTGTTTGAATTGCTAATTTGCTTTGTTTTCACATCTTGACACCCTCTGCGGCAATGAGTCACATCACATCTCACTCACTATACATTTCGGTTGCCCCGGTCTTTTGAACTTATAAATTAAGAACATTAAATGTAATTGATGTAAAGTATTACTTAATTTTATTAACCCTATCACATCGTAAATGTGCGATGCTATTGCTTTTTTTTTACTTGAACAATAGGTACGTGCATGTTTTCATGGTTTATAGCTTTTGTGCAATAAAATGTTCGCATGGGACATTGTTTTATTACATCACAGGGTGATTAAGGTGAAAAGTCAACCTGAAGGATAGGTTTCGGGTTAAAAAGAAAATCTTGATGTGGATGATTTTTTGTTTTAAATTTCATGCAAATGAATTCTGTTCTTATTTAGAATTTGATTCTAAAAGACGAAATGTGTTGGCAATGTAGATTCCTAATAAACGTCTAGCTTAATTAATTGGCGTTGCTTGGGTTTCAAGTAAATATCGGGTTTTAAGTCTGAACAAAGAAATATAAATCATTATTCAAATCAAATGTTTTTGGTAGAATGAAGGGAACGATCGAATAAAAGATAGCAACATAACCGCTCACACGGTGCTGTTAATATTGCGTTTACTTACTGAGTACAGTCTAAAATGCACCTATGGGTCTCAACCCATAATGCATTTTTAATTACCCCGATTTCTAGCTTACCGCCTCTAGTTGCGCACTTCAAATTGGTTGAGGTCGGTTTCTACTTGTGCGCTTTACTCAAGCCGAATCCTTCCTCTACTGCGTCCGCATCTGAATGTCTACATTTTCTAGCCTTCTTAGAGATCCAACGCGGTGTTTTTTGACAGAAAGTTGTATCGCTGTAGAACTCGTTACATTCACAGTTGAACCTCCGGCTTCATAGCTCTTCAACAATCAAAACGACTAACGATTTCTTCATTCACTTTTGATACGTTCCATTCTTCTGCGCGGTAGAGCAGGCCTGAGTTGATCAGGATCTTCTCAGTAGTTAGAGTTAGGGGTTTATTACTAAATTTCCTTTTTATACCGAAAAACAGCGATTGGCAAGACGTCGTTTTTATAGTTAATTGTGACGTCGACAAAGTCCTTTACTACAACAAAGTTGTATCTGTTATTAGCGACTTTCGCGGCTTCCTTGTCCATACCAGCAAAAGTGGACATTGATCTCAATATCGTCGCCGTTTGCTATTAGTTGGGCTGATTTCTAAAAAATTGTGCCGCTGGTGTTTCGGGAATTTCGCAGAATCACTTGGCAGTAAGTCTCCTTGTCTAAATATATTTTTGTTATCGAATATTTTGGTGGAGTCATTGCCGACCCTGATGAAGCAGCGTGAATTCTCCATTAACTTCATTCACAGAGGGACGTGTTTGGTTGGTATATCAACACTAGGATTGGCTCTGCATAGTTTGTTTCCATAAATGTTGTCGAATGCGGCTTTGAAAACGATGGATAAGTGTTGAGTATCGATTTGGAATTCTTGGGTTTTTTTTTTTGGTTGATCTGCCGAAGTGCGAAGATCTAAACAGTTGCCGACTTTTACGGCCCAATTATAGAGGCCGAACAGCACATCAGTTTCGGATGGTATAATGATGTTACTCGATAGATTAAAGGGACGCCCAGAATGCGTATCTGTAGCTGACGCTTGTAGCTGAGTCAAAAGTTAGCGCCGTAAGTGCTTACATAATATTTATCTTCGTGAATCTGTAGTTTGAAGTTGAATGGAGGGCAAATGCTAACTTCATGCAAGAAATGTATTTCTCGTTTGACAGCGATACAAGATACCATCTACAGATACGCATTCTGGAAGGCGATTGGATTGGTCTTACGGCAATAAATTTGTTCACATTGTTGTGACATGGAATATCCACAATCTTACCTTGGCTGCAACACGATAGAGGTCTGAGTCGTTTGCAGTTTCTCCGAATGTTCGCAAAAATACTGGGTGTGTCTCTTGTCTATTGGTTAAAATCCCAAAAATACATACAAAAGTATAAAACTTTAATTAGAAGCTTCAAATTTTTTTTTCGAAGTCAGCGTTAACAAGGAGGTCTCATTTTTTGTGGCAAAAATAAAACTTCGTACACAAATGAAAAGAAAAGAAAGATTTGAGAACCTTTATTGACCGTTTGTGCCAAATATTTCATTTTTACACCAAACCTATAACATCTGCAATAACTTGGATCCCTTGTTTCTTTAGTTGTGATATCCTTTGGGAAGGTATGTACCATCTTTTTGAAACTCCTCCTAGAGACGTCCTATCCAGCAAACGTCAAGATTTAAAAAGTCTAAATGAAGTAAATTATCTTCTTGGACAAAAAGTTCTACATTTCTTATATTTATTTTAAGAACAAAAAATTGCAAATAATTCGCAGAGCCATTATAATTAAAATGTCTGCTGGCCAAAATGAGACTACACCCTTCCAATAATTAAGTGTCCAAGATTATAGGCGCAACCATGAATGAAATAACAATGAAGCAATCATGACAAAATTGCGATACGTATAGTGTGGCGTCACCACAACACAGCTGCACACATTGCATACCGTCTGCGGAATTACAATATTAGTCATCAATACGAGCAGCAATACAACCCACAATGGGGGCAATGTGTACACGCGTTTAGTTTATTTTATTTAAGATTATTTGTCCAGCCAAATTGTGAATTCAATCAAGGTAGATACACGTTCAGGCGTGAAGTAGTGGACAGAAATCCCCGACGATAGTTATAGTTCATTCAAGAAGCAATAGCAAACCGCCTGCAATGCAGATGGCGTTGACATTATATGGATATATTGTGACCAATAGATGATATTCATTTGTTCCTACTACTACTACTACCACTTAAACTTTAAAACACAATTAATGGTTCATTACACATATCGACCAGCTACAATATAACTAAATCATTATAATTACCGGAAGTATTTCCGTAACATATTCTTGGCAGAGCCACACGAGAACTTTCGCTACAAGTTCATTGGTACATGATAGCACCAGTATGTGTCATATTGTGTGGGTTGATAAGATAAACACAAGAATGTGAAAGTAATGTTATCAATATAACGGAAATATTTTATAGATTATGTTTGGATAAAAAAAGGCCGTAAACAGGTTTCAAGGATTTCATTTTTAAATCAAGTAAAATGAATATTTTCAAAATTTTCAACAAAATTCATCGTCAGTCCATAAGGGATCCTTGAACTATATATTCTGCATCTATATATCAGGGGCTCAGTAGTCCGATGGTTAGTGCGATGAACTGCAACACCAAAATGATTTTTCACTAGCCCTCCTCTCGTGATGATTTGACAAATCATTCGAGTAGTATCGATTTTCAAGAGAAGCTTATCTTAAGTTGAGATAAGCTTCTCTTGAAAATCGATACCGTTCGGAGTCGCCATCGTGCAAGAAATACACACGCAAACATGATTGATTGTTAGAAATCTAGAACCTGTGCACTAACGAGCCTGTTGCACTGTATACACATAGCAGAATAATGGTGTAAAGCGGATCACAGCCAAGAACTAGTTCAGTCATATCAACACCTTTTGACTTTAAGTCTTGATCTGAGTTCACTCCCCACAATGTATCCGAATCCTAACACGTACAGCCGAACCTGTACATGACTAGGTAGGGGCAAACTCATATTTTTGAGTAGCAACTGAGTAGTTTTAAATGTGCCTTGCGGTAGATCCTGGTATAGTTAATCATGTCGTAGAAAGCGAGTTATAATTTGTAACCTTTAGGAAACGGGCGCGGGTGTAGCTCGTATCCACTTTGAGATTGAAAGCTGCCTTTGAACTATTTGCCTTTATTGGCATTTCAAAGATCCCTTGTCGGAATATGTCAAACTAGCTAATGTAGTTTCTATTCCAGCCTAAAAATGGGACTGTAGGCGCAACCGTTGACTCTATTTTGAAAATTTCTACAACCGCCTGGATTGTCATTACCTCCCGCTGTTATTTCTGCAGGCATGACATAGCATTACAAGGATTATATCCCAAATCACCTATCAAGGTCCTAGCCACAATGTGGTCGCCACTTGGCGGCTGATGACAGAAATGGTATGCATCATCTAGGTGGAAATATAAATGATTTGATATAATCACATTGCCTAGCTTTTTGTCACCATAATTAGAAAATGCCGTTTTCTAAAATTAGTCTTAAGAATAATCTGAGCAACGTTCTCCAATCGAATTACATTGCGTTAGTTTCATACAAATTTCACTTATTGAGTCTTCAAATCTTACTCCCGCAATTAACCAGGGCCTCATCCATCATTTCTCGCCAATTACCCCGGTCCTTAGCTAATAGCTGACTATCTTCAGTTTCGCACTTGTGCGCGACACTTAAGGGGAGATCTTCTTCTACTGAGTCCGACGTCTGGCTTGTAATATAATACTCTGCGAGCCGGAGTATCGGTTTACTTTCGCTTTATATCCACTAGCCATTCCAAACGTCCAATGCGGAGTGGGATAGTTCTTCATTGAATTTTTGTCTCAATGGACCGCCAACGCAAACGGGACCGAAACATTTTTTGTCTAACAGAAAAAAGGAAATCTGTCAAAGGACAAATACCAATACCCATCATCTTTTTGTCGACTTAAAGATCACTTAACTCTTGGAGTTCTACAGCTCATTTTGTAAACAGGCCATCTTATCGGATTGCGACAAAGAGATGCACTTTCAAGTGATTTTTTCAATCTCATGCTGGAACAGATGGTGCGTAAGCAGAATGTAAGCACGAAATACCACTGCATTTGATAAATTTGTTCAGCTTCTGAGAAGCGCAGACTATATTGACATCATTGCTCAGTCCCATCGAGCCACTCTAGAATCATTTACGGCAATTGATTAAAAGGCAAAATGGGTTGATCTTCTAGATTACAACGACAAGACAAAAGAATGCTATTTTATGTTATCTGCTATTTTATGTACCTGAGAGACCACATAACGAATGACTTAATATAGACAAAGATTGACTTTTGAAAGCCGGTGCTACCTTGATTTAGTGAAACAATTGGAATTAAAAGTCCTACCCCTATTGTCTAAAAGCTTGCTCTACAGTATCATCCTACAAATACTACATTACGGCAACGGGTGGTAGGTACTTTCAAGCAAAATATTCTTAGTCGAATTTTTATCAGGCGAGCTTTATGAGCTTTACCAAGATGTACATGTGTTGCAAAAGATGAAAACCCTTTGAAAACAGTGGCGCAGCCAAATTTAATCTTCGAAGCCAAGAGATAAATCCTTAAATCCTTCGGTTCAAGGATCAAGTGGACCCGGATGCCTTAACGGATCGGGTACCTGCGACATAAGTAAGAACGAAGGAAAGGTGACAACTGTTTTTAATCGCTATTGTCAATCGCTGGAATAAAAAGTCTGATATGAGCTTCGGTTCTTGTCCACATTTAAACCAGCTACCAGGTAAGAGCCGATGTCATGAAATTCAATCTCTCAAAACCAAAACTATATAAATCTTTTGGTGTTCCATTGTACCCAGCCTTTATTATTTAGGAAAATCTATTTTCGGCCTGATGCCTTTTAATTATTCATATAGCATACATCCGTCACGACACAGCAAATCCGTTTTGCGGAAGCAAATCGTGGTATGAATATTCCTTTTTTCATTAAGTTTGCGTTTTAGTTGTAATGAACCTTTAAAACACAACTGTTAAACATTATGTCCACAGAAAATGTTTGTGGGATCAGCTGTCATGGTGTAAAGAGACTACACCAATTTAAAAAATTCAATTCGTGACAATGTGACCACATTCCAGAATCGTTTCCGCTCTTTGTGAGGGTTACTCATAGTACAAATGAAGTACTCTTGCTAACAATCCGTGACAGCTTCAGTGGGAACGTCTGTCGATGAGTCAGTATTATCCTTACTCAACTTTGTATATATAGATAGTGATATTGGTGATGATCATCGGGTTGAAATCAATCTGACCTGATGAATCATACCTCATATTCGAGTCGTATTTTCTTTTCCAATTGCACAAACATCTCTTAGCGCCGGGTTTATGTCTTGACTAAACTCTTACTTTGGTGACGTTTTCTATGGTAAACCGAGCCGACAAAGCTAGTTTATGGTTTCCCATTTCAGCGCCATTCGAACCCATATTTCCTCAAAAGGTGCTCTAATAGATTCCAATAAATCCCCACCGAAACGTGTGCCTTCGCTATCCTATTCGACTTTGCACGCACGTCGCTCTTTTTATTGTTGTAATAAAATACTAAAATATTTACGATCGTGCTAAAGAGAACCCATGAAAATATAATTAAATCTACGAAGAGAACTTTCCAATCAGTGCAGAACGGAACTCAACGCAACACAATCGACCACATTGCCTATCGCCATCGGGCCATATAGTGGTGTGGGTTTGGTATCTCTTACTCATCATCAACTCTTTAAGTGAAATCTTTCACGTCCAAAGAGAATTTTGTTTCTCTTTCCTAGTGTGCACCTCCTCAACACTACAAGGGCACACATCAGCTCAATATGCAAGATTGCATGCAATCGAGGGTGAAGCCCATACAGGCGGTTGCTTCGACTGACTTTTGTTGTATCATTTCTTTTACACATTGTCTCTCACTGTAGCACACCGACAGCGCATATAGACTAAAAAGCTAACAAACACATCGAGACGAAAATATGTTATGCCGCATGCAAACGTCAAACACTACAAATACACGTTCAGCAAGCCAATCAATACGCGTGCATTGGTTTTAAAAATAGACAGCGCCCATCTAGTCTTAGCCCCAGTGTAGTGTGCGCTCCCACCCTTATAGCACCGCACCCTCAAATTTGCCTGCGCTACCGACCACAATATGTGTCTAGTTATACTTGCTGTTTTTTGCAGAACTATTTATTTATCTAGATAGATACGAGCGTACGTACATTGAACAACTTTCAGCAGTCCCCACCGCATAGCGTTTGCTCTAGTAGTTCCTTACTTTGTACAATCGTTCGTATACGTAACGTATTCGGAATTTCGCGGTGCTCTTTCAGTGCAAACGGCAAGCTATTGCTTTGTTTATAGCGGTATAGCCAATACATTTATAGGTGGCGCCAGTACAAAAGTGCTATGCGGGGTTTTTCGTTTTAATTTTTGGTCACCAGTCGTATCGGTCTTCGGACGTCGCATCGTGTCGTGGACATTTGTAGGATTTCAAAATTCGAAAACAAAATAAAGAAAACCCAAGAAATTAAGTGTTTCTCTTTAGGTTGTCTGGCCTTTGGTTGATATGGTCGGTCAAAGGCGATAGGGGGTTTTCTCATGCTAAGAGATGGTTTGGAAGAATATTTCACTTGTTCTGCAACTGTTTAGGGGGAGGGTGTCAATGTGGATGGGGCAAACAATACTAGAGAGTAGATAACGCCAAAATAATGTTGATGCGCAAAATAGCTTTAAAATCCCATAAGCATTCGGTTCTTTGTTATACGTGGGAGCTTAACTGCGTTTTTTTTTTTTTTAATTTTCTACTGTTGCGCATTTTTTGTGGTACAATGTGTTCTAGATTAAAACGAGTATCTACCTATACTTACATTGATGTTATTGTCGGTGTAAGTGGCAGACTTCATGAGCACTTTCGTGCTCGTCGGGTTGATCATGACCCGATTTTTTTAATCATACATCTAAGGGTGATATGGAGCAATTTTGTTTGATTTAGCCTTTTAAAATTTTGAACTTTTTCACTAAGAGTCATATTGGCCTTTATTCGAATGTCCCGTCTGCCTTTGAAGACTCTTCCTCATTGTAATACATATAATTGTTTAGCGCAACGGGATCGTTAGGACCCGGGGTCTAACTTTATTTTTTGTTCAAATTATAAAATGTATGCACTTATAATTCTTGCACGAGTAGCGGGACACACAATTCTATGAACAATCCGAACGGATGACATGAAAAATAGATTTTGCAAGATTATAGTCAGTTTTACAAACCCTATAAGCGTACCAGTAAGAATGCACTTAAGTTGGAGGGTTATTATGTGTCTGTTCAGATCACAATTCCATTATACAACATTACTGGAGATTATTATTTTGTTCTGCTATGGTTAAAAATGAAAGCAGACTTCCTGCGTGTCTTTTGAGAGCACTAATCGCAATATACCACTGTCATGCTGAAGTGAGAATTCAATGTCTCTTTCTTTGTTGTATTTCTAAACCGTTCTTTGTTTGATATACGACTGTGCCAACTTATTTACTTACTTAACGGGCTCCCTTGTTGAGTCTCTCTGTCCGATACAAAGCATCATTTCATCTTTTTCGATCCTGGGCACATTGCTGCCAGTTATTTAGTCCAAGCGCTCTATTATCCGCGATCGCTTGATCCTTAAACTGGAGGTTAAGTCTTCCTTGTCGGTTCGAACCTGAAGGCTGGGATTCGAAGATTCTTTGGCGGGAGCATTATGTAGCCTACGTGCTTATACCTTTTGCACGACATCCACACCTTAGTACAGCTCATAAAGTTCCCGTTTGCATATTCTTTTCCATCCGACTTTTCATTACTAGTAAGATTAGGGTTCGGTCCCATTTGAAAAAGAAATAGCTTCCTAGTGACATTCTCAGTCATATCTCCACTAAGGTGTCATTTTTGGGGTTGATATAGACTCCGAGGTAGATGAACTCTTCAAGAACCTCAACATTTTTGTTATCGACAGTGACATTTTGTCCAAGTTTGTCAGCATGATTTCTTTGTAATTAAGGGTTTTTCAATAAGAGCGCTACAAATAAAACAAAAACGGAAGAAGTACGGCCCAATGACGCCGGCGGCCCATAAACCACACCAAATCGTATTTTTTTCGGGATGCAATGATGGCTCATGGAGTACATGTGGATTGCTGCCTGACCAATACCGCATATTTTGTTTATTGACAAAGCCATTCAGCCAGAAATGAGCTTCATCGCTGAAGATGATTTTTCGATGAAAATCCGAATCATTTTCAAGCTGTTGCTCAGCCCAATTCACAAACATACGACGCTTCTGGTGGTCAAGCGGCTTCACTTCTTGCGTCAATTTAATCTTGTAAGGATGTAGGCCAAGATCTTTACGCAAAATTCGCCACAACGACGTCAAAGAAATGTCCAACGCTTGAGAACGACGTGTGAGAGACACATTTGGGCTTTCTTCAACTGAAGCCTCAGCGGCAGCAATATTCTCGACACTACGGGCACTTCTTTGTCTCACTGGCACGGGAACATTTTGTATTGTGCCTGTGGATTCAAATTTTTTTCCACTAGACGCTCATTTGTTGATCTGCTAGGACGATTATGACGACCATAAATTGGACGTAGCGCTCAACGTTGAGGCCACTGACTCCGAATTTCGGTTGTGAATTTTAATAATTTCGACTCGTTGTTGGATCGTATATCTTTCCATCATGAAATGGCAAACCTTACTGAAGAGAAATCTCAAAAGAGCGGCAAGAAATATGGCGTCGTTTTCTGTCCCTGTCGCTAAACTTTTGTAGCGTCCCTATTGAAAAATCCGATACAATAAATAATTGTATTTAATATTTTACTACCAATTTTAGGGTGGTTCTCATTTTCCTATAAATCCCGCAAACATTTTTCGCGTAGCTGTCAAAAATTGTGCGATGCATTCCGTCGGAAGATCGCCCTAAATGCAAATCCAAACGGATACCTTGGTTCAAAGTTCTCGGAACCGTGTGTGTGTCGACAATACATTGTTTGTCGACAGAACATTTTGTTACAAAGGGATACCTCGATAGGGGTGTGTGTGTCGACAGCGTTGTTGATGGCATAAACTTTCTCTTGGCTTTGAATGCTTCGACAACGGCATGATGGGAGCTACGACTGATATCGATGTCGTCTGAGTACCTTAGTAGCTGCACGGATTTATTGAAAATAGTGATAAAAGTCCAAAGACATAGATTTGCACGTCTACAGATTTAATTTAATTCTACCAGTTACACTAAGTTACTGAAGTGGCGCTGCAGTCCCGGGTGTTACAAATTGGCTTCAACCAATATGCCGCTCCAATTAGCTCGGTTTTTAGCTACCTGCCTCCAGTTGCTTACTTTAAGTTGGTTGAGGTATATTAATATATATATACTACAGGTTGGGCGACGAAAAAATATCGCTAAGCCAGGTTTTGTTACTGGAAGGATTTGCAACAGCCATGCCTCCGATATAAGTATGTTCAACACAAAAATTACTTAATCCGTCAACCAACATATGTGTTTGAAAATGCATAGAAGGAGTAGTAGAACGAAATCCTACATTTCTTGCATAAAATTGGAGGCTTTATTTAGCTTAGCTAGAATGATTCGATTTAGGTTAAATATGCGCTGATTCGTTCGATAACTTGTTGTCATTTTAAAGGTGAGTCCTATACCTCTCTCATATAAGCTCTGGTCCCTATTAGAAAAAAAAACTGAGACAGTAGTTTTTCACAAACTTGTCTTGAGTTGAATTTTTTACCGAGAAAATCTTGGTGCCAGGTCCGGACTATAAGGTGAATGCAGAAGATATTCTGGCGAGTCACAATCGTCTCCTAATGTCAAAGCTGGCTTTTGGGCTATTGCATCCTTCAGACGGTCTAGTTGTTGACAGTACAGGTTCGAATTAGGAACTAATAGCAGATGGTTGTCTTGCGTTAAATGGTGTAGTCTTCATACATCAAGTTTCTTTTTGTATCCAGACATATTCAAATGCTTGCAGACGTTTTTTTTTTTTTTGTCAAATATATCGTTTTGGACAATCCAAACATTGCTTACATGACGGTCTGACGTGACTCGACGATTCCCATAATTTCATCAACAATTGGCCTTTCACAGCGTGGTGCATTTTTGACATCGAAATTACCGCAACGTCTTACTGAATTCACTTGTACTATTCGGCCATGCATTGTATGACAATTTAACTAAGCCTTGCTTCGTCGTATAAGTAATATACGCCTTGCAGCTGCCAAGTAACTGCTTTCGACTTGACTATAAATTGCAATTTACGCGAATTTGCTTAGATTAAATGCTATAGGGCAGCAACCACGGTTAGAACGTTTATAAACACGAAACATTTAATTCGCACTATGGGTTCGCCATGAAAACTCAAATAAAACCACTTTAAACAAAAATGATATTCGCTGAAATGTTATTGATGGACACCACGAAAGAACATGTTTGTATTTAAAAAATTAATAAAAATTATATTTGCAGATATGTTATACCATCCCTATTTCGCTCGTTATCGCAATTTACGATTAAATTTAAATTCAATTTTATTCCACTTTTTTCTTTTCATATTACAGTTTGAAAGCCTTAAAACAGAATGCTTTCCTCTTTTGGTTTGAGTATACGATTGTCACTTATTTCGTTTATTCGATGTCCCAACCCAAACGGAAATCCTTAGCCTTTCTTCGAACCAATGTTGCAAGTATTCGTTAAACTATATCTTTAACTATGAAATACAAAAGATGGCGCTGTTATTTTGTGTTTATCTTAAATTTGAAAGCCAAGTATTTTATTTTTATTGATGATTAAAGTTTATGTCCTCGCATAGCATAGCATGCATAGCTGACAAAATGTTAAATTTTTAATTGAAAAGAATTTACGGAACACAAATTAAGTGAGATCCCAAAGTTTACCTTGGAGTGGAATTTCATAATTCTCTTATACTTAACAGACAGTTTGGAAACGTTTCATTTCTATTCTAAACTAATTTATTGATTGCAAATTAATATCACAAATTTGGAATCGAAAAATTGTCATGAGTCTGAATATTTCATAAGCTGACTGACGATATTTCGATTGATTTATAAGATTACAGAAAAGGTTCTGATTACGGATTTCCTTCGACAAAATTTTTACATTCATGTATACATCGCAACATCCAAGTCGTGTTACGTTAAGTTGATTGCGTCGTAAAGTAAGTTTAGTATTAAGTCTTGCTGGTTAGTACGGTATCGTATCCTATTTTTTTATAAACTTTTTAGAAGTAAGACGAACCTTTCACGCTCGAGAGATGCCCTGAGATAATGCATGCAGATGACTTTGCTCTTGAATTGTTGTAGACTGTATATTGCTGGGAAACATGTAGTCTGGAAGTTCTTTCCATTATTGTTAGGTATGCTTCTCTTCAGTTGCGTGTTTAAGAATGAAAAGGTATAAGAGCGGTACCGAGCCTCGGCTCAAAAATATCGGCTGAAAAATATTACATCCATGTCCATTTCAGCAGAGTTGACATCTATATGCGGACAACAGGCCATGTATTAGCGCCATAAAATTGGACTGGGATAATCATGGTACTGGGGCTCTATTACATAAAACGAAACGGGCCGCAAGAAAAAGAAGTAAACGATAGTTACGACAAATATTAGTTTTACAAAATATGGACCCTGATCTCGAAAGATCTCTTTTACTCAGTTTACATCTTTGGCCAATTAAACTGCGATTGACAAAAGTATTTCTGAAAAGATATCTTTGCCAAAATGTATAGCAGAGTCAAATTAGTCATTTAGTTGTTGTTGTCCCTGTTTATTATTTTGTGTTGTTCATTTTTATAATTCCCGGAAAACTGAGTTAGTCTTAATGCGGATTTTGACAATACCATTGCTAAATCCATCAAATAATACGAAATCTTGATAAAATCTTTTTCAGTTATGAAAAATTCGCATGCAAATAGAAGTTTTTTGTTCACCGTATTGTAATTCAATGTAAAAGCTGGTTCTTTTTTTTTGTACGGCAGGGATTTCTACTTAATAAATATCCTCCTATAGTCGTCCATCTTGCGTTCTTGCTTCCATGTGCAGATATGAAGAATTAATTGAATTACGACGTAGATTTGCGACATAGACTGAAGCAACAACTTAGTTGTAGTATAGATCTATTAAAATTAAGATACAACTACCTTGAATCAATCAAATTTGAAAAGCTCAGGAAACGAATGCTGTACGCCTCCCAAGTCGAAAATTTCAAATTTGTCCTACCACTATCCCGGATATACGGATGGATAGGAATATGAATGAAGAAATGGAAGTCATTTCTGGTACTACCAAATGTTACACATGTTAGGATGCGGATTAGTGGTGGAGAGCCAAGTATGACTAAGAACTTAAAGTCGGTTATTGACCACTTGGCTGCATTAGAGCCACATTTCAGAACATCAGGTAATATGTGCACAAGGCTCTAACGACCTGACGGACGACTATATTAAGGAGGAGGGTTATGGTAGAATGACGGAGCTTATGGAGCCCGTCCGGAGTACAATGAAAAATTTAAGTTAGGCTGAATATGGCTCCCGACAAATTGATTTCCTTGCATCTTGTACTATGGTAGTCACTAGTAGAATTTTCTTCGATTAAGAATGCTCAATGAAACCTGGCAATCTATGAACGTCAACTAAATCGATGTGCTTGAGTGCTTAGCGAGAATAACAAGGCATCTGAGAATTTTGAGAGCCGTATTCAGCCACAGTCTACAAAGACCAACTGAGTGAAAGGCTCGTTGCTGTTCCTGTATACATGCAGTTGATTCAGGAGCGTAATTCGCAAAATAATAAAAAAACAATCGAATCAAATCCTGGCCAGCAGCTATATCTGTAAAGATATTTATGCTATGGCCTGTGGTACACCGGTTCGTACATGAACTGCTGGGTAGCTAACCGTGCCAACTCCAAAAAGGGTTTTCATTGTCCCTACTCTCATGTGACCTCACAAATCACTCGAATAGCATCAATTTTCATGAAAAAGTTATCTCAACTGAGATGTTGTTATTCTGCGTAAAATTTAAGACGAATGACCCTGGGTGTTTGCATGTACTGAAAAGAAGTGACAGAAAATTCGCATGTCAAGCATCCGGCAATTACACAAGGAGGCCAAGTAACTCTCTCAAAAGCTGGAAATAGAAATGGCAACCTAGAAATCGGCTGTAGGCTTTTCATGCAGCACTTCCAGCAACTTTTAAATTTAAATACAGAATATGGGTGAAATAACATGATGATGATATAATCCTACTTCTCACGATAGAAGAGATCATTGCAATTTACAAAACAGATTACCAGAATCTTCAAATACGGAGATTAAGCCTTGAAAGTCTGCATCCATCAAATCGGTTTAAATAGTCGTAATCATGCCCGATGTCTGGAATATCAGTTCCATTAGTCCTACATAAAATAATTCCCAGTGGTTGCCTTAAAATTTTATGCTTATTGTTGGTAAATGACGGAACTCACCTATCGGTACTTACCAGTTAGGCTTTCGCTCCGTCCCCTCGATCATAAATTTCATATCGATACTTATTATCTTTTTTTGAACTTGAAGATCACGTATTAATAAGTTCATTATTGTCAGTCAGTATGGTCAGTATTTTTTATAAGCGAGCTACATTCAAAGTATGTAATAATATAAAAAATACGCGTCATATCACAATACGTAGCTCAAAAGCAGCATATTGTACACGTGTTTCCACGATTTTTTTCACTACAACAATAATTACAAATTAAGCAATTAATAAGAAATAAACTATTTTTGCTTACTTCTCTGGAGGCAAGATATCTATAAGATACAAATGAAAGCATCGCAAAAAATTATGGATGCAAGGTTTGCTCTGCTGAAACGCCTCTGTAACGCTTAAAATGCGTTAAGAAACTTGCGACGTTGTCAATATTTTTTCGTTTTAGTTTTGGAACTTACGACATTGCATCTAAATCGCATCTGATGCATTTTGGAACTCACCCGTTCACTCCAACGGAAAGTTCTTAGCCGAATCATTGATCCTTAATGCGGGAGAGAATATTCAACCGCTAGTTCTATGAGCTGCACCAGGATGTGAATTGGGGAAAATAACAGCTACTGCATTGGCGAGGCCACATTGTCATGCTTTACTCCAGAAGATCTTTGAGCCTCCGAAAACTGGGATGAACCAGTAATCATTTAAAAAAAGGATTATGAACCATTCAATCACTGATTCTTTAACTGAATAACTGGAAGCAGAGTCCCTGAGTATGGAAACCACCCCAAGAAAAACCACTGAAGCAAGAAAACGGAATGAAGTTAACAAAAAATAACAATGATTTGGTCCAACATACGAAAATGATTATGTCACAATACGTTCAAATAATCATAAGGTTTAAAATTCACTTTGTTTTCAAATGTTTCAAAAACTACGGAGCATAATGTCCATGCAATACCTAAATTTCAATCTCAATCAAAAAATTAATCCCACGCCGATCGGTGCGTTATTGTTGATTTCGCTTGATATCAACAAAACTCAAATACCAACATATACATGCATGTATCCCGCCATTATAATCATAACATTAAATTCTCCATTTCCGGGAAAGTTTTGTTTTCCCAGTTGAGGAAAAAACCTGCACACAGAATCGTCCATTCAGCAACACACGGAGCGTGCATGCAAGCAATCGTCATAATAAATGTGCGCGCGTAAAATGTAGGTAAACCGTTTGTCCTACTCACCGTGTGCTTCCAAAATGGCAGCAACAACAAACCGCATCGTCGAATAATTTGGTTTTGCTTGCTGTCGATAGATGGTACGATGCGCCGACGACGACCAACTTCGCGAAGTCAAGCGGTGTATACAGGTTAAATAATACCGATGATTATGATAACGTTCAGGCTTTCAAGCCGACGTAGTCTTCGTTGTTGCGTCGTTGGTCGGTCGGTCCTTCCGTCCGTCCGTCTGTTTTGGTACTTTGCACATGCAATCATTTTGGCAAAACAAATCAGGTTGTCTATCCATAAGATACACGTCTCCTCCTAGTCTTTGCAGTAGCGCAGTGGGTACGTTTTTGGCCCCAAACTAGGTACTCCGCTCGCTCAAACGTGTGTTCGTCGTCAATGGCCACATCTTCGACATGCGGATGAAGCGGATGCTAGTGCTTACGGTTCCAGCCTTCTTTTGTAGGTTTATTTTTAGGAAACAATTTGTTTGCTGTTTTTTCTATGGAAAATAAGGTGAACGTGTGGCCGGTCGCAATGGCTGGAACGCGCTTGGCTATGCAGCGTGAAATGACAGATAGATGGATGCATGGTCACGATACTCGTACAAATTTATTTGTCTCTAGGTTGCGTTTTGGACTGGCTACCTCCTTTTTGTTGTTGTTGTCATCTTTTTGCGCGCGCTATATGCTTTGAGTCGTGTATGATAATTTGCAAAGTGAAGTTTCTCCTTTCGATTTCGTTGTGAATGTTTTCATGTTATCGGCAAATTACATATTAGCTGGTGCCTGTCTATATGAAGCCAACAACGGAAGTTTATGCTCTTTGAAATTTGCTAAAACCTTTTTAGGAACTATTTATATGTTGAATATCTCTGTAAAGAAGAGCGCTTAAAAAAAAATTGAAGGAGTCGAGTGAGTTTAAGATCTTTTGTTTTATAGGAGAGGGTATTAAAAAAACGCACATAAGATGCAACTATCCACTACATCATGATAGTCCACTGGTAATACGTTTTTTGGTCACTTTTTCATAACACGTAGATATAACAAGTTGCAAAACTTGATAAAAGCATTACCACGATCAGGCTACCAACTAACTTCGTTTAAACAATACATAGAGATTCATCGTTTACTTCTCGCAAACTAAATACTCATCAAATAAAATGGTATTCATTCACAATACGAATCGCTTTGACGCGTTGTAGCTAGAAGGTTACAAGTGTCGTGCTTAAATTGGCATTGGCCGTGCAATAATTGGCCTTGTGCGAAAAGATACCAAATTAGTTTCTCAGAGTAAGGGCTGCCAAGGTCATAATCGCACTCCAACCTATTGTAAAATAGAGTCGCGGTGTATAATATGTGCCGGAAATCAATTGAAGGTTAAATACGAAAACCCCTACTACATATTTACATTAACTATGGAGGCAATTTTCCCGCAAATGATCGCGGCTGCGAAGTAGCTAAATAACTGCAAAAATGACAGGTAGTAACATACGACCATTCAATCACAGAATTTAAATTAAAATAAGCAAACGCCTAAAATTTCGCTAACCAAATCTGCAAGCTACAAAAATCTAAGTATACCCAAATAAAGTGGCCAATAAAATTCGATTGTACAACCGAAACCAAACGTACAACTCATACCCAAGCAGAATCCAATAACACTCGAAAAATATATCACCTGACCCCGTTTCTAACGTTTTTTCGATTATTGTTAAAAAACTTGAGAAACAAAGCGAAACGAATTAATTTCGAAAGGCTAGTTAGGCTCAAAAATAGTATTCGCAACAAACGCACTTGCCATTCAACATGATTAATTTGCTTAAAACTCCCACTTTGAATACTAGTGAAACTTGGAGAACTTGAATTTTTTAAGAAATAAAAATATACCTACATCTGTTTAATATCCGAAAGGTTACCTCGACTATCATGCTCTTCATCAGTCGAATAAGGCGTCACCATATACAAAAGTGTGAACCGAACATTCGCTTGATTTTAAATTAGAAGTCAAGACAATGCGAGTAAGCTCTATAGAAGCTAAAAGCAGATAATCTTATCTGAAGATATATTCTGTTTATGCCCACCCGGATGCAAGGTTAAGATATTTGACTTTGAAAATTTGCTCTGTCCAAGGGAGTCAGGACAGTATTTGCAAAACATACATTTTGGGAATCTTGATGTATATCACAGAAACGTAGAATGCCTTACGATGTAAACAAAAAGTACAAAACATATTTCATTCGACGGAAGCACTAACTTACTGACCGATTGATGTCACAATATACCTGATTAAATCGATTTTTTCATTATAAAAGATCTGTCGGCCAAAGGAGTCAAATTTGAAGAAGGCTTTGATCTTTTCCCTGATCATTCCCCTTTCAACGAACGAAAACCATTAGAAATGGAAAACCATCAAGACCAACAAACCGGAAAACCAACTGGGAACTCTTCAAAAAAGATATAGAAATTAATATTTGACTTTGTGTGTCGCCAGGAACCCTATCGGAACTCGGAAGTGGAGATTGACTCCTTCTTCGCCCAAAAAGCAATATGAAATAATATCTACTCCTCAACAAAGCAAAATAGTGACCTATAGTGATATACAATAATATGATGTCAAGTCACCAAGTCAAATTGACTTGGTGAGTGTCTTCTTCAATAATTCAGCTTAAGATGTCCTATCTTCTAACATTGACATACAAATCATCTCGCACAGGTTTGACGTATCCGACAGTCGTACAAAAGTGTTGTCGAGGAACTCGTAGGCACACAATCCTATCGAAGTATCCGAAACGATTGCCAGTTCCAATCGGAACTCAGTTTGCTTTCGAGATATCCGTTACAGAACAAAATAGAAATATCGTGCAATGGCGCTCGTTTGATTCTGGAAATTTTTTTCAACGGACAACATTGTAAGAAATTCAACGCGTAGCTGTCAAAAATTTTTGACTTACGCATATCGCCGATGCGCGATAATTTTTCGTCTGAAGATCTGTTCGAAATGCTAATCGGAACGGACAAAACGTTAGAAAATTCTCCCATTTCGAAAAAATCGGAGAACATTTTTTTCCGAACGGATACCTTGGTAGGGGGTCAGTATTTAGTGATCCCATTTTTTCTTAGTCAGAGTGTTTGTTTATATTAGGCTTATGTTGGCTAATTCGGCTTAGTTTGGAATTTCGAATTTGTCATTTAAACATAAGACTTTACTTAAATATGTCGGTTATTACAAATATGCATCCGAATACCTTTCTGAAGCTCCTTATTGACGTAAAAAAAGTTATTTTACCCGAGTAAGTGTTTTACCCAAAGCTCAACACCCAACATTTATTACCAGACACTTGTTGGATTTCTTCACGAAAGGGGCCCGATGCCGATAATCCGTTCCTTACTAGAGCAATCGTTTCTCTGTTCTTGCCGTCCTGATATGCATTAGTGGGTACATCTACTTCTTGCTTGTAAATTGGTATATACACAACTTATCTCCCACCTATCGGTCATCGGTCTGAAACCACACCGACTAGATACAGCTATTCAAATCAATAGGAAGTCATCATCTGCCCACCTAACATATAGGTATATGTTCGAAGGAAGTTGTATAAAATGATTTTCTTACCCTCACTCACTTGGTATTTCTGTCACAATTTAGCAAGTCGATTCAATAACAAATGACAACTTGCTGCACGAAAGCCCACATATGCTTGCGAATTCATCCTCCACACATTTGAAAAAAAGTCTCCTGATTCCATATGAATTAGAAAATTATACCGCAATTTAAACTGCCATTAAAGTGGCATAAATATTTAAACGAAAATTACGGGAAATTATTGCGTCGGAATTCCTATCGCGTGTCCAAATCTCATTCAACTTTGGGATGGTTGTTTTTTCACTTTGTATTGTTCTAACCAAATAGAAAATTGCCACGTTAATCGAGGCGGCATGTCAGAATTTAGTCACTCATAAAAATGTCAAGGTTACAAACGAATTATGAAGTCATGTGTAAAAGCCAGATGGAAGGTAGAAAAACCCACAAAACAATTCATTTCACATTCACAGAACATACAATCTATTTGCTTTGTAGTTATACATACTCATTTATTGGAAAGTATCCTTTTCATATCGTTTTCGATTTTTTTTCTTTCTTTTTTCTACATTCTCTTCATTAGTAGTGTTTCCAGCTTAGCCCTTGCATTAGCAACCAGACGAATTTCAAGCATACCACCGCTACCCATTCTAGCGCCCATCTTTAATTTTAATGACCCAATAGATCCTTTGAACATCTCAACCGAGGACATTACCGGAACAGAAAACATTTTCACAAGTCTCGCCCTCGGCGATGATAAATTCAAGCTACCACCCAGCATATACCCAAGCGATGAGACACTTAGTTCTCTGGGGGACTACTCTATCCGCCATTCGATTCCTATACCTATCAGTGCTCAAGGTAGACAGACTAACTACGATGTTATGGCATACAGTGCAAGTCCAATGACCGGTGGTTTTTCATACTCGCCGTTTTACTATGGTTCACCATCATCACCGGATACATTACAGCAGCCATTGTCCGCGAGCTACGATCCTGGGTATGGATCGAATCGGCTTCATGTGCCGACCTTAATGTCTCAAGTTCATCCTCGTAACTATAACGATAACGACCGGCTGATAAGAGTTATTAACGGACGAACTGACAATGGAACTTCATCAGCATTTGCTGGAGGAGGCGTTGCATCTGTCCTAAACAGGTCAGGTTTTTGCTGTTGTTGATGTTGTTCTTGTTATTTGACGATGAATGATGATCGTGTGTTTGTACTTACTCGTCCTGTTTGTTTCTTTTTTTTTTTTTCAATCGTTACTCAGATCAATGGTCAAACTCATTTACATTATCGCTTGTGGATGCGTAACGATGTTCAAAACACACATCGATCCACTGTTAGAGTCTTTTGCACGGATTTATTTTTTTCAGAAATTTTGTTGCTTTGACTAATATAGTTTTAGTGGAATGTTTTTTGGATCTATGGATCTTATTGTGTTTATTTTAATCTTTTTGAATGTGGAAATATCCAATTTTTTAGATTTGCATATATACATTTCGACACAAATATCTATAAGGTGTCTGACAGGACACTGAACAGAACTTATCTTTAAAACGATGTTTTCTAGCCGTCGCGTCGACCGTTAAATGTCCTGTGGTTCTAGCTGACTTTCATATCTGTTCTAGATGAAGTTTTGTTACACGAAGGATAAAGAGGATATGATATCGTGGCTGACCTACCCATAATACTCATAATACTCTTTTCACTTAGTTTTTTTTTGTTTGCAAATTCGTGAAAAAATCTCCTCTATTGTGTATTATGTGACGTGTTACAAAGAATTCGTTAATTTCGTATGTTCGATACAAATCATATCATTTACGTTTTAAAGTATATATGTACTCACTAATCCGAGCCCAGCACATCAGCACATCACGGACACCACTTACACGTGGGTTGAGTCACTCGTCAGGAAAAGCTATCGTACGACGTAAACACTGACTCATGACAAAAATGATTGAATTAAAACAAATCTTCCTCGTACATCTATCTACGAGCCGAACCATATACGTGTGGAATAATGCGAGTAACGAAATCAAAAAATGCGAGTAACGAAACTTAGTTGACAGTAACGATTCGATACTTCGATTCGAATCAAATACCAGCTACTCAGTCACGAATATATACGATTTAGAACGCAGAACTTACTAAAAATAATTGCAACTTATTTACATGGAGTTACAGTTCGTAGCTGGCCAGGATCTCAACCAACATACTCCTTTAGTTATTTTAGTCTAGCTATATATCTCATTTTTAAATAAAAACTGGTTTCTATCTTAAAATTGGTTTCTAAATTAAAATGTTTAATAGCAAAAAAGCAATTATTCTGCAAATCATGTTTTGTTGCTTTTAACTGTTTACTTCAGAAATTTCAAAATAGAATTGACATTTGCCGCCATCTGAAAAAATTAAAACATCTTTCGATTGGGTATAAATCTCCATTCATCACTATTCTGAGTACACCTATGTTCTTATGAAAACTCAGCTTCGCAAACCTTGTACTCCGCATTACCAACAGAATAGAAGACCAACTCACTCGCAGTCGGAAAAATCAATAAAATCATTTACCTACAATCTGAATTGGTCCCGCTAAGAAGTAACACAATTTTCACTGCAAGGAATGTTAAAACGTGTCATTCTATAGCTACTGAGTCTCCAAAATTTCATCGTCGAAAAGCAAAGAGAAAACAATGACATCACGCCCATCTTTCAAAGTGTGGTTCTCTAAGGAATCGCATACAAAAGAGTAACTCCGCAGCATATTTTGTGACTCAAACTACGCCAAAAAGCCAGTAACATGAGGTCATCTTCTCACGGGGTATTAAATTCGCATCGTCACGCCTAGTTGATGATATGTTGCGTTGCAGAAAGCCACACCGAAATAAATATTCTTATACCCCCTAGCATAAAACGAAAAAAATACATACCCACACTATCACGAAGATTGTTGTAACAAATAATAAACAAAATGACATTCAACAACAACCACTTCACATTAAGCCTAGTGTAGCTTGTTATCTCTGCAGAAAAAAAAAATAATAAAACCAGCAAACGAAATTAAGTGAAGTTCGCAAACAAACATTATGATGTCATGGTGTATTTTTGGCATCTTTCACCACACAAAATTGTCTCATGCTAAAAAAGGGGAACGCGAAATATTTGTCTGATATTGTTTAGTCCATTTTGAGAGCTCTCTTTTTTTGATTTTTTTTTTTAAATGTGACGTCTTCAATTGTTGACTTCCCTTTGTATTGTTCTTTCTCTGGCCATAAATGGAAAGAGTTGGGCAAAAAATAAGAAAAAAATGTTATGGTTTCACGATCAGGTAAAATGGAGTCTCTATTTTTTTTTTTGTTGTTTATGTTGCTTGCAGATTGTAAAAAACTAAGTTTAACTGGTTTTGGGCAGTTTTTTTTTTAAATTTATTTTGATAACCGCTGTGTTTTAGGCTATATACGGCTTATATAATTGCCAGCATCTTGAACAAACATTCTATGCTGTAGGCATGTAGTAGATATGTTGTTATTTAAATGTTTGAATTTATGACAGATAATTTGATTAATGGGGGATTTTTTGCGTATTAATTCATACCATACAACGGACGAAAAAGAGAAATTATTTTGATTGTTAAAAATAGCACGAGCCTAGACAGGTAGATTTATTTTATGTCTGTCGGGGTCAAATAATTAATTATACGCAAAAAAAACAAAAACAGATCAACAACAAACAAGTGTCAGCGATTAATAAATTACTCATACGCCTACCACGTTATGTCAAAATTCATATTTTCTTAAAAGTACATTTGACATTGGTGTGTATTTTTTTATGATGTACTTGACCTCTATTCAGAAAAAGGACGATTAATAAAAAAAAATCAAATGTCAGATGGCTTTTTGTATGGTCAAAGGGAGTGTGAAAATATATCTGCGATTATGAATGAATCATTTCATGAAAAGAAAATCTCCTTTAAATTTTATTTCTGGAGGTTATAATGTGTTAGGGGGGTCATAATTAACGGGTGATTTTTTAAGCTTAGTTATTTTTTTAAAAATCGAACAAAACACTCATATTTGCATCAAATATTGTTATTGTAATCGATAAATAGGTCTTAACCATTTACGTTTTAACCGCAACTTCATGTCAATGTTGTCCGCGGCTCCGTTTCAAATGGTCCATTCGGAAGGTCCAATTTTGTGTCACTTTTTCGAGCATTTCGGCCTGTATTCCACGAATTACGAGTGTTATGTTATCCTGTAAGGCTTCAATCGTGTTCCACATAGACTAACGACTTTACATTTCCCCACAAGAAATAATCAGGAGACGCTAAATCGCATGATATTGGCGGCCATTTCGAGAGATAAGCTGCTCACCAAATTATCCTTCAATATTTCCATTGCTCCACGAGCTGTGTGGCATGTGGCATGTGGCACCGTCTTGATGAAACCACATGTCAACAAAGTTCAACTCAGCCAACTGGGGCAAAAAAAAGTCGGGTAACATGGCTCGATATCGTTCGCCGTTGACGGTAACGTTTGTTCCAGGGTCGTCTTTGAAGAAAAATGGACCGATGATGCCACCAGCCCATAAACCACACCAAACTGTCGTTTTTCAGGATTCATCGGTTATTCTTGTACGTCATGTGGCTGTTCATCACTCCAGATGCGCCAGCTTTGCTTATTTACGTATCCGTTGAGCCAGAAATAAGCCTCATCGCTGAACACAATTTTTCGATAAAACAGCGGATTTGCACATTTTTCACAGAGCAAGAATTTTGATAATAAATTTCAATAATTTGCAATCGTTGTCGTTTGTAAGTGTTTTCATGATTAAATGAAAACTTTTCACTTTGACAGATGACTTTTGGACGCCAACTGAAATACTTAACTCTTAAAAATCACCCGTTACAATGCAATAGTTGTTGAATGCTAAAGTAGGATTATTCACCCGTATGTCATTCAATTTGAATTGAATCGATGGGGTAATAATTAAACTGTAATCTGGACTGAGGGATCATAACCAACCACTAGCATTTGTAGCTCTGATTTTCGACTGAGTGATTTTATTTCTCATTTTTTGGCGGCGTAGTAAAATGTTACTGTTGTTTGTTTTAAGGACATTTTTTATGGTGTTGACTGTGTCGCTGACCTTTAGACGTAAAACAAATTTTTGATGCAACGTGCTTTTTTTCACAACCATTCATGTGTGCATGTGTACGTATTGCATGATCGCAGGATCACTGTTTTATGCCAAATCCGCATGGTTGAGATGATTTTTCAGACCATTACAAGAGCGTGTGAAAAATATATAGGTGTTGTTGCGGCTGGGAATCCAACCAGACCTATTGCGTCGTAGTTCATTGCAATAACCCTCGTGCCACTTAGCCCGTTAGAATAACCAGTGAAAATCTAAAAAAAAAACATTTTCTAAAATGAAAAATCAAATTAGAAAGTGCGGAAGAAATGTGTTTTTTTTTACAAATAATCTTTTTTAACTTTTCCAGACGACAAGAAAACGGTAGCGTTATTTCCTTTTTTAACAAACTTCCCCTTAGAAAGAGAATGGTTCTGTTTTCTTAAAAAATGTCTTACTCGAGATTTAGATAACAAAAACGATGACAGATGAATCCAAAAAAAAATTTTTTTCGAAATTTCATCCATCGGTCGACGATCTATCCAATCTATACGCATTGAAAACTTAGTTTTGATATTTGTTTGGTCACAATTCTAAGCCGCTTTTTCCTGTAAGCCATTTTATTATTAGTAACTCTTATATAAAAATTACACATTCAACTCGAAAACGTCTCTAACGAGTTTGATTAAATTTAACAAATAATTTGCATGAAGTGATTTCCAACGAAACTATATACCCAGTTTGTTTTTATGTCAAGAAAAATTGTCAAGTTCTCGCATGCTTGGCATTTGATCTTTGCAGTGAAAAAGAACGTTTTGTGGTCGCGATAAATACAAATCAAAAAAAAATCTAAAAATGTTTACCGAAAATCGTTGAGATTGCCTTTATTATCTTGTTTAGACACTTATTTCAAGTTCTTTGACCAAAAAGAATGTTTTTTTTTTTTAAATTGGACGTGGCAGTAAGCGGTTTTTGAATATTTTTGTACTTGCTCTGTAGGCACGAACAAGGATCCTATATACTTAATTTAATTATCCTCGTTCAAAATGTAAGGTATAAATCGAATCGGCTAGTGATTCTGTGTCGATCCATATACTTTAAGGTATGTCTTTCTGAATTATTTCTTTATGTTAAAAAGCTATGTATGAAAACTAATGGAATAGGGTGTAAAAATAGGAAATGGATAATAATATAATGATAAAATCATCCCATCCCATCCTTTAAATTAATATCCCTTAAATGTGGGCTTTATGGCAAAAAAATATTAAAATTGAAATTGTCGCGACATATTTGTCAGACAGTTTATTAAAATCATTTATGGTTCTTGTTTTTATCCATCGGTGGTGAATTATTTCAAGCAAACGATTTTAATCTTGGGCAGAGTTAAATATCAGGATTACAGCGCTGTTAATATCAGTGTCATTTCTTGGTCTTGTGCGGAAAATATTTTACAGAAAAGGAGTTGGAGTGCATTTGACGGAATTGCATAGATTTGTGAACAATGAATTCAGATCCTCCATCTTCGGGATGCCACGCAAAATTGCATTTGTTGACATTTTCTCTCATTTCAGATTTTCAATTCGTTTAGCCGAGTTTTGATATTTCAGGTGCTGTATCAGGCTGTATCAGTTTCATTGATCTTCGTGATGTTCTGGTGGAAATCTTGTTCAAGTGCTAGTTTTTTATTTTCTACCTGAATAAACTTCTTAAGGTCTTTGTATAACTTGCTTTGATTTTCAAGACTTTTAATGAAATATGCCTTATCATTGGCAACTATTGGTGATTTATGTTGTATCCCAGGAGAATTATGGTGCAAAATTTGATGGCAGTGTTTTTGCAAGATTGCCTTGTAGCTTGTTGTTGTAAGTCGGACATCGAAAAAACTTATTTACAGCGACGCACAGAAACTCGGGAAAAGTGGAAAACAAATCGGAATAATATATTGATAGTCCGAGGATTCAGGAGAGAAAAAATATAGCAACAGAGGAAAACGAGTTCTTGAACGATTTTAATTTGATTTATGTAGACTAATTTAAATAAACTTGGTTGAAATTGCACGAGAAAAAATTCGTGTTTAACTTGTCAGAAATGACATTTCGCATATATTCATTCAATTATTCTGCATCCAATTTGTTTTTTCGAATTTTTTTAAATTTTACCGAAAAACGTTTTTTTTACTGAAAACGCCCCCAAAAAGTGGGCGTGGCAAAAAACTATGTATAGACGAAATATAGACATCAGGATTGTCTAGATATCTTGTTCAGACACTTTTTCAAAAATTTTAACGGTTTGGCCTAAAATTAGGTTTTTATAAAAAGGGGGCGTGGCAGTGGGCGGATTTGAAAAATGTTTATACTTTTTCGAACAGCGCGTTCAAGGATCACATGTAAATAGGATAGGGTATAAAAACAACTATTTGCGAATAAAAACTGCTTCTCAACTTAAAAAATATCTAAAACTACATACAATTCATGTTCGATATTTATTCAATACTTTATAATTGATTTAAGAATACATAGTATCCAAATCCTCAAAACCATGTAAGCAAATCAACTGTCAATTGTCAAATCAGACTACTAAATTTATATGGTTTGGTAGTAATGGATTTTTTGTTGACAATTAGCAAATTCCCTGTCAATCACTGTGGGCTTTAAAATTCCCAGATTGTGAAAACAATTTTCAAACATTGATACCTGATATATCACCTTACGATTATTTTTGTATGTATTAATTTATTTGATTAATTTCAAATTAATTTTCGCGTCGACCGTAGAAGTTCAGAAATCGTTTTATATACAAGCAACTTTAGTAAGTTGTAAAGCAGTGACGTCCACCTTTCTGCTTTCGCTGTTTCGTGTTTGCAGTAAGAAAAATGTGGAAACACCTCTGCAGCAAAAGAAATTTTCTAAAAATTATGTCGACAGAATAATGAATTTTGCATGCTACTTCTAGCATTAAGAGTAAAACTAAATATAAGGCATAGTTACAAATATTCATTTCATTCAACACGACAAGTTGTTATTTTTTAACTTGGCTTGAATAAAAAAGGGATTTTAACGTTTATTCCGGAAGGACTGGATACGCAGTTTCGTTTAAAATGTTAACCTTTATAATCTTGTCAAGTTTGATCAAAATCCTTATAGTCATTTCTGAGCAATATTATTTTATCAAATCCTATGGGAAGTAGTTTTGGGCATATTAAGACAACTCAAAAAAGCCCTCTAGATGAATTTCTTTTCTCATTTTATGAAACTTTGGGTTTGTTCTTTTTAAAATATGTATTTTCTTTCCTGGGACCTGACAAATTCAGAATTCTATAGAGTAAAACTACTTAACAACACCCACTTTTGAGGCGTTTTCTTAAAAAAGACGACACCGAATCGATGTTATCGGTGATCTCTTAAAGCTGGCAGGTTTAAATGGTTTTAATGAACGAGTAAATTAGAGGCTAGATCATTTATTAAATAAAACGACAGCCAAATTATAATTGAAACCATATAAATATCCTCTCCCTCAATCAATAGAACATTCGTAGATAGAAACAGCTTGAGCGTATTCCCTAAACATATGTTCACCAAAGTTTTTCTGATCACTAATAACCCATAGCATGGACTTACAATTTCGCTAAGCTAAGCTAATGATTGATTGTCAAATAGGAAATTGAGGGTCATTCATGGAATAAAACAAAGATGATTTTTTTTTTTGTAAATTCACGTGAAATATACTTTATTCGAAAGATAATCTTCTGGCATTATAATTTAAATATGATTTCTGGTATATGACCGCCACGGCTAGCTGGGACGTAGTCTAAAGTCAAATTTCGATGAATTCTTCCAACATTTGTGGTCGTATATCGGCAATAAGGCGGCGAATGTTGTTCTCCAGTTGGTCAATCGTTACGGGCTTATCGGCGTAGACTACCAACATCACATATCCCCACAGAAAATAGCGGCGTTAAATCGCACGATCTTGGAGGCCAACTCGTCAAAAAAAAAAAAATAATAATAATATTATCAAATGTTGACATACGTTTTTGTGTCACTAAGGCGACGAATTCATAGGACCAAAAATGAAATTATGCGCTCATCGAACGTTTCCTTCAACAAATCAATCGTGGCACGAGCTGTAGCGCCGTCTTGTTGAAAGCACAGCACATACACACCATGGTTGTTCAATTGATGAACGAAAAAGGCAGTAGTCATGATTCTTTAGGGGGACCATTGACTGTAACTTTCTGGCTAGCATCGTTTTTAGAGAAGTACGGACCAATTGTTCCACCAACCTATAAAGCACACCAAACAATCAGTTTTTGTAGATCAACGGTGTCGCAACATACACTTGAGGTACAAAAACGTTTCATACTTATACGAATTAATTGCTCTGCAGAAGCATTATTTTTAAAACAAATTTGCACAATTGATTCATGTTGAAATGCCAAACCAAACTAAAAATAAATCACTTAACACCTAATAAAATTGCCGCCAGTTAAAATAGTGTTGCCAACTAAAGTTCTTTACCTCTAACAAAAAAACACCCTTTACTTCTCTGAACCATAGTGGGACCTACAGTTTTTTGCCAAATCCAAAAGTCTGAGTTTTGCTGACTAACCACCAAACCACCACTTAAGTAATTAAAGGCAAATATTGGTCAATACTCAATTTTGCCTTTGATCGAAGCCTGCTATATCAAGATAAGAATAATACAGACAAACAAAAACATGGTGATGTTTTCAACTTGTACAATATATTGATGATATCTTTGATCCTTTGTAAATCTTGAAATCATTTAGTTCACTTATTGCCATCAACCTCCTTAATTGGCTGCAAAAATGTTTATTCCATGTAAACTTTCCCATTTATTTGTTCAATTTCTGCACAAATAAATACATGAAATTATGCAAACATTGGCAAGAGCTTAAAGCCTACTAAAGAACTCACAAGTTCAAGACCTTTTCAAAGATAACATCAACCGGACGAAAGCCGTAAAAAGTTAAATCAACAACATTGTAAATCATCGACCAGAATAATGTGTTTGTGTCCGAAAAAGGCAGTAAATGTTCGTCATAGTTGATTCACTTCACTAATTTTGTAATGACATTTATTGACAAAATAATTTGTTTTTAATTATTAAGACTTCTCGGTTGACCACAAAACAGGACAAAACTCATTGTGTTTTATCTTTCTGGTTGAAGTTTAACAAAACAATTAGCATGCGATTGTTTTAACGGGAACTCAATGAATCTTATATAAGAGTTCTGCTGCAATGCCGCCCAATGAAAAATTAGCACATCCCTTAGCATGTGTTTTATGTATGTGAGTGTATGCTAATTAAAGCGTTTTAATTTTTAAACTCTTTGTATGGGTTGATTTACTTTGTTTATTTTCCTACAAAAAAAGCTCACATGATTTTAAATTAATGTCTGCTTTTCGTTTCAGGTATGTTGAAATCCTTCTTTCTTCAAACATATATAATGGGCATCAAAGGTGAGTGGAAAAATATTTTTAAAACTTACATTTTTTTTATGTTGTTATAAGAAAGTCCTAACAAATATTCGATATTAAATTAAATATTTTTTAAATCTAATAATAATTTGTCAAAACAAGAAATCAAATGTCAAAAAAAAAATCATGACCCAACTCAGCCCTTTAAAACTCATAATATCCATACGTGTTTTATTTGTATGCTTCATTTGCTTCGTATGCTTCATAATAATCGAAAGGGTTTTATAGAAGTGTATTTGTATATCAGTCGACAACCCTTTGAAAATACCGTCTGCAGACTATAGGTAATCAGAAGAAAACAACAACAACAGAAAAAAATCAATAACAGCCAAGGCAAATAAACTCGAATGAACTCAAAATTGAAAAGCGCAAACAAAATGTGGTAACAAAAAAGAAACGGTTCTCAATTCGAGGGTAATGTACCCCATTGTATGTTTGTATTTATGTGAGCACATAGACGCGTCCTAAACTTAGATCCTGTCTGTGCAATAATGTTGTAAGTCGTGTGCCGCCTAGCCGCATGGTGGCAGCTGAATTTCCCTCATCCTCTCATATAAGGGATATTTTTAGAAAATAGCATTTTCTTCTACTACATTTGTTGTGACTTTAAATTGGTGATCCATTACAGAAGCACGATATCGATTGACCCTGTTATATATGTCAGCAGTTTGCAAAATTGTAATTTTGTAGCAAAGTCGTGTTTACATCATCTCGTGGCAGGGAGGAATTAAAAAAAAGATACGATGTGGTATACTATTTTTAGGGTATTTGAGAGAATCCTTGATGTGTTTACATTTTAATATTAAGATATAACAATATATACTAAATTTATTTAGGAGCATAAAATCCATTGTTCGAATTATAAAAATCTATTTCTGTTCAAACCTTTTAAATGGAATCATTCCTTATCTTTTATTTTAACAAAACAAAAATATTATTATATTAACGATGATAAAATAAGTCTAAAAAAGGGGTTCATGCGATTATATCCCTCTGCTTGTCGGTTGATCTTTACAAGCTCCCAGAGGCTTCATGATTGGACTCTTTGTTAAATGAGATTCTCCCATTTTTGGAATTGACAGTATAGGTCCAATATTAAAAAAAATGTTTGTGTTAAGGCAAAATTAAAAATATCTTTAAATTTTTGAAAAAAAATGCACGGATGCATTGTGTACTAATTTTCATCAAATTCTTCAAAGTTGGAAACAATGTTTTTCTTTTTAGTGGCATCTTCTGTGTCCTATAAAAGTTATTAATACAATTAAAGTATTTATGTATTATGTGTTTGAACCTTTTTTGTACTTTTTGTTAAAACCAGATCTAGTAAAATTGTTCTAAACTATTGAAATTATAAAATATAAATGTGCGCCATATTTTACGTCGGTATATAAGCATCGAATAACTTTGAAATTTATCAACCAATTGACTTGAATGGGCATGTCTTTCAAACCTCGATTCAGTATAATTTTAATCATGAACCGCTTCACACCGAAATATTGCGCCGAATTAGTGAATTAGTGAGACATTGGAAAAAGTCGTTCAGATTTCTTAACTCCACGGACATATCGCCGACAATGTCGTCTCACAGCACTATTCGTGGTTTGGTCTCGAATTTTGTTGAACAAGGGACAGTGGTAAATCGTCGACATGCTCAACGGTGTCGTTCAACCTCCAAGACCTTTCAATGGACTGGTTGAGAGTGTTGCCGAAAAACCCACTTGTGTGTTATCGGCACCGTGATGAACATTTTGGCTTCAGTGGAATCACCTTGCGGCGCATTTTGAAAAATAATTTGCATTTGGTTCCGTCAAAAGTGCAATTGACACAAAGAATATTGCTACGAATATGACCAAATATTCGCTCGGATGGTTGACACTGAACCTGATTTTTTGAAGTAAATTTTGGTGACCGAAGTGGTCCATTTTACACTATCTGGCGCTGTTAACAAGAAAAAATGCCGCATTTAGGGAACCAATGATACACACAAGATCCATGAAACACCATCGCATGACCAAAAAGTAACTATTTGAAACAAACGCCGGTCAAATCCACTTTTCTGCAGAGAAGGCGAAGTATAGTCCGTACCAAAACAGTTGGCCATTCTACTGCGCAGGTCTCTTAAAATGTGTTTTACAATCTCTTAAAATTGCAAAAACAAGCATAAAGAGACGGAAATGGGCGGAGCCATAATAAAAAACGACGTATACCCTGCCTTGTGTTCAAGATCGCTGTCGCGATCTCACTGAGGGTGGTTTCTTCATTTTCCTTCTTTTATACTGAAATTAGGAGCGGAGGAAAAATATAGACCATTATATGTCAACTTTACTTGGAGGAAAATATATTGTTTCGTTTTTTGTCTTGTCGGTTCTTTGTAGGAGTATGATGTGATCACGGTCGGATAGATTAAGCAAAACATTGCACATGAATTGATTGTGTGACTGTGTCTGTATGAAGGTGTACGGTTTTAGATTTAAACCCTATTTGCTCATTATGCTTTCGTTGATCATTATTAATTGTGTCGTGCATATTGATCATGTAGGTACTGATATTGGCACCAACCATAAAAAGGGTTGGGAACCCTTTCAAATACAATCGGACTTCTAGGTAGAAATGTATAAAAGTCGACCTCATAATAAAAAATTAAGTTTATTTAGATATTCAACAGCATTTTAGTTCTAAGCACTGTAAAGTTGGGTTACGCATTGTTAATTACAGGCAATAACGCTTAGTGATTAAATCTCTTTCGCGTCATTTTTGTTCTCTTAAATCGTCTCTCTGCGCAATCGTACGGACCATAGTTTATGGAAGATGATGCCGGTGGATGGGTGGAAATTGATATCTCTATGCCTGTCCTCAAATGAGTGAAATAGTTCTGGACAGATATTGATGTAACAGTGCGCAAAACCGCACTGCAAAAAAACAATGGAGTTTCTGCAACCAGACCCCTCCGAACTTCTTCCTTGTGAGGTTCTTTGAAAAGCGAAGTTTACGCTATCAGACCTCATACCTTTGATGAGCTTAAGTTTGAGCTTTGAAAAATCTTTGTCATGACATGGTGGTACTATCGGATTCGTTAATATATTAAAGGATACACATTTTGCAAATATTCTAGACGATCTCTTGCGATTGCTGGCCTTCGACATAGAATTTACGCTGAGTATATCTTCCTTCCGCGAGCCGGCATTTTGGTTCCCATTCACTCAACATGTCCTAGCCATCTTAAGCGTGCAAGCGGAGTTTTTTGACTAGGGTACGCGCTGTACAGCTCGTATAGTCGTATATAGTTTTTTTTTGCCAAGAAACTCTTAGAAGCAGTCTTAAATTATATCATATTTGTCACCATCGAAGAGTGACTATATAAGTATAAGACTTACGCTATTTATTTATTATTTATTTGTTCTTAACATTCGCTGGCGTTGTCCTCCTTGCCTTAGTCTCCTTAAACTTCTTGCCTTAGTCTGTTTCGTATCTTACATCCACATCCTAATAATTACTGATTCTACGGACTTTAAAACGGTCCGTTATCAATGTCACAGGTTATCATCCTTCTTTTTCACACCTCCTGAAAAATAAATATCGGACATTAACGTTTTATTTTAGTCATAAAGAAGAACATTTCCTCTCTAAGGCCTACTACGAACGCCAAAATTGAGAATCTTAGCATGACAGTATTATACCTTTACATCGCAAGAGGTGGGAGGTGGGACAGTGAAAACAACTTAGATTTTATTTATTGTTACTTCCTTGATGACAATAATATCTGCTTTGTATCAGCTTATGGCTTTAACTACTTGTTCGATAGACCGCTTGTTCTAATTTTTGAATCCAAATGTTTCAGGTGAATACCTGAATTAGTATTTACCTGAGTGCGTTTATAAATTCAAAGTACAACTGCCCACCTTAAGGAACGTGACATTTGGTGAACCAAGTGCCAGTAGTCCTTCATGGCATATAATCTGAAAAACGAAGGTGTTAACCGAGTACATACGTTTTTTTACTGTCAGAAGATTTTTGCAAATTACTATCGGATGGTTTTTTTTATGACCGCATTGTCAACATCACTTGGAACTGCTTCAATGGACTTTGTAAAGTTAGTATTGTCCATCCTTTTAAAACTTCGCGTCCAAGATCACTTAGATTTTGAGCAGCCAACATCGTCGTCGCTTGCATCGCGCTTGTGAAATATCCCAAATCGAAGATTTTGAGGATTTTATACCTTTCAGCTTAAGTGAATTTGTAGGCGCTAACATTCGTTTCTATAGGTCGCGTATTAAAGAATACCCCGGTGGAAACATCCTTTGGGTTTTTGACCAATGCTAACGACACGTCTCACTTAATTTTACTCAATTTCCTCAACGAATATCGATGAACACCTAAGGTCCCGCTCTCAACCAGAATGGAATAATGCATATGCCTATTTAGCCTTTTCTGGATTTATTGATGTCGATTCAATTTTCGCCATGAATTTGCTACCTCTGGATTTTTACATTCAGTAATCAGCGGTCAGAAGTGCCTTAAGAATCAGCAAAGATTTTAAAGATTATATAAGAACAGAAAACAGAAACTTCTGCTCACCAGCTTCACGGTACGGGCGGGCGGTGTGCACTTGCACACATGAGAAACGGAATCGAAATTATATGGCGGGCTGTGTCAGTTCGACCCGCCATCTAGCGTTTTTTTCTTGTATGCAGTCCGTCATCTGTATGGCTTTATAATCTTTGGAATCAGCCAAACTAACAGCTGGATTTCGAGTCTCCCTGATCAGCAACAAATCCTCAGAGAGAACGGTAATACACAGATCAGTCAGGCGGTGTACTCCATGCTGAAGTGTTGGCAACCGCGTAAGCTGCCTGCACATTCGCAATGATGACAATACCACACGATGCTATTAACATATTTATCCTCCGCCAAGTGCTCATAAAAGCAATATCTGTGACTGAAATAAGACGCTAATGTCATGAAGTTCCATCGCGCTAGGCTAACAGCAAAATGTAAAATTCTTCTGTGTCACAGAAGAACCGAAAAGAAACGCATCTGCAAGAGGTCATGATCAGCACTTTAACGGTTTACCCACCGCTTTGCAATCTCATATAACAATATTGAGAAACTTCTAATGTATACGAGAGATCATCACTGTCTATGTTGCCTTAGAAATCACTGGCATTCAAAGAAACCATATCATAAAACTAATTCTTAAGGATAAGTACATTCCTACACGGGAACCCACTCAGGTTTGTCGCTTTTCGAGTTCATGTCACTTCAGGGACAAGATAACTTTTAAAATCTTTCTAAATCCTTCTAAATTCTGCTCTATGAAAAAGAAGAGAAGAAGAATTAATCTAAAGGCTTCACAACAGAAAAAATTGGATTGAATTATGGCATGAATTCACCGACCTAAGCAAAGATCGCATTATTTCGAGTCGCGGATAATTCGTTGACGATCAACAAATTTTACAAATTTTAATGGGCGATGGAAAATTCAAAAAATCAATTAGTTAAAAAAAATATATTACTTGGGTTCCTCCCCTTTCTACATAATAAATTCCATTCAATCTACTAACGAAAAGTTACGAAATCTATGTTCGCCTCCATTAAAAGCGAACAATCTCCCCTCAGTCTTTGTGGTGAGCAGGTGTAATTGACTCCCCAAAGCCTTTACAATTAACTGCATCTACCGCAAAATCAAAACGCTCATGTACACTGTTCACACAATATCTATGAGCGCCCATTATGGATTAAAATAAATGTAAAAACACGTGGCACCAACGAATGAGTGCATTCGAAGTACCCAACTGCTCTGTTCCATTCTATTATAAAAAATCGCAATTATAGCGAGAGACGCAACGGCGATAACTTTGCTTAGATTTAATAAGAAAAATTCAAAGAAAAGAAGTTAAGCAACTCTAATTGCTGCGGTTTTCTGCATGCACACCTGACAGCACGATGGCGAATGATTGCCGTCGAATTGCTCTCTGCGGCAACTTGAATAGGAATCCATTTATCGAAAGTGGCCGACATTTTAATTCTATCTCTTGCTTAGATAGAGTAATTTGTTTGTTTTGCTTTGCATTGACGTGCGCAATTATTTGCAAGCCATTTGATCTTTATATACGACCACATAAAGTACCTACCTCTGAGGCGTATTATAATTAAATTAATTTCTATTTACCAGAACTTGCTAAAGCTTAACGAATGTGAGTCATAACCATAGGTATAACGATGGGAAATGGCGCGACGTATTAAAAAAACACAAACACGATGTTAGGTATTACAAGATACTCGAAGAAAATCGCAATCACAAACGCCGAGAATCATATGTAACGAGTCATTAACAATATGATAGAATTCAACTCTAGGCGGCGACAAGCTGTCTACCTTGTTTTGTTTTCTATGTGTTGGATGCATTCTATAACTTTTTACTTCCCCAGTATACGTAGTATAGGAACGTTTTGTGATGGTTCGAAAATTCGAAACTCAGGTTCTTGTTCTGGTTCTCAGTTTTTACGTATCGAATCAATCTCTGGATTATTCTATCAGTAATGCTTTAGAAAGTGGATACATTCCGCCAGAGGCATTCCCGTTCTGGATGTATATGGCTACTTATCAGACTCAACGAACGTCCCATTTATATACCATGCTGCAAGGAGAGCAACGGATAAATGGATCTTTTACGAGCCTTTTGAGTCAGAGG
The DNA here is from genome assembly GCA_949824845.1 of Rhingia rostrata. Classification (NCBI taxonomy): domain Eukaryota; kingdom Metazoa; phylum Arthropoda; class Insecta; order Diptera; family Syrphidae; genus Rhingia; species Rhingia rostrata. The sequence continues at coordinate 59,401,904 of OX463755.1, forward strand.
GGTGGCAATATTGAACGAATAAGATACTGCACTAGCATACCTGATTGCGATAAAAGTAACACTAAAAGGTTGAATAGAGACAAATACTGCTGGCTAGACTGGACTAAAGCCGAAACTTAGGCTTAAATAAAACTAGGCCCTGTCATGTGATTTCTGGTCTAACGATAACTGGGAGTTTGCAAAATGTTTTTCGATAAGACTGTTTTTACAGGATAATCTCCATGGATGGAGGCTCGAACAGAATACTGTCGAGATGAACACGTTTCTGTTTTTTTAAGCGTTGTGCTTATTTTTTACTAGTTAGCCGATGCAATAAAGACCACATGATAGGGCCTAGATAGGTTTATATATGTTTAGATAGATTTAGATAGGTTAATATAGGTTTATATAGGTTTAAATAGATTTAGATAGGTTAATATAAGTTAAGTAAGTATCAGTTCCAGTTTCATATAACAAAAATAAATGGCGACTGTCTTTTAATAGGTTTTATTCACATTTTCCTATTTTTAAATTAAATACACAAATATAATACAAAAATTAAAGACAAAATATCTTAATTTACCTATACAGAGTTATACAAAAAAAAAAGATATACAAAATGCATTTCGAACCATAATGGTCATTTACTTATTATTAATTAAATAAATAAATATTAATAAATAATATAAATATTATGTTATGTGAATTATGTTATATTATGTGAATAAATAAACGTTAAAAAAGTCGTTTTTAAGAAATATAAATCTTCCGTCAGGAGTCTGTGATCTGTTGCCTGTCGTATGTTCTTAGAACTGGAGTTACTTATTGATATTGGAGCCCAAAATTGACTCGGTCGATTTGTCGATTGTTGGTGGTCAAATGGAGAGGTTTTGGGAGTTATACTCCTCCCTTGCATCCCATGTTACATGTAACATTTTTCTTAAAACACGATAACCTCGATAACGACTCTAACGATATGGTAATAATAATTCAGGTCGATGTTGAAATATGATGTCGATCTAGTGGAGGCATTAGGCCGGCCGTGGTGCAAAGGCGAGTTCTTCTTAGCAAAGTTTTGATAGCAATTCTACACATTTCTGGTGTAATTTTAGCAATTTCGCTTTTAATGCAAATGCAATTTTAAGCATCGAAGTTTACATGAAGTTACCCTATAAGAAGAAAGGGGGATGCGCCCAATTTAGGGAATGGTGGGGCTAGTCGATATCACCAATATTAGACTTGAAAAAATAAAACTCGCATCAAAAAAAGCATTGGAGCACAAACTGTGTAGGCCGTTGTTGTTAGAGCCGCAAGTCCTGTAGATCTAGTTAATTTAATTCGAACAAAAGAAAGTTTTCCAAGATGACCCGATAGCGGTCAACAGTAACTGTAATAACATTTTCTGGACTTTGAGGATTTAGGAATTCCTTAGAGAAATATGGTGCACAATACATAAATAAGAATTACGTTTACAATTAGAACTACGCTCACAATTAAAAAAAAACTTTTTGAAAGATACTACTTATTTCATTTTGTTTAAAACAGTTATTATTTAAAAATTAAATTTTAAATCAAGGGTAGATAACCATCATCATATCTTAGATGTAAAAAATAGAACGACTTAATTGGTGGTATTTACCAAATTCCACTTCCACTTGTTTCACAGCAAATTGACTACTAAGCGAACGCGAATTTTCCGAACATAATATCAAACACAATACTCTTTTTAATTCCTAGGGAAGTTTGTTCGAGTCGTGTAGGATATCTTTATTTTTTTGTTGTTACATTGCCGCTCAAAGCAAGAACTGTGGATAAGAGCAATGGTAAAACACTTGTTGTTCTCATTTGTTGGTATGCTTGAAACAACATTCAAATTCTTTTAAAAATAATTAATGGTACTTGTTAGGTAACGGTTTTTTTTATAATATATTCAATTTTTAATGCAATTATTGAAAATTAAAATACATTAAAACTTTTCAGGGGATATCATTTTAATTAAGCGGATTTTAAGCCTTCTTAGTAGGTAATTCCCTTTTGACTTTTATACCTTATCCCATATTTATTTTCAGTTTAGCAAAATACTTTACATAGATATATATTACATACTTAATATGGATGGAAGCATAAAATCTAAGGAGATCTAGCCATGTCTATCTTGATGTTTTGGTCTTTGGTGAATCAATCAAAGGTTTTCAGTGCTGCTACATTCCGTTCATTAACAATAAGATACTCCCTAATAAATTTTTATCGACCACTCCTTACGAGAGTGTCAAATGGCAACTGACAAATTTCAAATTCAAAAATAGCAGCAAAATAAAATCGACCTGGAGCTTTAAACGCACCCTGTACCTAGAAAAATATGACATAATCAATTTTTACTTTTGAAAACGACTGATTTCTCAAGAACGACAGCGTTAATTTAAATGGAATGACTATTTAGTGTAATATGGATATTTTGAATATAACTGGATACTTATTATCAATTATATCAAAAAAAGATGAAAAGATTGATTGTGTATACCTGTAATTCATAAATTTCATGATTTCTTGAAAAAAAAATATGTATAGAAAAAACTGCACACCCAACTTTTTCGAAAAAATCCATAAAACGGATTTTTAGAGTAATGCCGTATAGGAAAAAATGTCAGTTTCTCGGAATCGGTCAAGTTGCATAAAATTGAATATCTTGCAATTATTCAATTCCACATCATTAGTTCTAGCCCATATAGTTTTTAATATATTTCTCAGTAACCCCTATAGCGGAAAATTATTATTATTCACATGGTCACCGATTACTTCAATTTCCGGATTATAAGTTCTTAAAATATAAATTTATTTGTATGTTTTTAACATCAATAACCAACATTAACGTTATTGTTATTCTCGCATGGCTCTTGATTTATCTTACGAATACATCGCAGTGAAAGAGAAAGTTGCCTACGACCCAGTCGTGCACCCGACGTCCCACCACTCGTTTGTTTTATGAGTTGCAGCCCATGTAGCTTTTTGTGTATTGAGTGTAAATATGTACTTTTATTGCTTACCCTTATTACTTTTTCAACTTCTATCCGAAGTAGCTCCAGTCAGTTACTTAGTTTTTTAACTATTTAGTTTTGGGCTATGTTCTCTTAATCTTATTTGAGCGCCAACTGTAAGAAGTGTAGAATAGTGATCTTCCACTTTTATATTTTTTTTTGAAGACAATTTATTGTTTCAAACAATACCCTTCATCGAGTATTCGCTAGTCTATATCTTCAATACTTATACTTGGCTTTAAAATCGCCTCCCGCAATAAATCCACTGTGAAATTATAACGGGTGATATTTTAAGAGTTAAGTTTTTCAGGTTAGAAGCAGTGTTTAGTAATGGCGTCCAAACGTCATGTGTCTTAGTGAAAAGTTTTCAGTATAATCTGCCATTTAATCATGGAAAGACTTACAAACGAGCAACGATTGCAAATAATTGAAATTTATTATCAAAGTTCGTGCTCTGTGAAAAATGTGCACCGTTTGTAACGACCATATTATGGTCGTCATAATCGACCTGGTGAATCAACAATTCTTGCTGTTATCACCAAATTTCGCACCCAATTTACTTTGTTGGACATTAAACCATCGACTCGCATGCGTACAGTGAGTACCGAAGAGAATATTGCAGTCGTAGCGTCCAATGTAAATGAAGATCGTGAAAAGTCAATTCGCGCCTATCTCAGCAATTGCGTTTGAAATTTAATTTGTGCAAGAATAGAAGCCGAATGATCTGCTACAGCGTCTAAGTTTTGGTGAGTGGGCCTTAGAACAGCTCCATGAAAATCCACTGTTTTATCGAAAAATTGTGTTCAATGATGACACTCATTTCTGTCTCAACGGATACGTAAATAAACAAAACTGTCGCATCTGGAGTGATAAAAAGCCACATGCCATACAAGAATTACCGATGCATACCGAAAAAACGACAGTTTGGTGTGGTTTATGGGCTGGTGACATCATCGTTACATTTTTTTTAAAGACGACCATGGAAGAACTGTTACCGTCAACGGCGATCGATATCGAGCCATGATACGCTACTTTTTTTGCCCCAGTTGGCTGAGTTGAACTTGGTTGATATGTGGTTTCATCAAAATGGGCCACATGCCACACAGCTCGTGAGCAGCTTATCTCTCGAAATGGCCCTGTGAGTTGGCAGCCAAGATCATGCGATTTAACGCCTCTTGATTATTTCTTGTGGGGTTATGTAAAGTTGTCAGTCTATGTGGACAAGCCGAACACGATTGAAGCCTTACAGGATAACTTAACACACGTAATTCGTGGAATACAGGTCGAAATGCTCGAAAAAGTGACGCAGAATTGGACCTTCCGAATGGACCATTTGAAACGGAGCCGCGGACAACATTTACATAATAATAATCAATAATTACAATACAAATTTTGAATATTTGATGAAAATTTGAGTGTTTTATTCGATTTTGAAAAAAAATGCTCTTAAAAAATCACCCGCTATTAAGAAAAGGCTTTCACAGGCATTTTTCTGTATTCTTTAGCTAGAAGAACAGTATACTGTTGCAACTAATAATTATTACTGACTGACTAGAATTTGGGTTCTATATATGGTGTTCGCCTGTATTTTTAATTAAGACTGCCCCCGCCTTTTGTACAGTTATGAGGATGTAAGGAGTGATAAACCTTATATCCCTAAATTTAAAACGAGTCGCGGAGATGAGGCAAATATCTATTAGATTAATACCGAACGTTACTTGAATCTATTTCCTGCTATCATCGATACCATTAGCATTCCATTCATTCGACAAAATATTGGGCCTGATTAAATTAAATAATAAGCGGCGCTCATGAAGGTTGATGGATTATAGCGGCCATGTCTTAAAAGGTACATCGGTAAAAATGTATGGCATTTTTTTTAATTGAATAGTCGATAGCAAATAACCCTGGGGGATGGCTTAAGCGTTGAAAAGCGTTTGCAAATCTGTGCCCTTGTTTATTTTCGCTACAACAGTCCTGCAACGTCCTATTCGAAATTTGGTCGCCGAATTCGTGTCGGTTGGTCTGCTGAATACATTGCTGCTGTGCGTGAGAATCTACAGGAAAACCCAAAGAAGTTCATTTTTTGTCGATCACAAGAGCTTGGTTTTTCTGCGACATCAATTTGGACTTATCATGGAATACCACGCCCTCTGTCTACAATAATATTCTCATATTTGCTTTATAGGAGACAACTAAAACACACAGGGCAGAGCGCTGAGTTATAAAATTACATCGAACAAATTTAGCATCCTCTGATCCTAGTGATACATTACCAAACTGTTCAAGTGAGAAGGCTATATTTCAGATCATAAACCTTCTAAAATACAGGAAACAAAAAAAATGTTACCCTTGATCGCAGTCTTCTAGCGGTGCCAAAGAACAGACATACATGCACTTTTGCACGGGGGTGTTTTAAGATGTTAAGAGTATACAAAATTATGTTCTATTTATGTGATTCAATTTTCACTTTATACCGTTCGCTAGTTTTAAGAACCTTCACAAAAATGCTGATTCAAGTTATGAAGCAAAAATTAGACATACTCCGGCGCCATCTTTATCATGCAATTATAATTGTATTTTAATGAACACTTACAAGCTGTTCTCTCAATATTATTCCAAGAACTAGACAACACTTCCTTTGCCTCCATTGCATATTAAATTACCTCGCAAAACACTTTTGCAAATTGTGTATGTGCGTAATGTAAACCAAAGTACAAACAAACAAATGTCTGTCTATACACAGCCACATACAACTGCATGAAAACTGAAAAGAAATAAATTAATTCCGTTCATGCAGAAGTGACCTACTCACACGAATCCGGTGGTGCGGTGCTGCTATTGCTGATGTAGCCTACTTGTCGTTTAGTCCGGAAGAAATGAGTTTTCCTTTTAGCATTCGCTTTGCAAGTACACATACCGAGCGCGCGCGGGTATGTAAATCGATTTTCCGGAAAAAGGGACAGTTTACAAAATGGAAGGATAAGGTTTTTCCTCTTTGTTTGTCGTGGAAACTCCTTCTAGGACTGGATTTAATCGAATCACGTCGTCTGCAGTTGGCGTGTTGGTTTATTATTTGTTTTAAATGGAAAGCGCTTATTGCATGCTAACATTGTGATAAGGATTTAACTAAGTCAGATGGTACATTTTTGATAACATTTCAGGAATAAAATGGTTGGATCGTTGAAGGTTCTCTTTTTTTTTGTCGTATTGAATTGATCCATAAAAAGAAAATAAGGCGCCTAATGTGAGGTCCTGCAACCTACGTGATACAAAATAGCATGATTTTTTCATTAATTGCTTGCTTTCATTGGAATATCGCACAATAAGCACTTACTTGATGGCAGGGCAATGGTTCTTTCTATCTTCAAATTCGTTGAAGACAGCCATACTCTTTGACAGCGAAAAGTTGGTGCGAAAGACCAAATCATGACGGCGTCGACTAAAGTCATTCAAACAATCGTTAGCATACTAAAGCACTTTACATCCAAGCATAACCTTCTTATGACAATATTGAGTTTCATTGCATTTAGCTACTTCCACGACAAAACACATCTAACACCATTAATCTGAATCCAAACTAATTATGGCCTTGAGGTACAGCGCTTTGAATTTGTAATTCTCTTGACACGTAATGTTTTACATGGTAGATTGTCTTGATTGTCATTATAAATTTACCAGATCAAATCTTTTTCACCATTCTTCTGATCTGAAATGTTTTGAGGGTCAATGGTCTAGATTTTAAAAGGAACAAACTAATAAAATAAATCCAAGAGTGTGACCTATTTCAGTCTCTGTTGGAAAAAATAATATTTGTTTGTTTGATTAATTTCGGATATGTAATTGTAAATAATCATCCGCTCCTGAAAATGTACTCTAAAAAAAAAAGAGTTCGAAATCCAATTGGTTCAAAACTGTTGAACGGATCAAAAACTTAAGAACGAAAATGACAATGCGTCTGACACACATTTAAAAATTTTCAGATCTGAATATATGATAAAGCAAAGGTTTTAAAATGATCAGAACTTAATAGTTGATTAACCAAAGGTCGTTTGGCACACTTATACCAATACTTGGTGCATTACTTATAAGTCCCTTGGATCTTCTCAAATCCAGCTTTGGCCAAATTTGTTTTGTTATTTGACGCGTCGTGCCAATACTTCATTTGAGATTTGATTTGCTATTAGCATGTTGCGCTGGTAAGGTTTTGCATGTGGCGATAGGAATGCCGAATGCACCCGTGTCGACTACAACTGGTAATTTAGTGCCACGTCTGGCGAGTTCATTAGCCGTACAGTTCCTTGGCAAGGCACCAAGCATAGGTGAATGTTAAACTACTTTGACATCTCTAGCAGAGATTTGGAATTCGTTCAATAGCTGGAAATGTTTAAATTGTCACGAACCGCTAATTGTGTCGATTTTTCTGAGTAATTTCGAATGCACAAATTTACAACCGAAATTCGGAGTCAGTGGCCTCAACATTAAGAGCGCTCCGTCCAATTTATGGTCGTCATAATCGTCCTAGCAGATCAACAATTGAGCGTCTAGTGGAAAAATTTGAATCCACAGGTACAGTACAAAATGTTCCCGTGCCAGTGAGACAAAGAAGTGCCCGTAGTGTAGAGAATATTGCTGCCGCTGAGGCTTCAGTTGAAGAAAGCCCAAATGTGTCTCTCACACGTCGTTCTCAAGTGTTGGGCATCTCTGTGACGTCGTTGTGGCGAATTTTGTGAAAACATCTTGGCCTACATCCTGACAAGATTGAATTGACGCAAGAAGTGAAGCCGCTTGACCACCAGAAGCGTCGTATGTTCGTGAATTTGGCTGAGAAACAACTTGAAAATGATTCGGATTTTCATCGAAAAATCATCTTCAGCGATGAGGCTCATTTCTGGCTGAATGGCTTCGTCAATAAACAAAATATGCGGTATTGGTCAGGCAGCAATCCACACGTACTCCATGAGTCATCATTGCATCCCGAAAAAATTACGGTTTGGTGTGGTTTATGGGCCGGCGGCGTCATTGGGACGTGATGATCAAGACCGGCACGTTACTGTGAATGGGAATCGCTACCGTTCAATGATAACCGATTATTTTTGGCCCCAATTGGATGATATGGACTTGGAGGACATGTGCTTCCAACAGGACGGCGCGACAAGCCACACAGCGTATGCCACAATCAATTTATTGGAAACCAAGTTTGGAGAACGTGTTATCTCACGAAATGGTCCAGTCGCTTGGCCGCCTCGGTCGTCCGATTTGACGCCGTTAGACTATTTCATGTGGGTCTACGTCAAGTCTATGGTCTATGCCAACAAGCCAGCGACGATTGATGAACTTCGTACGAATATCGAACGTGAAATTGCAGCAGTATCGGCCGATTTATGCTTGAAAACCGTCGAAAACTGGGTTCAGTGTCTGGACTTCTGCAAGCTTGCCCGTGGTGGCCATGCAAAAGAAATCGAGTTCCATACATAATGGCATCGAACGTACTTTCACAGGAATAAAGAATTTCATTGATATCCAAAACCGTTTTTGTTTTATTAAAAAAAAAAAAAACGTTTGTAGCGCTCTAATTGAAAAACCCTTTATATGAAGGGTACCAAGGTGCAGAGCCCCGTTGCATATTTCCCCAGATCAAGTTGTCAAATCACCACCTTCGAAAACTATCTTACCTTTCATTAATCATTAATGTACATTCGAGATAGAGTCCTTAATAGAATTTATCCTTGTGGCACTCCAGCGTTTGTAGAAATTCTAGTTGAAGAACCGCAAACTCTCCATCCAGCCGCACTGTATTCCAGGTATTCTTTATACTGACAGATATTCATAAATGAGTTACATAGCTTAACAAATCTCCAGTAAAGTGTGTCTTGGCAATAACTTATTAATCCATTCCTTTATTTGTAAGCAACCGTCTCGGCTTTAGTTTTGAATGTATGTATACAAAGGCAATGGATGGGTCTGTAGATTTACGGAAAATCGTAGATCGTACGACCTAAAGAATAGCCGGCATTTTTTTTTTTTTTTTAAATATTAACAGGAAATCTTTCGTCGGCTACAGTCAGGATGCATTTTTTGGTCGATATTATTTTAGCTATCTAAGGGGGTACCTTCTGTATCATTGATGGCACCGCTTGTTCCAAGTTTGATATTTTCTATTCGACAGACAACTGCTCTGATTAAGAGACAAAATGAGGAATGACCAAAATTGTAACAAAAGGAGTTGTTTCAAAGGTTTCAGGGTGTTCAAAAAGCAGGTAGGAAAAAAATACAAATTATTGCCGCAACTGGTTCATTAGTACCCAGAGCCGAGCTTTCTCAATACCATATTTCTTGACAATTGATACTACTCGGATGATTTCTCAGATCATCACGAGAGCGGGGCCAGTGAAAAATCAAAAAATCGCACTAACCATCGCGCCACTGAGCCCGCAGGTACGAATTGATCGAAAAATCCGCAATAAGCAGATGGGATTTGTCAAAACACCTTATATTTTAAGTTATCGTCGGAATAGGTGAAGTAGATGACCAACAATTTTATTGAAACTATTTCCATGGCGGAAAACTAGACACAGTCGTTTGAGCAGATGGAGTCTATTCTAGATCCCACAGAAACTTTTCTTTTGCTTTCGTGTTGGCTAGCTGTGTGAAGAAATGTTTTTTGGCCTTAGATTGTGGATATCCAACAAACATGTTTGGACATTTGCATAAAAAATTAGGTCAAACTAAAATTCATAGATCTGCAATATTTGACAGTAGTTTGGATAGGTTCAACATTCACAATTACTAAAACCACTTTCATTCCCCGCCATGAAATTACTTTGTAGTCCCTTGTAATATTTGTACTTGATACAAAATTTCTGTGACTGAATACCCCAAATCTAGTCTCATTTGTATTCTAATCAATCTCACTTTTCTGGATGCAGTGCTGTACGAAACTACCACTATTACGTCTGATGTGCCAAAATTGTTTCATCCCTGAGTGGTAGATATTCATAACGTCAAACAGATTACGTAAATAAATCTGGAAACATAATATCAGTCATCGAATAACAAGTAAGGCTTTTTTTCATTATGTCTACCATAATGACAGATTGACATATTGACAGCGAAAGTATAGGTGCACGGTGTTACGAAATATTATTCAATACATTTTTTCACTTTTCCTGTTAAAAGTCTTTTGTATTGAATTACGGTTTGTTTTAATACTAATTGTTAGTGCTAAATGCGTTCATATTTTTAATTATTTTGTGTTTATTTTGGCATATTAGCAATCAATCAAATTGCAAACACGAACAAAGAAAAAAACAATTTAGTCGACTATTGTCGTGAAAACAAAAAATTAAAAATTTATGAATTAAAATTTAACATTGTAATCATACCGACGGAAGTCTATCGTGGTTTATATGGAACGATATTTAGTGATATTTAGCTAATTGGCTAGTAGTTGTTGTTTATTTGCTGTACAAGTTGTATCTGTTAATACATATATCATTATTAAATCCGGTAATTAATCATTAAATTAAATTTAACATCGATAACTTGACCAAACAAAATATGTTCTTTTTGCTGCGTTGTCCATTACTTTTTCGATCATTTTTTAATGTTTTGAGGCTTGCTGGCGTATAATTTGAATTTTAAAATAACCCCACAAAAAGTTAAACCTGGAGATTTTTTTTTAAATTTGCACGCACTCGAGGGGTTATGATATGAATACCCTTTAAATGTTTTACCACGGTACAAGCGTTAAAGAATGGGAAGAAAGATAGCGATAGAAGAGATTTTCGATGTAGTGGAACCTTACTCCATGGAACTTTGGGTAATCTCCTTTTTTTTGTTCGTTAATATTGTATACTTTTAAGAGTGACTACTTCTACTATTTCTTTGAATAAAAGTTTCATTGATTTTGGCTGGGAATGAACGCGCAACCTTCCACTCAACAGGCAAACACATTAGCACTGCACCACTGCCACCCATCTGGGTGGCTAGTCACCATTTTCTGACAGCACATGTTCATGGAATTTCCGTTGCATCAAAAACTGCATTGTTTAAGTTGCACTGTGGCATCCGTCTTGTTGAGACCAGTAAACGTCATGACCTTTCTTACATATTTGTGTGCAGACATAACGAGCCAACGTCCACTGATAATAATTCCCATCAACTGGTTTGCCTTCTTTAAAGAAAAGTTGACCAATGACAGTTTTGATGAAAAGTCAATTTTTGCTATGATGAACCAGTGTCAACCATTCGAACAACGTGAATGTAGTTGGTATAGTTAATAGGGTCTCCTCTTTTCGGAGTCTTCACGCTCTGACCTTTTGTCATAGCTGTGGGAGCAGGCGCTGTGCTAGCCAAGAATATATTCCATATGGTCCTTATCAAAGTTGGTGTTTCTGACTACGTTTGCAATTTTGGGTACCAGTCTGCCAACAAATAATTAAGTCGAACATTAATCTCGTTTTCTATTCCAGCATTCTATCATCGCTATAAGTCCAACAAGCTTGAAGCGGCGCAGCTATAAAATTCAATTGTTGTAAAAATTAAAGCTCCCAGGATGCCAGTTAGAGACTTGACTTCGTAAACAAGGTAATTGAGTATCATTCAACGTTTAATAAGTTTTTATTTTCGGATGGAGCTCGTTTTTATCTTATCGGACATGTGAATAAGCTGAATTGCCTCTACTTATTAAATTTATCAAGTACCTCCATCTGTCAACGCCCAAGATCTTGCCGAAGAAAAGACATTCCATATTTGTGAAAATAATTTAATAACAGTATAGTGGGCCACTCGCTCGGAACTGAACTGTTTCTATTACTAATGCCCGAATCATATTCCGATCTTCTCTATTAAAATTTATGCGACTTCTGTTGCGGCATCCCTTTTTGTTGTGGCATCCCTCTGTCATGATTGTGCTCTCTCTGATAGTGTTCTGCCTGTGTACTAGTTTTCACTGCAGGCAGCGGACTGAACAATTGAGATCGTTCCTTTCTCAGTCGTTTGACATGTGCTTCATTGGTGGATCCTAATAACTCATAATCCTCCCTTTTAACTTTTATACGACACCGGAGATCTCAAAACATAAAAACATAGTATCTTGTGCTAGGATACTTTTATAAGTCAGTATTTGCAGCGTAGTATGTGTCAGAAAACCTAAGCTACTTGCACGTAATAACATTACAATCACTTTGACATGTGTCAAGATGGTATTTATGTTTTTAGGTCAAGCCTTACATGTTAAGATAAAGTTAACAAGAAAATAAACTGATAATATCTAGTAAAAAATTTAGGTATCTACTCTTACAAAAACTAACAGAAAACAAAAAAAAATCCGTAGTCATTCTGTTTTGACATAGATTACACTGTCCCCCGATGATGTCTAACAAGAATTTGACAAAGAATTGGTGACATCTTCATAATTGTCTTATCAGCATGGGATATATGGGTTCTAGTTTTGACTGCTGTGAGATTAGAAGCACTCAAATAGATGCCTTTACTATTGTTTTAGTTTATATTAAGCATGTGACTGTTAACAGAGTAAACCCCTTGACTTGGATCTTTTGTTCAGAATATTGACAAAACATACGATTATACGTCAGGAAAATAAAATCATTATCTTCATGCTTCTTTGATAGCCCAAACGTGCATGTAACAATATCAAATGTATCTGCGCATTTAGAATTAATAATTTGTATTATCAATTATTCGTTAAACAAAATGTCCACCAATAAACAACACCGGCGAGAAATCATTTCAATTCAAAGGTCAAAACACCGTTGATTAGAAATGAATAACCTTCAAAATGAAAGTCAATGATTGATGCATAACTAGATTCGTACATATGTATATTGACAATACTAGTTTTTTTTTCTTAATAATTAAATAGCTGACAATTAAAATGTCAATTTTATATTTCACCAAGAAAGTTGAATTCATTTTAAAAACCTGCCAAAACGTCTAGCTGTCTGCCGCCTACCCACGCAAATAAGGAGTGTGCTAACGTTGGGGATGATGTGCAAAGATGTTTACGTTTAATCATCTAACTCGAGGCGGCACTTGAAAGCAGATGTACGATGTTCATCAACCTCAATCTGTCCGCAATTATTGTCTTTCACGCATCTTGTTGGTCATTAATCATGTTCAAGTCAGTGCTTCACGATAGATACATTTTCAAATTACATTTTTTTTTATCGGTCACTTCAGCTTTGATGAGCTATAAGACACTTATTGACGATTTGCTGGTGTGCAAAACGCTGTCATTGTATTTGAATTTGATTAGAAAATCAAAATACTTTCACCTGTGGCTTGCGTGCCGACACTAAAAACATACGGGGAATCGTTAGCAGACAAGCCTGGCATGAAACTGACTAAAATTGTTCTATTGCTATGTGCTGCTATATTATGCTAGCTCAAAATGTACTCAGAAGATTAAACCTATGATCATTACTTCTAAGGTCACCAAAATGATTTAAGCATAGCTTTGTTCGGATATTTGATCTCGCCCTACAAATGGTACATTAGCGTCAAAGAATGCCTTAGTAATGGACGCTGTTTAGTTAGCAAGCTTTCTTTTCAGTTACAAACAAATAAAAATAAAGGGATCACTAAGAGCTGGTGTCCATCATGGGTTCACGATTTATTTGAGCATCCAGATGGTAAGTTCTGACTAACTAAAGAATACAAGACTATTTTCATTACCAAACCTCAGGTTGTGAGATCCCCAGAGGCTTCAGGTTTTTTTTTACCACCCCTTCAGTGTTAGTCGAAGAGCTCCACACCATCTTAGCACGTCGACTAACCGGAAATGTTAGCCTAGATGGCAGACCATAGCCTTCCTTCCTGCCGACAGATTTGGCAATAACACCATCTTTGCGGACTTACTTCTGGAAGACAACAATAAAAACGTCAGGTCCTGTTACCTAGAAACTCTAGGCGGTTTAAATGAAAAACCCTTAACATATCAGCAGTCCTAAAGTGGGAATTATGTCGACTTCTTCCCTGTTTCAAGTGCCAAAGATACGCTCAGATAGATAATCATATGCTCTGGTCTGTATTGAACCATTTTCATGGCCAAACACATAGGATCGCTTATCTCCTATGGCTCCACCTACCTAAACATATACCCATTTGCTGCTCTGATATTGTGACAAAGAACTACAATGAAAGTTCCTGCCAACAACAGAGAAGTCTTAATGCGATATCATCACGTATGAAAAGTGTCAACTACAAGAGCTTAGCAACCGCACGTTTTGTTATTACTCATCACTTCTACATCACTTCGCCATTAAAGCTGTTGTTATTCATTCGGCTTTCTTTTGTTGACGATGCAGTGAATATTTATTAATAACAATTATATATGGCAAAAGCGATTGGCACTCGGTTACAATGAAAAAGCTTGACCAAGCACATTTTCAAAGGTTCAGAAAACTTTCCATAAATCCATCCCTCATGTGAATTTCTTTTTTTTTTTCGTACGATCAACCGAATTGAAATTAAAAAAAAAAACCTTGCGGTCAGTCGTCAGTATAACAGCATTTATTACACAACCATCATGATTTGTAGATTGTAAGACCTACCTGTAAATATATATATAAAAACAAACTTAACCTAGACTAAAACCCATTATAATCACAGCCTCCAGTGTTCAGCTTACATTCGCGTCTGCCTTAGCGTCACTAATACGATATCTCTGATGCCCAAGCATACTCTTGTTTACAATACAGCCATGGCAAAAATCACAATAAAGATAAAAATTAACCAAGGACATATCAGCATTAGGCAGGCGACTTCCATCATCTTGTTTGGTTTTCTTTTTTGTAATGTCTACTACTTAAAGATTAGCCTTTGTATGTAGCTCTCAACTATCAAACAATAGCTAGTGATAATCCAAGAACTGGTATTGAGCGATCCAATACAAGATCCACAGAGTCTTCTTAAAAGCCGGTTCGTTGCAGATTCCGGTTCTACCAGACGGACGCACAAACTGTGGACTATTATATATGATCCAGTAGTCCGACTTCAGAGTCAAAACATTCTGTACTGTTGGCCACTTGTGCTTTCAATAGCGTCCGTTAACAGTTAATTGTTGTGTGTTTTCTAAAAAAGGAGATATTTGTATAGAAAATAAAAAAGTGATTTTATACCAACTGATTATACCTTTTCGATTGATCAAGCTATAATAACAGCAACGTACTCCGCACTCGATTACGTCTTGTCTGATACTGCCGGACGAAAGTGTTTACACACCAAGCGATGAGCCATCATAGGCATGGTTGGTCGCAGTCGAACACAAAGTTACAAACGGCTCCCGCCATCTCTGAGTATGGAACACCTTACCACACCTATATCTGACTACAATGGTGTGTATGTCTGTGGACAGATACAGCATGTCGGTATAGGGCGAGTGAATGTGGACGGTGCACTTTGAGCGATAACTTTTAAACTGAAGCTCTACATGAGGCTGATTATACCTGCGCTCCAATTTTTTCCCCTGATTGATTCGTATCGATGATTAGGCTGACAAACATTTTTTTTTGTTTATTGATGAGTGGCGCAATATTAATGTCCAAACGAGGTGCGATAAATCACATCAGAATTGGAGTATAGTTGTGGCGTGGATCATGAAATAGTCAACTTAAGATTGTTTATCAAGTATCTTGTTTGTGTATGTATCTTTGGACATATATGAATTCGTTTGTGTGGCATTAGGCGGGCTCTTACTCTCAAGACATGTTTGATTTTGGTCTGCGCACATTTTCTATCGTCACCTCTGATACTTTCAAACTAGGCTTCATTATTTTTAGACTTTGGACACGAACTTTGCCAATACTGTCTAGCTTGCGGTGTCTTGACTTATTAATGATTTCAATAAACAAAATATTTGCTGGACTTATATGGCCGTACTTAAAAACGATGTGGAGAAGTTCACTGATATTTATTTTGATGATATAACAACGCACTAAAAGTTGGTTTGCTTCGAATTGGTATAATTTGTCAGACAAATTGGAAGTTTGACTGAAATTCCTAAAATTGCTGTCTTGCGTCATCGGTCTGGAAATGCATGATTTCCTTCCTCTTTCTGTAGGTTGGTGAAGTCATGGTTAAAAAAGTGATCAAAGCATTTAACATCCAACTTCAAGGGTATTGACATGTGTGATTAATGATTTTACTTTTTATATTATCCTCTAAGAGATATTTACGAGCTATAAATAGAACTTAGCGGGAGCTCAAACATTTTTCAGGAAGAAACCGCTTGAAGCTTTTTTACGAAGATCGAGAAATTATTTTTGGGGCAGATGAAACCATGTAGACTGGGTAACACGAAGTATGAATGGACTTTCCATCCCATATTTTGCAACGCAGGATTTTTTCCCTATGGGTCCAATTATAGCTATAGCTTTAAAATTATACGTAAGCCATTTGTTACAACAATCTGTGGAAATTTCTCTCATTATCATATAACTGTAATTGCACCTAAAGCTGAGTTTATCTACATAATATGTCGTTGTCCATTTGTCACCGAATTTTGTGACTTAAATTTTGATGTGGATTGATAAAGGATGTTTTTTTTTAGAGGTATAGAACTTCGAATTGAAATAAAACATAAGAAAACCGTTTTAATGTCCATTAATTTGGCTTTATTGGAAGGATAATTTTATGCGATTAATGTTTAAATATGATTTCGGGCATGTAGGTGGTTCGAATAAAGCCAAGTCTAGAGGTCCAATTTTTGACCACTTTTTCGATCGTTTGGGGCCGTATGTCGGCAATATGGCCACGAATATTGGCTTCCAAATCCCCTACAGTTCCTGGTTTGTTGGCGTAGACGAGTGACTTCACATATCCCCAAAGGAAATAATCCAATGGTGTCAAAGCACACGATCTTGGTGGCCAATTGACAGGTCCATTTCGATAAATTAAGCGCTCATCGAATGTTTCCTTCAATAAATCGATTATGACGTGCGCTGTGTAGCATGTAGCGTCCTCTTGTTGGAACCACATCTCATCCACATTCATGCCATCCAATTCGGGAACAAAATAGTCGGTTGTCATGGCTCTATACCGATCTCCATTAACGGTAACTGACTCTCCACTGGCCCAATGACTCCACCAGGCCATAGAGCACACCAAACAGTCAGTTTTTGTGGATGTAATGAGGTCTCAAGGGTCTCAAATGGTTTCTCTTCACTCCAAATGTGGCAATTTTGCTTATTGACGTAGCCATTCAACCAAAAATGAGCCTCATCACTGAACAAAATTTTGCGATGAAAATCTGCATCGAGATCAATCACATTTTCGGCCCATACACCAAAATCACGACGCATTGCATTTTCTCGCGGCTTTAATTCTTGCACAAGCTGGATCTTGTAAGATCATAAGCCAAGATCTTTTCGCAAAATCTTCCATAAAGTTGATGGGCAAAGCTCCAATTGCTCTGCACGGTGGCGAATCGATTTATTCGGGTACTCCTCAACACTTTGCTCTACAGCGGCAATTGTTTCTTCGGTGCGCAAGAAGATAATACGCAAAACGTACTGCGAAAACGACCCTTGGTTAACCAAATTAATTGCTATGATGGACGACTATGTCCACCATAAAACGGTCGGAGCTTGCGGTAAGCTTCGCTAACTGAACCATTGTTTTCGAAATAAATTTGCACGATTTGCAAGCGTTGTTCATTTGTCAACCTGTTCGTGATGAATTGGCAAACCTATGTCAGTTTTATCTCTATTCGAATAACCAACCTCTAAAAAAAAACATATGAAAAGGCTATAATCCACTGTGTGGATCATTTTATACCCTATTCCATCCCATCCTTTCAATTAATATCCCTTAAATGTGCGTTTTTATGGCAAATAAATATTAAAATTAAAATTGTAGCAACATATTATTCAGACAGTTTATCAAAAACTTGTATGGTTCGACCAAAAACAATGTTTTTCTCCTGCATATGGTATGGCCTAGGGTATACAAATGTTTTTTTTTTGTATGACAACGTATCAAAAAATTGGGCGTGGGTAAAAATGATACATGGAAGAAATGTTTACATTACCAAAATCAATTATTTTTCATCAAATTTGTAAAATTTTACCGTAAAACGTTTTTTACTGAAAACATCCCCGAAAAGTGGGCGTGGCAAAAATCTTTGTATAGACGAAATATAAACATTATGATTGTCTAGATATCTTGTTCTGATACTTTTTCAAAATTTTGAACGGTTTAGCCTAAAATTAGGTTTTTCAAAAAAGGGGGTAGTAGGGGGCGGATTTAAAAAAATTTAACACTTTTTCGAACAACACGTTCAAGGTTCACATGTAC
Organism: Rhingia rostrata; assembly: GCA_949824845.1. Taxonomy (NCBI): domain Eukaryota; kingdom Metazoa; phylum Arthropoda; class Insecta; order Diptera; family Syrphidae; genus Rhingia; species Rhingia rostrata. The sequence goes on from OX463755.1 coordinate 59,420,236, forward strand.
CAAATTTCGTTATCCTAGCTTAAAATTTAAGGCCCAAAAACCGGTTACCTATAGGCGGATGAACGGACAGACAGATGTCGCTTAATCGACTCAGCTAGCGATTCTGAGTCGATCCATATACTTTGAGGTATGTCAACTTAATGTCAAAACTAATATACCCCTATGGGATAGGGTATAACCACCCTTTAGAATCATAAAAGCATTATGGTCTTCTGACTGTGATCCTTTTTTTTACTCTTTAGAGGAAACATACATTGAAATGCATTAATTGAATGAATATCTGCATGTAGCTTACACAGTAGATATTGTTAAAAGTTATTTCAGTACAGTTCAGTTCATTGGGCCAAATTTAACTTAAAATGTTCGATAATCTAATAAGTACTTCAACGCTGTTTTGAGTAAGGGGGTACGGGAAAACCCGTCGGGACATGGACTTGCAGCCGAAGGAAATCCAACTTTCCATGTTGCTCCAAATTTCGCCAAAAGCAATATATCTTTAGCTACGAGGCCCATTTGTATACGAATGGATATATTACATGGCACACAATGCAATTTTGTCTTTTGATTCAGGTTCCCACTTTTTGCCGAGTTAACGATTACATTATATAGAAGCCATAAGCTTTTCGTATAATTTACACGCGCTCAAATTGTAATAGTTTTAGTGATATTATACCTATGTAGGGTTTTAGTTTTATGTTAGTATTTTCTTTTCAATGCTTTAAACCTTTGCGAAAGTCTGACAAACATCCAAGAGTAACACTGCCATGCGAAGCTTCTCAAATTTGCCGTTCAGAATCGACATTAAACAGGAGGTCGTTTATTTGGAAAAAATAATAATTTTGCAAACACAAATTAAAGGCGGAGCTTGGTTTGAGGCAGTATATAACACGTTAATGCCAGGTATTTCATTTTAATTCTCAGAATCTTTTTTAGAATGTTGGTGTAACATGTATGTTAAGTATAAACTAAAGTTTTTGTTCAATTTTTTGAATTATCGTTTTATGGATTTTGGACTCACAACTTTTACTCAACCGGTGAGTAAAAGTTTTTACCAACTCAAAGCGGCGCGTCGCTTTTTTTGGCGAATTTTATATGCATTGAAGGTATTGACTGCATTCTTAACTCTGTCTTTAAAATTGGCTTTTAGTCTACAATAGTACCTAAATATTTTGCATTTTTATCTCTTTGTTCACGTGTTTAGTCTGCTGCGGATTAAATACAAGGCCGTCTTCGTACTGCATTACTATAACCCCTGTGTTTTGAATAGCATTACAATCTCCTGAGCCATTATTCCCTAAAACATTTTTTTCATTTAAAAAATGTTTTGTATTTCAAACACAATTTGTTTTCTTACACTCGAGAGTCCTTATTGAAAGAACTATTACCTTTGCTGTCTTCCATCATGTCAACGTTGAAGACCATTATTTGGCTAGGCACTTAATGGGTGTCCATACTAATTCGCTTAATCCAAAGGCTTAAGCCAATGTTGATATCAATTATGTCATATGACATTATTGTTCCTTTACTGACAATCTGACAAATACCATGTTTCTTGATAAAGTTAAATGTAGGGCGATGAATACAACACTCGTGTAAAAATGTATGCAAATTATTATTTGCTAATCTAATTCGACTCATTCAGCATATAGATGCATTTTTTCATTAAAAATAGAGCCAAATTCTTCATAAATTATTATGTGAACAAAGTTTCTTTAACGATGTACAAATTTTATGGTAAACGTTGCTGCTTGTCAGAAGAAAACGCAAACGATAACAACGTTTTCGATTAAACTTTCACCTAATTAACTTCAGCTACCTTCAATTATCAGATTATCAGATATTCAGATATCTTCAATTAGCTTTGATTTGAATTGAATAAGAATATGCAAAAAGTTTGTTATTTGGCAGCAACAATTGAGAAAAATTTCCATTTAAAAAGAATCGCTATAAGAAAGCCATGTTAAAGAATAATATGAAAACGCGGATTTCCAAATATTTTACAATTGGCAATATAAACATTGATAGCATAGGGGGCTCAGTTAGTGCGATGAACTGCCGTTCAGAAGGTCTGGGTTCGATTCACAGCCGTAACACCTAAATGATTTTTTACTGGCCCTCCTCTCGTGATGATATGACAAATCATCCGAGTGGTATCAATTGTCAAAAAAAGCTTATCTCAAATTCGCCTTTCGGTATCGGCATAAAACAGGAGGTCCCACCACCGTGCAAGAAGTACACACGCACACATGAATGGTTGTGAGAAAGCTCGGCCCTGGGTACTAACGAGCATGTTGTGCCACAAATTTGTTGTCTTTGTATTTGTAATATAAACATGATTTTTTTTAAAAATATCAAATGCTGCGTCATTGAACTATCATTTTATTTTATTCATATAGATATATAATAATGGCAGCTTTGCGGTTTCTTCTTAAAAAATAATTTTGACTTTCAATTGATATGGTATTGTAAGAGCTCAAAACCAAACGTTATTGGTACCTCTGGTACATTACATGTAGTTTTGTGATTTTTGAATTTAATATCGGACCTATCTGACATTTTCGATAACAATTGCAATTAATTGGATTTCTATTCTAAGACTAAGTACACGAGAGTGGATTAACTGGCTAGATTAATATACCGTTTGGCTCATAGATAGTGTATAAAAGTGTTCTTTTAGAAAAATGGCTCCAAAAAGTGAGGGTGGTTTAAAACATATTATGTATAGACAAAATCTAAATATATTATATTTTTTGTAAACCACCCATAAGTGGCTAAGATTGCTTAATGGAAGAAAAAAAGATGTCACATTTGCCCAAAACCGACGTTTTTCTATAATTTGGTCTGATTTCGACAACTTGTCTACTTGTACCAGGGCATAGACAGAAAGTGCTTTTAATACAAAATTCAATATACAAAAATACAAATTTTTGGCGCAAAAGGCTCGTTAGTACACAGGTCCGAGCTTTCTCACAACCATTCATGTGTGCGTGTGTACTTCTTGCATGATGGTGGGACCTCCTGTTTTATTCCGACTCCGAACGGCGAATTTGAGATAAGCTTTTCTTGATAACTGATACTACTCGGATGATTTGTCAGATCATCACGAGAAGAGGGCCAGTGAAAAATCATTTAGTTGCTGCTACGACTGGGAATCGAACCCACACCTTCTGCGCGGCAGTTCATCGCACTAACCATCGCGCCACCGAGCCCGTCAGAAATTTTAATATCGTTACTTAAAATGTAAGTCCTAAAAGTCGGTAAAAACCATCGCACGGAAAGGCGGACAAGGTCTTGTTAAAGCCAGTTAGAGCCCTTTATCACATCATTTGTGGACAGACATAATGAGTTAACATCCACTGATATCAATTCCTATCGATTGTTTCACCTTCTCTAAAGAAATATGGCCCAAGGATGGTTTTGGCAATTTGTTCTCTTGGCCAAAGCTGGGCACTTCTTTGGGATCGCTTCATTCAGACAGTTCAATTGCCGACAGTGCAGGCCCGAAATAGGAGTTGTGCCCTAGGCGAGCAGCTCATAGTATATGATTCCTTGCCAATCCCTCAAACACATAGCAAAACATTTTTGGCTTGGCCACCATTTGCGCCAGCTTACTTTCTTTTTACTATTACCATTTAATTTCAATTTTAAGAATCGGGTCCAAAATGTGGGCATAGCTTTAAACTATGGCCAAACGATATATATATGTGGTTTTGAGAAACTGTTTCGTATTCTAAGTAACAAATGAAACAATAAATCTATAGTCGTGAAATAAATAATCTCTGAATTTTCAATTTAGGTCTAAAATGATGTTACAAAATTAGGTGTTAAAGATCTGTTTCATTCTGACGTAATCATTTGCAAAACTGAAATGTATGAGTTGAGTTATTCCTCTCTTTCGTTACATACCGAATAAAACTATTCTGTGAAAAAAAGTTGATTATTTATACGGGGACGTGATAGTATGTGAGTTTTGACAATTTCTTCACATCAATAAAAAGTTCATTTTCCAAATTTCGTCACAAAAGTTTCAAAGTAATATTATCCATTTTAAAAATATCGATTCTTCTAGACAGTAATACCAAGACTACCGTGATGCTGATGAAAATTGAAAATTAAATTGTCTGCTTGCCAATCTATTCTTGAATATTCATTCGAACAGTAATAGAAAAATCGTCCTATTCGATGGGAAATATTTATATAAAATGACCTCATTCATGGGCTTATCACAACAAGTACCTACTTTATATATTTTTCCCGTTAGCAATATTATAATCGTGCTTGATAACAACCAAATCGATGTGCATACAGCCCTTGTAATACACTGTAATCTACAATAGACTCTATAAGAAAGCTTAACCTCGTTTTTATTGTTTGTTATTCACGAAACAGACAAAACGTTTGTAAACAATGAACAATAGTGAGCAGTGGATGTCCTATCCTTTTTGCATTTGTAAGCCATAATTCTTCAGCGATAAATAATAGGTGCAGTTAAAATAAATCCATTATCCTTGTATTAAATTAAAGAGTTTGTTTAGTAGATATATATAGAATAATCCGATCTAAGTCAAATATGCGCCATTTTGTTCGATAACTTTCTGCTATTTCGAAGGTAATTTCAATATATCTCTCTCATAGAAACCCTGATCCTTATGATCAAAAAACTGTTGCAAACGATTTTCGCAAACTTCTTCTGAAACAAATTTTTCACCTGCAAAACCGTTCGCCATAGACCGGAACAGGTAGTAAACACTTGGTGTTTAGGATTTTTTCGTAAATCTTTCATCGCTTTGTCTAATGCCAGCAAAGACTTTTAATGTGCCGTTGTACACTCATCCCAAGCGGTCAGTTTGCTTTGCTGCAAAACTTTTTTGATCGCACTGTTCTTAGAAATGTTACACGTTGGACTTTCATTGATTTGCATATTCAACGGCAAATTGAGTGCTAAATGAGCATTTCGACAGCCTTCTAACTACGTAGATGCGATTCCTGATGAAGCAAGTGCAATATGGGTGTGAAAACGGATGTGGACAATTTTGTTCCCTAAAAAAATTCAATTGGATTTCTACGAACATTAAAATAAAAAAATAATAATATCGGTCCAGCGGTTCTCCAATTTTTTATTAAAAATTGTGCATTGTCAAATTTTCCTTCCGTAAAAACCTAAGTTGGTTCTTGGCGAAGATTTGAAAAAAGCAGCCATTCTCCGATTTTAAATTAATCAAGAAAGGGGATGTGGTCAATTTTTCTTTCTGTAAAAAACTACAATCGGTTCCCAACGAACGACATTTTATTTTTATTTATATAGATACTAACGAAATCGAAAGAAAGTTCTTTAAACATCCTAATCGAAAAACAGTTAGTTGTTAATGTGGAGAAGAGTGAACATTTCCGAAAAGATCATTGACAGATCGTTGAAGTAATTGATTGTGAATGGTATCGATCTTTACTAAAAATGTAATATGACATCAATTAAATGAATTCAGAGATCGTGAACTCTAAGCTATTGCAATTAAGTTTCAGATGGCAAACTGAATGTACTGAACAGATGCACACAGTGTACAACATCCTCTTTACCGTTTGGTTTGACCGAACAAAACAACACCCAATTCTCGATAGCGCACAGACTCAAATGCTCGTGCACAAACTTTTAGTTTTAAGAACGATCGTCGTAGGGAAGATTGTATGAAGCGGAGTCTATAAAAGAGAGATATACGACTGAATAGGACTGACATTTTCAGTAAGTTAAAGCGGCGACACACACGCAGTCTTAACTGTGCGGTATGCCGCCTGTGCAGTTATCCATGAACGTGGTTATGATGAAGTTGTCAGTTATTTTGGCCTAAGCAGGCCTGTTTTTTTTGCCTGTTCAGGCCGCCTGTTCCGGTTCTCCTAGGATCGTGTGTAGTCCGTAAGTTAACAGTGAAATTCACACAAGCCGCCTGTGTTTTCGTTGAAAATGTCGTGCACAGATTCCACCGAAAGACTAAAACACAAAAATTGATGTACATCACATATTTACAGGAACGTGTGAATGCGCTATGGCAGTCCTGTAAAACTTATCAAGCGGACAGTTAAGCATGCGTGTGTGCAGCCGCCTTTTTAGTTGAATCGTTAAATCGATGTATTTTTATATGAAAAATATTAAAAATAAAGTAGACTGATTGTTTTCTTTTTACGCAATTAGAGATCAAACGACAAACACTGTGAAGTTAAGGAACCGGCTTTCCCAAATCTTCTACTTATTGAAAAAGTTGCATGCCATCAGTATATATAAATTGTTTGCTCTTTCGTTTACAAGCTTTAACATCCTTTATTGCAAGTATAAAAATAATAGGGACTAAGTGACTTCCTTGTGGTACTCCAGATTAGTCCAGAAAAAAGTTCGAAATGGATTCCTAAATTACCTGATATGTTTTCCGAGTTAGATATGATTTAACCCAATTAACAAATCCTCGATAAAAATCATATGAAGAAGAGTTATGTGATAACTCGTCAAATGCTTAAGGGAAGTCCTTGTATATACACTCAACATTTTTCCTCTTTCAAAAGTTTTTGAACAATAATGAACAAGTTAAAATGTTCGTTACAGAAAATGTTCGTTAAGATTCTTTTTACAAATGTTCTTTAGAAATGACGTTTCAACAGAGGAATTTATCACACATTACATGTTTGCATATTTCCGGAATGCAGCAAAGTTTTGAAATTGATCATCAATTATTTTTTGTTGATAGGAGTTATAAATGCATTTTTGCATGTATCTGAAATATTGTTAAAAATTAATTCTTCTAAGATTAGATATCGTTAGGGCTCGAAGTTTTTTAGTTATTGTACTAGAAGTGGTTTGGACAGCTTTCCGGTTTTTGGCTTCGAATTGAAAAATCCCAAAAATCGTCATGCTCGATCAAAATCCTTGAAAGATCCTGGGCAAATGGTCTCGATTATCCACATTTCTAAATGGTATATACATAGCCTAGCAGGTTTGCACTTGAGTGTTTCTTTCGGAACTCATTTTCCCGATTGCTTATTAATTCAGTCCTTGCGAGCTAGCTTAATAATAACCTCGGTATGATTGTTTTTTTCCATTACGTAGTTTTGAGGCAACTGTCGAAAAGTGGTTAATCATAAATTTTCAGCAATATCGTTGAAGTAGTTTTTTAAACACTTGTTCTTGCTTGACAAATATTTTAATTAAGTTTTAATTTTATTTATTAAAAGAATCACAAAAAGAGTTTGTATATCCGAAACAAAAAATATTAACCATTTTTCTACTTCTTTCCATTTCAGGTATGTAATCAATAAAACTCTTGGTTTGACCTTAAACATAAAAACGTGAGTAATATGAATAATAGCAACATCCTGTTCTATCTGTTTCCCTCATCCGACAGCAGGTGTGCCACAAAAGTTATTTGTTAAGAAAGGTCAAAAAATAAACAAAAAAAAACCTAAGACCTACCCATCTCCCATACACCTTTGTCTTCAACAGCGATGCGCAAAGAATAAGAAATCTTTCGCAATTGAAAAAAGATAGAAAACTTCGTGCATAGCTTTTGTAATATTTCCCATTGGATTTTCGATACCAATTTAACTGACAACACACACCGTGCTATACTTCCCCCAAAAACAAACTGCAAACTTTCACTATCTCCAGCAACGTGCTAGATACATATATTTATACATTTATGGCCCTCTATTTATAAATATCTAGTCCTTAATAGTCGAAGCTTATCGGCAGAGCGCAGACGTTAAGCTTTTAGCTGGAATGTCCCTTTGTTTTGAATGTTTGTTTGTTTATTGTTATGGTTCGTGGAGATTCTAGGATAAACGCGAAATGATCGATTTTTCACAATGCGTGCAGAAAAAAACAAGACTGCATAGATACATCCAGATTTATGATCTATATGGGAAGATATATTCTTTAGAAATTCGAAATTCTATTTTCTCGAAAGTGGAACACTTCCGGGACGTTAAATAAATATTTTCGCAGTACAAGAGTGTTTGTTGGCTTCCTGATAAATAACTGGTCTCGTTACATTCAATTATAGTCCCATCAACTATGCTGGGTTGTTCTCACTATTGAAATTCTCGCTCATTCAAGCTTTCCTTGGTGTTGTCTGCAATGGCCATTTGAATTTAAAGAATTTCATCGCCCAGTGAGTTTACATCAAAAACGAATGTGCAATGCGCAAGTCGTTGTCCCAAAAAAAAAGTGACGAGCAATACGAAAATGCTGCTGCTGCTGCAGATACAAATCATAGATACAAACAAAATTAATTGAGCGAATAGGATGTATCGGTCTTGCCGTGCGCATTCAAGCTCAACCGAATATACTCTGAGAGAAATAATTGTTCTTCATGGTGGATACAAGATACATTTATAATGTCAGTGTTACCGTTTTTGTAAGGAAGATTTATAGGTTTAGTTTGTTGTAGGCGTAGTGTGGTAGCAAGAAATGTACCAAAAACCTTCCCTGACCAAATTTTGTTTATAATGAAATGAGCAAAAATATTAGGGCCGATTGGTCCCATTTACTAAAGAGTCAATAATGACTTTTCCGTTCGCATATACTTGGGGTAATTATATAATCATCAAAAACGGTTAGAAAGTGCTCGAATACCTGAAGTAACTCTTGTACTCCTAAACATAAAGGCCGCAATAAATTATTATATATTCACATTTTATATTGCTCCTTCCACTTCGAAGTGGTATATCCTTCATCCTGATCTACACCAGAAGCGAACTTACTGTGCATCGGTACATTGACCAGCTTCTGCTGTTTATTGTATTGACTGACTAACATTTTGCTGCTAGGATTGATGAGCATGGAACAATGACACTATAATTATATGATGTCCTCCACATCATAGGGATTTGTTTGATGAATAGCGGGTGGTTACCGATTTTAACTTCTTGGGTTTTTCGATAAATCTACCAAAGTGTGAAGACCTTATAAGTTGCGTATATATAGTTTACTATAACACAGGGTGTCTTAGATGTCACAATTTTTCAACCGCCTTTTGTCCGTCAAATCAAATCGAATATCTTGGATGACAAGAATGTCTACTTTGTAGCAACTTATCAAGTTGTTTATTCTTTGGAAACTATCTTGGGCTGTAGACGCACCTTGACTCAATCTTTGGAATTATTGTGCTGTCTTATTGAAAAAAGTAATAGGTAGTAATAATGCTTGGTTTAAGTTATGTTGGGTCGGCATTGACGAGTTACGATTTGATTTTATAACACATACATATATTATTCTTAGCTCAGCTCTGAAATCATATGTTAACATAAATGTTCTCCCGCTAGATGTCCTTCATACTAAAATGGCCGATCTGCAGCATGTTCCATAACATGTTTGCCAATTAATTGACCACTTCTCTTCGTATCTTCTCCTTATGGCCCTAGAGGTTGGTCACTTGCTTAACGGAGTATTTCGTTAAGTTTTTCGTTTAGTATTTCGAAAATATGTTCCGAGGAAATGTGTCGGATATGATCGCCCATCGGTTATGTGCGTAAGGTCAACAATTTTTTACAGCTTCGCGTGAATTTCTTCCGAAACTGTATTGAAGTATTGTTGCGGAATCAAAGGAACGCGATTGTTTGCTCTTATTTATTTGTCCCGTAATGGAAATTCTTCGGAGCGGATACATCGATCGGGCTGAGTAACAGAAAGGAGAGTTTGCTACCAGGAGAGTTTGCTACCATTGATTAGAATATAAAAGCCATTTGAGTGGTTACTTAAACAGCCGATGTAAATTTAGCTCTTTATATAGCAATTTATAGTTTATCCGGCAAAGGTTTATCTGTCTTAATTTGTGTTTTCGGAAATGTAATGCATAACTACTTTCCAACTACAACAGAGTGCGTATCAAAGCCATACTCCCACACAACACTGCACAGTGCTAGAATGTTCCCCTAACCCAACTACACCCACTGACCCACACCAATCGGAATTCCTCCCCCAACTTGACTCTCATTTTCGCTCTCGCATGCCCTCTCCTTAGTACCTGTGCAGTCAGTGAGCCCCAAACAAAGTAGCAATTCTAAAAATTCTCTACTCGCAAAGAGAGTCTCGAGCACAAGCGAGAGCCACAGAGAGTAGGAAACGATTAACGAAAAGTCGAGAAAAAAAAACAACGCGAACTCAGGAACTCATCTAACCAACCAACCTTTCTTCGAAAAAAGCTGTCAATACACACTTTGGCTTCTTTCTATCCACCAAACAATAATTTCGTTTGTATACGCGCTTTTTTATTTAGTAAATAAATTTAGTTTTATTTGTTAAATTCAACGAAAAATAAATAAAACGCACACAGAACAAGTTCTATCTAATAGTGAGACGATACAATACAAAAAAAGCCAATTCACTCACTCAAAAACCAGCGCAAAACGGGCGGCGGACATCTTTTCACACGAAAGAATACCACACAGGGCCACAAGGAAACGCATCCAACAAAAGAATAAAAATTTAAATTAAAACCCATAAAAGCGACACAAAGAAGTTACAACAAATAAATATTTCAACAAATAAAAGATATTTTAAATATTTTGCTACCACAAAAGTTGTTCAAGAAAGTACAAAAAAAATCGCGGAGCTCCTAAAAAGCAAAATTGTCGTGTGATTTTAAAGACCCAACAGAATAAAAGTGTTTTAAAATTAAAATTATAAAAAATATCGCGAAAAATCTGTATCCCACTTACAGTATCGAAAAAGTTGTAAAGATAAAAAAAAATATTTTTTTTCTTTAAATTATTTTGTGACGAGTTGAAATTTTATACGATATATTTATGGAAAACAAAAACAACTTAGAAATTGCATTTAATAACGGAAATTTATTTACTAAAAGGTAATCATTTGTTTTTTTTTTAATTTTTTTTTTTAATTTCACCATCACCCCTTGGACTTAAAAAGGGATGGATGGGTAATCCAAAATTTTACTCCCACAAAATTGCATTAGTTTTTACGTTTCCAAATCCATTGGATTTGTTCCTTTTTGCATTTAGAAATTGTTTTACTTTTTTCTTTTTGTGAATGAATGGGAAATTCGCGTTGGTTCCGTTATATACATATTTTTTCAATTTAAAGCAAGCTTTCAATAAAATTTAATACATGACAAAATGGTAATTTACTTATGCATGTCCTTAAAATGGCTGACTTTTTGTGCAAAAAAAAAAAACGTGACGAAATGTAGACATCTTGGTGGCTGCTAAAGGGTGGTAGGGAATTTGGTTCCAAGTGGTTAAGAAAATGTTCAGGAATTCGTGTCTTTGATTGCATGGGATTGAATTGAGTTGTGTTTTTCCTCGAAATGGTATTGTTGCGCGCCATCGTTACCCCTTTTGGTGACATGAAATGTGTTCCTTTTTATCGTTTCGGTTTTCGATTCCGCTCATATTTGGTAGGATTTTGCGTAATGAACGAGGAGGAAATAGCAAATGTAATAATAAACCAGGAAATGAGTTCATTTTTGGTTTGGGGTATATGGAGTAGAATTAATTTAAAATGACGTAGCTCTCGACAGTGTTGGTTTTATCAATGAATTTCGTCATGTCCTTTATTATTGATCTGAAAATCGCTTGTGATGAGGAATCCTCCTAGTTGTTTTCTTTATTTATGTTTGTAAATGTCACTTTGAATTCCGATTAAAAATCAAATACTGTAATTTGTGTACAAAAAGGTCTTGCTTCTTTCTAGATAGAGACACATTCGTCTTGTACATATAGAATCATCCAGGCCTTTCTAGGGGCTTAAAGCGAGCGCTGCGAAAGCTTTCAATATGTCGCGTGTAGTAACATCTGGAATTAAGGGTCTGTTTTGCTTTGCCTTGTTTTTGTTGGTATACCCTCTGGGATTTTAAATCGATAGTTAGAAACATTCACTCTAACCTATCCATAACTGATAAATGGTAAGAGGAGTCTTTCCCTTGCAGGCTTTGATTATACATTTCGGCAATGCATGCTGTATACTGTATACTTGTGTATCTACCTATTTATGGTACTTAGCTTAAAATAACGATTAAATGTGAAATGAACACTCCAAACTTTAAGTAGGCTCCTGGGTGTCGTTTTTGAAAATTCAATGTGCTATAGCATTTGGTAAAGCATGATCATCCTTTATTTTTATTAGCAAAACTTTTTTGACATAATAAAGTTGAATTTTAAATAAACACTTATTTTGGGGAAGCAAGTTTTTGAACATTTTAAATTGTTAAGATTTTGGTTTTATAATGTCTATAGAAAAGTTTAAAAAATACGCCCAGGTGGGGTCTACTACTCCTTCTCCAAATATTTTCAATATATCTGGAGAATGTTTCACTCCTGTTTGAACCCGAGTAACTTCATTAATATGTTTCTGTAAGACGTTTTTTTGTAGTTTTCTTAGTGTGAGGCTGCCCGGAGAAGTTAGACGAATTCCTCGCCCATATCGGCCTCAAAACCTAACCTACATGGCATAGTCTACTAGTACTACTAGAGATTACACAATGTTTCCAGGACCCATCTGAACAAACTGAGACCCCTAGAAAATGCATGAATTTCACTGCCTTGTCTTATTTGAAACGGTCCAAATCCGACCGGAAAATAGACACCAACAGTTGCGCTGCTGATAGAAGTCGACGCGACATTTTAAGTCTTCTTCAATACTGGTTGCTACAGTGGTTACCTGTCTTGTGGGTGGCATAAGGAACAAAAGAGTATGTTTAGGGTCAAACTTTTCCACGTACTTGAAACATGTGACCGACCTTCCAACTGAGCCTGTAATTTTCACTTCTGGTCTGCTAGAAAAGTATGCCCAAATATTTTGATTCAATACAACGCAACGGTGTGCTCTCGCAGAGTAGGTCTGGCCAAAAGAGCATATAATGTTCAATTAAAAACAGATATTCCCTAAAATTGTTCAATGATTAATGACAATGGGAACTCTCTTAAGTCGTTCTTATTGATTCCATATTTCACCGAACGTATAAAAATTTAGTCGTTCTGACAAAGTAGGATATTTTAGATCCATCCAATTTTGCACTGCTTAATTTACATTAATTAAATTTTTATAGGGAGGGAAACGAGATGAAAGTAAAAATAAAACTTTGACAGAAATGTTGTTTTATGAAAATTAGTTCAGCACACAGCTTGACCTGCAACTTCCAAAAATATCAAAACGAGCCTATCAGTATTATTTGCAAAACATAGGTTCCTGACAACCACCCATCCATCCTTTGTTTCCTGCACTAAATGGCAAATTGCTTTATTATAATGAAACAAAACATCATTTTTTTGGAAATGGTACTTTGAATTCCAGTTCTGCTAACATTGTCAGTAAGTGACGTCGAATGTCGGAAATGGTATGCTGGTATTGATACAATGGTACATAATTACTATACCATATAAGCGAAACTTTGCGTATTGATTTCGAATTTTTTACTTCTTTAGGCCGTTGCGTTAAAATGGGGGTTAAACTTTATCCACTGGCTAATTTTTTAAAATTAAATTTAAGGCGCATAGACCATCGCCTTTACGATTGCTGTATTGGTTACACTATTTTCGCCAAAATCGACTTTATATCTTACCAGGGCAGGTCTGTTCTTCGGTCTAATATCTTTGGACAATTTGGTAAATTACAGATCTAACCCGCTTATGTGCAACATAATTTTTAATTAAGTTATTTTTTGTACAAAAAAAGCTTTTAATGTCCTAGCTATTTTAAACGTCCAATGCGGAGTTTTTTTTTTACCTGTCTATGTTGCTTTGCAACTGGTAAGTTCTTAATAAATTTTCGTCTCTAAAGCCCGTCAACGCAAACGGCAACAAAGATTTTTTCGCAGAAAATCGAGCTAGGATTTCTTCCGTATGTCCATGGTTCAGCGCCGTATAGCAGGATGATCAGTGTCTTATATAGTTAATAGTTTCTGTGAGAGTTCTAACATAAAATTGCTTTCATAGCACGAAGAAACAGTGATTGGCAATAGTAGTTCTTCTTATTATTTCTGACGAGATTTCGTTTTCAGAGTTAATAGCGAAGCCGAAGTAGACATTTCGTCAAAGTTATGACAATGGTAACGTTTTATCCGATTCGTTGGTGTTGTGTATCCTTTCGTGTTGGTAGCGTATACTTGGTCTCATCATAATTTACTGCTAGACCCATTATAGCACAAGCTGTGTGTAATATGACAATGTCCTGTTGGAACTTCTTTCGTACGAATTCGTACATACAATTCGCGTCGAAACGTATCAGTTCTTAGAGTAAAAAGTAACTATAATACTTTCAATTGTTAACAATATGTCATAATAGCTATCATCATTAGCTGTTGGTAGAAGCACCCTCCAATAAATATGGTCCAAATGTAGACTCAATAAAGTGTAATGCTTGAGTATTTCAAATGACACATGGACGTCTGTTTCCTTGCAGTTACGGTCATAAGCACCAATGCAAAATTTTTACAAAACTATGAAATTAAATAAAATAAAATTTTATATGACAACTGAATAAGAACGTAGTGTTGAGATGTATACTAATGTAATAATATATTTACCTCCTGTAGATTGCCTTCCTTCAGCAATAAACCGTACGCCCAAAGACTAGACTAATATAACAAAAATCATAAAATAAACATATGAGAAGGCTACAATCCGCTGTGCGGATCGTTTAATATCCTATCCCATCAGATCCTTAAAATAAATATCCACTATATGTCAACTTTATGGCTATGAAATGTAGAAAACTTCATTATCAGAACATATTGTTCAAGTTGATAAACTCAAAATCTTTTATGGTTCGACAACGTTTTTCACCTGGTTATGCTATGAAGTAGTGTATACAAATGGCTTTTTTATGAAAACGCCTCCAACAAGTGGGCGTGGGTTAAAGTCATATGTGGAAGAAATGTTTATATTACCATAACCACTGATTTTGCATCAAAAATGTTTAAAACTTTACCCAAAAACGTTTTTGACTGAAAACGCCCCATAAAGTGGGCATGGCATAAAACGTTGCATAGACGAATTATAGACATTAAGATTGTCTAGATATGTTGTTAAAACATTTTTATAAAATCTCTAACGGCTTAGACTAAAACTTTTTTTTTAAAGGTTCGTGGCAGTGGGCGGATTTCAAAAATGTTTACACTTGTTCTGCTGGGAGCAACAACAAAAAAATATAAATTTTTATCGCAACAGGCTCGTTAGTACCCAGGGCCGAGCTTTCTCAAAACCAATCATGTGTGCGTGTGTACTTCTTGCACGTTGGTGGGACCTCCTGTTTTATGCCGACTCCGAACGGCGAATTTGAGATAAGCTTTTCTTGACAATTGATACTACTCGGATGATTTGTCAGATCATCACGAGAGTAGGGCCAGTAAAAATCATTTAGGTGTTGCTACGACTGGGAATCGAACCCACACCTTCTGCGCGGCAGTTCATCGCACTAACCATCGCGCCACCGAGCCCGTCAGAAATTTTAATATCGTTACTTAAAATGTAAGTCCTAAAAGTCGGTAAAAACCATCGCACGGAAAGGCGGACAAGGTCTTGTTAAAGCCAGTTAGAGCCCTTTATCACATCATTTGTGGACAGACATAATGAGTTAACATCCACTGATATCAATTCCTATCGATTGTTTCACCTTCTCTAAAGAAATATGGCCCAAGGATGGTTTTGGCAATTTGTTCTCTTGGCCAAAGCTGGGCACTTCTTTGGGATCGCTTCATTCAGACAGTTCAATTGCCGACAGTGCAGGCCCGAAATAGGAGTTGTGCCCTAGGCGAGCAGCTCATAGTATATGATTCCTTGCCAATCCCTCAAACACATAGCAAAACATTTTTGGCTTGGCCACCATTTGCGCCAGCTTACTTTCTTTTTACTATTACCATTTAATTTCAATTTTAAGAATCGGGTCCAAAATGTGGGCATAGCTTTAAACTATGGCCAAACGATATATATATGTGGTTTTGAGAAACTGTTTCGTATTCTAAGTAACAAATGAAACAATAAATCTATAGTCGTGAAATAAATAATCTCTGAATTTTCAATTTAGGTCTAAAATGATGTTACAAAATTAGGTGTTAAAGATCTGTTTCATTCTGACGTAATCATTTGCAAAACTGAAATGTATGAGTTGAGTTATTCCTCTCTTTCGTTACATACCGAATAAAACTATTCTGTGAAAAAAAGTTGATTATTTATACGGGGACGTGATAGTATGTGAGTTTTGACAATTTCTTCACATCAATAAAAAGTTCATTTTCCAAATTTCGTCACAAAAGTTTCAAAGTAATATTATCCATTTTAAAAATATCGATTCTTCTAGACAGTAATACCAAGACTACCGTGATGCTGATGAAAATTGAAAATTAAATTGTCTGCTTGCCAATCTATTCTTGAATATTCATTCGAACAGTAATAGAAAAATCGTCCTATTCGATGGGAAATATTTATATAAAATGACCTCATTCATGGGCTTATCACAACAAGTACCTACTTTATATATTTTTCCCGTTAGCAATATTATAATCGTGCTTGATAACAACCAAATCGATGTGCATACAGCCCTTGTAATACACTGTAATCTACAATAGACTCTATAAGAAAGCTTAACCTCGTTTTTATTGTTTGTTATTCACGAAACAGACAAAACGTTTGTAAACAATGAACAATAGTGAGCAGTGGATGTCCTATCCTTTTTGCATTTGTAAGCCATAATTCTTCAGCGATAAATAATAGGTGCAGTTAAAATAAATCCATTATCCTTGTATTAAATTAAAGAGTTTGTTTAGTAGATATATATAGAATAATCCGATCTAAGTCAAATATGCGCCATTTTGTTCGATAACTTTCTGCTATTTCGAAGGTAATTTCAATATATCTCTCTCATAGAAACCCTGATCCTTATGATCAAAAAACTGTTGCAAACGATTTTCGCAAACTTCTTCTGATATGTTGTTAAAACATTTTTATAAAATCTCTAACGGCTTAGACTAAAACTTTTTTTTTAAAGGTTCGTGGCAGTGGGCGGATTTCAAAAATGTTTACACTTGTTCTGCTGGGAGCAACAACAAAAAAATATAAATTTTTATCGCAACAGGCTCGTTAGTACCCAGGTCCGAGCTTTCTCACAACCATTCATGTGTGCGTGTGTACTTCTTGCATGATGGTGGGACCTCCTGTTTTATTCCGACTCCGAACGGCGAATTTGAGATAAGCTTTTCTTGATAACTGATACTACTCGGATGATTTGTCAGATCATCACGAGAGTAGGGCCAGTAAAAATCATTTAGGTGTTGCTACGGCTGTGAATCGAACCCAGACCTTCTGCGCGGCAGTTCATCGCACTAACCATCGCTCCACTTAGCCCTTAGAGCAACAACAAACACGTGTACCAAATTTCATCATTCTCGCTCAAAATTTAAGGCCCAAAAAATACTGACGGACGGACGGACAGACATGGCTAAAACGAATCAGCTATCGATTCTGAGTCGATCCACATACTTTAAACTATATCTAGCTAAATTATCTCTCTTTGTGACAAACTATGTATCAAAACTAATATACCCCTATGAGATAGGGTATAAAAAAGAGATGACCCACCGCCAGAAAGTGTACGAGAACGTTAATATATTCATCGTACAAAGCATTTTATTTGTCACAGTCCATTAAAATGTATTGCCCAATAAAACAATTCATGTACTAACTCAAATATTTGTCACGCTCTTTTTAGAAGCACCTACAAAAACGGCCTTTAACTTTTTCATAAATGAATCAATTAAATAACATAGACAATTTCATTAAAATACATTCAGGAATCTGCTCACTTCCAACGATAATGTTTATTGAAAAAAGTTCCTCAAGTTGATTGGACTTACACTTATTTTTAACCTTTTCCATCTGGTATTTTCCCGTGATGCTAAGCAAATATATATTTACACTGAAACGTACATTTGTATGTCCTTGTAATATTATATTGCGCCCCCTCAAAACATGTTATGTCTTAAAATAAAATGTATATACAAATCTGTGTATCCTTTTAATACATTACGTATCTGGAATTTTGTTGTGTCTTTCTTTTCTTCTGTGTTGTTGTTGTCTTTCATCTGACTATTGCTGACTAACGATGAAGATGACGTAGGCAAGTACACTATAAGAAGACGAAATTTCAAAACGCATTTCCAGGTCAAGGCTAATGGTTGGAATAAGTAAAAAAAAAAGCTTTTTTCCCTCGCGCTTGTGCTTAAGTTGAACAAACGCATACATGCACATTGCACACTCAATAAATGTACACTTTATACTCTCGGGTAAAATAACTGTTGTTGTGTATACACGGACACTTCACAAAACACCACATATATATTAATTCATACACTATATGCGTGAAAAGTGTTGAATAGTCTCACGTACAGGCAATTGAAATCAAATTTAAAAATAGGTCCTGACAAGTAGGACTCTTCTTCGATGTTGTATTTGCTTGTCATGTTTAACACTGCCAATTATGGCATTTATTTTTATAATGTAGGGAGTATTTTCGAAAAAGAATTTAACATCAATTCGTGGGCGTATATTTATTTCGTTTAAAGATTTGCCCCACAAAGTGCGTCTTTTGTTAGGTTAAGTTTAGCGAACAGTCTGTATTTTAACCCCTCTAACAATGAGAACTTGGGTTTATTTTTCGTCAAATATATCGTTACATGCTTTAGTTGTATGCTGGTTTTCGTTTTGTTTTTGCACCAAACTAATGATTTATATTTATTTTTTGTTTATATTCAAAATTTAAGGTTTGTAGTTAAAAGAAAATTTTTTTAACTTTCTGTTTTTAATGTTAAATTTTTTGAGTCACCCATTTTAAGCATACCAATTACCTTGTTTGTCATCGTACAGAGTATTGTAAATTTTCCATTCATTCCATTTGCAAATAGAAATTTTGCTGAATTATTTTTGTTGTAATTAAACATTTCTTTTATCTGTTTAAACAAAAGTTCAAAAATCGAACTTAAAATTATTTTTCTTTTGTTTATAAAACAATTTCTTAGCGGTTTTTGGTAATATACAAGAACTAAAACAAAAAAAATCCAAAAGAAAATATTGACAAAAAATAAAGGTTTTTCTAAAAAAAAAAAATAAGGAAAAATACATTTTTTGCACCGCTTTTTGGTTTTGGGATGATTTCATCAGTTTTTGAAAAAAACAACATCACCGCAACTACTACTACCACTACCACCAACACCAACAGCGAGAATAATTGCATTTTGATTTACTTTGATACACACGGTACAAATTGGAAGGATAATAAAATGGTCAAACATGACCACCACAGCTTCAGTTGGCCACAGTGGAACTAAGGACTTCCATCAAGTACAATTTTCTTCGAGAATTATATCGGCACGTCCCACTGATGCCAACGCAATTGGAGGTGTTGTTGGCGTCGCTGCTAATCTCATTGGAAGTAGTGGTGTTGGAATTACTAGTGGTGCTGAAGCAGTCAATAAGAACAACGGCAATAATAAAAATCGCATTGGTCAATCAATGAAGGACCAATTGCCGGTTCTAAAGCCGGACACATTTTTCAATGATACTGGCATATTTACGGTATACTGTTTTGTAAAAAATTTCATTGGGTAAGTAGTAATCATTTTTTGTTTCGTTTTTTGTTCTCTCTGTTTGTTTTGCTTTTTGTTAAACGAAACATTTTATAAAACTTGTACCATCACAACGCATTTATTGTATTGCTGCCATATTGCTTTTTTTTACTGACACTAAAAAATTCTTTTAAACTAATGTAATAGGTTTTGGGAATAGTTTGTTTTTTACTTCCTTAAATGGCGATAAAATCCTCGGTATACCTGGTCGTAAAAAACATGCATCTGCAGTTAGCCTTCATGGGAGGACTCCAATCTGGTTGGGGTCGGTTTTTATTTGTGAGCACAACTGCAGTACATCTGTTATATATTCTGGAAGGTCTACGCCTTCCAAATAATAAAACAATTTAAAATTTTTTTACAAAAAATGTTCTTAGTCGTTTGTCAAAAGCATTCAAAATTCGACCTCTTTCCATCTATTCCGACAAATTCCAGCTGTCAGCTTCATTAAACCTAATCTGTTTGCTGCCAGCTCCACATTGGCAGATCGAGGTTAGTGTTTTTATAAACTTGAGAACCTTGAACATTGACTTCTCACAAGACGGCTGATCCTGGATGGTATATTCAAATTTTCTGATAAGGCCTTCTTCGATTCTAGCATCTGCGCATTGTCGAAAATGCTTGCATTTGGAATCGATGGAAAATGTACTCTATGGATTAGGATTATCTCTCAAATGGCCAATTCGAATTGTTTTGTCGGCATCAAGTTCGCAACTAAGTAATTAGATGCTGTTTTTCGTCAAGGCTTAGTTTTTTATCAGACTTTTTATCTCATTTAAAAATGTACCAATAATGGCATACATGACATCGAAGTGTTTTTCATCCTCGGTATCAATCTTCGTTAAAACGACCACAGTGGTCTCTGCGAATTTTGTTAGAAATATCATCGGCTCTGTTTTCACTGAAAGTTTATTTGAACAAAAAAAAAAGGGTGACATTATGTTAAAAAAAAATATTTTGGCGGCCATTTTGTCAGCTGTCAAGTGATTTATTTTTAGTTTGGTTAATTATTTCAACATGAATAGACTGACGTCTGAACAACGCTTTCAAATTGTGCAAATTTATTTTGAAAATCATGGTTCTAATCGAAATAAGTATAGCGCCCTACATCCATTTCACGGTCAAAATAATCGTCCATCAGAGCAATTATTTCGATTAAGTTTTAAACGTTTCACACCACGTTTACTGTAGACGATAATATGCATCTACAGAGACGTTGTACAGTGCGTACAGAAGAAGTCATTGCTGCAGTAGAGCGTAGCGTAGAGGAAGCCCGAATCAGTGTATTCGTCATCGTGCACAAGAATTGGATATGTTTTCATCCACTTTATAGATCTTGGTTTGTCTTCTAACAAAACCAACTCGTGCAAGAATTGAAACCACAGGGTCACCTAGCAAGGCGTAGATTCGGTGAATGGGCCCAAATCAAGATTGCCGTTGATCCCAATTTTCAAAATTGAATTTTGTTTAGCGATTAAGTTCACTTTTGGTTGAATGGACACGTCAATAAGCAAAACTACCATGTTTGGAGTGATGATAATCCTCAGGTCTATGTTGAGACACCGTTACTTCCCCAAAAACGGACTGTTTGGTGCGTAATGGGTTGGTGGAATTATTGGTACATACTTCTTTAAAAACTACGCTGGCCAGCACGTCACAGTCAATGCTGTAACCGCTATAGAGCCGAGATTACCTACGCATTTAGAACTTACTAGCCCTTAGGGAGCACTTTTAGCTTATCTCTTAAAAACTTTATTAATGCCTTTCGGCCTAAAATGTTCAATTTTTACTTTAACAATTTTTTTTGAGAAGCTTCTCATTGCACCTTTATGCTCTTGAATATTTGTCATAGTTCTTGGTTGAATCTTCGTCTCCATAGCCCGTCAACGCAAACGGGACCGAAGATTTTTCGAAGAATTTTCCTCTCAAATCGACCAAGGATTTCTTCATCCGCTTTTGAGACGGTCCATGCTTCAGCGATGTAGAGCAGGACTGGGATGATCAGGGTCTTATATATGATCTCCTTAGTAGTTCGAGTGAGGGCTTTATTAATGAATTGCCTTCTTAGCCCGAAGAAACAGCGGTTGGCAAGAGTAATTCTTCGTTTAATTTCTGACGAAATGTTGTTGTCAGAGTTAATAGCGCAGCCGAGATAGACGAAATACCGTACTCCTCAAAGTTATTTCTGTCAACGGTGACGTTCTGTCCAATTTGTCGATGTTGTGTGTCCTTTCGTGTTGACAGCATATACTTCGTCTTGCCCTCATTTACTGCTAAACCCATTTTTTCCGCTTCCTTCTCTATACTAGCAAACGTGGCTATGACATCACGTTGGCTCCTACCAATGATGTCAATATAGTTGTACAGTTGTACAGATTTTTGGAAAATTGGGCCTCTGGTGTTGGCTCATGATTTTTGCACAATCCTCTCAAGAATCAGATTGAAGAAGTCACATGACAGCGCATCACCTTGAATAAATCCTTTTTTGGTATCGAATGTGTCGGTGAGGTCGTTTCCGACCCTGATGGAGCTGTGAGAATTCTCCATCGTCATCCTACACAAACGGACGAGTTTGGGCGGTATACCAAAACTGGACATGGCTCTGTATAGTTCGTCTCTATAAATGCTGTCGTATGCGGCTTTGAAATCGATGAATAGGTGGTGGGTATCGATTTGGACTTCTTGGGTTTTTTCCAGGATCTGCCGAAATGTGAAGATTTGATCAGTTGTGGACTTCCCTGGCCTAAAACCGCACTGCTAGTGGCCGACGAGGTTGTTCCTCCCTTTTTTGTGGATCGGGCAAACGTAGCTGAGGTTCCATTCTTCAGGCATACTTTCTTCCGACCAGATTCGCCTTATGAGTTGGTGGATGTTACATACAAAGTCATCTCCGCAGGCTTTATATAGCTTCAGTTTAGATATTGCTATCCTCACTTTACTCAGGTCGGGTGGTTGGCAGTTTCGCTCTTGTTGCCAATATTAAATGGTTCGTCCTGCCTGACAGCGGAATTTTGTTCTTCATCGCCGTTTAACAGTCTGCAGAAGTGGTTCTTCCATATCCTCAGCATCGACTGTGTCTCAACTACGATATTTCTATCTTTAATCTCTAATGGAAATGCTTTTACTGTTCGCATAGATTTTAAGGAAGAAAATATCAAAAATCCTTTCAAAGTAATACATAGTTGAAAAACCTGGTAACAGGTTATTTTTTTAGTAAAAAAAAATGCAATGTAAAAGGACCTTATTTTCTCTCATTATAAAAAGATTGGCAATACGAAATTTCTCCAATAGTTCAAAACACGGGACTGATTTAATTAGTGATTTTTATTCATGACAGTATATATTTATTTCCCCAGGGATGTAAGCAATAAACTTCTTTCATTTGGTAAAATTGAATGCGTACAATTAGCTTATGTGTTCACTAATTATATACCCTATCCCATTACTAAACATTAGTTTGGACATATTGTAAAGTATCTGCAATTTGTTGGCCTCTAATTTTGTCCTACAGCACAATACAACAAGTGAAGATTTTGAAAATCTGCACACTACCAGGACCACTTTTAGAAGAATGTTGTTTTCGGCCAAACCATAAAACTCATAAAAGCTTTAGCCACCCACACATATAAAGTTTTAATCCACATACATTTTTTGGGAACGTTATCCTTAACGTTATCCTAACACGTCTAATAAAAATTTAAAAAAATCGCAAAAGTTCTTAACAAAATACTTAAGACACTTTCGTTATGTACATTTCATCTGTAAAGCATTAAAAACCACGCTCGCAGAGAGGTTACTCAATCACCTCGTTTTTAATTTTTGTTTTTATTAGCCTCTTTGTTTATTTATTTTTTCTGTCGGCTTTTCTCATATGGAATGTCACAAATGAACTATAGGATTTGTTTTTTTTTCTTTACAATCTACAAATCAGTTTATTATAACGTATATCTCCATAAATTAAGTAGCAGCAAAAAAAATCTTTGGGCACCTTGATGAAGCATATTCGATTTGTCTTTAAGAAAAGTATGGAAAAAAAAGAAACATGCGAATAAGGTTCGCCCAAAATCGACACCTTGGTGCCACCTTGTACAAGGCATTGAAATGTGAAAGGATTTGTAAACCAAATTTAATGAAGCCATGTCAGACTCTGAATGTAATTATTTCTTGAAATTCTATTCACGAAGGTCATGTTATAGAACTGGGCCGATTGGCCCATTTGTGATCGGCGAATTGAAAAGTATCCGAGAGTAATGATTGAATGATAGTATATGAAAAATCACATGTCAAGTGTACCTTGCAATTCAATTCAGACTTGCGTCAGGCAAAAAATTTCTTAATGTTTCAAAAAATTATATGAGAGATTCAATATGACACCTTCGCTGGTAAATGTCTTGTAAGTTGAATGCAATTTAACTTTCTGTCACTTTTGCTTGCTTTTTAGATACATCAATCTTGCTCTTATGTAGGAATGTTAAAATAATGATAATCAATAAATTTAAAAGCGTCATTTCTTGTGATTTCCTGTCCTTCTGTTAATAGTTTTAATTTCCAAGTCTGTTGGATAAGAGCCTCAAATTTCTAGTTGTCAACATTTCCATTAAAATATTAAACGTTATAAGTTGTTCACATATTTTGCTTAGCTCACCTGACAAAGTAGACGTTTGATCGATTAGTCTTGTCAAAATATTAAATACTTCTTTCCCATGTAGTTTCCAGTTTCAAGAGCTTTTATGAGTTATTGCAGCCGACAGGCATATCATAGTGTCATTCGAATTGGTGTTTTGATTATCGCTGCAACTAAGTGATCGTGTAAAGTTAGGTAACGCTTTACGTAAATATATTTTATATATATGGGAACCCATCCATTAACAAAGTGGTTTATTATTTTTAAATACAACAACCAAATTATCATTAAAAATGAACATTGAAATTTATTATTTTTGATGGAGACAAACTAAGTGGGATATTATCTCGTGATATGTCCCTAGCACATTCATTACCTATATGTAAAGCATAGCCAAAATCTCTGCTTGGAATACACTACACGAGATTCCTAATCTTAAACATGTGCTTAAGATTAGTAAATTTTGAATGTCGTTTTTTTTTTACAAAATGTTATATTTATATATATTTTTTCATTGCTTATTATCAAGTTATTGTTGAAAAACTAAAATATGAGGTGGTACTTCGTCAATTACTCGTTTTTCCTAAGCTAAATTTAATTTACGATTATGTTTGAAAATGTTTACCTCACCAACTCTTCCTCGTACCCAACCTTTACCTGTGTTTCGTGATATTGTTTTGATAATTTCAAACTTTTTTCGCAAAAATATATAGATAGTCATATTGTCAAAAGATCGACTCAAAATCGCCTGAATATCCGTCCTGTTCGTCACCGATTTTTGCACTTAAATTTCGAGCCAAGATATTTAAATATTTTTAAATTTTTGTAAATATAGTCATACCTATAGTTCATGTCCATTGAGCAAGTGTTCAAATCCAAAAACACGTTCGTTCTGTTCAAACTGTAAGCAATTTTGAAAAATTGTGCCACCCTCTTGAAAACCCTCACATTCGTGGGGCTTTTAAGTCGAACAGTAAACTTTCCTATGTCGGCTCGGCAGGTAAAGTCCATTGGCTGCCGTGACTTTTCATTTGAGCTAACCTCGCAGGAAAAATCCATAGGGGTGAAGTCAGGACAGCGTGGAGGCCAAATTATGTCACCTCACCTGGAGATCAATTTGCCAGAGATAATTTCAAGATTTCGTAGCAGAGACATTTTAGATGCGTCTGACTTTGCTCCGTTTTTTTTTTGTGTATCCATTTTTTTATTTTAATTTATCTTAAAACTAACATCTATTCTAGACAAAAATTCATGAAAAAACTAGCCTACCTATCAACTACTTAACTAACTTACTTGCCCTATGCCGGCACCCTAAACTAAACGCTTTTCTCCGTCCTGCTTCAACCATATTCTTATATTATTATCGCATACCTTTTGCAATATCCATCCGTTTTTTTTTACATCTCCACACCACAACGCTATGAATCCACTGTAACTGCACGTTCCTTTCATCTTCAAAAAAGTAAGTGCCGATAATTCCTCGTGCCCCCATCACAGCTGATACGGTCACTTTAGGCGAATGCAATGGGTTTCTGGTCAGTTCTCCTACTCGCGTCTCTGTTATGAGCTGAAAATAAGGTAAACGTTGAAAAACTCTCAATTGGTTCTGTGTGTTGGTGCAGCGTTAAGTCTTTCCGCAAAATACGAGATAATGGGGATCTTTGCACATTTTTAAAGCACTTACCCGCTTACGAATTGAAAGGTTTGGAACTTTACTAACAGACTGATAAATGCTCTCCACGTTCTCTACCGTTCTTGACTATATTGATCGTCTTGATTTAAGTTTTTTTTAGTTACTGTAATAACGCTCTCTTAAAAATTAAAAAAAAAAATTTTTGAATTAGATAAATGCTTGGCGCGTCATTTAAGTGGCAAGAGCTTTGAATGTTGCAGAATCTTCTACGACCTACAATTGAAACACCATTTTTGTAAAACTTTCGCACTCACAACGCACGATCCGCTCCCGAAAGCGATCCGTATTATCTTAATTCCTTGGACTTAAGCTACTGATTGATATATCCCTCATGCAGCGCCCCTCGGATTCATTGCGTTCACGAAGTTAGCTAAACCATCTTTTGAGACACCTTTCACATACTTATTTTTAAATACCCGCCCGTCGTTTCCCGTGGTTTCAGAAAATATGTAAATAAAATCAACAAATCTGACACTTCTTTGGGTAAACTTGATTTTTCGGTTGGCGCAAGAACACAAGCGTTTGATAGAAATGGGGTGCGAGGGAAAAAAAACAGTCTATTCATTAAATCAGTATTTTTGCTCTTAATAATTTTACCTCCTTATTTTTAGATTCAGCAGGTTCTTCAGGTAAGCTACTTTTGCTCAAGCTACCTTTGAGTATTCAACAATTTGTCTCCCATGAATAAGTGCCTTATGCACAGAAGATTGGCATATGATACCACAGTTTATCTGTAATACCATAGATTATAGTGATTTTACTTGCGTGTACTTTTTATAAGCATTGGCATTTTTGGCAAAGCAACTTTGTCTTTAAGAATATATCTGTCAATTACCGATTTTTAAAAATCAGTAATTTCCGAAGAAAAGAAGGGGTCCGCATTTCATTTTCCCTTCACCTTGCTTAGGATTATTTAAAATAGGACCAGTTTTTTTCTTGAACTCTTTTTGAATGCCTATTTTCTGGCTTTCAAGAAGAGGTTTTTCAATTTTTCCTTAATTGATAAAAAATCAAAAGAGAAACGTATTTAATGGTGATATTCCAAAATCTAAGCTTCCTATAAAATATGTTTCTTTGTAAGGAACTTTCAATATCGTTCATGCCAGAGGGTATGGCTCTACAAATGTAAAACATACCTTTTCATACACCATTTATATTTATTTATTATTTATTTAAGGTCATGTTTTCCATTACAATCAAAAGCAGACACAATAGTACTCCACAACTTATCGATTTGATCTGATGTGTTTTTGTTCTTCTCTGCTCAATTCTTTGTTTCCTTTTTAAGTTGGAAACGCTCAGGTCTACAGTATCTGGCGTCTCCAGACTTCCTCACCTCACGCTAAATCTTAAATATATCAAGTCGTTTAAAAATGTTGGTTGATTCTAAAAGCGAATGAAATAAAATTTATTTGTTCACTTAACGTTTGATTTCGTAAACTTTAGCATATTTTACGCCTTCAAAGGTATTAATTTAACCTTAATAAATATGTAACTTTTATAAGGGGCAAACAGGGGCACAGAGGTTATGTACTTTTGAAAGTCATCAAAAAAAATCATATTACACCTCGTTTAAATAACGGTCTTCACATAAAAATCCAAATAATTTCATATTCAAAAATATTTATAAATTATCTTCATACCGTGTTTACTCAATTTCATGACATAAATTTCAAAAGTAATTATTAAAAAAAAAATATTTTACGAAATTGCAAATGCAGAAATTTAGAAATCTAACATTTGCTAAAATTGAAAAATACAATCAACTTGCTTGATTTATCTCACCATAACGAAAACAATTCAGAGCAAAATGTTGGTTGGGATTTATTTGCCCCGTTTAAGGAGATACTATTTTCAACCAAAAAAATAAACAATACTTACCTTGAGGTTTTACGTTTTGGACAACGGGACGAACCACTGGGCGTCGGTCCGTCAATACTCCAGACTTGATAATTGAACCAATTTTCTTTTCATCTAATTTGAAATTTCAAATTTACAATTCAAGAGCAGAATCAATAATAATAATTCTGCAAGCATAATCTCAAGGCGATGTTTGGCCAGTTGGATTCGAAAGATCGGGAAATCTATGCCGAAATTCCTCTGCACCAACACAACTATTTCAGTTTTCTATGACGTGAGCGATTTATGTCTTGTTGACTTGTATTTTGTATGTTTTTACTTCACAAATGTCATTTGCCACTTTGTATAATTTTTTTATAATTTCAAAAATATTTTGTTGTATACAATTTCTTAAATTAAACAAAAAAATAACGAATTATCAATAACCTCATTAAAGTTATTAATAAAAAAACCAAATCCCTATAACTTGAAGTTACTCGATCCGTGCGAACCGGAGTATTTGTGTACAATCGCTCTGCATGTCCTAGCCATTTAAAACTTTTTACAAGACCTATGCTTAAGCTCCCAATATTCGTTGTGGAATCTTCATTTGTAAAAAAATCAAAAATACATTTTTAAAAAGTGTCTGAACAAGATATTTAAAAAAAAACTACTGTCCACATTTCGTAGAAAGGTATATTGTTTTGAGCCACGCCCACTTTCAATGTGAGAATCAACCAGTTTGTAGATGCTCGTGTATTTTAAAAGTGGCGTTAAAAAAATTTGCACAATTAAATGATTTATTATCTTTAATAATCTTTAATCACGATCGAGGGCTGCCGATCAACCCAAATTGTAATGTTTTTCGAACTATTTATTTCAAGGACTTAAGCGTAATCGCAAACATTTATTCCATAGAAATATATGCGATGATACCAATTCGTGGTGTCAAATTTATTTTCCATTTAAAACTTCCATGCAGCCACCTGAAGAACAGTCGCAAATCATTGCGACTTCTTATGAGAGTATGTGTTGCATGGATTTGCGACCTTCGCAAATGTTATAATGTCACCGTTGTGACTGGTTTTGATGTCATACTGACATCAGACCCACATGTATATGCAACAATCAACAATTTACTTTATACTGGTATAATTAGGTACGACTATATCATCTTATTTTCATTTCCTTAACTTACCTAAATGTTCCTTCAATTTAAAAATAAAGCGTATATGTTAGTTTTTCATAATTAAGATGTTTACTCTTAAATGTAACCACATCTATAGCAAAACTTTACTGCAAAATCATTTGCCGACAGAAAATGCGTCTCGTATCTCAACCGTATACCGTTAAATGTCACTAAATTCAAATGTATTTTCAGCTCATGCCAGCTCTTATTTGTTTTCTACAATCAAAATATAACACCTAAAGTTCATCATCATTAGCAACAGCGCCAGCGTCTCCGCTTACACATCATTGCACAACCAAAACGGATATATTACGACTTGGCTTACGTCAATCGACGTTCTATTGATTTTTGATAATCACCGACTTGAAACACAAGCGATGATCACATATGCCATCCGGCCAATTTCTCATCGCCAAGGATTTTAATTAACAAATCTTAGGCATTGATGACAGTAACCACTTCGACGTGTGACCAGAGCTTCCTTCGCTCAAGCTTAATGCATTTTAAATTTGACAATTTAGACAGCAAATCTCAAAAGGAAGCAATTTGCTGCAGCTGTATCTAAATATATCCGCTAAGTGTGAAAATAAAGCATTTGCCGCGCAATCCGAATCACTAATTTCTTCATCTTCAGCGTCGGTGTCGATGCAAGTTTTATTTACCATCTGACGTTAAATAAAATTTATTTTTAAATCGTTAGACTTGTGCCGATCGTATACGGTATCGCGCGCGCTCGACGACCATGATATTATTTCCTCAATTTAGATGCCTTATTTGAGTTTTAATTATCTCGGTTTGTTGAACAAGTTGATTAAAATGCTTGTACTCTTGTTTAGATAATTTTATTCCTTCCGTGTCAAACTGAAACCCTGAAGGTCAGTCAACACACAATTTGCTGAGAATATTTTAAGTTTTGCTAAGCAGAACAGAGCCCGGTGATTGTTTGCATATAAAATGAGTTGAATGACACTTTCGGAAAAAACTCGTAAAACAAGCGTTTTTAACAGATTTTGGCATATGCAAACAACTGGAAGTATTTGATGTTTGTTTGAAATAAGCTGCATAATTAAATGTTGTTGATCAAAATGATTTATTATCTGAGGATCGTGTTTGCGATCGAGGACGGCCGATCACCCCATATTTTAATTTGTTCAAAACTATTTATTTCAACGACTCTGTTATTTTTAAATGCTTTTTGTTTCAGTGTCATAAGGAAATATATAAAAATGAAACAGAAATGTTTTTAATTGGTCAACCTGTATATCTGACAGTCTTTAACCAAAATTCTCTGTATATATCGTGTTGACCGATACTCTTCTAGGCGAGCTGGTAAATGTCGTAGTGTTTGGCCAGTTGGATTCGAAAGATCGGGAAATTTGTGCCGAAATCACTCAGCACCAACACAACTATTTCCGTTTTCTAGGGCGTCAATGATTCATGTTCTTGTTGACGTGTGCTTTGTATCTTTTTACTTCTCTAATGTCAAAGTAGAATTGACATTTTTCACATTATACAATTTGTTTATACTTTCAAAAATATAAAACATGAATGAACTCATTAAAGTAATTAACAAAAAACGGAATCCCTATAACTTAAAGTTATTCGATCCGTGCGAACCGGAGTATTTGTGTTCAAATGTCTAGGACATATAGAGCGAATGTCTACATGTCATAGCCCTTTAAAACTTTTTTCACCAGACCTATGTCGCACATAAGCTCCCAATATTCGTTGTGGAATCTTCGTTTGCATAGCGGACAAAAGCAAATCAAAGATTTGCCATCCGCATTTGCGATGGTCTTTTCATCGGTGCCCTAAAGTAAAACATTTTTTGGATCGAATGTTTCGGTGTTGTTGTTGTAGACCTTGGTGTTACAGTGAGAATTGGCGGTATATAAAAACTAGACATGACTCCTAATAGTTCGTTCTTAAAAACGATATCGCCTGCAACTTCATGATAAATTAACAGCTGATTGGGGATATGGATGTGATCTTAAATTGCCTTACATTCACGCTATTAAGGCCAATTAGACTTTGGTAGTAGGCTTTAATCGTTACAATGTTAGCCAGGCAGGATATAGTAGGTCACCTATCACACTTCGGTTGAACTCTGAGGTTTTATTTTAAAGGCATACTTTTATAAATAAATGCTGAGCATATGCTCCTTACCAAGTCCTCTCCAACTACATATTTAAAAAGGCAAGCAGGAAGCCCTATGCTGGGCACTTATGTCTTTGACTTCTATTCTACCATTTCTTTCAGAGAGTAGCTTGACTGATCTGTCTTAAGCGTTGACACTTTTCAATATGTGAATGCGCTGCCTCTCCCCACGCCAGTACGCTACATCCTAACATCCACTTATTAAATAATGATTTACTTGATTGTGTATACAAGTTGCTGCCTTAAGATCCCCTCAGCTTGTTCCACAAGTCTTTCTTTTTTAATCTTTTCTCAGGTGAAGCGAACCTATAACTAACCTGAACCTTGCAGATGTCGACTGACTCTGCTCTTGAACTGTTATTGATTGTAAAGAGTGGTTAAAATTTAAGGGCCGATGTTGATTTTGAATAAAACACAAATTATTTAGGAAATTATTGTCATTTATTTTTATTATGATAATACTGTTATGGTTTAATATGTATGGAACAAAATATCGGCCAAATGGCCGCCGCGACCTCGCCGGCACACCTCCATCCAATGGTCCGAATTTTCGATAACGCTGAGGCATAATTGAGGTTCTATGCCGTTGATGTGCCGAGTTAACTCATTCTTTAGCTCTTGAATTGTTTCTGGCTTATCGACGCGCACCTTTTCCTTCAAATATCAAATCAATTGATCTTGGCGGTCAATTGACACCACGTGAGATAACACGACCATTGAATTTGTCGCGCAAAAGAGCCTTTGTTTCGTTAGCTGTTTGGCAAGTGCCACCGTCCTGTTGAAACCACATATCGTCCATATCCATATCTTCAAATTTGATCCGTAAAAAAGTTCGTTGTCATCTCACGATAGCGAACAACATTCACAGTAACTGCCTGACCGGCCTCATTTTGGAAAAAATACGGCCCTATGATGCCGCCAGCCCATAAACCGCACCAAACAGTCACTCTTTGTAAGTGCATTGGTTTTTCGACAATCACTCTTGGATTATCATTCGCCCAAATGCCACAATTCTGCTTATTGACGAATCCACTGAGGTGAAAATGTGCCTCATCACTGAACATGAAAATTGATCATCCACTGAGAGAGGTAAATTGGTGGGCCCGACGACGAGTTGAGATAGACTTCAGGCACACTATCGCGAACTGCAGCAATATTTTCTGCAGTACGAGCTGCATTTTGATTTCAACGCCCATTTTCATAATAAGTCAGAATAACTTTAACGCGTTGCTCGATTGTGTATCTTTCTATGGTTCAAATTAAGTAAGTCTATAATTGAGAACCGTCAAATCAAATGCAGAAAAAAACTTGACGTTTAGGTGTGGTTCACATTCAACATCGGCCCTTACGTGGAAATACGTCTGCTGGAAGTTCATTCCATTACTGGTTTGTTCTGCAACAAAAAGGGTTTTGGTATTGCATTGTTCGTGTCGTTGTTATATAGACTGGGTGCCTATGTGCTGCAACACCGTGTCTTGTAAGTCATTGAAATGAAAATGATTTTTGTAAATTGTTCTGCATATCTAACATATTAGTAGTTAAAAATAAAAAAATAATAAACAGATTCTGTACAGGCTTTGCTGAAGCAAAGGTTTGAGATTTTAATTAAAAAGAAAGAATCGTCTATACGGCAATTGAAGGCAGCAGATGTACATTATTTGCCTTAGCAACTCGTCTATTGCTATTGCCATCGCACTTCCTACACTAAGAATTGTTTGTTCCAGAGATAAACTTCATTACAAGATAGCCGTATCTTAGCATAGCTACTTCAGCATTTTTTTAATCTATAAAATAAAGAGTAAGTTACCTAGTATAGAACTCCATGCAGCACTGTATATTAATTGATATACGAGTTGTTAATTTCAGAGCTTAGAGCTTAATTCCTAAGCTTAGATTCTTCAAACTCCTCCTAATATTCACGAATATCTTAAAGAAATCACGATGTTTTGCCGTAATGATGCTTATTTGTTTGTTGGATTGAGTGAGTTACGTGCGACAAACCGGCACTTGTAGCTAGATGGAAATCAACCGCTATATGTATGAATATTATTGTCGTGATGACGAGGTACAGTGGTATTGTGTTTAAGCCATAATTCCAAGAAATCGGTTAAAACTCTCCTAAATGTAATACAAACAACCAAAGGAGATTCTTCCAATTTTGCAGAAAACAAAAAAAACAGCGACTCCTCGAAAAATTAGTTTGGACATTAACAGTGGAGTAAGTCTCCACTACACCCAACATGTTTGTCTCTCTCTCTCTCACTCTCGTGGGGGGGGGACCCTTGTTTTGCTAATGGAAAGAGATACTATATAAAGGAATTTAAAACAATTTTAATTTTGAAAATATATTCTCACTTCCCTAATCTGAAGCCCTTCATATGAGAGTTGGCCCAAATCCTGAAATTAAGTCAAATAACTTAGCCGGGGATGGTATCACCGGGTGAGGTATTTTTAGTATCAAAAGTCTATCCACTACGACTCAAGCCACACAGATTTTGTAAATAGCATTTTTTTCATGTCTTGAAGTCTTCGTACAATAAAGTATAAAGAATATACCGCGGACTTAAAAATAATTTTTATTAAACACATACTATAACCAATAACGACATTCTGCGCCCTTAAAGTTGAAATAAATCGCATTAAAGTAGCACAACAAGTTCTGAAGTCGTTTGCAAATAACAACTCGTTCGTATTTTTGGAATCATATCACTCCATAGGTCATCACCGCCAAAAAACAAACAAAAAGATCATCTGATGATGTATCACGCTAACGTGCGTCATATCGGTATCGGGCGGTACCTAATTATTTTTGTTTCAAATGAATTGGCTTCCCAATTTTCTCGTTGAATGGTTTCTTTAATTAATGTTATATGACCATCAAACATTATCGATGACATGTGGCGTTCGATTGTTTTATCTCATGCAGTCTAATGAAATTCCGTCAAAATGTCATCAGCTTAGATATATGTTCTGGAAAATCTAATTAATTACTGTCTATCAGGCAATTAGCTTGGATATGGCCTTCAACTTGACAATCCTTTGATTTGTTTGAATGTTTGAATCCCTAAAAAGTTGCATTCACTTCCCCATCCATTTGCAATGTTGACAATATGTCAAAATTTTGTGTTGAACTTTTCACTAATTTAGAATAGCTTACATAGAAACACATGCCAACCTCTTGGACACATCTAATCTCAAAGAGAAAGCGCAAAATTAATTGCATTTAAATATTTTTGGCACAGAAACTGCACTTTTGACCAACGACATGAGTCACATTGAGCCGCGGAATAATAATGAACTTGCTACCACTAAATTTTAAAATGTATACAAATATATATTAAAACAAATCACATGTCAATTTTAAAATAAATATTTATTTTCGTTTCTCTTTTTTTTTCAGGTAAGATAAACAATTTGTGCAATTTCACACGTGTACAATCCGTTTTTGTCGTAAGTCTAGTATTAAGTTTAAAACTAAAATAAACTGGTGGGTGGATAATAGCACATTCTTATAATTGCGGCAGCATCATTATTTATTTATTCAGATATCGATACACGGTGAGTTTAGAATGTGTGTTGGTCGCAGCGAGTCCTTGAATGTAGTATTACATGTTTCTCGCATGTTAAATTGCATGCATTTTTCATGAATGACACATTCACGGAAGTATCAAATTATGAACTATAGATAGAAGAAGGAATTTGGCCCCCTAATTTTCTTACGTTAAAATATTTTTATTTCATCGAATGGGTATAGTCGGAATAAATTGATTTGTCAGCTGTAATTATTTCTAGGAGTTTATAATCTCCTGAGACATGTTTAGTGATGTCCATTTCGAAGCCCCTAAAATATTATTTTTTATTATTTTTTAATGGTATTTACACATTCTCCTCCTCAATCAGGTATAAATTTGGTTCAATTTATACCTGACTTATACCAAACGATGACTAGATTGACACAGAAATATATTTTGTAAAAATAATTTTAAGAATAAAAATAACCGCGTTAATGAAGAAAAAATGTTAAAGGCTTATATATAACTAGTGAGGCAAGCGAACATTCAATTGAATGGTTTAAAAAGTATTTATTTGGATATTCAGTAAGCCTGTGTCACCTTGTGAACCTTTAGAGATTTTCCTCCGATGCCTTAAATGAAATTTTTATATTCTTCCATACGAAGATCTCGGAGTGAGCCACTATAACGAAACTTTTTTAAAAATAAAAAAGGGGTAATCAAAGGAACCACTCTGAACGTAGCTGCTTTATATATACAGACATTGAACTTTACGTAGTGCTGAAGGAGACTAGACGTGTGACATCATATGATCCAGGCGTCAGTGTGGCATGCAGTGCAGTTTCATAGAAAACAAATGTTGCCGAGACTTTCAATTAAAGAGAGTATAGTCCATGGCACAATTCTTCACCATTAAACTAGACATAAGACTCATCGCTGAAAAAAGTGAAGTCAAGAACTGTGGATCTTGTTCAAGCTTTTAGAGCCCAAAGACCAAATCAGCCGCTATAAGTTTTTGAATTAGTACAAATTTTTTAAATCGTGGTTAGTTTCACATCACTTCCAAGTAAGATGACCATGCCCTCGAATCGCTCGTGCAGAGTTTCCAATGTGGCATGAGCTGTGTGGCATGTAGCGCAGTCCTGTAACATATCGTTGACGTGCATAACATCCAATTCTGGCCAAATAATGTTGGTAGTCATCAACCTATAGCGCTCGCCTTTGACGGTAATGAACTGGCCAACATCGTTCTCAAAGACAGTGACTTTTTCGGGATGCATTGGGTGCATTTGTTACGTACCCATTATATGAACACACGTTGGTAATCATCACACACGTTGGTCCTCTCGGTAGGACTATTATGGCGACCGTAAAATGGCAAAGCAATCGTAATGCCCATTTTGATAGAACAATTTTATCATTTTTAACGTACTGTGGAATTCTATGTCCGCTTATGATGGTTTGGTAAAACTGACTATTTAATTGACAGCCAATTTGACAGATGTAGCTTCAACGATATTACTCAACTGTCAAAATTCAAAAATCGCTTGATCCTGTTCTAACATTTTTGATTTGTTTCTGTATTTCTCTCCGATTCGAACCCTGGATTTTTAAATCGTAAAACAAGTTGTATGAGATATAGATACATAATTATGAACCTCGGCCTCAACCAACATACCTCTCTAATTATCTCAGTCCTTGGCTACCTGCCTCCAGCTCCGCACTTCAAGTTGGTTGAGTTCCACTTCTGCGCGACATTTAAGCCGGGTTTATCTCCACTGCGTCCGACATCTAGTTGGGACTCAACAACTTTCCCGAACTGGAGTATTGGTGTCCTAGTCATCTTAAACGGCAATTGAGAATATTTTTTTAACTTAACCTTGTTTAAGTACAGCTCGTGAAGTTCTTGGTTAAATCTTCCTTTCCATAGCCCGTCAACGCAACTGGACATACGATTTCTTCATCCACTTTTCATACGATTCATGCTTAGGTGCTGTAGAGCAGGACTCGGATTATAAAGACTTATATAGGATCTCCTAAGCAGTTTGAGTGCGCACATTACTACTCAACAGGACAAAGTACCTTTATATCTATCAGTCGTTATATTCTTTTCATTTCGTCAATATTGTAGGTTTGCTCTTAACATCGTTTTCTGATAGACCAACCTTTGCCGCTTCCTTATCTGAAGTAGCAAACATAGCCTTGACGTACCGTTGAGTCTGTCCAGTAACATCAATATCGTCGGAAGAATGTACCTGTGGAGTGGACTCGGGATTTTGCTTAATCCTGTCATTTTGTCTAAATTCTATTTGGTACCGGATGTCTCCAACGTCATCGTGCACAAATAGATGAGTTTGTAGTTCACCAAAACTAGACACGGCCCTCTTTAAATGCTGCGTGCTGCCGTATGTGGTTTCAAAATCGATTAATAGAAAGTGTTATCGATTTCTTGGGTAATATTCGGGATCTTTCAAAGTGGACATATTTAATCAGTTGTGAGCTTTCTTCTCTTCAAACATTGATATGGGCCGATCGGGTTGTTGGTGAACGGATGTTGTAGGCGATGTTTAGTAGAGCTATCATGGTTCTGTTGTTGGTGCAGTTAAAAGGGTCTCCTTGTTTGTGTAGAAGTGGTTCTTTCATTGTTAGAGCATCGATTGCTATCTTTCTACTACTATCTTTCCTTGTTAATCTCGATTACATTCTGTTCGTGTCTTCTATCCCTGGCTTTGATGTTTTACACTTTGTTAAAACTTACGAACAATCCACTAAAGTCAATTAGCCTATGTCCGTTGGCAGACGTGGTGTCATGAAGGCTGTGATTTTGTTTAAAATCTCAAAAGGCGATTTTAACACCGTACTTCGTTAGTCAATCAAAAGTTTTGTCCAGGAGGTGGTGAAAAAAGTCCTTAACAATGTCATCTTTTTGCTCCATCGGTAAGTGAGCTCGTATAATCTTATGTTGGTGATTTTGGTTCTGCTGACAATAACGCGGGTCGTACTAGATGATATAATTCTTCGTCCTCCTTTTGTCGGACCCATCTCATCGTATTACCTGGATGGCAGTCATGTCTGCTTTTTAGCAGCTGTTCGCTTTCGCTTGTTGTTTGGTTTTCTGTAAGTGTTCCAAGTGCATATTTGAACATCTCTCTGCTGAGAATCGAACCCAGAAACAGCGCGGCAGTTCATTGTGAACTATGTTCATAATATTTTGTACGAGCTAATGAAAATTGTTCAGATAGCCAGGTAGATTTTATGAACGTTACCCAATTTAGGCCTTCTAAAAAGATTGAGAATCCATCGACACAAATCGAATATGCTAAGTGTACAATATTTTATTTGTGCTTATTACAATTATTAAAACTTACAATAGCCTAAGAAGTTATTAAATAATTTCTCGCCTTGCCAATGCCAGGCAGGCCTGGCCATCAAACTTATAGCATTGGCTCTCTCATATTCATCGTCACGTCCTGATGTCTTCTAGCGACATCTGCGCATTTCATTTCAATTATGGATCGCACTTTAAGTGGACTTATATCATAATTTGAAGAAATCAAATGCACGATGCTTGCTATTGTGAACCGGTCTAGCTGGGGCTTAGTGTTTGTATTGTTATTCAATATGTCTTCCATGGTAGATTCAAAGGGCAAGGTGTGTGTGGCAAGGATTTCATCCTCAAATTCATATGTCAATAGTCGCAGGGTGCATTGTACAGCACTTTGTTCCATTTTTAGACGTTCCCTTTCATCTAGTAATGCCAAAAGAATTTTATCGGAGTTAAACATTTTGGATATACTTAGTAAGTATGTCTTGACTGCGGGTGATATATGGCTCCTGGTCGGTTTGTAAAGACTGTGATTAAAAACCGCAGTTGTTCAGCATAAATAGTCATAGATGGTTTGAAAAGGGTTTAAATCTTTCCAGGTAGATGAACCGAATGTTGTACCCGGTATAGTTACGAATTTATGATCTTCTACTAAATACCTGATTTAATCGCGCTTTATGAGGGTGGAGGCGATTTAATGGATTAACTTAGGTTTTATTTGTAGACTTATTTTATACGGCATTTTTTTATGTTACAATTTTAAACCTATTATTTATTAGTATAATTTTATGATTAGAATATGTTGCGGCAAAAAGCATTTCGAATGTGATCCAAACAAATATAAGTCAGCTTTTTCAGCCATCTCTGATCTGGATAGCAGGTTCATTAACATCCCACTGTCTATTATGTTATCGCAAATAGTATTAACTTTACATTTAAAATTGTGAAGATTACTTGACATTTTTGTATTAGTTTCTCCAAAAAAAGGTTTAAAATTAAAAAAAGATCTGGAAAATAGGAAAAAAAATATTTTTGTTAATTCAGTAAAGATAACACAGGTCAACAAATAAATAAAATAAAAATGACACAGAGACACTAGTAATAGTTTACAATTAGTTGTTTTTTCCTACGTGTAGTTTTGGATCTACCCTCAGTTTTGAATATTAGCTTTAGTCGGTACTTTTTTGCGCACAGTTTGTAGTCTTATCGGTACACTTTTATAAATATGTTCATTTATTTAAATATCATGTCTTCATCGCGAAGAAGTTGTCTAAATGACTTAAATGTATTTTGTTACATCTGTGGTGAATAAACAGTTGAGAAGTTCAGAAAACCTATAACAGATTTGATTAAAAGTGCTTATTTTTCTTACTCTAAGTCGGAAATTGTGAATGTATTCAAGCCGTGAATACCCAAATTGTTCGTAAAATCTGCTGTGAACACTTGAGGCAGTGGGTCAAGGGTCAAAGAAATCCATATGAGGTTCGGAGTGCCTATGGAATAGAAAGAACAAAAATATCGTTTCGGCGGCTGTTACTTCTGCTTTGTTAATTTGCGTGGCGTTAACGTTAAAAAAATCTAAAACCACACACACGCGTTGGAAATTAAAATAATTGATTTAGTCGCTTTATGTATAAGGTCCTCAACCAGACAAATTATACAAACTATTTGCACCAAAACCAGTGTTGACCAGTGTAATGATTAAAAATAAGGTCCCCCATAACTCAGTTGCTTTAAAAGTGCTTCGAATACATCAGTACATATAATCCTAAACGGACCCAATTTATAACACTGAATCTGCTCAGTTTCAGGCGGTAAACTGCTAGACTATATAATTTTGCTTTGTTTTTAGTAAGACCACATATTCAATATTTGTAAATGATGAAACATGATCAATTATAAAGGGGTTTTCAATAAGAGCGCTACAAAAGTTTTTTTTAAATAAAACAAAAACGGTTTTGGATGTCAATGACATTCTTTATTCCTGTAAAAGTACGTTCGATGCCATACCACGGCCACGCTTGCAGAAGTCCAGGCGCTGAACCCAATTTTCGACGGTTTTCAAGTATAAATCGGCCGATACTGCCGCAATTTCACGTTCGATATTCGTACGAAGTTCATCAATCGTCGCTGGCTTGTTGGCATAGACCATAGACTTGACGTAGCCCCACAGGAAATAGTCTAACGGTGTCAAATCGAACGACCGTGGCGGCCAAGCGACTGGACCATTTCGTGAGATAACACGTTCTCCAAACTTGGTTTCCAATAAATTTATTATGGCATTCGCTGTGTGGCTTGTGGCGCCGTCCTGTTGGAACCACATGTCCTTCAAGTCCATATCATCCAATTGGGGCCAAAAATATTCGGTTATCATTGAACGGTAGCGATTCCCATTCACAGTAACTTGCCGGTCTTGTTCACCACGGAAGAAGTACGGCCCATAAACCACACCAAACCGTAATTTTTTCGGGATGCAATAATGACTCATGGAGTACGTGTGGATTGCTGCCCGACCAACACCGCATTTCTTGTCTATTGACGAATCCATTCAGCCAGAAATGAGCCTCATCGCTGAAGATGATTTTTCGATGAAAATCCGAATCATTTTCAAGTTGTTGCTCAGCCCAATCCACGAACATACGACGATTCTGGTGGTCAAGCGGCTTCAATTCTTGCGTCAATTTAATCTTGTAAGGATGTAGGCCAAGATCTTTTTGCAAAATTCGCCACAACGACGTCGCAGTGATGTCCCAACGCTTGAGAACGACGTGTGAGAGCCACATTAGAGCTTTCTTCAACTTCTTTGTCTCACTGGCACGGGAACATTTTGTACTGTGTCTGTGGATTCAAATTTTTCCACTAGACGCCAATTGTTGATCTGCTAGGACGATTATGACGACCATAAATTGGACGTAGCGCTCTCAACGTTGAGGCCACTGACTCCGAATTTCGGAAGAAAATTTTAATAATTTAGACTCGTTGTTGGATCGTATATCTTTCCATCATTAAAAGGCAAACCTTACTGAAGAGAAATGTCAAAAGAGCGGCAAGAAATATGGCATCGTTTGCTGCCCCTGTCGCTCAACTTTTGTAGCGTCAATGTTGAAAAACCCGATACATTAAAAAAGCAAACAAAAAACATGATGAAGGTATTCAACCTGTAGCCATCCGTAAAATGTTGTAAGAATATTGCAAACTTTCGTGACATTAAAATATTCTAATTATCTAAAATAGGAATATTGCTTTATGTGATTATTTTTAAATTCTTTAAGTTGTGGTATAAAAAACACCAGAAAACGGAGCGATATGACAGCTTGTTGGGACTCCCAACCAAATCATCGATATAAAAGATGTCCATATTAAATCCTGTAGAGAAATACATACTTGCTTCTTATGGCGACTGACCATAAACTTAAAAGCATCACATCTTCCGATTTTACAAAACCAAAAAGGGTACCTAACTTCATTAGGTATAAACAAAATTGTCAAACCTTATTCCGTTTGTTTAACATTTTTGCAAATATCTTCTCACTATCTGGCGCGTAAACACCTTGTACAGATAATATTCAACTCTTCACGTTTGCTTATGCGGTCTCTATTCAACCCATATTCCCTAACATTATAACCTTCTTATAATGCTTATATGAAGAGGTCTAAAACTGTTTATCAAACTCGATTTTCCTTCATCTTGACCTTATCCATTTTATACCGAACCCATCTATGAATATCTGCTTACTTACATTCCTCCTCACCGACTCTTTTCCGTATCTAACCTGTCACCACGCCCGATCTTTTCTTATTTTCACTTTTGAATTGATTTTCATTTCAATTATCATTCAAAAATTATTAAATTTTACTTATCACAATTATCTTAATTTTACTTATAGGTTCTATGTGGATAATTTTATATCATTAATTATAACTGCTTTTTGTCCTAAGTGCTACCATCCTAATTTTGTCAATTGGCAGTCGGCCAGCCGTCATGGTTATTTCACCCTCCCGAGGAACCTCTAGATAAGTTGATCAATCTATTCTAGCCACTAAAAATTCGGTGCGCTGCATTTCCGTTGTTGATCAGCTGCATATATCAGTGCCCCGATAGCGGTGAATTATTATTAGGATACCAATTTTTTCCTTCAACTGAACTGAGTACATATAACTTATTTTTCAACCTTAACCTCTCTAATGTGAGGTGATAAAAACGGGTCCCGAAATGATCCTTACAAATATTTATTGACTTTTCTACGAGTTTATTTTATTGTTTGCTTCTTCTTTAACAAAAGTAGTTGTGCTCGTAACGTTATTAGCTCAGCGACACCATGTCTCTTAGTTCGTTCAATTTCACAATGCCGGCAGTGATCGCTTAGGTCTAAATGATCTTAAATGGTAGCAGTGGTAATGAAAATCGATGCTCGAGGGCAGCGTTTATAGAAAATTTGTCAGATAAAACGCCATTCACCGATACTTATACATGTCGGTCCAATAAAATTTTTAATTTTATAGCACAGGATTTTATACTGTATGATGTTAGTTTGCCTAGCAAGATAACACGCTTTGTTCATAACCACAATGGTTCCATTGTAATACAACTTTTTGA
Organism: Rhingia rostrata; assembly: GCA_949824845.1. Classification (NCBI taxonomy): domain Eukaryota; kingdom Metazoa; phylum Arthropoda; class Insecta; order Diptera; family Syrphidae; genus Rhingia; species Rhingia rostrata. The sequence goes on from OX463755.1 coordinate 59,462,785, forward strand.
GATAGTTGGATTCATCACTGACAATGATCACATCATTGCTTTGCTACAAAATATTATCGGCCTTATTTTTACTGGTGCCCACCACACTTACATTTACTGCAGCCGTTTATTTTTTGTACATTTTTCCTCTATCCCTTGCGTCTTATCAATACTTTTTTAAATTAAATATGAATATTTGTTATATAGTTGTTTTATATGTTTTTTTTATTTAATTTTGAATTAATACTAATTAGTGTTTTACATTTCTTACAAATTATTATACTCTTTATGTGTTTGTTAATTAAATTCTATTTGGAACTTTTTTATATCCTCATGTTTCATCTGAAAACGTGTCTAACTTTTCATCATTTTCTTGTGCGGCATCGGAGCATATCATCTCAATGATTGAATGGACTTTCAGTGGGCTTACCTCGTAATTTGCACAAATTAAACGAACTATATTGGATATTACAAATCGGTCCAATTGTGGCTTATCGCTTGTACAAAATTCGAATGGCAGACTGTGGGTTGCTAGGGTTTCACATCCGAATTCGAGTATCAACAGCTGCATTGTACACTGGACGGCGCTTTGTTCCATTTGTAGTCTTGCATCAAATGATGACATGAATCTTTTTCTTGAGTTAACCATTTTATTTATTATTTATTACAAGTAGTCCTGTGTGGTTGGATGACAACTGTGTCTTGGACTTCTAATTGAGTGGCTATTTAAAGTAGTCGATAATACCTAATAAAAGGGATAGTTACAGGTATTTTTTTTTGGGGGTTTTAAATTGCCCGCACATAATAATAAGGATATTGCAGCTACCTGCTTAAATAGCGTTTATTGGACCTTATTTGTAATTTTAATTAGTTTCATTTCCCAGTTTTTAAATTAACCCCCTGAAGAAATTTATTTTCTTAAATTATGTTTCCAACTGACTAAGAGTCGGTCAAATGCCATAGGAAGGCAGGGCTTTCCCCTTCAGCTCAAATCAGGTCAGACCTTCTTAGAAGGGCTAAAAGTATTTCATCATTCATTACCTGTCATGATTTTCGTATGCCTTTTTAAATCTGATAATATGCCTTTCCAAACATTACCGAAAAATGCTGATGGAACTTGCTAGATCTAGGTTTAAAAAATCGATTAGACCCCATATAGCGTCAACAATGCGGGAAAATATATTTAGCAGTTTATTGACAATTTCTTAAATCCTCCGTCGTACTATTACATCTTGCTAGCAGCTTATTAGTCGTTAATATCCGTTATACTATACTGCTTCGCCTTTGTCAAAAAATCACCCATGAATTTGCGTTACGGTAAAACGCAAGAAAAACCGTTCAGTATTTTCTGGCAAGCATTGACTTTCGACAGCAGATATTGACTTCAGTGCAACCTGACTATTGATTATATAGTGGCTGCCCTTGCGTCAGCCTTATCTACGCCTCGGTTCATCTAACTAAACTAATTCGGCAAATGTCTTTCAATATCTTTTCTTCTATTGGCTCATTTTCATGGGTTTGTCATTAGGAAAAATATCAACATACAACATGGGATTCCATTGCATCCATGAAAAATTATCGTATGTTGTCAGAGGGGTGTTTGCACCGTTTTTCTTTTCATCGATGAAAATGTTCACCATGTTAAGGACAATGTAGTGTGCTATCTTGCCATGTTACAAGTTTGCTCTTGGCAAGAATTGGTAGGACTTGACATCAGTGATATGTGAGTAAACGATTGATTTATTGCTGCGAAGTATCGGAAATTTATGCCAACTAAGAAATAAAGTAAGAAGAGCTGTGGAATAACATCGGGCACAAAATTACTAACGTAACGGAGATTTTCGAAAAACTGGCTCCGGAAAATCCATCGCAGTGTTTGGGGACTTACAGGATTGTGGCAACATACTTTGATTGTAAAAGGCCAGAGCCTGATTTCTATCTTTGACTCACTTTGTTTCCGAAATGGATAGTACTGCAAAACATGCCTGGGTGCTGCTACAGTCAGGGAGAAAGACAAAGACAAGTCAAGAAAACATCTATCGATTCGCCCAGTAAAACTAAAAGTTTTAAAAATGTGCTGAATTTAAAAAATGTCCGACAGAAATAGCGAAGTTCAAAGATCTTAGAAAAATAGTTACAATTTGTTGTATAGGCCTTCACAGTCTTAGACCTTCCCAAACTATCAAACTACACAAAAGGTAAAATAATTTTTGTAAAAGCATACCCGTTTTAATTTTCATCAATTTAAATACATATTAGCTTTCTAAAATATATCTCAAGTTCGTCAAAAGTAATGCAATCTTAAAACTAAATAATAAAAAAAAGTAGATTTCAAAAATCATACATATGACATTAATTCTGCATACTTCCTCATCAGTTCCTTATGTTTATTCTCGGCATCTGCACATTTGGTCGAAATAATCATACGCACTCTTTTCGGGGTTATTTCGAAGTTGGAACAAATCTGATGAATAATGTAAGCAATTTTTGTCGGGTTTAACTGAGGCTTACTCAAAGGATTCGACAACTCCTCACATTTGAATCGATTTGACAACGTATGTGTCGAAAGAACTTCATCTCCAAATACGAGTTCCAAAAGCCTTTTTGTACACTCTGCCGCGCTTATGTATTTCTTTGATTTGGGCTTCAATTTTGAAATGGTAAGGTTTGGTTTCGTGATCAGGGTGTCGAATGATGGCTGTGAAGGTTTCAATGGTTGTACTAAAACTTTAGGTTTATCTTCTTCGTCACTTTCATCGGACTCCGAGTCAGAAATCCATTCCGACTCCGTTGCTGTATCAGTGTCAGAGCTATTATAAGAGAACAAGTCTGACTCGGATTCTGATTCGAATTCAAAATCTGTTTCATCTTGTGAGTCGAATTCTGAGTCGGATTCATCTTCTGAGGCTGATTCTGTGTCTGAGGCCAGGCCGGATTCACTTTCTGATGGATCATCTAGACTTTGCTTACGCTCAAAAATGAACACATCAACATCCTCATCTTTGTGCTCTTCTTTTACTTGCGCAAACGTATCCATCGCAATGTTGCGTAGAGCTTTGTACTCTTCTTGTAGCCTTTTCAGTCGATAAATCCTCCTTTGCAAAGGATGAGCCATGTTTTCTGTTAGAAGGTTTTCCTTGTTGTCAGTGGATAACATTTTCTCATTGAATTCCAAAACATATTGTTTTACGTCATCTCCCTGTTGACGAGGTTTCACTTGAATTTCGAAATAAACGTTTTCACATAATCGTTTGACACGATGTTCAAGACTGCAGACGTTATTTTGTAGGGCTATAAAAGTTTCACGCCTCTTTATCTGCTCTGGTGATGACGGAAGGGTATTGTTCGCAATGCTGGGATGTGCCATTGTAGATTTGTCGATCGAGAACTGTGATAATTTGTTGTAATCCGTTGGTATTTAAAGAGTTCGAAATCGGCCCTGACTAGTTCGCACACAGGTAGATTTATTGAAAAAAAAAAGTTTCCCATTTAAAAAGAGAGGTAGATTTTATTATATAAAATCGTTCATCGGAAATATAATGTTAGTAATTTTAAGTAATGAAAATGACTTACAAATTAATGATTATGTCAGTCGGAAACATTTTGCGATTTTAAGAACACCATTGTCTGCATATGTAGTTTTGCCTTTTTTGTATCCAAATTATTATTGTTGTTGTTTTTATATTAAAATGGCGCACGATTACCAAATTGAGATACCGTTTTTGGTTCGATTCTTGTAGCACTGTTACAGTTATTCCGCCCACAGAAATCTGCGATGCCTTGATCCTTAAATCAAAAAGGTTGCTTTTCTTTTTATAGAATCGGGGAACTAAAAACCGGTTGGCCTAAGCATTTCCCGTCATTCGCCTAACAAATTTCTGCAAGCTTGTGGGTCTAAAACGCCATAGTATCTTTATGCAAAAGTTATCAAGTATATGTCTCGAGATTTATAGCAAGACATTCCTAAATATCCTGTTTCCCGAATATTTTCTTCCAGAAAACAAGGCTACGCCTTGTGTCACCATTCTGTTGGCAGCCAAAACAAAAAATCGGTTTTCTTGTCCATATACCGGGCGCCATTTACTGTGATATTTCAAATGCTTTGAATCGTTTTTTTTTAAGAAAAAATATTTAATGCATTGTGCTCACCGACTTAAATAAAAAAAGTACCTAGAATTTTCACTTAATTGCAATTTATGACATCATTCATTATCACTTGGATGTAGTGTATTAACCACATTGTGATATTCCCGCATGTTAGTTAGATGGGTCCTATACCTTTATACGTAATCACTTAAAAACATTTAAAGCTTATTATTCGATGTACATTAGTAGGTACTAAAGTCATCACAATTCGGTTCTTAGAAAATCTGAAATCCTTTTCTACATTCTCTTGGCAAAAACAAGTAATTGAAACCCTTAAAGGTAAATTACTTGCATAACACTAAGTAATCTGTAATTAGTAAAACTTACCTGAGAAGGCTTCACTTGGCTACCTGCGAACATTTCTCATAACTTTCATAAATACTGACATTTTGCGAACGATATATTCAGTTCACTCTCAATCTTCGAACTGTGCAACAGCATAAATAAATCAGCGAATTATAATGGCCAATCCTAACATTGCAAATTGTACACTCCCGACATCAGCTGCCCAGAGACTGCGTCGAGAAACCTACATATCACTACAAAATAGGTTATCCAGCCTCGAGTGTCGAGTCACCAGCTTGTGTGAAGACGTCTATTTTGAGATTCTGGTTAAATCCCGCCACTGGAGACAAGAACCAACGCGCTACATTATAGAACTGAAAACACAAAAATCCACAGAAAAGGATGAACTTAACCTTCATCCCTTGCAAAAGCGTATTCATCGACTCAAAAAACTGCAAAAGCAATACAAAGTGCTACGAAAAATAGCCATGGATACATTAGCTCAAGTGAAAGAAGAACAAAAGAATAGAGATGTCGACGTTATGTTGTTTGAACGTAAAATTTCTGACGAAATCATTTCTGATGCTGAATCTGGTCTTGCTTCAGACACTGACTCTGCATCTGAATCGGAAGATGACACTGAACTATTTTCCGACTTTTTTGAAGAAACTGATTTTCAGTCGGAGTCAGGGCCAGAATCTGATACATCTTTAGAGACGGAATCTGCCACATCATCAGAACCAGAATCTGATCAAGAAACTGACGAGGAACGAGAAATAAGGGAGAACCAAGATAATCCAATTCCACTGCTATCATTTTCTGACACAAATAAGTCTACTATCACAAAATTAAGAGAAGAATCAATACAATACATCGCTGCTGCGTTATCTACGAGAAAACTGCTGGAATTAGTATTTGGAAATGAGATCCTTGCTACGCACAACTTGTCTATTCAGTCCAACGAAGGAGAAATTGATAATAAGCCCCAGTTGAATCCAAAAAAAGTAGCATACGTCATTCATGAAATTTGCTCCAAATACGAGATCAGTCCAATTAAAGTACGTGGGATAATATCTAGTAAATGTGCAGATGCCGCAAAGAACCACCAAGAGACATTGAAAAAAAATGCGGAAGGATTGTAAAGAAGTTGACGACCCAACAGGCTATAGCCAATGTAGAATCTATCACGTAGCTTAAAAACTTTATAATATAATTCATTCAATTGAATATGATCTTTGTCACAACAAATTTTAAAATCAATTGTTAATCGATTGTCTTTGGCATGACCAAATAAATCCATTTTTTCGAGACCAGAGTTTGTTCATCGATAACTAGCTTATGCTGAAAAAGCCGTTTTTCGCATTGGCGTTTGAGTCTAGAGCGTGTCTTTATCGGTATTTTAATAGCTTCTCTATTAAGTCCAATCTGTTTAAAATTATATATTACATCTATCGAGTTGGAAGGAATGCTTGCTGGGCTCTACTTTTATTTTCAAACTGAAATAAAGTAAGACCTCAGAATAAGTACAATATCTTACTTGGGAACTGCCTGGTTTCAAATAAATAAGGGTTGAGAGAAATTGAAGGCGCATCTTTAGAATATGCTGTAAGGAGTGTTCATTTGGCGTGCAACAGGAAACATTTTTTATATGGTGAAATAACCTAAAATTAAAAATGATTTTTGTAAACGAATTCATTCAAATCACGATGGATACATAGAATTATGGAATTATGAACACATCAAAATATTGTTTAAATTACTGATAAATAGTTCGATTTCATCTCTCTGAAATCTATTAGATATTTGTTTACCCAAATCCTGTATAATGGAAAACTCAAATCGACACAGAAAACACTAACATTTTGTCTCTTATACCAAATCGTCACAATTAAGCCAGCAGATAAATTCTAACCCCGATCCGAAGGCTATTGCCACATGAATTAAATAGTCCATTTGTGTTTTTCATGCACCTATCCATATCCAAGTTAAACAGAGATGACAAAATGTAGCGATAATCTATGCTTGTAACGTCTATCAATGTTGGTCCTAAAACCATATTGAAAGAACCCTAAAAGATTATTGGAAAACATTGTAATGACTCGTTGGAGTCTAAAGTTAAACATAATTATAGAATATCTTTCTGTATGCTTTTAAATAGAACACACGATACCATATATTGGTCATATGTTTGGCCAGGTTAAATGATTTATTCTATCTTAAAGCAACTTAATGGCTGTCTTCTTCTTCCTCTTAGGTGTCTTACGTGTTTCGCAATCAAAATTATCTAGTGATGTAAAATTGATTTATATTTTGGTTCAAATATGCTTATTTTACCGTTTTTATCAATTGTAACTATAAATGTATTTTGGAAGATGCGTATATCGTTAGAATATTTGAAGTGCCACGATGTTAATTTCTTTTTTCAAAATCTCTTGCTAGATCAAGTTAATTTATTTAAACCTAAGATTATAATAAAATCATTTAAGAAAAATTGTTCTATGGCTGACACAGCCCGCCATATGATTGAATCTCGTTTCTCATGTGTGCACGTGCACAGCGCCCGCTTGTACCATAAAGCTGGTGAGCAAAAGCCTCAGTTTTTTTGACAATGCGTCATCTGTATGACTTGATGATCTTTGTTTAAAGGTATAAAGGACATACTCCTGGTGATAATCTTTCGACACAAGCCGTTTTATGCCGTTGGTTTTAAATATTGGTTTGTTCCTTTTAAAACAATTTATGAAATTTTCCCAACTTGAGATTTTGATTAAATAATTTGTTTTGGTGATAGATGGACCCAAAAATGTGGTTTCTACGATTCCGCCCGTCTGTCAGTTTCGTCCCTCCATCCGTTCATCTTTAAATACTCGCCTCTTCCACCTTAACGGCTGCAGTTCTTCAAACATTGGATTTTTAGCATTAATATCAGAAATTGGAATGATTTTTTTTTATTTCTATGTTGTACTCTTTCTATAAACGATACATCCCATATAATTATTTTTGAACCCTCTTATTATACCGTATCCCATAGGGGTATATAAGTTTTGATACATAGTTTGTAACATAGTTAAATAATTTAGCTAGGTATACCTCAAAGTATATGGATCGACTCAGAATCGATAGATGAGTCGATTAAGCCATGTCTGTCCGTCCGTCCGTCCGATATTTGTTTTAAGGATGGGATGAGATAGGGTATAAAACGATCCGGATTGTAGCCTTCTCATAGCAGAACTCTTATTTTATTCTTTATCCGTTACCATGTTCCTAATTATGCGTTATTGTTATTGTTAAGGTACCTAAAAGGACTACCATTGTCTAACTCCTTTTTTTTCTACTATTCGACAATTCTCTTAGTGTAGTAAACGTAAAAATTGTGTGGGGCGGTTGTATAAATAAATTGCTGCAAGTTACTATCAACTTTTTATACCCTATCCCATAAGGGTATACTAGTTTTGACACGAAGTTTGTGACATGGTCAAATAATTTCGCTGGATATACTTCAGAGTATATGAATCTCTAGCTGAGTCGATAAAGCCATATCTGTCTGTCCGTCCGTCTGCTTGTGTGTCACCGATTTTTGGGCCTGAAATTTTGAGGTAGAGTTTTGATATTTGGTATATAGACTGTCTGTCCGACGAAGCGAAGTGTAAAAATGTTTGAAACCCGCCCACTGTCACGCCCACTTTTAAGATAAACGTTATTTTTTGCCAAAATGGTATCGAATTTTGAAAAAGTTTTTGAGCAAAATATTTAGGCAATCCTGATATCTACATTTCGCCTATACAAAGTTGTTATCCACGCCCACTTTTTGGGAGCGTTTTTACTAAAAACGTTTTCCGGTCAAATTTTAAATTATTCGAAAAAAAAACTTTTTATGCAAAATTATTGGTTATGATAATACGAACATTTCGTCAATACATCATTTTAACCCAGGCCCACTTTTGGAGACGTTTTTCTACAAAAAAACATTTGTATACCCTACGCCATACCGTATGCACAAGAAAAAAGTGATTTTTGTCGAACCATACAAGATTTTGATAAACTCTCTGAACAATATGATGTGATAAAATTCAAATTTCTATATTTCATCGCCATGAAGCCCACATTTCGCGGATATTTATTTAAAGGATGGTGTGGCAAAGGGTATTAAACGATCCGCACAGCGCACTGTAGCCTTCTCATATGTTTTTTATTACTTTAAATAATTGTGTTTAAATAAAAGTCAACAGAAACTTAAAACTCAATTTCTTACCAATTTAATTAGCAGTTGTTACGAGATAAACAAATGAAATGATTTGGAACGGTTGAAAATGTTTATGTAATATGATTTTATTTCTATGGTCTCATGACATAAGTTTTTTTAAAATTAAAAATTGTCTACTTGAATAAAATTGTATACCCAGTTACTTTTTGAAATTTATAATAAATCCTCAAAACTAGCTTTGGCTTCAATATTTTTTTTATGGATTTTTCCGTTTTTGCCAACGACGAATAACTATTATTCTCTGCAATATAAAAGCCATTACTGATATTATTCCATAAAACAGAAAAAAACCCTCAGTATTTGTTTCTCAAACTTGGCTAAAATATGTTTTCAACCTTAATATTTTTTTTTGTATTTACAAGACATTTTATAACAACACATTCAAAACCACAAAAATTAACATCTTGTGCGAATTGTGATTTGTTTTCCGAGCTAATGCGTTTACCTTTTTGATAAATCTGAAAAGATCTAAATAAATCCAAAATATTAATTTATACCAAAATACACATTATGAAATATTTGCCTCATTTATCTATGCGATTTATTAAAACAAACATCTTTCCACATTTATTTTTTAAATATATTTTTAACCTCAACCTAAAGTATTTAAAATATTTGCTTAGTTGGTAATTCAGTGCGAGATAAAGCACCGAAGTAGAAAGTTACGTGCGAACCAGTCGTGCCCCTATCTCTTGTTTTTACTAATTGCCCCTCCTCCCTTAACGAAAAAATTATCTATTTAGTTGCTCTTCAACAATCCGATGTTGTTTTGCATAACCCAAGTTATCGTACTTTACATTAAATACTAAATAGTCTGTGAGTACAAACATACGACCCAGCTATGTGTCCACCTCTTTTTTTATTTTTGTCTTATAGCTGAGGATTAAGTTCCTTTCCTCACTAGTAATAGTGTGGGTTTCGTTTCAATCGTACATTAGGCTATCTTTTTTTTTTTAAATACAACTCCCATCATTTTTTTTCCGCCTCACATTTTATAACTATTTTTTTGATTTAAATTTAAATTCATTTAAATACATTTTTTACTAAAAGATGTGAAAAACACACGCATGTCAATCAAAAGTTTAAATATCTCTTGAAGAATATTTTTTTAATTTTGTCAATGTCCACATTGTCAACAACCTTTTCGATTTCTACCCGCAAGTTTCTCTTCGCAAAAAGAAGCAAACTGAAGAAAAAGTACACATTTGTCATTCCCCTATAAACTAATTTTGTTTACCTACCACTTTTTCACCGCTGTTCGTTGTATATGTTTCATTTTGTTCTCCAATAAACTGAATTACACTTTGATAACACCATATCTCTCAATGCAAATGTAATTGTGATATAAAACGATAATCTTGTTGACGTTGGCGCTCTTCAGTAGTTTATGGCCAACAAAAAAAGATCGAAAAAAAATCTTAATTATCTAGCAAATAGCACGCCTATATATATATATTTTTTTTTTTTTTTGCTCACATATGATTACATCGTTTTCGTAGTTGTCATCACCGCTAACTCTCTCGTAACACTACTACCACTTGTATGAAAACCATCCCACCCGGTACGAACATGAAACACAAAAAACTCAGTTACAAACAAACACTCGTCAAAAACGTTCGTTCAACCTATCGGTGTATCTATCGAGTGAAAATAAACTGAATAAAATAAAAAAAACTAACACTATTGTGACATTTATCTATAAGTCAGACTAACCTTGTTCGTACCTTGTCATAAGTGACAAAAAGAACAACAAAAATACAAAAAAAAACAACACATAAACGCTAACATTATTAGGATTCTATATTTGAATATTGAATTCTGCTAAATAAAAAATAATTAATAAAACGCCGTCGCTGCTTATCACTTAGAACTACAGTATCAGTATCCGTAGTGAGCCGCAACCATAATGTTTTTGAAATTTGTGTAAATATATCAATAAAAAAAATATATATGTAGACGCTACATCCGATAAAAATAACCGCTGCGCTAGTGATGATGATGTGTTGAAATTTACTCTCTTTCATGTGTTTTTTTTTTCTCCTCTGATATTGGTTGCGTATACGTGTTTCTTTTCGTTATTTTCGAGTCAAAAACGTGAGCTCTCCTAAGCTAAACGTAAATATTAAGCAAAAGCGCGCAGACGAAATAAATAGAAACAAAAAAAAAAGATTTTCTAATAAACTAATTTATTGTGTTTTTGTACACACATATAAACATATTTTGTGAATTTCAATTTCTTCAATAGCTCGGAGTTTAGATACACCTTCTAGAGATTTTGTGTTAGTCTTTACGTTTTTTTTTTCTTCACATACAAGATTATTCGGGATCTTGTTTTCCATTTGTATTCAGATTTGCATTCACTCGCACGTTCGGTTTTCATTTAGAATTTCGTCGAGCTGTGTAAGACGTTTTTTCACAGCTTTCTGTGTACAGTTTCTATATTTTATTCTTGTTTTCTACATGCCACTTGAAGAGTAATATTGTGCGAAAATTGGCACCATTGAGTGATAAAGTTCGATAAAAAGTATCTTTTGTTTACCAGTTCAAGTTTGTTATGTAAAGAAGAAAAACACTTGTGCGAGTGGTTGTCGTTGAGAGTGTTTGCCTTTTTTCAAGTTACTGCTAGCCACCCCGTGATATAGAGCGACATATAGTGAGGAAGACTTTTTTTTTGTAATTTCGTGTTTTTTTATTTCTGTAACATAATGGGGCCATTTACCAAATATCAATCAACAACAACACATGCAGATGGCTTATGGCCGTCCGGGCAGCATTCAACGGGACCCGATTCGTTGTATCACCAGGAGCATGATGGGCAATATCCATCAACGGCCCAAGTTCCAGTTGGATTGAAGCGGAATATCGTGCGGATGTTTAGTGGCGAAGAGTAAGAGCAGTTTGTTTACTAAATGTATTTATCGTGTGTTACAGAATTTAAGAATACCTCAAGGTCAGGTTAAGATTTGACGAAAACAAAATATTTTGCAACTTAGTTGGACTCGAAACGAGTTCTTATTTTAATAGCAATGTTACAGCGAGACACTGTCTAATGATATATTCATCGGGGTCTGACTCTGATTTATATCTTTATATCGGTATGGAAATAAATCGTGACTGGCAAACCTTGCAGGAACTGCGATTTAAAGTAAGCCAGAGAAACAGGTTTGATTTGAAGACTGCAGCTATTAAGAGTTTATAAAAGGAAAACCAATCAAATTGAGAATTCTATTGTAAGGCCGTTTTGTTAGTTACAGAAAAACCCAGAGTTGCTATCATTCCATGGTGCTCCATGGCGGTACATAAATATTGAATAAGTTTGAAAAAATAACAGCCAATTGCTATATATGAGGCTTTTTTTTTAAATTGGTCATTCACAATTTAATGGATTTGTTTTTTTTTATTGCAACATAAATCAAGTGGCCGCCACTACAGAAAAAGCAAAATGAACCTTTTTTGCTGCGTTTTCCATTACTTTTTCTACCATTACGGGGTTTTGCCTTTTAAATAACCACACAAAAAGAACTCCAGAGGGATTGAGCACAATAGATGAAAGGCATGTCGATGACCTCCCACTGTCCCGGGCTCCCGAAATTCGACACCAAACGGCAAGTATTGTTCAAAAATATTTCTACTCAATTCAATCGGTTGATAAATGTCAAATTTATTCCACATTTTTGCATAAAATGAAGGAACTTACCCTTCGACGCCGATTCCGAATGGCAACTTTGATGTGTTAATGTAAGTTTAGGGATTTGAACCATTTTTCGTTGAGTAATCCAACGCCATGCTGAATACTTTGGTGACATATATTTAAGACCTTTAGTTTGGATAACCGACACTTGGGTGAAAATGACAACCTTACGTAACATATTTTACATTTTCCAGCATATCGGCTTTATTTTTTATTTGAAAAGAAATGTCGTGATACCACAGCATAAAAAACAACCTTATCTCAATCGCGTGCAGAGCCAAAATGCCCCCCTAATCGTTACTTTGCTTAATTGCCTATTTTTTGCTAAAATTTTTGTTCGCCGTTTGTAAGATGTAAGATATTATCAGATCTAGCAATCAAAAGTGTCTTAAAAGCGTGCTGTTTTTTTAAATCTCATAAGCTGAACTTCTTGCTATTTCCGCGGTAAAATTAATTTATAAAGAAAGTCTTGCTTTAGAAGTCACCTAAGTTACGACAATTTATTTAGTATCATGCTTTCTAATTATAATTTATGTATCGGCACTTCCAGTATACCTAAAACATGTCCTCCAAATATGTTTTTCGATATTGAATTGACTATCAACCTTCTGTTAAACCCATAATTTTCTGATCGAGAACCCACCACCACTAGACTTCCATTACAGAACATCCTTTTTAATCGCACGTCTTTTCAACCAAGCTGACCATCCATTCGGACTGAATATTACCTGCCCACTTTCCTTCCGTACATACCTTCATAATCTACTTACATCCTTACAATCCTTCTCACCGACTCTTTTCCATACCCAACATGTTTTCGCGCCCGATTTCCTCCAGGTGGGTTCCACGGCAGGTTCAACAACATTATTCACAATGGTCTATGTTCAGCCATTCGAGAGATATAATATTGTCGAATCCGTTAAAAAATAACACATATTTGCGGATAGATATTTGTAAATATTTCCAGTCGCAATAAGTACAAAAATATAGCGGTATAAAAAAAATTAAAAAAAAACATCCTTTGGCAATATTGCTCTTTGAAAAGTTGTAGGTTATAGAAAAAAGTAAATGAACCTGATTGAACGTTTTTGGAAATGATTCGATATAAGAGATAACTCGTTTAGAAATTCGTCTAAAAAGTTTTTTTTTAGGTTTTTGATTTAAGGGTTTTGATGAAATGACTCAGATTTGCATTCATTTCACCTAATGATGACGAAAAATCGCCTCATTAACGTACAATAATGCAGAATTGTATTTTATTTACAACCAATAAGTTGTTCAAGTTACTTAGCAGAGCAGTTTTGAGAAGCTTTGGTTGCAAACTTTTGGCACCTGTTCTATGAAAGATTTGTTCTCGCCTGACCTATAAAATTTTCAATTTTCAAAAAGTGGTTTTGCAGTTAAGACAATTAGAAGAAACGTAAATGAGTTACAGTAGACATATTTTAATGCTAATCGCCAAATAAATTATCAACTCATTTCAAAAAACTTGTTTCGCTTTCAGTTCTACAAATAGATTATGGTTAACAGTTTTCTAAGCGGATAGCATTGTTTTGTTAGAGAAAGTCGCTATTTGTTTCTCTTACAGATCCGGGGTCGACCAAACTGATATACATTGACGGCTCCAAAATTAAGTATGGCGTCAGCGCCGGAGTTTATTTACTTACACTTAAACTAAAGAAATCGTTTTCTCCTAGACTCTCTTAGCCTACTTCTAAGGTCTAACGGAGGCATGTTATGTCATTAGACACGACACTTCCTTCAAACAAAATAATGTTATTTGTGTCGACAGCTAAGTGGCTATTACAGTCAATAGTTTCGACGGTACCCAGGACAGATGGCAAACCTAACATGATGTACCTACCACTCAAGAAGGCCAAGTGAATCCATTGGTCAATCCCTAATGGAGGAGTCCGGGATGGTAGTGATCCCGAACTCTGACCTATCAGCGATCATGACCTGGCCAACTATAGCATCTGTAAGGAGGTGGCAAACAGAAATTCTATCACATACTGTAAATGGTGATCCATTTCGAGGTTCCCTTCTTTTTTAAAGAAAAAAACACAGAAAATTCAAATTTAATGGAGAATGTTTATTATCATTTGAAAGAGCATTCTTTGGCATTTATTTTTTGAAGATTATGTCTATCAAATGTTGGCCGTTGCTACGTCGTAGATGGTCCATCCGTTGAGTCCAATTTTCGATCACTCGTTCGAGCATTTCGACTGGTAACTGGCGAATGACAAGCGCGATGTTTTCCTCCAAGGCCTGAATCGAAGCGGGTTTGTCGGCATAAGCTTTTGACTTTACATATCCCCACAGGAAAAAGTCTAACGGTGTGATATCACACGATCTTGGTGGCCAATCGACCGGCCCAAAACGTGAAATTATGAAATACGCTCAGTAGGCCGATTATGTTGACCATAAGTTGAGCGAAGTGCACGAAACACATTCCTCACAGAACGTGAATTTTCATAATAAAGTTGAACAATTTGTAAACGTTGTTCACGCGTAAGTAAGTCTTTGCATTATGAAATGCCAAACAATACTAAACAAAAATAACATGACAGCATGACACGACTCACGCGTGATCTGTCAAAAAAGGCTATTGAAAAAAGTATCTCTACTTGGATCACCCGTTATTATGCAAATCATGACTGCCCCAAATCACAGTATGGTTAAAGATCATACCAAGGTATTTTTACTTTTCGACTTATCCAAAAGTAAAATATTCCAAAGCTTCTGATTTCAGTTAACATTTCATATAAGGAATGGATGGATAATTGTTAACCTTTTAAGACACCCTGAGAGAATAGCTTACATTCTAAGCGATCATCTGTTCAGAAAGTGAAAAGCTTATGAAAAGCAAACAAATGGTCAATAAATTGCCTTTTTACATTGTTATTAATATGGTCCCTGGCATTGCTTCGGTTTCATTTCGCTTTCATTCCCCGTCAACATAATAAATTCAATCAACTTCAATCCTTAGTTTTTCACAGATACCTCTACATATTCCTTTTTTTTACTTCAATGAAATATCACTTTAATTTATATATTGCTTTCGAAAATCACGTTTGAATTTTCTTATCCTGAACAAATAAAAATTTTCCTTAATCAGCAATTTTTTTAAATTCTTTTTTCCACATATAGAGGCGCTTTTCAAAAATTTCCACTCGTCAATGGTGTAAACATTGTTTTGTGCAATTGTCAGACCGTCGTCACACATTTTTAACGTTTGCTTTCGATTGTTTGTCAAATTGATGACATCTTACAATGACATTGTTGTCAGCGTTTGCCATTTAATTGGTTTATTTTAAATTTATTTGCATTGATAATAAAGTCGCTGACCAACTGAAATGCCTGGGCTTTTATTATTTTTTTTTAATATATCAAGTCATCAAATAAAAGAGTGAAATACTTTGATACTGCGTTGTTCGTGTCGTTGTTAGATGGACAGTGAGCTAAAACTCACAAATATCAAATGAATTGACGTACATATTTTAATTCTTTTTAGTTTCCTGCGGCTTTATGTTACAATAACACATTAAGTGGCTTGGAACAAAATCCAACTGTCAAATTTCATAACCCCTCATGTCATGGAATATTAATTAAGTATATCATAACAAATGCCTAGACAAATACTAATTATTTGTAATAACATTTTAATCCCCGGATATGTACACAATTAGCATATTGACGCACGTAAAAATCTTGCAAATCCGACATTAAGTTCGTCGGACTAAAAAACAAAATATATTTTGCTAAATTTAATGCACTTAAAGGCCACAGCCACGTAAACAGTTTTGTCAAATGATTAATGTGACGGTGGAAATAAAGAAACTTGGCAAAATAAGAGATTAGAGTTATTGATTAGATATCCAAATATAGATTATAATAGAGTGAGGTTCGCATGTTAATCCAGCGGATCGCCATTTTTGTAGGGAAGTTTAAAACTATTATCGGTTCTTAAGGACAGTCATGATTGTATTTATTGCGTGGCTAACCAAAATTGTATTTTTCATCTTCAGCCCCTTACCGTATTACAAATCATCTAAAGTCTTTAAACCTCCATTAACAATGATTTAAGGTGTGTTTTAAATTCCCTCTCCCAATAAAACTAAAATTCGGTAATGATGTCTAAATTCATCATTTTGTTATTATCAATTGGCATATTTGAGCTGTTCATGAAATACAGGATGCGGCAACGTAATTTTTTTTTAAAACGCCATAAAAGCTCTTTGAGAACACATTTGAAAATCATATCATGCCCTATATCTAAAAACCACTGTTGGAGATTGGGTACATGAATAGCCGATTTTTGACATTTGTCATCAATTCATGACATTTACCAGCATAGGAGCGGGTATGTTGGCAAACGATTGACATTAACAAGGTATTAAAAAAACTCAACATCGCATAGTGCCGAATGAGGGGCGCGGGCTGGCCACTCCAAATCCCTTATTGAGATGATGGGTTCTGAAAAATGCTTCCTCAAAACAGTCCTCGATGCACTTGACACGTGAGTCTTTCTTCCGTCTTGTTGAAACAAAATCTTTCAATTCGTCTTGGAAAAAACATTTCTCAAACTTGTTTACACACCCATCGGAATTCACTGTCACTTTGACCTCATTTTCTTAAAAAAAAGACCCAACAATCCCAGCTGAGGAAGTTACACAGAACACTGTGATGCAATTCTCAGGGATTGTTGTCTGATATTTTCAGACCAAACGTCAGGGACTGGGCCCAAGGCGGCTACATAGGAATTTTGGAAGAGACACTTCGTGGCGATCACAAAACATTCAGTCGAAAAAATAGGGCTCACCGCCAAACTCACTAATATCACTGTTCCTGCATATGCCGAATGACTAGAAATTTAAACGAAAAAAAACTAAATAAAAATAAGTTCGCTTCCATTGTGTCTCCTGAAATATTTCTTGAATCAATTCAAGATTCAACATTTCACAGCACTTTATGGCCACTCCGAATATGTGGTTGTTAAAACTTTACAAAAAAAAATTGTTAACAATATTTTTTTTAGAAAATGTCCTCCAGAAATTGGTTGTGGCTTAAATCCATTCGTGGATGTACGACACTGTCGACTGGAATTATATATGCTTGCCTTTTTTTCTTGTTACCGCAACTTTGTAAGTTTCTGATCCTTTAATTGGTTATCTAGTATGATTTAAAGCTAATCGGCTTTTTTATGTAGGAAAACGGGTCCACGCCAAACCAATATCAGCAAATCAAGCGCTTGTGTTTAAATATTACAAAAAAGTCATCAACGCAATGGCCCGGCGAGGTAGACCTACCGTACACTGCAATGTACATACCTCTCCAATCAGCCCAGTCCTTAGCTAACTGCCTCCAGTTGCGCACTCCAAGTTGGTTGAGGTCGGTTTTCACTTCTGCGCGCCACTTATGGCGAGGTATTCCTCTGCTGCGTCCGACGTCTGGCATTTGTTCTACATGTCCTCGCTATCTTAAACGTCCAAAGCGGATATTTTTGGCCAGGACATGTCGCTATACAGCTCGTATAGTTCTTCGTCTTCATAGCCCGTTAACGAAAACTTGACCGAAGATTTTTCCTCTCGAAACGAACAAGAATCCATGCTTCAGCGCCTTAGAGCAGGACTTGGGATGATCAGGGCTTATATAGGATCTCCTTAGTAGTTCGAGTGAGGGCTTAACTTCTAAATTGCCTTCATGGCCCGAAGAAACAGCGGTTGGCAAGAGTAATTCTTCGTTTAATTTCTGAAGAGGTGTTTATAAGGGAGCGGAGGTAGACAAATTCCCGCACTGCCTCAATGTTATATCTGTTGTGTTGTGTTGTGTGTCCTTTCGTGTCTACAGCATATACTGCGTCTTACCCTCATTTACTGCCAAACCCATTTTCGCCGTTTCTCTCAAGATTTTTTTTCCACTTTCACTTTTCGAGGGCGTTTTCATGAAAAAAAAATTTTAAGTCAAATTTTAAAATAAAAATAATTCGATGCAAAATAATTGATAACGTGAACGTAAAATTTTAGTCAATAGATTAACACTTTTTGGGGCGTTAAATTTTTTTTTTTTTTGGTTGCAATTTTTTGTTCTTCAACTTTTTATTTGAGATTTGTGAAGGTGTCCTCTTTTTCGTCGGCCTGGATCTGGTCACCCTGAGCAGGCGAGGTAGACTGTTATCCCTTTGAGATGATGATTAAAAAAATAAATAAAATCATCAATTCTGTAAAATATCGGAGTGGTGGGTCGTACGTAACTTTCTCTTCCACTTGAAAGTAACCTAGGATCAAATACCAAGCAGACGGTTTGACAGACGGAATTCCAAAAATAACAAAAAAAAACTATTTCGGGTTCCTCTATTATCGTATCTAATGTGAGCATCAATCAAAATCTCAAGCTTAAAAAAGTTCACGAAAACAACATATATCTCTATGTAAGAGAAAGTAAAAAATCAAATGAAGCATTATAATGTTTCATTGTGTACATAATAAAATAACACACCATTTTGATTTAAATGCACACAAAATAACATGACTATAAAATCCCTTGTGTCACAAAAATGATTCATCATTCACCTGGAACATTAAATCCCCCTATATTATGGCTAAAAACCCTCATCCAATAAATCTAGTGCAAACACAGCAGCCCCTTCTCAACTTTGTGGCCCGTCTACCAAACGTGATTTAAATGGATTTAGGCTTATTTTAGACCTGACAAAAAACAGTTTTAGTACGATAAGAAAATTTCTTCATTAAATGAGATCATTTTTTGATTGAAGTTCATTATTTTTAAGTTAAGTCAATCGGCTAATCTGAACACTCAGTACTTCAACCAATTATGATGAAAAAAAAAAAACGATTATACCTACCGCAGTAACATTATCTACAAAACAACACGTGCGCTCAAATCCATTGGATGATATTGTGTATCTACGTGCTCATAAAATGTAATAACACAAATTATACAACAATTAACACCGGGATCTGAACTCGATCATGTGATGCCTACATGCCAGCATATGACGTCGTGATTGACATTCAAACAGTAGACTGCTTGACGCGCGTAAAAATAAATCGAAAGCTGTGTATCTTTCTATTAATCTTCTTATCTCACCACAAGAATTGAGGTCAGATGTAAATGACTTACAAAACAAGACAAGGAACTAATTGACATTTCACACGAGCGAGCTCTATGAATTTCGACAAAAACAAAATTCAAATTGAACCACCGCAGGAAAGTAAGTCGCAACTTTCAAGGAAGCACAATGCAGTCATTGTTAGTCGACTATTCCATTGTCCCAAAAATAGAACTCTTCGCTAATACCAAACTTAAACAATGAGCCAATTGAAGGTGCGCCTTCTTTGGCATGATTGCAAGTATCTGCAAGTGGTTGATTGGGGTTGGGTCATTAATTTCCGCCACAAGTGAGAGTGCTCGCTATATTTCTTTTTTGTTTGCCAAAGAAATGCAATTCCAATCGGTACTCATGCAATAAGATTTATATCGCGCGTTCTCATGCAAAATTTTGTATATCGTTTTTTTTTCTGGAAACTTGCAATTTGCTTGAAAATTAATGCATACTGGTACATATGTGTAATGGCTCAAGCTAACTGTAAACAAATCAACGATTGGATCTTTCCTCAACTCAAAGTGGATTCATTTTCGAACTATTTCTTGGGTTTGCATATTGCTGGAGCTATTGCATCATACTTAGATGAAAGGCATAGTTGTGGATCATTGCTTGATCGGAGCTGTGTTGCTTGTATTCATTAACAGCTGTATCTTTTCATTTTGAGTTTGTTGATACCAATGTATTAATGTCTATCGAGCGAGTTTATTCTTTATTGTGCTAAGTTCTTCGAACACATACTTGCCAGCTGCAGCATTGTTTTTCGTTTAGTGGCGAACACGAGTTTGTTGGAATTTTAAAAACTTTTATCAAAAAAAAAATTGTTGCTCGAGATGCATTTTCGGTTGAACGCCTATTATAAAGACTTCAATAGCCTTGAATATGTTTTGTTATTGGTCGTTCCATGGTTAAAATTGCCCGACTGAATTTGACAAATCTGAAACGTGAAGTCAACAATATTTTGACTTTTAGATTTCACATCGATCCATAGGTTTGGAACACCTTATGTAATTCCTTACTTACTTAAATAGCACTTAATTCCGCAATGAACATGGATCTCAGCAAACATGCCTGTTTAATTAGCCAATTTTCGACGATATGCACGTTGATTTAACGCAACAGAACGATTATTTTTAATGTGCAGCGTCAGTATTTAAGCGCTTTGTTTTAGTGTGAAGCGATTCATGGTAAAAATTTTACTGAATTGGCGTTTTAAAAACATGTAAATCGGTTGATTATTGTCAAAGTAATTCAATGCTTACAAACCGGTATTAAATATTGCGCACCCTGCATACATAGTATTCTTACTAAGCCGATATGATTAGGATTGGCGAAGAGTTCAGAAGTTTTAAATTTATTCGATAAAGCGCCAATTACCTTAAAATCTTACTGTCCGGATAAAGAAAGAGAATTGTCAACTCATGAAAGTCGATTGACCAAAAAATATCTACAAAATCCGACTTTCGGAACGTGACAAAGTAATCATCTTTATGTTCGTTTATAAAATTTTCTATAGAACAGGGAGTAGTATGTTTGTATATATAAAAACATAACAACAGATAAGTAAATTCCTCGCAGTATAGGTGACTTTATACTGTTATTTAATGTTTTATTTTAATTTCGAATCGATATATTCCAAATTTATATTGTTTTTATGGGCGACATAACTTTTCTTGACGAACGTCATCCCAGGAGTAAAATTATGTATGACTCGGTCACTTGAAATAACGCAACGCATAACATCGCCTTCAATCATATTATCATCCGTTATAAATGTGGACTGTCAAGGAGCACAGATACTAATGAATGGCCTTTTGTTGCATACTGTAATCTGCATTCCAATTTCTCTGTCTTGATTCACATGCTACTTGCCGCCTTAGACTTACCACCCCATGATTTAAACGCGAAGCATGAAGATACGCAATCTGATCCTTTTAAATCAAATGAAGGAATACGTTGTTAAGCGTGACTTGGACCATCTTATTTATTCTACTATCCAGGCATTTTCTGGTCAATTTCTGCCAGCTAACAACTGAAGGCGACTTGCCAAATTGTGACAGATAAAAGGTGTGAACCCGTTTAAATTAAGGAACAAATTAAACAAACTGAATGATAGACCATTTCAAAATTTGTATACCTTAATCTCTCCACTATTAATAATACAATACCGCGATCATTTAATGTCGAAGATCTGTGCCGTAGTTGTCAATAATCCATATGATCGGCCGCAACCGATGCACTTGGTTTACTTGTCCCACCAACAAGAAACTTACAAGAAACCTACAACGTTAAGAACTAAGGTGAGAGTGGCTGAAAAAACTGTAATTTAGCTTTATTAGCAAAGGGGATGGTCTTCTCAGAAAGAAGAAAGAGAAAAACAAGAAATGCGCGTGTTCGATATAGCGAGGTAATATCCCACGAATAATATTCGGAAGTTTTACGTAAGTGCAAAACGTCCAAGTCAAGGATATTGGGCTTGAACAGAATCCTTTCGAGATGAACAAGGGAAATCGTAGTTGAGTCACAGTGCTGGAATGCTGAGAACGTTATAAGCCGCTGAGAATATCTTCTTCCTGTTAGGCAAAACGAACATTTAGTATTGGCGACGACCTTAAAAACTAACAGTCATCCGACCTTAATAAAGTAAAGACAGCAATATCTGGCTTAAGCGTAGCACCGCAGACGTTCCCAACTTCCTGCTGCAGAAGATAACTAAGTAGCATACACAACTTCATTAACAAAATTTGATCTGATGAAGAATATGCCTAAAAATAGTACAGTTTGATGAAACGCTGTTATTAGGGTCGGGAACTAGCTCCCTTAATCATTCGATACAAAAAAAGCTTTTAGAAAAGGTGATACATTGTCATACGATTACAATTTTCGCTTACGATATTGACATCATAGGCCGGATTAAACCATATATTCCCACCGAACTTGCTAGTAAATATAAGGCAGCGGCAGAAATAGATTAAACACTAACTAGAGGCAAATCTGACAGAATTTTATAAGGAACAGTCGTAAAGGGCTTTGAAAATTTCGGCTCCGCTATTAAGTTTAAAAACGACACTTGATCCGAAATCAAATGAATGATGAAATAATGCCCTAAGTGGAACTACTTAGGATATACTACAGGGTGTCCGCCGGAAAGGTATACTGTTTTGTTTATAATTTTTGATTAAAAGAAAGAGAATTGATTTTATATTGATAAAACTTTTATTTAATGTCGGCAATTATGTATGGAATACAATATCAGGTAAATGTCCGGCTCTGTTAGTCTCACAAATTTGAGCCCTTTTGAGCACATTTTTCATTACATTCTCACACATTTCATTTCGCGGTATTTCATTAATTGAATCACGAATATTTAGTTTGACTTGCTCAAGCGTTTCTGGTTTGTTTGCATAAACCTTGCTTTTCAGATATCCCCTCGAAAAGAAGTCCGGAGCAGTCGAATCAGGCGACCGTGGAGGCCAAACAACATCACCATTTCGTGAAATAACTTGTTGTGGGAAGAGGTCTCGCAGTAATTCCATTGTAGTCCTGGCTGTATGCTATGTGCCACCGTCTTGTTGATACCACATGTTAATCAAGCCCAAAGCATGCAGTTGTGGCGGTAAAAAGTTTTCAATCATATCACGATGTCGCTCCCCATTCACAGTTACCGTTCCGCCGTTTTCATTTTCAATGAAGTAAGGTCCAAAGATTCCTCCTGAGCAAATTGCATACCAAACTGTAACTTTTAATGGATGCAAAGGTGACTGATGAATAATTTGAGGGTTTTCCATTGCCCATATCCATTGAAATGAAAATTTGCCTCGTCAATCATTATGATTTTTTCATAAAAATCGGGGTTGTCATGCGCTAGCTGTAACATCCTATTGGCTCTTGTGTCAACGGAATCTTAAATGAAAACAAATGCAAATCCTTGTGCAAAATTGTGGCCAAAGTTGTTCTTTGAAGACCAAGCCCAATTCGAGCACGGCGTCGAATTGAGGTTGAAGGATTGTTTTGAACACATCCTTTAGCAGTAATGTTTTCAGCCGATCTTGGAGTACGTTGTGGTCCATGCTTGGGCCTATCACCTACAGACCGGGGGCCTAAGCATGGACCACAACGTACTCCAAGATCGGTTGAAAACATTTCTTTCTTCGAAATCATTCAATACACGATAAATAGTGCGTTTTGTTGGCACCTTGTTTCTCCCAAAAATTTCACGTAACTTTCTCATCGTCACAGTAATCGATGAATGATTTTGATAAAATGTTTTAACGATTAAAACGCGTTGGCTTATCGAATATTTTTCCATAATAAATTTGTTACGTGTCAACTTCACGACTGCCAAATATGAACTGTCAAGACTAATGTTTACCGAAATGGCGGCAAAAGTAGTAGTATACCTTTCCGGCGTACACCATGTATATAAAGAGCTGATCACCCCGTCCTTCCTTATGGCCGTAAAACTTGAAGATGGCTAAGATGGCAAGCACATGTAAGGCTAAGGCTACCTAAAAATAAATATTGGTTGATGCCTAGCTTTTTCGCGGACTGTTGCCAAAGTAAGAAAATAAGAAATAACAATAAGAAATTAAGAGCAATATTACTTATCTTAATCTATAATTAAATTAAACTTCATGTATGAAATCTTATCGAAATTGAAAAAGATAACTTTTGGCATCTCGCTACTATTTTTTTTAGCTTCAAGGTAAACGCTGACTATTCTCTTGCGGCAATGCGAATACGTCTAGTAACAGTTGTAGACTCTGTGATTGCTGATATTTTTCCAACCATGTGTGAAAAGCCTTTCATTAAAAACCTTGTAACACATCGGTCGGGTAATTAAAGCTAGTGCATTGGTGGTGTCCTATTTAACACCATCCATGTGATAAATGCAATTGAAATCATTGTTCGAGGAGAACAGTTGAACAAAAAATTATATTTCGCATTTTCTTTGTTTTCAAGTTTTGATTGTGTTTATTCCTTTTCTAACTTTTTGTTGTTCCTTGTTAAAAGTTGCCAATCTACACTGCGTGCTGTCGTCGAATATATCTAGAACAAAAACGCTGTTACTTGTTCCGTTTTTTTTATTGAAACAAATCTATTTCCACTAAACTGTTTATTTTACCCACACTAAGTATCTACATAATCCCAACAACCTTCTGCAACATATATTTCCTCTTAAGCCCCATCGTCATAAAACTGCTCACCAAGTATGGGATTTCTCATAAAGCACAGCCAACAATAAAAACAACAAAATACAATATTTATCTGTTCCTTTTCCGAGAGCAAAAAAAATATTCTTTCACTTAAGTAAACATTTATTTGCTGACCATGAGCTGGTTCATTGGTGTGAGGAAAACAAAAAACAAACCCCATAGTGCCACCAAATATACGAAAAGCCTAATTGAGTAGATAAATTATCACTCCTAATTACTCGTAAGTACATTTTACGCCGTATCGCATATTTAATGTCAGGCCATTACTGTCCAGCTTCTAGTGGTGCTTACCACAGAACCGTGGTGCGTTTAATGTGATTAGCAACCATAAACGCTGGTTCTCATTTTCTTTGTTTCCTTCAAGTTCATTGAATTAATTAATTTAACCTAGTGTACCACCGAGGGAGATAGACAATGTAAAGCCTTTTGCTTCTTAATTGTCAACAATTTTTTTGTTTACTTCAGTGTGTTAAGTAAAACGCTTTGCTACCTTTAGGTCAACAACTGTAGGTTACCAAGTATGAGATATACAATTCGTTCTACTTATGGATTTTTATACGCGATCTCATAGGGGTATATTTGTTTTGACACATCCATGGTAACATAGAGAAATAGTAATGGGGTATGTAGGTCGAAGCAGAATAAAAAGCTGAGTCGATTTAGCCATGTATGTCCGTTTGTCCTTGCGTGGGTCTTCATTTTAATTTAGATTGATAAAATACGGAACACAAGTACAAGTACTAGCAGCACAATTGTATACATTTTCAAATTTCACCTATATATATATTTTTTGTCAAACCTTATTAGTTTTAAAAATAATATTATCTGAACAAGATATTTTTTGGAAGCGTTTTTTTTTTAAATAGGATCTTGGAAAAAGTTTAAAGAAATTCGAAAAATACTACAAAAATAATTTTCTATGCATTCAAGACTTGAGCTATATGATAGTAAAATTTGGTATATAAGCTCGTTGCTCATGCCTCCAGTTGAACATATTTTAAAAGCCTATCCACTGCCATGCCATGCCCATTTTTAAGAAAAAAACGTAGATTTTGTTCAATACGACAGGGTTTTTTGATAAAGTGTCAAGGTATAAGGTGGGCCGAAAGAGAATACCCTGTTGGAAGATGCTCTTATTTTTGCAAATGGCCGCCAATGTCAAATCTGTTTTGACATTTGTGGACTAGACAGATGTAGAATACAAGTGAACAAGCCATGGACCAATACACTCCCCAAGAACGCGGAATAATCGAAGTGGATGATTTTTCGACCAAAATCGTAATGAGCGATGAGGCTCATTTCCACCTCAGCGGGTACGTGAACAAGCAAAACTATCGCCTCTGGGGCACCGAAAATCCGAGAGTAATGCACGAGGAGCCATTACACATGCTCAAAGTTACTGAATGGTGCGCTGTTCACGCTCGGGGAGTCATCGGGCCATTTTTTCGAGAACGCCGCTGGTCAAACGACAAAAGTGGACGGTGCGCGCTATAGGGCCATGTTAATTTAGTTTTTTTGCCGCAATTGGTCAAATTAGGACTGTGGTTCCAACAAGACGGCGCAACGGCACACATTGCGCGAGCCTCAACCGATATTCTGAAAGCCAAACAACATCGGATTACTTCTTTTGGCCCACCTTTTATTAAAAATTATCATTATCTATATTTTCCATAGCCACGCCCGATTTAAAAAAAATGTTTATTTTAATAATAGGGTCGTTTAATGGTATTAAACAATTGCCACAGCGGATTGTAGTTTTCCCGTGTGTTATTTTAATTGTTTTTTGTTCCGTGTACTTAGGGTACATAGTATGTAACCGAAATTTTGTATGCCAATCGACAGAAATAATTGAGCAAACAATTTCGAAATGTTGTTCGAAAACAATTTTTTTTTTTACTAAAGATAAACAAATCGAAATATTTTCGTTTATTGACCTAATCCTATTTTTGTCATTCTGTTTTCTCTTTCAGGTGAGTGTGCGAATTTTATTCACAATCAATACCTTATAGCTACCGTGTGTCTGGTTTGCAAACATAATGGAAAAGTGTAAACAAGTCAATGGTAATGAGTGAGTAAACAGATTTGGGACTTATAGATCTAACATCGGCTTCATTAGGTTGACTTAAACAACACAAAAAACAAATAGCACAGTTGTAAGGTGTTGTTGCACAACTGTATGCCAATAATTATTGCTTGTTGCTTTGAGACGAGGGTTATCAACATGTGTTTTGAAATTTTATTTATTTTAAAATCGAAAATGTTTATGGGTATCTTTTTCGATCATCTGCATTTTTAAATGATATTTCTTTTTATGATGGAAGTAAAATTTCTTATTTGGAACTTATATAACTTATATCAAAACAATATAATTGGCACGACCGATTCGTGCAATACTGAAATATTGATTTAAATAACCATTGATCAAAGGAATTAAATTAAGTTAATTTCACGAGATCCCGGATAAGAATACTCGCTCCAAATCTTGATATGAATCCAGTTCCCGTATATGCGCCGAACAAGCGATGCACACGCACATTGTGTCGCGTCATTTTACAAATTTAAAATAAACCGCAGATGGATAAACAGCACTACGTGCCAAATATTCTAGCCTTACCTTAAGCAGAATCGCTCCATCTGCTTGACAAAGCTGGACAGATCAAGCGTTATCAGTCCAATAGGCCAGCAATGACTTCTGCAGGAGCTGCTTAGAAGAAGAAGAGGAGGGAAGTATTATTCACCTTCTATGCTCTTGTCATTCTCTCTTAGTAAAAAGGAAACTTTATCTGGGAGAGTACTTCTTCGACAATCTAGCTGAGCTGGCTAACATCAATGTCAGAAACCTCCTTCGCTACATAGTTAGCTCTGATTGGTTCAATTAGGCGAACGAATATACGAAAGTCGACAGATCCACGTAGTACCAAAATGTACCTTTATGGTCTAAGTGTGCACGCGCATTGCGTGTAGCAATTAAACCCTAACCTAACCTACCCTCATCAATTTTACTTTGAGTTAAAAATTCCGATCTAAACTCTCTAAACTTAATTTACGCCGTATTTCTTTGTTATCCATCTCTTGTAATGCCAATCGTGTTATCATAGAGCTGTTAAGTTTCTGACTTTGGTTGACATTTATCTGTTTTTCAATAACTTTAGATGTAAGGCTCTATCTAATTTATAAATTCAACATCCCAGAAAGTTGCGGTGCCTCAGAACTGAATGGGGATGAAATATAGATAATGGCGTTGTCATCACATCTTATTCTGACAGTTCATCCAAATGTTTCACAGTTCGACAAAAAACGTTTTTCCATGGGATAGTCTTTACTAATTGTTTAGTTTTCAAAGAAAACTTCTCAAAACGGGGGCCTGGGTTTTTACAACCAATGTTTTTTTAATAGTAACGCCCCAAAGAGTAAGGCACTTTTTAAATTTTCTAATCGTTTGTCTAAAAACAATGTTTTAATAAAAATTAAGCTTGTCATTGGAGTTTAAAAATGCTTACACTAGTTCTGCTTCCTTAGAGAGAGAGAGAGAATATGTACCAAATTTAATCACTTTCGCTCGAAATTAAAGGCCCAAAAATCGGTGACACACAGACGGGCGGGCAGACAGACAGACATGTCCAAATCGACTCAGCTAACGATTCTGTGTCGATCTATATAACGGGCCAATACAGGTTTCTTTTTAAAAATGCAATGATTTGAACAAAATTATTTTTTTTTTTTCATTTATTAAGGCTTTGGCAGTAAGAGCAAACATTCCCATTAATTATGGAACACTAAGTCGGTCAAGTGTCTGCCTTAGCTGGCTTCCAATTTTCCAGGACCTTGTTGATGGTTTCGACTAGTAGCTCACGGATTGCTTGGATGATATTGACCTCAATTGTTTAAATCGTTTCCGGATTGTTGGCATATCACGGTTCAACACAAAGAAGAGTCAAAAAAGGGTCAATTCCAGCTCCAAAGCGGCCAACTGACATCGCCAAGACAGCTGATAACACCATTTGGGAATTCGGTTCGCAAAAGATCGATTGTGGCATGGGCTGTTCGGCATTGCGTGTCATACTGCATGAATCAGAGATCTTCCAAATTTATTTAGTAAAAAAAAAAGTCGGTTAACATGGCTCTGAAACCCCCATTGTTGACTAAAACGTTGTTCCCAGCCTCATTTTCGAAGAAAAATTATCCAATGGTGCCACCACTCCACAATACGCACCAAACTGTCACTCTCTGTGGATTCATCGGCTTCTCGACAATAGAGTGCGGATTTTCCGATCCCCAGATGCGGCATCTCGTAGCCGTCGAGCTGAAAATGCGCCTCGTTTTTTTCCAAAATCGTTGTCCAGTCCAAGCTGCTTAAAGCCTTAACTGCGAAGCTGATGGTCGTACGCCTTCAATTACTGAGTCAGTAACATTCTCGTCTGTGAGCACCGTACGACGACGAGGATGAGTGTTGGCCTCTAGCATACCAGTCTCACGAACTTTTTGCACCGTACAGCATGTGCGATGGGTGCTTCATTTCGGCCAAAACTTCCTTTGAAATATCTCACTGTTTATGCAGTACACAGCATTCACTTTGGAAAAAAGGCCGTGTGTCAATTGCGTTAAATGGGGGCTAAACTTTATCCACTGGCTAATTTTATTTCTGCAGGTGCTTTCCATGGCTGTCTATGATTTAAAAAGAAACCTACTTTAAGTTAGGTATATCTATGTATCGAAGTTTTACAAATTAAATGTCTAAACCCCTATGGAATATGGTATAAACACTGATTAACAACAGACCTATGTTGCAAAGCTTATCATAAAATTTTAACCGATAAATGTTTGTTAAACTTTCGTTGGCACTGCTGAAGGGATTTGTCCATTAACCACTGATCCGTAGTTGGAGTTTTATTATTTCTATTGTAATTAACAAAACTACAAACATTTTATTACACTGTACAACATTTTTAAAGCAGAATGTTAAGAATATTTATCTTAATCTGACTGACTTAATCCAACCTCTCACTTTGAAGTCAGAAAAGTCAATTCTACGATCCATAAAAATTCTCGACCTCCAACCGATGTTATGCACACCATTGTGCAACTCATCAAATCAATAAAAGTTTGTCAGGAAACCAATTCGCTAATACATATTAATTCCATCAATTCTATTCGCTTAAATAATCAATTTATAGTTACGAGATTTTACTAGATAAAATTGGCAACAAACAATTAGACTCCATTAAACGTTTATCAAAAAATCAAATTTATTTTTTTTATTGCAACCGCCTCCTAGGTAAGGGAGAGGCTTTGCATTTCAATGGCGACTTTCTTATTGACCTTGCGAAGGCAATAAATCGTATCGTTGTATTAGTTTAACTTAAACAAATAAAATGTTTATGCGATGGCGTACTTGTTCCATCTGGGCCCGCACAGTACATGTGCAGAGCGAGTGCTCCCTGGAATCGTTATAAAATAAAATATAAAAAAAGGTTTTGTTTGTTATCATGCTTTTGAAACTTGAAATCGTCGACTTGTCTGGTATTGCAACTTTTAAGCCGAGAAAAAAACTTTATCAGTTCAAGTAGTTTTTTTATTGTTTTTTTCTTAAATGTGATTAATAAAGTTGTTTGGAAAACTTACAAGTTTAGTGTCGTAATCAACACAATTAGTATATTACAGATACGGAGCAAATATTATTAGATTTTTATTTGAGATAGACTCTTACAAGGAATTTGAGAAATGTTTTTTTTTAAATACATATCAAATGATTGCGCAAACCTTATCAAATTCAGTGAATGCAGTTTTAATGATTTAACATACAGACTGATATAATCTGAGTAGGTATATATGTTACACACCATGAACTAATTAAAAAAAACGAATGAATGCAATTTTTCAAAAAAGTTAGCTTGGAGTTTTACCTTTTCAAACCAACCCGGTACCGAAATCGGAACTGTTGTCGCACATGCACCTATGTACATAAAGGATATTTTTTTGAGGTACAGAACTTTAAGTTGGCAATGGCAATACTATTTTAACTGGCGGCCATTTTGTCAGCTGTCAAGTGATTTATTTGTAGTTTGGTTTGGCATTTCAACATGAATAGACTGAAGCCTGAACAACGCTTTCAAATTGTGCAAATTTATTTTGAAAATCTGTTCTGTTCGAAATACGTATCGCACACTACGTCCATTCTACGGTCCACATAATCGTCAAACAGAGCAAATAATTCGATGAAGTATGGAACGTTTTCGCATCACGTTTAGTCTAAACGATAATACTCACCCACAGAGACGTCCTACAGTGCGCACAGAAGAACTCATTGCTGCTGTAGAGAGCAGCGTAGAGGAAGACCCGAATCAGTCTATCCGCCATCGTGCACAGGAATTGGATATCTGTCCACCCACTTTATGGAAGATTTTGCGGAAAGATCTTGGTTTGCTTGCTTACAAAATCCAACTCGTGCAAGAATTGAGCCACAGAATAACTTTAATTACCTTGCAAGGCGTGGATTTGGTGATGGGCCCAAAACAAAATTGCCGTTGATCATAATTTTCAAAAGCGACTTTTGTTTAGCGAGGAAGCTTACTTATGTGTTAATGGATAGACAAGACTGCCGTATTTGATAATCATCCTGAAGTGTATGTTGAGACACCGTTACATCCACAAAACTGATTGTTCGGTGTGCTTTATGGGTTGGTGGAATAATTGGTCGGTATTTCTTTAAAAACGACGCTGACCAGCACGTTACAGTCAACGGTGACAGCTATAGAGTCATGATTACTGATTTTTGCGTTCATCAATTGAACAAGCATGATGTGCAGGAGCTGTGGTTTCAACAAGATGGCGCTATATGTCACACAGCTCGTGCCATAATTGATTTCCTGAAGGAAACGTTTGGTGAGCGCATAATACAACGTTTTGGTTCTGTGAATTGGCCTCCAAGATTTCTGTGTGGATATGTGAAGTGTAATCTACGCCAATAAGCCCGAAACGATTGACCACTTGGAGGACAAAATTGGCCGCCTTATTGCTGATATTCGGCCATAATTGTTGGAAAAATTCATCGAAACCTCCAGATTAGACTTCATCCGAGCTAGAAATCATATTTAAATTATAATGCCAGAATATCATCTTTTGAATAAATTCAATTTCATGTCAATTTATTCCATTTCAAAGTTCTAAACCTTTAAAAAAACACACACTTTATACACCCAAGTGTCTTTATACACCCAAGTTTCTTTCCGAACTTCTAAAAATGCTATCGAATTCTCGAAAATCATGCCTTCCTTCTTTATGAATGAGTTGGTGATTTGAATGGAATGCTCATAAATAACCTACCATCAGAGTTGGAGAGTTTTGGTCACTTGCCCACTGATTCTTATTGATAGATGCGAATGGTTTCTCATCTTTGATATCCTTATCCGACTAAGCCTATTCGTTCATCTGTAATATGAAAAAAAAAATATCTGGGATCCAAAAAGGATTTTAAATCTAGCTTTTCGATAATTTTTTTAATGCAAAGTTTAATTTAAAAAAAAGGCAATTGAGAAGTTTCTCCATGACAGTTTTTTTTTTTACTTCTGGACGTTTCTCAGACTTCCGCAAGAGACAATGAAATATCTGACCGTAATGGCACATCTAGGGCCTTCAGACTAGCTTTTCCCCTCATATGTGTATGCGAAGTTGTTATTTTTGCAACAATGAAGACTCCGGTACTTAGAAGTACCGTTGGACCAATCCTTCTTTAGATATGATATATAAAAAATGTTTCATTATTATATCACAGGATTATGATTAAATCTTACAAAACAAGCTTATTGGATCAAAATCTAAAAAATCTGGTTTTTGCAACTTTGTTTAAACTGCCTTCTTAGTCCGAAGAAACAGAGGCTGGCTGGCTAAAATGTTCACCAATAAGGGTATAAATAAATAAAGGGTGATCCATTTCGAGGTTCCCTACTTTTTTAAAGAAAAAACACAGAAAACTCAAATTTAATGGAGAATGTTTATTATCATTTGAAAGAACATTCTTTGGCATTTATTTTTTGAAGATTATGTCTATCAAATGTTGGCCGTTGCTACGTCGCAGATAATCCATCCGTTGAGTCCAATTTTTGATCACTCGTTCGAGCATTTCGACTGGTAACTGGCGAATGACACGCGTGATGTTTTCCTCCAAGGCCTGAATCGAAGCGGGTTTGTCGGCATAAGCTTTTGACTTTACATATCCCCACAGGAAAAAGTCTAACGGTGTGATATCACACGATCTTGGTGGCCAATCGACCGTCCCAAAACGTGAAATTATGTGCTCACCGAAATGTTTTCTCAATAAGTCCATTGATTGATGCGATGTGTGGGAAGTGGCGCCGTCTTGCTGAAACCAAATGTCGCCGAGATCACGAGCTTCAATTTCAGGCATCAAATAGTCGGTTATCATGGCACGATAACGGTCGCCATTGACGGTTACGTTCGCACCGGCATAATTTTTAAAGAAATATGGACCGATGATTCCACCGGCCCACAAACCACACCAAACCGTTGTTTTTTCTGGATGAAGTGGCAGTTTTTCAATCTCTTCAGGTTGCTCTTCGTCCTAAATGCGGCAATTTTGTTTGTTTACATACCCATTGAGCCAGAAATGGGCCTCATCGCTAAACAAAATTTGCCTCGAAAACGTCGGATCTTCTTGGAACTTTTCAAGAGCCCATAAAGCGAAGCGATGTCGCTTGGGAAGGCCGAGCGGCTTCAGTTGTTGCACAAGCTGTATTTTGTACGCTTTCAATTTAAGATCTTGATGTAAAATGCGCCAAGTCGTTCCATACGTCAGTCCGAGTTGCTGCGAACGGCGCCGAATCGACTCTCTACGGTGTTCGTGTACACTCTCAGCTACGGCCGCTATATTTTCTTCACAACGTGCTGGACGTGATCTATTCGGTCGAATATTATCCAATAATGAATGCTGGGTCTTAAAATGGGTGATGGTGTTGCAAATAGTACGCTCAGTAGGCCGATTATGTTGACCATAATTTGAGCGAAGTGCACGAAACACATTCCTCACAGAACGTGAATTTTCATAATAAAGTTGAACAATTTGTAAACGTTGTTCACGCGTAAGTCTTTCCATTATGAAATGCCAAACAATAGTAAACAAAAATAACATGACAGCATGACACGACTCACACGTGATCTGTCAAAAAAGGCTTTTGAAAAAAGTATCTCTACTTCGATCACCCGTTATAAGCGGATTCGGCCTTGATGCGAATTGTTACAATGCGTTCACAAATGCTTTTAAACCATAAGACTTCTTGCTTAAGACTATCGCTTATGAAAAATCCTTCTTTTTCCCGCCCCATCCCATCGTATTTCCTGGATGGCAGTAATGTTTAGCTGCAATTTTTATATTTAATGTTCTGACATTCCAGATACAAATACGAACGTCGCTGTTATTTTTGTTTGTTCAAGTTGGTTGTCAACATAATGAGTCTTGTTCAATGCTTTTGTTCGTAACTTAGTGACGCACAACCCTCAACCTGGAAGGGCAGCTCCAATTATGAAGATAACCTATCCCGTCGGTATCCACTTCGGGTTCGAGCGCTGTATTTGGCTTTCAGCAACCATTGATTCCATCTTGGGAAATCTTCCCCCGTGGTCTGGGGAGGACCTTAGCCCTAGCTTATTCTGTTTCGCAAGTGTTATTTTACTTCTACTTCTATTCTCTGCAGAGAGTTCCACTACCCACCACTTCACTACACGCGGAGTTGAAGACGTGTTTGATGCTTTTTGTCATGATCTTTGCGATTCGTGGAGGACTCGTGCCCTTACCAACCGTATCCATCAAATGAAATAGAAATAGAAAATTTTAATTAAGAACAAGAGGGAACGTATTAATTATGAAGATATCAAAAATGAACATGCAAAGATCAAACTACTGTGATCTAGTAAAATTTTTCGAAATGTTTGTGAATTAACTTTATAATTCCATTAATGTTTCTAGATGGTTCAGAGAACTATAGCTTATGTTTCTCCAGATCATCACAACGGATTTATATTGACTTTAGCATGCCTAGGAGAGGCTTTAACTCTTTGTTAACTTCGTCAACCCATCCAAACTAATTTGGCCTATTCGGAAACCATGACCTTCAATGTGTCTATTTGCATAAAATAAAATCATTTCAATAATTTCAATAATTTCTTGTAACTTTTTAGACTACTTCTGCCTTATTGGTCTGTTTCCTTAAGATGGGGCCTAGTAATTGATCAATTTAAACGTTTCGTATGATGTTTCCTTTAAAAAATCACCACTAGTCTTCCAATTATAAATTATACAGTTACGGACCAGAATTTTGTTATCATACGAAACGTTTAAATTGATCATGTATCTCTGTGGAACCGGGAACGTTACCATTGAAACGATTAAACCCCACCCGACAGTTAAATTCTTTTTAAGATTTTATTCGAATAAATCTTGCTGAGAGCTCCATAAAAGCATTCTTTCAAACAAAAATTATTATTTTGTTAATCTGGATATTTTCCAGTCAAAAGTACTAATTGTTTCAGAAAATGTCAAAAATCACTTCTTGATACGTCATTTATAGTTATATAATCGGAAAAATAAGTACAAAAATAATAATTACTAAATAATATTCACATATTTGAAAAAAAAATTAAATGTGTTCTTGTCAAATGACAACCAGCTAAGTGTTGCCAATCACTTGCAGTCGTTTTTTTTTTTTCCTTCAACATGTCTAACGTTAAGTCCCTGTCTGAAAACATATATGTAATACAGTCATTTAAAAAAAACATTAAAACTAAGTGTACCTAATAACAAAACCACTCACATTATGGAAAAAAAATTAAATCGAAAGTGCCAATTCGGGTCTGCCAATACAAAAATAGACTCCACAATATCGTTCAAAAATGAATGGGTTTTCACTCACCTTACAAAACTACAACGACTCAATATAAATCACACCACACAACAACGACCACTTGACACTTTCGTACTTAATTACAAGAAATTTTTTTTATAAATTGCATTCGGTGCAAAAATGCAAACCTACTTTGTACGTCGAACCTTGTATAGTGGGTACATTACATGCAAATCAATCCGTCAGCCACTTGTAGCTTGACATCCCTCCGTTAATGTCGGAGTCAATCACTCATTTAGCTACTCGTGTTCAATCACCACCATCATCATCATAATCATCCAATACCACTACACCACCGTTCTCCAATGTCGTTCACGTTCTCCTTCTCCGATTTTTAAATTTGCGCCTATTCATTGGCAGATACATTTTCACTATTCGTAAATTGATTTCTATTATAGGTTTCTCCTCCCGCGTAGTGTTGCTGCCATTCTCCGCTTGGCTTGCAATCTATGAATTGACGTCGTGAAGATCAGAGGTTAAAGTTTCACTGTACGAACGGTTGCATGGACGATGAAAACAATGACGGTGGCGACTACGTGTCTCAGTCTATGATAATAATAATATCGTATAATTTACAGGTCACGATCTAGGTAAATGTAAATGTATCTCAGTTAACATGAACAGATGAATTCGATAACAGGTTCGTTGTATTGTGAGATACATGCATACAAAATGGGGTCTTGTCTTTTTTGAAATTATTTTCAATGAACTTGCCTAGTCGTGAAAAAATCATTATTTAGTGGTGATTAATAAAAACGTTTTCTATAGTTGTATAAATTTATTGAATTTGGTTGTTTGTCAATATTTTTTTTAAAATTGTAACCGAAAGAAATTTCAGTGATATTTGTTTTTAATACTTATATATGCAATATACTTTTAAAAGATTTTGATGAAAATATTTTAATTTCATCTAGGGCTCAGGGTTGTTCATTCCATTCTGTATCAGAAGAATGAGAAGAATCTTCACCCTGAACGTTAGTTTCAATAAAGCATTTAGAGGGATAGAGAACACCAGATTAAAGTTTCATTAATAAAGAATTCACGCACCCCAAGATCAACACACTCTTCTACATTGAAAGTGTGAATAGGAAAGGTGTATTTTGTTGAATCTCCTTCTCTAAAACGCATCAATTCAAATGTATCGACCGCCCGAAGTTAAATTATCCTGTGATGAATATACTCTCAAAACTAATATGTCAATGTCGGATGATCAATTAATTTTCGGATGTATTCAAGGACGGATAATCCTTATAAAAAAAAGTCAATTAAAATATCTTACCTTGTACTTGTGGAAGATCATTCCTTAACTTCAGATTTTCAAAAGGGAATAGCAAAATCATTCCTTGTATTCTCACATTTGATAGTCCTACTATGCACGCAGTTTCAGCTCATGTGCTTTAGTCCAACTAACAACGACACGAACAACACAATACCAGATTTGTTTATTATAAAACACCTGAGAGAAATATTAAAAAGTTTTGTGTTATAGCTTTAGTACACAATTGCCTTATGCCATAGATACTTACTTACTTTTTTACTTAAATTGCTCCAAACAAGGCAGCCTTTCATCCATGATCAAAAAGGATGGAAGGCTGCTCGTACGTTGCTTTCAATTATTTAATACGAGCGTTTTGGGACCCACCACGATCGCTTGATCTTTAGACCGGAGATAAGGTTTTACGTGTTGCTTTAAACCTGAAGTCTGGAATGCTCGCACATTGCTTTCAATTATTTAATACAAGCGTTTTGGGACCCACTTTTGCTTGATTCTTAGATCGGAGATTCGGTCTTACGTGTCGCTTTAAACCTGAAGTCTGGGATGCATTATTATCTTACTCGATGTGGGCGATACAATTTTGTCGACATGTTTCTACCTATTGCAATACATCCACATCTTGGTAGGTACAGGCCATAAAGTTTTGGGATTTCATCTTCTTCACCTTTCTCGCGTATAGGAGAAAAAAAAATCGACAAAGCATTTTCTGTTGGAATGGCAAAGATATAAAAGATTATGTTACGATTTGTTTTGCCAATGTCGTTATAAACAAAGTTTCTTGACACATCAGGCTGAAGCTGTCTAATACTTCATTCATTTCGATTCATCGATGTTTTGTGATTTTTCTTACTGACAAGATAGACTTAGTGTTTTCCTAGTGTATTGCTTAAATTGCTTAGGGATTCCCTTCTCTTATATTGACAATGATGTCGTTTAATGGTCGTAGTTGACATATTAATCAAAGATTGCGCCCCTGTTTTTGGCTCTCGAGTTTTGCACAATTCTATTCAAGTATGCGTATCCGCAATGATAATGAGTGTCATATTGACTAATTTATTTTTTTAGTGTCTAATAATTTGGTCATGAGCAGCGAAAATTGTCTATCTTTATCCTGAACAGACTGAAGAGTTTCTTTGCTGCATAGCCAAACTAGGCTAGCACTTCATATATATAGTCTCTATGCTTTTTTTACAGAACAATGCAACGGATTAGCGAATATTTATATTTTCATAAGTATTCAATATCAAGTTGATGTGATGTCAAGTTCGATTTCCGGTGGTAGCATCGAAGTGTTTTTGACAGGCCCTTCTATCACGATAATCCGTGTATTATCAACTGTCAACAATACCTTATCACAACTTTGCCTTCCTGATTCGAAATAGAACTGGAGGTCGCGCTATCGTTCAATGAATTTCTAACGCAGACATGAGTGGTTCTGGGAATTACCTACTTCCTGAATAGCTAATTTAGCCAGAAAATGTTAACAATCTATTACAATTCAATTTATATATGCAAATAATTCCGGATTCTGCTTCACCATGCGTTCGCCTCACCCATAGAAGTGCATAATAACAAAAAAAAGGAGCGTTTTCCAATGTAAGTTTGTTTGGCCTTACAATATCAGGATCGACCGTATTTCCAACTAGAATTTATTTCAGTTCATTATGCTTATATTCCTGGCAACTGAGCTTGTTATTTTCCTTGCATTTCTTAGCACCTGTGATCTATACCGTCTGGATAATTGCTCTTATTTCTTGTGGTCTATATTGTCTGTGGATAAAAAGGAAACTGAAGAAACGGGACTTAATTCAGTTTACTTTTTAATTAATTATTGCAAGACCAGTACCTTTCAATTAAGTACGTGCGCCATCAAGCTTTTTTAAGGATGTGAAGTATTGCCAATCTAACTACGTTAGACAAAAAGTGTTCTAGGTTGGAATTTATGATATTTTGAAGCCCTTTAGGCATTTTATAATAGTTCTCTTAATTCTTTCATATAAATAATTAATTATCGTATAATATGCCTTTTGTATTTGTATTTATATTTCCGATGATTAACTTCAAATTATCTTTAGGACTGCTTTCAGCTATCACCTGTCATTCGCCTTTAGGGATTGGCAGACCAATTTCAGTTCGAATTTCTTACAAAATTCAAATAATTTCCGCAACGAAACATAACTAAAAAATTCAGAAAAGCATTTCAACTACATGAACTGACAGTCACTCGTTCATCACCGCTAAATTGTGGCCCAAAGCCTAACTAAATCCAGCCGAGCAGGTGCTATCGATTGCTGTAACATCGGCAACAAAACTGCGTATAGATTCAAAGCTATCACCGCGCACTCATCACAATGTACGCCTTGCACAATACCTGTCTGGGAAATTGGTATAATGACGTGCGACGAATGTAGCGTTAAAAATTACACTCACATATTGGAGTAGAGCGAGGCACTCCTCCTCTGCTCCACAATAATGTGGCACACTTGTCAGGTCAGGCTCAGACCATCCAGCGTGTTGAATTCGTGTTTGGGATTCCTGGCAGTCAGAGGCGGCCTCGTAGTTGGCGCACCTACCGCTCACTCAAGCCTCCAATGCTACCGGCTGCTGCTAGCTGTTTCGCTGGCATGCTATTAACTCACAACGAATCTGTGTTACATAACACTATACGATTGTCGATCTCTGACTGCGCAAAGATAAACCCGCCAAAACATTGCAAAATGTGTGAGTTGAATTTTCAAATCTCACAAACTGTTTACAAATTTCGGTGTCATTAAATCCAGTTTTTGTTTTTGTTTAGGTTCTGTTTGTTTGGAGTTTTTCCCACTTTTGAAATTTAACGAGTGTTTTTATGCGCAAACGTATATTGCAGGGGGGCGAGGAGGCAAAATGAATAAATTTCGCTTGTTCACAAGCATGACTGCGGAGTGCGGATGGTGTTTGAAAGGCCGGCGAGCAGGCCTACTTATTACTAAGACGCACTGTTTGGCCTGTCAATACGGCGATAAATTGTTTATGCATTCAACGCTGTAAACTGTAATTTTATTGATATGACTGCTGGTTAAAGAGCTGCAATGCAGCCATGATGAATGCGAACATTACTCGAAATGTTTTCTAGTGATGGATGCGATTCGTGATTTTCTGTTACTGAAAAGCAATTTATGAGGATAATTCTTTTAATGATGAATTACGATTGCACTCTGGGCGGCCACCATATTACGATTTTATAAAAAAAAACATTGAATGACCCAAATCATGCGGTTGTAATAAAGTGTTATGCCACCCACGGTGAAATATTGTCATTTTCTGCATTAGTAGCCACATAAGTAAACGCTATGTGCATCAAAAACACCATTTATATGTGCTTCCTTAAAGCTGTTTTGAAAAGTATTTCTTAGCAAAAATCGTTGGTGTTGCCGCTACACTTGAGAACGAATGCACCGATTTAGCTAATTCTTTTTTTTTAAATGACATTTTGGCTATGTTTTTTTTAACTGTTCGACATAACTAAACACAGGTTTTTGCGGAAAAAAAAAGTTGACCACCATCACGACTTTTACGCCCATTTTTTTTTTATTTATCTAAGACCAATAAACTTTAAAAGTTTTAAAAATGAATAAAATCAGTCAAGGATTTAGCTCATTTTTTAAATGTGCGTTAACTGTTATTTGCGTTAACTGCTAGTCAACGTTCGTGGCTCAAACTCATTACAAGTTTTGCGAACTATAAATGGTAAATTATGTAGCATTTATAAAAGCCGTACTAACGTTGCGAGTGTAAGAGAGTGACACTCAATGGGATTACACCCTCGGAGATGAAGTGCCTTCGCCAAATTCTCATCAAATACGAACATTGTTTTCGATAACTATCTCAACATGCTTCCAACCCAAACCGACTGATTTGTGGAGCAAATACAAAGATGCCATATCTGATGATATTTTGCATTAGATGCGTATTACAGCTTTGCACCCAAATTAACAACTAAGAGAGGAAATGCACAACGAAATTGATATCGAACATGGTATTTCTTAAATAGCCATGTGACAGCTCCCAATCGTTCGATGCACGACGCATTAGATGAAGAGTTGCGACGCGAAAAACAATATGGTAGCGATGCTTTGAGGGAATCAGTTCGAACGAACGTTCCATAAAAAAATATGCGTACGACACTCTCATGGAAGTTGTAAGCGATTAGCCTGGAGGCACTTTTGATCAAAATGATTTTGGATACGATACGCTCGCAGGATGATATTGCACTTGCACTTTCTTCATCAATAATTACATCTGCATTGTAAGAAGGCTGTCAAACTGCTCATTCAGCAATCAAGTTGCCATTGATTGCAAATCAATGAAAATCCAACATGCAAAATTTTCAAAAACAGTGAGATTGCCAAAGTTTTGCAGCAAACCAAACTGATCGTTTGGGATGAGTCTACTATGGCGGAAAAAAGGTCGTTGGAGGCATTAGACAAAACGATGCAAGGTTAATGAAACAATCAAAAACGGTTTGGTATTGCGATGATTCTGTTGCAGGTGATTTTCGCAAAGATCGCCATTTCCCGTCACTTTCTGTCTGCTCATCCGAAGGGTTCTTCCAAAAATTGCACAAAATTACAAAAATTAGGATTGGTGTTGCGATGTGCGAAATGTGTGAATTATGCGAAAAACATTGATGTCTACGAATTGAATTGAATTGAATTTTAAGATTCAAAGTGAAACTTCTCGCAAATTGATGACTTCCAAACCGGTGGATTCCATTACTTCCAAATATGATATCGTCAACTATCCAACCGAGTTTGTAAACTCAATGGAACTACCCGAATTAGCAACTCACAATCTCCAATTGAAAGTCGGATCGGTTATCATAATGTTACGAAATATAAACCAACCACGTCTTTGTAATGACACTCAGCTTGCGTTGAAAAAGCTGATGAACAAAGTTATCGAACAATTATACTTAAAGGAAAGTACAAAGGAGAAGACATTTTAATACCACGAATCCCAATGGTTCGGACTGACTTGTAAGTCCACTTTAAACGCTTGACAATTAACAAATCTCAAGGGCAATCTTTTCGCCTAATGCCGCAAACACGCAGTTTTAGCTATTATTCAAAAATCTCATTGGAAATTTTCTTTATCTTCTTCCGATTTTTTTTTTATAAATTCAATCATTGTCGAGTTGGTGTCAAAACAAAGCTTTCGAATTTTAAAATAAAATTATCCTAAAATATTTTCATTTTTGAATGAAGTTTTCGCAGAAAATCACTTTTTGTTTTCCAAAGGGTGTATCTTGGAATTTCAGAGCCCCACAATTTGCAGTTGCTGTCATGACCACATAGTTGAAAATGTATTACCGTCGTTGTTAGTGTTGTTGCGGTTGCGGTACATCTTAAAGTATAACTTTAAAGTACAAAACAAAATAAAGGAGAATATGTTGTTCTTGACTTTTTGGCGCAAACGACGACGAGTTGAAACAGGTGGATCATTTCCAAAACGCTGCTGCACATCTTTCACGTTGACTGCAGTGCGAATATAGGACCATTTTTAATTTAGTAATTTATACCCCTGAAGCTCATTTTATTTTGACAAAATACTAAAAATACGGAAATTAATCAAGCATCGAGGGCGTTTAGCTTATATTGCCTTTGTTCTTGTATAAGTTTTAAAAACAAAGTCTTGGCTTCTATAGGCATTTTTAGTACATAGATTTAATAATTTTCTTTCTGGTACATTTTTATTATTTTTTTTTTGCTATTTTTTTTCTCTAATTAGTTAATTATTTATATACTTTATTCCATAGGGGTTTTTTAGTTTTAATACATAGTTTGTCACATAGAGAAATAATTGAGCTGGGTATACCTCAAAGTTTATGGATCGATTTAGCCATGTCTGTCTGACGTACGGACGTCACCAGTTTTTGGGCCTTATATTTTGAGCTAGAATGATGAAATTTGGTACACGTGTTTCCGCTCTCTTCCACGCCTTCTTTTTAGAAAAACGTAGTTTTAGGCCAAACCGTTAAAAATTTTTAAAAAGTGTCTGAGCAAAATATCGAGACAATCCTACTGTCTATATTTGGTCTATACAAAGTTTTTCGGTAAAATTTTAAACATTTCGAAAAAAATGTTATGCAAGATAATTGCATTTTGTAATATAAACATTTCTTCTATGTCTCATTTAAAAGCACGCCCACTTTTTGGAGGCATTTTCATTAAAAAAAAACATTTTTATACCCTACGCCATACCACATGCAGGAATAAACGTTGTTTTTTGTCGAACCATACAAAATTTTGATAAACTGTCTGAACAATATGTTGCGACAATTCGACAAATAAAATTTAAATTCCAATTCCAATTTTAAATTTTAAATTAACCATTTAATGGTTATTAATTTTATGGATAGGATGGGATAGGGTATAAAACGACCCACACAGTGGATTGTTGCCTTCTCATATGTTTTTTAATACTTTTTTAATAATCAAATAATTAAGTTTACAAAAATCAAAACACTTCAAATTAAATATTGTTGATTGGTTGTATTTTATTTTTAATTCCAGAATAATTGGCCTTAGTCATTGGAAATATACATAATTTTAGGGTCAAAAATATTACAAAAACATATTAGAAGGCTACAATCCGCTGTCCTTGGGGTAGCGTATGCAAATGGTTTTTGTAAGAAAACGCCCCCAAAAAGTGGACTTGGGTTAAAATGATTTAAGGACGAAATGTTTATTTTAACTTAATTAAAGTTTTTGCATCGAAAGTAGGAGTGGGAAAAAAAACAACAGACAAAATTTAGTTAGATATAAAGATTATATAATATCTTGTTCAATTGTTTGACCAAAAAGAACATTTTTCTTAAAAGTGGTCGTGGCAGTCGGCGAATTTTGAAATTTTGTACACAAGTAAAAAAAATTAAAATGTTCTTTTTGCATACCTTGACAAATACATCGTCATTTTTTATTGCATGGCCATATAACGGAAATGTTTTATTTTTTATTGTATTCAAGAATATTTAAATTTATGAAGATGTCATCATGTTTATACCCTATATCATAAAGCGAGGTGTTAAAATTGAGCATAGATTACAGCATAAACTAATAATTCAGATGAACAAACAAAAGGTTTTTCAATAGGGACTGCATTTGTTAGCTATTACTGGCCATAAATTTCTGTCAATTTTTTTTTTTTTTTTTTGTTCAGAAGTATATGACAAAAGACTATTTAAGGTAATACCCTAAAACAACTTTTATAAATCATTAATTTCAAAATCAATGCTTCGTTTGAGAAACGTTTCGAGCATTATTTGGTTTTTACTCTCACTACATTCGTCCGCAGAGTCGACTTTTCAATGTTTGGTGAACAAATTCAAGTTCAACAAATCCGGTTTGATAAATTGACTGATTAATAAACATGACCTAAACGCAAGGTCAGCTGAAAACTTTAGAATGTACGAAAAAACCAAGACAGTCAATTTGTAGTTGTTCACAAAAACTTGACATTTCTGCAACTTGAACTTGTCAATACAGAAATTTAATGTAAAGGACCATAGACAGCGCCATATTTTTGATGATAGAACTTTCAATCGGTTTTAAGTTGGCCCAAATTTCCCTTTGCAAAGAGGCCATTTTTTTTAAGAAACCAATTCCTTGATTTGAGGCGACACTAAACCATACGAGATACACCAGCATTTAAACCATCCCAAGAAAGTAACCATTTGCCTGGGATTTATCCTAATTACAAACGAAACTAGTAGTGATATATAACCAACAACGCCGAGTTCAAATCGATGATAAGCAACAACAGGCGCTTCCAACAGAAAGGCGCGCGCTTGTACCGATGGTCATTCTGAACAATCGATTTAAGGCAGAATT
Source organism: Rhingia rostrata (assembly GCA_949824845.1). Taxonomy (NCBI): domain Eukaryota; kingdom Metazoa; phylum Arthropoda; class Insecta; order Diptera; family Syrphidae; genus Rhingia; species Rhingia rostrata. Next base: position 59,507,552 of record OX463755.1, read on the forward strand.
AATTCGCAATGTGTCGACACGTAAGCTGCCCACAGAAATCGTACAACTTAATCGCAGGTCTAAGCGATCAAATCAAATCACAGGTCTATGCTATTAAATCGAAATATATATTAATGACCTAAAAGACAATTTAGCAACCGCCATCCAATAAGGAAATCCACGTAGAAATTCATTTTGAAATCGGTTGGATATTTTACATATAACATTTTGTTTGAGAATAATCGAGCGGTCTTATTGAAAGACCTTCATACAGATCGATATAAACAAAACTGAGTAGATCTAGCCAACAACTTCTGTTTATCGATTTTTGCGAAAAATGTTGAGACAGAAAAATTAAATTTAATACGTAGCACTTTGTTGTAACGAATGATTTTTGAGGCGTAGTTTTTTTTTAAATCGAATAAAACACTCAAACTTGCATCAAATATTAAAAAAATTTATTGTAATCGATTAATAGGTATTTGCCATTGCCGCGGCTTCGTTTCAAATGGTTAATTCGGAAGGTCCAACTTTGCGTCACTTTTTCTAGCACTTCCTGGCGGCCAACTCACAGGGCCATTTTGAGAGATAAGCTGCTCACAAAATTCATCCTTCCACATTTCATGTCAACCAAGTTTAACTCAGCCACCTGAGGCAAAACAAAGTCGCGTATCGTTATCGTTCGCCATAATATGGTCGTAACAAACAGTGCACATTTTTCACAGAGCACGAATTTTGATAATAAATTTCAATAATTTGCAATCTTTGCTCGTTTGTAAGTCCTTCCATGATTAAATGGCAGAGTATACTGACAATTTTTCACTTTGACATATGACGCTTGAACGCCATTAGTATCCAGTGCTGCCAACCTGGAACTTAAATCACACGTTACAAAGTAATGAAAGTGTAAACAATTTTTTTTTTATTGAAACACTAAGGACCAATTAATGATTGTTTAATGAACATGGACCCAAGAAGAACCCTCATTTATGCCGGAGACCTGTTAAAATCAATTTATGACCAAAAGGACAGGAAACGTGTATTACCGTAGTTTAGATGTATAATTTTGGTCGTTGATTACTTTTTAAACAAATCGCCGCACAGAAGGTCTCGGTTCCATTCCCAGTTGTACCAACACTCAAATATTTTTCATTGGTCTTCCATTGCGATGACCGTTACCAAGTCCACTTCCTATTTGTAAACAGTATTTTCTATTGTGCCTTAAGTAAAAATATACAACCCAAAATAGCCTCAATAGGTAATCACAAAACGCAGGTTTTTAAGCATTCGTTAGTGCTGATGAATCTTTCGAAAATCTGTGAACTTCGATTGTACCCTAAGTAAAAATATACCAACCAAATTTGCCAAATCGCAAAAAATCGCAGATTTTTAAGCATTCGTTGGTGTTGATGAATCTTACGAAAGTCGTTGGGCTTTAAGATCATTATTTGATCCTTAATTGGGAACTTTATTTATTTGGACTTTTGAACTGCAAGGCAAAGACTGGGTCAGGTCAGGAGTGCAAGAAACCACAAGATTACCGATAGGGATATAAAAATTAAAGCTGTGTACAGTGGCGATTCCCAAATGCAAAATTAATAGATCCATGGAGGACACATATATTCCAACCTTTAACTTGATTAGCGCGCAAAAAAATTATAACAAATATGGTGGTGAAGTGTTGAAACTATGAAATAATAAGTAAAAAAGCAATTTTTATTTCACTCATCACTGCCTTAGCTTCATCTTTTTTCTACATCGTGTTGGAAAAGTCATCCTGAAACTCGCAGCAGAGACTTATAGTCATTTAGGCATTACCTAGTGAAAGAATATTACTTAAATATTTCAAAACTAAAAAATCCCAATTTAACTCTGACGTAAATAATAAATAATAAAAATAAAAAAATGTACATTTCTCTTGGCGTGTAAAGACTTAAACTGTTGTATCGTCATTTGAAATACGTCACAGATAATCGCTATGACACATAACTCCATGCCTTATAAAGCTGGCATTACATTCTTATGAGTCATTAACCGCAAACGTCACAAGTTCACAGAAAAATCATTTAAACAAAATTAAATAATTTGTCTTTCGTTGGTTAAGTTATGAAAAATGTGGTCCTGTCTATTTTTAGAGTTTACCAATCTTTGCGGTTATGGTGTAAAAATTAGATTGTACATTGTTTTAAGCACTCAAAGTAATTGAAGTTCTTCTACCGGCATCGGGTAGCATGCTCATATTCAAGATAACGCCTTGACAGCTTACTTTTTGTAAGCAACACAAAAGCCTTTCAATATAAATTATCAAAGTCGTCACAAATGTGCTGGCTCTAGAAGAAACCCACAATTCGACCACATGCACACTTAAAAATAAAAACACTCGAAAATTACAATTCAAAATGGCGATGAGAAATAAAAAGATTGATAATAACTTCATGTAGGCTTGTTTGTGTTTATTTAAAAAATCGCTGACCTTGGCATTCGCAAGACCAACATATCGCTAAGTTTTCATTCGGCCAAGTTCCCTCCAGATTAATGTGTGCTGTATGAAGTATCTCACTTCACTTGAGTATCATAAAACTTCAAAAAAATATAAGAAAACCATGTATTTTCTCTTTCTTTTTATAAAAATAAAAGTTAAGGAAATTACTGAATGTCAAGTGCTTAACTCGACAGCTCCAAAAACGGAATTTATGATTTCAGCGGTCTAAGTGTATGCCGGTCGGTCTCCATTTTTTCTCAGATACGTGTATACGTATTTTTTCAAGTTCAATGAATTTTTGTTAATGCAGTCGACGAAACGAGTTTCTTTTTTTGTTTTCAATCTTGCACTTCCTTTAATTGCTTAATTGGTTTGACAGTGACGTTGCAATCTGTTTTCTTTTTTTTTTTGGAGAAGACCTTGAATATTTTCGGACAGTTGCGACGGATTTTTTTATTTGTCCAGATGTGGACTGATGATTTATATGTGTATTTCTTGTTGAATGAAACATTTTGATAAATTGGTTGCAATTTATTAAAATAGACATGATTTAAGGTTATAAATTGCATGGGACAGATTGTGCATAATACTTGAGTTTTTATTTATTTGTTTGTCTTATCAAGGTCCTTTTAGAAACGGAGTTTATTAATCCAATAAAATGGATTTTTAAGTACCTGGTTAAATACATTTTAAGGCAGTAAAACAATAGGTTTGTAAAGTGTTTTCCAACTTTTGGTATCGGTTTTTGTTTATTTTATTTACGTAGTAAATAGATTTCCATTATTTTTATATGATATTGAAGGTCTTACTGGGCATAGTTGGAATGATACTATTAAGGTCAAATATGCACCATTTTTTCGATAACTTGTTGCCATTATGCATTTCTTATAAAAACCCTCGTATCTATTGGGAAATAACTGGGACATTCGTTTTTTACGAGCCTCTCTTGAGAAGCTCTCGGAGCTTCTGACAAGACTGTCCATGTCTGTGGCACTTATGGAATACAATTCCTCACCTATTGGCCACTTCAACCAGTACAATTGTTGACAATACAAGTCCGAATTGCTAATTTTGCAGCATATAATTACATTTTAAGGGCCGATGTTGAATGTGAAACACACCTAAACATCAAGTTTTTTTCTAAATGTCATTTGACATTTCTCAATTTCAGACTAACTCAATTTGAAACATGGAAAAATACACAATCGAGCAACGCGTTAATAAAAATCAAAATGCATATCGTGCACTTCGTGATTTTTTCGGTCAATTTAATCGTCTAAATGTCGTACAATCGGAAAAATCGTGCAAAAATCTGAGCAAACTGAGTCTGTAGGAGATGTGAAAAACACCAGTACATGAGCGTACAGCTCGTACTGCAGAAAATATTGCTGCTGTTCGCGATAGTGTGTCCACCTCAACTCCTCGTTGTGCCCAACGATTGCACCTCTCACGCTCGTCTTTGATGAACATAATGCATAAAGAGTTGCATTTACACGCTTACAAGGTGCAATTGACTCTAGAACTAAAGCCATTTAATTTCAAGCGTCGTCAATGGTCAGAATGGTGACGAGAAATGGCAACAGTGGATGATCAATTTTCATCTTCAGTGATGAGACACATTTTCACCTCATTGGATTCGTCAATAAGCAGAATTTCCGCATTTGGGCGAACGATAATTCAATATTGATTGTCGAAAAACCAATGTACCCATAAAGAGTGGCTGTTTTTCTTGGTGCTGTTTATGGGCTGTCGGCATCATAGGGCCGTATTTTTTTCCAAAATGAGGCCGGTCAGGCAGTTACTGTGAATGTTGTTCGCTATCGTGAGATAACAACGAACAACGATCAGTCTAAAGATGGCTTACGCTCACTTTTGAGGGCAATATTTAAAAAAAAACACACACACACATTTTTAAACCCTATACCATAGCATATTCATAGAAAATTTGCCGAACAATAAATGATTTAAATACACCGAATGAACAAGATTCATTCAGTTTTTAGCTACGTCCACTTTTTGGGGACAATTATAATTCGGATATGATGGGTTAGGGTATTCAACATTTGCGTTTATGTATATTTATATACAAAGTAAACAATGTTATTATGTATTGTGTTATAAGTAGAGTCCGACCCAACATTCAGTTTCGGCTAAAAATATTATATGTTGTGCTTGTGAGTATAAGTTAACGAAAATAATACCACACGTCAATCGAATTCCCAAATTAAGACAAGCTACATCGTTCTAATGAAATACCGCCAAATTATAGGCCAATTTAGAAAAAGCAAACAAGCAAGTCGATATATTAATAAATTTCAAGAAACGTATGATCTACCAAAGCATCCTTTAATTCGTATGTAGAGACAGATTTATCTCAAAAAGTTGAGATAAATCTCTATATGGCAGAACGTGGTAGAATTCATGTCCCGACTATGGAAGAGTGGATTCGGCCGATTTTGCATCCGTAACACTCATAATACTATGCTGAATATATAACTTACAGTAAAAGAAAGTGATTCCGAAGGGATAGGTATTTAAAATCAACCGATTGTGTGAGTCGGTCAATAAACGCTTTTTCTACAAAAAAAATGTTCCCTAAGTTAGCTATTCCAACGATTATGGATCCAAGATTCAAAACCGAATACTTAACTAATGATGAAGTAGCAAGCTGCAAGACTAGCAATTTTAATTTTGTACGTCAACAGTTTTATAGATTATCTGAAAATTGAAAAAATAAGTGAACCTATTGCTCTTTGAACTTCTTCAAATCTCAAATCGAAAACCTGTGGGATTACATGATAATATACCGCCAATTCACTCTTCAAAGAATATCTTAAATCGTTCTTAAAAGAACCGTTGCTGACAAGGAACGCTGATATTTTTCATTACTGGGCTCCAAATAGCAACTAAATATTTGTCAGCTTTACCCACAAGTGTAGCGAGCGAACATTCAGTGCCAGTGCTGGACAGATTTATGCTGAAGGCTAACTTGCACGTAGGAAATGTTCATGAACTTTTACTTCCTGCGTACAATATCAAGTTGTTTAATTTTAATTACTAATTTAATTTTTATTTATTTTTATTGAAACGATTATTATTATAATTTAGGTATAGTATTTTGTAGTACCTTCGGCTTCGACTTCGACCGAAGGTGTTAAAAAAGCCGAAGCTCGGCTTCGGTCGGACTATAGTTAATAGACTAAGACTGGGTTTTCAGACATTCAAATGTTTCTATGTATGTACTCCCATCATAGCTATGCGTAATATACTTTGCCATATGTGTTTTGATTTCATTGGTTTTGGTATGTTTTCGCAGTTCAGTGCAATAACTCCCGCGGAATTGATCCCCATTGGGCTGAATTCTCCAAAAAAGAAAATAGGCCCTATGGGGCTTATTCAACCGCAGGACTTATTTCCAAAAAGAAATAAGCCCTGCAGGGTCTATTTCCCTTTTTTCAGGAATAGCCTCGTGGGGCTTACTTATTATTATTTGTCTAAGGAGGTAATGTCTATTTGGATTTAAATATTGGAGATTTTGTTTTTAGTATAACTTACGACTCCGTATTTGATATCCTAGTGGGGGGCCTGAAGGTTAAAAAATGAACAAACTTTTTTTATGTTAAATATTTTAACCACAGTTAAATCTTATTTTAAGGCAAAACAAAGTTAGATGATGTTTTCAGATAGTTTTTATTGAGAAACTTATTTTTTCAATAACTATAAAACTGTATTTATTGATTTTCCTATAATAACAAAAAATATTTTTTATATTTTCAGGTGAGTTTGGATCCAAGATGAATTACTTTTAATTGATGTAAAATTGGTTTGTATGATCTTACAAGTAACGACATGTATATTTGTTTTTCTTGATTCAAAAAGGTGTATGGGTAGCGTTGCTTTAAATAATAAGATAGAAAAATATTTTTAAAGTCTTTATACAGAATAAAAAATGTATTTAAATTTTTAGTATCACATAAGATTAGGTCTACTTAGAAAGTAGCAATCTGAAAAAATCCGTGATTAAAAAAGTTGTATAAACATTTTTATTTTACTATTGCTGAACGCGTGTTAATAGTTTTAATTATTTAATTAGCAGCATGCGACAGGTTTAAATGTTCTTGAAACACGTTTAATTAAATTTATATATTCAGAAGAACATATAACTTACAATTTTAATGTAGTTTTTTTTTGAACATTTTCATAATTAGTTTTTCTGTGTCAGTCACACTCTTGATTACTTACCGAAGAGACGTTACTGTGCGGGTTCAATACATGATATCTACAATGGGTCTTGTTGACCATCTTAAGATGATTGATTCAAGTTCATTTTTATGTTTTTGAAACGTCATAAAATAAGTGATTCAATATCTACAATTCATTTTAATTTATAAGTTTATTAACGTCAAATGGTTTATTCACATCTAAATTAGGCTTCCAATTTCGCAACGCTACAATTCGCATTGTAAATGGTCTTGTTCTTGTTCTTTTATTGTTCTTGTTGTCTTTAATATGAACTTCTGCACAAAGTATTCGAAGCTTTCAATTTTATTTGAACAAAATTGTACAAACGTTTTTTTTTTCAAATATTTTGCCAAAATCGTTTGACAATTTCTAAAAACCTGCCGCGACTCAATGACATTGACTATTGATTTTGTTCAGAAACTTTTCAAGTAGGTTCAGGAAACCTAGATAGGAGTCCTTTTTCATCATTCCTGACATCACAGATTAACAGACAGAAGTGACAGGTAAACCGTTATACCATCTTTTCAATGTGCAGATTTCAAACTGAAATTGTTGAAATTCTTCAATTGAGTTCGTCCACACAAAATAGGTGGAAAAACAGTGCAAACACATTTGCAGAAACCGAAGATCTTGCGAAATGTCAAAAAGTACTCAGTATGGTATAAAACCGGTTTTACGCCAGTTAAAATCATCTCGTATGCGGGGCCCATTCTCACTGCATTTCTCTTAATTATTGATGCTGAACCTTTTGATAGTAATTTTTAGTAATTTTTTTAAAACTCTTCTACTCTATTTTGTGGTCACGATTATAAATTTCTTATGCGCCAAATTTGTACGACTTAAAATGGGGATAGCATATATCTTATGTTCCGCCAGTTTGAACCATATGATGGGCTAGGCCTATCAATAGATATTTTAATTTCGTTGATGATGTTGTTCTCTTTATTTTTTTAACTACTCACTCGTTTCGGCTAGTCTCAAATTGCTATTAAAGGATTTTGTCTTCTTCGGCTCTGCTATCAATTCTGGCGATGTATCGGCAGAAATCCAACGAAGTTCCAACCGCTGTGTCTTATGGCTAAAAAGGCAATTTAATACTAAACGCATTCCTTAAACTGTTTAGGAGATCCAACATAAGAACCTGATTCAGTCCTTCTCTACCGAACAATTCTTCGGAAAACCTTCGGTCCTGTTCCTTTCAACGGACTATGGAGACGAAGATTCAACCAAGCATTTGCGAAGCTATACTCGCTAGATGTGCCCAGTGGCTAATTTTTGAATGAGGGTTGCGTGAGATAAAAAAAAAACGTTTGGATTATTCCTCATTGGTAGGGTTGTGTTAAGGGGAAAACATAATATCGTGCATATTATTGAGTCAAAAAGCTAGGAACATGTTTGTTTCTAAAAATATTATTTTTGCATTTATTTCGCCAAATTTTGTATGCAAAATTCATTCAACCTGATCAAATTACGGTGGATCTCTTCAATCATGACTACAAACAGTACAAAAAATGATATGTACTAATACAAAAAATTATGTTTTTTAACCTTCGCTTATTAAGAGAAAGCGTGAAAATTTTCGACCTCGAGATTTTGATTGTTTCTACCATTAAGATGATAGCGGAACTCAAAAAAACTTTTTTTTTAAATTCCGCCCGTGCGTCGCTTCGTCGGTCCGTCTGTCCGTACAAGTCTCTCAAGCCTTAACGACTTGACCTTCAAACTTCGTACCCAGCGTTTTTTTGGTCATAATTCTAGGCCATTTTTTTAATCTGCTTTTAGCCATGTTATTACTGGTACCTGCCATATAAAATACATACGGAACCTCAATTTGATCAAATGCGGCCCTAACGATTTTGATTAAACTTCTTATATGCTATAAGCATATTAGTTCGCAATTTTCAGTTTTGGCCAGTAACGGAAAATCATTATTATTCACATGAACACCAATTACTTTCAATTACGGAATAAACGTTCGTATAATCACATTTCGAAATTATTTATATCATTCTAATATTATTAATCAAAATAAATATTATTGTGTATTTTGGCCAAATTGTTACAAACGATAAATTAACTCGCTGTGAAAGAGAAAGTTGCGTACGACCCAGTCGTGCACCCACCACTCGTTTTATATTAATCTCCTCTCTGAAGTCTATTTGTTTTTTTACCCTATCCCATACATACATTAGTTTTGACATTATGTTTGTATCATAGAGAAATAATTACGATAGATATACCTCAAAGTAAATGGATCGACTCAGTATCAGCGATCTAAGCATGTCTGCCTGTCGGTCCGTCTGTGTGTCCCCAATTCTTTATCCTTAAATTTTGAGCTAGAGTGTTGAAATTTGGTATGTGGATGTCCGACGAAGCAGAACAAGTGTAAACATTTTTGAAAGCTGCCCACTGCCACGCCCAATTTTTAGAAAATTTTAGTTTTATGCTAAACGGTAGAGAATTTTGAAAAACAAAGTATGAACAACATATGTAATCAATGCGAATATGTATCTTTAGTTCGTCTATATAAAGTTTTTTGTCACGCCCACTTGTTTGGGCCGTTTTCAGCAACAAAAAAAAACGTTTTTTGGTCAATTTTAAAATATTAAAATATAATATATTTGGATGCAAAGTCATTGGATATGTTAATATAAACATTTCGTCCATATATCATCTAAACCCACGCACCTTTTTGGTGACGTTTTCCTTCTAAAACTAATTGTATACCCTACGCCATACCATATGCAGTAAAAAAAACGTTGTTTTTTAGTCGAAATATACAAGATTTTGATAAACTGTCTGAACAATATGTTGTGTCAATGTCATTTTAAATATTTAATTGCTATAAAGCCCACATTTTGGCGATATTTTTTTTTAAGGATGAGGTGGGATAGGGTATTAAACCATTCGCACAGCGGACTGTAGCCTTTTCACGTGTTTTTTTATGAAAGGCTTTTTTTAATATTTTGGGGAGATTATGTTTTTAGAAAAATTAGTTTAAATCCAGTAAAAAACAGCAGAATAGAAAACTTTTTTACCACTTATACCTACAGTCTACACGGCCTTACAGTTTTGTGTCTTGAAAGGCTTTTATTTAAAAAAAAACACAAAGCTATGATCGGTCTATGGAATTGCTGCTTTATTGCTGTTTCTGCTTTATTTTAATTTTTATAACCATTGGTTAAAGTTCCCCAAAAGTAAAGAAACGTGTATAAACATTACCTTTTGTAGTTCTTATTATTCGAGTGTACGATACCAGTCAATTGAAAAATATAGTTGATATACTATTCCTTCTGATCTACCTTGATATACCTAATTTTTTTTTCCTTCATTTAGCTTTATTAAATATTACAAAATCCCCAATTAAAAAATAGCAAAATATCTCATAATCTTTTGGAAATGCAGTTGTAGCTAGAAAATAATATTATTTTGCAAAATAATATTTAACGAAGTTTTTTTTATATTTTTTACTCCAAAATACCTACCCATGCAAATGTTTTTTTTTTCCGCTTCCAACAGCGTTGAAAACCATATAAAATAAAAGCAGACACTCTTGATCCAACACACTGAAGCAACATTTTTTTGTTTTACTGTTGATGAATTCAAAAATCAAGTTACATACCTAGGTATGTAGGTACCTACCTACATCAAAAATTCAAAATCACAAACTAAATGCATTCATCGAGAATTTCTTACCGCACAACCAAATCTAAAATGCCATTCCGGAATTCATATCTGCAAAATGTCGCCCGCTTTACGTCGCCCTCAAACCAACTTCTATCTGTAATACGCATGCATTCCAACTCAGTCCTCCATGAAGAACCCAAACAAATCAATGTCCTCCTTTCATTTCTCGCAGGATTTACAACACGAAGAGCACCTTACCATCCCTTTGCATCTACACTCCAATCCAGTTTTGGTGTATCGTGTATGCCTTTATTGTTGTTTTTTCTCGTCTCCACTGTAGTTTAGAATATGTACACTTACACCCCAACCATGATATGTTTTCGGTTTTGTAATTTTGCACTTGTATTGTATGCTCAATCAGCTGATAGTTCATTATAGCAATGTGTGCAAACGTGGCTCAAAATACATGCAGTCATTATGATACCAATTCAAATGCATACAATGGTGGTGGTGTGGTGTTTTATAGTTTGGGAGTATTCGTGCAGCAGCCATGTTTTTTTCTTGAATGTGTTCACTGCAGACTATAGGTATTTGTGTTAAATTTGTAAGCGCAATGGCAGACTATATATGCTCGCTGCAAAGAGAAAGAGACATCGTCCTCCAACATAAACATAGAATTAGGAACATAGGCCATCGTTGTCACAGCCGCCATGCCATGGTGTGATGGTGCCATTGCCATCCTACACACCATGATACAAATCCATAAGAGTGTGGAGCTGAATTTACATTTTTTTTGTCTATCGTTGAGTTCAGCTGTGGCAATTCAGCGAAAAATTCAAATCATGCAAATGGGATGAAGAAACGCAACGTGTAAGCTCATGTGGCGAATTTTTGTGCAAAACAATTTTTGTTTACAATATGGCATCGGCTGGAAAAGAGAAAGACGTTGAAGATTGATAGAATACAATTCCATTTCATATATTCGTTACATCTATTCAGCTGAATGAGAGTGTATACAGCTGGATATGTGAATACCGAATACATTGCTTCAGCACATCAGCGCCAGACTCAGTACAGCACTCATCTCAAATTGCTGGGTGCAGCCCCACAGCAGCATTTTTGCTGAAATCATGGCCAAATCTCGTGCTCACGAGTAGGTAGGTACAGCGTGTCCAGCGAAGCAAATCGATGCTGCTACCACTAACCACGGCTAATGTTACTAGTCCGCCATCTCACTACTGGCACAGCCGAACCGAAGGCAGAAAAGACATTCATTTGTATTCAGATATTCAGTTATGCTGAAGAGCTCTCCGACATCGCCTCAGCCTTTTCTGTTCGTGCGCAATATTCGAAGCGCATTTCTTTTGCTTTCTATTTGTATTGTTTTTTGCTTTTGTTTGATAAGATTTTAGTATCGTACACATATCTCCTGCCCGAAGGATCTAGAAATAATTTTACGCAAAAATAGAAATCTCGGTTTATTGTACATAATCATAGGTGTAGTCGTCGTACAGCGGTTTTTTTTTTGCAACACACAAGGTATCTTTTGAAAACTTGTGAAACTGCAAAAATTTCGCAAGGAATTTCGATAAAGCATTTTTTTTCTTTTCGCAATCATTTTTAATTCAGAAGAAGGTACAAAATCAAATTTCAGTCACTCTCCGATTTTGATTTTTTTTTGGTTCACCACTGTGCGGTACGGTTTTCGGTAGTGTGTGTGTAAACGTATATACACTGCATTTGTATTCACCCAAGTGAGTAAGTGACCCCCTGCCCGGTGTTCGCACACGTTCAAAGTAAATTTATCGTGTCGTGTGTGTGTGTGTAGTATTCTCAGCGCCTTCACAGCAATACGATTGTGTAGTTCTTTGAAAATTTCGTGTTCTACTGTACTTTTTACAGCGGGTAGCTGCCGTATCCATACACTCTCTGTGTATTCCATCTCCAATACATTCGAGTGCGACACACCGTGAGAGAGCGAGTATATTCACAGTCGCGCGCACTTGCATTCGAAATCATATTTTTTTTTGTTGAATTTTATGTATTCTACATACAATCGCAGCGGCAGTGTGTAATTACACAAAAATTATTAAAATTTGATGGTCTCGTGCAGCCAAAACCATTTTCATTTTGTTTGCGCTGTGTTCTGATTGTGGGCTTATTTTTGTTTTAATTTGTTTCCTTTTAGTGAGTATTAAGCGAGAATAAATAAATAAATTTTTGTTAAAACAAATTCCGTAAAGTAATACTTAAGTGGGAATAAAAATTATGTGAAAAGTGCATCTGTATCTACAAAAAGAAAAATATAAAAGTGCGTTTGTTTCCAGTCTGCAATATACAGATTCCCGAGAAAAATCCCAAGTGATCAACCATTTTGAGTCCGTTTTCTATTTTTTTCTTGCAATCAAATTTAAAGAAAAATATCTGCCGCGCCTCCTTAAAAAAAAAAGACAGCATAAATCGTTATCTTGCTTAATAAAACTAAGCATAAAATTAAATTTTCAACTACTGTTAGGGAAGCATAAAATGAAGACAGACGTTATGACCTTCCAACTGTATCCAACCACCTCCGGAAAACAAGACATTGTCCGAGAGGTAGTAATGAAGTACATCGATTACTTTTATCCAGAGTAAGTATCTACGAAAATGTGTGATTTTTTTTCAATTTCCACCGCCCTCTTGCATAGTATAGTGTACTGTTTAATTTTTTTTATGTCGGTATACCGTAGAGATAATTGACATTTTGTGTGTAAAGAAATTATCGGAAGAAAAAAGAACAGTCCTCGGGTGTGTGATGTCTGATGTGTATGTGTAGTGTATCTGGCACTGTCATGTTTGCCATTTTGTACGATGCACCCGAGGAAATCGATATATCAGCAATTTTTGTTGTTGCTTTATAAAAAGTTGGTATTAGGAAGCCAACTAGAGGGCCACTGAAAATAGGGGGATACGTTTATATGTACACTTAACTGGGCTACATATTTGGGAAAGTCAAAAACAAAACAAAAATTGTTTAATTGCTGCTGATATTTGACACATTTAGATTTACAATTTCTGCAAGATTTTCTTCCACTGCATCAGCTAAGATTTTTTTTATTTAATGAAACAAGTGGAGGGGAACTTTTTCTGTCCAAAAAAAATGGATTCCTTACTTCGCAGCTTAGAATGATGATAACTTCTCTACATGATATATACAAAATAACCAGCTGTACTTTCTTTTTACAATGGATGAGGAGACAAATCAAATTTTGACTCAGTAGGTATACCTATTGCAGAGAAAATTCGTTTTGCCAAGTGAAGAATCGTTCTTGACTTCGAAAATCTGGGAGATATTGGATGGAACTTAGACTGTACACCACATTGAATAAGTTTGTGAGTCAATGACTTATCCTAGACTGCTAGTAAATCGTTACTTCCATAAAAATAATTTTAAAATTAAAATTTTTTTCAAGACCTCTAGGTTGTTTCTGGATTTTGCAGTTGGGAGTAGAAACTACATTGACGCCACCTTTTATATTAGCTCATAGAAAGATAACTCTACCACTACGAATAAGTTAATGAGTCAATAGCATATCAATAGCTGCTAGCGGATCGTTACTTTCATAGTTATAATCCTAAATTCAAGTTTTTTTCAATACCTTTAAGTTTTTCTCGTTTTCGACGTTTAAAATTGAAACTTAATTGACGCCATGTTTTATTTTACTCACATACAAATTTTATTTTACATACAAAAGTATTAGGATGGTACCACAACCCTTAATAAGATGGATTTAGTTATCAGCCATAGTAGTTTCGTTCCTGTACTTTTAATTTAAAAACTAGAAATATTTTTTTCGTGGGGGAAATTCTGTCAGAGAGTGAGAAATTAATGAAAAACTAGAGGAAAGCATTGGAATAGAATATACTTTAATTATTGGTCTAGTTTACTTTTATTTTTTACTTACCAACGTAAATTTAGTGCAGATATTAGTTTTTTTTTACATTATCTATCAAGTGGGAACCGCCATTTCCCTCACAATCTTATGGGATTTTATTTTTGAGAGCTTGGTACAGAGTCTGTGACTTGTTCCGTGATTCTCAAATCCGAATTCATCAACATATTAAAAACTTGTTGACCAACGTTCTTTATAAATTATCAGTCGCAGCTCCAAAACGTGATATCAGACCACAATGAAATCCCAGCTTCAGAACGTTGGTTGTGATTGGCGCAGCATACGCCTTTGCTTTGTCCTGTCGAAATAAGTAAATTCCGTCCCAATTCATCAATTTACGCAACAAAATCATGATGATCATGACTGTCTTTCAATCACCAGTTGATATGTAACCATGATAAAACTTCACGGATATTGTCGGCTTGTTATTATGATTGCCTCGTTCTACGCATCTACGTCATCGACGCTCAGGCACGTTCGCCAAGCCATATCAATGCATCGTGTTACCAAGTGTATCCTTACAGAAAATGTGGCGCGATGACACCTCCGGCGTAAATGGCCAAGCATTTCAGTAACTGTTTACGAATGTTTATGTTTGTGAATGTTTTGCATGTTGACATATTCCTCCTGATGGAAAAAGGCCACGTTATATATGATGAGTTTTAAACTAAAATTACACATGACATTCAGGAGAGGGAAGTGTAGCTTAGACTCGATCTCCGATCTGCAGGCAGACCTGATACGTTGTCAATTCTCCACAGTTAAAGCCCGTTAAAGCCCAATTGCGTGACAGGAGCCTGTAACACAAAACAACAAGTATTGTATAAGAAGGAATTATTAACATAAAACCAAGAGTTTCTGCGTACAGTTTCGTGGTACAGGCCCCAAGTCGTCTATTCCGTGTTGATGGAATATCTAAAACAAATTCATCTGGGACAGCGGTATTCTATATATATAATTTTTTTTCGAGGTATGATGAATTATACCGCAAAATGAATATTTTCAAATATTCCGCTATCTTACGGAGTAACTAATTGTTTACTTCGCAAAAATAAAAACCCCCATTTGCTAAATTAATTGCGTCTTCCAATAGAGTAAAACATGTTCGTCAACCCTGTATAAGTTATGTGTTATAATATAATTTATAATACCTTAGCTGCATTAAGTAATGATTTTAATCATTTTTAATTATACATACCTCTGACCTTTATTTTGATGTTACAAAAATGTATTTCAATACAAGTTAACATTTCATTTTTGTGTGAAACCACTTAACCATTATAACGATAAAAGAAAGCAAAACTGGATTGCCAATAAATTTTTTATTGGTTAAGTCATTTTTATATCTGAATTTGTTAAAAAAAAAACTAACCGAATCCGGATAGGTCTTCAGATTTTGAGGCATTCTTGCAATGTATCCCGCATTCATAATTTTATATTTAAACAATAATACAAATATGTAGTAAGATACGTCCAATTGACTATCTGAAAAGGTTACACGTGACTTTAAATTTGTAGGATGCCAAAAATGTGTATACACTTAATACTAAATTCCATCATATTCGGCAAAGCTGTGAATTGTTCGAACTATAAACCTTGAAAAAAAAATGTCATCACTATTGTTTTTTTTTTTGAGATTCGCATCGAGTATGTGCGATCAAATAAAACTTCGAATGTGAATAGAATACAATTAGGAAATATTTGTTTGTTTGCAGTATTGCTGGGTCTCAGGCGACTATTTCGTAAGTCTCGATAAAATATATTGCCTATAAATTTATGAAGTTATGTACTTGATCCAAATAATTTGCTTAAGGACTTGAAAGACTTATACAAAATAAGAACCGAGGGTTCAACGACCTTGTAAATACAATCTTACATTGTAAATAAATTCGTATCAAGTCCGCTCATTTGACTTTGTTTATCGAAAGGTAACGTAGTATGAGGGCCTACATATCTAATAGTAGTTACCTACATATCTACGCATTTGAAAAATCTGTATTAGTAATATTTAGCGTGTAATTCAGTTTTTATCGGGCCGATAATTTCACATTAGCTTTGGAATTACACAAGCTAAGAGTGACTTATGCGGAATTTATCAAAATTAAATTTAAATGTTTTAAATCGAAAACTTGTTTCGGAAAACAATTTGAGAAACCATCACACCGATGATTATCATTCCAAATCAAAGAAAACAATTTAGATATTGAAATTTTTTCTTCGAATTTGTTTGAATTGTTTTTTTTTTGTTTTTTTTTAACTAAGCCTATTTAGGTTTTTTTATGTTTGCCAGCAGAAATTTCGTTTATGTCCATTTCAAGAATGCATTTGCAAATAGTCCAAAGAACATTTGTTTTACATATCGTTGGCTAAAAAAGCAAACTTTGTGACTCCATTTTTGAAAAAAAAATACTTTTATATGCTGTCTTATATAAACTAGGTAGGCGTACTCATATGGAAACCCTTGAAGCTCCCTAAAAACTTAAATCTCATTAAAATCCTTTTGTTTAAATCTTGTAACTCCAAAGTAGTAAAAGTTCTTGAAAATCCTCGTAACTCGGGAAAATTACTGAAGAGCAAACCTCGTTACTCCTGCTGAAAATAATCAAAACTCGTAACGCCACTATCCACAGTTATAAAAGCGACATAAAAAAGCGAGGAATCTCTAATCATTTCAATTTCAACTGTAAGTGCCGGGCAAAAACCTGGCAGCAAACCTCGATAACTCGATGAGAAGAAATGCGTAACTCCAGTAAAATGTTCGATGGATTGCTTAAGTTCATTCAAATTTGCTAATTTTGCTTTGCACACTTCCTGTTTGCAGTAAGGTCAGGCGACCTGGGGGCCAACGGAGTTTCTGGATATCAGCTTATTGGAAAATTTTCATCGCAATTCTGTCATACCATGCCGGGCTATGTGAGGAGTTGCACCATATTGCTGAAGCCACACAGAGTTGAGAGAAATTTTCATTCGGTGTAATTCTGGATGAACAACTCTCTCAACATGCTCAAGTAACGGTCTCCAGTAACCGTAACGGTGTGACTGTTTTCTTCGAAGAAGTAGGACCCGACAATGCAGCGTAATGAAACTGCACACCACACTGTGACACGAGGTGGATGCAATTCCGTCTCATGGAGTATCTGTGGGTTGGAAGTATTCCATATTCAACAATTTTGTTTTTTTTGTATGTTCCTGTTTAAATCAAAATGGGCCTCGTCAGACATGAAAAGACAGTTGAACATGTTTCCGTCCTCTTCCACCATTTGCAGCATCTTCTGGCAAAATTCCAAGCGAGTCGGCAATTCTGCTGCGTTCATTTGAAGTCTGCATTTGTTGGTCATTTGAAATTTTTATGGGAAAAGTCCAAATCATTGTGCATAATTGACTGCAATAATTGTCTATTTATACCTATTTGAAAAGATAAGCTTTTTGTCGAAACTCTGGATTGTCTTTTTATGGCAGCCACCCACGACAGGCACATCGCAGTTATCATTGTGTGTATATATTATTATAATTTTATTAATATGTAATAAATTACAATATTAATCAATTTTAATAGCGCTAGCTGTGAACAAATTGCTGTTACCATTCATCAAAACCGTGAATTTAAAATAAATGTTTACTTCTAATGCGATTTTCACCACCGAACCGCATTTTTGCAAAAACATCCGAAACCCTAATCGAAAACTAAAGTGTTGTTCTACATTTTCAGTTTTTTTTAAACTGATTGTGATTATTACTACTTAGCCGTCTACTAAAATATTTATATTTCTATTATATAATTTATTTTTCTAACGTTACCTTTAAGTTTTCGAGAATAAGGACAGGAATAATATTGAACTTTTTTTTAAAAGCCACTTTGCGAAAACAAACAAAGCTTATGAATTTTTAACATTAAGATTTTTAAAAATGTTTTAATTTGTAAATAAAACATTTGAACTTTTTTTGTTGTAGGCGTCTAAACGTAGATGGGTGTAAATTTCGTCTTGAAAATAAAAAGTATTTATGTATATATCACTTCAACAAGACGTTTTCCTAAGTACTTACCAAATTGTGTTATTTAATTTATTTACCACATTTATAGCAAAGACTAATGCTGATGTTGCCTCGGATGCTCAGAGGGCCATCATTTATGGATTTGCTTGTTGACATAACCACTTAAATGGGCTTCACCCGACATGAAAACATTTTTTTTAAACCAATTTTTGTGGCTAATTCTGTAAAACGAAAAACATTGTGAACGTTTTCGATGATCTTGAGGTGACAGTGCTTGCAAAATTTGAATTCTGTATGGGTACATCTGAAGATCTATTCTACGTAATGTATTTCAATAAGTACCTCTTCCAGGGCGGAGAAAACAGTATTTCTCAAAACGGTGGACCAAACTCCTAAACATAAAGGCTGTTGGACATATCTGGAAATAAAAGATTGTTGTGTACTATATGACACTATTATAATGTTTATAAACTGTCCTGCTAAAAATAAATGTTTAAGCTTGGTTGGTTTTATTTGGTCCACTACATACGTCGTAGAGTAGATATACATATAAAGTAAAAACTTTTAAAGTGTAAGTCCAGCCTATTTTATTCTCACTTCTGATTTTGATGCTCAAAATCTTTAAACGCAATTAAGTTATAGGACTTAAGATGCGTGTCAAAACTATTCATGTCATTTTGAAATGAATTTTGTTTAGATACCCATCGGACTGGACAGATCAGCTTGGAGCTCATAAATTCTATTTCCTCCTTCCAGTTACTGAAAACATCATAGCCCGTAAATTCAATATTTGCAATGAAATGTACACAGTACACAACTTGCGTCAAACCTATTCCAACACATAACCTAGAAAAAATCATAGAATTCAATGCGATACGAGATCGTTTTTTGGCATGCAAATAACATTGCGACACACCTACACGCATTTGTTGCAACATCTGTTACAGCACAACACCTACTACTCCACCGAATTTCTATAAAATTCTCTATTCGTGCCACAAAATGAAGGTGAAAAGTTTTCTAATTCACTGCAGAATATGTGAATTCATTCCACTAGTGAGCTGCTGTCAATTGAAATCTATTTATACCCAAGTTGTTGCACTGCTATCGGAATTTGCACACACAAATCTCGCAAAAAAAAACTGCATCAAAGTATATTCAGATATAATTTTGCATATACACAATTGACCACACCTATAGTCATATGCGTATCTGTATCGACTTTATTTAGGAGCTTTTCAGCACTCTACATACGTCACAAGTAATCCAATTTAAACGGCCAAATCAACGACAGTGACATATGCAAACGTGCCAATTGCAATTGTCTCAATGGCTGTTGTTGCTGATGAAACAATGAAAAAGAATTGCATTCTATCTAGAACAGCAACAAAAAGGGGGAAAATGCTAGTTGAACTTTCACTATTCGCCTGTCCTTCAAAATCAAGTAATTCAGTCAGTTAGTCTCAGTCTACTTTATGAGCAAAGTTGAGTGCAAGGAATTTTCCGTTGGCGTCTGAAGAGCACATCCTTACAGAAAGCTTGACCCGATCACAAAGTGATTTAAATTTTATTTTTAAACCACGATACGATTTTATAGTTCTGTTAGTATTTTTCGAGGATAAAAACGTCATTGACCAGCTATTTACGAGTAAAAGCCTGTCGCCTTAAACACTTTTTTTCTATTCTCGTGCAAGTACATGGACAAAAATAATTTCTCTTCTGTGGAAATATGTAGCAATTAACCTCACTGCAGGTTGTGCACCCCTTGTTGTGTTCACTGGCTTTGTATTCGACTGCTTTGAGATGCACTGTGATTGATAGATAGAATCCTCTTGCCTGTCAGAACAGTGTGTGTGCACTTGGATAATGATGGGACGAGTACGACGATGAATGTTGTCTGATTCATTGCATTGTCCTCGATGTGGTAATTTTTGTTAAAGAGGGAAAATCCAAAAATAACTAATTTACACAAAAACAACGGAATTAATTCTCTATACTCAGTGTGTTAATGTAAATAGAGCCTCAGCGAGCATCCAAGTTATGGGGAAAATGAGGAAGTATCTG
This sequence comes from Rhingia rostrata, assembly GCA_949824845.1. Classification (NCBI taxonomy): domain Eukaryota; kingdom Metazoa; phylum Arthropoda; class Insecta; order Diptera; family Syrphidae; genus Rhingia; species Rhingia rostrata. The sequence goes on from OX463755.1 coordinate 59,527,871, forward strand.
CTCTTTGTGGGTGCATACTTTTTCATTTTCTCTGAAAGCCCCCATTTCCACTTAAGTTTTTTGTTGTTTTTTTGGGGAATTTTCCGCAAGAGATTCTTCTTGTTTGGATGATTTTTCACTTTTGAACCAGTTAGCATAAACAAGGGGAAGTATAGAGTAAATAAACAGATAATTTATTTGTTTGGGTTTTGCACAATTGCAAATATGTAAATTCTGCGTAAATTTATGCTCATTGGATGGTATAGCGGCGCCAAAATATCCGGCTCTTAAATGTGGGTGAACAATCTGTATTTTCAGTCGTCATCGCCTACGTCAGTCAGGGATTTTATTGGGCGTACCGAATAATTTTGAAGCAAACGAAAAGTTTTAAATAAATACAAATGAAGATAAATGTACTAGACAGATTTGTCATAGTCAGGGTTACCGTTTGCAAATGAATTAAACGCTTTCATAAAACGAATAAGAAATAAGCCCAAAGTTTATAACTTGGGATGCATCGTATGAACATGGACACTGGAGAGATTAGAGTTTCATAATAAACCACACAAATATTTCAATTGTTGTCCAATATTTGGCGTTATTCAATAGATTATTCAATGGCATTATTTTTAAACGTAACTTTGGTCATATTGCCACCCCGGCTTCCCCAAACGAGTTTTATACTTGCTTTATATTTGTTTAACATTTTTCCCACAATTCTGGACGAATTTAGAATGTTTGGAGCTCGGCCCCGAAACTATCCCAAGGCTATATAGACGATTATATCCTTACTTCAAATCGACAACATTTGCCACTTGAAAATGATCTTGAAAAGCTGTCTTAGACTCGTTGCATTTCAACGATTTTCAAGACACGCCGTTTCAGCTTATATCGGGTTTTTCAACAGGGACAGCAAACGACGCCATATTTCTTGCCGCTCTTTTGACATTTCTCTATAGTAAGGTTTGCCATTTGATGGTGGAAAGATACACGATCCAACAACGAGTCGAAGTTATGAAAATTTACAACCGAAATTCGGAGTCAGTGGCCTCAACGTTAAGAGCGCTACGTCCAATTTATGGTCGTCATAATCGTCCTAGCAGATCAACAATTGAGCGTCTAGGGGAAAAATTTGAATCCACAGGCACAGTACAAAATGTAGTTTCGAGAATATTGCTGCTGCTGAGGCTTCAGTTGAAGAAAACCCAAATATGTCTCTCACACGTCGTTCTCAAGCGTTGGCCATCTCTGTGACGTCGTTGTGGCGAATTTTGCGAAAAGATCATGGCCCACATCCTTACAAGATTAAATTGACGCAAGAACTGAAGCCGCTTGACCACCAGAAGCGTCGTATGTTCGTGAATTGGGCTGAGCAACAACTTGAAAATGATTCGGATTTTCATCGAAAAATCATCTTCAGCGATGAGGCTCATTTCTGGCTGAATGGCTTCGTCAATAAACAAAATATGCGGTATTGGTCAGGCATCAATCCACACGTACTCCATGAGTCATCATTGCATCCCGAAAAAATTACGGCTTGGTATGGTTTATGGGCCGGTGGCGTCATTGGGCTGTACTTCTTCCGTGATGATCACGACCGGTACGTTACTGTGCATGGGAATCGCTACCGTTCAATGATAACCGAATATTTTTGGCCCCAATTGGATGATATGGACTTGGAGGACAGATGCTTCCAACACGACGGCGCCACAAGCCACACAGCGAATGCCACAATCAATTTATAGGAAACCAAGTTTGGAGAACGTATTATCTCACGAAATGGTCCAGTGGCTTGGCTGCCTCGGTCGTGCGATTTGACGCCGTTAGACTATTTCCTGTGGGGCTACGTCAAGTCTATGACAACAAGCCAGCGACGATGATCAACTCCGTACGAATATCAAACCGATACTGCTGCTATTATCGGCCGATTTATGCTTGAAAACCGTCGAAAATTGGGTTCAGCGTCTTTACTTCTGCAAGCGTGCCCGTGGTGGCCATGCAAAAGAAATCGAGTTCCATACATAATGGCATCAAACGTACTTTCACAGGAATAAAGAATTTCATTGATATCCAAAACCGTTTTTGTTTTATTTAAAAAAAAAAACTTTTGTAGCGCTTATTGAAGAACCCTTAAATGTACAACGCAGTACAGAAATTATTTTTGTTCCAGAACAAGCAAACGATGAAACAAACTTCCCTAAGACAAATTAACACCGATATTTAATCTACAACACATATATTATATATACCCATACACATCTGCTCTCCAGGAATCATCTTAGAGCGCTCCTAGAGCATTCTGCCCTAGCGAAGTATCCGTCGGAGCGGACAATTTTCCGCAACGCACACTTCGTCGGAGGCTTAAAGTCCATTCGAGGTATGTGTCGTCGGAGAACAATCACTTCACTACAATTCGTAAATAAATTTCGGGAAGAATTTGTGTCGGAGGAAATCGGAACAAGAATTATTGCACTTAGCTGTCAAAAATTGCACGAAAAATGCATCTGAACGCACCTCAACGCAATTCGCCGGGGTGCGTTAAAAAATGTTGGAGAAATATTCCGAACAGCTTTTAGGAGAATGCTTCGAAGCTAAAATCCTCCGAATCGTACAAAATCGTAGAATTTTCCGCTCCGACGGATACTTTGCTAGGGCCGATTATTAGTTTTTGTTTGCTAGTTTTTAGTTTATATAATAGGACTTGTCAAAATTAGTAGATATGATTAGTTAAGGACTTTCCACACCTTTAGGGCCATACAAATTAATGCTAGATTACATATTGCTAGGTAGATTCCCTCAAAAAGTTCGACATGACTTCATTATGAGAACAATTTTATTAGATTGCTCTAGATTGCATGCCTTGCTGCACCCACCCATTGACCTTCCAAAGATGTTAATATGTATTCCATTTCGATCGATATTTCAAAGAATTCTCCACGTGGAGAATACCACCTGGTAATCATCAGGAAATGCAAAAAAAAACCCACTTGCAAGTTGTAACTACAGCATGTACACATCGCAGCTTAACCTTTTGAATCCCACGAACTACTTTGCATTTATAAATTTATTACCATCTCCGCACCGTCATATCATAGAGCCAACATTGCGCGTATCAATATTGTGAAGGAGAACCATTTGCAACAACAGTATCTTTTATACAATTTAACTAGAAATCACATTATTCTGCAATCCCATTCATTTAGTATTCAATACAAGAATCTATACTTGTGCAAGTATCTGCATACGAATTCATAGATACTCCAGTCACGGTTAACCGGTTTTCTTAATTACAATTTATTTATTTTTTCGGTCGTGCCAAGAGTGTTACTGCATTATCTTGATTTTGTAGGCTCAAAGTCGGGATTTGGGGAAAAACGTATTTGACTAACTAAAGCCAAACAAAAGAGAGGAAACTCACCGTCAGAAACAAGTTTCTGTTGACCCAATTTGTTTGCACTATGAGAAGATGTGTGCCAAAGTTCCGCGCCTATTTTCGTGTGGCATTCAAACAAATTTTCCGTTTTTCAGAAGTTTGTATTCCATTATTGCTAGCGGTGGTGGCGGCTAGCTTCTAGCGGAGATATCCGTTTCGGTTTTCCGGTCCAACATTGCAAAATGAAGGAAAAAATATTTTTTTTAAATATTCCCATAGAGCTGTGTTACGACGTACGACGAGAGATAGGCTTTTAAGGTGTGCAACCTGATAGCTATGTGTAAGGTGAGACGTATTTCTCCATCCATTGTGTGTCCCATATAATTTTTATTTTTTTATTTTATAAAGCCGGATAAGTGGGGAATGCACTTGTCCCGTCTCTTGCTCTTCTTGGAGGTTTACTTTGTTTAAAGTTATTTTGTTTTGTCCATATCTTTATTTGGATTACATTTACCACAGAGAGAGAGAGCAAACAAAACACGTGTAGGATCTGGACGAAAATGGTGTTGTTCCACGTATACCCACTCGCGGTGCATATTGTGTGTCAATGATTTTCAGTTGAGTAAATATTATATGAAGCCTGGTTTCTTTTTTTTGTGGGAAATACCGGCAGATCATAATATGGCCGGCAATGAGAAGGAATTGCTTTTGTCGAATCGATGCGGTTCAAGGCACACAAGGGTATCCATTGGTGTAGAAACTTTCTAAAGCTGTGTAATGTTTACTGGAATATAAGTGACAGTTAACAAACTTCAACGAAAAGGTTAAGTTTGTGGCATAACTAGTTTTTTAATTAGAAAACGCCGAAAATGAGTCAGGGATGTTTGAAATAAAGAAGGGTTTGAATGACATATCGGAGTTTTAAGTGGTATTTTCTTCAAACATTAGATATCCAGTTAAGAGATGGGGGACATGCTTTTATCAAAATGTTCATAGACATATGCAGACAAGAGCTGAAGGGAACGTTTTGTAGTCAATTAATTGTTACCTTCATGTAAGAGTTGAAATAAGAAAATGTCATACCCTTATTTATGGTGTCGTATATCCGTTTCATTAATTAAAATTCTTTATGCGTTTAAAGAAACCTGTTGAAACGTCTGTTAAGTTTGAAATGTTTGGCATTTATAAAGCGCCTCAAACCTAGATTTTCCATTAATTTGTATTTTCCTTTTTATATTTTATTTATGTGCAATTGTATACTTTTGGATGTTTGGCAGACCGCAAGAAAGAAGTGAATAAGAACTTTAGTGTTGTTACTTTCAGGATTTGAACCATGACCCTGCGTTAAGTAGTCCAAAGCATTAAACAGTGGTCCACTTCACCTTCTTTTGAATATTTTAATATTTATTGCAAATTGAATGCACATGGATTAAATCAAACTTTGTTAACATAACAAAAACGATAGATTTATTCACACTTACAATATTTTAACAAAATGATCATGCAACTACTTAGTATCGGAAAACATTGAGTAATTGTAGGAAATGTTTCTTAAAATTCGCGTTCTGTAGGTACTCTTACGAATTGCAATATCGAAATTACTTTTCATAGCAAAAGTCATAATTTTTGATAGTTTGTTCAAGCCCAAGCCCTTTTTATGATCTAATTACCTTTAAAGATAAAACAAGGGGATCTGATGACATGGAACAAATCATCATTTTGCACTTTCAGTGAAACCTAAGCTTTAGCTGAAAGTTTCCTGATGCATTAGAATTTCTCCACCGTGGTCCAGAACTCCGTCGTGAGTTTGTGTCAGGAGTTTATGTCTGCTTTTAGATTTTATTAGATTCGTTTTGCTATGCTCTTCGAATTTATCCACATTAATTAATTTTTTCAACTAAGTTATTTTTCTTTTCGGATTTTCGAAAAATTCCCATAAACTATTTCCATATTATCAATAATCAACCCGAGTTGTTTGCTTAGATTTGTTTGTATACCTATCCCGTTTTCGTTATTTTTGGTTTTCTTCTGGTCGATGATTTCATTTGTATGACATAACCCAAAAGCTAATTTCAGAATGAACTCTAGATATTTACATCCTATTCTATAATATAATGACCAAACCAATCATAGTCAGAAATGTTTGGATTTTTGATTTTGTTCCGTATATTGCTGAGGGTTGTATGATTAATATAACTTTGCTCCTTTATTTAAACAAAATCGATTTGCGAAAAAGGAGAAGTGTTTCGGCAGTGAATTTTCCAGAAAACGAATACTGTTTACCTTCTATATTCAGATGTTCTCGGCCGATATACTGGATACAGTGCTTTGGCAATGTTAGCCTTGGTATTTCTTGGTCACTTATGTTAAAAATAATTTGTTCTCAAATTAAAAAAAATATCCTCCTTTCCCGCCGAAATAAATTGGGGAACCCTACTCTGACCTCATCACGTTCCCAACTTTAAAACCCTATTAGCATACTCCCATTTCCTCACGGAACTCGTCGTTCATTCATACTCAATCATTTCCAGAATTCCTGTGTCCATCTAAACGAAAAGTGCTTTAAGAAGCTGAAATAAAAAGGAAAACCAAATATGCAAATCAGTCGGAAGTAAACGACTTAAAAAAAAAACAAATCAAAACAAAACCCCAACAACAACAACAAAAAGTAGTCATTGCAGTTCATTACCTACATGGCGTTCTCAATGTTGAAATATATCGCTTTGCGAAATTAAATATTAATGTCACGACTTTTGTTATATACCAAAACAAAAGTCAGCAATAAAATATCGCGCACGAACTACAAAATGTTAATAAACAATTTAACGGCACGACACACAAAAAAAAAAGTAAAAGAAATAATTTTAATTTTTATTATGTTTGTCTTGTTCATTGCCTATTCTAAGCAAGTAATCGTTTAATTAAGTCTACTGGAGTTAATTATTTATTCATTTTCTTTATTAATTTAAACAATTGTATAAAAATAAGAAAGTGGAAGTGTCAGTTGAATAATTAAAAAAAAACTTTACTACCCCGTCTTCCATGTTTCTTGCGTCTTCAATTGTTGCGTTAAAATCTAAGTTTTGCTTAAAATAATAAGAAAACATTTTCATCATTCTCTGCAACGGAAAATTACTTCTAATTCTTACGTGTGACATTTTGTTGATGTTGTTCTCGGCACATTTGCTGCTTTTGCACTTTTTTTTTTTAAGAACGTTTGTCGTTCAACAATTTATTCTGTGAATTAAGTTACCAATCCTGACACCAGTATTCGGTGCTGTGCAATCTGAAACGTAATTTTGAGGTAGGTAAAATAAACTTCTCGGAATGTCATTTAAATCCGAGAATACCTACTGCAATTTAAATTCAATGAATTGAATTCAAAATAAAATAATGGTGTCAACTGCTGAACTTGTTTAGGTTGCGCGTATCAAATTAAAGTCTTATCTGGTGGTAATTTATTTTTTTTATTTTATAAAAATCGTGAACAAAAGTAATTATGACAAACAAAAAACACCACCGGCTATTCAAATTACTGTTATAGTGAATAAACTAAACAGACATTTTATTGAATATACAAATTAACGAGCTTCAACTGAATTAGATAAACTATAGGTAATTGCTATTTAATTGGATTTGTATGTATGTATTTCTAATTACGATTCGAGAATTAGGGACAAATTCACGATTAAAAAGTGTTATATCAAAGTGAACTGATTTTTTAAAAAGTTTTTACTTATAAAAATTAAAACACTTGATAACGAAGTTATTTACTTTAACGTGTTTATTTGTCCCTTTTGAACTAATGTGAGTTTCGTCCTAGGAGTATATAGGTGACTAATTGCATAGTTATTGGATCAGCGATAAAAAAATGTTATTTGGTACGTTTTTATTATTTGAATTAGATATTTAATGAAACTACGATTGTCAGATTTTATTGTCTGTCAATGAAATCGCTTGAAATTCGGCTTTCTTTATGACCTCGAACATGTAGTGTGGGATTCTTGGGACAGTCTATAAAGTTCTTGCGTAAGTATACTCCCTCCGCTATCCTTTCTCGTATACGGGACGAATCGACGATGCATTGTTCATATAAAGGGCATTTTTTTCCTACTTGTCTATAGCACGGCATCGCCTTGTCGGAATCCGGCAGATGTTTGGAAAAGTTCAGATTAACTGCTTATAAACTGAACGCTGCATCGCTTGTCATTCAGTGATACCTTATTCTGTCATCGCTCTATAGAGCTAAAGGTTTCTTTTTTTATGCGTTTAAATGGTACAATCCTTTGTGATTTATGCCCGACACAATGCTACAGCACCACATATCAAGGAATTCCTTCGATAAAATAGGTTTTGGCATTAAGTCTTTTCCCTCTTATGGTCCGAGGTTTCTGTCCCCTAGTTCGAAAGTTTGGTTTTCAAGCCACAAGCCTGGTATAAAATTGGCAATGATGCAGTTAGTGGTAAATGCTTACGATACGTGGCCTAATAGTCGAAGAAAAGATGATGGGTCTCGACTTGGTGATCGTTGGCCTTTTGCTTTAGTCGGGAAATCTTATCTATGGTAGAATTGGCTGGGTGCAAGCAACGTTTATGAAAAACCTAACTTATCTCTTCATTTGTGATTGCGAAGTTAAATTTTTTCCGAACGCCAAATTTGAGAAGTTTTTCATGACAATGTTAACCTTGAACGTTTGTCAAACTGTCGCAAGAGATGGAGCTTTGACAAAAAGTTAGGTGTTGTCAATTTCGGGATTTGAACCAGGGACGCCGGGATTATTAGGCTACCACCACAATGATACGTGCCGATAAGTGTGTTGCAGAAAGGTTTCAAACGTTTGTGCAATACAATGGGTAGAATCTTGTATGCTTAATTTAGCAGCAATATGTCTCGGCAGTTGTAGCAAGATATTACCTCTTGCATTTTTTAATAATGTTGGGATACTGTGAGTTGGTATGGACAGTCAACACGCAAAATGGTGTCTTCAACTTAAAGGTTCCTAGTAAAATGTGGCTATCTCCGGTTATGTTAGGTGACAACGTGATGTCTTCTTCCAGTATCTAAAATTGATATCGACGAGGAGATGGTTACATTTGAACTTTGCGCATTCGAGACATATGTACATGCAGGATGTCGGATGTGTCCCTCGCGTCGGTTTATTTGCCGGTGCGAACATATGGATATCACCAGGTTTCTATATCGATGTAGTCAAACCTATTGCTGTTTATCAGAGTATTTCACGCTGCTGCAAATTCAGTAAGTGGGAACACATTTGTCGTTTCATGGAAACTGTGCTTTCCAATTATGTTTACCTTCCCGATCATTGTATTAAAATCCCCAAATATCATTTTGACGTCGAGTACCGAACATGCGCCTTAGCCTCCGTCTAAGAGTTCATGACATTCCTCCTTAATAGAGTCTTCAGTATTATTTTAACATTATTGACCGTAAAGGCTATAATTTATTCAGTTTTATATATGATGCAGATTACAGCCAGACAATCTCTAACCAGCTTCAAATCAACTACTCTTGACTTGAGTCAGGTATCCACAAATCCGCAAACTGATATGTGCAGCATTTGTAATAAATGTCGCTTTTTATTAATTTTTGTCCCCCATGTACTCTACAGATTCAAATGCGGGCTGTAAAGCGTTGGGCGTTCCAAGTTCATAGTCCCAAGTCGTTGTCCGTGACCATTCTGGTTATAGTTGGTATGTTCAGGGACCCGTCATCCGAATCTGTTGTCTCGCTCATGTATTTCGTCCTGTTCCCATCAACCACTTGACCGCTGTTCAAAAACATGTGAGCGCTTGCAAATTATGAAACAAAAGTTGGGCCTTATAATATGGTCCACCAAGCCGTTATTCACTTACCCAGTATACGTAGTATATACAAGGTGGGCCAAAAGAAGTCATCCGATGTTGTTTGCCCTTCAGAATATCGGTTGTGGCTCGCGCAGTGTGTGCCGTTGCTCCGTCCTGTTGGAACCACATGTCCTCCAGTCCTAATTCGTCCAATTGCGGCAAAAAAAATAGCCCTATAGCGAGCACCGTCCACTGTTGTCGTTTATCGAAAAAAAAAAATTTGCCCCGATGACTCCTCCAGCAATGACTCCTCTACCATGCAGTAACTTTGAGCGGGTGTAATGTACCAGAAGCGATAGTTTTGCTTGTTCACGTACCCGCTGAGGTGGAAATGACAACAAGCTCCATGGCTTGTTCACTTGTATTCTACATCTGTGTAGTCCACAAATGTCAAAACATATTTTACATTCGCGGCCCTTTGCAATAATAAGAGCATCTTCCAATAGGGTGATCTCTTTTCGCCCACCTGTTATAAGGAAGTATTGTGATGGCGCGAAAATTCAAAAGTAAGATTTTAATGATTTTGTATGCTTTGCGGTACCTTGGGTCCAAAAAAGTAGTTTTAAAAAATTTATATCTCCCGGAGTCTTTTAATAATTTTAAAATACCCTTGTGTTTAATTTACTTCCAAATTGTTCCCATAAAATCGCTTTTTTTTCTTTTTACATTTGCTACGAACACTAAAAAGTGCGTAAAATTAATTGCAAATGGGTGTCCTCCATTACCAAGGCCGGTACATAAATATTCAACACAAAAGTCAATCATCAATAAAAACTGACATCAAATGTTGGTCTTAAATATTCTCCCACGCACATACAACTGCAAGTACTTTTAAAAATTACATCAGCCATTGAAATCCATCAAAAATAGAAAAGAAAATTACAAAAAAAAAAGTATGTCAATGTTGCATGTTTTACAAGTAATTTTAGCTAGCATTTGAATTGTGCCTCCTCCAACGTAAATTGAATTCGCGCACTCAGAAAGCTATCCATTGGCTTCAACAACTCGATTTAAAACTGGATTCGAAATCATAATTACGATCTCTTCCACCGGTCTGTGCTTATGAGTTTGACTACCAAAAATGAAATCCTCATCTACGATAAGTACGTGCAATTAAAATAAAATTTTGACTAGCATAAAAGTATCTCTAAATTGGATCCATGAAAAAGCAGTTGTACTCGCTAATACGAGTAGTAAAACGAATTCTTGTATTACAACTTGTGCATGCGGTTGAATTATGTTTACTGTTACCTTACGACAGAGTATCTATAAATGTATCGGACTAGTTTTTTTTATGGTGGTAGCTGAATGAAGTTTTTTTTTATTCTGCTACTAACCATGGATTTTGTCAGTTAAATTGATGACTCCACATTGATGCCTGTTTTAGTATCTGAAAAACAAGTTTTGATTTAATTTTTAAAATGAAATGTGAGGTCTTTTAACGACTGTTGTATCGGTTTACTGTAAAAGTTGAATAATTACCGGAGGTGCTTTGGAAAATTGGTTTTAAATGTTAAACCTCTCTCGAGGTCAAAATGTTTCTCATAAAGTTATGCAAAATCGATACGATTAAGTATGCTTTAAGGTTGTTATTTAGTTTCAGTCATTCGATGAAGAGTTTATACAAAAGACTGCAATTTTATGTGAGATTGTCGATATTTGATTGTATTTATCTATTTATAAAAAATGATTACGAATTAACTGGCTGCGGGCTATTTGGGTGCTATGAGTTTGGTCGGCTTTAGTAGGTAGTTTTCGCATGGTCAATCATACGCACCTATTGCGAAAACTACTACATACTTTAATTGCATAGATGGACGCTTACAAACATCAGGAACAACAAATAGCACACTCTATCTCTTACTTTCTAACATTTTGCGATTAAAATGATTGCGCACAGCAAAATAATTACATACCCCTTAAAAAAATAATTGTTATGACAATGGTTATGATGGCGATGGCGATTAAACCATTAAACTTTTTAAATCACGTAATATTGTAGTGTTGCATCATGCAATCATTTTTGGTTTATAAAATATTTAAACAAAGTAAAGTAAATGAATTAATAGGCGTGTTGTTTTTTTTTTTAAATCTACATAGGCATAGATAAAAATGAAGAAAAATAACGTTAATCAGTGATCTGGCACCACTGAAACTGTAACACGTAAACGCCAACAGATGGAATTTTGGGGTTAATATTTTTGCAGTTTCATTTATTTGTTTGCAAATAAAATTCATTTTTTTTATAAATTTTATCCACTTTTACACTTAAAGCCATGTTTTGATTTAGATTCAAAGCAAATATACAAATATTTACACATCCAAATATACCCTAAAACATTGATTTCCCAACTTTTCTACCGGTTCTGGTATCAGCTGCTATTTTTTTTGCAATTATAACATTTTCGACAACAGTTTTCAATATGGACTGAAAAAAATATTTTTTTTTCTATCCAGACTAAGGGTGTGAGACTGATTTATCCAGGCTTCACGTTATCTATAGACAAATGTTGTTATATTTTGGAAGTAAATTGTTTGTTCAGCCTATAAGATTAAACAAAAAAAAACAGAAAAACACGGCTAATATAAGCTAATTGTAATTGTACTAAGAGTACAAATCCTGAAAGTGACAAGACATCTAGGAGCAATTGCCGAAAATGTCGATAAAACCATGGAAATCTTCGAGTCAGATTTGCAACCATTTAAAATAGACTGGGAACAAATAATTAGAGTACGCTTTACGTGAACACTTCAAAATTACAGCTCACGGTATGTTTACCCATATATCAGAACCATAGAAAAGTGTGATTAACACCCCAACGCAGGACACAGTGCCTCAATACATTTCGGAAATCATATTGTTAGGCTTGAACTTCATCCTTTATTAAGAGAGAGCTATATCTGCACCTCTTGGATTCTATAAAGTTTTCCTCATCCATATTTAGAATACCATACCTCCCAAGCATTCTGGATAAATTACAACCACCACGATTCTCTCGCAATTGGGCCTACCTCAAAATCAGGCTAAGACAAGTATTAGGGTCTCCAGATTCCCGTGGTACTATACTATAGTGTATTGTGAAACTCCGCACCTTTTCCTTTTGGGTCTCATAACAAATCCAATCCGGAAAATTAAGTTACTAAGTCACTGCTAACCAAGGTAAGTAATTACCAGCAACACCAAGTGACTTTTCCCACTTTATTTACCATTAACTAGAATTGCTTATTGAAGACATTGTTTTATAAACGTCCTTATTGAACATAAAGAGTATCTGACTACATTATGTAGCCAAATCTCCATTCATACTGTTTATTTAACAAAAGCGCCTGACTACATCAACTTATCGAATAAAATTTATTCCTACGGCAAATTTTTATAGCCTGATAACTGCGGACCATCTTGAAGTGGTCCCCCAAATTGAGAGACGAGAGAGAGACTGGGTACAAAAAGCAGCTGGCTGTATGGGTGTAATGAAAAGTAGATCACTTACGAAAGACTCAAGCAAAATGGTAATGAATAGTGGTAGCCCGACGCAAATGGTGGTAAAGCCATTAAAGTTTTACTGTATGTTTGGTGGGAAAAACAGGGAAACAGCAAAACTCCTCATTAAGACTTGTGATGTTAAAAAATTGAACGGCCTGAAGGAAGTAGTCGTCCAGAAGCGACGAGCTTTGGTGAAAAATAACTATGTTCCAAAACAACAACGCCGTGCCAAACTCAATTTGATAGTGACTCGCCAGAAACTTTGGGAGTTTGCGAGGTTTTTATGCATTCACCCTATAGTCCAAACCTGTCGCTACGTGATTAGCACCTATTTCTGTATATAGCGAAAATTAGCCCGCCCAGCAACCATGGAGTAAGTCTTCACTACACCTAAAATTTGTCCTTTCTTTTTTCCTTCCTCCTCCCAGGAAAAAAAACCGCACGCAGAACGTATAGAAAAAAGTGCAAAATCGTTGCGAAAATGATATTTTCGCCTAGCTTTTTTGTCCCAACCATTCATGTGAGGGTGTGTACCACTTTGCATGATGGCGGGACTTCCTGTTTTATGCCGAATCCGAACGGCTAAGTTGAGATAAGCTTTGAATGACAATTGATACTAGTCTGATGATTTGTCAGATCATCACGAGAGGAGGGCCAGTGAAAAGTCATTTAGGTGTTGCTACGGCTGGGTATCAAACCCACGCCTTCTGCGCGGCAGTTCATCGCACTTACCATCGCGCCACTGAGCCCGTCATTTAAATTAATCACTAGCAGACTCGATTAAGCCATGTCTGCCCGATTTTTAGGTTTTGAATCTTGAGCTAGGATAATGAAATTTTGTATATAGGATTCTTGTTGATGCCTACAAAAGAACTGTACAAATTATTTTTAAAATCCGCCCAAACGATTAGGAAAAAATTACTGAACATGATATTAAGATAATTTAATATCTATATTTTGTCGATATAACGATTTTGAGAGCTCTTTCCGTAAAAACTATTTTCTGTAAAATTTTATGGAAAGTTAAAAATACTTTTGGTGCTAAAACATTGGTCAAGTTGAAATGAACATTTTGTCCATATGTTTGGGAGGCGTTTTCCTGCAGAAACATTTGTGTGTTTTATCCCATAGCAAATATAATAGGGAAACATATTTTTAACCATAAAAGATTGTGATGAAGTATTTAAAAATTATGTTTACAATCCCATTTTCTATATGTCACCCCCATAAAGTTTGTAGCCCACTTTTTGAGATTTTAGTTTTAAAGATGAGATGATGGGATATGGTATTAATTGATAAACGATCCACATAGTGGATTGTAGCCTCATATTATCGATTTTGAAAGCTAAATGATATCTACCACTTCTACACAAACCCGGAAGCTGAAATCGTAGATCACACTGGTTTGCACAAAACTGCCTGTCTAGTAAGTCTGATCCTTAGCACTTTAGGTTTGTTGAAATCGGGTTCATTTGATGTGCGCAACTTCAGAACTATTGGTCTTACAATCTTGAATGTCGGCATGCTCACATTGCATAACTTTAACTAACCTTTTCCAAAAAAAATCAATTTTATTCCATTTTACACTATGGATTTATAAATGCGAACGTTAATGGTGTGAATACAAAAAAAATGAGTTGAATTTTATAATTTCTGAAAAAAAAAATGCTAATCCATATTTTTACCGTTTTTCACATTTAAAACGTTCTCTTACGAATTTCATGAACATTTTCGACCTCGAGATTGTGATTGATTCTAACATTACGTTGGTAGTGGAACCCAAAAAAAAGTGTGCATAATAGTTACAACAAAATTGCAACTTTTTTTTTGCATTTAGGCCATATAAAGACAGTTGTCAATTTCTCGCAAACTATTTGGCCACATTGAATGAAATTTTATTTATATACTGCTATTACTGTTTTCATGAATTCCACATAATTGGTTTTGACCTAATTTTCCCTAAACGGAGTTTTCAGTTTTCAGTTTTAGCCAATAACCGAAAATCATTATTATTCACATGGGCACCGATTCCTTTCAATTACGTAATAAACGTTCGTATAATTACATTTGGATATAAATAATCATTTTTAGCATCATTAATCAAAACAATTATTATTGTGTATTTGGACAAATTATTAAAACGTCAAATTAACTCGCTGTAAAAGAGTAAGTTGTGCACCCGGTTTTTAAAAAGATTATGCTTTTAAAAGAAATTTGTAAATAAATTAAACAAAATAGATCTTTCTTGCAAAATTGATCCTTCTATGTTTTAGAATAAGGAATTAATTAACAAATATTTTACCCTCTAAAAAAATATTTATTTTATAAATAAATATTAAATTTAGCATATAAATGC
This sequence comes from Rhingia rostrata, assembly GCA_949824845.1. Taxonomy (NCBI): domain Eukaryota; kingdom Metazoa; phylum Arthropoda; class Insecta; order Diptera; family Syrphidae; genus Rhingia; species Rhingia rostrata. The sequence continues at coordinate 59,542,928 of OX463755.1, forward strand.
AAAAATGTCTAATTTTTATATTATTTTTTTCATTGCAGTGCATCTGGTACAAGTGCAGTTGCCATCGACAACAAAATCGAACAAGCTATGGTAAGTTTAAATATTAAAATGATATAGATATACCATGCATAATACTAAAGTTATATCCTGTGTCCATACAACTCCAATGTTTGAAAAGCAACCCAGAAATTACATAATTTAAATATATAATTAAAAAAAAAATTCTTTATAAAAACAAGTTAAGACTTTTTTGGAAGCCGCCTAAATTGTTCACACATTATTATTATTAATACCTTGTTACGCAACTATCATGATGTGTTCATAATTGTTAGATAGCCGTCATCAATATCCTTTCCTTTCTACAAACAGTAGCAGCAAGCAATATTTCAAATGAAAAATAAATATTTCCCAATAATAGTGTCAGGTCACATGTGAATGTGTATTATGTGAGCAATTTCCACTAGATTAGCTTTTCGATATGGATTATGTACATCATAATATAAATCGATGATGTCAATACTTCGAGTTCATCGGGCTACTTATCTAAACCAACGAACTTTGAGTTCATTCGCAACACAAAAATTGTGTCAGTTGCAAGTAAACTTACTTCGTTCTAAATCTCACTCGATGGCACGGTCCTTAGCTAACTGATTTTAAAGTTAGTCTAAAGTTAGTCTTTGGAAAGACTATGATGATCTTCTTCAAGATAACTACCCACATCTTACCTTGTTTATCACGATCGAGGCTATGTTCTTGAAGGGAACATCATAAATCTTACCAAATCTTCTTCGTATTGCGTTTTATTGAATGAATTTTCTATTGAGGTCCATCCTGCAGCAATCTGTTAAGTCGGATGACCGAGATGTCGAGCTAGTACTTAAAAGCTTTGTTGTGGGATAGAATAGTTTTTTTTTTGTTTTCAGTTTGCACTCAATTCTCCATTTAGGCACTTATACAGAAATTGGATCTTGGCTTCGTCAAAGATCTTGGCTTACGACCTTACAAGATCCAGCTTGTGCAAAAATTAAACACGCAAGAAGATGCAGTTCGTCGTGGTTTTTGGTGTATGTCCCGAAAATGAGATTGATCTCGATGCTGATTTTCATCGCAAAATTTTGTTCAGTGATGAGTCTCATGTTTTGGTTGAATTTGCACACCAACAAACAAAATTGCCGCGTGAAGAGAATCCACATGAGACCCTTGAGATGCCAAAACATCCACAAAAAAAAAATGACTGTTTGGTGTGCTCTATTGGCTGGTGGAGTCATTAGCTATACTCCTTCAGAAATGAATGAGACCGGTATAAACCCATGATAATCGACTATTTTGTTCACAAATTTGATGGCATGAATTTGTATAAAATGTGGTTCCAACAAGACGGCGCTACAAGCCACACAGCGCACGTCACAATCGACAAGATGTTCCCTGTAGGGAAAATATTGTGAAGCTTCATTGAAGCTACCCACTGTCTGACTAATGGCGGTCATATAATCGAGGGAATAAAACGATCATGTTATAAGTTCAGAATCCTCTTTAAACTACCAATGTTGTATAAATCATATAACTTTGTACCCGAAAATATTTGGAAAATCCCAAATTACGCCTCATTTGGCAGTCATGAATCTATTTAATTATTCTTAGAAGTCAAAATTATTTTCTGAATATTGAAAATACTCGTCGATACAATATTTCCATATTTCAAAAATAACCGAACCCATATCTGATCAAATAACTGATTCCGTTGATTTCAAAACGAAATCATTTGATATACCACCTCTTGTTTACCGAAAATCTTCCATTATTATATTCCAAAGTCAGACTTTGCGTCACACTTGCCTTTGATTTGCTTGTTATCAGAAGAACAAAAATACAATAGGCTTACAATGCTTCACTCAATACGACTACAGTTTGTTTACAATTTAGCTATAGTAATCTTAATCATGGCGCCAAGATAAAACACACAGAAAGCCTTATTGGAATGACCCGAAAATATTGCTCAATAAATTTATTATATTTCCTATTAATCATATCAATCCGACCAAAAGTAAGGTTATACTGATTAGCAGTACATTTACCAAAAACAAATACATTAGAGGGGTATTTTTGGCCAGCATTTTCCAAGTATGTCGGGAATAGTTGTTTACCAAACTCTTTCGCCAGACTTAAAGTTAAATATTTGAGGGCTTCCTTATCGGCTGTGATGTTGCGATGAGTTTACATTTCACATCAAATAGTGTTATTTGTCTCAGATTTGTCAATACTTCGTGTAGTCAAGGTTTGCGCTATTAGAAAGCTCAGTTTGAGAAAATATATTTTTCCAAAAGACAAGGAAGGTAGGCTCGGACTTTTCTATAATTAAAAACGTATTAGCTTTTTGGATCTAGCTCTTCCTGTTGTATAGGTTCATAACGAAAAAAGAAAGATTTAAGGATCCCATGCATATGGGTAATGTTTATTTTTCCTTTCCAACAAACCATATAAATGTTACAAGGGAATGGAAGTGGAAGTATTCTCATGTGTTCCTTCATCACTGCTGCCTGTTATCTGTGGGGATGGATCTTTTTAGTGTATTTTCTGTAAATATTTCCACCAACTCTTCAAAACAGGATTTCCTTCGAGTTAAATTGGTGGAATTGGAAACCTCGGGTCGAATCGCATCCTCCGTGAACGGATCGGTAATCGTAAGAACACCAATTACTTGATCCGTCATTAGAACGAATGCATTGAGATTGTATCACACGAATGCTCAGGGAATGTAATTTTTTGATTTGACATAGTCTTGATGTGAAATAAATGTCATTTAGAAGAACTAATTCCGTTTCATATTTTAAATAAGAAAATCAAAGTTTTCATATTTTAAAAAGATAATTTTGGAGGTTGTAATGGACCCGACGTTGATATTTTACTTAATTTCTTCGGACGAAAGTGACAATATTAAAAAAAAAAAAAGCTCACTCTGCTTAGGGATAAAAGCAGTCCGCTATTCTTACAAAGCAAAGCGTAAGTTAAATTGAAATATATTTGTGAATTTATGTACACGGTGTATTAAAGATTTATTAAGCGGTTTCGTTGAAACAAAAAGCATTTCAATATGTTTTTACGAAACTGAATTTCTGTGCCCATTTATCCACTGCAGTACCTCCTGTTTTGCAATTAGCAGCGGCACTATCACTTTTACAGAGTGGAGGATACCAACACACCGCCGGAGGTGATTATCTTATCTTACTTCTTTACCTTGGGGTCCAACAGTATTTAATTTTGTGGCCAAGCTTGCCCACATTCTTACGGAAGTAGCTTTGCCTTGAGAAGTGTTTGGAAATCAGTTTCGGCCAAGTTTGGGTGATCTCTCATGCATTCTGCCAATGTGTGGACTTTATTTTGTTGAAATTTGTCCTAAAAATGTGTTTTTAATGCCAATTTATGAATTAACATTTAAATAGATTTATTTTTATTAAACTTAAATTTTTCTTTCCTATTTCTCTCACAACATAAATTACGAACATTAAAAACCAATCGAATGACTTTGAGATTGAACGTATACGTTTAGACATCCGATCAGCTAAGTGGTGATGCCAAATTACGTTCACTAATACACACGTTCACGTATGCGATAATGCCAAATAAAATATTCGTAGGTTGCGATTTCACCCCTGCTTTTGGCTATTTTATATACTGTTAACAACAACAACACTTGGAAGACACTTCGATGTGCTAAGAAGTTGAAACATGGCGTCTAGCTTTAGTGTTTTAGAAAACTCCAACGTCTATATCCATTGTTGGGCTAGATGGAAAACGAATTGACTTCAAATTCGTTTCTCTCCCACTCCTATTTCATAGTAATAATACCAATGAATGGTCTAAGAAGGTGATTAGGTTGGACAGTTATTTAAGTCATATGAAGCTTATGATGGTAAGACACTTGTACCACTATATTAATGAAATGTAAGTCAATATGGTTATAACAATCGTCATATACATCTAAACAACGATATTAGCGTTTGGAGCAAGACTTTTTTTTTAAAATATTTTTCGTAAGACATAAAAAGCTGTTGTGGGCTTATTTGTGCTTTGCTTTTCAATAAAGTCTATCGATCGTTACACCCAAATGATCCCTTCCATCGTATATTTTAAGGGCTGTTATCGATAACGGGGAGAATGAGTCTTGTTTTTTTTTCATTGGCTGTTTATGAATAATACAACTAGTTCTGTTTTTTTTCCGGGGACTTATCACCCAGTACACATTTTTTCCTATAGTAACCCACGAGTTTCACAAATCACCGCATAGCAACACAAAGTATCGCTCTAACATCCATTACATTAATCTCATTTCACCGACCTCGAAAAAACTAAAAAAAAATATGAAAATAAAAAACAAATAAATAACGGCATTACACAGCCACAAACCGCATGTCTATTGAACTTTACACGCACATTATACGATGCGAGTATCTGTTTATACGGTTGTCAATGATCATTGCCGGTCGTCATCGTCATTTATTATTAGAGTGCAATTCAATCTCTCTGATGTTATCAATAATCAAACCGGACATTCGCCCAATCCTTCTTCTCAATGCGAAACCAAAAGTAGAGCTCAAAACGCATTTCAAAAAGTAGGTTATTTGCTCACTCGCATTCATCGCAGACGATGATGATCACGATCATGACGTTCTGTATTGACATTTGTGAAGCATTTCAAAATAAAAAACGACGCAGGGATACCACCATCAACGATATTGTGCTGATTTTGTCAATCAATCTCTAAAAAAGACGAATAAGAAAAAGAAAGGCAACAAAAAAAGGTTACGCATCCGCAAGAGTGAAATTCATCTCAAACAAAAAAAGATGTATGCTTGTTGAAAGAGATTTCTCTTTCGACCGAGCGTTCTATCCTGAACAATTATGTCCCGGAGCCGATCGCGCCTATGCGACACACAAATTGGGATCTCTCAACTCCCAGTGGGCGAGCTATTTTTAGTCCATTATGGTAGACAAGGCACCCGATCATGTTGGTGACGACGCAATGTTACTGTTGCGGCTGCTTGTGATGATTGCGCCAATTAGTTTGTATGGCATTTATTGAATTAACGCATTCGTCGTTTCTGGCACACATATATGCCAGAGTATATTAGTTGCGATGCGGTTTATGCTTTTTCGTCGACGATCGCTTCTTGGTGCATTGTTTCGATCGTCTTTTCCTTATAACCATTAATTTTTATTAATAATGCAAATAGACATGGGAGAAGAGTAGCTTCTAGAAAGTACTATATGTTCGCTCGTTTGATCACTCGATTTGATTGGCTAAGCGGATTTTTCTTCAGCAGAATGCATGTGTGCTTGTTGCGAATTTATGCATATATACAATAATAATAAATTTAGTGTTGCGCAGTTGTTGTCGCTACGATCGTAATGAAATGAAAAATAAACGAAAATGTTATCTTAACGTCAGTTGACGGAAGTGTCATTGCTGATGGAATGGATTCGTCGATGAATAATACTTTGTTTGTAAATTCGCAAGTGGTTATATAAAACAGTAAGGAACAAAACAAAATCCAATCGCAAAATGTAACTTAAGATTGGAGTAATTTTTCTTATCCAACTAGATAATCAAATATTATCAGCGAAGTATTTATTTGTTTGTTTTTTTTTTTAATGAAATTTCGCTAAGTTTTAATACGCATTATCATCACATATGTTATAATCTCTTTGGCACTTTAGGTATGTCTATTCATGATAATTGACGTGTTATAAAATGATAACATAAAACTATATTATACGACGAAAAAACAAAAATACAATAAGAAGGCCTGCCACTTTTTTAACTTTAGATAGAACCGTTGTTTTTGCTTAATTTTACGGGGACAAAATTTAGACATATTAGACGATAATGCGTATCACAAAGTATAGTCTTTTAGTCTCAAATAGTAAACAATGAATATTTCTGTTAGATATACTTATTTTAAATTTATTTTTGCATAGCTTGGATGTTACTAACCAAGTCATCTCCGCCGGCTTTATAAAGCTAATTACTTGATTAGCCCCGTATTTCGTGGTTTGTTAAAAAATCAGAAAACAAGACTTCTTGCCGAATTGAAATTAATTACTTGACGAAACCGATTTATTGATGCACTTAACTAATGTTTAATACTAAATTTAATTTAAACAGCGGGGTTGATTTTCTCGCTCAGACATGCTTTTTCATTTTGCATTGTACACAAAATTTAAATTATACAAATAGAAAACGCGTTTTTTTTATTTCTATTGATACATAAAATACAAAGTGCGTAGGAGTATGTATGGCATTGCTCATCGGGCAAATTGCTTCCTCAACTTCGCTGGCACATACGAACTTTTTTGTCGAAATTTTCCATGACCGTTTTGCATAAATATGACTGAATTTCGTTGATGCAGCCTTGAAGCCGAGTTGAAGCTCCTTCCTTAATGTACGGGTGGTCGTGGTGTTAAAGCAAATGATCTAGGGTCCCAATTCTGATCACCGAAACGAGGGAGTACGTGACTGTAATCGAATTGTGTCACAAGTCATGTCAAACAACATGTCATCATCTTGTTGTTGTCATATGTCTTCCAGATATTTCATGCTGGGGCATCGAGAGCGAGTAACAATCATTGTTTCACCAACCTCAATCTCGGATCAGGTGAACATTTACTTTATCGCTTATAATTACACCGCTTGATTGCATTATTTTTGAAATGTTGTTCCCAATTTTATTGCCAACACTCTACCACATAAGTGGCTGCGAATTCTTCCGTAAATCTTGGTACACATTACCCGAAAGGGTGTAGGATACTAGTATTATAGTAAACATGTGCTTTCCCGAACTAAAATTGTTTCTTAAGCGGCAAAATATGTCTCTTTGTATCGGTGTACGATACAGCATTTCCTAACAACTTGCGTGTTATATTACAAATGTATCATAACCTTACACCTTACTACAATATCTACTAGTCCAACTGTCTCCGACTTCTAATGGTCAAACATACAAACTAGCATACACATTACACATCGTTTGCTTGCAGATTTTTGTGTGTTATGGGAACTTTAGTTTTTCTCAAACTCACTTATACGTTGCAAAGAGATTAAGGTTCATCCCAGGTACATACCCTTTCAACATGAATCTTTCTGATGGTAATTAGCTTACTTTCACCGGACAAATCTGAAAATTATCTTTTACATGAACGTAGTGCCTAACCTGCGGTCCATTAAGAAATATTCGCTACTCAAAATGTAATCGAAAATCGAATCAGTAGCTTGTTTTTTTGTTGCCTTAACCCGGAACCAATTTGAAACCTACTACAAGCCATCAACAGCAAAAAAAAAAAACCCGCCAGCAAACACAGATAAACCCAACGATTGATGATGATTTCTCTGACAGGCAACATTTGTTAATAGAGCAATGCTAGCCTATTGGAAAGAAAGAAGATAGGGTATTACACAATCCGTTATTAATAGCTTGTAGCCTCTTCCTTATGATTTCTATTTGATAATAATTTACGAAAAGAGAAAAAACTCACGTGTTTTAACCGGCACAAACAAACACAGTCATGTCGAAAAAACAAGTAAAACAAGGACGTTATGCCAGCCAACAAACTTACTTACACACACCACAACCAAGTGATCACTTAAAAGCCAACTTCAGTATAATGTTGCATAGGTAATGCTTTTCGCTACATTTGCTACCGCTGGCGTTGTTTGCATGGCATCGGCATGGCATGGCATGCTTTTTCGAACGAGCGCAGGCATGCAAGCCAGCAACACTGTGTGACAAGTGAATGGCAGTAGTGTATGTTGATGACCTACTTTGGTGCAGTTTTGTATCTCTCTGCAAAAAAAAAAACCAACTACGACAACTGTCCAAACTGTAGGTGCATACAAGTTAATTGAATGCCTAAAGATACGTTTTTTCTTATTAATTTGTACCCGTCTTTTTACTTTCATCCGGGTAAATCATATTTTTGTTCGTGTCTATGAAAGGAAACAACAGAAAATACCGGATAAATAGAGGCGATGCAACCAAGTGGATTTCAGGTCAAAATAAGCGCGCAAGCTACACACTAGTGTGCACAGCATCATTAGGCACACGAAAGACCAACGTAATAAGATGTAATGCTCCGATAGACCAACGCGGAACTATACAATTTTTTTTTGTTTCTCCTCTGCTCGACTTTGTTCTATTTTCATTGTAGTTTACGACTTGTAGGTGACATCTATTTCTGGCGTTTATATTCGATACGGATGCGTTCGAAATTAGAACACTGCAAAATTGCACTTCAAGGTTTTAGAGTGCGCAGCAACCCCCGCGCCAGTGTGTACTTGTGCAAACCCAATCGCACACATCAATTAAGACTTGAAAACAAATGCTCGTCTGAAAAAAAAAAGAAATTAGCCATGGTTTTGTCTGATGTGTAGGAGGCAAAGAGAGAGGGACAAGGTTATGCGAAATTTGAAGAGAAAGTTGCGCCTCGTCGTGTCATGTGGTGTGGGTGTGTCGGTTTAATTTGACGATTTTTTCTAGGTATGCCACAATACAAAGACTATAATCTCGCCTCAATGTTGTATTGGCGTTCAGTGCCTTGATACAAGACAAGTCAATGCTAAGACTCTTGTAATGCTGGAATGACAAGCTGATGCGATAACCTTTTTGAGGATTAATTGTTCTTTACTGACTTGTAACACAATGTGGCAGAATCTTGTTTTATTATGGAGGTACATTGAATAACAGAGGCTAAGTAGATTCCACCAAAAGGAGCCTCATTCATGGCAATCCAGACTTTGACTAGACTAAGTCTATTTCGCCTAAATGGTTTGTTTACTAAAAATGTAGACCTAACTTCAACTAACATTCTACAACTTTCTAGAAGTTCTATTTTCAAAATTTAGCCAATAAAGCGAGTAATTTTAGCTTCCAATTCCTCATTTGTAAGTAAGTTTAAGAGCCTGCGTATTCCTTACATCTATTCAACACCGTAACATCGGCAAACAAGATTCATTCCAAAGTTTAAATTTTCAATAAAGCGTTCGAGTAGTGTTTGGCCAATAAAGCGAGTAATTTTATCTTCGAAGTCCTTAACCTTTGCTTTGTATTGTAGCCTGTATATTTCGTGACTGCAGGTGCAGTAGCTCAGTGGTTATAAGGGCAATGAAGCCAGTAATTTTGGCTTCCAATTCATCAATCGTAGCCGGCTTATCCATGTTACTTTTGGGCTTTAGATAGCCTTAAAGAAGAAGTCGAGAAAAGGGTCTCACATGATCCAGGCGCCCAATTCACCATGAAATTAGCTGTTCACCACAATGTTCACTCAATAGAACCATAGTTTCATAAGTCGTCTAGATCAAGGGCTTCAATTATCAAAATGCAACCAATCGGCCTCATTTTCTAAGAAATATGGACCGATTATTCCACCGGCCCATGTTCTATAAACCACACCAAACAGATTATTTGTCTAGATGTAGTGATATTTCTTAAACATCTCAGGGTTGCTTTTCAGCCCGCTGAATAAACAAAATTTGAGTTGCGATTAGCGATCTGTAGGAAATAGATGCTTTACTTACTGTCTTAAGTCTAAGAAGGCCTAGGACTCAACAAATATGCCTTTAGCTCACGGACTCCAGATAAGGTAGGACAATTTTTTACTGCATCTACTTGGAGCATTGGTATTCATGTCTTAACCCTTTTTAAAAAAATGTCAATACGGAGTTATTTGACCAGGTCAGCGACATAGACCGAGACCCGGTCAAAGAGTTCATTCTTCTGCACACTCTCACGGAGAGTGGCGATGTTTGGACCAGATCTTGCGTTTCGTCGATAGGTGTTCGTTTACTGAACCAGTGAACGTATACACCACAATGCGAATAGTCGTCTCAGTAGGACGATTATGGCGACCGTAAAATGGACGAAACGCGCGGAACGTGGCCCGAACAGAACCCTCATTTTGATAAAATGATAAAATATTTTATTATTTCCACGTGTTGTTGGTAATAAGGGATAACACATTGAATAAATGACAGCCTATTTGAGAGATGTATCTTAAACAATATGGCCGCTATCAACTGTCAAAGTTCGGAAATCCCTATTGGAAGACTTTATATGTCAAATGTATACCTTCGGAGGAGCTAGGCTTAATTTCTGGCAAGGGGTCTAAATCTATTTAAATTCGTGATTAAGAGTGGTAAATATTGTCTTTACTAACCGTTCCAAGTTGACCAGACCAAACGTCCCCACCGATATCGCTCCTAACTACAGATCCATCCAGTTTTGAACTTGAAGTCAGTGTCCAAATGCGATCTGATTCTGATTTCTATATCTCAAAATGGGGTTTGATTTTATATTTTTATATTCTCTTCTCTCGGGGATGTTAAACCTAAAACGCTTTAATAGGTCCTTGATATAGTTGCTGGCGTAGTTGACTTCTTGTTTCAATTATTGAGGGATCACACTAGTGGCAAAAATACCTCTGGTATGGCAACAATGTTTGCAATTATAAAGGCACTACCCCGTGGCATGCAACAACTTTTACCAGCCTACCGCCAGTACATTTCTTATAATTTTTGTTTATTATTTTGTAAGACTTGTGAGGCATCATGGAGAAAAAAAAGCCAAAATGTAACCTAATCGAAACATTCGTGGCTGCAAAGCTATGTACTCGAAGTTTCATTATTTTCTATTTCGATTTTAATTAATTACGTTTCCAAAATGAACAATAAAAAAATCAACTCCTAAGTAAATATATTAAAGCACAAAATATCAGCAAGTCATTTTTTCGATAAAACGAAACTGCTGGATTTATTCAAGTTCCTACAATTGCCTATTAAGATAAAATTTCTCGAAGTTCGACTGGGTTTCCAATTCCATTAAATACAAAGTAACATTTCGCTTAATTTGCATAATTGTTTGACATCTAGTAGTTATTAATGCTACCCATCAATCAATTCGTAAATATGTATCTAGAACGTTCATCACTCTTGGTCTTTCTTAAGCGCCGCGAAATGCAAAGATCAAGTGTAGAAAGTACAACCTAAAGGTTCTGAGTGTAGGTTGTCGTTTGTAATAAAGATTAAAAAATAATACTGACGATAAATTGTATTGACGCAATAAATGCTCTTTATCTGGCTAATTTATGAAGTTAATTGCATGCATTGCACGTCAGCGAGTTGAGCAGGCCTATTAAATACCGTGGTACTATTTTTTCAAGTTACCAGTTTTAGGTACAAATGTTATTACAAGAATTTGCTTGTAGTTGTTACCCTGAATGCGCTTATTACATCAATTTATATGATTGAACTGAGCTTGAGATTATATACCGCCTAAGGAAATCAAAACTGTTCACAAGTCCGATGTACATTTTGTTTTGTTTTACTAAAAAAAATAATTACTTTAAAAATGGAAGTGGAATTTTTTTAATTTGTTTAATATACACGTTTAAATTAATTGCTTTTCCTGGTGTGGTTAGTATTTGACTTGACATTACCTTTTTACACGAATACTTCTATAAGTTGCGCATTGCTTCATCATTCGTCACCTTTTCGACTGGGTTTCCAATTCCATTAAATACAAAGTAACATTTCGCTTAATTTGCATAATTGTTTGACATCTAGTAGTTATTAATGCTACCCATCAATCAATTCGTAAATATGTATCTAGAACGTTCATCACTCTTGGTCTTTCTTAAGCGCCGCGAAATGCAAAGATCAAGTGTAGAAAGTACAACCTAAAGGTTCTGAGTGTAGGTTGTCGTTTGTAATAAAGATTAAAAAATAATACTGACGATAAATTGTATTGACGCAATAAATGCTCTTTATCTGGCTAATTTATGAAGTTAATTGCATGCATTGCACGTCAGCGAGTTGAGCAGGCCTATTAAATACCGTGGTACTATTTTTTCAAGTTACCAGTTTTAGGTACAAATGTTATTACAAGAATTTGCTTGTAGTTGTTACCCTGAATGCGCTTATTACATCAATTTATATGATTGAACTGAGCTTGAGATTATATACCGCCTAAGGAAATCAAAACTGTTCACAAGTCCGATGTACATTTTGTTTTGTTTTACTAAAAAAAATAATTACTTTAAAAATGGAAGTGGAATTTTTTTAATTTGTTTAATATACACGTTTAAATTAATTGCTTTTCCTGGTGTGGTTAGTATTTGACTTGACATTACCTTTTTACACGAATACTTCTATAAGTTGCGCATTGCTTCATCATTCGTCACCTTTTACTTCCTTATCTGATATACGCATTAAGGGTCCAGTTATAGCTATCATTGAACAACTTCATTGGAACCCAAAACATGATGGAATTGAAATGTCACCACCATAGCTTCTTACAGGAATTATGGAAAATTCCGTTTCAGTTCGGTGGAATGCCAATCATTACTTTAGTAAATCTTGATCAGTGAAAAATAAAAAGTGATTTTCTGCGAAAACTATAATTTAATATTAAAATATTTTTGAATTATTTTTTAAAATTCATAAGCTTTGTTTTGACACCAACTCGCTAATGATTGAATTTATAAAAAAAAAACCCGCAAGATGTAAAAGAAATTTTTGAATTAGGGTTTTCAATGATAGCTATAACTGGGCAGTAAGTTCAACATACATTTCAATAAGTTTTCAACATATGGGTTATTGTGAGTTTACAATGTGAACTTTGCCTTAACTGACATGGCACACCACTTATTCCGGGTGGTAGCTAACTACCATTGGCTGCGTGCGTTGAGTTGGTTGAGGTCGGTTTCTATTTGTGAGTCTCATTTAGGACAAACCAAACTTTAATGTTAAGCCTTCCACGACTTCGTCAACTTTCCGACTTGGAAGACTCTGAGGGACATCACTCTAGTGTCTAACGCGATATTTTCTATAGGTTTTTTTATATCATCTATGTCGCTGAGCAGCTTGCTTAAATATTCACCTCCAAAGCTCATTAACACAAGACTGACATTTTTTATGCAATAAATACGAACAAGGATTTGTTCCATTAGAGCTAGGATGAACACTGTATCTTAGTATTTCAAGTAAGAGTTTCATTACCCAATAGGCGGGTTAGCTCGTAAACACAAGAACTGATAAGAGTTGCATTCAATTTCTGTCCTTCACTACCTTCGTTTACACCGTGGACTTTATTTGTTGTGTTACTAAATATTTTAGTTTCAGAAATTTTCTGTTTACACCGAACATGGCTATATGAACTAACGACATCTTTACTCCATTAGGCATCTTTTGCATTGACGTGGATGGTTATTTCCTAAGATCAGCCCCAATTGCTACGTTTTTACCGTGGACAATTAGCAAAACAATTAAAAAAAAATCCTCGCTATTATTACTGCTAGTATGTCACTTCAGTTGAATTTATGGGGACATCTTATGCAAAGAAAAATAAACAGGATAATTTATTATTTTTTTATTTTTTTAAGTCTATATGTCTTTATATAAAAAAAAACCCCTTCAAGTGAAGAGAAAAATGTACTAAAATTCTTTAAAAAAATGAATTAAAAAAAACAAAATAATTTTAAAAAAATAGTCTATTTCACCTAAATAAGTGGGCTGACCTAAACATTTAAAATCTTGATCGATCTGTTTACACCGATGAGACTTACACCAAATGTTGGCTTAGTCCCAAATATTGTCCACGGTGTAAACGTAGCCAATGTTGTAGATGTCCTCTGAGACGTTTAGTATGATTCGTCAGTGTTATGTATCCCTATTTGTTGACAACACATGCTTGGTGGTTTCGTCCTAACTTTCTATTTAACCCATTTAAGTCGCTGATTTCAACATCATCTGCATATGTAAGTGGGCACATATTTCTAAAAGATTGATTTTGATTTTCCACCATCGCAATGCACAGTGATTTTGTGTGGTATTTTAAAACTATACATATACGTCTTATTCATCGGCTACAATAATACTTTAGTCCTAATGCTCTATTTATATCAGACGGCACTCTTTAATACTTTGAATTCAGCAGATGAATTTCTAGAAGAAATTAGAGAATTACTTGGTTAGCTTGATTTTTTTATATTATATATGTCAATAAGTACCTGATTATCCAAACTCTTACGTGTGTAATAAAGCCTCTGGGGTAAACATTTCTCTTACGTTTGCAGCGGATGTTGCACAGCCTCGTTCAATGTCTATCTGAATATTTTCCGGATCAGGGTTTCGTTTTTTTTTTAAACTGTCTCAACTAATTTGTAATTTGTCTCATTTTACTGCAAAACAATGACGAAGAAAAAAATCTACATGGAATTAGTTAGTCCCGTGTGCGACAATTAGCATTGTCATGGGTTCATAGCCCATGTTAATATTATATTCGCTGCATAATCTCATTGATATTATTTTCTTCTTTTCAGTGACTACTCTCTCCGCGTATTTTATAGCTTTTCGACTATCTTTATCAATTTATTGATTGATATCGAACTTAAAACCACTTCAAACTATCTTGATCATTGGCGATATTTCATAGTTAATCCATTTCCGAATCGTCAATCCACCTGCAATCCAGATATTTAAATTGTAGATATGTTGTTATTCAGAATCAGCTTTTCAAAAATTATTAAAATTCATTAACTCATCTGATACTACATTTTTGTTTTAATTGCAGATACAATATCTTATCTTTAATTGTTTTATAAAATGCTAGACTGATCTCATGCACTGTTATTGAATGTTAGACAAAAACAAAGCAATATCGTTTTACGACATTATTTTCTTATCAACAAATACCTAATATACAATACTTTATTTGTTAAGGTCTTTTAAAATAAAAAAAAAAACAAACATTTGTTAGCTATTCCAACCAAGCCTTTGTTTTGTCAATTTTTAAGTGCAGTGACATTTTAACAAACAAGTTTGATACCATACTCTGGGTAAACGTCATTTTTGGATTAATCTAGATAAGTGTCATTTTAAATGCATACAAACGCGCGTAGATACTTTTTTTTCATTATGTAGAGTGTCACATTTTCTGTACTTGCACACTTGCACAGGGTACCTATTGTGGATACAAGTATGAATAAGCTCATTACATTCTGCGCCAGTAAATCTGATGAGATTAACTCCACTTCAAACACGTGTTACGGAAATATAAATAATTCTTTGATAAACAAAATGTGAGATAACATACTATGGTAGCAGATTTGGCGTTGAGCAAAAACAGAAGTTACCGGAGACAAGACGATTTAAGACATTTAACATTGTGGGTTCGTACCCCACCCTACAGAATTATTTATTTGTGTTAGTTATTTCCTTGCAAGACCTACGACTTCCATTTCACTTACACGCACCATAAGGACGGGTTGCTGTAAATGTGCCTCAGCTCTCTTCAACTCTTCCATAATTACAGTGACTCTTCCGCTGTGCTGCCCCTTGTTTCTAATGATTAAACATTAATGACATCCGCTAATTGTCGAATTCCATTGCATTGCTTATTTATCTATAAAGATGCCGGCTTTCCGGATCAATCCACTGATAATTGCTACATTTAATAGTTGTGCCGACTTTATTCTGTTCCAATTTCTTATGAATATATTAGTAAGAGCTATTCTTTACAAATTCTTGCCTACCACTTGCACGATGAAGGAGCATACGGTTTCATGCCGAATCCGAATGCCTGAGCTAAGATAGGCCTTTTCATGACAGCTTTGCGAGAGGAGGACCAGTGAAAAACATTTTGATGTTGCTGATTGGGAGTTGAACAAAGACCTTCAGTAACTGTTTGGCCAGATAGTTAACCCAGACATTCCTCACAGTACCTCACTGTGTTAAGCTAATAAGCCCGCTTCTTTGACTTTGCTTTGCCATTCGACAGTGCAGCCCAAAGTTCTTGTTCGCATATGAACGCAGATAGTCTTGGTTTATTTTTTTTTTTTATTCAGATGTAAGTCTGATGAAGTGGTCGTAAGAAATATCTAGGTATGTTAATTTTCCTCCTGATTGGGATGAAAACATTCGGACATATTTAGATGCACTGTCAAGTCACTCTAAAAGAATTAGAAAATTTCCATTAATTTAGAATCCTAATGCTAAAAGAATCCATCGAAATCATCTGCTGCCAGTCAACCAGCCATCATGAAGCACGTTGCAAAAAAAAACCTCTCACAGCATCTAGCATTGTGGTACTCAACTTAGCACTTCGAATTCTTTAATGATAAGTTTCCTTGATTATATCATTTGGTTTAAACCTTTCATGTCGAATATTTCTTTCAAAAAAGACTCTCTATCGATACTCTGAAATTTGCAAACGGCTAACAAGCGTTTAAACTTCATCATGCACAAAAGATTGAAATTTTAAAATATTTAAAAACCTTTCGTTATTAT
Organism: Rhingia rostrata; assembly: GCA_949824845.1. Classification (NCBI taxonomy): domain Eukaryota; kingdom Metazoa; phylum Arthropoda; class Insecta; order Diptera; family Syrphidae; genus Rhingia; species Rhingia rostrata. Next base: position 59,559,261 of record OX463755.1, read on the forward strand.
CACTACCTTGGTTATAAAGGAATGCCGAAAGGAGCAATCAATTTATTTCGCTGCAAGTCAATAAGGCATCATGCATCGTCTACAAAACTATATTTGTGGCAGGGTGTAGGATTTTGGTATTTCACTTTGCGTCTCGAATACATCGGAATGCCTTTACAATATTGCTCGGTTTATATATTTTTTGACTAATTTGCATTTTAAAAAGGCGCACTTATAATTTCAAATCGATAACCAACGAGTCACGTGGTTACCGATATTCCTCGAGTATGATCCCTATGGTGTTGATATGGACCTTACATGAGGAAATAGGGGTGCTACTCTGTATTTCGTTGTAAAAGTAATTATTATTCCAATTCTGTACGACTGTAAAAATGCAAAAAACAAAATCTGAAGTATTGTCAGATAACAATACTGCGTTTTCAGGATTTCTTATTCAAGAGTAGGAATTTTAATTCCACACTTTAAAATACTGACTTAGAATCTTCATTTTCTAAAATGTCACTTTGAAACAAAAAAAAATATGGCCACAAAGCGGAAACCTCATTTCACTTATCATAAGATGTTTTTTTTTTTAAGAATGCGTTATCAAAGTGTTCGTGGTTAAAATCTTTATATGGATGAAATATAGAACTCAAATTGGTTTTCAGAATTCGTTTGATTTGACCATTAGGGCGTTAATGTTTACGGATTTAAATTTTGTATATTTAATTAGCTGGGACCAATTAAGATTCCATGTACCGAATTTCATCAGTTTATCTGAAAATTCAAGGTCCAACAACTTGTGAAAATCGGATTAATGGACGAACAGATATGGATAAATCGACTATGCATCACTTTAAATTAATTCCGTATAATGGTTTGACTGAAAACGACGTTTTTCTGAAACTTAGCTGTAAGCGGATTTAAAGAATTCGAATTTCAGAATTTCAGCAGTTTAGATCTAAAAGTAAGACCCAAAAAGTGATGACATACGAACGGACAGAAGTGGCTAGTTCGATTCAGCTTTGTGCCAACACCAATATAATTGTTTATGTTGGTAGAGTAGAGCAGAAATGATCTTTTCATAACTGCGGTAGCATTATTTATTATTAATTTTGTAGTATACAACATATTGAGGTTTTTTTTTCCACACTCGCTATTCCAGTTTTGTACCCTAGCTGTTAACCTTCTTCTACACAGACGCTATGAACAACTAGAATGTGCCTAATCTTTAAAAGTTGCAATGTGCTAGAACATGTAGTATACGTAAATCCACTTAAAATGGAGAACGTCATACCACCATCCGAGTCATGCGCTGCGCGTGTCACGACCTCGAATCGGGCATATAACGCGTCATTACTTATAATCGTCGAGTTGCACTTCAAAGATACGCTACCCACATGATTCGCAACTAGTCGTTTGTAATAATAATTTTACACCGATTTACTAATTTCTTGTGGGATACTATGACAAACTTGACTGGCAGACGTCATTTCTTTTATAGCAACTTACTTCATAATTGCGGGATGAGGTTATGTTTTTATTAAGGTGATAACACATTTTGTTGTCACAATTCACAAGTTCCAAAATTTGTACACCTAAGCTAAAATCTTTTGACAACATTCAATCGGAGACATTTCTAGTGTCACTTTACAGTCGTTATCAGAACACTGTCGTTCAATAATCTTAACGACGTCAACAAGAACAGTGAAAAAGTATTTTAACAACTAACCATATTCTTACAAGGGAAGTTCACCTAGGTTATCTGATTAATCAATAATTGATTTGTTGGCATTTAGTTGTCGTATTTTTGCAATTATTAAATGTACTCAAAGCAACAGGGTATAGGTAGACATACTGACTCGTATAGGACTTAAATTATGTGGCATATATTCGCCTTTGAATTGAACAATTTTCTTGATGTGGCACATTTGAATTGTGTGCAATAAATTTTTTATTAGGTGGCTTTGTAGACGGTACTATAATTAATATGCTCTTTGCGTGCAGAAAAGCAATTGGAATGACACGGCACATAATGGGAAATTTCCTTTGAAGGCATAATGACTTGCGACAGATATGATCATTGAACGTCATTCTATGTTGTTCGGTAAAAGTGAATCATCTTTGGTGGCATTTAGTTAGATAATTTAATGCGAGTTTATGATAGATGTCGATAAGGAAGTTGTCTTTATGTCTTATAATATAAAAATTATATAAATTTTTAGAGGTATAGAACATTGAAATAAAATAAAACGAAGATGACTTTCCAACATTTGTGGCCGTGTTTAATCGTTTCGGGCTTATCGGCGTAGACTACTGACTTCACATATCCCCACAGAAAATAGTCAAGCGGCATTAAATCACGATCTTAAGGCCAATTCACATGACCAAAACGCGAAATTATGCGCTCACCGAACATTTCCTTCAACAAATCAATTTTGTCAAGAGCTGTGAGACATGTTTCGGCGTATTGTTGAAACCACAGCTTCTTCACATCATGGTTGGCTCTATATTGGTCACCATTGACTGTAATGTTCTGGCCAGCATCGTTTTTAAAGAAGTACGGACCAATTATTCCACCAACCCATAAATCACAGCAAACAGTCAGTTTTTGTGGATGTAACGGTGTCTCAACATACACTTTTGTTTATTGACGTATTCATTCAACCAAAAGTGAGGTATATCGCTAAACAAAATTTGCTAATGAAAATTGAGATCAACGGGAATCTTGTTCCGGCCACATTCACCGAATATACTCCTTGCTAGGTGATCCTGTGGCTTCAAATCTTCCACGAGCTGGATTTTATAAGCTCGCAAACCAAGAACTTTCCGCAAAATCGTCCATTAAGTGGATGGATACATATCCAATTCATGTGCACGATGACGGATAGACTGATTCAAGTATTCCTCTACGCTACGCTCTTCAGCTGCAATGGCTTCTTCTGTACAACGTCTCTGTGGTGGATGCGTATTATCATTTAGAGTAAACATGATGCGAAAACGTTCAATACTTATTCGAATTAATTGCTCTGATGAAAGATTATGTTGACTGTAAAATGGACGTAGTGAGCGATACGTATTCTTAACAGAACCATGATTTTCAAGTTCCAAGATAAATTTGCACCAATCTAAAAATAAAAATGACAAAATGGCCGCCAGTTGAAATAGTGTTGCCAACTTAAAGTTCTATACCTAAAAAAACACCCTTTATATGGAAACTTTTGAATAAAAAGAAGGAGCGCCGCTCAATATAAATTAGCGCTTATTTGACAGGGTTTATACACTATCTCTGTTTCTAAAAAAAAATTGCATCATTGAATGAGGCTTGTCGAGTCCGAATATTAACCGTAATTTTGATTTTTCGAAGTGTATGAAAATGAGCTTGTCTGACATTTGGTAATCAAAATCTGCTTAGGTAGAATTGTTCCTATGAAACCATATAACAATCGTCTGCACAGTCAATATTTAGATGAAGTTATTTTTAGAAAATACATATGTGAAAACCATTGTAAAATATTAACGGCCAATACAGGTCTTCAAATTTAGCTTCTCTTTTGATTTGTGTATGCGAAGTTAAATTGTTTGCCACAAATGATGACACCTATCGATGCATGAGTGAAGCAAAAGATTATAAAGTCATACAGATTATTATTAGGTTCCATATGCTTCTTTTAAAGCTCAATAAAAATATTGAATTTGTGAAAAATGTAAAACTTATTTCAAACTTCCAAATGAGCATTAATTTCTAAATAACACGTGCCTATTTCAGTTAGAATAAACACCACAAAAAAAGCCTATCCTATCATTGAACATGTGTATCTCTGATCATTTAATTTGCTGCAGTAGTTGCCTTTAAAACACATGTCAATTAATGATAAAACCATGGGATTGTTTACAACAGCAAGCATAACACATTTCGACCTCAGCCAAAGCAAATATTTCCCCCATAGTCACATCTATCTTCAATTAAATACACTTGAGTCAAAAAATCAAAATTTCCTTGCCTAGGGTGTTGTATACCCTTTTCATCTCTATACACAATCAGCTGGGCTACCACGTGTTTGACAAGATACTTTCCCTCCCCAAAATTTCAATAACACAAACAAAAATGGTTGCGTGCTATTAATCTCTCGAAACAGCTACTGTTGTTTACACTACATCGCATCCATATCCGAATCGATTGCCATGTTGCACTATCCATGTGTGCATAGTAATGTGAACCTCACAAAGACATACCATAGCATTGGACATTGGGACTTGGGATGGTAAAATGTAAATAATTTTTGTCGTTAACTTGTTCCATTATGCTTGTATCTTTCGATGTAAATACAAAACAAAAACGACAAATCAATCTAACCAGTTAAACTTGTAGGTAGACCTCTTTGGACTTATAAGATACCGTCAAGTGCATAATTAGTTGGCGCCACTTTTCAATTGGCACGTGCTGGAGTCGAGTTTTTTGTTTGTATGTAGTTCCATTGTTGTTATCGTTAAATAATTTAATTTTTCTAAGATAGGAAAAGGTAACAACATAAATCGTATTTTTAAAACCAGTTTAAGCGATTGTGAGCATGTGATACATTAAAAAAAATAAAAACAGATGGCCAAAACTCGGCTTTCAAATGAAAAACTAAACAAGTTGTCTGGTAACCTGACAAACATATTTTCGATGTCATACCTATTGTTTGAATTTTAAATACTGAAATTTGAACTTTTAATGGACGATTAATGTGGCTCTAAGCATACTTTTGAAATGCAAACAAGTTGATGTAGGCTAGGCCATTTAGACGCATGATATAGCGCAAACCAACTCACTTGGCTAATCCACTGCGCAAGTCACTTATTCTGTCTCTTAAATTTGGACAGAGTGGATATTTCAGAGATGGTAATTTTTTTCATGAGGTATTATTACAGGTTGAGGCTATTTAACCTTTGGAATTATTTGCCAATAAGTCTTTTCTTATCTTGCAAATTTGATCCCTTTTTGAATGTATTTACTTTTATTTAACGAGCTTGCGTCCCGTCAAGGGTCTGTGACTGAGACAAGGCAGCCTCCGTTCCGCTTTGATTCTTAAGTCCAAGCGCCGTGGCATCCTTGATCACTAAACCCTTAAATCGGGTGTTCGGTCTCCTTCGTCCCCTTTAACTTGAAGGCTGGGATTCAAAGATTCTATTGGATTATCAAATGAAGTCTTTTCAGTCGTGTTTTTTACATTTTGATTTACATCCATATAGTACAGCTCACAAAGTTCACCGCTGTATATTTTCTTCATCACCAACCTCACATACAAGACCTACAAATTGACGAATACTTTTTTATTTCTCTATGTTACAAACTTAATGTCAAAACTAATATCCCCCTATGGTATAGGGTATAAACAGCGTTAGTTCACGTGTCGATAAATCAATGCATGTGAGACTCACGAGCAGCAGTGTTCGCTGTCTTAAACAATCATATGGTGCCCGCACACTAGTTTGATGGTCTTAACGATTGCGTCTATATAAGTTCTCACGCTTACGAACCAACATAAAAGTATTATAACTGTGTACACGAGCATGTGAGCTCTTTATACCCTATCCCATAGGGGTATATTATTTTTGACATTAATTTTGTGACATAGAGATATAATTTCGATAGATATAATTCAAAGTATATGGATCGACTCATAATCGCCAGCTGTATGTCCGTCCGTTGTTCCGTCTGTGTGCCACCGATTTTTGGGCCTTTAATCATTAGCCAGAGACTTATCCGACGATGGAGAACAAGTGTTAAAAATATTGAAATCAGCCCACTGCCACGCCCAATTTGAAGAAAAACGTTTTTTTGGCAATACGGTAAGGAATTTCGAAAAAGCTTGTGAACAAGAAATATCTATATATCGTCGATAAAGAGTTTTTTGGGGCGTTTTCAGTAAAAAAAAAATGTTTCGGTCAAATTTTAACATAATATGATAATATAAACATTTCGTTCATATATCATTTTAACCCACGCCCACTTTTTGGAGACGTTTTCATACAAAACCGCCATACCATATGCAGTAGAAAAACTTTTTTTTTTTGTCGAACCTTAAAAGACTTTAAACAACATGTTGTAACAATGTCCATTTCTTTTTTGTTATTTTTTGCATAAAGCCCACATTTTAGGGATATTAATTTTAAGGTTGGGATGCGATAAAGTATAAAATGATCCACGCAGTGGGTTGTACCCTTCTCATATGTTTAATTGTTGATTTAACAGCGCTCGCTCATGAGGGTGTGTTTGTGTGCCTTGATTTGAGTCATGTTCACCACAAAATTTATATAATCCAACCCTCTCTGTTTTCAACAGGACGCATCGGACAAAGTTGACCTTGACAATTAGCATTGCCAAGTTTGCAGGCAATATATTATTCGGGGGAAACGAATAATGCCACGTCTTACCTAGAGGCGTTGCCCTTACCCTTTATTAACGATTGAGACCGTGTTTTGAATGTAAAGCTGTACGATACTAGCGTGTTGTGGTAGGGTGTACTGTAACATGGCACAGTACACCCTAGCGGATTTGATATCAAAGATATAAGGTTGTCAGATACCGAAGATTTTAATGTCATACTATAGTTTATGTTCAGTTTTTTTAAACGGACTTTCATGTCTGGTGAACGAGGCGTGGATAGGTGACACCTACGCTTTTATTATATTTAATCCTTTCTTCGCAACCGACCATTTGATTTGAGTTGTATCTAGTTGTCGATAGAGGGCTTTAGTAACTATTGTGGGGAAAAAAGTGTGCCGGTATTTAAAACTAACAACATAATATGGTGTTTAACAAGTAGCAAATGAACCGAATCTAACTGAAATCATTGTTTTTGACGTACCTATAAATTTGGAAGATGTCGCTCTTGAACCTAAGTTGATTTTGTTTGAAATAAAAATGTTAGTTCAACCATATTAGGATTACTGAGATCGCTTGGATCACTGCAGATGAAGTCATCCAGACTGGCTTTAAAAAAAACTTGTGTTGTGAATACCCGTTATATTTTTTTGGACAGTGTGGGCGTTATACAATATGAGGATGGGAAAAACGATAAACATGGTTGTAATACAACTGGCTATATATTGTGTTCGGGAGTTTGTTATGACTATGTCTTCTATAAGTTTGTTCATCATAGAGAAATAATTGTACGAAACCGTGTTTCTTAAAAAATGAAACATCTTTGGATAAAAAACATGCAACATCACCATTATATAATAATCAATCGGTTTGAGTATGTGGCTATTTATTTTCTGGATAATTCATCTGGAAGACTAGAAACATTTGAAATGGGTGTTTTTAGAATTACAGTGGGTCATGAATCTAAAAACTGATTTTCGAGTTAGGAATCTTTGTGGAACAATTAATTATATTTTGCAATTACAAATTACCTATTTTGCGGAATTGAATTTTATTATTGAATTTATCATATTCATGATTTTAATTTGTCAATAATTCATTAGGATACGAACCCAGCAAATATTTGTTGTACATAAAGACATTATTGTAGATAATCCATTAAAGAAGCAAACATATTTGCTAAACATCTTGATGTATCTCAGTGGTGATCCTAAATAACCTAAGATCCATTTCAATAAAAATTACATACCTAAATATTTTCTCTTATCACGCTTTTAGATAACAGCGTTACGATCATCCCTCGTATTCTTTACAGCATGCCAAGAATTGTTTGTCATACGACTTAGATAATTCGAAATGTAATCCTAAAAGGCAAACAATCACAATGTAACTCGTAAACATATAGACCTTCTTTATGGCACTTTCTATTTTAGTCTCGCATGCCATATTGTCAATGAATCAATAAACCATATTCCATTGTTCTTCGTTACACTATATAGCAACGATGTTGTCGTCTGTTAGTATGTTAATACCCAAGTACATGCTAATTCATCTGCATACAAAGGTACGAGTAGACGTTACCGTCCTCGAAACGATGACTAAAGCTCACCCCGATGACACTGCGTCAAAAATCGCATGTCAAGTGATTGAATAAGCGTTTGCCACTTTGCATTGACACGTTCCATTTCAACCTATACCTCCCTAGGAAAATACATTCATTACCTTGAAAAAGGGCACGCTGTGTGAGCTTATGACTAATCGTGCCTTTAGTGCGAATTATTGAACTATTTCTTTTCTCCTTTATGCAAACGCAGGCTTGGACTTGCGATAGCAAGTAGGAGTTTTGCAGTTTATCGAAAATAAAAATGGCGGAAACTTCTATTGGCATGTGCCACGCCTGAGCATGGTATGACGTCAATTTATCCAGACACACGTGCGTTGCAATAAATTAGTTTGGCCAGCCTCTGTATTGGCCCTTTTTGTAATGTTGATTTTATATTATTTTTAAAAACCAACGAAAACAAAATATGTAAACAAATAAAGTTTGTTTTTTGTTGATATGACCATGCTTCCATTTGATTTTTTTTATTCCTTTTATTTTGTTAAAAACATTTTATGCTCAAGGCCAATTATATTTTTGTTTGCTTCTTAGGCATATGTTGTATGTTAATTGGCTTTATAGAAACGTGCGTGCCTTTCAATTGGGGGTAACGAAATGAAAACAATTTTTTTCTAAACCGAACCGCACCACACACGAGATAATAAAAATAGTTTTATCGTGGATTTGGTTAAGTTTTCAAGGCTAATTTTAGATTTAAAGAAAACTGCTTTATCAACTGAGGCGTACTGGAAAATATTCCAATGTTTATTTTTCTTGGATCTGTTTTTTTCATCTATTTTTGTAGATGTGTGCAAACTATTAAACTATCAAGTATTTCTTTTGTGAATCTTACAACATAGATACTTTTTTTAAAAGTGTTATATGATTTCATGAATTAAAGTATTAGTTTATAATAAGTTTATCTTATTCAGTTAAAATGTATTTTTCATTGACCTTTCGGAAATACGGCTCAGCACGAGTTCAACTACCTTAAATGTACTCTGCTATGGAGTGAAAGTACTCAAAAAAAAAGTACTGCCGAAATATGTTGGGACATTATCCAGGGGGTTAGTACCGTAGAAGTTATTTTGAGAATGGGCCTTGAATCTTTACTTTTTTTTGATACATTTTTAAAGACATACAGACATTTTATAAAAAAAAAATTACAACGGAATACGAACTTTACAAATGTTTTTAAACTTTTTTTTTTCTTACTCTTCTATGTTACAATTGGACTCATAACTATTTAAATGCAATTTTAAAAGAAATCCATAAGTCATCAGAGCGGACTCAAAACATAAGATTTATTATTATTATCTTTTATTAACAAGCAATTTAAATTACATGGTAATGTTAAAAATTAATGAGCTTAGCTGCGATGACTATTTGCTCCAAAACATAAGAAGTGTCGCACACCTGTAGAAAAACAAAATTGAAGAATCAAGTTTCCTGCTCCACATAGTTACTTACGCTATAAATATATCCAAACAAAGAGATGAACTCTGAGAATTGTAATTTTTTTAAGTTATCCTGGAATTTATGATCAGAGTATAGACTGCGAGAATTTCTCACAATTTTCGATAGAGGTACCTATATGAACCCAGAACTTTCATTAATTTTACATTGTTTCTTTCATTCTGACAATATGTGAGACACTTAAACCTTTCATATCCATACATATGTTTATCAGAATTTCGGGGAGCAAACAATTTTCATTAGAAACTTCTTCAATTTGAATCGGCATTATATTTTGTAGTAAAATTAGAACTACACACAAATGTGGTAAAGCAAGGTTTGAGGCATTTGATATTTCATTTCATTTTCAAAATGTTTAAAACCACTTAATGACAAGTTTATTGATAAATTATTACTTTTCACTGATTAACGAAAAGGTTCAACAAAATATCCTAGTGACGTATTTTTCTCAACCTATTTTTCGTTCATCAACTAATTTATTTTTTAACTTTCTCTTACAAAGAGAAAGATATTGTTTTCGTGAAAATTTTCGACCTCGAGATTTTGATTGATTCTAATATTACGATGATAGCGCAACTTAAAAAAGTGTTTTTTGGAATTCCGTCCGTCGGTCCGTCTGTCCATACACTTGCATACCCAGTTCTTTTTTTTCGAGAAAATCCATGCAACGGATTTTTGCATTTAGGTCATATAAGGAAAATTGTCAATTTCTCGCAAATTATTTAGCCAAATCGAATAAAATTTAATTTGTATACTTCTATTACTGTTTTTATGAGTTCTACATAATTGGTTTTGGCGCAATTATCCCTAAACGGAATTTTCAGTTTTGGCCAATAACGGAAAATCTATTCACATGGACATTGATTACTTTCGATTACGAAATAAACGTTCGTATAATCACATTTCGACATTATACATATAATTTTTAGCATCATTCATCAAAATAAATATTATTGTGTATTTTGGCCAAATTGATAAAAACTTCAAATTAACTTGCTGTGAAAGAGAAAGTTGCGGACGACCCAGTCGTGCACCCACCACTGGTTTTTTATTCATCTGAACCTAGTATGCTACTAGTGCAAACTGAAAACAACAGTTTTGCATAATTCAGAAAATTATTTTAAAATGGAATCACCATAGTTTTCGGCTCAAAAAACTACTGTTGAGTTGTGGTTTCAGGCCTTTCGCGAATAAATTTTCCCGGGAAACTGTTCCCATTCAGCAACCTGATTTACATTTCTGACAAAGGAAAGGTTCCCGGGAATAAATTATTAGCGATAGGCCTCATTGTAACAGAAATTCCCTTTTTAGTACTTGATTTCACCATTTTGGTACTCTATTTGACACAACCCATGTATAACTAATATAGATGGGAAAATTATTTTATAAATAAAGATTTATGAGACTCTGAAAAAAAAATTCTATAAATACTACTACAGAGTATAGCTTTACTAGCTTTTAGAGAAATATTTTTGTTTGAACTGTTCTCCTTTTTAACATTAAAAAGTTACACAAGATGAACAATTTTACAATCCTGTCGGATAGTGTCATCAATTTTACAGATGGCGTCGAATGTTCATTCAGTTTGAACATTCGTGAACAATCAGAATAAGAAGTTTTATGAATATGCAATCGATTACTATACCTACTTGAGGAGGTATATCTCTATACACTTGATACTTGTAAACATCCAAATGGAAATAAATCTTTAGTCGAAATTAGTTTTAAACTGCTTAATTTCCAGCTTTGAATCACACACTCACTTATTGCTGCAATGTTTTCATTATACTAAACTATGCTTTCATCAAGCATCATCTTCATACCGTTTCCGCAAAAAATTGCACCATTTCGGTATTGAATACGCTTTGCTTAATTTTTTATGAAAAAAAAAGAAATATCTGGCATTAGCATCACATACAGAGCCTCAACCCTAGATTTTCCATTCATTTGTGTGTATGACGATATATTTCTGTCACAAAGGGATAATAGTAACTTTGTTTATACCCCTTCCGAAGGGCAAATTTGAAAAGCTTCTAATGACAGTGTTATACTCTTGGATGTTTGCTAAAATTTTGCAATAGATAGGGCAGTGCAAATAACTTAGGTGTTACTTTGGGATTTCAAAGAGGGTCTACGCGCTTAGAAGAGCAAAGCATTAATCACTACGCCAATTACCCACTATCACTTTTCCATGATCAAACCTTAATGTTCAAACATGACAACTGCTAACTTCATTATCGGCAGTCTTATTGGGACATCTGATCAATTTTGCAAAATGGCGGCAAAATATCTTATAAAATGTATATAAAAGTTAAATTTTTCAGGTATTATAATTAACGCCAACTTAATAACTGCAACACTAAGAAGATTCCTCTATTCATAGAATTTATTTAGTGTGAACGGTTTAAAGTAAAACTTGAAAACTTATTGGGATTTCTATTTGATCTGTGCTTCCAATTGGATAACTTTTTACCACATAATATGTTTAAAACACTTGACAGCGGAAAAATATTGAACGTATCTTAGTAAATGTAATTTGTATTTTCTAGTAACAAAAACTGTAAATTTTTTGTTTAACCCTAACAGGAGAAAACACGAATTGTAACTAAAATTTATATTAAAAACAAAATATTGTAAAGATAAAATACTCCGCACCACTGCACTGCACAATTTTTAAAAGAAAACTGACATACAGTCGTCTAAAGAAAGTAGGCATTGCCTCACCACTGTCAAATATTGCAAAAATACAAGACTATTTTTTTTTAAATATTATATATCACTAGTTTTCTCGGTAGACAATATTGTTAAGCATGTCAAAGCTAATGCTAATTTCATTGCAAACAAACTTGAAATGGAAAGGCTGCTTCCAAACAATAATATTCGCCTGACCTACATTAAAGTTAGAAAAATAATTAAACAAAAAGGAGCTCTCACCTTAAACGTTCCCGACTTAAATCCTTGTGCTCAAAAACACACTCAAATGCTAAGGAAATCACCTTGATGTCGAATTTTTGCTGAAAATCCCACACGAGTCTATTTCTGTTTGACGTTTCAGAGCTTCCCGTTCGTAGTCTTTCTAGAGCATACGGAAGTGGTCTACTTTCACACGCGCCATGGACACAAGGAGGCCTTTTCATTTCCCCCTTTAAATATCTATGAAAGCCTGTTAAAATAAAAAAATACAAAAAAAAACCGAACAAAAAATTTAAGAATCTAATTTTGGGGGGAAAACAAGAACATCGCGGAAAGTTTTTTTTTGTTTTGAATTGAACAAATATTTTTGACACGTGTGTATCTATTTTTTTTTTAGAAGAAAGTGATTCTTCTATTAAAATGTACTGCATTTTTTATGCGTCCTTGTTTCGTATCAATAACCAATTATTCGGTAGAACTAATTTGGCAAACTCATTTCTTAGTGCTGTCCAAGTTATTTTTTGACAAGATATTATTTGACACATAAAAAAATCAATCTATCTAATCGTTGACACTGGAATGAGCGCATTTGTGGTTGATAGATTTTTTGGCAAACAAAACAAACATCTTTATGACTATTCATCACAACCTTGGCCGGTTTATTAGCATTTGATTAAATCAAATAGACTTTGCAAATTTTATTAAAAGTCATCATCAAAATATATATATTTTTTCTCTAATATTTTTTCCTAAAAATAAATTGTTTTTGGTAAAAATTTGTTTCACAATTTCTATTAAAAACAAGTGGGTGCCATGACGAATCAATTTTATTGAAAGCCAAATTAACTCTGAGCACCTTGGGGGTTTTGTTTTGATTTTTTAGAGCGAAATGTGATGCATTTCTTGTACATCTTAATTGACAACAGGTGTAAAAGAAAATTTCAGTATCTAATAAAAATGAAAAGTGATTTGTCTGCAATTTGAACCAACCAGAATGTAGTTTGTGTCCTTGGACGCAGATAGAATGTACAGAAAGTGGCGAGTAGTTGGCTCGTGTTGGTTGCTGTTGTAGCAAAATGTTCAAGCATGTATGAAACTTGGAAATTGGCTTAAAATCATGATTGTGGATGACAATGAAGTGTTTTCAATTAGTATTTGATCTAATTAAATTAGAGAGTATGACGTCAAATGATGTAAGTAATTGCTGGATATCAGATTGGGCTATCGAATTAAGGGGGCAAGTGAAAGTAGATGCGCAATTTATTTTATATTGCAAAAAAATATATTTTTTTAATTAAGGTGATATAAAAATTTTCTAAAATTATGGGAATTCTTGAATGGGCTGGTCGAATTACCGAATTGTGTTGGTATTTATTTTTAAGTTGTTCCTATCGGCAATCTATCACAAATTACTTAAGTGTTGTTCAATATTATTAGGCCTTAATTCAAGCCTTGCAGTCGTGCAAAAAGCAAACATGCTCTTACAAATGGTTGTGAGAAGTTAGGACGTTGGATATCTTGGACTACTTTGCACCAAAAAAGTGTTCTTTTTCCGAGTCCTGTCTTTGCTAAACTCCAAATTAGACTGGAACCAAAGCTCAAAAAAATGAAATAAAAATATATAATTTTGGTGAAGCTAAATCATAATGAGCCCATGACTTAGCATTTTCTTACAATCAATGTAAGCAGTATCTGAACGGATTAGTTTAGATGAGCTTTTTTTTTACTCAGAAGACTTCACAGATCATCAAGAGCTGACGGCCGGTATAAAAGCACAAACTGGTACTACTAGGAATCGCACTGTTCATCGCGCCAGTTGCACACTTTTTTGTTTTCAATCCTAACAGTTGCAAACAATGTCGACAAACTTTTTGCATATAAATTTAGCTTAGGTGTGAACAACCATACAAACACTTGCCGCATAATGTTGCTGCAATTGTTTGCTCGTGTGTACGTAGCTTAAGAGTAATATGTTTAGATACCTGCCTTTAGTAAATGCTACAAAATTGAGAGCAACAATCAATTGTGTTTTACTTTGTTTATTTCATCGATGTCAAGGATGTCATATTTAAGCTTTTATTTTATATAATCGTGTTGACGTGTTGTCTGACATGCGCACATAGTCAGAGTCGCCCAATTGCTATGAATGTGATTCGATTTACCTTTGTAGGGTTTTAGCACAGCGCGGGAACTTAAAGAGAAGTTGAGATAGGGTGTAGTGGAGACCTAACTATTTTTTTCGGGAGCCCTGTTTTTCTTATATGTTGCTTACAGTTTAATAGCTGGGATTGCTCGCAGACAGTCACATTACATTGCGGCTACCCACATATTTTGAATTTTTGAAATTGATAAAATCTAATATAAACCTACGCAAAACCCGGAGACGTAGACAGAAATAACAAAACAGAAAAACTGATAAATGGGAAGCGCATTTTTTTTCATTCATTTGAATAGATCTAGCCGGAAGCTTTCAAACGCTATGATGTTTGCAGTTCGTGCAATTATACCAAACATACAAGTTATAAATTTAATAAAAATATATTTTCAATTATATATTTCAATAGATCTCTACCATATTTTCCACAAACTAATTTTTTTTTTCTTTCAGGTAAGCAACGGTTTCAAAAAAAAAAAAACATGCAACACCCAGAGTAAGTCTTTTCCGAAACAATTGTCGCCTGCATATCATTTCATCCACAGCTTCTCGTAGCCCCTATATCGTAAAGAGAAGGCAATTTTATTCAATAAATTAAAACAAATTGAAATGTATTTCTGATTCAACAAAAAACACTGCCCAACTTTAATTAAAAAAATTCCATGCAATCGACTCAACTTTTAAATGTTCTCCGTTAGTATGTATCTATTAAACTTAAAATGTTTCACATCGCCATTTTGTTTGTACTTCTCTCATCGAAAATATTTTTTTTTTTTATATCCCAGTACAAAATATAAACAAATAAATCATAAAAAATGTACAAAAATACGCACAAGGAAGACATTTTAGACAACAAACAAATTATGTCCATCTGGTCAAAGTGCTGACTAACTTGAGTTTTATTTTGGCAAATTGCCCTTGAACTTATGTATACGGGTAGTATGTATACATTTGAATAATTATTTAGCTGTATATATATTATTTATACATATATTCGCCATATAAAAGAATATGCAGCGGCATGCTGCTAACGAACGTTTCCAGGAACGTTCGCGGTCGTGTTCTACTGCAAAACAATGAATAGATGGGATAAGAACATTTTCGTATCTATACGGTGTAATCTGTTCTATGGTCGATTAGAGCACAACTTTACAGAGTGACAGGGATACTACACGTGCATTTGGGCATTCGGGCATGACTGTGTTTGTTTTTTTTTTTTGAGCGCATATACTTGCATAGTTGCGATGGCCACCATCATGTTCATGATTATCATGCGCAACCAGCAGCTAAAGGCAAAGTTCTGAATGATTAACACGAACACGTGCCGGTGTCGGCTCCAGCTGATGATAGCGAGTTGCAGACAATACAAAAATTGTTGTTTCACTTGCAGTAATAAAACTCAGTTGTACACACCAGGGGGATGTATATAAGATACACAAACCCCACACATCTAAAACAAAAACAGAGAACAGCAGTCATTGTTTGCTAATGGTCTTTGTGGAATGCTTTTCCATGACAAGAGGTTTTTGGGAAAACAAAATTAAATATCACGACATCGATTTTTTATAGCACAATATAACGGTGAACACTTGTGCACTCGTACACTGTTAGCGATCCAATTTTGATGAACTGTGCAATATTTATGTGTTTCACGGTAAATTTGTGGTGGTCGGCTTCGGTGGTGGTCGGCTTCGGTGGTGGTCGGCTTCGGTGGTGGATTTATTGGAGGGTGTGTTAAATTCCTGCAATGTGTGCAAAAGCATTTTATTTATAGGGCCTAGGCATTCCTCAGCAGATGAGAAAACAAAAACAATTAATTTGCGCAAGTGTTCCTAGGTGTTTGCCGCATGGCAGGTGGTTGTTCACATCTAAGCAATATCGTGTAAATATTTTAGTTCAGCAGTTTTTATGCGAATATCTATGAGTAATGCCTGAGTTTGGAATTTCCAGTTAAAGGTGAAGGCTTATGCAACTTTCTTTGAATTAGGTAGTTAGAATTCAAGGATTGTTTGAATTTTCATAGCAGGGGAATATTGGGGTTGGTGTATTTAAATTCGGTTCCACAGTGTGAAATATAATATAAAGAAAAGTAGAAAATCTGAATGGCTACTTTTTTAACAGGTGAACTTTACATTTTGACTCATTTCTTATTTTAGAACGACTTGTTCCTTGTAAAGCTTCAGTTTATATAGATTTTGCTTTCGTCACTTTATATAGGTCGACTGGTCGGTAGTTTTCGCTGTCGTTCCCAATTTTGAATTGCGGACTAGTAGGAATGCAGTAAAAATGAATGGTTACGCCTTTATAGATGAAGAAAATGGCACAGGTTCATAAGCTAACATAGCTATTCTGTATCTAGGTAATTTAAGACTTCTGACATCTTAACCACTGTATCCTTGAGCTGTTTGATACGTTCGCCATTCTGGGTAATTGTAATTTTTGAAACAGCTTATGCGATTGCTTCCAATTTGGGGTCTGATTTTACATCATTATTGCATTTTGCAAAATAGTCGTTATGATTTTCTTCGCTTTTATGATTTCCATAGCATGTTTCATCTGTTGGTGAATTAACCGGCTTTCCTGCCTTAGAGCATCCCACTGTAATGTTGTCTTCCAGTTAATGGTGGGCGTGTTGTTTGGACAGTGCTTAGGCTATCGTTTCTCTTCCTTCTGGTGAAGAGTGCACTCATGAAACTTCATTGCTTCACATCAATATCAGTGATTAGGGAAAATTTATAAAAAAAATTAATACAGTAAAAAGTGAGTATAAACATTAAATCTATGGTCAGTATTTTGCAGCAATGTTTGCCACTTGGGTGGGTTTAGAGCTCGTAATTGGTTCATCAACATTAGTGGTCGTAATGGATGTTAAACCTAGATTCGCAGTCTAATCTGTATATGCGTAGTTATATAGAATAATTCCATCCTCAGGAATTGTCAAATCGCCAAAACTGCATTGCTTTTTTAGACATCATAACCCAAGTCGCATGTCACTTATGATTTAATACCATTTTACATGCGTCTTTAGTGTAACTGTTGGAATTTATGTACAGCGCAATTTGTATATCTTTATTACATCTAATGGAATATTTCTGTTTGACGTGCGCGCTTAAAATGCTGAATGTCATTTAACTTTTATGACATTCCCTAGGCAAAGTGACATTGAGTTGACATATGACAGAAGGCCATAAAAACAAGATGGGTGGATGAATTGTGTATGTGTACCTAGTCTAGTTTTATGTTTCGCCTTTGTCTAGTGACAATGATAATACGTGGACTACAAAATGAATCCTTGAATTGTTTAGAACAGCGAAATCTGATTTGGAAAATTAAACGGTGCTGTTTTTTGTTTGCTGATTTAACTGATTTTTGATTTTTGATTTTACAAGCAAATGTCTTTCA
The DNA here is from genome assembly GCA_949824845.1 of Rhingia rostrata. NCBI lineage: Eukaryota > Metazoa > Arthropoda > Insecta > Diptera > Syrphidae > Rhingia > Rhingia rostrata. The sequence goes on from OX463755.1 coordinate 59,577,156, forward strand.
ATAACCAAGTAATATTTTTATCCAATCAAAATATGTTTCACAAAATTTCAATTTTCGAGATTCGTTTTGGTGAACAGCAAATATTTATTGATATGATTTTTTCCATACCAAATGGGATCTTGGGTGTGTCTGAGATAAATCATAATTCCTCATCCGCTCTTTCGGTTGTTGAGCTCAAATGTTGATTCTTTGTCTATGTACGTTGATAATATCTACTTTGTCTGTCCAACCATCGGTCATTGACTAAAAGGTCATTACTATCGCTTATGTATGAACCTATATTGGTAATGTCGCTACCTGCATGGCGTTTATGTATAGGGCCCTAAACAGTTTCTAAAGTTTCTAAAGTGGGTTAAATAAACCTCTTAAAAGTGATTTGTAAATTAAACTTGAAGCCATAAACACGATTTGTCTGTTTGTTATCGATACAAACAGAAAAATTAATTATTTGAAAAAAAAAATCATTTTTTGTACAGCTAGTCGGCAGTTGTTCTGTGGAATGTATGGAATGCATCAAACGTTTTGTTAGCTCGAACAACTTCCAACAAAATGATTTCTGCTTCGCTGTTTCGAAAAGGTTACTTCGTAACCTGCAAGTTTTCCAAAACTCAACATGTATAAGAAGAATGAATTGAAGTTTTCTGTTGTTTTTGTAAAAACATGGTTCGTAAAAACGAAATTCTCTGAAATGTTTTCAAAACCAGTGCACATGCTCCATAGTTGTGAGATGATAAAAATTCATACCAACTGCTGGCGTTAATACAAATCCAACAACGGCGACACAAGTTGACAAATGTCAAGCTAAAATGTATTTAACGTGAATTTATAGCTACATACATATGCTTTTGGTACATAAATTCTAGATTAATTTATCTTTTGTTTTCGCAAAACATAAACAAACCCCAGACGACCAAAACAGCAAACAGAACAAAACAAAAAACAAACAAAAAATGAATAACGAAACACATCAAATCTCGCTTAATCAGATCAAAGGTGACAACGTCGAATATGCTTGTAAACATTGAGTGTCGAAAACGAAATGTGTCGACATTTTGTAATTTTCCACAATTCCCTGAAAGTACGAAAATTTATTCAAACAATCTTATTAAACAAAATATGCCAGACAGCGTTTCGATGACTCGCCACTCGGTGTTGACTCTTGTCAGTTTGTGGTAATTTTCCATTTCTTTTCTCGTCGGCGCGACGACATAAGACGCATTTCCATTTAGCAATAAAAAACTATTAAAATAAAATAAATTGAATTTTTTTCAATTGATAAATAATAAAAGAAAATTTATGTATGCACACGTGTAAACCTATTGAGTAATAGCAATCAGTTTTCCGGGGCCTCTTCGAGGGTAAATGCAGCTTTTCACACTCTAAACGTTTCTGTTTGTTTTATGGTTATAACCGTAAAAATGTATTTGTTAATAACTTGTATGATAACAATGGTTTGGTAACGGGTTAAGTAATAGTTTTTAACATGTTTTTCACAGCAAGAACTCATTTTTTTTTATTAGGACATGTATTGGATTGGAATTTATAGATTGTTTTGATGGGTTTGTGAAAAGCAATTAGATATAGATACAGTCTGTCAAGAAATTGTTTTGACAAAGAAAAATATTGGTAAAATAGACATTTTCTTTATAAAAAAAGAATTCTTTTGATGTCTAACTTGTTCTTTTTTAATTTATTTTATGTTATTAATATATTTACTAACTAACTGTAATAAAAAAAAGTACATTTCAAAAGGAATTAAACAAAAATTACAAGAAAAACAAAAAATACACAGAAATGAGTCTGTCAAGAAATTGTTTTTACAATTCATTTTTTTTTTTTAATTTAAAGTGAAAACAATTTTGAAGGTTATTAATACTTCGTATGGCCACCTTTAGCGTTTATCACAGTTTGTAGTTCTTTTCATTGAATAAATTAAATTTTGCACATCATAATCGCCTGGAATTTTATTCCATTCCTCCTGTATTGCTGTTTTGAGCTCTGCTCTGCTTTTTGTGTGTCTTTTGGCAACTTTTTTTTCAAATAGACCCACAAATTCTCAATAGGGCTTAAGTCTGGACTCTGAGCAGGTGTATCCAATACTTTACTGCAGTTAAAAAGCAGCCACATCCTCACCATATGCGCCTTATGTTTAGGGTCATTGTCTTGGTAAAACTTGAACTGCGGTTTGTTGTCACTATTGAACCCAAATTTATTTGCACTATTTAACAAATGACCCTTTAAAATATTTAAATATTGTTGCGCATCCATGGTGTTCTCTATAAAGACCAAATCTCCAACCCCTTTACTAGAAATACACCCCCACACCATGACTGATAATTTGCACAAATTTGACTGTTGGAATAATGTTGCGATTTTCCAATGCTGTTAACGGCTTTCGCCACACTCTATTGGGGCCATCGTTGTAATAGAGCATAATTTTGGTCTCATCGCAGAATATGACGTCATCCCAGTAGTCATCAGGCTTGGCAATATGTGTACTGGCAAAAGACAATCGCTTTTCAATATGCTCGGTTGAAAGCATCGGTTTTTTGCGAGCGACTCTTGAGTAGTACTGGTTGTTTTTCAATACCTGCCTTATTGTTTCGTGGGAAACCGCAACATCACGCTCTTCTTTGAGTTCACTCGCAAGGGTCCTCGTCGAAATCTGTGGGTTTTCCGCTACTTACCTTAACAAAATACGTTCGGTCCGTTCTGATATTTTGCGTGGACGACCGTTTGAAGATTTTAACTCTAGTCTATTTTCTTTTTTTGCACGATTTAAAATATTATAAACTGTTTGTCTGGTCAAAGAGAACATCTGGGACAATTCTTGCACACTTTTTCCGATTTTATGATTATAATAAACCAACTGAGCCACTTCACATGATGTTCTTTTGCCAGGCATCTTGAATTTAGAATAAATTAACCACGACTGTTATATTAGATGAGCAAACGGCAAATGAACAGCTCTCATTTGCAATTAAAACGAGCACTGCATGGAAAACATCAAAATCATAAGGGTAAAAAAGGTAAATGCATACCGCAGCCCGAAAGAAGATTTGTAAAAACAATTTCTTGACAGACTCATTTCTGTGTATTTTTTGTTTTTCTTGTAATTTTTGTTTAATTCCTTTTGAAATGTACTATTTTTTATTACAGTTAGTTAGTAAATATATTAATAACATAAAATAAATTAAAAAAGAACAAGTTAGACATCAAAAGAATTCTTTTTTTTTAAAGAAAATGTCTATTTTACCAATATTTTTCTTTGTCAAAACAATTTCTTGACAGACTGTATATATGAAAGTGTAGGTGCGTACAAAATAGATGATAAAATAATCTTTATAATGGTATGTTAATAATTTGTGGATTGTTTCGTAAATAATAAATAAATTGGACTAGAAGAGTTTACTTGACTTAATGAATTGGTGATGGTTTTTTTTTGAAAAGTAATTATGATGTTATGATATTCAGTAATCATAAAGTTAGTAAATATATATTTTATATCGATCCAACATTATTTTTTTCATTCAAAACATTTGTTTGTACACGTAATTTTGAGAAACGTGTATCTTCTGGGTAAAAATACAAAAATAATCGAACTAAATTAAGTCTATTACATTCTGTATGAATGTATAAACTTTTTAATATATGTGTACCACTATATTCTTTATTCGCACTTAAAAAATCAACAAAACTGATATTTATACAAAAGTGTTGACAAAGTCAGTGCGAATGGTTTCCTTGAGCTAACGCATCAAGTTCTTTGTCTTGTTCGTTGGAACCCGTGACTTTATTAAAAAAAACTTTAAAGAAAGTTGTCTGGAACAACCAAATTTAGTGATCTTCATGATCAGTGGAGATCGAAAATAGCAAGCTATGCTTGCTTGCTGCAAAATTTGCACCAGTTCCATAATTTGCGACAAACGCTCATCATTCACAAACCCTTGTCAGGCGGTTATCTAGGCATAAATAACCTAATGACATTCAAAAGAAATTTCTGTAAATATCGTTAAGCTATCTGTAACCAGCGTTTCATTCACTAGGAGATAGGTTTTGACACCTCACAAGAAGGTGTTCTCTCCCCTATGATATTTAACAAACTAGTAGCCACTTTATAGATCTGTTAAAGATCTCTTAGTTCGGCTAGTCAAATCAGGTGATCTGTCCGTACAGTAATTATCCTTCTAAGTTCTCACTTTTCTGGCAGCTCATCCATACCTGTGGCAGTTAACCGAAAATGTTTAAAACAGACATTCACCCGGGTCCTTTGAACCAGAGGTTATCATATACTAGTTTAACGTAATCCCATCGTAATCGATAGAGCGAACTTGCAGGTTAAGGTAAATTAATTTCTAATTCGGCCTAACTCTTCTCTGAAATTCAAATTATTTGAAGATCAAACATCTCTGGATAAACTTCGCACATAACCCACCAGCTCTATAACCGTATTGTAGCAAAAAAAAACGTTTTAACCAGGAACTAGCGGCCATATTTTGCCACCTTCCTATACCTTACACAGTTTTTCTAAGTGCATTTCAATTAGCATTTAATTATCACAACTATAGACTAGTAGGTATGTAAATAAATTGTGGATTCCAAATAGATACATGTGTCTTCGGGAAATTTTCTTTTAATAGAAAACTAATTACGTTTTTTTTATTGACGTCATTAAGATTAACATGTTGCAAATGGTAGTACAGGTAAAACTGCAAGACGACCTCTAAATAGTAGCACTTGGGACGAAATTACACTTCAATTTAAGGAAATATCCTCTAACAATTAAATCCTATTTTTATTACATTTTTGTCTAGAGTTCCCCCGATGTTTTATAGTGTCTATATAATGTTCAAAGACATTATATTTATTTACAACTCCTTTTTATTGGTAATACAATAAATCGTCGCGAGATTAAACACCTGGAACAGTGAACTACTTCTATTTATCTGTGCAATGTTAGTCTGGTTGTTCGAACCAGTCGATGATTTATCTTTTTAATTTTGCTCACGTACGAGTTTGACAGCATTTTTTTCAAGACAATGCTTCCTTATAGAGCAAAAAGATCTCTGGAAATAATTATGCATAATGATACATTTGTACATTTTCTGGTAGCAAATCAAACGTAGATATACGATGTGCTGCAACTATTTTGTGAATGCAAGCGAGCTGTCATTTCATCCCACAATTGAACAGATGAATTGCACCAATATGCAAATACGAATTGTAGCGCTTTAAAATGTTGCAAAATCATATGACCAAATTTAAGGAAATTGTTGAAGGAGGCCATTGAAAATAAATTTGGAAAAAGCATGATCATGTTGCAAATCATATGACCAAATTTAAGGAAATTGTTGAAGGAGGCTATTCAAAATAAATTTGGAAAAAGCATGATCATTCTACTCCAAGGATCCTCGCACTTAGCACTTCATCTCTGAGCTACCGAACTTCTCCTCCAATCGAAGTATATCTTGGAAGGCCATGAAAAGCTAAACACCACGAACAACCGAAACCGAAACTTTGTTTTTCTTTATTTTTTAAACTGCTAATTTCTTCCACTTCGCTTGGTTTTTCAGCTAAAAAAATACTTCTTAAATAAAAGATATCAATAAACCACACTAATTTTAATTTCTTACAATCTTTTCATATAATATTAAACGATTTTATATTTTTCCGTCCCGAAAATCTACTTTTTCATTTTGCAGTTTTGCATTTCTTTGTACCGAAACTTTTTTTTCCCCCGATGGCTGGTGGAAATGTCAAAAGACACGATGTGCACGTGCCCAAAGTAAGTGTGGTACTTTAACTCCACTAAAACCACCACCCTTTTTGTATTTTTTATTGCAACTAAGTATGCGACTTGTCTAGCAATTTTGTTATCACGAGTAATGAATGTTTGGCAGGCAACTTTCCTGTGAGAGTTCCTGCTCCATCCGCAATATATAACGCGGCTTGTTATTATCGGGCCAAGTCTAAGGGCTTAGTTCTTTGAAGACGCCGCAATAAATTTGTTTCGTCAAGAATGCGGAGGACCATTGTGTTAACGTTTCTCAATAAACGCTTTTTATGTTTGCGTGCAAATCTCTGCGTAGATCTTCATTCTTTATATACTACGGCGCATTGACAAATGATCTTAACATTTTGTTTTCAAAAGTTTGTAAAATATTTAGATTCGTTTCACTGATACAACCCCACAGTTGTATACCACATGTCCAGACCGGCTTTAGCAGTACAGTTCTCTAGTTATATTTTAAAGTTCTTCGCATTTCTTTTTTACATGCAACTTCCATTTTAATTTTTTTTTTTAATTTTGTACCGAAACTGACAACTTTTTTTTCATCGTTGTGTATTCTGTTTGGCGAAGATTGTAGACGTCACTTCATTTTCGTTATTTTGCTTCTGTTTCTGTACCATTTTCGGTGAGAATGAAATGTCAAAACTGAACAAAAATGAAAAAAAAAATAAAAAACAATGTTTCGGTTTGGGTTGCTCGGTGGGTTTGACCCTTAAAATATAGTTTTCATAATTTTTGGAAACAAAAACAAACATATTGTTCTCTTAATTGTTGTCATCTTCGAAGAAAATCTTCCAGATGTTGTCATTCCAAAAACAACGTGTTTATTGAGCAGCATGTGTTGTTGGAAATTACAAGAAGTATTCCAGGCCTAGAGAGAACAATCGTTTAGATATTAAATAAAATGTTATCTAAAAACTTTTGGTGCACATGTTTCAATCTATTCAGCCAAATTGTAAAATCATGTGTCTTTGATATTGGACCGATTTTTTGTGGTTTATACAAGGATGTAAATCATCGGTAAGAATTCTACATAAATGGCCAATTGTTAGTTTTGGCGATAGACCGTGCATGTAAAAAGGATGAGCCATGATGAATTCAATTAAAACAATACCCGAAGTATACTAACTACACCACGAGCATCGGTTACATTCTAGCCAACGTTATTATATTAGGTTGAGCTAAATAGTTAGTAATCTAAAAGGATCACATAATTATACATCGGGCAAATCAAAATACAAAACAAAATCAGAATAGGTAAAAGTTCATATTTTTGTTTGAAAGTAGGTACCAGTAAATATTAATCAACTAAACAAATTTAAATAATATTGACAAACAAAAAATATATTTCATGCTAATAACCTGCGGCAGATATCCAATATCTCATATCAACAAAATTGGTAGCATGCTAATTTTAAGCTCACTTCCAAAACCAGTTGTTTGATTTTTTTGTTTACCAGCTTTCACACTAACTTGACAAATTGGATAACAATAAAAAATATATGAGAATGATTCAATCCGCTGTCCAAATCGTTATATACCCTACCCATCGTCCTATGCTTAAAATAAACCGCTTTATAAAGTGTGTGTGTTTAAACATTTTTTCTAGTCCATATTGTTATATTGTTGTCTTTTATTATTTCTCTATATTACAAACGATGTATCAAAAAAAACGGATAGTATAGAAAAATATTAACAATAATTGCCACACGAAAATATCTCTGCGATAAAGACAGTACATTGTCAAGTCTTCACTTAAGTTAAGTACACATGCTTATCAATTGTATAGTGTGGCTTATCATGTATAACTAAGAACAAGCTTGTATGTAAATACAACTTTCAAGAAGGCTTAGGCGTGTTTTATATCTTAAAGCATTTTATTTTAACTATGTTGAATCAAAATCGTTGGTGCCGTTTTGAGAAATTTCCGTTTTACCAAAACAGTTTTATGATAGGTAGCATTCGTAATTCAAGAACCTTGTTCATATCGGGTTTTTCAACAGGGACGCTACAAAAGTTGAGCGACAGGGACAGCAAACGACACCATATTTCTTGCCGCTCTTTTTACATTTGTCTTTAGCAAGGTTTGCCATTTCATGATGAACAGATATATTTACAACCGAAATTCGGAGTCAGTGGCCTCAACGTTAAGAGCGCTACGTCCAATTTATGGTCGTCATAATCGTCCTAGCAGATCAACAATTGAGCGTCTAGTGGAAAAATTTTAATCCACAGGCACAGTACAAAATGTAGTTTCGAGAATATTGCTGCCACTGAGGCTCCAGTTGAAGAAAGCCAAAATATATCTCTCACACGTCGTTCTCAAGCGTTGGGCTTCTTGTCGTTGTTTATGTATATCGTTTCGAAAAGATATTGGCCTACATCCTTACAAGATTAAATTGACGCAAGAACCGAAGCCGCTTGACCACCAGAAGCGTCGTATGTTCGTGAATTGGGCTGAGCAACAACTTGAAAATGGTTCGGATTTTCATCGAAAAATCAGCTTCAGCGATGAGGCTCATTTCTGGCTGCATAGCTTCGTCAATAAACAAAATATGCGATATTGGTCAGGCAATAATCCACACGTACTCCATGAGTCATTATTGCATCCCGAAAAAATTACGGTTTGGTGTGGTTTATGGCCCGGCGGCGTCATTGGGCCGTACTTCTTCCGTGATGATCAAGACCGACACGTTACTGTGCATGGGAATCGCTACCGTTCAATGATAACCGAATATTTTTGGCCCCAATTGGATGATATGGACTTGGAGGACATGTGGTTCCAACAGGACGGCGCCACAAGCCACACAGCGAATGCCACAATCAATTTATTGGAAACCAAGTTTGGAGAACGTGCTATCTCACGAAATGGTCCAGTCGCTTGGCTGCCTCGGTCGTGCGATTTGACGCCGTTAGACTATTTCCTGTGGGGCTACGTCAAGTCTATGGTCTATGCCAACAAGCCAGCGACGATTGATGAACTTCGTACGAATATCGAACGTGAAATTGCAGCAGTATCGGCCGATTTTTGCTTGAAAACCGCCGAAAAGTGGGTTCAGCGTCTGGACTTCTGTAAGCGTGCCCGTGGTGGCCATGCAAAAGAAATCGAGTTCCATACATAATGGCATCAAACGTACTTTCACAGGAATAAAGAATTTCATTGATATCCAAAACCGTTTTTGTTTTATTTAAAAAACAATTTTGGAGCGCTCTTATTGAAAAACCCTTTACATATCTCAAATTTGAAGTAAACTCTAGATGACTTGCAATAACAGACTGGCACGTGGTTAGAATTGCCGGAACAACCTTTTCGTGCAGTTTTATCCATCGTAATGTTCGATTAGCTCTATTAGCACCAAATAAAAATTTGTATAGTGTAGCTTATCATATTATGTAGCTAAGAAAAAAAAATGTAAATAAGTACCTACTTTTTGTAAAAATTTAGTTTTATTTAAAGAAAAATACAAAATAAATATATTTCTACTTGAAAAAGAAGCCGAAAAAAGTCGAATTTTGTTATTATCAAAAGAAATGTTTACTGTAAAATGCCGCAATATAATTATATTCAACGATTACGTTCATTTTTGCACACTTACCTATACCTTTATAAAACGTGAACCAGTATCTACATGATGATATTCTATTGCGAAATAGAAAAACAACCCAATTCTCTTCCCTTTTTGTATCAATGAATTGTGGGCTCACTATGAGCTTTACATAGTGCCAAAACAACACGATACCTAATTAAGTTTATTTCTACTTTGTTTTCGCCAACAAAAACAAATTCCAAAAACATGTTTACTCCGAGACCCAAATATGCCATCATAATTTGTATGCTAAAAAAATATTCAAATATGTACCTCGACTATCACACCACCAAAAGCAAGCTATCAAACTGAAAACAAACCAACAAACTTGATTGTGCTTTGAATTGTGATTAATTGAAAAGTAGTATGTAGCTCTAAAATAAGAGATTTTCGCTATGACAGTGTGATTGGGAACTGAATGTCCTCATTAACACGAACATAAAAAAAAACACTACAAAACAATTCTTATCGCTGTTTTGTACGTGAAACTTCATCGTCATAATCATCGTACTACACACATGAAACCATGTTGGGTTCAAAATTATTCGATGACGTTATACGACGGTATTTTCGCACAAAAATATCTATATACCTACTTATGGTTTACACATTCATATACACAGGCTATCAAATATTTATACACTTGTAGTGCTTGCTCTGGTCACTAATTCACCATCTGTTTTCAGTGTGAAAAATGTACCTGCGCGATACTTTCATATATGTACTTACACAAAACCGCTTGACAAAATATAATACAGGATGTACCAAACCAGCACAATATGTGTGTGCAATTCTTTTTGCAAATAAGCCGACAACAGTATGCCCAAACAAACAAAACCCACCCTACATAGATACTCTCACCGACAGGTTATACATTTGTATGCATGCCAAAACAAAACACATGCACAAATCGATTGCTGATTAAGTACATTTGTGTTGGTGTTTCACAAATACACTAAAACCGCTCGATATTTTTTCACATATTCTCCTTATAAAAGTATTTAGTATGACCGGAGACGTTCAGTCGCCGCTTGAACATACAGAACGACAGAAGTTTTCTATACTCTATTCGCTTAGATAATAGCCACCGTGTGGTAACAAATTACAAAAAAAGTGAATCTACTACAAAATCAGTCTGCTATTAAATATATATATATATATATATATATATCAAGTGATCTGTGATTTCTAATAATTATACAAAAATTCTGTGATTAAAAAAAAAGATTGAGCAAATCCAAAAAAATAAACTACTACAAAAAAAAATTCAAAGAATAAATTGCTAAAGCAAATAAATCATATTAAATATTTTCACTGTGTGAATAAAATACAAAAAAAAAAGTACAAATATGGGTACCATGTCACTACGTCAACCTGAAAACTGGCTCTACGAGATCTGGCAGAAGGGACAAGATAGCCCCTGCTACGTGATGGTTCCAAATGCAAAAGTATGTATCAAGTTGAACCCATAAAAAAATTAAAATTTATTTTTAGCATAAAAAATAGGTATTGTTAGATAATTCGAATTTCGTGCGTTTCAAAGTTGGATGAACATTGTTTAAAAAAAATTGTCAGCGAATTATTTAATGTGCTAATTTTCTCATTTTTGTACCATAGTTGGATTTTATAAAGAAACCTATTATCTTGTCCGAGTTGACATAGCAATTGTCTAATCTATTGTGTTTGAATGCACAGCTGTGTATCTCTATTGTAGTGCCAATGATTGGAATATATATTTTTTTTTTTTTGCAAATAAAAATTGAGATAAGAAATCAAGACTGCGACCTTCAAATCATCCATAATCAACAGAACATTGACCGGATTTGTAAAATAATCGCATGTATTGCAAGATATTTTATAATACAAATTGGTATGTATATTGATGGGTGTTTTGAATGCAAAAATTGGTCTAGGAAGTGCAGACAAAGCAGGGATATCCTAACATGGCTATGTGAATTAATTCACTAATTGATTTTTGTGAAAACGGCCTTAGTATTCATCCATTAAGTTCTTAACATTAAAATAGTCGCATTTAATTGCAAATTGAATTGATTTTTATAAACAATGCATTTTTTCATTTCATTTAAGCCCGAAAAAGTTAATTTTTTTTAAAACCGATAAAATATTCATAAATTGCAAATTAAATTGATTTTTATAAACAATGGCACTTTTTTCATTTCATTTAAGCCCGAATAAAAAATGTTAATAATCCGATGGAGCTTAAATCACATACACAAATGTATAATATTTGCAAATCGTACTCGGTTTTGTTTAAGCCATGGGTTAATATTTGAACTGTAAAAAGTATCAACTCTTAATGTGACTAACCCATTCGTTTGACTATGTATTTCGGTCAGCCTAGCACTGGTTAGTGTAATGAATGCCTTGGTGCAATTTGCCTTTAAAACCCTTCTCAAAATACTAGCTCCTTTTTTATGTACAAAACATCAGAAGGCTACAATCCGCTGGGTGGATCGTTTAATTCCCTATCCCATACCAAATTAATATTCCCAAAATGGACGGACGGACAGAGAGACATGGCTTAATCGATTTAGCTAACGATTCTGAGTTGATCCATATACTTTGAGGTTTTCCTTGCTAAATTATTTCTCTGTGTTACAAACTATGTATCAAAAGCAAAACTAATATACTACATGATATAAAATATAAACGTGAAAGATTCGACATCATTTCGGTCCCTTTAACTAATTAAAAAAAATTTCGTTCAGATTCCGTCTTGACATTTAGTTTTTAAATGTCGTTCGAGCTTAAGTTCTACGATTTTCTTTCGAAATCCAATATATCTTTTATTCAAAACTGTTTTGTTCTATATTCTATTAAAAGTAGGTAGAAGCAAAATATATATAGGTAAAATATTTTTGTAAGTTTACTTGGTTTCGAATATAATTTGCCTTCTTCGATCTTGTAGAAGAATCAAATTTTACCGCATCTCAAGAAATCTTAATTCAAATGTCTTTTCGAACTCATTTCGAATTTCTTTAATTGTTTTTCTTCGTTTGAAAGTTGCAATTTAAAAGAGGTAGGTAGATTATCATATATCGATAATCCTGAAATTTGTTGTTATGTGTCCGTAGTTCGTTGCATTTATGTGCGAAGTACTGTGATGTCAATGTCAATGTCAATAAAATTAAATTGAAACAATACACTTTTTAATTGTTTTTATTAAATGGTAAACGATAAATATTGCTTCTTGGAGAAAATTAAAACATTAACAATCATTTATTCAAATTTTATAACAAATTAGTATTCATTTTGTGGATGTGCACAAATTTTCTTGTTTTTAAATTGACAGAAAAAAATTAATAAAAAATAGTTCTCAGTCAAGGTCACATTTAAAACTTTTTTTTTTTTTTGCAAACAATGATGCATTTTGTTTGGTGTTTATTAATATTGAACAACAGATCAGAATGGTGTGGGTTGTAAGGTGTCTCAAAATACGTCCTTTGTTATAACAATGGCTTTGATATATATGTATATCATTGACGTCAAACGTATTGTGCACTTTGAATAAAAACAGTTTATCCGGTTGTCAGAAAAATAAAAATAATTTTTTTAATGTCAATTGATTTTACAATTTTATTGAATAACTTTTCAAAAATGTCATATTACTAATTCTCGCAGATACATAGGTATAGTACACACATGCCAGCCGAGTGTACTTTATATGAGTTGAGTACCTACATATACATAGCTGTACGTCAATTGGCAATGTTATGCTCTGAAATGTTTTCAAAGTGTTAAGAATGACGGAAATATTTTTTTTTTAAATTATTGTGGGCTTTCTTTGCTATGGTCTGTTTGTTTTAATAGTTATGGTCTTTAAAAAAAAACTTTGTATAAACGTAATGTTGTGTGTTTTATGCTGTCATACTCGTACATTATAACCAAAGATTATAAAGTCATACAGATGACGCACTGCGTACAAGAAAAATTGTTCTATAGCGGGTCGTACTGGCACAGACCGTCATATGTTTGGATCTCGTTTTTCATGTGTGCACGTGCAAACACACCACCCGGCCGTACCATGAATCTGGTTAGCAAAAGTTTGTGTTTTTTTTTTTTTTGTTCTCAATGCGTCATCTGTATGACTTTATAATCTTTGATTATAACCCAACAAGAACATGACTTTTTTTGTTACACAACTATCATATGTTCTTGATTATTTTGTTTCCATAAATTCAAAAGCTGAGTTTTTCGAATCCGAACAATATTTATATATGTATATGCATGGATATATGTATTTAGAAGGCAATTAAAGCATTTGGTTTCCCTTGCATTAAATTAGATTTTATGTACTTATCTTCAATATTCTAAAGACCTGATCGAATGATTAAACACTGCAATCGTGGTGTGATCCTTACTAAGCAGAAGCAAATGTTTTTTTGACACATTTTTGTTCCAACTCAAAAAATCACATCTTCCATGACTTTCTTCACTTTCAAAGAAATACTATCGAAATCCTTCACCTACTAGTTCGGTCACCTTTCAAACAAAGTGGTCTCACATTCTCACCCTTGACTCATAGCCATAAGACAAAAAATTAAATAAATTTGCTATGTACCCAATAAATATTGAGTGACACAAATTATTCAACAAACAGTACGCTCAAATGTGCCTTCAACCTGATGGTGAGTCATAGGATTTTTTCAGACCAAATGCAATCACGTGTTATATTTTCTATGGAGAGGGGTGAACGATGTATTCATAGAACATACATGATTGCAGAGTAAAATTGACTTTTTGGCATATCGCATTAAAACGTGTTTTTTTGTCTACCCATAGAAACAGAAGTTCTGCAAATAATGGAAAATCCTATAAAAAATTATTTGTTATCAAAGCACTTAATTCTAAATCCTCATATATTGTAATTGTATAGTGTCTTTTCCAAGTTAAATCGAATAAATTCACTTTAAGTGCGACAAAATTGTCATACTCGCACAAAATACCCATACTTTTTTTTTTACAAATTCCACGCTGCTTATCGGGGTAATAAACTTGAGATAAGATAAATATATAATTTTGTGATGAGGCTAAAAATATATCTTGTTATTTATTCTGTTTTTATTCAGAGAAGAAAATTCTACAAATTTGGAAACATTTAACAAAAAACTATTAAATACTTTATAAAGTAGCCAGGCGCTGTCATCTGGTACTAAATTTATTTGCGAACAAAGGGTGTCAAGGAATATAAAAGCTCACGGATGTTGTTCAATTTTTCGACATTTTTAATTTTTTGTCACCTATTAATAATACTTCTCATCTGACAAAGAAAAATTATAATTTTATTGGATTAAATGAGAGCATCTTTAATAAATATTTCCGCTATGTCGCTATGTGACTTATTCGCAAGCAAATTGTGTCACTTCCTTTTTTTTTTACTAGCCAATGAAAAATATTATTTCTTTTGAGTAAATAATGGATCTTTGAGTATTTAGAAAATATACATTTGTTCACCTGCCAATTCTTCAAATGGCTATGTGACGTAAATACACACTTCTTCTCTTGTTTCATTTTGTATATTATTTTTTTTAAAGAACTCTAAAATTAAGACGCATTTAAGAAACTTACTCATCATTGCAACCGGAAAAATTTGTCGTGCTACTAGTAAATTAGCAAAGCTAAAAAAAAAAACGTGTTCTTTGTTGATGAATTTATAACAACTAAAAATACCACAAAACCAACCACTCAATCTTCCGATTTTATTTCCTAAATACATTCTTTTCGCATTAGAAATTTAAATGTTGTCTACTCCTCCGGAAAATCAAATTAAAAAAAAATATATTAATAAAAACATGCATATATGGATGTGAAAAGAAAACATTCTTTTTTTTTGTAAAATCATTATTTCACTCAATTAAATGAATTTTTGTAAAATTTGCAATTCGCACGTTTCTTTTATCTATAAATTGTTGAATAACCTTGGCGCTTACAAAAGTGCGTGACGTATAAATTTTGCACAACTTTATAGCTGATCTATAAACTTTGTTTTCGCTTTTATAATTTGTTTTTCATGCTGTGCTAATCTAATATCCGGATGAAAATAAACACAGACAGCACTTCTTTCATTTTGTCAGTTCTATCGTGTGAATTTTGTTTATTCACACGCAGGTGTCAAGTCTGATAACATTATTTTTATTCCCCCACCTTACTTTAAAAAAATATTATTATTTACATTTTTTTGGTCTACTGGAAAATATCTTTGTTTTATCACAATTAAAAATAGTCTGGCTAAAAATTAAATAAAATAAAACTTACGATGAAAGCAACATTATAAATGTTTAAAAAAAAAAACAACATATTTTTGGAAAGCAAAAAGAAATATGAAAAAATGTTTCGACTTTGACCTCAGTAGATACGTATTTGCAAGCTAACAATTGACGCGTTTTACGTGCATTATCGTCACGATCAGTATGAGGAGATACGTGATTCATTTAGGGCAATGAATACAAGAACATGAGAAAAGATTCTTTCAGAGATTAATAATCAATTCAAATTGGAAATGCAACACAGCGTTTGGTTTTTTTTTTTGTCATGAATCAGCAAAGAGGCTCCGACAGTTTTTTTGATGATAGGCATAAGTGGCGTGATTTGGGTTTTTTTTTTAGATCATACTGTAAATAGTATTTTGGAATTAGCTAGATATCCCTTGTTTGTCATATCATACTAGTTTTGTCTGGTTCATTTCCAATAGATAATTTGGCTGGTATCTTTTACAAACTAGAAAATGCAAAATGTGAGTGCAGTAACGACGTAACTGAGGGTGTAAACAATCATATATTATGGTTCAGTAAGTGGCAGAATAAACTAATTTTATATCTGACAATAACCTGATGTAAGTTAATTTCTTTTAATTTCAATAACACTTGTCAATGCAATTAATTTGCTTGTGATGGTAGTGATCCTACACCCGCCAAAACTTATATAGAGATTCAGTTCTTTTCTGATCACTGAAATCATGCAGCTTCTGATGAAGTTAAGTACCGATATTGGGTCGTTTATATAAAGCATCAGAAATGAACAATAGTGAACCACTCATTAAGATCAATAGGTATGTAGGATTGATAGGTCATAATCTTCCATGATCTATCAATCCTGATCATAAATCAGTCGATCCTGGTAAGGAATCGAAACATTGTCGTTTATCAACGAATTTTACTTAGTAATCTACGATATCTGGATCTAAGGATGATAGTATATTTAACTATCTAAAAAACAATTCTTTGTTGAATGAATATAGTATATAGGCAGCAAATAAGTGCAGGGTGGGCCATAATGTGTGACAGTATTTTTCGAGGCTACTCCTTTGTATTGAATAAAACAATTTGTTGTGTTGCGCAAGCATGTTCTTCAATCATATTTACAAAATAATATCGCTTTAAGAGTTATGTATCAACATTCGACGACATTTGTAAAAATCGTTGGCTGTTTCTGAAAGTGTTATCTATTATAATCCACTCGTAAGAAAACATTCAATAATAATTTTTGTTCGTGTAGTTTAAACTGAAATAAATATGTCATAAAAGAAACGAATATTCTACATAAAGCTGATTTACGTTACATTTGACTTTAAGCTGAAGCTGAAGAAGAGCTGTAGACCGCTGTTACTTGAAAGTTGTCTTAGTACAGTGTTTGGTCAGCGTGAACTTATCGTTTTTGCCTACAAATATTTTCAAAAATTTGTAAATTATTCTTATTAATCATTGAGTTTTTATTATTTTTATTATTAATTAACTTTATTATATAAACGCACTGCCCATATATATTGAAATCTGTAGATTAGATTCAATCGTGATTGAATAAATAAACGAAATTAAGTCGTTACTTTAATCTGAAATTCAGCTGGAAAAAATCAGACAATATGCTCAAGAATATTGACAATATGTAGCAATATTTGAAAATATAGGACTTTTGTATATATTAATCCGATAACTTAAAATAATGCATAAAATTCGTCAACTAAACAAAAAAATATTAAACTGTTCGTATTTTACTAATAACAACCTTTTTTCTATCTTTTTAGGATTTGGTGAAATCCCATCTGATGATAGCAGTTCGAGAAGAAGTTGAAGTGCTTAAAGAGAAAATATCCGAACTTATGGATAAAATTAATCAGCTGGAGGTAGAGAATACAATTCTCAAGTCAAACATGTCCCAGGAGACACTCCATCAATTGCAACTACAAGCTCAAGTGCAAATCGCAGGAAGCGGCACCGGCAATCTAATTGCAGCTGCTCCCCAGCCCCAGACACAGCAGCCCCAACCGCAGCAACCAACTACACAAGCATCCCAACAGCCATCACAAAATCAACAACAGCAGCAGGCTACTCCACTAGCCAATACTGCTAACACAACCAATGGTCCAATGTCGTAAACAGGACATACAAACCACAAGCAAAACAAACACATTTTGCCCTTGTCTTGGGATTTTAACAAACAAAATACAATTTTTAGTGTGAACTCTTCTATTTTTCAGAAGAGTCGAAAATGAAGAACAAACTGTTGATTGATGATGGGTGAAGACAGATGAAAACAAAGATAAAAATGGGAGAATAAAAATAAAACACAAAACACAATTTATATAAAATAATTAAACAACAATAACCATTCAACTAAAGAAGAGCCTGACTCAGTTTGTCCCCCATTTTATTGTTTTCTAATGTTTATTGAAAAAAAAATACTACAACAAAAGCAAATGCTAAAACAAATTTAAAACAAAAAATCACACTAAAAGCAAAGAACATGCACACGCAAGTCCTGGAGTCGGAGAAATTTGCGCCTAGCAACAGAAAAAAAAATTACATAAAAATGGAAGTTTTTTTTAAAATAAAATAATGACCTGTAGAGTTTTGAAAAAAAATCGCATTCGTAAAATTATATAATATTCACCAATATAACGTTCGTATGACAGAAACACAAATTCATACTTTTTAAGTTACGTATTTTTATTAAGTGGCGTGTTATTTATGTATAGTTTCGTTTTGTTGTTGTTTAATTGATCCTTTTTTTAATTTTACCGTTCATATCATTCTTGGCGAAAGACACATCTATACGAAACAAATTAAAAAGAAAAACGCTAAAGAATACAAAGAAATAAAATACTTGTGCACTAAGTAGAATTTGACCCAAATGATAACAAAATCATAAAAAAATATGAAAAAAAAAAAGAATTTTGAAAAAGGTGTAAAATCGAACAAAATAATTATTGAAATTTAAACAAAACAAAACGGATAAAGAATCAACTATGAATTGCATTAAAAAGGAAACATTATTGTACAGTTTTTTTTTAAATCTTCAAAATGTGATAATTTGCATAAACAAAATAAAAAATAATAATAAAAAACATATAACTCTGTAAATTAGAAACAAAATCACACAACCACATAACAAACAAAAATGGGATAGCGAAAAAAATGGTTAGTTGTTGAAAAGAGACTCGTTCCTTTTTTCGTTCATAAAAAGAAAAAAAAAACAAAATTATTCTCTTTTGTTTTCTATATGCGTATATATATATATTTTTTTACGAAAAATTGTTTAAAAGATGATAAAGAAACTTTAAAAATTAGATAACTTAAAATCAATGTGTACATATTTTAACTCTTAAAAAGGAAATTTCCTTAATTTTGTAATTAAGTAATTTAAAAAAAAACGCTGTTTTTATTTGTATTATTTTTTAATTTTATTTTTAATTGTTAATGCAATTTTTTTATGTATATATTATTGATATTGATGATAAAAACAGAAAAAAAGAAAACAAAAATTCAATACCACAAATAATGTTGTTACTCAAGTCGATCTTTTTTCATTGAAAAGCAATACTGAAGACATTTAAAGAAAATACTATATTGCTACATAAAATAACTACAGAGATAAAAACGTATGAAGATTCGATGAAGTTTTAAATATTTCTTGAGACAAAAATAAGGACTGTAAAAAGAAACCAACAAAATGAAAAGTATGAAAGAAGAAATGTGAAATTTTATATATTATATAAAATATATTCCTATAGAGACTCTTATTGTCTATGGAAAAAAGTGCTTCAAGATGGTTGCACGTGAAAAACTAATTGCGCTCTCAAAACGCCGACATTGCGATTGATTTTTTTATTTCTCTCGCTATATGCTTGAATCGGCCGATGAATTCACAAAAATAAATAAAAACAAATATTTTTTTAAACTTACTTTGTACAGAAAATAAAAATTGTTATATACTCTAAATAAAAAAAAACTACTCTGTGATTAGCAATCATTTAAATTTATTTTGTTTGTTCTCTTTAATTGTTGTATATTTTTTTAAGTGATGCAGTTTCGTTCGATTCAATAGATATAAAAAATAATTACCACCACACGATTTATTTTTAAACACTCACAAGTCGGCGTTTTTGAAATGAATTAGTTAAAAAGAAATTAAATAAAAAAGAAAGAATTAATTTTGTCTCATAAAATATTTAAAAGATCATTGACTCTCCATCACATGTTTATCATAAAAACGGAAGCATTATATTATTAAAAAGAGTAAAATACTGTTTACTAACGCATAATAAAGAAAATATTCAAATTCAAGTTCCAGCACTAGACTTAGGCATTAGTTTAAAAAAAAAACAATAAAATCAAAAACCAGAACTTCAAATTAAATAAGTAAAATTATTTAATCCATTAAAATATATTATTTTTTACTATTTTTTTCCTAGTTAGTTTTTCGCCTATACGTAAACATATATTTTTAATTAAATTTTTTGACTTTTCGCGAACAAGTGATATAAACAAAATAAAAAAATCGTTGAGATAAAGCAATTTTTGTTTCTTATTTATTTTTTAGGTTTTATGTGAATTGAAGAAAAATCGAGTAACTATGTTTTTTCTTGTATGTTGAAAGTTATAAATGAAACTCCTAGTCTTACTATAAATGAAAATAATCTTTGTTCGCTAAAATGACTATAAACTTAGAATGCATAGTATTTTCCTTTCTACTATAAACGTTTTCTGTTACCATATAATTTAAATAAAAGTTATAATTTGCTATAATAATATAAAGACCACACAAACACTATTTAAATAAAAAAAATCATTTACATATAATTTTATTGCGTTTTTTTATTATAATTTTATTTGTTTTTCATTTTTTAAAGCTGTCATCGTTGCATATGTAGGTATTATATTGAAAATACATTGAAGCTGAAATAAAGCTGAAGCTTACCTACGAAACCAATTCGGTAATTGTAATGTCTTTCATGTTGTATAGCACTCTTATCTTCTCTTTTAAAAAAAAAGTTTAATAGTAATATAGCAATCGGTTTTCAGCGCGACAAGTATGTTTTCCAGTCAATCTTATTCCTCATTTAACCTAATAACTGTTGTTAGTTAATTAAAGATTAAATGATCTCGTTTAACGCAGAGTTCACTCAGCGCAAAAGGGTCTTAAGATGGCTTAGAAGGATGTTGTTAGGTTGCGCTGCTAATAAACCTTTTTAGTGAACAACTTAAATTTTGCAAACTGACGGTGGCACCTTTCCTATTTTCAATAAATGTAAGCTGTATTCTTAAAACTGACCCGAATTAGTATGTATACTTGAAAGACACAGCTATATATAATTGTAT
Source organism: Rhingia rostrata (assembly GCA_949824845.1). Lineage (NCBI taxonomy): Eukaryota > Metazoa > Arthropoda > Insecta > Diptera > Syrphidae > Rhingia > Rhingia rostrata. The sequence goes on from OX463755.1 coordinate 59,598,149, forward strand.
TCTCTTAAAATGTTTAATACGTCAGTGATATTATTCAAGTGCATATATTTATGTAGTTCGGTCCGAGATATAAATCATTCCCAACATTCATATTCAACAATTACGGTGTTCCGTTGGATTTTATCGATAATTATTAAACCTGTGGAAAACGTAAAGGTTACAATATACGTCCGCAAGAGTTTTTTAAATGCGAAAACGCGTGTTCAGTATTAATGCAGTGTTAATGCATTTTACCCTGATGACATTTTTGAACACATGCATTTTTAGGTTTTCGAACCACCAGGAAACCGAAAATGTCACGATATGTTAAAATGAAAACGCAATCGGCTATTTGAATACGTAACTAAACGTAATTGCCGTACAATATTTTATTATTATTTATTTATTGCCGTTTCCGTACTTAAAAATTAGTAATACACAAACAATTAGTAAAAACATTTACTGCAGAAACATTTCTCTTTGTAAAATTCTTATAACTGTCAGATGGTACATGAAAGTGCCACGTCGTATGTTTTGACATATGTTTTATGTAATTTGTTCTTAAAAATCGAGTTACGAATGCTTTTGACTTATCGAAATAGCGTATGACGTATGGATTTACGAGTTATTCGATAACGTATGACATAATGCCAATATATACTTCTACGCCATCCGTTCAAGGATGCGGTGAGTTGGCCCCTGTATTTTTCATCTTCCGTTCCGAGTCAGAAGATGGAAATTTTAAGGCCATTAAACAAGTCCCCTATCTTAACAAACTTCAGCGTACATAAATAAAATTTTAATTTTCTTAAATTAACTTAAAGATTTTATAAGCATTAAGAGTGCATTCTTGTTTATTATAGAGGAAGTATTGCAAACGCCGTCGTCCTGTTCCACTGCAATTAGCTGCAGCTTTGTCCTTACTAGGAAGTGTGTGTACGTACAGTTTAACTTATGCATTTACATTTCAATTGTAATACAGTTGAACAAATGTTTTTTGAAGGTAACAATTATCTAATAGCAGTTTTAAAAATATTTTAAAACATTTTGTGCAACGCGGAGGAATAGTTGTGCCCAGAAAACATAATCTTCGAAAAACAAATACATCCACAAACCCAACCGTATGATGAAAGGATCACTGATGAAAGAATATAAGAATTCGATACTCGAATCTCGTATGCGATCATACCAAATCAACATTTTTCAGTCACTCGTTCAGGCTCGTTAACTGACCCCTGTCTTTTACCCTCATAAATGTTTTGCCATATTTGTCTGTACATTTTTCTATTTGTGGGAGATTTTACCCCCACTTCTAGAATTTTACTGCAAAAATACGGGAACAAAAAAGTACCGACCCGTCATACTCATAATATGCCAAATTTACGGCAGTACTTTTTGTATTTTGAAAAGTTTAAATCGCAGTCGAGATTGGCGACGATGAAGTCGTGACCTGATTACTAACTCTTGGATATTGAATTGTTGTAGATTGAATATAAGTGGCACTGCATCTTCTTGAAGTCATCGTTGCCCTAAAATGGTAACATATGTTATATGTTATTTCTATGATACATCCGAACCATTTCTTATATATAGTAGATGCGTGGATTCTTCTGCTTTGATAACTGTATTATTCATTTCGATCTGGGGATTCGCTGACTTTCCTGTAAAGTCTAGATTTTTAGATTAATTGAACTAATTTTTTTTCCTTTCCAATTGTATTTATAATCTCTTTTAGATTTTTGTTAACACGATGGTCATTTGTGTTGGTCGATATCGTAGTACTATCATCTGCAAAACCAAAAAATACAATTCTCCGTTGTCCCCAAAAATCAGAGTAGGTAAGAGAATCGATCCTTGTACATAATATATCTGAGGAAACACCATCAACCTTTACTTATAAAAATCTATTTTTAAGAAAGCTTTCTATCCAGTCGTACAGTATTAAAGAAGGGCCATCTGTCTTAAATAACCAGAGCAACAACTCTAGATTGTCTTTGTTTTTCCATCAATGGGGTCCATAAATGGTTTACATAGCCCAGCAATGAGCATTCAAAAACTTTCGTAATTGAAACTAATTGATTAAAGGAAATATTATTTTCAGACAATTATGTGAGTTGAAATTCGCTTCTGGAATTTATTTTAGAATCACGTAATGGTGGTTGCATTTCCTACATTGTTGGTGTGAGCTAGACAGTTTTATTGTGTATGCACTCTAACACAATAAAACACATCGTTCCGGATAAGTCAAATTTACATTACATTACAAGCTTCCATCTGCACGAGAAAATTTACTTTCCGCCATGATGAAAATCCCAGTTCCCCACGTTCCTCTTTGAGGTAGACACTCGATATCGTGCGAGAATTCAAAGTCGTGTTAAAAGATCGATTTTCAAAATCTAAATAATCACCCTAAGAATATGGTAAATTGGAACAGTGCTTCCCAAGCATTTTCATATTCATCTATGTATAGAAAACCTTAAATATCCCTGTCTATCAGGCCCATCGCGAATAAATTTTCCCGGGAATTTTTCCCTTGTCAGCAATGTAAATCAGATTGCTGAATTGGAAAACTTGCCCGGCAAATTCTCAGATTTAGTAGACATCTCAGATGAATAAAATAATAATGATAAAAACTACTTCGTTATAGTTGAAAGGCGATTATTTAAAACGGCAATCGTTTAAGATTCTACGATAGTCGTTTTTTTTCTTACGACCACATTAATTTTCGTTTTCGATCGTTTTGCTGTAGTTCAATTTTGAAAAAAAATCCATTGCAAGTGAGATTTTGCAGCAACACCAAAACATAATACAAATTTGTTTCGATTTCGCATTCCCAATCAATAAACCTGGGGCTTATTACCAAAATCGCGTCGAATCGCGATAACTCAATTTCGAAGGTCTATTATCGCAGGCGAAAGCGAAAGAAAAAGATATTCCCAGAGCATTCTAATTTTTTCCCATGTTTTTTTTCGCCACCACACAGTCACCAACGCACTTTCTGGGAATTGAAAATTTCAAATCCGCCATCAAAAGAAATTTGGTGCGCTTTTGTGAATAAGCTGACTGAATTTGAATCCTGATGACCTATTACGTATTCTGTTAATATTTCAGAATACGGAACTATCGTTAAAGCACATGTAGCAGAACAATGTTTTTCTGCGACTGGAATTTTTGAGTGTCACCTTTTACAACACCTGGGGCTCTATTAGATAAAAAGAAACGAGTGACAAGTAAACGATTCAGAAGTAAACGATAGTCATGATAAAGTGCGATTGTGCAAAACGAGAAATATTTATGACAGCTTAACGAAAACGAAAGCTATACCCCTGCCAAATGCCAGTCGTAAGAAATTACGAGTATGTAAAACCTAGAACGATATTCGTTTTATATAATCGAATTTAAACGAGAACGAAGTTATTTCAACGAATTTCGTTTTATAAAATATGGGCCTGTATTTCTTTTTTACCATTGCTCGGCCTTGGAAGCAATTTCCAACATATCACCCAATTACTATAAAGGTTGTTCCTTGTAATAAGTCTAACCATTATTAAGACTAAATCTTATGGCAACGAATATATATGTATATAAAATATATATTTGCTGGTGTATTCCCAGCAGAAGTCATAGATTTCGCTATTATTAAGGATGTCACTGAATAGACTCATGAGCCTATATCGATTCTTAGTTTTGGTTCATCGGTTTATAATACTGTTTCCAAGCTGGATGTATTATTGGACGATCATTTGTCACTGCTTGTTATTCTGATGGAGTACCTGTTATAAAAATTGATGTAGTCAGACATTCCGTTCTCATATCCACTGATAAAAAATTGTGCTGCCATTTTTGCTCATTACAAACAAAACATGTTAAATTAAAAGACTTGTAAGTTTACTAATTTTTAACAATTGAAATTTCTGCAATACTGATCTTGGACAGGGAACGGCAATAAATATTATAAATCAATCAAAATCAATTAGAAAAAGTAGAAATAATATTGTACGGGAGCGGACATACCTACTTTTATTAAAAAAATAAAAATAAACAATCACAATGCTCTAAATAACAGTTTTTTTTAATCTTCTCTAGCGTCTCACCTAAAGTAATTTTTCATTAACATAAATGAATCAATTATTTATATTTTGAAATTTTAATTTTGTAAGATTTATGTTGGCAACTAAACTTTTTTATTAATACCAATCATCAAATTTATTGCAGCAAAATTGTAAAATGACATTTGAAACCTAAAAATAATTGTCAATACCGCATAACTTGTTCTCATAAATCTTCAATTCCAATGTGTTATACGTTTCAGAAGCTAATCTCTAATAAATGGTTTGCATTGTGAGCTTGAAAATTAGGACTGATTACCAAAAATGTTTTTATTTTCAGTCATCATTTGTCTTCTGCTGCATTATGCTTTCATAATAATCACATCATTTTTGACGAAAAATTTTTTTTTTTAATCAGCATATAAGAATATTATGTTAAATAGAATTGAAGGGAAACTAGCTTGTGGTAGAATATTACTATAGAGTTTTTTTTTAAAATGTTAATAAGATTTTTTTAATTATTGAAGTAAAATTCAATTTAGTTTTAGGGGAATGCTAAAGAAGATTTTATGTCAAAGAATTTCTTACTTGCATTACCAGAAAAGCCACAACGTTGTTCAAGGTGCAATATGTTTGAAGATCCCCGCAGATAAATATTTTTAGCAATCAACAACACGAAGTTTTAAACGAACGATTTCTAAAACGTAGTAGAAGTCACACAAAAAGGTGTCTTACGTATTCACCTATAATATTGATCAAGCCAAATGTTTATAAGTACTGTTTTGATAGAAATATTTAAAATATTGAATTTCCTTCCACAAAAAGGTTCTTAACATAATATTGGATATAGCAGAATTGATTTATACAATTGTTCTAAAAATCTAGAACATGAACTGAAGAAATTATAATGAAATGGCATCTACTATTTATAATACATATTTCATTTCGTCACTAATTTTCACCATTAACTTCATTTCTTGTAATCTATGTCTTCTATGTCTATGGTATACCTTAAGGCTCAAAATTTAAATTCAAATGCAATAATAAATCGAAAATTTGTAATTACTATGAATAAATCGTTTGCAAACTAAAATAAAATATAATGTAATTTCACATAGTGCTGGAACTAGAACATAATATATAATATTAAAAGAACAACCACATTTAATCCCAAGCAAAAATGTATAGCATACTTTTCGTATTTATTACAAACAAATTATCGTATTCAACGAATTATTACACTTATAAAAAAAAATAACTTTAACTTTCTTTAATTTGTAATATCTACAGCAGTTATGTATTAGCAAAAGGAAAATGTTTTATTAGTATTTGTAATGTAATATGCTTTTTGAAATCGTTGTCAACAACCATCTTATGGCGACACAGGAAGAAGTAGAGTAAATGTTAATAATAATGTAAAACATACCAAATCAATCTAATCCATTCCTCGAAACATACAAAAATCACGCAGCTGAATACATATTTTTGCATCCATTATGATAGAAGCTGTTTACATTTTTGTAGTATGTTTCATATGCTTTTGAACATTTAACTATTATGACAACATAAACAACGTTAACAAAAATGTTATTTGTATTATAGATTTGAGATTAAATAAAACTTAAATAAAATTCACTTTTTAGTAAAACAAAATCAACCCACACATTCCGCATTAGGATTTATTGAAAACAAAAACAAAAAATTATATTAACTAATCTTAAGTATACGTGATATAATAAATGAAAAAAACATTAGCAAAACTATAGATCCATATGTTTTTTTATAAGATGATATGGCAACGCTCTCTCTCAGGAGTAGCTACTGGAAGATTTGAAAAAAAGTTTAAATAAAAATTAATCTGGATCAAGGCGACTCTGGTGAAATCCATGATATAGTAGTGGCAGAAGGTTTTAAGTATGTTTGCACTTGCTCTGCTGTGAGCAACAAGGAGTACGTGTACCTACCCGATTTCTAAGGGCTTAAAACTGGTGACGTATTGACGGACAGACAGACATGGCTAACTCGACTCAGCTAGCAACTCTAAGTCGAACCATATAAATGGTGTCCCATAATTCACGCAAAATTTTAATTTAAGCGAATTCTCACGAAAGATTGAACGTTCATTATTAAAAAGTTCAATTGACTTAAAAACTGAAGACAACTGACCATGCAATGCGAAGAGAATTCGTTGATTTTGAAACAAACAACAAGTGGAACAAAATAATTTTCAGTGATAAATCTTATTTTCATCTTGATGGCTTCGTAGACCGTTGCATTTTGGGATTCAGCAAAAATACGACTAATTTTTGAGAAACAAATAAATCCAAACGTATGAATGTTTAGTGGGGATTTTGAGCTGGGTTTTTTATCGGGCCATTCTTCTTTGAAAATGCGGCTGGTTAGGCAGTGAAATGGTAACATAGTTTTTAGATGGAAGATATGGTTGTGATCAATATATGGTTTCAACTAGACTGTGCAACATTCCACAAAGCCAGAGAAAATATTAAATTACTGCATAAGTGGGGTTTTTCGAAGTCAAAGGGTTACACAAACAAGCATACGACCACCAACGCCTTAAAAGAGGCGAATTTTTTCAAACTCTTTAATTTAAAGCCACATAGATAGAAACGTTTTTTTTTTTGGGTGAAATTTTTATTTTAGAAATTTGGTTTTATAAGTCTTATGTAACTTGTGAATCAAGCTCTATTACAGATCTTAAAATATCTAGTTTTCGTAAAAATTCAAAGTCATACTAAAAGTCGACATTTTTCAATATTGACATTATGCTATGTGAGTTCATTAAAAACTAACATCTCTCTGTATTTGTTTCTTAAATGTCCCTAATATATATAATTTTACAACCCCAAACAATTTTCCAGCGACATCAGAATTTAAAAATAAATCGATTTTTTGGTCAAATTTTGTATGTTTTAAAATTGATTTAAACATCTTTTCTGTAACTTGGGAATCGACAAAAACGGTTGACTGCTTATTTAAATGCATGTGCATTTAAGTGTAGGGTCAGATTCAGAAGGAATGACTTTGTTTGATAGGAGTAAATATTTGTTAGTTAACGATGAAAACGGACGCATTGATGTCTTTCATCTAGAGACCTTTATGAAGAGAGATCGCATATCCAATTTGTACCGTTATAACTCATATAATAGATCATTGAACATAATTCATGAATATATGCAAGTCCCAAAAAATGCGTCAGAAATAATGTTAGCAACTTTGTGATTTGCCGTTCATTTAATTAAATTTTATTTATTTTAGCGAGTGTTCAATCGATTTGCGCTTCTAAATAAAAAAAAACTCAGTGTCACACCCACTTTTTACGTTGCCACACATACTTATAACGTTGATTTTGGTTGAACCGTTAGGAATTTTGAAAAAGTGTCTGAACAAGAACAAATCTCCGTATCTATATTTTGTCAATAAACAATTTGTTTGACATGTACGTCTTTTAGTAAAAAAACGGTTGTCGGTAAATTTTAAGGAAATTCAAAAACTTTCGATAAAAACGCTTCGATAGTATTAATATAACAATTTCTATACAGAGAATTTTAATCCACGTCCACATTTTGGGGGTTTGTTTTAAAAAAAAAACTATTTATATACCTTTTCCCGTAGCATATACCATAATGGTATATTAGATATTAATTTTAAGGGTAAGATGGGATATGGAAAGTGGGTTGTAGCCTTCTCATATGTTTTTTTTTTTATCTGCGGGCAAATTATATACTTTGTCAGACATCACAGATGTTTTATGTTTAAATCGTGAATTCACTGTAATGAATAAGTTTATGATTTTATCACGACTATCACTGGAATTTCCTTCAAGTTTGTATATAAGAACATGCCCTTTCATTTTCAGTTGGTTCATTTCAAAATGGAATTGCCTTTAGTTAAGAAAACCATCACAGGTTAGTTTAATATTTTCAAATTAAAGCAAATTAATTGCAATGATTCTTTTCAGCACTTTTTCTACTTCTGGTCGCTATAAGCTATGCAGAAGCCGCAGCAAATACAGACTATTCAAAGTTATTCCTCTATGATTGATAAGAAGCGCAGTCATGTTTGAGTTGTCATGGAATTTGTGTTACATATTTAAACATGAAGTCGATTTTAGCAATTAAAAATCGTTCTTTTATTATACTATAACTGCACTAAGACACTTTTATTTGGGCGCTGGGTGGTTGTTTTTACTATAGTTTTCATCGAGCCAAATCGAGGGGCAAGTAATCAATATTTTTGCTTGATCCTAGGCTACAGAATACGCAAAAATACAAGGAATAATGTATTCAATGTGTTATTACACAATGAATACTTGTGAAGGCCGTTTATCAAACGCCAGCAAGACTTGATGTGACATGGGTTTTTGGAGTTTTTATATATTTCAATAGACCGTTCATAAAATCGGTTGAAAAATTATTCGATTTTATCGACAGAATTTTTATAATTTTCAATAAACCGTTCATAGAATCGATACAAAAATAGTTCGAACTTATCGGCAACATTTTTATAATTTTCAATAGACCGTTTATAAAAACGATTAAAAAGTAATTCAATTTTACCGACAGAATTTTCATAATTAGCAATATACCGTTCAAGGAATCGATACAAAAATAATTCGATCTTATCGAAAGAATTTTCATAATTTTCAATAGACCGTTCATAAAATCGACACAAAAATAATTCGATTTTAACGACAGAATTTTCATAATTTGCAATTGACTGTTCATAGAATCGTTACAAAAATAATTCGATTTTATCGACAGAGTTTTTATATATTTCAATAGACCGTTCATAAAATCGGTTAAAAAATTATTCGATTTTATCGACAGAATTTTTACAATTTTCAATAAACCGTTCATAAAATCGATACAAAAATAATTCGAACTTATCGACAAAATTTTTATAATTTTCAATAGACCGTTTATAAAAACGATTAAAAAGTAATTCAATTTTACCGACAGAATTTTCATAATTAGCAATATACCGTTCAAGGAATCGATACAAAAATAATTCGATCTTATCGAAAGAATTTTCATAATTTGCAAGAGACGTTCATAGAATAAATACAAAAATAATTCGATTTTATCTAGAGAATTTTTATAAATTTCAATAGACGTTCATAGAATCGATACAAAAATAATTCGATTTTATCTACAAAATTTTTATAATTTTCAATAGACCGTTTATAAAACCGATTAAAACGCAATTCGATTTTATCGACAGAATTTTCGTAATTTGCAATATACCGTTCAAAGAACCGACAAAAAATAATTCCATTTTGTCGACAAAATTTTTATACATTTCAATAGACCGTTCGTAAAATCGGTTAAAAAATAGTTCGATTTTATCGACAGAATTTAAATAAATTTTAATAGAACTTCCTAAAATCGTTTAAAAAAATTCGATTTTATCAACAGAATTTTTATAATTTTCAATAAACCGTTTATAAAACCGATTTAAACGAAATTCGATTTTATCGACAGAATTTTCATAATTTTCAATAGACCCTTCATAAAATCGACACAAAAATAATTCGATTTTATCGACAGAATTTTCATAATTTTCAATAGACCGTTCATAAAATCGACACAAAAATAATTCGATTTTATCGACAGAATTTTCATAAATTGCAATATAACGTTGATAGAATCGATACAAAAATAACTCGATTTTATCGACAGAATTTTTATAATTTTCAATATAACGTTCAAAGAATCGATACAAAAATAATTCGATCTTATCGACTGAATTTTTATAATTTGCAATAGACGTTCATAGAACCGATACAAAAATAATTCGATTTTATCTAGAGAATTTTTATAATTTTCATTAGACGTTCATAGAATCGATACAAAAATAATTCGATTTTATCTACAAAATTTTTATAATTTTCAATAGACCGTTTATAAAAACGATAAAAAGTAATTTGCAATAGACCGTTCATAGAATCGATACAAAAATAATTCGATTTTATCTACAAAATTTTTATAATTTTCAATAAACCGTTTATAAAAACGATTAAAAAATAATTTGATTTTATCGACAGAATTTTCATAATTTGCAATAGACCGTTGAAAAAATCGATACAAAAATAATTCGATTTTATCGACAGAGTTTTTATAATTTGCAATAGACCGTTCATAGAATCGACACAAAAATAATTCGATTTTATCGACAGAATTTTTACAATTTTCAATAGACCGTTTATAAAATCGATTTAAACGAATTTCGATTTTATCGACAGAATTTTCATAAATTGCAATATACCGTTCATAGAACCAACACAAAAATAATTCCATTTTATCGACAAAATTTTTATACATTTTAATAGACCGTTCATAAAATCGGTTAAGAAACAGTAAGATTTTATCGACAGAATTTAAATAAATTTTAATAGAACTTCCTTAAATCGTTTAAATCTTATATAGGCCAATACCAATGATGTGTGAAAGTTTGGTTAAAATCAGTAAATACGTTTAGACGTGAATCGGCGACAAACATATTAAGGCTCAATAGTTTAAACAGTCTAATGCCTACTCGTCTGCTGAATAGACTTATTTTAAAAAGAACCGAGATGTTAAATTCTAGAAATCTACTTATCCTGTTTGTATGTTTTGTTCCTTTAAGAAAGTCGCAGTTCAAATGTTGCAGCTTGTAAGAAATGTATTTTTTTTTTCTATGCGTTGGCGAACGGAAGTAGTGGCTACGAGGTTATGTTTGACATAACTGACTGACATTTTTCGCTGAATTCTTGGCGCCAAACCTTTTTTACTCGACCTAAACGTGGGTTTCTCCGAGAGAAAAATCCAACTTCATAATTCACAAGCCGTGGGTTCTCCGCTAGATTCTTATTCTTATTCTCGAAGAGACCCTTGTGATAATCTCAGCTCTACAGTCCACCACGTACACGCCTAACATTAGGCTGCATAGATTGCCTCGTCGTTATTAAACTCATCGATAAATCAACGCACTGAAGTCCAACAGGTGTCATCCTTACATTAGGCGATAGCAGCGCATATAAATATAAAGAACATCAACAGTCGTTTTAAGAGATTCAAGCGTTTTACTTAGCACCGAAACATGGCGTACTTCTGCAATAAATAAACTTGTTTGTGATTTTAGATAATAAATAGTGTTAGTAATATTATATGGGAATCAAATTGTTTTTATTACCTTGGTATCTAATCTATATATGGTGACCCCGACCTGATAGATTAGTCAAGCAAATATTACCTTAACACGTAAATTGCAAACAAAAGATACACCCACACGTCAGTCAGACGACCCCAGACAGGCGTGCCTTTCTTCTCTTGATTCAAACAAAGGATCCTTTTTTTTTCTTTTTACTTTCTTAATTGCATTGATCATCAGAGACGCGCATATAGTATTACTTCGTCATATCAAAAGAGTGCCTTAAGTAATTTTTTCATATATGCTAAAACAATTCGTTTTTTCGCTGATATCAAAGTGCAGTTAATAAACGACAGTATATCCAATCCTGTCGGAGAAGATAGAAACACCGCTGACGCAGATAAAACACCATCCCAGTCACTTACATCCGACATGGCTGAGATTCAGGAGATAGCGTCTATGAACAATATCAGGGTTCCGAAATTCTGGAAAGTTAATTCAGCCCAGTGGTTCGTTCAAGTAGAAGCGCTTTTCCACAATCACAGAATCCTCTTTGACAACAACCGATTCAACGCTGTCATTGCTTCGCTGGACCCAGAGATTTTAAACGAAGTGTCAGACCTTGTCCAAACACCGCCCAAAGAGGATAAGTATAAAGCATTTAAAACTCAACTTATCTCTAAGTGCACAGAGTCCAAGGAGCGACAACTCAGCAGGTTAATGACAGGCCTCGAGCTCGGAGACAGACGACTGTCTGTCTCTTACACTCAACTTGGGACTTCGACGTATTTTCTCACGGTCATTCGTTATTGCCGATGTTAGAACAGCAAAAATTGGGGCGGATTTCGAAGCACATTATGGGTTAATCATTGACCTCAAATCCAGGCGTATCATCGATGCAACTACATGCCTAACCGTTCCTGGACTTGTGCACACTGCTGCTGTAGTGGGACTATCATCAGTTGACTGTCAACAACCGTATAATGACATCGTGAAAGAATTCCTTTTGGCCAAGGCTAACAAAACCAAACCTGATGGCAGCGACGTAAAACATCGCATCATCACCACTGGCTGACCAATGGCTGAAAGACCACGAAGACTCGCAGGTAACAAACTTAAACAAGACAAGGCTAATTTTGAGTTGTTGGTGAAAACCGGCTTATGTTGCTCATCCAGCAGTCTTTGGGCAAGTCCGATTCACTTAGTTGAATCTGGAGGATGGAGATTCTGCGGAGACTACCGTCGTTTGAATCCTCAGATACAGCCGGATCGTTATCCCATATTATGGATTTTACCGAATACCTCAACGACAAACGATTCTTTTCAATCTTGGACTTAGACAGAGCCTACTACCAGATTCCGATGGCCACCGAAGACATTGAAAAGACAGCAGTGACTACACCCTTCGGATTATTCGAATTCACTGTAATGCCATTCGGTCTCAATGCCAACACAAACCTTCCAAAGGCTTATGAACGCTGTTCTCCTGAGTTTTGATTTCATTGTTTGCTATATTGATTATATTCTTATCTTCTCAGATTCTGAAGAGCAGCAACGCCTACAAGTCCGCAAGATCTTGCACAGACTTAATGAACACGGTCTGAAAGTCAATCTCCCAAAACGCATCTTTGACAAGTCAGAAATTACGTTGTTGGGACATATCTTCAATAAAAGCGGCAGTAAAACACCAAAAGACAGGGTAGAGGCAATACTCAACTACCCAAAACCATCAACCATCATGGAACTACGTCGTTTCTTGGGAATCGTGAACTACTACCGGCGTTATATACCCAATTGCTCACATTCAAGCACCCTTGACCGGATTCCTGAAAGATTCTAAGAAAAACGACAAAAGACCTGTACCATAGACTGCCCTTGCAGAAGAAGCATTTACCAGCTGTAAAAATAACATTAGCAGGGCAACCATGCTGAATCCTATCGATCTTGAGGCACAATTTGTTTTGACAAATTGGAGCAGGTGAGCGACCGCACTCAGAGTCCCATTTGATTTTTTTCAGCAAGCTATCGGCCACACAAACTCGCTACAGTACGTACGACCGTGAATTGCTGGCAATTTATCTAGCCGTGAGATTCTTCAAACACTTGCTTGACGGCAGGCATTTCATCGTACAGACCGACCACAAACCGCTCATCTACGCATTCCAACAGCGTTCAGAAAAGGCACCCCAGCGACGGATTCGACAATTGTAGTCCAATTGTCGACTCGCAATTCACCACGGACTTCAACTACGTACTTAGCAAAGACAACTCCATAGCTGATGCACTGTCACGCATAAACTCCATAACAATGTCGTTTAAGCTTGACCTACGTGAACTTCAAGTTCATCAGCAGCACGATTCAGAGCTCTAAGTAATTCTTGACAACAAGAAAGAATCGGCTCTCAAACTCCAGCAACTTACAATGGATCAAGACTGCAAAATATACTGCGATATCTCCAACAGTGCAATGAGGCCGTACATACCTCCAGCACTTCGTCGCAAAGCATTTGATTCAGTGCACGGTCAATCCCATCCAGGTGGAAGAGCAACTAGCCGCCAACTTCGCCAAAAATATGCCTGACACAGCATAAAAAAAGACGCATTGGAATGGTCACGCACTTGTATCCAATGCCAACGTTCAAAAATCCAACAACACAACAAACTAATCCCCGAAACAATAACAGTTCCAGATCAACGTTTTCATCATGTCCACATTGACCTCATAGTTCTCCCACTGTGTCAGGGATATAGATATTGCCTCACCAAGATCGACCGTTTCACCAGATGGCCCGAGGCAATTCCACTCAAACACATGAATGCAGACCTACACTAACTGAATTACTCGATTTGGTTCACCGAAGACACTAACCACTGACCAAGGAACTCAATTTGAGTCTGCACTATTCAAAGCATTGACGAATATGTGCGGAACGGTCAGAATTCGAACAACACCGTACCATCCGGCTTCAAGTGGACTCATCGAACGTTGGCACAGGTCTTTAAAGGCAGCACTAATGTGTCACGAACGTTCTTCCAAAAGTGACGTTCTTTCAACAGTGATGACGTTCTTCCAACAGCGATGGCGTGATGCTCGGATTGCGGACGGCATACAAATGACCGATTTCAATGCCTCCGCGTCTGAGATGTTGTACGGGATCACTCTCAGAGTTCCTGGTAAGTTTTTCTCTTCTGATTAATGTTAAACTAATCCACAGATATTTATCGAGAAATCATGCGTCGAGTGTAACCAACACCAACTGCACACCACTCATTCAAGGCACGAATATCCATCCAGATTTGTCAACATGTTCTAATGTTTTCCTTCGCCGCGACGCCGTGAAGAAGCCGATCGAGCAGCGAGGACCGTTTCCAGTCATCCGAAGGATAAATGATCGTTTGTTCACAATTAATGTAGATGCAGTAGACCAAAACCAGTACATGTACATCTAGAAAAATATATTCAATTAGACGACAACAAAACAGATACTGCAGATGTTACGAAAACGTTTATAAAAAAAAAAAAAACAAGAAAAGTAACTTTCAACAATTTCCTGACTTCGTCACTAGAGGGGGAGTAATGTGGCGTTCACACTCAATGTCACTATTGACTATTAGATGGCACCAGCAGCGCATACGAATATGTGTCATTCACTCTTAATGTCACTATTGACAACAACATGGCGATAGCAGCGCATACAAATATAAAGAACATCAACGGTCGTTTAAAGAGATTCAAGAGTTGTACGTGGCACCGACAACACGGCGTACTTCTTCAACAAATAAACTTGTTTGTGATTTTAGATAATAAATAGTTTTAGTAATATTATATGGGAAACAAATTGTTTTTATTAACTTGGTACCTATACCCTAAAGGAATTAAGTTGTGGGTAACTCAATGTAATGCGGCTACTAGAGGAATTATTCCTTGAAACCACTAGCTAATAACTGATGTCGCACAAAACAACAACGAGAATTCCAAACGATTAACAACGTTCGGAAGAACAGAATTAAAAATGTAAAAATATATACAAAAGTAAATAGAATTCATTCGTTTGTTTAAGCTAATTTTTTCAATCAAAGTAAAAGGGTGTCCATAACGTTACGTAGATAATTTATATTTGAATTCTGTTTCAAATAGTTTAGCAGGGGAATATCAGCCTCCGACGCGTTGAAGAAGAGCAAACGAACCAGACCCAAGGAAGGAATGCGGTGCACCTCATCCACATCACCTAGGACCTCGAGAAGGTAATGTTGAAAGAAAATAAAAAACCCAAAAAGAGGTAAGTTTTGATTTTGAAATAAAAATTGGTTACCCTACATAAAATTCCCTAAGTGCAAGATTGCACCATAAAATAAACCTTATTTGAATTAGAAAAGAAAGAAAACAAACTTATACTACTAATACTAAAAAAATTAAATAAAAAAATACATTTGCGTACAATTTTAATATTTATATATATATATATGAGTAGTTGATACTCTTTGCCCAGTATATGGTACCAAACTTAAAAAAGAATAGGATTTTGGTCAAATACTCAAGGTAAGCAAGTTTGAGTTGATGACAAGTTAACCTTTAAAAGTGTGTGTAATTGCAAAGTAATATCAACCACTTTTGTGGCTGAATATATTCGAGCTAATCCTGGATATTTGCAACTGATCGGTAGAGATATTTAATATATGGTTATGCCAAAAATTTTATTGATTCGATTGGATAAAGGTAAGTTAAGTTACGAGTTAACGATCATAGTATCATAATGGTAGACTCTGTGTAGGAAACATAATCTGCTATATAAAGCATTATAGGGAATGAATAATATTCAAATTATTTTTCAAATGTTTGATATTATTTCGTTTTTGTTTCGCAAATATTATTTTATATGAATATATATTTTTTCTAAATGTAATTTTTTTATCGTAGGTTATTTAAAAGATATATGATTTAATATTATTGTTATTTTTTTAGTTAAACATATTATAATTTAATCTAATATTTGAGAACCTTTTTGTTTGTTGGTTATCAATGTGGGATGACTTTTTTTTTGTAATATAAACTATAATAACATATAAAATAATACGATTTAAATAGATTTATAACTATGCAATCTCGTAAACTATATATACTAATTTTCTTTGTTACTTTCAATTTACTACATTAATAACATTACTAATTTCAATTTTTTATACGTTTTTTTTTCTAATTTCTTTGTTGATTAAAAGTTAGATCCAATCACTCGTTATACGTTTCCTGTACAAAAGATATAAATAATATTTAATAGTGTTAGTTATATAAAATAAAATATATAAAATAAACCTTATTTGAATTAGAAAAGAAAGAAAACAAACTTATACTACTAATACTAAAAAATAAAATAAAAAAATACATTTGCGTACAATTTTAATATTTATATACCGAACTACAAGCAAAATTATTCAACTGGCGTTATTATTGAGCATATTGAATGCTTATGTTTTAGAAAACGATCATTTAGTTGGTTGTTGTTGTGAATTAAGAGAAAACAGTCGTATTCTAAGGCCGTGTATATACGCCTGTGGTAGATGTTATTATCCGGGCTTATGTTAAGAATTTTGTAAGTTGGATAGGGTTTAATACACTTGATGTATGTCAGGTCGATGAAATAAGGGCGGATGAGGTTGCAACGTTAAGGATTTTATATAGTGCGTATAGTGCGTACCAAAACAGTTGGCCAACGGTCGATTGCGCAGAGAGAGGATTTAAGAGAACAAAAATGACGCGAAAGAGATTTAATCACTAAGCGTTTTTGCCTGTAATTTACAATGCGTAACCCAACTTTACAGTGCTTAGAACTAAAATGCTGTTGAATATCTAAATAAACTTAATTTTTTATTATGAGGTCGACTTTTATACATTTCTACCTAGAAGTCCGATATTATTTGAAAGGGTTCCCAACCCTTTTTATGGTTTATGGTGTGACACTGCAATTTACTTTACTTTGCGTGCCAATATCAGTACCTACATGATCAATATGCACGACACAATTAATAATGATCAACGAAAGCATAATGAGCAAATAGGGTTTAAATCTAAAACCGTACACCTTCATACAGACACAGTCACACAATCAATTCATGTGCAATGTTTTGCTTAATCTATCCGACCGTGATCACATCATACTCCTACAAAGAACCGACAAGACAAAAAACGAAACAATATATTTTCCTCCAAGTAAAGTTGACATATAATGGTCTATATTTTTCCTCCGCTCCTAATTTCAGTATAAACGAAGGAAAATGAAGAAACCACCCTCAGTGAGATCGCGACAGCGATCTTGAACACAAGGCAGGGTATACGTCGTTTTTATTATGGCTCCGCCCAATTTCGTCTCTTTATGCTTGTTTTTTGCAATTTTAAGAGATTGTAAAACACATTTTAAGAGACCTGCGCAGTAGAATGGCCAACTGTTTTGGTACGCACTATACTCGGGTCACCATTGATTGGAAAAATTCATTACGAGTGAAATTGTAAGGCATTTAATTGAATGAAGCGAAAAAATTGCAAACGAATTGAATGCCAAATAAAAAAATATTAGTAAAATGGCAAGTAAAAAAAGTGATACGATGCTATGTCTGATAAAAAAAGGGAAAATAAAACAGTGCCAAATAAAAATTGTTAAATTTCAAAAAGTCAATCTATCAAAAAACCAAATTAAAATTGCGAAATAAAAATTTATTATATTATTTAAAAATCGAAACGTAGAATGCTAGTAAAAAATTTGCGACAGAAAAACGGAGAAATGAATTTGCCAGAGTTAGGGGCTATAGTAAATCGAGCAGCACGATAGCCAGGGATGCTTAAGCCAAATTTTGTTTTAGCTAGGGGTGGGTCCGCTGTAGTAGAAAAAAATCACCTTTCACTCTCCACTCATACTTGCTACTTGCGAATCGGAAAGCGGAAGAAATTGACGCAAATTTGGGTCTTGCATTTTATAGATGAAATAGTTAATCATGCAATAGTTAAATACCTTACTCGCATTTCTTATTTTTTAGACATATAAAAATGAATGATAACCCTGTTCAAGTCACGTGGCAAGAACCCATGTACGAGATTGAGCTATCGAGCAGATATCCCTGAGTCACGTGATGGGTGGATACCCCGGTTTACTAATCTGCGCGGACTGGCCCAAGGGTCTTGCGACCTTGGGTCATAAGGGTGGATAGAATTAGTAGGAGGGACCATGCTACAAAGAGGGGACTTAGTCTACTCCAGCACTAGTGATAGTGCCAAAAGCGATCTGGGGTCTTCGGACGCAACTTCTGGATAGACAGGCCACTCGCTCTTCATCGCGGGGTTAAGGGTTCGTTACAATCGTATTAAAAAAAAGCAACCATTTTAAATTTGTTTACATTTATTGCATCGGATTTCTTTATGTATTAATTTGCATTTTTTGGTTTGTTTCTTTTTTATTATTTCAATCAATACGTGTATTAATATATATTTATTTTTAATGATATATGTATATATAGTTTTTATTCTAGCAAGAAGATAACGAAGACTATGTATTGTAAGTTTTTTTTTTTAATTTAAACAGTTTTTGTTTTTTTTATTTGTATTCTTGTAACATTTTACGAACAAAACTCAAAATTTACAAAATTTAATGTTTCAAAAGATATCATTAGCATTTTAAAGGCATCGTATAGAAAATTAAACAGAAGTTTGTAAAAATATTAAAACTTAACCGAATAGAAAATAGATATATAGATCGAAATAATTCTGAATGGTTCACAACAATAGTTAGGGTATTAGTGGATCTCAACCATTAATTATAAACAGCGTCACAAATTTGTCGAAGAAGGCGTTTTTGTATGTTTTGTAAAGACAAATGGTGATGTCCTAATACTATGTATTATTCAAACAATCTTTATTTATATTACAATTAAAAGCGATTCTTATACACATTTATATTTTTAAGATTATTATGGATATAAGGCGACGCCATTTAACACACATAGATATTTTGTGAACAGTCAATGATTATTATATACACATAAATTAATGAAAATAGTAACTTGAGTAAAGAAGGGAATAAAGATCATGGGTTTTATTTTATTAATATACATACAGTATTGGAAAGGTTAAAACAAATGAGAAAATAAATTAAAATGATAAATATTGATTTCAATGTAAATGCTAACATTTATCCTATTTACAAAACAATTTATCAATGCTTTACATTTTCATATGTATATTAACAAATAACTTATAAGATGTTTGTGTTATTGGTTTTATTTTTTTTATTATTTTTTAATTTCTTTGTTTGTTGGTTAATTCGTTTTTTTATTTATAATCAATGAATAGTTTTACTTTGTTTCTTGTTATTTCTTTGTTTTCACTGTTAAACAATCATCTGCTATATTAAAATAGCACATTTATATATAATATTTGTATTGATTTTTTTGTTTATGTAATAAATAACACATAAAATACGTCAATTGAATTATTTTTTGTATATATTTTTTTATTTTAATTATAGTTTTTTTTTTCTTGTTTAGAACTTCAAAAACATGGTTCAAGACTTATATTATTATGTATTTATGAATGATAAGAAAAACAAATATTTTCGTATCGTGCTCTAAAATTCGACAAGTCTTTGGAGTAAACCTAGGTGGTAAACGCCGGAAACGGTATTGTGACATTTAAAGAATCAAAATCAAATTGAACTTTTGCTCTGAATTAAGGAAATTATCTAAAACCGATAGAAAAAAATTATTTATTAACAATAAACGGATGAGAATGCGATTGAATTTATTGGTTTACCTATTGCTCACGCAGTTTTACGGACGTTTGTGAAGTGTTCGTGCAAGCTCAAAATTGCCCTAACATTGTATACTCACGACGTTGCATGATTTTCCATATTATTTCTAATTTTGCTATATTGCTTGAGAAATGGTGAAAAAACGTAGAATTTTATATCATTATTATGATCCAAAAAGAATCGGCAGATGAGTCGTTCTAGTCCCGTTTCCGTCTATTCACCACCAATTTTTTTAAGCATTGAATTTTTAGCAAGATTAATGAAATTTTGATATTCGCACTTTTTGATAATCTTAGCGGAAGAAGTGGAAAACATTTTTAAAATACAACCACTGGTCAAATCACAGTAAAATTTTAAAATTTCTAAAGGCGTGTAAAAATGATCCCTCCGAGATCTCCAAAAATTTCATAAGTGGAACACGATGGCTGACCCCAGCTTTTTATCATTAAAAAATTGCTTAGACCTCACAATTTCTGCTAGAGAGTATACAAAACAATTAATCAATATCATATGCTGCAATGTAAGGAGGAAAAATTTTTTTAACAGAAAAAGTTCCCCTTTCCTGAGAATGTTGTTTTACTGCAGAGCAAAATTCTCTGAGCGACCCGTTAATTGGACACTATTAATATCAGCATGAAGTGCATATTATACAGTTAGTCTTAAAACTTAAAAGAAATTCTTAAAAAATTCTGACAAATATTAAGACAATATTGTTAAGTATATTTTGCTTTCCTGTGAGCGATTGCTTGTTGGGGGAGTTTAATTTGTATAAAGAAAAAGGTTTATATGAAGATTGAAAAACAAATTAAGCCTATGTAGTCCGTTAAAGATCGTGTTTTAAAAATGTTAGGGGACGTTCACGTTCAAGACGAAAAGAAAAAATATATTAAAAAAAGTCGAACGAGAGATTGTGTTTTTCATTATTTCTTTGTATAAATTTAAAAAAAAATAAAAAAAACTAAACTTTGGAAGAATATAAAAGGTGTTAACCTTTCTTTTCATAGACCCCCATATCATTCATAAATACATATCATAATTCTAATTAAGTTTCATAATTTTCATTGAATAATACTTTCTATACGATACTTTTTTGTTGCATAAATATATGTTTACATATTTATATATATTTTAGGCAAAATTATGAATGTACATACATGCTGGTAATATATATTTAATTTTCTTTAGATACACATAAACTAAATAAATATAAAATTTTATTTTATTTTTCTTTTATTTTGTTTGGTTTAAATATTATTTTTATAAATTTGTTTTTATGAATCGTCATTGATGTATGTAAATTTTATGTATATATATTTATGTAACTGCAATTAAATTGTGTATTGAGCTTTTAAAACTTTGTTTGACTTTTGAATTTTTTGCCGGAAATTTTGTATATAATAATTTTACGGGGAGAAGGATAGTTATGGAAATTATTGTTCAATGCTTCGATATGGGTTTTTTTTTATATTATTGTATATATTGTTTCAGAGATTTTTTATCACGTAGAAACCTTGAGTAGTTGATACTCTTTGCCCAGTATATGGTACCAAACTTAAAAAAGAATAGGATTTTGTTCAAATACTCAAGGTAAGCAAGTTTGAGTTGATGACAAGTTAACCTTTAAAATTGTGTGTAATTGCAAAGTAATATCAACCACTTTTGTGGCTGAATATATTCGAGCTAATACTGGATATTTGCAACTGATCGGTAGAGATATTCAATATATGGTTATGCCAAAAATTTTATTGATTCGATTGGATAAAGGTAAGTTAAGGTACGAGTTAACGATCATAGTATCATAATGGTAGACTCTGTGTAGGAAACATAATCTGCTATATAAAGCATTATAGGGAATGAATAATATTCAAATTATCTTTCAAATGTTTGATATTATTTCGTTTTTGTTTCGCAAATATTATTTTATATGAATATATATTTTTTCTAAATGTAATTTTTTTATCGTAGGTTATTTAAAAGATATATGATTTAATATTATTGTTATTTTTTAGTTAAACATATTATAATTTAATCTAATATTTGAGAACGCTTTTGTTTTTTGGTTATCAATGTGGGATGACATTTGTTTTTTGTTTTTTGTAATATAAACTATAATAACATATAAAATAATACGATTTAAATAGATTTATAACTATGCAATCTCGTAAACTATAATATACTAATTTTCTTTGTTACTTTCAATTTACTACATTAATAACATTACTAATTTCAATTTTTTATACGTTTTTTTTTCTAATTTCTTTGTTGATTAAAAGTTAGATCCAATCACTCGTTATACGTTTCCTGTACAAAAGATATAAATAATATTTAATAGTGTTAGTTATATATAAAAAACATATTTATTGTTAGAATTTATTGGAAAGTAGAGCCAATCTCTATGCTTCTTGTTTTCTTAAATGACCTTCTATATGCAATTTCTAATCCAATTTATTCATTCATGTCACACCAACATCCACAATGACATGACCAGTTCAATTTGTAAATTAATAACAACTCAATGTAGCTTTCTTAGCTTCTCATATGCGTTTTCAGATTCACATCCCTCATCTTTAGTTGTGGACATTAATCGATAGAATGTTTCAAAATTTAGCCGAAAACGTTGAATCGAAACGAACCCAGAACCTATCATTCAACAGCCAAAGTAATAAACATTGCCGTTTTTAACGTACACAACTCCAATTGGCTATGGTATTCGAAATGAACTGACCACGCTGGAAGAATAGCCAAAATGTTTGCAACTAACAGTTGCCCCAAGCCCCCCAAATTGTGGAACCAACACATTATGTATTTCTGATATTAATAACAACTTTGAAAATATCTCAGATCTCTTGAACTCAACAAGATCACGACCTATATTCCATTAGGAAACTCAGATCATACTTAAACAACAGCGGTACATACACTACCAAGGGGTGAAGGGGTGGAATGGATCTGGCTGTTTCGTAGGAGCATTTGGGCAGAAGACGTTCGTAAGATGTTAGAGCGAGAATATGGCTGTTTCGCTAAGGTTGGATCTCCTATCAACTTTATCGTATCCTATCTAGTAGGTGCAATGTTGCAGAGGGGTGAAATATTTCTTGCATCGGTTAAGGAAACCAAGACATTTCGCAGCATTTTTAGCGATTTCAAGTATGTGGTCGTTCAAACGAATGTCGTTACTAACACCAGCATTTATTTGGTGAGTTGCATACTTGAAACCGTTCAAAAGTACTTGAATTGAGCGTTTCGAGAGGTAGTTTCTTATCCATTGAAGAAGAGTATCGTCGATACCAAAAGCACGCATTTTCTACAAAAGGGCTTGATACTAAACGCTTTGAAATATCAAAAGCAACGATCTTGTTTTTACCAAGCTGGATTGATTGGTTCCACTTTTCGGAAAGATATGGCATCAAATCACCAGTGGACCTGTTGCTACGAAAACCGTATTGACGGTCATTGAGGATTTTTCGTGATTCAAGATATGTCATAAGCTGACGGTTATCAGCGTTTCCGTGACCTTAAAAATAAGGGATGTAAGTGCAATTGGTCGATAGTTGTAGGGGCTGGACAAATGCAGTTTTCCATCGACTTGCAAAGAGTCCTGATGAATATTATAGATGGAAAAGCTTATTCATTTAGATGAAAAAGTCGATTAACTATTTACAACAATCGATATTGAAGGTAAATACTTTGTAAAACAGAAGAAGATCCGCTTGCTAACGAAAAAAGTGTTTGTATTACTAACGTGAGTGTTAAATCAAAAGCTTTGGAGGCTTTCCCACCTTCACATATAATACTTACTTCCTTTCGAAGACTCTGCGAGCCGGAGTATTGGTGTCCATTCGTTCTACATGTCCTAGCCATCTTTAACGAGGAATGCGGAGTTGTGTTGACAACATATACTTCGTCTCCTCATTTACTGCTAAACCCATTTTTGCCGCTTCCTTCTCTATACTAGCAAACGTGGCTATGACATCACGTTGAGTCCGACCAATGGTGTCAATATCTTCGGCATATGCTAGTAGTTGTACTGATTTTTGAAAAATTGTGCCTCTGGTGTTGGCTCGTGAGTTTTGCACAATCCTCTCAAGAATCAAATTGAAGAAGTCACATGATAGCGCATCGCCTTGTCGTTTCCGACCCTGATGGAGCAGCGATAATTCTCCATCCTCATCCTACAAAAACGAACGAGTTTGAAATCGATAAAAAGGTGGTGGGTATCGATTTGGACACATTGTTTTTTTTCCAGGATCTGCCGAAGTGTGAACATTTGATCGGTAGTGGACTTTCATGGCCTAAAACCACACTGATAAGGGCCGCTCAGGTTGTTGGTAAACGGTTTCAGGCGTTCACATATTACGGCAGATAGGATCTTGTAGATGGTTGAGGACACTTACGCCTCTGCAGTTGGTGCAGTTTAGAGGGTCACCTTTTTTGCTGAGGTTTCATTCTTAAGGCATACTTTCTTCCGACCAGATTTTGGTTATGAGTTGGTGGATGTTTCTTACCAAGTCATCTCCGCCGGCTTTATAAAGCTCGGCGGTAAGTCCGTCATTTCCGGCAGCCTTATTAAACTTGAGTTTAGATATTGCTATCCTCACTTGATTCAGGTGGGTGGTTGGCAGTTTTTGCTGTCGTTGCCAATATTTTATGGTTCGTTCTGCATGACAGCGGAATGTTGTTCGTCATCTCCGTTTAACAGTATGCAGAAGTGTTTCTTCGATATCCTCAGCATCGACTGTGTCTCAACTACGATATTTCCTTGTTTATCTCTACAGGATTCTGTTCGAGCCTTGTATCCTTGGCTTTGACGTTTTACACTTTGGTAAAACTTGCGAACATCGTTCCTGGAGTGGCACCTCTCTATATCCTCGATCGCTCGCTTTTCTTGCTCTTTTTTCTTCTTTCTGAAAAGCCGGTGCTCTTCCCTTCTTCTCTGTCTATAGAGGTCAACGGCAGCTCTCGTCTCCACCTGCAGCTTAGCCTTGTAGGCTTCGTTCTTGGCTGCGAGCATCTTTCGGCATTCCTCATCAAACAAGGGGCTTCTTGTTGGTGGGCGCGAGAAACCCAGCACATCAGTTGCGGCTGTCCTAATGGCTTGTTGGCATCGCTGCCATTGTTCTTCGACATTCGATGCTGGTGGTATGGTGTTAATCGAGACGCATTGCGCGAAGGTCTTTGCGGTCTCTTGCGATTGCAGTCTTTCGAGATTAAATTTGTTCACAGTATTTCTGGATTGTTCTGGTGTGGTGGATATCCGCATTTTTAGCTTGGCTGCAACAAAGTAGTGGTCCGAGTCGATGTTAGCTCCTCGGAATGTTCGGACATCCAAAATACTGGATGCGTGCCTTAAATTTGCAATATGATCAATTTGATTAACTGTTCGTTGATCTGGAGATCGCCATGTCCCCTTATGGATATCGAGGTGCGGAAACCGTGTGCTGGCTATAGTGGCATTCCGTTCCGTAGAGAAGTCAATTAGGCTAAGTCCGTTAAAAGACGTGTTGCCGTGTAAGCTATATTTTCCGACAATACTGCTAAAGATGTCTTCTCTTCCTACCTTTGCGTTAAAATCTCCCAGCACGATTTTAACATGGTTCTTCGGTAGTTGCTCATAGAAGCAATCCTTAGCTATATCATCTTTTTCCTCCGTTGGGCCGTGAGCGTATGTTGAAAAATTTGGCCTTGATGCGGATTGTTACAATGCGTTCTTGGAAACATAAGACTTCTTGCTTAAGTCTGACACTTTTAACAAATCCGCATCCGAAAAGTCGCTGTTTCTGCTCACTATAACACGGTCCATAGTAGATGTCACAGTTTTTGATCCTCTTTTTACCCGGCCCATCCCATCGTGTTTCCTGGATGGCAGAAATGTCTGCTTTGTAGCAGTTTGGGGATTCCGCTAGTTGTTCGCTTGAACCTCTCCTGTTTAATGTTCTCACATTCCAGGTACAGATACGAACGTCGTTGTCCTTTTTTCGTTTAGCAGGGTCGTCAACAATAAAATCAGTCCTTTCCGAGGCTATTGGTTGTTTCGTAACCGTTAGCTTTTTCCATAGTTGGGTAGTTAACCCAAAACGCAACCCCCATCCTGAAGGGCCAGTTCCAATTTATTAGATACCCCTAGGACACGGGCCATCAGTATCCCCTACGGATACATACAATACGTGACAGCATTATTGACATAGAGCCAGATAAGGGCGTATACTCGCCTAGCAAGTTGGTCCAGAAAAAAATTAAATAAAACGTTTTCGCGCCGATTTAATTAAAGAACCACAAAGCTTGGATAATGTGGACATACCGCAGCATTTGCAATATTTAGAGGATGAGCTTTTTGTACTACGTGAATCGTAGTATTAGTATGGCAAAATTATTTGTATGTGGACTACTAGTTCCATCAAGCTCCTAACACTTTCAAAATGTTCGCTAGTCGACCGTACCTTTTCCGTCGTACCAACAATAATGTTACAGCTTTTTTCTATTCCTGGCTTTATAGAAGGAACTGTGGTGCCACTAGCTTTTTGCCATATGAGTCGGAAATCAAAGAAAGCATATGACAAGCATTTTTTGAACTGTTTAAGGCTGCTTGCAAATATAATTTGCCAATTAATCCTGAAGTCATAATTTCAGATTTTGAACACACCATACAAAAATCCGCAAAAGATATCTTTCCAAACATTCGGGAATTCATAAACTTATTTCTTTTGGTTGGAAAGATAACAGTTAAAAAAATCAAGAGTGGGGAACCGCAGTCAAAAAAAAAAAACTTTTTTAAAAAATATAAAACTGCAAGCTGTTTAAAAAAAAATCAAAAGGCTAAAGTAGATTTTTTTTAAAAATCATCGCATTAAATATAGCACTTTCTAAATGCAAGAAAAAAATAATTTTAAATAATCGTAATCTTAACAAAATAATTTTCTTAATTTTTTTTTTAAGTGAATATTTTTCAGTTTTGTTTAGCTATCATTGTTTTTTTTAATCGTCGTTTAAAGGACGAACATATTTCTAAAAAAAAAGTAATTTTTAAATTAGAAATCATATAAAAGTTATAAATTAATTGAAGCTTAAAGGTATTTTGGCATTCGGGATTTTGGAATTCGGGATTTTAGCATTCGGGATTCTGCCATTCGGTATTTTCAAAAAAAAAACGTCATTCGGGATTATGTCCTGATCCCGTTTACATCACCAAAGCCACGAAGAATTGTGTACATTAAAATCGCTCGTAATGACGATTTCAGTATGAGGATATAGGAATACAATTCTTGAGATTGAGTCAGCTGTCCAGCTTTGGGCTTCTGTAAAGAAAACAGTAGTGAATAAATTGCCGACGGACATGGAATTTCAGCCCTATTTAAATTTAATTCCGGATTGGAACATTGGCCGTATTGCTACATCACTACGTACGTAATTGCGAGACCGCGATGACAAAAGAATAATGGCACTAAGTTATATAAAAAAAAAACTGTGTTTCACAGAGCACCAAAACAGCTGATCTATTCTTTCTATACTGCACTACAAATTCACTTTGTTCCCACATTCACTGATGAATATTTTGTTAGCAATTTCACGCGCGGAAAGGCTTTTGATAATTTTTTAATTATATATTTCTTTTGAATTATTTTCTTTTTCTTTTCATGCTGAGGGGGTATGAACTGAGGGTTGTTATTGTAAATTGTGTTTAGACTATAAACGACAGATAAACAATATACGATAGACGATTAAACTTTGTGGACATAAAAGACAGGACGTGTAATCAAGACGGATAACAGATCGAAATTTCACTGGTTTCCGTTTTCTCATTTCTCACATTATTTCTGCTGTAAATTAATGATCTTTTGAAAACAACTAATAATTCCATTCTTAGTATTCCAGGTGACAGTACTCTGGTAGCGACCACCACAAATTAAACTACTATTACGGCTATTGTTTAAAAATCTAGTTCAATTCGATTCAGTATACACTATTCGTCCAGAGTTTTTCAAATCGAACTGGACAGTACAGATGCTAAGCATCATAATGGGTTGCAGTTTTAGCATGGTATCATCATTGAACATATTGTTCCACCAACGCCATCTAAACTACATTTTTTTGTTTAAGCTAATATATATTTTACACCACTCAGCTTCTTCTTCTATAAAACCCCATGTATGAAAAGGCTTTGAATACGGTTCTCATATTTCTCATCATTTGCTCATCTTTCTAGATTCGTTCGAACATCGTAGAAATGTGTCCTGTTATATTCTGTTTTTTTTTTTGCTCAAAGTTAGACTTTGTTTTAATATTCAAGGGAAAATGTCAGTTGCATTCTATCCACGAATGTGGATAGCTCTACCAAACTTTTGTCCGTCAGTACCATTTCTTCTTATCCCCCATTTCATTAACGCCCGCACTGCGAAAAAACATGTGTAGGGTATTGGGTGCGCGAATATTATAAAAACAATTAGGGATTATTTTGAAAACCAGAAATGGGAAGGATTAACATTGTTGTTCTTCAAATGTAAGACAAACATTAATCGTGCAAGCTAAAATAAGAAGAAACAAACAAAATCAAGGAAAAAAACACAAACAATAATCAACTTATAATTCAAAATATATTTTTCAAAATATAAACGCATATATAATAATTATTAAACACTAATGAATAAAGAAAAAGGAATAAAATAACAATTCTTCTTACTTTTTCTTAAATAAAAACAATAATTATCATTATAAATACTTTTTTTCTCAGTTAAATATAATTTAGTTTTTAATTGCATAATGAGAATTTCATATCTATAATTAATGAGTTTCAGGCTCTCGATTGAATAACAACTTCGTTAGGAATGTGATTAGCGACTAATGGATTTTAAATGACTTTACTTCGAAGGACGAATGTTTTTGTTTTAAAAACACAATATACACAAGGCGGTTTAAAAATAGAAAGCAATAGAAAAAGGACAATCTATATCGATAAGAGAGATTGCGCTTAAAAAAAAAAGTCACATAATTATTATGCAATATCACGCATTACTGATCTAAACAGAAAACACTGTCTACAACTAGAAAATATATAAAAACACATTATTTGGCATCCTTCTTACCCGATGAAACAAATGGTCCGACATAGTTGCTGGGAAATAGCCCAGACAGTCCATTCAATTCGCCACGCCACCAGTCGGGCTCATCTCGACCCAGCACACTGATGATATCGTCCTTGTCGAATGATAGTTCATCGTCATTTTGCGCCTTGTAAGCGTACAGGGCTATAACTTTGTCTGTAAGTAGAAAACAAAGACTGATGGTTAACATCAACTAAGCTTTTCTAGTCTGGAAGAGATTGTTAACCTAATATAGTTTCAGCCATTTCAACGCGACTACCAGAGACGGGGGTATTACGTCCACTGTTGCGTCCTCCTTGGAGAATTTTCACATATGACGCTGGGAACCAACCAATCTGACGTCGTCGACCTTTTGCCTGTAGTTCACCCTCCCACCAGCCGGAATCGGTCTTTTTACGCACCATTATCAGCTGGCCACGCTGCAGCGAGAGTTGTTCAGTGCTGGTCGCCTCATACGGGGCGATGACTTGTGCAATTTCAGACCGTTTAGCTCGCATACCCTATGTTCGATGGATGGAGATTTTTTTTTATTAAGTTAGTATCAATGGAGTATAGAAGACACACAGAGGAAGACAGCAAAAATAACAAACACAAAAAGGATAGAGCGCACACATACATAACAAAATAATATAGGAAAGGAAAATGCAACGGAAAACGTTAGTTAGTTGAAAGCGCTAAAGATTAGGACTCAACATGTGTGTGTATAAACCAAAGAGCGAGCAAAAAAAAATAGTTTTTTTGTTTTTGAAAATTACAGGTGTCATGGATGATGTTCTGGACATGGGCCGACTGAACGAATCCGAATGCTCAATACTCTTTTGTTGTGTGTTTATCTGCGAGACTTCTGTATCGAGTTCCTCTTGGTTTCTGGATTCATCAATAGCTGCAACATCAGTGGTGACAGGTTTCTGCTGCGCGGCAATATCATTTTCGACAATTGCCTCGGGTTGGTGTTCATGTGTGAAGGTTTGCGGCGGGGGTGAGGCATCTTCTTGAGTGTCATTGAAGGTTTCGGTTTCGGCATGAGTTTGAGCGTTACCATTTACGTTATTATCCTAGATGATAGAGTGATATAGGAAAATGGGGGTTCGCTTAGAATTGTTAGTTAAATAGTTTTGATTAATGCAGAGGCTTAGTAGGCACACGCATAAAATTGATTTAAAAAAAAAAAAACCAACAACAACGATGAAACCAAATTCAATTTTGTTCCTTTCGTTTGCTACGGGTATGGCTCACTTACCCTTTGTTGGTCTGTATCATAGGAATCTATAGTGATGGCCGCCGCTGGTGTTAGATCGGCTGTTTCTTCGGTCGTTATTGCTGTTGTACCAACGTCAGCTTTTTGTACATAATTCGATGGGAACATTCCTGTTCGATTGCCTATTGTCCCTGTCCACCAATCGCCTTCCTTTTTCGTCACAATTATCATTTCGCCAGCTGTGAAGCTCAGGTCACCGACTTCAGCTGATTCATAAGGATACGCTGCGATGTAATATTCAACATCACCATTGTAGGTTTGGGTTGG
The DNA here is from genome assembly GCA_949824845.1 of Rhingia rostrata. NCBI lineage: Eukaryota > Metazoa > Arthropoda > Insecta > Diptera > Syrphidae > Rhingia > Rhingia rostrata. The sequence goes on from OX463755.1 coordinate 59,628,738, forward strand.
TTCTGCTGTTTCTGTTGGTATTTCAGTTGGTATTGTCGTTGGGGCAGGATCAATGTAATTGCTAAAAAATGGAATCAACCAAAAGAACGATATTTATAAATATAGCAAGCCTTAAATTAACACAATATATAAACGAATCATAAGTTGTTGGTTGAAAAAGTAAACGAGAATACAAAGTTCACTCTTCAAATCAAATCATCAAATGCTACCTTGGTAGATACTTTCATATGCGTTCAAAATGATCTTTTTTTAAGAAATCAAATTGTTTTCAAGAATAGGTAAAAAAAATAATACCTGGGACTTCTAAAGGTATCACAATGCACACCTTTATCTTTTTAATCCCCCATTTCATTGGATTATAAATACATTTTTTTACAACACAAAACAAACAACACACACTTACCTAAACTCTTGGTTATTGTCATTGTATGTATCCTGAGCGTTATAACTAGATATGGGTGCGGATGTCTCAATATCGATATCAAGCTTCTCTACATAGGTCTCGGGGAACCAGCCCGTGTGTCCATTGATTTCACCAGCCAACCAACCAGGTTCTGCATTCTGCTCCAATGGTACAAAAACAATATCGCCAGGTTGAAAAGAAATCTCATCGGAGTTTCTTGCGCTGAACTCATAAATCGCACGATATTTAACAAATCCCTCGGGAGCTGGTGCTGATGTGTCAACACTTGGCACCACAGCACTTACTGACGTCGGTTCGGTAATGGTTTCCTCAGCTCCCCATGCAGATGTGGGAGCCGAATCCCATGCCGATGATGTCGAATACGTTTCATTGCGTTTATTCAGCTTCATTTCGAGCACTTGGTTTCGTTGCCTATCATAATTGGTGTACAATTCCTCGCATTTGGTTATTAATTCGTGTAGCTCAGCCTTGATTTCTGTTAGTTGGATATCATTGGAGTTGATATCTTCTTTCTTGGATTCAATTTCTTGGCGAATATTTTCCAGTTTACTCTTCAACGATTTGATTACAAGCTATTCGATGAAATTAAGTCATTTACAGAACATTATCAACTGTCTCTAACAGCTTACCTGTCTATTGGCAAAGGCGGCATTCATTTGCTCTTGATGCACTGCCTCTGTCATGTGACCGGACTTGGACTTTGCATCCCACTTGGCGCGTTCTTGGGTCAACTGCATTAATTTTTGATTCTGCTCTTTTATTCTGGCCTTGAGTTGACCCATTTCCGACATTTGTGTATCTCTGGTCGATCGCATGCCATCAATAATCGATTTAACACTAGTAACGCCAGCCCTTGTGTCGCATATTTTTTGTGAGAGATCCTTAATCTATTTTTAATTAAAAAATCTATAATGAATATATGTAATAAATAAAGAGAACGGTTAAAGCAAACCTTTTCATTCAGAGTACTAAGTTCGACATTTAGAGTTTGATTATGGGCTTTCTGTTTGAGGACTTTTTCTTGTTCACGTTCTTTTTGTGCTTGCATCTCTGCAATTCGTTGTTGTTCCCATTCTTGTTGACGTTGTTTTTCAAGCTCCCTAATGATGAAGCAAAATTATTAGAAATTATCTGAATGAACTATCAGATGACTTACTTTCGAGCAGCCTCTTTTGCATCTAGGGCTCGTTTACGCTGCTCTTCTTTTTCCATTTCGATTTCTCGCTGTTGTTGCAACTGACGTTCTAGCTCCTCTTGCTGTTTCTTTTCAGCCTCAATGCGGGCTCTTTCCCTTTTCTCAACCTCTTCGCGTTCTTTTCTTTCGCGCTCCTCGTGCTCTTTTCTTTGCTGTTCCATGAGCAATTTTCGTCGTCGCTCCAATTCCGCTTGTCCTTTGTCAAAGTTTTCCTTTCGCTTATCTTCAAATGATGCTAAAGGAAGGAATGAAATAAAACGAAAAAGGTAAGCAGTGAGTTATGCCCTATGCAATACATAGTTTAAAAAACCGAGTAATTACAGTAATACCCATAATAGGCATGCCAAGTTCTCCCATGAACAACATTTGAGAAAAAAATCGGCTGTCTATTTATTCCTTTGCTCATTTAAAATTACATAACGTCATTCCAGATATAAGCTGGACCGTTGTCCAAGTGTAAGCGAGCACAACCTTTCACAAACATACGCAAAAGTGGATAAACTTATGTTAAGATTTACTAGGTCACCTAGGATGTCAAGGAAGAAGTTCCGGTGGTGAAGTCTTCTTTAAGAGCGCTTCTTTTAAAATGTAGGCGAGCATTGCTTGTATAATTGACAGGTTGTGTTATTTGTGCATCTACAGATTGATTTCTAGTTCAAGCAATAGTTTACCAGTAGTATACCTTACATTTCCACTTGTGGTAGAATCAAGAAAGTATAGGTTAGGTTGCAGTGGCTGCACGCGATGCGGGAGCACACTTAGACCATACATGTCGACTTTCCTATGTTCGTTTGCCTGATTGAACCATTCAGTGCTAACTATGTAGCGTAGGAGGTTTCTGAAATTGATATTAGAATATCGAAGTAGTAATCTCCCAGATGAACCTTTCTTTTTCCTGATAGATCTAGACAATATCAAAGCAGGTGTTTAATACTTTTCTCATATTTTTCGTCCAATCAGCTTCTACAGAAGTCCTTGTGAAAAAGCTAGTCTTTTTGCGTGTAGGTTTATAGGACACCGATTATAGTGCTGATGTTTGATCTGTTCAAGATTGCCAGGCAGATGGAGCGCTTCTGGTTAAAGTTTGGCCAGAGTTGCCTATATGTTTGACACGTTGTGCCGTTTATCCATCTGCGGTTTGCTTTCTTGATCGCTTCCAGTTTGATCTGTTATTTACATGTAGCGAGGGGCCTTCCTAACATGTCTACTGTCTGTAGAATGTTAAGGGTAGTGCCCTGTCTGACAAGCTCATCTGTCTCTGTAGCCCGGCACCCAAAAGACGTGAATGGTCAAATGCTCTGCCATCTCGTTAAGAGATTGTCGCCACTTGTGAACTGATTTCGAATTGAACGAGATAAGGATATTACATTCCTTTTCAGCCAAGACAAGGTTTCTTTGATTGCCATGATTTCCGCTTGGAAAACGTTAAATTAATCGGGAAGGGGAAAGGATATGCTTAGGTTACGCATCTTGGATAACACACCTTCACCTAAACAAGAATGGAGGCAGCCCCAAATGTATTGATTTACTTTATTCTAAAGATAAAACTTAGGAATACAGCTTTATAAGTTATGGCCACTCTGTATACAAAATAGTTTCGTGACTGATTGGCAGAGACCGTACAAGCCAAAGCGCTGTAGACTCAATTACCTGAAATGATAGTTCAAAATAAAATTTCACACAACGAAGTTCTCAATAGATCTGACGGATGAACTTCTGAAATATAAATAGCATTTGAAGTGTCTAGTTAATTACACTTTCATTCTACTTATGGTGCAGAATGAATCACGCTACGTATAAGCTAAACACAGTTATACCAAACTGCAACTTCTTTCGAATGTCATTTGTGCTTGCATTCCCTTTATACACAATTAGGAACATACTTTGCTAAAAAATAAATCAATTCGCGATAAGCACCTAAATGTTTTCTACTTACTTTGGGGTAATCCAGCCAATGGGTCAGCTTCAACTGCTCCCTGCGATGAGATTGATGCGTGCCTTGAACCCGGCAAAGAGCCTTGACGAGAACCCGATACTGAACCATGCCGTGATGAAACCTTCCTATAGCTTGGCGGAATCAAATCTGGAGGCAGTGTAACTGGTATCTTCTCGCCGGACATCGCCTTGTCGCACAAATACATGGCTAAAATGAACTCGTCACAACTTAAGCGTCCATCACAGTCCATATCGGATAGTGTCCAAATTTGAGCGAGAACTGCCTGCGATAATTTACTTTGAACTAGAATACCACGTGCTTGGACACCGGTTAGGTAGCCAGTGCGTGAACGATCTGTTGAATTGAAGACTTGGGTGTACTTTAATTTAGCCGGGCCTTTGATTGCCCACTCGACTTGTCTGGAAATAGGGACATAGGGAAATCAATAGACGATAACAAATGCGACTATTCGCCGAAACTCACGGTGATTCAATTGATGGCGCTCGCTCGGATATTGACATGTTGCGACTTGGTGGATTGCTCTGTGGCGGCGTTGGTGGTCCTGGCAATGTACTGGCGTCAGCGGTGGGTGGCGATGTAATTTTTCCAGGAATTACCATACCTGCTTGTTGCGGTGCAACCATAGGCACTATACCACGAGCAGCACCAGCTGCTGGCGCTATAAGCGGTTGCATGGAAGCAATTGGTTGTTGTGCTATAGGCATTCCAGGGGCGGCATGCATTGTAGGTGGCATCATTGGTTGGCCGGGTATCATGGCTGACATGACTCCAGGAGCTCCTGCATTTGGTATGATGGGTACTGCAGCCATTCCTGGTGGTGGAGGCATAACTGGCGGTACGGTTGGCATAGCTGATATTTGTGCCATCTGTGACGGAATTATAGGGACACCAGCGGCTACCGCTGCCATTGGTATTGGCGATGCAATTGATTTTAATTGATCTAGAGGACTGATACTGCCGGTTGGCGTGAGTGTTGGTGTGCCAACGGCCGATGATAAAGATGCCAACAATGTCGGTGGAAGGGCTTTTGGTATCTCGAGCCCACGTAATTTTAAATAAATTAGCTTGCATGCTATGCTGAATTCATTGATGTTCATCTTACCATCCGAATCTGTATCGGCAAGAGCCCTAATTTGAAAGAAAAAAAATTAATGTCGAGTTTGGTACACTTTGTAACTAGGGTTGTTAAAATTTCTTCACTTGATCGCGCTGTTGTTTTAGTCATGAATAAGGTTATTAGGAACTACAGACAGATTATTTTAATGAGTTAAACTCCCCGGATTAAAATAAAAAGTATTAACCGAAAAAACGTGGTTTTGGACTCTGATACAAGCATTTTCCGAGAAAATGTTTACCCCCAATAGAACCAACAAAAATAAATGTTTGAAGACGAGAAATCCATCCAATGAGGATGCTGCGAATTAACTTAATAACCGAATGATAGAAACTCATTAAAACTCCGATAACTTGTCCCTTTATTTGGTAAATCTTCGGTTCCGTTTGTGTTGATAGTTTATGAAGATAAAGTTTCACCCAGAACTTTACTAGCTGTACAGAGATTACGTTTTGTTTTGGCACAGCGAAGACTTGTTGCAGATCTGTCCCTTTATTGCAGATAATATAACGGCGGATGTTCGGAAGAGAAATCATCCCTAGACTTGTTGGATTTCAACTACCGAAAGAACATACAGTTTCAGCCCACAGACACACTTTCAATCACACGAACAACGCAATACAAAAATTATTTTTGTCACAGAACAAGCAAACAATGGAACACACTCTCAATAGACGTATTTCCACCAATTTTCAACCTATAAGAATTCAAGAGCAACGTCAATTAAAATCTGCAAGCCAGGTTTGCCTTACATAAGAAAAGCTTATATAAGAAACAAAAAAAGGTCCTAGTTGAAGGGGCAGAGGGGAACAACATAGTACCAGAGACACAGTTTGGTTTCAAGGCGGGCCATGACACAATTCATACCGCCTCCAAACTAGTCTCTGATATATAATGGAACAAATAAAAACGCAGTACACGCACATATCTGGTTGATTTAGATAAGCCATTTGACGCCGTAAGTTTAGAGGGGTTTTGTCTACAGCTGAACAGATTTGGCATAAGTGAACCACTCCTATACTATTCTTCATCACATGCGGAGTTGTAAAACGTTTGTTGTCATTAGCGGCAATGTAAACTCAACCTCAATTTGTTTGTGTTGTTTTCGTAACAAAAATCTTTGACTGATGAAAGTGGAACCCAACAATGTGGCTTTTGGAATTCCATCCTTTGGTCTCTCGCTTCATCTGTTCGTAATGGTCATCGGTCTCTCCAGCCGAAACAGTTTGACCGATTATTTTCAAACTTCGTTTACTTTTGCCATTCATTTTGTTAACGGTACTTGCCATTTAAAAGTTGCAAATAACGTCAATTTTCTCGAAAACGGCTTTAACGATTTTGATTAACACATTCTATTAGTATACTAGTTCCAACAAAACTGCATTCACATTTTTTTTCGAAAGAATCCATATCACGGATTCATGGATTAAGGTCATGTAAGGAAAATTGTCGATTTTTCGCAAACTACTTTGCCAAATTACATGAATTTTTATTTATATTAATGTAAGCAATAATTCCATAATTTCAATAATTGCTATTAATGTTAGCAATAATTCCACAAAGTCTTGGCCCAACTATTCCTAAGCGGAATTTTCTGTTTTGGCCAATATCGGAAAATCATTATTATTCATAAAGACACCAATTCCTTCGAAGTCTGGAATCAACGTTCGTATAACCCCAATTCGACATTTTTTATATCATTTTTAGCATCAATAATTCAAAGGAATATTATTGCGTATTTTGGCCAAATTATTAAAATCGTCAAATTCTGTCATGCTTGGCATTTGATCTAACGCTAAACGAAAGAGAAAGTTGCGTACGACTCAGTCGTGCACGCATCACTAGTTTTTTTTTTATAAAAATGATCTGTTATATGGAAAGGTAAACTTGTCGTATTCTTTCTGCGTTTATGGCAGCGACATGATAGTCAGTCTTACCCAGGCAGCTTTCAGAAAACTGAACCTGTTAAACGGACAGCGAGTCAAGGTGTAGTAAAGAGCTAGGACTGTTGAGGGCTGATGCAGGATAAATCGGCGGTTCCACTAATCTATAACGTCAACTGGCGTTGTAGGAACAATCGGCTTCTATACGACCGAGACGTAATCGGTTAAGGAGGAGGAGACCTTTTGCGGTTCAGTAGGACTACATCCGATTGCGACCGTCGGAGTAGGTTGCAACAGGAGAACCTCTTATAATGGCTTGATAAGGTAAAGGTGGTCGACGTTGCGAGTGCAGCATAGCCGATTTTTATAGTTCTTAGGTTTAAATTAGGTATACATAGGTTAACAGTGATAGTGGCACAACTAAATACTATAATAAGCTGTTCTAGTTATTAAGTTATTTTCAATTTGTTCTTATTAGCATATAAAGATACAGTTGTGATACCATGTTTAGACATTAATACATTACTTTACTTATAAACTCCAATATTAGATTGTATATCCAAAGCCAGTTGAATTTAGCTATCGTTGAATTTAGACCGCCTGCTAAGGGCCAGCTTAAGAATTATTTGAATAAAAATAAAAATTGAATTGCCACACAGAAGTTCTAGATTCGATTCCCAACCATAGCAATACCTCAATTTTTTTGCACCGGTCCTTCTCTCAAAGAGATTTGTCAAAGCAAAGCACATAGTAGATAATTCCCTGTCAATCTCACCAACCACACAGCAAATTCTTCCTGACCGTCAATTGTGGCTTGGCCACCGTTTGTGTTATTCGACCACAACTGTTTTCGCTTGAGGTTGTCGTATGTGATCCACTTTTTATCACTACTCAGCATCCGCTTCAGAAAAGATCAATGTTGTTGCTATTTAGCAGTGATTTTCAGATCCAAATTAGTTACACGAGTTTTTTTTTGCGTTTACTCTTGTGGCAGCCATACTTCGAGTTCCTTTTGTACAATTTTTAACTTCAATTTTAAACAAGAAATAGTCCATTTTAGTTGCAGGTTTATTTTTTTAGAAATGTGTTTAGTCCACAAGGTACTCCAAACCATGATTTTATCGAGGTTTCCGATAATAGGCCTTCCTTAGCATCATTGAAATACAATTCACTATTCAAATTTTAAGACAACAGGCTTGACGAGCTCAGTGGCGCGATGGTTAGTGCGTTGAACTGCCGCGCAGAAGGTATGGGTTCGATTCCCAGCCGTAGCAGCACCAAAATGATATTTCACTGGCCCTCCTCTCGTGATGATCTGACAAATCATCCGAGTAGTTTCAATTGTCATGAATAGCTTATCTCAACTTAGCCGTTCGGATTCGGCGTAAAACAGGAGGTCCCGCCATCGTGCAAAGAAGTACACATGCACACATGAATGGTTGTGAGAAAAAAAGCTAGGCCCTGGGTACTAACGAGCCTGTTGCGCCATAAAGTTATTTTACTTTAGGCTTGCGTTTCGCATTGATTGAGAAAAACTGTAAAATATGGCGTATTTACTTTTTGTTAATGTCAGTTTGGACGCGCGCTCAAATAAAACTAGTTAACCTATCACAAAACTGACGGAGACATTTTTATACCCTAACGGTCTAACCCATAGGAGAAGATTAGTTTTGATACGAAGTTTGTAATACAGAGAAATATATAGATCGACTCAGAATTTTTAGCTTAGTAAATAAACCATATCTGTTTGTCCGTCTGCCCGTAAGTCACCAGACTTTTAGGGCCTTAAATTTTGATCAAGAATGATGAAATTTTGTAAAAATACTCTTAATTGTTCCCAGCAGAACAAGTGTAACAAAATTCAAAATCCGCCCAGTGCCAAGCCCACTTTTACGAAAAACTTTGTTTTTGGTCAAACATTTTTTGGGGGCATTTTGAGTACCTAATAATCGGTTTTCGGTAAAATGTAAAAGATATTAAAAAAAAAACTTTCGATGCAAAAACGTTGACAATATGTTCATATTAATATTACTTAATATGAACATTTCATCCCTAGATCATTTAGCCCACACACACTTATTTACGGAATTTTCTTATAAGCATATGTAATTGAAAAACGTTTTCGTTTGTCGAAGCATAAATTATTTTGATAAATTAAGCAATATGTTAGGACAGTCATTTTTTATATTTCATCCTCTTGAAGTGCCTGTAAAGCCTGCGGATTGTAGCCTTCTCATATATTTTTTGTACGAAATCTCATCTTTCTAAGTACACAACCTAATACACCTATCTGTGACTTGTTTGGCGATAAACATAAACATAAATTATTATCATTGAAGACTGACCGTCTTGCGTCGGTATTTTTGTTTTGCTGTCCGAACATATTGGTTTTTTCTTAACATTTTTTTATTATCTTAACTAGTTTGTAATGATAACAAAACAACGATTAAATCACGAATGAGTAAAAAATAAAATAGTATGTTTGATGTGTAAAACGTGTTGTAGTACACAAACGAAGGCTGATAAAAGGCTGATTCATTAAAAAGTACTTTTCCAAAAATAACACAATCTTTAAAAATTCCAATTTTTGGATGACGCATTTGGTGAGTTATGTTGGGTTCCAATTCCGAAGTCGAAGATGATTTCATGAAGTCTTGGGACTGAACATAGCTATTGCCGGTATTATCTATGCCGCTAATTTATAGATCCAAAGCGTTAAATTAATTGTTCATCGATTTTTTCTCGCAATAAGGACATTGGAAGAAAATCTCGAAGATATTACGGGCTTTAATTTCAGACAGGAAATATTCCTTTAGTGGCGCGATGGTAAGTTCGATGAACTGCCGTGCAGAAGGCCTGGGTTCGATACCCAGCCGTAGCAACACCTAAATAATGTTTCCCTCCTCTCGTGATGATCTGACAAATCATCCGAGTAGTATCAATTGTCATGAAAAGCTTATCTCAACGTAGCCGTTCGGATTCGGCATAAAACAGGAGGTCCCGTCATTATGCTAAGAAGTACACACGCACACATGAATGGTTGTGAGGAAAAGTTAGGCCCTGGGTACTAACGAGCCTGTTGCGCCATTTTTTTTTTAAATATTTTTTTTTCATTGCCAACTTTAATTTTTTTTTATATACGTAGACTACTCCATAAGCTATTTCAAACCGTAGTTTTAAACATTAGATAAATTGTTATTGTTTTTCTTGTAATTTTTTGGGCCAACCATTACTGAACTAAATCGGAAGATAACAGACAAGCCAAAATGTTCATGCCAAACACTTCCCAAACCAGAATGAAACAACTCCTACATCTAACTAGGAGTCAGGTTAGAACTGTCACAGAGTTCCTTACTGGACATTGTCTAGTCAAAAAACTTCTCATGACTATGGGAATAACTCAAGACAACACCTGCAGACTATGCAACGAGGACGAACATAACACCTCCTGTGTCACTGTAACTGCCTAATCAGATTACGGAAAAGCCCATTCAAAGATTTACTAGAATTCATTACAAAGTCCGGTATCATGAGTGAGCTCTAATTGGAGTAAAACACAATAGGCCCAACTGTGGCCGCAGTGATATGGTAACTTGCTTCCAACTCCCTAACCTAATCTAATCCGTATAAAGTACAATTGACAGACCGTCCATGTGGAATACGGCCAAATATTTTTTGATATTGTAAACATTTTCATTTTCTTCAGAGAAGGTGAAATAGTCGATGGTAATCAATCAGGGTTATCTGCAATTCCATGTTTCCATTCAGCGATGTAAATCGGGTGATGAATAGGAAAAAATCCGTGGGAAAAAGAATTCCCGATAACCCTAAATATTGATGGATGTTAAATCATTATGTCTGTCCATAAATGTGAAGGGTTACTGGATTAAAAAAAAAACAGTGCAGCCAAGCATTGCAGCTTTTACAACGAAAATTCCCAGAACGATTGCATGAAATCATCGATATACCACCCGAGAAGCTTGAAAAAGTAATAGAAAACGCCATTCTGATTTTATCAATAGAGACGACCACTTGATTGATATTGTATGGAAAAACTAGTAATACATTTTTAATGATTACATTAAATAAAAATACCTCATATATTATAGAAATCGTTTTTTTAATTTCTTCAATTACACATAGAAGCATAAAAGATGGCGCATCCTATATCTATCTCACCCAAACAGGTCCTCAAACATAGTTCTGATCATTTATGTTTGCGAAGTTATACTTTTGCCACAAAGACCTCCAGTCCAATGACGATTTCGAACGGCAAATTTCAGAAACTAATGGTCACTTGCACCAACTATTTTTATTTCGGGGAGCTGTCTGATTGTTGAATAAATGAGTTGGTGCAAGTACCACAAAGACTATTATCCAAGCGATAATAATGAGTAGGTGGTGTTTTCAAGGACGAATTGTACTTGGCACACATTTATTTTATTTTAATACTACCAACCCATCTCGATTTCGCCTAGGTACAATTCGATTTGTACAAGGATACATCAATAAATAAATTGGGAGAAGACATATTTTTAATGATATACTACAAGGTGGGCCAAAAGAGATCACCCTATTGGAAGATGCTCTTATTTTTGCAAATGGCCGCCAATGTCAAATCTGTTTTGACATTTGTGCAAAAGATGTAGAATACAAGTGAACAAGCCATGGAGTGATACACTTCCCAAGATCGTGGAATAATCGAAATGGACGATTTTTCGACCAAAATCATAATGAGCGTTGAGGGTCATTTCCACCTCATCGGGTACGGTGTCGCTTCTTAGGCACCGAAAATTCACGAGTAAGGCACGAGGAGCCATTATACCCACTCAAAGTTACTGCATGGTGTGCTGTTCACGCTGGAGGAGTCATCGAGCCATTTTTTTTTTAGAACGCCGCTAGTCAAATGGTAATAGTGGACGGAGTTTTTTGTTGCAATTGGCCGAATTAGGGCTGGAGGACATGTGCTTCCAACAGGACGGACAACGGCACACACCACGAGAGCCACAACCGATATTCTGAAGGCCAAACAACATCGGATGACTACTTTGTATGTATAGACGAATTTACTGAATTCTATTTCTTCTGTTTTTAAATCCAATAAGCCGTTGTAAGGACTGCTTAATGACGAAAAATTTGATCTCAGACACTTCGAAAGCTCTGCTCCAGGGAAAAGCATCATCACCTCGAGATTATTTTATTTATAGATTATATATTCATTACGAATATGCTAAACAATAAGACACGAGGGGGTGTATAAGTCATGTCTGCTGTATATTTATATAACAAAAGGATTTCATAACATAAAAGGAAAATATAATGAAGAGATACATAATGGCAAGGAAACATATCAACAGCAGGAGATTCTAAGCATCTTTATACAACAGAAATGTATTAGTGCTGTATTGTAACTTAGAAATGTCCACACGAATAAGCACTACTTTGATCCATTTTATTTTCATTGTATTTTGATCAACAGGTTATTTCAACAAATATACATGAAATCAAACTGAAATGGAAAAAAAGGATAACTACTAAACTCTATAAATTATTGAATCATTTGTCTCCTCAAATTGCCTACAAAATCTGGGTAAAATGTAAACGCCTTCAAACGATAATCAACAATCTGGCTCATCATTGTGGTTATAGGCCACCAGTGGCCACAATAAAGAAAGAATTTTCTTATAAGGGTGGGTCGTTTTTAGTTGAAACCATGTGTAAATATGACATCGTTCAAATATCCGGCATATTGCGACTTCAAAAGACCAAACAAGAAATAGTGTAAATGGTTCGAATCGGTGATCAATTCACATCACCTCTGAGAGAGATAACCCTACCCTTAAATCATTCATGCAAAATATACATTGTGGCGTTCGCTGTATGGCACATAGCACCGTCATGCTGGAGCCGTATGTTTTCCACGTCCAAATCGTTCAATTCGGGCCAAAAGCAATTGGTTATCATTGATCCGTTGTGCTCTACCAAAATTGTAGTTATATTTCAAACGATCCAAAGCCCAGTAAGCGAACAAACGGCGTTAACTCTGAGCTCCTGGGTCAGTATAGTCTTGTACGGTGCAGCCCCAAGTATCAACAAAAAATTCAGCAATTTAATGTCTGCTAAAGGCAGAGTATGTATATGTTTACGGCGAGGAACCGACTACTTAGGTGATCGTCCGGATATCGGACGTTCCTTTGACGTACGAGTGCTGGCTGATGGCTTACCAAACCTGTCGTCTGCCATAAAATGGTCGCCACGTACAAAACGTCGCTAACCAATATAGCTTGATTAGCATCAGTAAAATCGACCTGTCCCTAAACCCTATAGAAACTTAAATGGCCCAGGGTATGATTCTGCCCAGATGTAAGGTTTTTAGTTGAAAGTTCGTGTTAATAGTCAGTCCGAGAGTATAATTTCGGAAGAATGCTTCGATCAAAATGGAATGTATAAGAATTTCATCATTTACTTCAGTGCTGTAAAGTAGAACTGTGATAATGATACATTTATACAGAAATCCGTTTACTGTTCGTTTAACGTCTGGTATAGCAGAAAATGCACTATACTATGATTATACTTTAAAATGATATTTCTAGGAATTTAAGGAATGGCCTTTTCCTTCTTTTTTGTTCTTAAAACAGCAGACAAATACAAAAAAGTCCCTTACTGCCTCAAAGTTACAGCAGTTCATTTGTGATATTCCGTCAAATTCATCGATTTGAATGCCTATTTCTATTGAAAACATATATTTTGTATTCCTCCACACCATTTAAGACTTATATCAAAGAATTTATATATACAAACACAAACAACGTACAGGGAGTTGAACTCGTCGGACTAAGTAGAATGTCAACGGTAATTTATCGCTATTCCATCAAGGAAAAAAGGATTAAGTAGTCAACTGATATCATTAATTTCCGACTTGAGATGAAAATCCCGGATTCTATGCTTCTTCTAGCATGTGCCGAAGATACTGATAGCATTGACGAAGATCAACGACAAAGCCAACTCCGTGGTTTGCAGTAAAAATGGTGAAAAATAAATACTTGGTGCGATGAAGGAGAAACATGCTACATCTAAAACATGGAGGAGTAAGAAGATTATACCTTGGTTCTATTTAATCCTATTAAATCTTGCAAGAATTTAAACAAAGAATTTTTAACCGGAATTCCTGTATAAAACACACAGGTCTACTTGACGGTGCTGAAGTTAATTATTGTGAAACTATTGTTGTGAGACTATTTTGGCTTCGATGCTGGAGAGAAGGGAACAGAACGGCTTTACTTATCAAACGCTACAGCTATATAAACCTTTTTGTTCCGTCCCGAAAAAGAAGGAAGCTACTGTCGGACTTAAGAAGGAAAAGTATAGAAATGAGTGAAGTCCAAAACGAGAAGATTAAATGCGTATGACAATACTAGTGAATAAGTCCGGGATAAGAATTATATCGAAAATAATGATTCAGTTCGCGAAGTTTACCGCAAGCTCCGTCCATTTAATGGTCGACATAATCTTCCATCAGAGCAATTAATTCGGTTTACCATGGATCGTTTTCGCACTACGTTTACTCTATGTGATAATACGTACCCGCAGAGACGTTGAACAGTGCGCACCAAAGAAAAAACAAATGCCGCTGTAGAGCAATGTGTTGAAGAGGACCCGAATGAGTCGATTCGCCACCGTGCACAGCAATTGGAGCTTTGTCCATCAACTTTATGGAAGATCTTGGCTTACGACCTTACAAGATCCAGCTTGTGGAAGAATTTAAGCCGCGAGATCATGCAATGCGTCGTGATTTTGGTGTATGGGCCGAAATTGAGATTGATCTCGATGCTGGTTTTCATCGCAAAATTTTATTCAGTGATGAGGCTCATTTTTGGTTGAATAGCTTAGTCAACAAGCAAAATTGCCGCATTTGTAGTGAAGAGAATCCACAGGAGACCCTTGAGACGCCATTACATCAACAAAAACTGACTGTTTGGTGTGCTGTATAGGCTGGTGTAGTCATTGGGTCATACTTCTTCCGGAATGATGGTATAGAGCTATGATAAAGGACTATTTTGTTCCCGAATTGGATGGCATGAATGTGGATGATATGTGGTTCCAACAAGACGGCGCTACATGCCACACAGCGCACTTCACAACCAATTTATTAAAGGAAACATTCGATGGGCGCATAATTTCGCGGAATGGACCAGTCAGTTGGCCACCAAGATCGTGTGATTTGACACCATTGGATTATTTTCTTTGGAGATATGTGAAGTCGGTCATCTACGACAACAAACCAGAAACCTTAGGGGAATTGGAAGCCAACCTTCGTGGCGTTATTGCATACATACGGCCCCAGACGCTCGATAAATTGGACCTCTAGACTTGGCTTTATTCGAACCGGCCGCGGCGGCCACATTACCGAAATCCTATTTAAACATTAGTAGCATAAATTTATCCTTCCAATAAAGCCAAATTGATAGCCATTAAAACGATTTTCTTGTGTTTTATTTCAATTCGAAGTTCTATACCTCTAAAAAAAACTACTATTATGTGAATAGATAAACGTTAAAATAAATCCAGTAGAGATGTTGTCAGAGTTAATAGCGACGCCACGATAGACAAAGTACTTTACTATCTCAATGTTATATCTACCAATGGTGACGTTCTATCCAACTCGTCGATTTTGTGAGTCCTTTTATGTTGACAGTAAATACTAGCAAACGTGACTGTTACATCACGTTCTGTCCGATCAATGATGTCAATGACGTCGGGATGTTGGCTGGAGAGCATTGCAAAATCCTCTCAGGTATTATGTTAAAGAAGTCACAAGCAATGAGCAATCTTGTCTGAAACCTTTTTTTTAACCAACCTTCCGACCCTGATTGATCAGCCAAAATTACCCATGCCTTGTTTAGATATCCCCACTTTACGTAAGTCGGGTGGTTGGTAGTTTTCCATGACCTTGCCAATATTAAATTATTCGTTTTGCCTGACAGTTGTAGTAATAGAGCGGTTAAGGAATACTCTATATATCCTACCCACGTATTCTTAACTTATAATACATACGATGAACTTGTTACCAATGTCCAGCACCGGTAGTCTGGCCTTCCCAACCCTTTCTTGGGCGAAAATGTGTACCCATTTTTGGAAGATTGTGCCTCTGGTGTTGGTTCGGGAGTTTTGCACGATCCTCTAAAGAATCAAATTAAACAAGTCAAAAGCATTGCCTAAATACTTTTTTTCTATTGAGCGAGAATCCTCAATAGTCATCCTAAAAAGACGGACTTGTTTAGGCAGTACACCAAAACTAGACCAGGATCTGTATAGTTCGTCTCTAAAAATGGTGTAGTAGGAATAGGTGGTGGTTAACAATTTGGACTTGTTGGGTGTTTCCAGGATCTGCCGAAGTTTGAATATTTGATAAGTTGTGGACTTTGGTGTCCTAAAACCGCACTGAAAAGGAACAATCAGGTTGTTGGTAAACGGTTTCAGGCGTTCACATATTACAACAGATATGATTTTGTAGGCGATGTTAGGGAGACTTATGTCTTTGTAGTTGTCGTAATTCAAAGCGTTTCCAATTTTGAGGATCGGGCATTTATGTGGATTGGTATGCGCAGTTAGTGCCATATATTTCCAACGAAATTAATCTTCCCATTTCGGTTTCCTTGCGAATATACTTGAAGAGATTTGTCTTCAACAAAGTTTTCTATTCAGCCCCAGTCCACTTAGAGCATTGATGCCACCAAACTAAACATTTCCTACTAACATTTATTCATGACTGATCTTTTTTCAAAGCATGCATTTTCTACTTACCAAACTTCATTTCCTGACTGAGAGACTTTCCTGACATTTCTATCGGACCTACAGACAGTTTAGAGCACTTCAAGAATTTGCTTAGCAAAGTGACATTATTCATCGAATGTAGAATCTGAGATCTGAGGCCCAGTTTTAAGTAACACTAGAGTTCAATGAATTTATTTACAAATTGTTTGAAATTTTTTGTAAACATGTAATCCAATCTACCATATTTCATTTAACCTACTATACAGAAAGTTAAAACTTGTGTCAACAAAGAGAAAAAATCAGGACAGGATACCTAAATAAAACACGAGGACATACGAGTTACTTTAACAAACATGTAATGATATTGTCATTGCCCAAATATAAAGAACTTAAGTAGGCTAACGCTTTTAAGCCTTTTCGTATGTATTAGTATTTTCTGGAACTATCATGATACTAATGACACCACTTGTTTTTCGCAATACCATTTTGATTGTAAGAAGGAATTTCATAAATTTGCACACATGGGACATTGTGAAAACATGTGCTTACCTACATCCCCCCGATTGCAACAAGTAGAAAATTATACATTGTAATTGGGGCTAGTTAAGAAGTCACCATTGAGTGGAATACAGGAAATACAAATCAACAGATAAGTCAGACATCTCGAAACATTATGCGGGCCCAACATCATTACACCACCTTCATTGCCAACTCAAGTGCCCAGGGTGACATAATATTTCTCCCCATTTAGTAAATGACATGACCTAAAAATAATTAAATAACTCCACTAATTCATACAGACAACAACAAAGCAATTCTTAACAAAAAGAAAATTTACGAAGCAAGTTGATAGCACTTCACCTACTAAGAAAATGACAATGTTGAACACAAGGTCGTCTCCGACCTACTCATGCATGTGTATGTATGTATCCCCAATTTGTAAGTTATATTGCATTCTTCACATCAAAATCAGCAACCACCACCCGAATGTTTTCCACACCCCCATTCTTCTTCAACATTTCAAGACGATAACGAGACCTATAATAAAATGGGCGTATGCAATTACTCCTAGCAAGCAAGCAAGCCATCATGCTACCGAGACATATTGCACAAAATTTGGATTGCGAACTGAACATTGAAATGCAGAAATTAAATAAATAAAACATGAACTTACCATATCTGGCCAAGTATAAGCGGTGGCAATTGTGATTGCAAAAAGAAACCTTTAGCCTGCGCACCGGTAACATATCCATTCTGCGGTTGTAGTGCCTTGAATTGCTCCTGATACTTGACTTTTTCCCGTTGGGTTATAACCCACGGGTCAACAGCAGCACTCATCCTTCTAACCCCCTTTTTCTACTCCGGCAAGTAGAGCGTCTTAATCGCCGTATCTTCCGTTTGTCAACGGTTATTGAGCTTCAGATTTCCAAGTGTTTTTTTTATCAGTTGATTGAGCTCTGTTGTGGTACCCGCCGTCGATAGTTACAGTATGATAATTTGGAATTCTGTGTTCGTAGTGGTCTCGTTTCGTTTCGATTTCAATCTAAAACTGAGAAAAGTTTTTGATTTCTGAATAAAATCTGCATTCGAAAGCACATATGCAACCACCTCACTGCATCGGGTAGTCGCACAAATTTGTAAAAGAATCCAATTTACTATAAATTTTTGAGAATTGAATGAAAAACGAAAAATTAAAATAAAATTACACACATTCTAAGTACTGCGGGTGATTTGGAAAAGTCGATAAAAGTTTTATCATTCGAAGTAACACAACGGGTGTAGAAAAAAATTCTCACAGCAAAAGAATCGGTGTTTGTGTCGTTTTACCACTGATAAGACGGTTTTTTTTTATTAATCACTCACATTTTGGACGATGGCATACACACAATTGGAATGCTATTGGGAGCAAATGATTTAATATATTGAAAATATTAAAAAACTTTTCCTGAGACGAGGAAAAAATTTTGTCGTATCGCCTCGGAAACGTCACTTTTCTGATCAATACAAATCGAAAATTTTCGCGTTGCCAATGTGAGAAGTAATAACTGACAGTGTCTGTCAGAGTCATCTAGGTAGGAATATATGTACTGCGTACATTGTAAAAGAACAGTTATGTTAAATAGTAAATGGGTATTATATAAATAAAGTTTATTTTACGTAGGAAAGTTTTATATTATTTAGGCCGTGTGTCAATTGCGTTAAAAAGAGGGTTAAATTTAATCCACTGTTTAATTTTTGACTTCTCTGCACCATACGGATGTCATAAATTATCCACCGGCTAAAATTTTAACGCAATTGACAAACGGCCTTATTGTACAAGTACATATAACATAAACACGATAATTTTCTTACTTCACAGCACATAACAACTGTATTAGACAGAGTTGGACAGACCAAAAAGTTTTGGTTTCGTTTTTTTTTTTGTTTTTGCCTTGATAGACAAAAATGAAGACACATCATTCTTCTCTGTTCCGTGAGTATTATGAAATGTCGAGCGGAAATACAAAATCAAGAAAATTATTATTTTTAGGGTGAAGCCATTTGCGACACATGCAATTTCTTGTTGTCACACTACTGCGAAAGTTCCGACGCGATTAAATCACACCTGTTCGGGAAAAGCTTAAATATACATTACCTATACTCCGCTCTACTTAAAGTAGTCGCTTATAGCCATTTTAAGTTTTATTTTTATATATAGGAATTGTATTTATTTAAACATTTAAACAGAGTTTTCCATAATTTTGTTTATCTAGACAGTCAAGGGACAAACAAATTAATTTTTATTTTGATCTCAGATCGAATTCGCAGATCTAGTTTTTTCGGCAGATTTACCCCTCTTTGCACCAAACTAATAAAAATGATAGCTGTCAGTTTGACTAGAGTGATTTTAGTTTTGATTTATTATTTCTTCGGTTGTGAAAAACTATTATTAATAATTAAAACTGTATCAGTTCTATGTGAAACATAAATTAAATCAAAAACAAACAACCTGTGTGATTTGAAACTTGATACAGATTGACCGAAACTAATTTTCACAGAGACGAAATTACAAACAAAGCAATGACAAAAAAATCAATCTGAAATCGAGTTCCATTGGTAACAAAAAAATCAAAAGATGCTGTGTCAAAACGTAACGTAAAAACGAGATTTCGCTTCTGTATGGACGATTGGAAAAGTTTAAATGCGACACCTAGTGACAAAAAAAAGAATAAAAACAACAGATACGCCACTGTTTCACTGCGGAAAACTAAGTAAGCTAAAAAAAAAAAGTATGCTTCATCGCATTGCAAAAAAAAAAGTGTAAACGACCATAAAACATTAGTAAGAAATAAATTTACAAAACTTTTTTAGTTTATGGGTCAATAAGTAAAGAAATGCATTGTTATTGCAGAATTTATTTGAAATCACTCTTTGTAGTTTCCCACTTTTGAAATAGATTACGCTACATGTCGCTATGTAAATGAATCTCTGCGCGCGAGATATCGCTCTGTTGTTACTTTGGAAATTTAAGCTTGCCGGCGACTTTTTTTTTCTTTGCTAATCCGCAGTGAACCACTGGCGCATGTGCTGTTCTGGAACATATTTTCTCGCAGAGGCTTATGAAAATGATATTTCACTAGCAGTCCATATATAATAAGTCAATTGTTTGCTCCATTACTTGCATAAGAAAATGATGAAAATAATAATAAAGCATTAGTAAGAAATAAATTTACAAAACTTTTTCTGTAGCTAATGGTGAGTCAAAAAGTAAATGCATGTATTGTTATTGCAGAATTTATTTGAAATCACTCTTTGTAGTTTTCCAAATTTTTAATAGATGACGCTACTTGTCGCTGTGGAAATTAATGACTTGGCACAAGATGCAACTCTTTTTTTAGCATGGGACTATCGAGATTAGCTCATGCTGTGATGTGTTGTTTTGGCACACTTTTTCTCGCCGAAGTGTATGAAAATGACATTCAACTAGCAGTCCATATATTAAAATACAATCGAGTGAGGTTTTTTCAAGGTTAATAAATTAAATAATTTATGTGTGAAAAGTAACTAACTGCAATAAAAAATAAATTGTATTTGTAAATTTATGATCTGGTTATTCGAAATGTGTGTTAAAAATAGTTTGACATGTAGTAGTATTATACGCAGGAAGTAAGGTTTTTAGATTTTCAAGTAGCAGAGAGCAGAGCTCACGTGTTACAGATGCACTAACGCATAAAAATACCATGAAAGTTAAGATTAATACTTGCAAATCTAAGCCCCGGGTAATGAAAAATACCAATTGGTTGGTGTAACTATACCTTTAGAATAAAAATATTTCTCCGTGTCTTTAGAATGTCGGAAAATTGAGGTTAGATACAAAAGCATGGTTTGATTTGATCTACCATTTGTAATTTGCTGTGTGGAAGGTGCGTTTGGTGGGAACATTTCACAGAATTTAAAGTTAAAGACGCAAATATGTCGGATTCTTCAGATAATTCCGATAACGAAAACGAACAACTTTCTGAAGAGGAGAATGGAGAAGAAAATACATCTTTAAATTCCGAAGAGGAGGCCAAAAGTGAAAAAAGAGAAGATGCCACATGGAAAAGTCTGGTAAGTTTTTAACAAATTAACAAAAATTTCCATGTGTCTACGCAACCTCTAGCAATTCTATTTAAATAATAGTCTTAATTTTATTATCAGGGTCTGTTAGACACATTATGCGATGCATGCATTGAACTAAAATGGAAGGCACCTTCAAAGATTCAAAAAGAGGCAATTCCAGTTGCCCTGCAAGGCAAGGACATTATTGGACTGGCTGAAACGGGGTCAGGTAAAACAGGAGCATTTGCCTTACCTATTTTGCAATCTCTTCTGGAAAATCCACAAAGATATTTCGCTCTGGTTTTGACACCAACAAGAGAATTAGCGTTCCAAATCTCTGAACAATTTGAAGCACTCGGTGAGTTTAAATAAATCACATTTGCAATACCTCCTTATTTACTTACTTCCAATGATGTTAACACTGTGTTTGAATACAATCATGAAAATACAACATTTTTATTTCGTCACTACCTCTGAGATTGTTTAGTTAAAAGCATTGTTAGTAAATTATTAAAGCAATCGTACTAATTTCATTGTTTGTAACTTTTTAGGCAGCTCCATTGGCGTAAAGTGCTGCGTTATTGTTGGAGGCGTTGACATGGTATCTCAGGCACTGCAACTCGCCAAAAAACCCCACATTGTGATTGCTACTCCGGGTCGATTGTTAGATCACTTGGAAAACACCAAAGGCTTCAATCTTAAGGCTATCAAATACCTTGTTATGGATGAAGCTGATCGAATCCTTAACATGGACTTTGAGGTGGAATTGGATAAAATCTTGAAAGTTCTGCCACGAGAACGAAGAACATACCTATTCAGTGCGACTATGACGAAGAAAGTTAAAAAACTTCAACGTGCTTCCCTCAAGGAACCAGTTAAAGTTGAAGTGTCCAACAAGTATCAAACAGTGGAGCAACTACAACAGTATTATGTGTTTATTCCTGTCAAGTTTAAAGATGTGTACCTCGTGCATATCATTAACGAATTGGCGGGAAACTGTTTCATGATATTCTGTAGTACCTGCAACAATACAGTTAAAACCGCGTTGATGCTGAGGGCGTTGGGCTTGGCGGCGATACCACTACACGGTCAGATGTCCCAAAATAAACGTTTAGCTGCACTTAACAAATTCAAAGCTAAGAACCGTTCAATTCTTATATCCACCGATGTGGCGTCAAGAGGTTTGGACATTCCACATGTTGACGTTGTTCTCAACTTTGATATACCCACTCACAGCAAGGATTACATTCACCGAGTGGGAAGGACAGCCCGCGCTGGTCGCTCTGGTAGAGCCATCACATTTGTCACTCAATATGACGTGGAGTTGTATCAAAGAATCGAACATTTGCTGGGCAAACAATTGCCTCAATATAAATGCGAAGAAGACGAAGTGATGGCCTTACAGGAGAGAGTAAGTGAGGCGCAACGAACTGCAAAATTAGAACTGAAGGATTTGGAAGATACTAAAGGTTCAAAAGGCAAATTCAAGAACAGCAACTTTGATGATTCAGAACAGTTTACCGGCGCAAGAAAACGAATGAAACCTTCAGGCGGCGGGGGAAAGGGTAAAAAGAATTGGAAGAAATCCAAAACGTAAATTGTGACAAATGATTTTATTTTATAATTAATAAATTATCTTAAGACTACTTATATCTTGTTATTTGATTTTTTGGTCGAAGAGTGTAGGTACAGTGCTCTAAACAAACCTATGAGAAGTTGGATTGGTTTAGAGCTATACCTCTCTGATTTCTATTTTTTAAAAATTTGATTGAAGTTTATGTCGCCTTACTTCATTGGAAAGCGGAGCCATTTCAAAGGGTCACGAAATTGCTAAACACAGGCTTAGTGAGAAAAATATTTACAAATTGTCGCATACGTACTTTATGAGGTTTGGAAACGGCCTTTCCGATACATTCGTTACCAAAAAAGGAATTTTAAACGGTGACGCACTGCCTTGTAACTTTCTTAATCTCATTCTTGAGAGGATTATCCAAAACTCCCGAGCCAACATCAAAGGCACAATCTTCCATAATTACAAGCACAGCCGACGATATTGACATCATTGGTCGTACTCAAACTCAACATGATGTCATAGCCGCGTTTGCTAATATGGAGAAGGATATTGCAAAAATGGGCTTAGAAGCATATAATTATTTATAATTAATTCTGAAGTATTAATCCTTAAAACGCATCGCTAATGTTCCACGATAACCTATGCGAGCTTGACTCCTCATCTGAGAGTCAAAAACCCATCAAAGCATCAAATGGTAGGCAGTTCTTTTTTCTCAAAATCAGAGAACACAAAGAGGACTAATATTTTCTTGAAAAAAATGGATAAGTTATGCTTTAGTGAAGTAAAGTACGATTGCTATAATCAAGCACTTATACAGAAAGTTAGAGTATAGGATTTATTAAATCACAAAAGCAGATTCAATAATTGATACTTAAAAGTTATTTTTACTTTTATCTTGACAAACACTCCTATTGCCGAGTATACGTAAAAGAAGATAGTTCTAGTAAAAAAACAATTGATGCTTTTTCATTAGCACCAAGGGATATGCCCCTATTGTTTATCTTTTTTAATATTGTTCCCAAAAGAGATGCTGCTCTATCATAGTAATGGCTATCAATTTAGGTTAAATAAAGACTTTGCGAGCACTTGGTCGTTTTGAATTAAGAAGAAGGAGACAAAAATTAAACAATTAACTTGCTTTTTGCTGTACAGCAACAC
The DNA here is from genome assembly GCA_949824845.1 of Rhingia rostrata. Classification (NCBI taxonomy): domain Eukaryota; kingdom Metazoa; phylum Arthropoda; class Insecta; order Diptera; family Syrphidae; genus Rhingia; species Rhingia rostrata. The sequence goes on from OX463755.1 coordinate 59,652,397, forward strand.
AGATTTAATCAAAGAAGTCTAAATGTACTAGCATACTATACTTTGATGATAAAAATGGAACCATTTCTTATAAATTTCTAACGGTGATGACTAAGTAATAAATAATTTATTTGATTTTGACAATGCTACATGATACAATATACTACTACAATATAAGTACTTCATGATAAAAACTCATGTATTCACAATATTTGCACAAGCTGGCGGTAGCTTTCTCTTAAAGCGACTGAATATCAAAGAGATCACACAGACCCTCATTAGATCCCAAAACGAAATTATAATCGATTTTCGGTGGATCGAGGTGCAGAAATGGAGTACCCGCTAAAAAAAAACGAAACAAATCGACACTTTTAAATCGAGTTAATCGCAACTGCATCAAAAAAACTCACACATATTCGGATCATCTGGGTAAAATCTCTTCAGGGAATACCCCTTTTTTAAATTTTTAAATATAATTTGTGCTGTTATCGCGTCTTCCAAATAACCTTTCGCAGGTTGTTGACTTTCATTTTTATAGTCTTCATCGTCCTCAAAGTCTAGCGTCTCTGTTGTTCGTAATGACTCTTCAGTGTATGCCGCGTTTGGTAGGTTTTGTTGTTTTACCGAGCAGCTACCTTGATCTGTGACCAATCTAACATCAATAGTGCTGCCAGTCTCTAGTTTAATGTGTAGAGTATCCTGAAATCAACAAAAAATACTAAAATCAATGAGACATTCACATCCAAACATCAAATTCTTACATTTGTTGTACTCATTTCAGCCTCTTCGATATTCTTTACTGCAAATATTGCATTATTGCCATACACATTAAAGAGATCATCGCGCGTAACATACGCAAACGATTGGTTTAATGCATCAGCGGTTATAAGCCGCAAATTCTTTTTGGCCAAGTCGATGTCCCGATCCAGATCATCTTCGATTTTTTTCAAATCCACTTGAGTATCTGTGTTAATATCATTGCTTGTATCATTTGATGCGGTAATATCACCTCTGGCAAAGCGAGATTTTATGTATAGGCAAATCAAAAACCATAATAAACAAAATTGACCTACTTCCAATGAACCACCCGACAATGACCACTTTTTTCAATCAAACCAATCCCCTCGAGGACATTTGTTATATCGTAGATTCGTCTTTTTTGTACATCTAATAGCTTAGAAGCCTACAATGGGAGCAAATGAAAAAGAAACACAAAAAGTTGACAGAAAGTCTTTCCAAAAATTGAAATGTCGCGCCTCAAGACAGATGAGAAATCTAATCGGGCGCTACTTTTGAAAAATTGTTTACATCGTGAGCAAACATCGAATTTTCACAAACATTTTGTGTCAGTACAATTCACTAGCACTTACATGTTTTAAATCTAATCTGCCATCGTTCTTTTTTAGCAAATTTACAAATATTTTGGTCAAATTGACTAGAGAACCTTCGGGTCGATTCCAAGTTTTCGCAGCCCAACGTGGCATTTTTACATTTTCTTTCAACAAACACGTGTCAATTTTAGCTCATACAGTTAATTTGAATCAATATCGAGTACTAATTGTCTAATTATTGAGTTAAAAAATGTATTCGAAAGTTATTTTCAACACTGCCGCCAATTGTGACATTTTGTGTTATTGACATATTTCGATGGCTGCACTGCCACTTTGTGCATAATGGCCGCTGCGCATTGATTTTATATTGACTATGCAGATGGCGTTGTTGGTTGTTTGGTGTATTTGCTGAATTTCACTTAGCCTAAATGAGTACAAATCCAAATTATTTGATTCCGGCGACAAATTGATTTGCGCTATGTAGACGACTTCAAAAAACTATAAAAATAATTAGTACCTACAAACAATTTCAGTTCTAAAAATGATAAGGATTTACAAATTCTCGCATACGTAATTATAAGGATGATGCTTAAGATTGTTTTTGTACTTACGCATAGTATGTGAGCGTGTGCGTGTGTGTAGCATCGCTTGGTGTTGCTAAAATTCACCTACCCCGTATTAATAAACGATCATTAACTAATGACTGACTAACTTTTGACATTTGCGCGGGTAGGTATTTCTTATGGGAAACATATCATGTTTGCGATTGAATATCTATTCAGTGTTTATTAATACGAGTGTTAGTGTATTTCAACATTTCAAGTCTTTCGGATGGGTGCAAACTTGAAAAGATAGTAAAGGGGGATTCACCATAGATCAGAGAGGTTGTGGTTTTTTCTGTATCTCTGAAGAACGAGTTTTTCGGTTTTGGCTTTGTTATACACCACCCATAGTCGAACAATCGTTTCCCTCTTGTAAACTTCCGCTTGTCCGATTGTCGCTTCTTATCCGAATAGGGGTTCCCCTCCTGGTAACGAAATTTCTTAGCCATGGGATAATGGAATCGGTGAATAATTCAGCTGCAAGTGAATGGTTCTTATGGTAATGCAAGTAAGGAGTACCACCCATCTCTTCTTCCTTCTGCGACCGATAGCGACTTCATCAAAATAGTGTAGGTCTGAATATGTAAAATGTCGTAAAAATGGCGTTAATCGGTCCGATGGTAGCTGACCCATAGGTATAGCGCTAATAATATGTAAAAGGTTTAGAGCTAACTAGTTTGCACACATGAACATATTTTGTTGTCTTCTTAAGCACTGGTTTATCGTTTTGATGATCACAATATTGATACACCATTAATTGGGTTAAGGGATAAAGTAATTTGACTTTTAGCTTTAACAGGAAAGCAATATGCTGCATCAATGCGTCCATTAAGGCGGAGAAATTTATGCAGGAGCAGGTTTTTCAGCGTACACCTGCTTTTTGTGGAATCAAATGCGACAAATATTTCTGAGAGAAATGAGAAAGTAGGCTATTTTATACCCTATCCCAATGGGGGTATATTATTTTAAGCCACGACTAAAGCTCAGACTGTAAACAGGCCATTAGTCTGTAACATAAAGAAAGTGGTTCGATACATATGGCTCAGAGTATATGAATCGACTCAGAATCGCTAGCTGAGTCGATCTAGCCATTTCTGTCTGTCCGTCCGTCCGTCTGTGTGTCACCGATTTTTGCGCTTTAAATTTTGAGCTATAAAATTGAAATTTGGTAAGTAGACTCTCTGTCCGGCGAATCAGGACAAGTGTAAACGTTTTAAGAATCCGCCCACTGCCAGGCCCACTTTTTGAAAAATAAAATCGCCAAAGGGTAAATAAATATGAAAAAGCGTCTGAAGAACATATGTGCACAATTTCAATTATGTCTATATTTCGTCCATACAAAGTTTTTCGGCACTCCCTTTTTAGCCAAATTTTAATGAAAAATTTAAAGAAATTTAAAAAAAAAACTTTTGATGCAAATGCTTCCGTAATGTACGAGTCTGAATACTCAGTTAATGTTGATCAACAAAGAAGTTGAGTGTTGACAGTGACTAAATTTAAGCCCTATCCCATAGGGGTATATCAGTTTTGATACATAGTTTGTAACATAGAAAAATAATTTAGCTAGATATAGCATAGTCGATTAAGCCATGTCTGTCTGTACGTCACCGATTTTTATGCCTTAAATTTTGAGCTGGATAATGAAGTTTGGTATATGGGATCCTTGTTCCTGCCTACAGAGCAAGTGTACAAACTTTTGAAATCCGCCCATGGAGCAATATGGGAAAACATGTTAAGCAGCGATTTGCTAATTAGCGTTTATTAATACGGGTTCGATGTTTTTTTAGTACACCATGGGCTCAGTGGCGCGATGGTTAGTTCGATTAACTGCCGCGCAGATGGTCTGCGCAACATTAGCAACACCTAAACACGTGAATGGTTGTGAGAAAGCTCGGCGATGTGTACTAACGAGCCTGTTGCGCCAAAAAAATTCATTAATTAAGTGCTATAGTACTTGAACGTTTATTTTTGGTGCTGTTTTAGGTCGTTAAAATTTTTTTGTTTGATGAGTTAACAAAGATATAGTGCTATATAATGCACTCCTATTTATATTTTTGATTCATTAGCATCATCTAGTTTTGTGTCCTCAAGTTGCTTGAATTGAATTAAAATGACAAGGTATGTTGTAACTGCTGAAAATATCTAAATAAATGAAACTCAATTAAATAATACAAATAAGGCTATGTCAAATAAATGTCATCACCTACCTTAAATAGAGTGGAATTATCAACAACAAAAAATCCATAAGCTGTGAATTGTACTTCCTGCCGAATGCTTTTAGTAAGAAATTTATCAATCTACAAAATATGGATACCACAAATAATTATAAAAGATAATAATGGATTTTTTTTATAATTACAATATTTTGATAGTCTTTGCTTTTTCCATAAACTCGTGCCAATATTTGTGATGTATTATTTGCCTGAAATGAAAAAAAAAGACTTTTTTTTAAAAGTTTATAAATATTTTTTTAATTAGAAGAGGTTTTTTTAAAAAAAAAATCAAATGTATTTAATGTGGCAGTTATTAAATATTTAGGGTTTTTTTAACGAGTGGTGGTTACACGACTCTCTCTTATATTGCGATCAAATACAAATCATGTGAGAATTTCATGATTTTTAACTAAAATTATAAGAACTTTTATTCCGAAATTTGAAGGCAATTGGTTTCAAAGCCAATTATAATGATTTAATGTTAAAGGCTTAAACTGAAAATAAGGAATAATCAAAAATAATTATTTGGAATTGTTGCCAACTGTGTCGGTAATATATATAATAAATTCGATTCCATTTGACCAAATAGTTTTGCGATGATAATTTTCCCTTTATGCCTTAAATTCAAAAATCCGTTGTATAGCCTTTCTCGAAAAATGGGTATGCTGTTTAAGTCTATATTCATATTTACAAAACTATATTCATGCTATTCATAGTATTTATATATACGTAAGGATTAATCGAGAACGTAGGAGCCGCTTTCGTGAAAATAGACATTACGTGAACTTTTTAAATAGGAGATATCGCTAATAAAATGGCTAGGATTAAAAACCTATGACCTAGAATTGTGATCAACAGCATATGAGAAAGTTGTATGTACCCTATACCATTCTATCCCTAAATTGAATATCCATAAAAAGTGGGAGTGGTTAAAAAATGCTAAAAATGGAATATTGAATATCACATTGACATTGACGGAGTAGCTCTATTAAAATCTTATTGAAATTCTTCGTCGTTTGGACAAAATCAACGTTTTTTCTTCTAAAAATAGGCGTGCCCGTGTTTGATTATCTTAGCTCAACATTTTCGGGTAGACCGATATACCTTTAATACCTATGACACATGCTATAAAAGTCGTTTTATAAAAACACCCCAAAAAGTGTGCGTAGGTTAGAATGGTATATAGACAAAGTGCATTATTTTCTAAGTATTTTACTGTTATTTACTTAAACGCGTTGGCGTAATTTTTCGTAAATTCTTTCTCATTTTGAAAGAATTTAACACCAAGGAATTCGACAACTTATTACGACGAGAACAGACCCAATGAGATGTTAAAGAACAGCTTAAGACAGCTTAAGACATTTCTTCATTTAACCATCGCGCCAATGAGCCTGTCAGTGTGAAGTAATTATCGACATCACAGCCCAATTTTTTATTGAAATTTTAGAAAAAAATTTTTTTAATAACTAAATGAAATTATTATATTGCATTATTTATTTTTAATAATTAACAAATTTACCTTTTTGGTAGTTTGAGAACAGTTTTGTGTTATAACTATTAACATAAGTACATTCGATGCTAACCAAGTAAAGCAATTCAACAACAAGCTTACAGATACTTCTCGATATGTTGTAAACTCCACAAATATATTATACGTATTGGTTGTAATAGAATAAAATCCGTATCCCATAAAGCATGCAACCATCAAACTGGTAGAATCATTTAGCAACTTTAAAATTTTCAACAGCCTATTGTGCAACCGAAATGTAAATGCAACATCTGATTCAAAGGGAGTGATGCCAGGACCTCGATGCCTTATTCCTCCCATGGTGTACGTATAGTTACCCAAAACTAAATTCACAAATTCAAAGCGCATCCCAATAACACGCAGATATGACATAAGTAGTATCACAAGCAACATACACATACAACTTTGAATTGCATATATTACAGTAATTAAATACTGTGATAATGCAGTTATCGTACTCATCCGTAGTTTGATTGTGGTTATAAATAGCTGAGTGGTGAAACTCGCCAATATGAGCCACCTGCTGGACTTACAATTGTTCCGCACTTGATATCTGTATCTCTCACGAATATCAAAATCCACCTTAAGCAATTCGTTTAGAAGCGTTAAAAAATTGTTCGATTGTTTCGAACACACAAACATCGCACAAGTGAAGGTAATCATACTGATAAGAAACTCAATATAATAATTTATGTTATCAGTTCCTCGATTCGTATTGTATAACTGAACCGAATGTTGCTCAAACAGATTGTATACCGCAAAAACAGTCATCAAATGTCCAATAATTCTGATACACATTGAATAGAATTCGTTTTGCTTAGTTGGAGGTTCGAGCACATTTTCAGATATTTGTCTATAAATGGGAAACAATCCGGTTGCTTTGACGATTGTTAGCAGAAATTTTAGGTCTCCAAGTATACTGTGTTGATCTTCATAGTTGTCGGAAGGCAAAAACTTTTTCTGAACTTTTTGGCACTTGATGCACATGTTCGAAAATAAAACTGCAGCTTACGCGCGCTATGATTACCAATGAACTAGATTCGAATTCCTCTCATTGAATAATAAGAGTCCTCGAAATTAATGAAAACACTATCGCTGGTGAAAATCAGTTTTCTGCAATCGATGTCCATTAGTAAAATTGGTGCAGTTAGCTAGCCTTTGCATACCTAGTTAGCTGCGAGTTGTTTGTTTGCTTTATACACATTTTAATCATATCCTTGATGTAGTGTCAGCAGACCAAGTTATTATATTAATTAATTAACTGTTTGAGTGGTGGAAATGAAGTACCCTCTGTCAAAAGTAATTCTCTTTCAGATACTATATTCAACCGTTTGTATAGAGGTTAAAATTAAAATGTGTGCTGCGTAGCAGAGGTGGTGCGGTGACGTTGATAAAATAGTAGCAATTGAGTTTAAAACATATTTCCAAACGAACTTATATTTATATTATATTAAGTTGTTTTAAAAGAAACTTATGACGTAAAGGTTTGAATTTATCTAAATTGAAACTATATAAGATCTTAAGTTGGTGGCTTTATGGAAGTCAGGCGACATCCGTCTTTTCTCATCACATTCAGTTCAGTATACACTCATTTTGTTTGGTGTATATGTGAACCCTCACTCAATCTTAAGAAATGCTTACCAGCGTAATATTTAGGATACGGATTGTTTGTGCTCAGTGGCGCGATGGTTAGTGCGATGAACTGGCGTGCAGAAGGTCAGTGTTTGATTCCCAGCCGTAACAATTTAGTTTCCAACTATTACGGAATAAACGTTCGTATAATCAAATTTCGGCCAAATTATGAAAAACGTCAAATTAACTCACTCTGAAAGAGAAAGTTGCGTACGAACCCGTCGTGCATCCACCACTCGTTTACATCCAAGTGGTAACCATCGGATACTGGTCTCAAAACTTATAACGGCGAGTGTTGGAAAAGCACGAAAAATAGCAACATTATAAACAGCCTGATCGGAATGCCTCCTCAGGCGAACGTATTTGAGCTGCTTCGACATATTCGGAGAACAGGTCATTAAAGAATCTTAAAGGTAGGTCAGGCCCGTTCAACAGAGATGGTGGTGGATGAACCGAAAGGCCAATGGAAGCCATCGGCCGTGCCCCAGGTGTTCTAATAAATTGGATCTGGTCCTCAAAGTTGCTATAAGTGCCAGAATTAGCGAACGAATTATAACATTCGCTTCGAGTCCAAATTCGCCAACATAAGCCTTATTTGCGCTAACGCCCCGACGAAGAAAAAAGATGATATAGCGAAAGACAGCTTCTGCGAGCTCCTTGACAAAACGTACGAGCGACTACCGAAGTAATCAATTTTAACGCAAAGGTAGGAAGAGACGCCATCTTCAGCAGCTTTGTCGGAACATATCTGCCAACTGATATGTACCACAACATATCTGCCAACTGACTTAGGCTAATTGACTTCGCTACGGAACGAAATGCCACTATAGCCAACACACGATTTCCTCACCTCGATATCTATAAAAGGACATGACTTTTTCCAGATCAACAAATGGTCAATCAAATTGATCACATTGCGATAGACAAGAGGCACGCATCCAGTATTTTGGATGTCCGAAAAATAAACCTAAGAATCTGCTATTAAATGTGAAGGACTGAAACTGTTTACAAAGATCATGATCGGCCCTTATCACTTGGGTTTTAGGTCAGGAAAGTCCACAACTGATCAAATCTTCACACTTCGGCTGATCCTGAAAAAAACCCAAGAGGCTCGAATTGATACACACCACCTATTCATCGATTTTAAAGCCGCATACGGCAATATTTATAGAGGCGAACTATATAGAGCCACGTCTAGTTTTAGTATACCGCAGGATGACGATGGCGAATTTTTGCTGCTCAATCAGGGTCAGGGTCAATCAGGGTCGGAAACAGATTCAATACCAAAAAGTATTTATTCAAGGCGATGCACTGTGATGGGATTTTTATAATCTGATTCTTGAGGGGATTGTGCAAAACTCCTGAGCCTACACCAGAGACACTATCATTCATAAACCGATGCAACTACATACTCCGAATATATTTGCATCCTTGGTTGGACTCAACGGTATGTCATAGTAACGTTTACTTTACTTCCCTACTAAGTATAGGAAAACCTTGTATCAGCGCAAAAATTCGAAGTTAAGATTTTGAAGAATTTTTATGTCTGAGTCCAAAAAAGCAATTTTAAAAAAAAATATGTCTGTCCCCGATTCACAGAGACTTAACTTGAAGAAAAAATTCCACTTAAGGTGGCTTCGAAGACATGCACTTGAACTCGCTCCAGTGTCCAGTTTGACATTTCCATTCAATAATAATTTACGTTCCACGTCACCTTACCTTGTTTTTCACTTTTAAACTGATAACCGATACACGACCACAGACGTAACGCATAAGGGTTTTTGTCATGTCATTTTGGTGAAATTACCTACGCTCTTATATTAAAAAGAAAGTTACGTGACTTATTGAAAAATTCATTTAAAAAATTAGTTAGTGGCGAAGTTTAATTTCTCTATAAATGAAAAGCTAAAAAATAAAAAATTTCACATACTTACCTCGGATGATATTGCATCACACGATTTACAAAATACTGACATAAGTACGATCTCGGCAATCACCCACGATACAGAAAGTCCTAAAAGCTGAAATTTGTCCGCAAACGCTACGTAATTAGTTAGCGTTGAGAAAACCAAATAACTTTGATTGGTAACAGTATAAAAGGCATATCCCATATAGAACAGCAATCCTACACCGGTCACTCCATTCAGATTCTCCGTAATATAACGAAACTTGCAGAATATCTCAATTAAATTACTCAGTTCACGCCAATTTTCCTCATTGTTCCGAGTTCCATCGCGCGTGAAGTGCGTTAGCTTTTCATTAATAAACTCTATGCGTCGCGTGACATTCCTTATGAGAACACAAAAGTACACAGCAAATGTGGATGATATATACAATTGTAAAATATATACAATCATGAGTACGATTTTAGATCGTAACACCATATCACTGCGATTTAAGTAATAAAATGCAACAGCAATTACTCCCGATACTATGGCGTAGACTGAGGCTATTAACAGAGGGCATTTAAAGCAGCCTTTATATCCGACGGCTTCCAAAAATTCGTCAACCTTTGCGATCTCGTTGAGTGTACGAAAATGCTTCTCAGATTGTTGGGTTCCAGTTAAAACGATTATCGTGTAGCTGATGACACAAAATATTGTCTCAATTGTTTGATTGATTTCTTCAGTATCTCCAGACTTGGTGATGATTTTAAAACTTCGCGAATTCGAAAGAACATCAATGCAAGCCAAGCACGATGAAATCAGAATCAAACATGTGAGAGAATTCGAATAAACTTTTCCTAGCTTGGTTACTTCAATTTCTCTCCCATTAATTTGAAAATGTGGTAGAATTGATGTGAAATGTGCAGGATATACTATAAAATTAATGTCACTTATGATCTTCATGTTGGTTGTTGCTATATTTTGAAAGGTAATTTAACTATTTTACAACGCGCAAGGTGAAATAGGTAACTTTTCGAAGACAGCTCTTATCGCATTTTGAAGTAGTTTTCTCTTAGATTGTAGTGCTAGTAATTTTGTGAATAGGCTTTTTTCGGCAATTGCCGGTTAATGTGTGGTGCTCGAACAAATTACGTGCACTATGAATATATAAATAGGAAAAATTGTATTGACTTTGAAGCTGATTGAAAAAAAATTTGGTTAATAATATAATACTGGTATTGACACTTTAAGGGTATGTGTTATCGATATATAATTGTCCCTTCTGACTAATATAGGGTATTGTAGGTTAATTTCATGTTAATCAAAAATCCTATTTTACATCACGCTGCTAGACGACATTTGCTTGAAGATAGAACTGACGGTTTATTATCATATTGCAGAATGTACTTTGTACTTCAATAGTAATAAGTAATTTGTAAAGAGTGTCCCTTAATTCACGCAAATTGTAGTTTTGATAGAAAATACAGATGTTTAACAGATTCATATCAATGGTCACCATGGCTTTGCTGGCAAGTATTACTCTTTTATTAAAAGTTTCTATGACCGTTACGTATAAATATCTCAGAATTTCATTAGTATACCACCCAATTTATCTTTTTCAAAGCGTAGGTGGTCATGGGCTTGTTTGTATACCCCTTTGACTTCAAAAAACATTAAAGAAAAAAGTCCAATGGCGTTAAATCGCAAGATCTTGATAGCCAATTCTGATCGCAAAAATGGCTTCTTACACGATTAGGAAATGATTCATCAAGTAAATAAATTGTTTCTCTGGCTGTATGGAATGTGGCACCATCCTGTTGAAACCTCATGCTGCTCATCCTACTTACTAACTTACTTAAGTGTCGCTACACTCCGAATGAACCAGTGCCTCAACCAACATACCTCTACAACTAGCTCAGTCCTTAGCTAACTGCCTCCATTTGCGCACTGCAAGTTAGTTGGGGGCGGTTTCTACTTATGCGCGCCCCTTAAGGGGAGTTCTTTCTCTACTGCGTCTGACGTCTGCCTTGGAATCGAAGACTTTGCGAGCTGGAGTATTGGTGTCCATTCGTTCTAAATGTCCTAGTCATCTTAAACGTCCAATGTTATATCTGTCAATGGTGACGTTCTGTCCAATTCGTCGATGTTGTATGTCCTTTCGTGTTGTATTAGTTGTATTTATGTTATGGAAACCTCCCCGAGTATTAAAACCAGATCATTCTTAAATCTACGTGGAAACGTAGCAAAAGGGTGACATTAAAATCTTTAGACCGCCTTTTTTTAAATCCCAACATAGAGTTGGCTTTATTAGGAATAACGTTTATGTTTTTAATAAACTCCAATTTAGGATCAAAATAAACACCAAGATCTTTAAATCTGTCTACACGACAGAGAAACGAAAAATGTACAACGACGCTCGTATCTGCACCTGGAATGTGAGAACATTAAAAAGGAGAGTTGCAAGCGAACAACTGGCGGAAGCCATAAACTGCTACAAAACAGACATAACTGCCATCCAGGAAATACGATGGGATGGGTCGGGCAAAAATAGATTGAAAAACTGTGACATCTACTAGGGACCGTGTTATAGTGAGCAAAAACAGCGACTATTCGGATGCGGATTTGTTATAAGCGCCAGACTTAGGCGAGAAGTTATATGATATAGCTAAGGATTGCTTGTATGTTTTCCTTGAAAAAACATATGAGCGACTACCGAAGTACGATGTTAAAATCGTGCTGGGAGAGAAGACATCTATAGCAGTATTGGCGGAAAACGTAGCCTACACGACAATACGTCTGGTAACGGAGTTAGGCTAATTTACTTCGCTACGGAACGAAATGCCACTATAGCCAGCACCGATTTCCTCACCACGATATCCATAAGGGGACATGGCGGTCTCCAGATCAACGAACGGTCAATCAAATTGATCACATAGCGATAGACAAGAGGCACGAATCCAGTATTTTGGATGTTCGACCATTCCGAGGAGCTAACATCGACTCGGACCATTATCTTGTTGCAGCCGAGGTAAGAATGCGAATATCCACCACGCCACAACAATCCAGAAATACTGTGAAAAAATTTAATGTCGAAAGACTGCATTCGCAAGAGACCTCCAAGGCAACGATGCCAACAAGCGATTAGATCAGCGGCAACTGACGTGCTAGGTTTCTCGCGCCCACCAGCAAAAAACTCCTGGTTTGATGAGGAATGCCGACAGATGCTGGCAGCCAACAACGAGGCCTACAAGGCTAAGCTGCAGGTGAAGACGAGAGCTGCCATTGAGCTCTATAGGCAGAGGAGAAGAGAAGAACACCGGCTTTTCAGAAAGGAGAAATAAGAGCAAGAAAAGTTCGCGATCGAGGATGTAGAGAGGTGCCACTCCAGGAACGATGTTCGCAAGTTTTACCAACGTGTAAAACGTCAAAGCCAAGACTTTATCGTAGTTAAGACACAGTCGATGCTGATTATATGGAAGATCCACTTCTGCAGACTGTTAAACGGCGATGACAAACAACATTCCGCTGTCTGGCAGAACGATCCATTCAATATTGGCAACGATAGCGAAAACTGCCAACCACCCGACCTGAGTGAAGTGAGGATAGCCATATCTAAACTCAAGCTAAATAAGGCTGCCGGAAATGATGGCCTTCCCGCTGAGCTTTATAAAGCCGGCGGAGATGACTTTGTAAGTAACATTCACCAACTCATAAGCCAAATCTGGTCGGAAGAAAGTATGCCTGAAGAATGGAACCTCAGCATCGTATGCCCGATCCACAAAAAAGGAGATCCTCTAAACTGAGCCAACTACAGAGGCATAAGTCCCCTCAATATCGCCTACATGATCCTATCTGCCGTAATATGTGAACGCCTGAAACCAAACTTATCAGTGTGGTTTTAGGCAAGGAAAGTCCACAATCGATCAAAAAACCCAAGATGTCCAAATCGATACCAACCACCTATTAATCGATTTCAAAGCCGCATGCGACAGCATTCTTAGAAACGATCTATACAGAGCCATGTCTAGTTTTGGTATACCGCCCAAACTCGTTCGTTTGTGTAGGATGACGATGGAGAATTCTCGCTGCTCCATCATGGTCGGAAAAGACCTCACCGATACATTCGATACCAAAAAAGGATTAAGGCAAGGCAATGCGCTGTCATGTGACTTCTTCAATTCGATTCTTGAGAAGATTGTGCAAAACTCCCGAGCCAACTACAGAGGCACAATTTTCAAAAAATCGGTACAACTACTAGCATACGCCGACGATATTGACATCATTGGTAGGACTCAACGTGATGTCATAGCTATGTTTGCTAGTATAGAGAAGGAAGCGGCAAAAATAGGTTAAGCAGTAAATGAGGGCAAGACGAAGTATATGCTGTCACCACGAAAGGATAGTCCGGGACTTCATCTATCTCGGATCCGCTATTAACTATGACAACAACATCTCGTCAGAAATTAAAAGAAGAATTACTCTTGCCAACCGCTGTTTCTTCGGGTTAAGAAGGCAATTCAGTAGTAAAGCCCTCACTCGAACAACTATGGAGATCCTATATAAGACCCTGATCATCGTAGCCCTGCTCTACGGCGCTGAAGCATGGACCGTCTCAAAAGCGGATGAAAAAAATCCTTGGTCGATTTGAGAGGAAAATTCTTCAAAAAATCTTCGGTCCCGTTTGCGTTGACGGGCTATTTTTTTTTTATAATTTGCGAGCACTCAAGTGGTTATGAATACCCTTTATATGTTTAAGCACAGTGCGGGCGTTAAGGAAATTCGGGATAAGAAGAAAGAAGATACCGATGCACATTGGTTTTGAATGCCTGTAAGTTATAATGGAAAGGAAAAACAGAGTTTGGTAGAGCATTCCACATTCGTGTTCTTCCGTTTATGTAAGAATCTCTATATTTCAGCGTTCGTACGAAGATAGGCTTAAGGGTAAGTCGATTTGCATTCATAGCGTAACGAGTATTCAACCAAGAACTATACTATACATTTAATATGGCTAGGTCATGTATAACGAATGGAAACCAATACTCTGGCTCGCAGAGTCTTCGATTCCCAGCCAGACGTCGGACGCAGTAGAGCAATACCTCGCCTTAAGTGGCGCGCACAAGTAGAAACCGACCTCAACCAACTTGGAGTGCGCAACTAGATGCAGTTAGTTAATGACCGGGATAATGGATGAGGCATGTTGGTTGGGGCCCAGGTTCATTCCGGACGGTAGCGCCACTTAAGTAAGTAAGTAAGTACACGACAGAGAATGTGATCGGATAGAGTATAATTAAAATTGGATGGAGCACGTTTTTTGGAAATTACATATGCTAGCACGTAGAAGAGTTCAGATTCAAACCGTTTTTAAGACACCATATGGTAAAATTATATAAATCAGTTTGTGGTAAAAACGAATCACTTAGATCTCCTACACTTTTGAAAATTGTATGTCATCAGCATATATCAATAGTTTGCTCTCTGTAATACAAGCTCTTGCATCGTTAATGGCAAATATAAAAAGATAGGGCCTACATGACTACATTGGGGTACTCCAGATTGGGTACCACAAAAGGGTTAGATTGAAAACCTTTAAATTTTACCTGGTAAGTTCCTAATGAGAGATATGATTGAACCCAATTTATGAAACCTGGAGGGATTCAATTCGCCATAAATTTAAAAAGTATGATGTTATGTGATAATTGGTTAAAAGCTTTGCAAAAGGCAGTGTACATATACAATCGACTTCTTTTTTTATTTTTCCGCATAATGAAATGTATTTATATAGTTTCTCATGTGATCTTGTTACTTGAGGGCAGTCAAGTAACAACACCACATAGTGTTCTTCTAAAACTAAAGATTTACTGAAATTGTCTGCAAAAAAGTTTCATAAAATTTGAGAGCTCGATGTTTTTTGAATTATTGTAAGAGAAGTTGGCTGGATATCCGTCCGTTTTTTTCTGTGAATTGACAAAGCCTCAAAAGCGTTTACGGTCTGGAGTTGGTGTATATTTATGATGTATATAAATAGGCAGAAAGGCCGTCATATCCAGCAGACATGTTGAGCTTATGTTTAGATATTGCTGTCGTCCCCCCTTTTAGGTCGGATGGTGTTCGGCCTGAAAGCGGGAAATTGTTCGCTAAAGTGTATTACATAATTTAAATAAAACCCACAAAAAATGAATTTGCCACACATCTTAATGTATATTCAAGAATTTTATTAACCTTCACATACATCATCCAAATTGTCCCGATGACTTCAAACAAAACAAAAAATTAAGTTAATCGATATTCCACTCATTTAAATTTACCACATTTAAGAATGTAAAAAAAAATAATTATAATATTCATTTATAAATAACTTAAGAAAGGGCGTGAAAACGGTTAAAAAAGAGGAAAACGAAAATCCTTAAAAGGTAAGTAATTTAGATTTTCGTCGTGTTTCTCCGAAAAGGAACGAACATATTCTGTCCACCAAGTAGGCTGACACTGTGTCGGCAATTAGGACAAAGATCAATATTTTTCGGAACTGCAAAACAGGCAAATTGAAAATTTGAATTGAAAAAATATCTCTGGCATACTTACATCATCTGGGAATTCGATTATTTCGAAGGTATTTGTGAGATCATCGGAGAGACCCAGAGCCAAAAACACGACTAAACCAGCCGAAATAAGGATAGAGCTAATCAGAAGGCGGTTTTCACGAAGACTTTCCATAAAAGGGTGACCCTGTTGTTCGAAAATATTAGATTATAGAACTGGTTAACAAAATTTCCATCAATTGTACCTTATAGTTGACGGCAAACGTTGAAACTTGCAGAGCCAAACATATTATATACACCGTGCTGTTTATTATATTGGGAACAAACACTTTCTTCTCTTCGGGATCCATGTCAATGTCCAATTTGATTTTGCCGTCGCTAAAAATCATGTACATAAGATTGGTCAATCTATCCGTAAATGTTTAACTTACCTAGGTGGAGCTCTGGCGGTCGCCTCCATTGTCAGATAATACAAGGCAGTAAAATGAACAGCAAACTGTAACAGAATGGTCGATATCGTATATAGATTGAAAATGTTTGGCAGAGGTGCAGTCTTGGACAGGGTTTTAAGTGGTTTCGACCGTGTAATAAACAAAAAGCAGGCAGCAATAAACAGACCTTGCAAAGTGGCTTGTGTATCGCTGAACTTTACTCCATCAATATACAGAACCGACTGGCAGTAGGCCGATATCAGCGCGTTAAGTGCGAGAATCTTAAACATTTGCAGAGTTGTGACCAACGTACATCGTCCCTGCTTGATGATATGATTGACACATGCAATCGAAACTGATTTGCTAGTAAATGGCGCTGCTATACTAGCATCGCCGAGTTTAACAATTTGAACCGTCTCTTCGTCGACTTCTTTAAGAACTCGTTGTAGGCTCTCCTGGGTTGCAGTTAAATTTTCTCTATGACGGAGAATTGCACGTTCGCGTGGTGTTAGGTTTTGTCTTTCCTGATTTGCCATTGGATTGTGGCGTGGTCCACGTGGATTTTGTATTATTGTTTGAGAGGTGACGGTTTCCACAATTTCCTTAGTCTTTTTCTTTGTTGTTAGCGTTGGTATATGACTTAACAGAGATACACCGACATTTGCATGTTTTAGAGCGCCCACATCGTTTGTACCATCGCCACACATTAGAGTGCAGTAGCCCAAATGCTTGAGGGTGGTAATAATGAATTCCTTTTGCTTGGGAGCAAAACGTGCACACACCGTAATGTAAGGAAGAATTTTCAGCATGTAGCTATGTTCGTGGTCGTTTAGGTATTGCAGACCCTCCCCAGTTATACACAAATCAAATTCGGCCAGAACGCGTTTGTAGTCATCGGCTGTGGAACGTTCGTCATTTTCATCAATTGAGAGCCAATGCCATTTCTGTTCGTTCTTTTGGGTTAGCACGAGTATGGGCTTTCTGGTGAATCGCAACTCTCCGGCTACATGGCATGCGGTGAGTGGATTATCTCCAGTTATCATCACAACCTTATGCGATGCTTGAATAAGTTCTTTGATGACAAACTTGGAATCGGGTTTCATAGGACACGAGACGATAACGAATCCTGCAAATGTAAGATCGCATTCAACTTGTTCACGTTTAATGTCACGCACAGCATTCGCGTCCATTTGTCCAAATTCTTTTATGCCCAACGCTAGCACACGAGCACCACGACGAGAATACTCAATGAATGTTTTCTTGTAGCTCGGAGGCACAGTCTTCAACATTCCCATTATAACTTCGGGAGCTCCCTTAACAGTTCCAATATACGAAACCTCATTAGAGTATGGCAGTAAGTATCCAGCCAGCACGGACATTCGTTTTAGGGCAGCAGAAAAGTAGAATCTTTGATAGATTTTCAGGGGCTTTCTATTGCCACGCTTTGGTACTACACTGTCGTTTTTGGTAAGCGTCCAATCCACCGCTGTCAACATCGCCTTTTCAAGTGGATCACCAACAAGTCCGTCGTCTAATTGCGCGAGCGAATGACAAGTTACAATTACATTAGAGGTGTTTTCATCAGCCTTACAGATTGGAATAATTTCGGAGTTATTGCCAAGACCTGCGACACCCTCCACCATTAAATTGTCACTCGTCAGAGTACCAGTCTTATCAAAGCAACAGATTTCGACCTTTCCAGCGAAAGGAATCCTAAACGGCTCCGTGCAGAATACAAACAGCTTCGAGAGTTGCATCAGTGACGTATTTACAGCTAGAGTTAGTTCAATTGGTAGATCCGGTGGAATGATTGAAGTAAGAATTAGTGTACATTCAAGGAATAGTTTGTAACGGCTACGTTCCGGATCTTCGGTACCCTTGATCCATACGTAGGAGGCGGCTGCTATGGCGAACACCATGAGGAATATAATAAATGCAAATGTTTCCAAGTTATTCTCGGTGACGCGTTTAACTCCAAAGAGAATAGTTCGCAAAAGCTTTCCTTGCGAAGTGTTGAAGCCGTTGCGAATGACGCAGCCAATGCAACCGCCATCCGGTGCTCGAATGCCGTCCTTTGTAGGCGGTGTATGTTGAACGATTTTAGTTCCACCGAAGAGTGTGAATAACTTGCCGTCGCCTTCCGGATCAAGTTCTTTGTTGAGATCATCTACTGATTCCAGCGATTCTTTCATCTGGGGAACAGATTCACCTAAAACGAAAGAAAATTTCTGTAAGCACAAGAAATTCACATAGCCATAGTGATGGTTTGTGTAAATTCAATATTCTATTTATAAAAGACAGGGAATACCCTAGGGGTATTCATGCAACATCGGACAGTCGTTGTAAACGTGGTAAAATTACGACGTGATAAATTTATGGGAAATCTTTTCCAATAATATCGGAAATTTCTCATAGGAATTGAGTGTGTAAACTGAGATGGTAAACGTTGTAAACTTTTGAAATGCTTTTTTTGACATTTGATCAGCCACTTTCACACATCAAACGAATTTGCTTAACTTAAAAAAAATTATATATAACGGAAAGAGAACAACAGGAACAAACTACTAAACTAACAAATTACTAAATTGAGATTGAATTCGGTGGGTTACAGTTTTAGGGTCGTTCATGAAACGTCGTCGTAAAATTACAATCTTTCGCACGTAGTAAAATTACGACGGTGCCCAATCTAGACCCAATCGTCAAGAACAAGACTGTTTTATGCAACTCCAGATTTAAAAATGATGATTAGGGAAATGTATCATATTTCATGTGGAAACAGACAACACATTGACAAACTTATCGTATTTTTGACCTTTGAACCAAAAGAGAAATATTTGAGGCAATTTGACGTATCTCACCCCACAGCTGTTAACACATGTGCGACTAGTGTTTCGGTTACATCATCGGCATAACAAATTAACTCACCTGTTAGCATACTTTCGTCGACAATGCAAGAGCCACGTATCATTACCAAATCGCACGGCACAAGGTTATCGTTCTGAGATCGTGTCAAGGACACAACATCGCCTGGTACTAACTGATCTGACATCAGCTGTCGCCACTTGTTGTTCCTTAAGACATTAAGCGAATATGGCTTATTTCCCATTTTTCGAATTTCAGACATATTTCGCAGCTGCTGCTGCACTAAAGTACATTCAAAGATAACCAGCATGCAGAGTGTGAACAACGAATAATACCAGTACTCGTCAAGACACCAAAGTCCAACGGAGAATATTTGGAAAACGAAAAATGGAGCTGTGGCACGTTCGATAAACAATTGATGAAACTCTGGCACAACCATTTCCATTAGGTTTGCCCCAAATTGTTTCTCGGCCAATCGAACTGCTCCATCGTTTTCAAAGCCTCTGCTGACCGCATACTGCTTTAAAAGCTTATTCACTGGGTAATCGACTCCTTTGAATGTTGCCTTGTCATCGTCCCACACGTACTTGGTCTTTTGAAAGGAGAACCAATGTATAACCTCATTTGTACTTTCATTCATGACGGTCCTTTGGATACGGACCATTTCAGATGAGCCATTGTTAGCAGTGGGAACAACTTTCGCCAGTACACCAACTTTGGGAACTTTCACCTAGGAATTCTCAAAATATTAATAACAATCCACTTTTATGTATAAGAGAGCATACCTTGCGGCAATTGAGGAACGTCAAAACATGTACGCTCCAGAAACAACAGAGAAACGACAGGACATGAATGAAAACGATTGCGGCTAAAATGACAAAACCACCCTCATAATGTTCCTTGACTCCGTACACGTATATCCAGAGATAGAAAAAACTTAGATAGAGTGCCAAGAATGGAAACACAACGCCGCTGAGATAAATCGGATTGACTACGTGCAATGTTACATATTGCACTAAATCGTCCAGACGTGCCGTCTTAGTAGCAATTTTGTTTGCCATTTTATTGTGAGCGAATTTCTCTTTACAACACTTCCTTTAAATAAACGCCAGCGATTTAGTTTGTTAGAATGTAAAACATTTCTGAATCGACTAATTAAAATGCAGCCAAAAGAATCGTGAATTGTCAGAAGAGTTTTTTTTTCACGATCTGACATGTGACGTGTAATTTTTGTTTTGTTTATTTACAGGTATGGTAAATGATGTTAACGTCAAATCCTCTGATATGGTGCGCTTATACTTCAGAATTGTTTAATAGTGGCTGCTGTTTAGATTTGCAAGTATAAAAGTTATCATTCCTAATATTTATCTATTTATATGTACACGAGAGTTCTTACTCGCGTCCTGAATATTTATTTTGCAACAAAATGTCTTTCTTTATAATTTCTTGTAATAAAAAAATACCGAATAGATTTTAGAAAGATCATCAAAGATCCATTAGTTATTATTGTCAGTAAAAGAAATATTTTTTGTACAATTTGTGCTCTTGGATAAAGATAACCGCCCTTCATTGTTCATTTTAAACATATTTCACATATAGCGGAACAAATGATATCATAATATTTTTGAAACCATTTTTTTTATATCCAATATCAGTTTATTTTACAATTTTCATTACATTTGCTGATACAAATTAATTGTTATTTGCTTCTTATAAAATAATCTGAATGGTGTACTATTTTCCCGGAACATTTTAACACTGATTACGAAGAATAATCCATCAGTGTACTTTCCATCTCTGTCACTCCTAAGTAGGTATACCAAATGTCAAAAATGAACTACTGGATACATTTTAGCGAGCTGTGGAGCAGGTTAAAAGTCTTTTTTATTACCATACTAATGTCTAAAATTGTCCACTGGCTAAAATTTTAACGCAATTAACACACGAGCCTTTATAAAAACGTAAATATATCCTCGAAATAGCTCTCAATCCCAAAATCCAAAAATCCCTAATATTTACCAATTTTTTTAAGCGGAAGACCAATGGACCGTGGCCTTGGAAAGGGTATTGATTGACTGTTAGGCCATGTGTCAATTGCGTTAAAATTAAATCCACCGGCTAATTTTTCACATTTCTGCAGGGGTGAAAAAATGTTTTTTTGCTGTGTCAATTCGATTAAATGGGATGTTTTTAAATACTATTTTTAATAATTTCCCAAAAGATTTGTAACAAATTTGCTTTCTCTATAATTTTTTGTAATAACAAAATACCGAATAGTTTGTGTCGATCCTGTGCTCTCCCAGAATGGAATTTATTTTAGAATATAACAGCCATTCCGACGGTGAAACTCCTGACGTCCAACAAGGATTTTTTCTTTCCTGCAAAAGAAGAAAAAAGTACAAGAAGAAATAGAAAATTTTGATTTTTATTTTGAAAGTATTTACTTATTTACCGGAGTATAAATTTGTTTCTATCTTCCGAATGCTGTAGCCATTTCTTGAAAAAGATGTCCAACATGCTGTAGCCATTTCTTGATAAATATATCCATTTTTTCTGCATCATCATGTTTGTCTGCCTATAGCTCCACCAGGTACTCCTAGTCCTCCACATACCAAATCTTCTTCTTTTTGATTTTTCTTTTGCAATTTCCATTAAATTATATTTTAACCAGAGCCACAGTGGAAAAGAAATGAAAAAATACATTTGTTTTGACAGCAAATGTATGGGAAAGCTCCGGTTTTCGATGAAGGTTTCAGGTATTTTTGTGAAAACCCAGTTTTCGTTTCGGTGTGAAAGGACTATTTCACCAATTAGGGCCCAGTTATAGCTATCATTGAAAGCCCCCATTGGAAATTTTATTTCGCTTCTTGTTGCTGTTTTGTAAATTCAATCATTAGCGAGTTGGTGTCAAAATATAAAGCTTATGAATTTTAGAACATGATTATCCATAAATATTTAAATTTGAAATTATAGTTTTCGCAGAAAATCACTTCTTATTTTTCACTGATCAAGATTTATTTTTGTGAATTAATGATTGCCATTCCACCGATCTGAAACGGAATTTTCCAATAATTCCTATAAGAAGCTATCAGGGTGACATTTCAATTCCATCATGAACACAACACATGATGGAATTGAAATGTCAACCCACAGCTTCCTATAAGGATTTCACTATATGGATCCTCAATGCGGTTACATTTGAAATGCCAATGATTAAAAAGGTTGAAATCTTGGATAGTACATAATCTTGCAATAAAAATAGAAAAAGGTTTTGTTAAGCAAAAGTCTCACACCACTGTGAGAATCACCAATCTAAAATATAAATATATAAAGAGCACAAAACGTTTTACTATCAGTACGAAAGCAAAAAGAAGACATGGCAGCACTTTTTTCGATAACATCCACATTGTCCGATATTATCACACCCAGCTTGTATATCAGCATGTTTGATGGCGCTGCAATCGAAATGATGTGTTAATATTACTACAGCTATAAGTAGCAATGTTTTTAGCTTGTTTTTAGAATTTTCATTTTCAATCATTTTAAAAGTGACGTTTGAAAGCTATAGTTGTTAAATTGTTGGGTTCGGCAGGGGTTAGGTTAATTCAACAAGGTAAGAAGATGGGTAAACGTTTTTTGATTAAAAATAAAATAAGTGATGAAAATTAAGATAGGGACAACTGAACAAAATGATAGATTTATCAGAATTTTATAACTGATCATATATATTGCAAAAAAATAATTTATTGTAAAGAATGAAAAATAATCAATTTTTTGTCTTTCGAAGCCACGTGGTGTTGGAAAATGCTGCAACAGAAGGAGCTTTGCCGATAGAAATGTAAGTAATCACTTGAGACACAAGTATTGTTGATTCTAGTGCATATTTAAAATGATGAAAAAAATGATAGGGACAACTGAAACCTATGATAGATTTATCACATTAATTTAGACTGACTAAAAGATTATACATATATTATTTTTCATTATTTATGTGAAGTCTTTTAACAATTGTATTTTCTTTTTTACTTGCAGGCGTAAGTGGATACATATATTTCATTTTTGTGTTTAAGTAGATATTAGCTAGTCAACTAAGAATCGCCTCGTGTTCTTGTCGAAGAAGTTGCAATGAAAAACATACCTTAAGACGATTTTTTTTTAAAAGATCATACCCCACTTTGTTTTATTTTTTTTATAATTTATAGTTAAAATTTCATGTGAAGTAGGTATGTACTTAGACAAAATATACATATTTTAAAAGGATAATAAAATTTTTAGCAAACGAAAATATTTTGTTTAATTGAATTAAAAGAAATGGTAAATGGACGAACATATCACTTGTTATTGAGCTCGTTGGTCTCATTTATTTTGGTACCTACACATTTCAATTGAGAAAATCCTACAAAAAAAGCCAAACAATAATGCTTCGTTGGTTTAGTGAACAACGCTGGTCTGAAATTTTATAGTATTTGGTATTAGGGGAAGTAATATTTTTGCAATGAAAAACGGGACCTCGTGTTAAATGTGCATTGACTCTGAACGACAAATTTAAGAATCTCATAAAAGTTTTATACTTATGGGCAGTGAACAAAATTTTCTTTATTTTTGGGATTTGAAACATTAGTAGTCCTACATACTAGCAAAGATTATAAAGTCGTACAGATGACGCATTGAGAACAAAAAGACAAACTTTTGCTCACCCATGAGAAACGACATCCAAACATATGGCTGGACGGGCTTTGCAGTGCGTCATCTATATAATGTTTGGTACTAGGCATCCATTTATGACAATTTATAATGGAGGTGAAGTAAATGGAGGAACAAAAGAAGAATAGTTCTTAAAATATATGTTGCTGTCATTGCCGATCTGTTGTATGCATAACAGGCATAAAGAATGTTAATTGCACCAACGCAACGTTCTACGCCACAGCTTTTTCTCTCATGCTTCTATGTTAAATATAGGCATTTACGGGAGATGACTGGATGGAGAATTGACCAACCCCACAAACACAAAAGTATATTTCTCTCTGGGCTTTTAATGATTTCATACTCACGGGAAACTTACTGAAAGGCACCACGCGGAGAACAACTGTCTGTTAATTTGCATGGGGCAGAATAGATTACAACGACATTCCATGTGTAAACATTTTTCAGGCGACATAAATCAAATGTGATTACGCCTGTTCGACCCAATCTCGATATTGCCGTATTAAGATATCTGGCAATAAAAGCAGTCCATAGTTTTGTCACCCAGTTCAATAATGCACTGAATATACCCAAACATTGGAAAAATACAATGACATATCAAACCCTATCTTCGTCGTTCAAATCTGCCAAATGTAAGCAAATAAAATATCCCCAAAAATTTGTTTGGTTTTTGAGGGTGTCATGGCTTGTCAAAAATGTTATCCAATATCCAATATAGGCTTTATTTCTTGGCTTCGAAAAAGCTTTCGACAAGGTATCGTTACAGCCACTTTTCTTCAAGCTAACCATACTGGGTAAGGATTAAAAACGATAGACTTGTTGCATTGAGATCAGGTCCTACAATTGAGATCATCAACTTACTTTTGCAAGTGTTTTGAACATCGCGCTGATTGCAAATTGAAGATTTATTTTCCAAAAAAACCTTGTTAAGGGCTTCTAGCTGTACCAGATTGTACATTGTTGGAAACCATGGTCAAACTTGACAAGTTTTTATGTCTTCGACGAATGGGGATTACGTTCTGCCAAATAGACTTATTAGAAGCAGTAAACTGTAAAGCAATATGTTACTTGGCTCTTAAACCGCCAATCATTGCTAATGACAGTTCCGTGTGCTTCAATGTAGGTATCGCCCACCTACATAGAAACGGTGCAACCGTTCTTGTCTAGGACTGTTAACAAACGTTAGAATCCGAGTATATAAAATATTATCGTAACGTTTTACAAATGGGGCTCAGCTGAATAGAATTGATAATTTATTCATTGATGTGATTCGAAGGCAATTTTGAAGTGGAATGACTAGCGACAATAGTCTGGTCTTGTGGGTTTATTAGCACAAAAATAACACTGACACCGGATACGTTGACAATGCTCACAAGTTCCTACCATTCAGTGCGGTTATATCGGGTTACGACAAAAGATAGCACAACGCAATTTTGAGGAAAGTGTTTCAGGGATTTTCCAAGTCTTAGCGGATTAGTAGCCTACTCCTTAGTTTTAAGTAAGATTATGTTACCTATGGGGTCTTTATGGAGGTGTTCGGCCAACCATCATGGAACACATCCATGTTTAAAGCATTTTTTGTCTAGTTAAAGTTGGTATTGACACCTACGAACAAAAAAATTTTATTTCAAATAACAAGTTGCTGAAACTATTAGTGCATCCAATAGTACAAATACTGAAATAAATTTTGTTTGCCTTAGCAATCTTGGTAATAATAATATCTAACACAAAACTTATAAAAAGTGCATATGATAACATTTTTATGTTTATTTATTTACCATAAAACGAAACTAAAAATTTCTAAATTTATTTAATGACTTAGCAAATAAGACCTCCATTTTTAAAATGAAAAATTTCACCGGATAATTATATAAGCAACTAGAAATGCTGATGTGCATTTATCTGAAATTGAAAAAAAATGCAAATAAATATTAAAAGTGCAAACATTTACACTTACCGTTTCAAACATCGGCGTTTCTTTATTTACAACCAACAGTGTAACATCTCAAATGCCATTAATCATCACCCCAATACATAATATAGAAAAATGAAATCATTTAATTCATTTGTTCTTTAACCATAATTAAAATAAGTACTTATAGAGAAAATGGATCAGATATACATTATTTGATAAATCAATCATCTAATTCAGATGTCCCTATCGTTAGTTTTCATCATAATTTATTTTTTCTATAAAAAATAATATACCCTTCTTACCTTTATTATCCCGAACCCATTCCCGTAATATAATACGTTCTACGCTAATGCCAGAGATAAAGGAATGATTGCTCTTGCTTTTGCTTAAACTTAATGCTGAAATGAAATGGATTCAACAAACCAAGCCAAAGGGGAATGAAGACTCAAGAAAACATTTAAGAAACAGTTAGCATATGCTTGCCTTAGTAAGAGAATGGTGGGTATAATTAAAATCTCTTTCTTACCCGTGCATTTTCTATTTGGTATTCAACTCTTCAGTAAACTGACGTCAGATGAATGGCAAAATGGCGAAATCGCATAGCTTGTTGTTTTATTGTTATTAGCTCAGTTCTTCGAGAACAGTGTAAGTGCTGCCAAGATGGTATTAGTTTGTGAAGTTTTTTTTTTAGCAAAATATGTAAATACGATTAAGACTTGAGGCATAAATTTACTTTATATGCCCCTCATTTTTTGCACTTATTTTTATAAATCGATTCGTCTCTGCGTGCTGATCATTACTATGTTTTTAAAAATTGTCGCTCACGTTTAGTTTAAAAGTTATTCAATAAATAAAATTTTATTTTTTTGGGTACAATTTCATATAAATTGTATGTAGTTTGACGTTTTCTTATATTTTTTTCTGCTGCGGTGTACGCAGCAATGCCATGTTGAAAAACACATACTAAATAAAAATATTTAAGCAAAACAATTTTTGACTAAGAGGCCTGTCAGGCGACCGTACATACCCTGAGCGGAGCAACGAAGTTGCATGAGGGTGGACTGTCCCCAGAAATTTACACTTACCGTTTCAAACATCGGCGTTTCTTTATTTACAACCAACAGTGTAACATCTCAAATGCCATTAATCATCACCCCAATACATAATATAGAAAAATGAAATCATTTAGGTAGTTCATTTGTTCTTTAACCATAATTAAAATAAGTACTTATAGAGAAAATGGATCAGATATACATTATTTGATAAATCAATCATCTAATTCAGATGTCCCTATCGTTAGTTTTCATCATAATTTATTTTTTCTATAAAAAATAATATACCCTTCTTACCTTTATTATCCCGGACCCATTCCCGTAGGTGATATAGGTAATACGTTCTACGCTAATGCAAGAGATAAAGGAATGATTGCTCTTGCTTTTGCTTAAACTTAATGCTGAAATGAAATGGCTACATCAAACCAAGCCAAAGGGGAATGAAGACTCAAGAAACCATTTAAGAAACAGTTAGCATATGCTTGCCTTAGTAAGAGAATGGTGGGTATAATTAAAATCTCTTTCTTACCCGTGCATTTTCTATTTGGTATTCAACTCTTCAGTAAACTGACGTCAGATGAATGGCAAAATGGCGAAATCGCATAGCTTGTTGTTGTATTGTTATTAGCTCAGTTCTGCGAGAACAGTGTAAGTGCTGCCAAGAACTGGTAATAGTTTGTGAAGTTTTTTTTTTAGCAAAATATGTAAATACGATTAAGACTGGGGGCATAAATTTACTTTATATGCCTCTCATTTTTTGCACTTATTTTTATAAATCGATTCGTCTCTGTGTGCTAATCATTTCTATGATTTTAAAAATTGTCGCTCACGTTTAGTTTAAAAGTTATTCAATAAATAAAATTTCATTTTTTTGGGTACAATTTCATGTAAATTGTATGTAGTTTGACGTTTTCTTATATTTTGCCATGTTGAAAAACACATGCTAAATAAAAATATTTAAGCAAAAAAATTGTTGACTAATCGGCCTGTCAGACGACCGTACATACCCTGAGCGGAGCAACGAAGTTGCATGAGGGTGGACTGTCCCCCAGAAAGAGATATAAAATTGGATTTTTATTTTTATATATTTTTTTTTGTTTATTTTTACATTTCGGAATATGTGTAGTATATATTTTTATATCTGGCAATGCCAGATATAAAATTGTGAGCGACAATTTTTGAAAACATATAAATGATATCACCACGCAGAGACGAATCGATTAATAAAAAAAGTGCAATAAGTGAAAGGCAGCTAAAGTGAATTTGTTCCAAACAGGGCCCTCTTTCCAAAAGTTGATACGATAAAATTGACGATAACACTGGATATAACTACGTTCTCGCTGGAGTTGAAATGAGCACATTTCCAAGTTCACCAAAAATGTGTTCTCACTAAGTTTTCGAATTACGTTTGACAACTTGCTATATTTAAGAATATCCTGTGACTGCTACAGTTAATTGAAATTTGTATTGTAAGCAAAAAAAAACAGTCCAAGTTAAATACAATAATTCCAAATCCTTTAAAATGTATGTATTTAAATAACTTAATTTGCGATCATCTCAATGGGATAAATTATGTTAAGACAGTGATTCTCGTGCTGCTAATAAAGGTTCGTCGGGAAAAACAGTGGAGAAAAACAGAGCGGAATGTGCAAAGACTTCGGTTCCGGATTCATATTAAGTTGTCGATCCAGACATATTATGGAAGAAATAATAGCTGCAAATACAGAGCAATAAATTTTTACAATAGCTCCTCCCTTTTTTTGTTTTTCCAATTTGACATTTTAGCTGTTCCATTTCATAATTAAATAAGGTTTGTTCGTTTCCTCCACCGATTATTATATCACGTTAGAAACCATATTCCCCATAATGGTGATAGTATTATCACATTACGGAAATTTGATTTTGTATGAGAAATTCAGTAAAATTCGATCGAATTTTCAAATTTAATGGCGAAAAGAGCGTATTTGCTCAAAAAGGACGTAGTATAACATTTCGACTGTACATCTTGTATCGCGTAAGATCAACAGTCGTTTTTGCTGTCGGCGATATTACTTTATTTGGTTCACGTAAAACAATAATCGTTATATCACAGACGATAATTGCCAATTGCTTATGAAGTCTCGACTACCATTTGAGTGATATAATTGTTTTTAAAGTAACGGAATCCCCCCTGGTTAATATCAATTATTTCAGTAAAAAATGTACAACCACAAAATTTTTGAGTTCCGGGTCAGTTATTATTTCAGAAACATCCTGTTTCTTTTTAACATTTGTCATAATAATTATGCGAAGTGGTATGTGGTTGAAAAAAATCCAAAGAAAGTTTAACAAACAAGTAGAACATGCTTTATGACGAATGATCCGAATGGACAAATTAAAAAAAAAATAATAATTTATAGAAAAAAAAAACACTTACGACTCGATGGAGTTGCCAGAAAGAAACTCAAAGCTACCACTTTGCTACCCTGACGCTCATCCGTGATAAACTGACCAAAATAAAAACGGAACGAACCTTTTTCACTTGTCAAACAACAACAATTTGTATGGAAATTTAACCAACAAATTCCATTTTTCTTTTAACCATCACTTTTTAAACTAAATGTGAACGATAATTTCTTAAAACGGATAAATGATCAGCACGCAAAGACGAATAGTTTGAACCATATACATGTGCACACACACACACGATACCAATTACACACTATATACCTAGCATAAATCTCCTACACTATCTTCAACGACAATCATTTTGACAGGTACGGAATTAGTACCCAGGTACTAGGAACGCAAGACTGTCAATTTTGACAGTCCATTAGCTAATCCATGTTTTTTTTTATCAAGACCCTCCCAACGCCGATTTTGACAGTTGTTATGTGTTCCATTGGGCAACAAAATCGATTTTTTTTTCTCGGATAAATTTTGCAAATCTGGATTTTTGGCAGATTTACCATTCCTTATGCACTATGCGCACTAACATTAATACAAATTGTCAGTTTGAGTACAGTGATTATCGTTTTGATTTATTATTTTTTCGGTTGTGAAAAACTATTATTAATCCTAAAAACTGTAGCATAGTTCTATGTAAAATCAACAACAAACAACCTGTGTGACTTGAAACTTGATAGCTCCACGGACACGAAATTACAACAATACAAAGACAAAAACAAATCAATCTGAAATCGTGCTCCATTGTAAAAAAAGATCAAAATTTAGATTTACTAATGGAAAACGCCATAACTAATACTCGGTACCAACTTCGGTGGATTAGCGTGTTAGTACTTGGTGAGCAATTTGTACCAACTTGAGTACTAACTTTGGGTCTAATACCAGTACTAGCGTTAGTAATCGGTGAAGCAATAAATCCATAATTTGGAAATTTCGATAATATAAAAAAAATGTAAATGTTTTTCTACAAATTGTTTTGACGAAGTTAAAAAAAATTCAAACTTCGATATTCCGCCTAAGCCAATTTAATAAATTTCCTTCTATTCATGGCATCACTTAAAACCATACAAAAAGTAACGAGTGCCTTACTCGTTGCTTCACTATCGAGCCGCTATTTGACGCGCCATTTTCATTTTCACTTTTCAGAAAATTACATTTCGGCAATCGGTCGTGCAGCGTCTACATTGAGTGACAATAGTGAATTTTGCAATTGATTAAAATTAAAGCAAAGGTGAGTTCTACTATTTGGAAAATAAGTTTATTATTTGCAAGTTCGAAATAACTTACCCTGCGAATTTTTCATAAGTTTTGTGCACTCTCACGATTGCCAAAGAAGAAAGAAAATGGCGTCATACACCGGCGTTATTTCCCCGTGTCTGTCTCAATTATCTATATAATTTCCGTGTTCATAAAAAGAAATGACAAACAAAAATCTGTGCTTAGCCGTATATGAAGCTCGATTTCACAAAATTGTGAATTTACATATTTTCTTTGTTTTTTTTTATAGGTTATAAATACTAATCAATAATGGCCGATAATGACGATCTTTTGGATTATGAAGATGAGGAGCAGACCGAGACAACCGTTGCCGAAACAACAGAGGCACCAAAGAAAGATGTAAAGGGTACTTATGTATCGATACATAGCTCGGGATTCCGAGATTTCTTGCTGAAGCCTGAAATTCTACGTGCTATTGTTGATTGCGGTTTTGAACATCCGTCGGAAGGTAAGACGCTGATTTTTATAACATTCCTAAAAAGCGCGTATTGTTTGTTTGTAGTTTTGTTTCAATGAAATATTTTTTTTTTTTTTGGTGACCGTTCTACTTAATTAGCATTTTTTAAAATGTTTGTTATAAATTTAATAGTAAATTGACGCACAGTTAAACAAAAAAAATATAAATAATTTAATTGATTACTGCAAAAGTTTGGCCGTGTTACGAATTCAGAAACCATGGGTAGTTTCTGCCCATTTCGACAACTTTTACCAAAGATTAATAGATCTATTGTTTTACCAGCTATGTGGAATATATCAGTCATCCCAAAGATGACCATCCCAAAAAAGTCTTGCAACATGGCACGATATGTATGTATCAATATGTATTTCACACCTCCGTCATTAAATCTACACCACACGGTCACTCTGTGGATGCAATGAAGTCATACGTGGGTTTATTTATTTTTTATTTAATTTGGTGTTGTCCAAGGACGCATTTTTTGTTTGTTGACAAAGCCATTCTGCCAAAAATGAGCATGTGGTTTTATGCAGCAGCTTATTGAGATACCTTGCTTATTGAGATTTCAAGACAAAATCTACGTCATTCCTGTGTTTAGATGTCTTTATCAAATCAACCCCAGAATGTTTTAATTGAGTACCGCTTCATTCCTAGCCCTATCTATCTTATCGTTTAGCAATGGCGTTAGCCATTGGTAAAAAATAAACGCTGGAAAATGCCGCAAAACGATACTGTTGACAATTCTGAGATGAGATATTTGCAGCTTGGATTAGTTTCAAAACCCAATCTAGTAGCTCTGACCAAACATCATTATATTGTGCATACCAGTTTATCCATTTACTCTCAGAATTGTTGTTTACTCTATTTTGTTGTTCCATTGGTATGGTAATAACTCTCAACATAAATGGAAAAACAAATTCGCTTCGGAATGGAAAATAACATAAGCAAACTACAATGCGGCAGTAGCCCAAAGCAATTAATCATTTGTCTAATTCTTTAAATAAGAGGTTGCTATATACATGAAAATTAGCGATGGACTTCGTTGAACCAAAGAATATTTAGTCGACGATACCTGTAAAGGGCAATGCTTTGAAATCTAAGTTAGAAAAGCGTTTTGATTTCTACTACTAATAATTATAACGATTTGATCTGTTACCATATTTGCTATTTCAAAAAGTCTAGTGAAGTCTAAATCAATCAAATTGGAAGATTTCATTGGTGAGTGCAAATTGCCAAAATGAGACGAACACGCGTCGGAAATGCATTCTGCAAAATGTTCATTGTTGAGTGAGCTGTTGTTGCATTTGCAACATCATCTTAGAACTAGGTGAGCTTCATTTCAAATTATCGATTTGCGGCGATAAAACTGCATAGTTCGTTATGGTTTGTATCGATCATTATTCACAGAAGTAGTGTGATATTTATGGCATCCTTGACCTAATTATAATACTTTGTGCGTAAATGGGGCATCCAGTATTTCATAATGAATGTTGACCACTTTGTAAGGGAACAGCTTCAAGTTTTTTTTTTTTTTACCAAAAGGGGTTGCAGCAGAGACGTAAGTGTAATAGCACTTCAATGTCCATGAAATTTTCAGCTACGAAAGCCAGGTCGAACAATATGTACGATTCGATGCGGTGCTCCTTCTGATATCAGATATTAAAGATGAAGCTCTTGTTCCATTAGTCAATTGACAATTTTGACCAATGAGAACAGTGCTTTATCTTAGTTAAATAGTCAACTGAGAGAGACCGAATTTATTAGAGTGCGAATTAATTTTTTTTAATATAAATTGGAGTGATTAAATTTAAAAAAATGGTTTGATTAAATAAAAAAAAATTTGGGGAAGGCCCTCTTAAAATATTGGAAAAGCCGCAGTACAGCAAGTGCAAATTGTCCACTAAAGGTGGTACCTACGTAAGCTGCGAATGAGTGTGCAAAAGGGTCTTCCATTGCAACATAAAATAATCTGGTTTAAACCAATATTCCAGTAAAGTAATTAAAGGGGATAACATATGCCGATTTTTTTTTGCGAAGATTGTATTCTTTACATACAAAATGTTAATAAAGAAATGCAGCCGTCGCTAAAAATACTCTGCATTTAAAATTAAAACAATACAAAAAGGGTTTGAAACGTCACTGAAGCAAAACGAAATGCAACTAAAGAACCTATTGGACGCAATATGATTTTTATGATTTTTAACGTTTGAATAGATGATCCTGCGGACCAGTGAAAATAGCTAAAATGAGTGATGAAGTTTCTGAAAAACTCATGAATGTCCATTCTTGCTGATGCTTGGTATGCAGTTCTAATATTCACCTATTCTCCAAAGTTAATTTCAATCAATTAGCAACAAGTAGTAGGTGAACAAGATTATAACAAAAGTCTGCTACTGCTCTTTGTTGCATTAAGCTCTATTTTTGATTTCTCAGAAGCGAAAGTTTCATCTATCCATCTTGGCAGAAAATGTCCGACTCTTGTTTGCACTTTGTATGAGTACACCTCTAAGTCCAACTCGTTGGCTTGAAGAGGGGAATAATTTCCCAATGCACGTCTGTTACTATTGAAAGCGATATTAATTCTTGCGTGTCTATGTGATGTGACATCAACAAAGTCGCTGCCATACAATCTTCTTCAGTAGTAGATATATCTGGTGTTTTTTTTTTTAAATTTTTTTTTAGAGGTATAAAACTTCGAATTGAAATAAAACACAAGAAAATTGTTTTTAATGTCCATCAATTTGGCTTTACTGGAAGGATAATGTCATGCCATTAATTTTTAAATATGTCGTATGTCGGCAATAAAGCCACGAATGTTGGCTTCCAAGTATCCTCACGTTTCTGGTTTGTTGGCGTAGACAAGCGACTGCACATATCCCCAAATCACACGATCTTGGTGGATAATTGACAAGTTTATTCCGCAATTTTATCCGCTCATCGAATGTTGCCTTCAATAAATCGATTGTGACGTGCGCTGTGTGGCATATAGCGCCGTCTTGTTGGAACCACATCTCATCCACATTCATGCCATCCAATTCGGGAACTAAATAGTCGGTTATCATGGCTCTATACCGGTCTCCATTAACGGTAACTGACTTTCCAGCAGCATTTGGGAAGAAGTATGGCCCAATGACTCCACCAGCCCATTGATCACACCAAACAGTCAGTTTTAATGGCGTCTCAAGGGTCTCATGTGGATTCTCTACACTCCAAATGCGGCAATTTTGCTTGTTGACTAAGCCATTCAACCAAAAATGAGTCTCATCGCTAAAACATTTGCGTTGAAAATCAGCGTCGAGTTCAATCTCATTTTCGGCCCATACACCAAAATCACGACGCATTGCATGATCTTGCGGCTCTTGCACAAGCTGGATCTTGTAAGTTCGTAAGCCAAGATCTTTGCGCAAAATCTTCCATAAAGTTGATGGACAAAGCTCCAATTGCTGTGCACGGTGGCAAATCGATTCATTCGGGTCCTCTTTAACACTTTGCTCTACAGCGGCAATTGTTTCTTCGGTGCGCACTGTTTGACGTCTCTGTGGATGCGTATTATCTGTCACATAGAGTAACCATAGTGCGAAAACGATCCATGGTTAACCGAATTAATTGCTCTGATGGACGATTATGTCGACCATAAAATTGACAGAGCTTGCTGTGAACTTTTTGAACTTATCCATTATTTTCGAAATAAATTTGCACGATTTGCAAGCGTTGTTCATAAACTGGTTATGATGTAATGGCAAACCAAACTGAACTGACATTACAGTTGCCTGATTTGATCACAAAATGTTAGTTTTATCTCTATTTGAAAAACAAACCTCTAACAAAAAAACACCCGTTACACTTAGAGCAAATCTGGTTGAATTGCCAATCGTGCTAGAAAATGCCCAATTCAAAAATTATCAGTCTTATGGTTCTGGCGAATATCTTACGTGTCACTGTTAAGTTTGTTTTGTAACGAAATTGTATGCCATTAACAAATAATTTTCCTTGATTCATTTCAGTTCAACACGAATGCATTCCGCAAGCAGTTCTAGGTATGGATATTCTATGTCAAGCCAAATCAGGTATGGGAAAGACGGCTGTATTCGTTTTGGCAACACTACAGCAACTGGAACCAACGGAAAATGTTGTCTATGTGTTGGTCATGTGTCACACAAGAGAACTTGCATTCCAAATTAGCAAAGAGTATGAACGTTTCTCGAAGTACATGCCATCCGTTAAGGTAAAAATCAAATAACTGATTCTCTCTCCATTGAACCGACATAATGTATCTAAATTTTAATTACAGGTTGGTGTATTTTTCGGCGGCTTATCCATCCAAAAAGACGAAGACAACCTAAAAAACGTAACACCGCACATTGTCGTGGGAACACCAGGACGAATCCTCGCTTTAATTCGCAACAAAAAGCTCAACCTGAAGCATCTCAAGCACTTTATTCTCGACGAGTGCGACAAAATGTTGGAACAGCTTGGTAAGTTCTAGTTTGAATTTGTGTATGCCTAGCGAAATTTTTAAATGAATCTCTATTCCAGATATGCGACGCGACGTACAGGAAATATTCCGCAGCACTCCACATGGAAAACAAGTCATGATGTTTTCCGCAACGCTAAGCAAAGACATTCGCCCAGTCTGCAAGAAATTTATGCAAGATGTAAATATCACCGTGCTAATTATTCTACTACTACTAAGATTATCTCAATTCCTGCTCCTACCACTTCAACTACTACTCGCGTTCAACAAATTCGAAGCCATACTTCATCGACGGGTTGTGTGTGTGGAAGTTAAACGTAAAACTTCATTTCAAGCTTTAAAAAATATCATATAAGGGCGCGTGTAAACTTTTTTAAATCACAAAAAAATAATGTTAACATTCCGTAAGCGAAGGAAATTCTAGTATTCCTGCGATGACACGTGACAAAAAGACCTTCAACCGGCCGTGTTCGATGGAACTCTCTAAAACTTTCGCAAGCGACGATCTTAATAACGCCACTTCCTACAAAAACCCTTTCGTTGATGTGCACAACATTGCTTCAAAGGAATCGTACAAAACTTTTTGTCCTCCCATGTGTGTGTGTTGTATGAGCAGAATGCTTGGTAAGGGTTGCTGTGCGCCTGTGCCGCCTTCTTCATTCCACCAAATGATATCCATTTCCCGACACACACGACTTGCGTGCATACCAAGTGTGGAGGTATGGAGGATCAAAAGGGTCACAATCACTGCCTGCTCTTGGTTGTTGGTGGATGTTGCAGGTCCCTTTGTAGCCGTATGTATTGTTAAAAAAAAAAACTGAAAACTGTAATGAATCAAATAACAAGTTAGCTTTAAGACAAAAACAATTTAAAACAACAAGAATTTCAACATATGCAAACAAAAACCAATTACGGCTTCACGAACCAACATAACTCATTCATTGAACGGGAATTAGTTGTACGTTGTTGTGGAAACAGAGATGGATGCGCCCCCGCTTTTGTTGGAGCTGAGATTAGCTTCGATATATATACTATTCTGATGTTATTATACCTTGTTTGTGGTTTTAGGTCTTAAGTTCATTTTTTTTCTTTTTCGTTTTCTTCTTGTTTTTCCTGTTTTTTGAAAAATCTAGCCTATGGAAGTGTATGTGGATGATGAAGCCAAGCTGACGTTGCACGGTCTACAGCAGCATTACGTCAAGTTAAAGGAGAACGAAAAGAACAAAAAACTCTTCGAGTTGCTAGATGTTCTTGAATTTAATCAGGTGCGTGTAACTTAAAAAAACACAAGGAATGGGGTTTTGTAAGATCGATTTTCTTTTAAGGTCGTCATATTTGTGAAATCCGTTCAGCGCTGCATGGCACTAGCGCAGCTATTAACGGAGCAGAATTTTCCGGCCATCGGTATTCATCGTGGAATGAATCAGGAGGAGCGTTTGTCGCGTTATCAACAGTTTAAGGACTTTCAAAAGGTAAGTGTTAGATTGTGTACCTACTTTTACACTATTTTGATAATCGGAATCAAGGAGCGCGGGGCGTACCTAGATGAGTTACCAGGTTGACATATCGGATGATGACCATTGTCTAAACTAAAAATCAAACAAATTAACAGCGATTCCTATTTATATTATTTAGAATAAGAACCCTCTTCCGAACCCTGGGTGAGAGAAATTCCATTGGCATGGAAAAGGAGGATGATGTGTAGAACATAACCATTCTAAATATTACTGCATCCCCATCTGGTTGGAATCTATTTTAACAAATATGAGTCAAAATTAAAAATGCCACTACTCTTTAAGCACGACAGTTGGTTCAGATGTATCATCGCATTAATTAGGTCCAAATCAACATTTTGAGAGCTAAGTTCATTATCAATCATCCACGATCATGGCATATAAATGTCACGCATGAATATGGAAATCAAAAATTGTTGTATTCCATCGCGCATGAATGCGCACTCGGACACGTTAAATCAAACAAATAATTGACAGCTACGCAGTCCGATTGGCACTGAAAGTCTTCCCAAGTCTTTCGATGTTGTAGAAGACTTTCTGACCGAAATCATCGCCCAACAATACAAGACTGTGACAATATATA
This sequence comes from Rhingia rostrata, assembly GCA_949824845.1. Classification (NCBI taxonomy): domain Eukaryota; kingdom Metazoa; phylum Arthropoda; class Insecta; order Diptera; family Syrphidae; genus Rhingia; species Rhingia rostrata. Next base: position 59,689,819 of record OX463755.1, read on the forward strand.
GGACCACTGTGATACCCTTAGGTGTGGTAGGATATCTTTGTTTAGCTCCTCCTAAAACTAATTTTATTTCTTAACAATCTGTTGCCAGACGTTTTATTTTGTTGGAGACATGCGCAGTACACTGGCCTGACAATACCTAGCACAATTCAGAAACCTTGTCACCAAAACCGATTATGTCAAAATACGACTACGTAAATTGAAAACTGTGCAAGACAAAAACTCAATTCTACTCCGTAGATACACTTTTATTAGCCTTATTTTTTCTAAAATGCCCACATAATTCTATTGGATGATATAACCATTCAAATTCATTTTTGCAGAGAATCTTAGTTGCTACTAATCTATTTGGCCGAGGTATGGACATTGAACGTGTAAACATCGTTTTCAACTACGACATGCCTGAGGATTCTGATACATACTTGCATCGTGTGGCGCGTGCTGGACGTTTTGGTACCAAGGGTTTGGCTATCACATTTGTTTCGGACGAAGCTGACGCCAAGATATTGAACGAAGTTCAAGACCGATTTGATGTTAATATTACGGAATTGCCTGATGAAATTGATCTATCATCTTACAGTAAGTTATCTCCTCTTGTATAAATTTATTCACACTTTGTGCCTAAACTCCATTTTTTCATCTCTATTTCATTACAGTCGAGGGACGATAAACATATTGTGTAGCAAGAAGTCAATTTATATCAATTCCTGTACTATTAGGACTTGTGTTCTATTTAAGATAAACAGGACAAACAATAAGAGAATAAAAAAAAAAATAAACAAAACAAATAAAAGTTGATTCAAATGAAACTAGTTTGTAATTATTTTTATAACTTAAATGCATTTTTAGAAAAGAAGATTAAACTACACCACTCTAGTCTCTTTTTTTGGGAAAGTGGAAAACTGAAAATAGTTGCGTTGAATTTTGATTTATTTTATAGACTTTAAACTTTGACTGACATATGCCACATTGCTGTATACTCTGTAGTGATACTTTGTATAAATCATTGAAAATGCTATTAAGAACATGGTATGCCTATCAGAGAGAATATTTTTAATATCCTGAGCTTAATGAGGACGTCCGAATTTACAAATAGCATTTAAATTGTGAACAAATTTTGGGGAGAGTGCGATAAGTTTGGCGCCAATAATTGATAACGGTGTTTTGCACCAACATGTTTACTATGGGAGTGGTAGTTTAGGAGGTAGGGGCAAACAATGAAGTACTATCATCAAGGTTCTACGTTTCACTTTCACTCGAAATGAAATTGAAATCGGTCTAAAGTGAAATTTCGGGTTCCACATTTCACTTTTACCGATTTCAATTTCACATTTACAAAAAAAGTGAATTTCCGTGTTCCACAATTCGGTTTCATCGTTTTGTGAGTGATTTCAATCCGATCATTTTAGTATCTGTGAAATTGTTTAGATGAGCTGACGCGATTGAAAATGTAAGTGAATAATATCTGAGTGCAGTAGTGTTATTTAGATGTTGAATAAATATATTAAAACATAATGTTTTTTAACAGGGGTAAACACAAGAATACTTCACAGGAGGCAATATATATTGAATTCATGGAAAGGCATAAAGATCTTGCCAGAGGATTCATGAAAGGAGATCGTGTAGCAGCCGACGCTTTGTGGAACGATCTTAAAAATTAATTAATTTGACAAATTTTGTTCTCCAAAACATTAAGAACTCTTTTCAATATTTTTGACACAGTGCTACGGCCCAAAGCAACATCAGAATCTTTTCCAATTGATCTTTGGAAGCTTCCTTCGGCAAGGAAACGCAAAACTGCGGCTAACTGCAACACGCAAGGAATAGATGATGCTTTTAGATGTGGCGTAACTGTTTGCAGCAACATTTGAAAACCATGTTTATAAAGTCGATAATATGATATAAATCTAAATAAAATAACAATTACTAATTTTCATTTGAAATTTATTTGTTTTACTTACGCAGCATCTGCAATTTCTAAAGGATTAGAAAGGTCTCTAAGCGTACGCCTTTTTATTTTTTCCTCTGCATACTTTTGTTTTTCCATTCGCAACACAGCAATAAAAATAGCACTCATTATAAATCTTAAAAATGAACAGAATTTGTAAACAAAACAATTTATCAAAATAAAAATAATTTTGCAATGTCCCATATGACAGATGGTATCAGCTGTCTTTAATTTCACCGAGTGATTTCGAAAACTTTTCGAAGTTATGAAATCGGTCGGAATGTGGAACACCGAAAACGAATTCACTCGATTTACAAAAGTAATTTCACTTTCATTTCACTCGATTTCTGGAACCTAGCTATATATCGATTTGAAAGCCAGAAACCTGAGGACGAATTACCACACCAGTTATCGAGTCATACGTGACAGAAAAATATTGATTTGGTATGATCGTAAACGAGATTTGCAGCTAGGTTCCAGAACTCGAGTGAAATAAAATTAAAATTACCTTTGTAAATCGAGTGAATTTGTTTTTGGTGTTCCACATTCCGATCGATTTCATAACTTCAAAAAGTTTTCGAAATCACTAGGTGAAATTAATGACAGCTGATAGTCTGTTACCTATCTGTCATATGCGACATTGCGAAATTTTTTTATTTTGATAAATTGCTTTGTTTAAAATTCTACTTTAACTTGAAGATTTCTAAAATAATGAGTGCTATTTATATTGCTGCGGTGTTGGGAATTGAAAAACTAAACTATGCAGAGAAAAAATATAAGCGTACGCTTAGAGATCTTTCTAATCCCTTAGAAATTGCAGTTTATCCATTTACTCTCAGAATTGTTGTTTACTCTATTTTGTTGTTCCATTGGTATGGTAATAACTCTCAATACATGTAAATGGAAAAACAAATTCGCTTCGGAATGGAAAATAACATAAGCAAACTACAATGCGGCAGTAACCCAAAGCAATTAATCATTTGTCTAATTCTTTAAATAAGAGGTTGCTATATACATGAAAATAAGCGATGGACTTCGTTGAACCAAAGAATATTTAGTCGACGATACTTGCGAAGAAAGCTATCAGAGATCAATTGCAAAAGATTCTGATGTTGCTTTGGACAGTAGCACTATGTGAAAATAGTTCTCAATGTTTTGGAGAACAAAACTTGTTCAAGATAGATCAAAATTTCCATGAAGAAATACTGAAATCAAAACAACATTTCATGGACGAATTTTTGTGTTTATCTCTGTTAAAATGTATTATGTTTAAATATATTTATTTTTTAAAATCTAAATGACATTCTAAATTACATTTCTACAATCAGATATTATTCACTTACATTTTCAATTGCGTCAGCTCATCCCAACAATTTGAATTTCACAGATAATCATCAATGGGCAATTGAATTTTAATATTATATTATAAGGCACGCAAGCTAAGTCTTCGATTTCGAAAAAAAAAAATTATTCAAAATCTTCAATCTAAAGTAGTTTCTCTTTTGCCAACATCGAAGTTCGATGTTATGTTATTCACATCGATTATCCTATTTTTATACAGGTACGAAAATATCGATGAATTTTTCTCACAAACTAGAGTGGATGCAATTTTGTGAGAAAAAATGTAAGATATTTTCATTTTGTTATTTTAAGTTGCTCCCTTATAAACAACTCGTATTCACTCTGAACCTTTTAATAAAACTTCAATAAGTTTAAGTTATGAAATATGTTTGAAGAAAATTAAAATTTTATTTGTAAAGATAAATTATAACTTAAAGACTTCGTTTAATGGGCTCACAATGTCCATCTTCTGACTCGGAAGATAAAATTACATCCAATAATCCATTTAAAAGTAAAGAATTTTTAAATACACAGACAAACAATACCCCTGGAGTCGAATTACCACTTCAGTTAACGAAAGAGTGGAATGCATACGTTATCGAATGATCGAGTACATTGGGATGATCACTTACGAATGGTCACGAAATGAATGCACACTTAAAATTGTACCAATCGTACTAGCAAAATTCTGCTACATTTATGTTTGATGGCTGACAAATGTTAAATGTTTTGTTTTCTGTGAATGTTATGAAAATAAAATGGTGTATTTTCATCTTCAGAGTCAGAAGATGGAAACCAAACGAAAATTAGCAATCTTTTATTTTAAGGCCGTGTGTCAATTGCGTTAAGATTCGGGTTACATTTTAACCACTGGTCAATTTCCAAAAAGAATTGAAACAAAATTCCTTTCTCTGTATTTTCTTGTATTAAAAAAATACGGAATAAATTTTAAAGAGATTATTAAAAAACCCTTAATTATTCATTTACTTTGTTTAATTTAAGCATATTTCGCATGTAAAATATACGAAAACGAATAAAATCATCACATTTTTGTAACCATCCATTTTCAAAAAAAAAACAGTTTTAGTAAATTTGCAAAAATATGCGCTACTGACGATTAGTTCACGAATGAGCTTTCTTTCTCTCTCTCCCCAGTACGTATACTAAATGTCAAAAATTAGCAACTAGATACATTTTAGCGAGCTGTTAAGCAGGTTACAATTTTGAAGTCTTTATTCACCATACTGATGTCAAAAATTATCAACTGGCTAAAAGTTGTTCATGAAACTATCTCCATCACAAGTGCGTTGTCTCTTTCATTAAAAGGTCAAAACCACTTGGAGGGAAACAATGTGATATTTTATATGTCGGGAGTACTAATTTTTGTATTATTTGCATTTAAATATGAAAATATAAGTTGTTCAAAGTGAAACACAAATTATAAATACATAAGAATAATAAGAGAGTGTGTAAAATTATAAAATGAAAATAAAAAGAGTGAAATGTATAACCAGTGCCATTGAAAAGTCTGAAAATAAATGCGATTGCAAACGAGGTTGATAAGTTTTCGTGTAGTAGAGAGTAGTTTGTTCTTGTTTTCCAAACAACATTATAAATTGTTGTGTTTTTATTTTGCACTTTTACACAATTCAAGCAATTTTAAAAATGTTAAAAAAAACAACCCCACTTCCCCCGCCAATAAATTTGCCAACTTACAAATGTCAGATGGCGTTTGATTTCATTTGGCACTGACGTTGTCCTGAAGAACTCTATTGACACACGGTCGTAGATTGAAATTTTATTTTTCTTGAAACATATATTTCATAGCATAAACTCAATACAGTTTTAGTAGAAGGTTCAGGGTGAATAAGAGTGTATTCTTGTTTATAATGAAGAAACTTAAAATAACAAATGATAGTATCTTACGATTGAATGATCGGAATTGCAACAACAACTTGTATACAAACAACACTATATGCTTAGAATTATACCTATTTCGGTCATTACTAAGTGCCCTCATCAGATTCCTTCTAATAGTGACGCTAGAACGTTCAGTTCTCTGTATGATTATTGAAACAATATTTATTCCCTAACCGGGAGTGAGCCAAGTGCTTACCCCTTGCGCCACCGAGGTTTTGGATTGTGGAAAGTTAATTTGCTCAAACGAATGAACTGAGAGGCCGACAACCAGCATTTAAGGTGTTTTTACACACATTTTGTTGTTGTTTTGTCTGTATTGGGTATGCATTTATTGTCTACAAACCCTACCGTATGACAATATAATCAATCACTGATGGCAGAATACCAAAATTCGATACTCGAAAATCTCATTCCACTTTGACTTCCAATTATTTACACAAAAAGTTGACAGTTAGACAACTTGGACTTTTTAATTCGAAAATTCACACGAAAATTATATATTGACAAAATGTAATTTTCTTGTGATTTTATCCGCCAGCTATTCGTCACCTATACACGACTTTCAATGAAATCAAATTGGTTTTTAGGAACATATGTTATGTTAGGTTGTTTTTCGTAGACCATAAAGGTGAACTGTGGTACCACGTGGATCTGTCGACTTCCCTATATTCGTTCGCCTTATTGAACAATTAAGAGCTCACTATAAAGCTGAGAAGGTTTCTGACATTATTATTAGCCAGTTCACATAGAAAGAAATAGTTTCCCAGATGGAGTTTTCTTTTGTTTGAGAGAGCTGGACAAGAAGGTGAGCAGTACTTTCCTCCTCTTCTTCGTCCAAGTAGCTTCTGCAGAAGTCATTGCTGAAGAGGTCTATTCTTTTTGCGTGGAGGCCTATAGGACAGTGTCCTGTAAGTGCTGATGTTTAATAAGCTCCGAATTGTCAAGCAGTTGGTTGTCTTAGTTGTATCCAGCTTGATCTGCAATTTACATGTAGTGAGGGGCATGCCTACTATATCAACCATGGTAAGCTCATTTGCTTTGCAGTTCCCTGGTATGGCTCTGTGGACCAGCACCCACAAGAAGTGAATGTTCTGCCTTCTCATTAAGCGGGGTTTTTTGGCCAGACTTAGATTCGGACGAGGTGGATTCCAGAGATTTGATTGCCGATTGGATATCACTGAAGATGTTGATATACTTCGTGGATATTACCTTCTTTTTCTGCCAGGACAAGCTTCTTTAATTGCTATGATTTCCGCCTGGAAAACGCTACAACGATATGAAAGACGAAATTATATGCTTAGGTTAAAGTCTCGGAGAAAACACCTCCATCCACTACAGATTCTGTTTAGACCCATCCGTATGGGTCGTTATTGGTTCCGATCGTATCCGACTCCCATTCAAGGCGACTGGGAATGTTTGTCCTGAAGTTATGCTCAACAATGAGTTGGGTAGTGCGGTGTGGTCGATATTTTCTAAAATGTTAAGCTGATTCCGAATCTTTGTGTGTTCACCTTAAGTGGGTGTCCATTTTCTCTCTCTCTCTCTCTCTGTCTCACAGCTGCAAAAGACTGAAAGATACGTAAAGCCAAAATGAAGATGTTAACTTTCCATTTGCTGATTCTGTGAAATTGAGACTGACTACATTAAATTTAAGAGGGTTACTGTTCGGGACTTTGTATTTCCACATCTGGCGGCCCATTTAGAGAGTACAAAAAGAAAAATTTTAATAGTTCTTAAAGGGTATTAAGGTATTTCCCGGATACAGCTATTGCCACGTCATCCGCGTAGGCAATCATTTTGCATCCTTCCCCTTCCTTCAGAGGGGACAGGACGCCCCTTATGGGGTGCCACAGCTAACAGATCTACGTGCGAATTTGTGTTGATGATTCTGCCTGTGAGTATCTGATTTGGTAGAACTCCCAGCAAGTCTTCAACATTTAAATCCGAAGGTGCATTAGTAAAAGCTTCTGCTTTGACGTTATTAAAAGCTCCTTCTATATCAAGAAAGGCAACCATAGTACTATACCTACCCTTTTCAATTAAATGAGTTTTTATTTGGGAACATAAAAAACATGAATCCTACAGAAAAGGCGATTTTAAAGCTTCTGGGTACACGCCCCTTGGAAATATGATATGTATTCAGTTTGAGTTTTCAACAAACGTTTTCAAAAAATACTTACGACAAATACATAAGAAAACATATGAATATGACACAATCCGCTGTGCAAATTGTTGAATACCCTTTCCCATTCAATTTTTAACTAAAAATCCCCAAAAAGTGGGCGTGGATAAAAACATTATAGCTATGAAATATAGAAAATGACATTGTCACAACACATTATTCAGACGCAGATTATCAAAATCATTTATTAACAATATCAATGATTTTGCTCCAAGTGTTTTACTTTAAAACTTGACTTAAAAACAAAAAAAATATACTGACGAAATATACATATTAAGGTTGTCTTAATATCTCTTTCAGACACGCTTTTCTAAAAATGGGCGTAGCATGTGAGCAGATTTTGAAAATGAAGAACTTTCGATCCATAACCATTGGTAATGCTAATATAAAATGTTTGTCTATAGATCAGTTTAACCCACGCCCACTTTTGAGGTCATTTTAGTTCAGTAGAGATTTCGGAAGGTGTCCTCTTTTTAGTTGGCATGGATCTGTTCACCCTAAAGTCATATCCTTCCCCATTTACTTAATCGAAATCCCGATCTCGTCGAAAGTCTCCACTTTAAACCGGAATAATTCGTTCTGCGTACCCCATTACATTAGCTTTATGTGTGAACAACATGAAAAGCTTTCTTTTCTATCCCATCCATTTTATTAGAATGCGATAGTGCAGCAAGACGTAAAGAACTTTCATTTCGCTTTGATTCATGTTTTACGAACTTAAATACTGTTACTCGCGAGTGGCTGCTTTTAGTATTCGACTTTTGTTCGTGGCGTCGTGATTCGTGAACTCGTGAAGCTGGTCGTGAGCAAGTTTTTTTTTTTGCGTTTCATTTGGAATTTGCACTCTCTCCGCTGTTAAGTGATTTCATTTCCACGTTTCTCACTCAGAAGAACGGACGAAAAAAGTGTCATACTGTCATCTGTTCAAGTGTTATCGTTTGACATTTGACTTGTTTATTATTTTTTCTTCTTCCGTACCATAGTTTTGCATTTTTTGATTTCCAAATCATAGCAGAGTAACATGAGGTAAATCTTCAACTTGAATTGTTTTTTATTGCTCAAGGCATTTATATAACTTTCGCTGTTGCGTCTGACTGTGGGCTGTGGCATAATTTTGTGTTGTACGAGTATAATTAGCGCGCCACAGTCATTCAAACAAGTTGATTATTTTGATGCGTTATTTTATTTGTGTGAAAGTCTGTGGTGTATTATTAGCGTTTGTGAAGTTTAAATCGATCTAAGGAATATACAGAAAACAGTGCCTACCTACTTGCCCACCTTTATTGACGTAAATGTAGATGTACCATACCTGTGTCTTCATCAGTTTGCTGCCAAAAAAAGTGCTGTCGTAGCACTCCAACGACGCATTGTGCCGCGCGTTGATTATCGTGAAATCGAAGATTGCAATCAACGATTGAATGAACGACCACTCTAAAGTCTAAGCAGTGCTATATACTAAATATAACACACGAACTCGATTATTTATGTCAAACATAAGTTTAGTCCAATATTAGTACTAGTTGTTCTGTATTTATGAAGTTCGCCTAGTGATTATCGACTGTGTTCCATTAGTTAATGTTGAATGTGTGCTATGATGACGCATGGTGTACCTAGTTCGCCGGTTGCAAATAAGAAGAAAAATAAACAAAGACGAGGTCTGGCCAAAGTCCAGTCCTGTTCAGTCAATGTAACTTACTTTTGTGTATAATCAGATTTTACTAATAGAATCGTTGATTTAGTAGGCATTTGTATATTTTTTATATTGATAATGGTATCTCAAGCTATTCCATTTAATGAGGTCACTGACACGACTCGTTCACGTATGTATATGAGTTGATAAAAACGCATGTTTGTTCAACATGTATAACCTGGAGCCTGGAGCTCACAAAAATCGCAAAATCAGAACTGCAATATCCACGTGCTTACAAGATGAACTAAAAATAGATTTAATGTATTATATTTAGGGTCGCCAATGTACCAACGCAACGCTCTGAAACACACAAGAAAATGACTGTATAGTTCGATACATAATTTGATGCAAGTTTACCTATTGACATTAGTTTGTGAGACATGTCTGCCTGTCCGTCTGTGTATCACCGAATTTTGGACTTTAAATCTTAACTTCCAGCTTAATCAATGACCAAAAGCCAGAACTAGTGTTCATATTTGGAAAATTCGACCAGTACCATACACACTTTTTTTTTTAAAAAAAAAAACTTGTTTTCGGTCAAATCATAAAGAATTTTGAAAAAGTTTCTGAACAAAATACTAAGCCAATATTAAATTTTTTTCTTTTTATTTAAAGTTATTTCTAATTTAGTTTCAATGAAAATATTTGTAACATACATTTCCACCCTTATTCATTAGAAAGGTTGTATGGTTATACAGTGCGTAAGTATTTATGCAGCATTTATTCAGTCCCTATTCAACGTTGTATAAGTTTTATGAATTAAGTTTTCGCGTTTAAAGGCATTTTAAGGAGTGCATGACTCTCCTTATAATGAGTTTATGAATAATGCTGACCTTATATCTACATGACGAGTTGACGAATAATGCTGTTCATCTTCAGAACAATCTGAACTATGGTAAAACTGAATTCCGGAACGCACCCAATCACTGCCAAAAAGATTGAAATACAATGTTTTTTTGAACAATCTGAACCATTTCCAACTTTTGTGGATGTTTATTTTAACAATATGAAAGGATAGAGCATTAAACGATTTGTACAGAGGATTGTAATCTTCTCTTATGTTTTTTAGTTTCTTTAGTTGTGTCAATAGAATCTTAATAAGATTGGACTTTTTTTTTTGCTGCTGGTATTCTTTTTTCCACTTCTAGTCACAATCGTGATAATCTGACAAATCATCAGATTGGTATCAATTGTCAAAAAAAACTTATCTCAAATTCGTTGTTCGGAGTCGGCATAAAACAGGAGGTCCCGCCATCGTGCAAGAAGTTAAACGTGCACACATGAATGGTTGTGAGAAAGCTCGGCCCTGGGTACTAATGAGCCTGTTGCACCAAAAATTTTTATTTGTATTTAGTCACGAGAATGGCGATACTATACAGTATACATTTCGAAAATAAATTTGCGGTGGACTGTTATGCAATAAAATCCTGTTTATTATATTTTATTGTATAAATATTAACCTTTTCAATATGAAATTCAGTGCGATTAATTCATTGTTGCAATAAAAAAAGTAATTTTAATTTACTACATTTTTTGCAAACGAATATCTCATCTTTGTTCTTTAAAACGCATCTATAAAAACATTTTAAAGGTTGCCTTACTTTAGAACACCTCTAAGTATTATTTAATTGCAAAATCGGTATCTAAAGTCGATTTTAACATTGAATTGCTTAAATGTCGCGAAAGAACCCTAGAGCTTTACCAGAGCCATTTTAAGATTAATTTTGACATATACGAGAATTTCAATCTGGTAATTATTTGAAAATTTATTTTAAGTTTTTATGCGGTTGGTACTTTCAATGAATTAAAACTTAATTAATATAAAAATGGACTCAGGCCACATTTAATTTGTTATTATATTTCAGTCAAAAATACGAATTTGGTTTAAAAGGCCGCAATTTAAAAAAATGCTAAGAATCTTTCTAAACAAAACAAGAAAACAGTTCAAAAGAGAAGTTGCCTCCATAATCTAAAAAAAATATTTTTTTTTCACTTTTTAGAATATTTTTATTTAAAACTTTTATTTTCTATTGATTGGTACCAATTTTTGCATAAAGCATAAAATGCATAAAGCTAAGGTTCTCTTTTATATTTCAGTCGCCTATCGAATGAAGTATGTACCTGCATTCAAGAAAAACGACAGCCAAAAATTGTTTCAGAAAGCGTGTTTAACAAGGCTTTGAACTGTGTTAAATGAAAATATGTCGCAAAACCTAAACCGTGTTGAAACGAGGCCGTGCTATAAGAAGTACGCGTCAAATAAAGCCCACCTCTACTAAAAACATCTATTAAGGATCAGTGTTTTTTGGTCCTACATGAAAAAAAGAAAAAAAAATACAGCAACACATCCATACACCGATAATACACAGTCATCGTTTTGTTAAGCGCCAATAAAAAATCGACTATAGCTAAGAAATTAAGCAACGTTCCTTAAATATTTAGGCATGCCTAACTAAGCAACCTCCTAAGAAAATCTAATCAATACAGCTGTTACTATTTTTTATATTAGCAATCTAGTAAATTCAACATTTTCTAATTTTTAAATTGTTTTGGAGATAACCTAATAAAGCAAATATAAAGCAAGTGGGAACCCTGCCCTGCATTCCTTTGCATAACACGTTTGTACGTTGAATAAACAGTCACAAAAAAAATGGAAACATTGTAAGCAATGGCAGTGTTCCGCAGTTAACAACTGAAAATTGAGGTAAGATAATGTGGAACGCAAAATATAATATAAATATCAAACTATCAACCCTTATTTTGTAATTTAATTTTTCCATAAATATAGATTTCTATTTACTTTTATCTGTTTAGAATAATTATTCATTATCAGAAAAGTAAAAAAAAATAACTTAAATAAATCTTTATTGACGGGTATTTTAATGAAAACAAAAACATTCATGACAAGTCGAAGAAAAATAATCTGTTTCACTCATATCTAAAATCCCATGTGTAAATTTTCAACTCATTTCGTCAGTCAATTCCCCTCAAAGGTCACGTGACTAAAATGGTCGATTGACTAATGACTGGCAAAGTTAACTTGGTAAATCTGAATTCCGGAACGTACCCAATCACTGCCAAAAAGATAAATATTCAATGTTTTTTTAATTAATTTGTTGAAATGATTTATATTTATATTTATTTAAACTCTAATACCACATCATCGACAGTTTAGTGGAGGAAGATATGGAAAAATGTATAAATTACATTGGATGTTCAATTGTCAAATTGTAAATTATGAAAGTGCTGCCATTCATATGATAGTTTTCAAATCATGAACTCATTATAAGGAGGACTTATGAATAAGGGTTAAGGTATAACTATATAAGCCTGTAAAGATGTATTTGAAAATTCGAATGCATAAGGCTATAAGAGTCCACATATATTTCTGGGTAGGTATAAGTTAGTTTTCGGCTTGTGTTTTTAAACGGGAACCTCTTGAAATACGTAGTGGTGGCATTCATGAGTAGCCTGGCCGCAAATTAACCCCTTTCGTTGGCATTGTAATTTAAATGTTTTTTATGTCAAGATGAATCATAATTTTTTCTTGCACTGAAGTAACATTTGTTGGTCACTAGATTACGATAGTAATGTGTTTAAATGAAAAATGCTAGTTTTTTTCTATTCCAACCCTTCGATCTTCATTAACTTCTTAAATATTCATATTTATCCATTTGCTTGCAGACCTTCTTGTATTTCCGTATCACGTCTTCTTTAAATACTCATATTTATCCATTTGGTATGTTCTGCATTTATTTGTGACCCTTTTTTATTTGTTCCTCACCTAAAAGTGTAGAAAAAGAATCCATAGAACATACGCAAGGGCTGTTGTGTTTGTAATTTTATTTTTAGAATACACGTTTTCTGTGATAACGAATTAAACAATTTGTTTCGCTTTACAGTTCCGTTATAAATAAATTATAAAAATATGTAATATGTAATATGTAACTGAAATAAATTAATATTTTTGTTTTGTTATTATTAGAGAATCACGAAAAAACGTAAACTGTCATAAATAACATAACAAGATTCTCTTCACGGTATTAAGCTTTATCAAAGATAAAATGATAAATCATCAGAAGTCTTAAAAGCATCCCTCTTTTTTATTCTCAGCTTGAAGCTAGTATTTTTACGATCTACCAACTAACAGTATTTTAAAATCTTTTTTCCGTTTGGTGGAGCATATTAATGACACTTAATTTATTATTTATAAAAACATATTTAAATAATAGAAACTATACACGAGATTGTGAAAAAAATGTATTAAAGGCCGCTACCCGAATTGATAAGGAAGTGGCATGATGCCAGTTTTTAATAAACAAAAAAAGAGAAATGAACAAGTTGATAAAATTATAGCAGACCCCACAAATTGCACTGATAACAAAAATTCTCATTCACAATGATGAGAGCTCTGTATTTAATAAATTCATAACTTTATCACACTTTAAAAATACATATATGGTTTTAATGAAATAGTTTTGACTGAATTTATCACCCTTATTCCAGATGGCGTTTTTATTAAACGACAAATGGCGTTTTTTGAGTCGATTCATTTTAGTGTCGTTTAAGTGTCGGTATTCTATTCTCTGAACGCCTCCTCTCTCATTTTTCTTGCTTTCCACATGAGTTCCACAGCAACAGCTGATACAAAAATGACAGATAGGCGTTTATGTTTTGCAATTTGAAATTTCAAATGAACATTTATTTTACCTATTTAAAATTCAAAATACAAAATAATGTTACAAAAACAATGAATAGCATTGCAATGTTTATATCATGGGAAAGTGAAGACGAAAAAGAAGATGAAATTGCAAAAAGAGAAATGAAAAACATCAGAAGAAGAATCAGGTCAAAATCTAATCTAATCTAAGACCTGTGAATATACATTTAGTATTACACTTCAATTTTGATTTTACATGCTAACCTTCTGCCACTCTTTTTGAGTTCTTACGGGTGGTCCTAAATAATTTAGTGTCACAGCTACCGACTCCCACCCGTTTTTTGATGTCATCGGTCTGGGGAATACCTCTTTTGAAATTTCTTGCCAGCGAAACATTTTGTTCAATTAATTCAACCAAACGTTTCATTTGTTCTGGGGTTGTTATTTTCACCCTTGAACAAATAACAATTAATAAAATCCTTAAAATAATACACAAATTAATCGAAACTCACATTTTAACTAAAATTCGACACCTAGTCGTTTGCAAATTTCTGTTCGACAATTATTGGCGTTTTACCTGTCGTTTTATCCAACTAAAACGACTGTTAGAATGCGAATAACTGCAATGACGTTTTAAGAACTTACGTTCCACACTACTTAAACGCCACGTAGCGTTAAACGACATAAAACGCCTTCAGACTTGCCAGCTGTAATACCGATTTCAAAAAACGCTATCTGTCGTTTAATAAAAACGCCATGTGGAATAAGGGTGTATATGAAGTCATCCAGTGGCTGTGGCCTAACGGCTAGTGTGTTAGAGTTCTAGCGCCGAGCAGAAACAGCTCTTTTCTTTTTGTCACAGCTCAACCTCTTGAGAAATCTCAAACTGGAAAACATTCAAGAGTATAACTGTCATGACAAACTTGCCATTATTTGTGGCATAGATATAAGTTAGCCCACAAATGAATGGAGAAGTTTTAAGTAAAAGGCCCTCTTTTGGTTGCAGGTCCTCTTTAATGCCGAATATAAGTAAAACAATTCTTCTAGAATGATTTTTAGCGGTCCATCGACTCGACGAATTCAAAAGCTGTTTTAACACCAATATACAATCTACAACAGTCGATCTATTCCAGCTGCCTTCTCGAAACACGAAAACTTTTCAATCACCAGCAGTATGTCTTAACCAGCAATAGGTGATGTTATGATTTATCAATCAAAAAGTGGAAGCTTGATATTTAAAGACAGGATTTGATATCAGGTTTATCAGATATGTATTCATTTGGATTCTATGATCAATTAAACATATAATATTTGGGCGGTTTGGGGTCTGCGAATCACGAAATAAATTCTTCTGATCCCTAATGCTTTCGCTTAAATTGACTAAGGAGTTTTTTCATCCACTTTTAGAATGGTCCATGTTAGAGATGCTGACATAATTTTATCTGACCAAACTTTGGTTAATATAATACACTTTATGACATTATTTGTGGTCGTTCTTATGGTTTGTTAACAATGTCGCCACTGGTATTAGACATTTGAACCCAATCGAGAGATTAAAGAATATCTACTCGTTCTGTAAAGATCCGGCTGATCTCTTGCGATTACAATCATTTGGCATTCAATGTCGTCACGTAACTTTGATGTTGTTTTGGCGTGCACAATACCCAAGTGGTTTAACACCTGAGGAAGTTTTTGGAATCAGCATTATAGGTTAAAAACTAACAGTACTTCCCATGGTTTTGGAAAAATTTTACTTAAATTAAAAGGATTATCAATGTTAATATTCAAAACTAAATTGAGTATCCAGTTTTTTTCTAAAAAAAATCGATTAATGGATTTCTGTATGTAAGCCATGTTTGAAGATTTGTCCATATCTCGCCAACAATATTTTCTAGTTAATATAAATTCAATGTCTGAGTCTTAATATTAAATATTTAAATGTTTGTACAAAACTTCTAAGACAATTTGATATTTTTTGGGTTAAACATACGATTTCTCTAAACATACGATTCCCCTAAAACTAACAATTAAATCTATAAGACATGGCGGTAAATGCTTAGTAAATATAAAATCAGTTTATAACCCTGACATCCAATACAATTAAATAAATAAAATAATCAACACTAAAAGTACCGTACAGATCTGCAAAAGGACAAGATGCACTATCATTCCAAACTTTGCGACGTAAGCGTAAGCCACACAATGCCCTCTAGATGTTTTTTTTTATAAAAAAATAATTCTGTTGTCAGCCAGACTCCACTTTGAATTTCGAATTACTTTCCTTTCATTGCAATAGTTGCAATAGTAATATTCCCAAAAGAAATGTCATAATGTGAATAACAATTTTCGGAAATGGCGTCAAATGTTGTTGTGCTTTAGAGAATAAGTTGACAACAACAAACATAAACAACGCGGAATTAACATTACTGCTTAGGTAACCAATTACGTTCAGTTGTTGTAACGCAGTTGTGAGGTGAGTAATCAAAATATGGGTTTCTTAGGAACATAAAATACACATGAAATGTAAAAAGACACCTCAAGCAATGGAGATTTCGAATCACCCATTACCGGGCCTTGTGATCTCCCATTTTGTCGATTTCAACTGACTGGTCAGATCACAAGATCTGATGGCCCGGAGGTTCTATCTTTTGGACTTTTCTCGCTTTCAGCATAACCAGCTTGGCAATTCGGTAAAGCCCATTTTGTACAACCTTGACGTATGTCTCATAGGATATACCTGGTAACCTAGGCGTATACGTAATATTTTTTTACGCATTTTATAATGAATATATTCTATGATGAGTAAATACACTGCAACCGAATTCTTTAAACTTATCATAATAAATGTTTCTTAGGAAAGCGACCGTTATCTTATCCAACCGGTTGAGGGTATTTGACTGAGAAAAGACAGCCTTCCATCCTCTTCAATCTTGGCCATATGCGTCCAATTATCCAGTTCAACTGCTTTGGTATCCGCGATCGCTTGTTTCTTAAACCAACGGTCTTCCTTGTTGACTCAAATCTGTTGATTGGGGTTCAAAGATTCTCTTGGCCGTTTCGCTAAGCTGAAGTAGCATGGGTTGATGTTGACTCCTCGTTCGATAAATTCTTCAACTACGTCAACGTTGCTATCAACAGTATTACTTTGTCCAAGGTTTGGCGTCGATTAATACTTTGTTTGTCGATGGCATATACCAGGACTAAAGAGTTTCCCTTCTTCAACAAATGGCGTAAATGTTTCTAAAACGGCACGACCGATTATGAAGATATTGGCAGCGTACCCTAGTAGCTGGACGGATTTGTTGATTAAAGTACACCTGACCTACGCACTATCTGTTCCAGCACGACATTGAAGAAATCGCATATCCTTGTCGGAATCCGTTAAATGTTTGTAAAAGTTTGGATTAGAGGTTTCGCGGGTCGGATGCACAATACCCTTTATAGTTTTACCACAGTACGAGCGATAGAGAAGGGGAAGAACGAGAGTGATAGGAAAGATTTTGGATGTAGTGGAAACTTACTCCATGGGTGGTGTCCGAACTAAATTCGGGGAGTCACTGTTTCTTGGGTTCGTTAAATTCGAGGATATTTCAAGATGGTGCATACTTATAGGTGTAACAACCTATAACCTTGAGGTCGCCTCTTTTGCAGATGTGTTAATTGGTACTCATATTCCAGTCATCAGACATGCTCTCATCCATCCGGACTTTGCTGATGATTTAGTGCTATTGCAACACCTCCGTATTAATAGATACCTGCTAGTAATCCATCAGAGCCGGTAAACTTACTTATTCAATACTGGATGACTGTGGTATCTACTTCCTTGACTAGAGGTCTATCTTTGCTTATGAATCTCTCGACATGAAGATGCTTTTTAAGCAACTGCTGGATATTTTGCCAGTTTTTCTGCTTTTTGTAGAATTGTTCTAAATACTTTACGGGAGACTTTTCGAGTATACTGAGCTGGGATGCTGCGTATTCTCTTTTTTTCTACGCAGGGTTTTGTTCTCTTCACTTTCTCTTGTACATTTTCTGTAACATAATGATGTTGCTTTTCAATATCATCATACCACAAACATTTTTTCTCGGGGGGCTTTTAGCCCAAAGTGGATTCGAAAACCTCTTTTGGTATGATAGCGCGACTGTATCCATCGGGTGCTGAGTCTCTCACTTTGTTGTTTCTTATAGCTTCTCCTCGTCGGACAGTCGAACTCTGAATTTGGATGAGACGATAATGCCTCGAATCTATGAGCACATGGTCAATTTGGTTTCCGGTTCGACCGCCTGGACATCGCCAGATGCTTTTGTAGAATTGATGTCGAAAACACCCAGTATAATATACAGCTGTATTCTGTTAGCCATTATCTGTGGTCGTTTCGTGGATGCTGTACTTTTCAGCTTATCGATTTTCGGATTTCGGATTTCGGATTTTGACGTTTTACATGAAGCTTTTCAACATCATTCCATACTCTATTGAACTCCTTTTTGTATTTTTTTTATAATTTTAAAATATCTGGTCGTCCCTTCTCATTTTCCTTTAAAAAAGGGAGAAACCCATTATATCAGTTCTGACCAATCTCATACTCGATTTAAAAATACCATAAAATTCAAACTACAAAAAGCTATCTAAACCCATGAATCATAATTGCGCTGCATTTTATAACGAATATCTACTAAAAAAAACAATGCGACTGATATGTCAGATTGAATTTCCAGATCGTGTCGATGTTTTCGCAGAAACACTGATTGGCTTCATTTAGTTTTCCCCAGCCGAGTAGTAATTTATTTTTTCGAATAATATAAAGCCTTTATGATCTTCTGAACTGTGCATTCTTATCTTAAAATAAATTCAAATAAGCTCATTTTACGACGTCTGAATATAATAAAAACATAAAATTATCACTAGTATGATATAATATCTTATATAAATAAAATAAATTACGTGTCATGAATTTATTAACAAATTGGAGCACATGTGTATTTGTTCATTCCCGCTAACAGCAATCAATCAAATCATTCATTTATTTGTACTTTGCAGTCTAAAACGTTAGACCAATTATTATCAGTTAATTATTTTTTTTTTTTAAATACGAGCTACTCATAATTATTACAAGTCAAAGGTCTTGAATGGGTGTAAATATTTCAATTAACTAATTTGTGTAAATTACACTAGCAGAGTTGAAAACTTTCAAGGAATACATCACAATGTAGGTGTTTAACGAAGTGTTTAACGAGTAATACCTGATTTTTAGATCACCTCGTTTTATTTAGTTCACAACAAGTACTTAAAAACTTTATTGTTGTTAATATAGAGGTGTATTCAGGTTCATTTGATTTAGTATCAGTGTCATCAATATCAGTATCATGAGGTTAACATTCTTTATATTAATGTGTGCCGTATTCTAATTGTATCATCGATATCCGTACAAAGTACACATACACATACCGTACACTCACGCATACTGGGATCCATAAGAAAGTCAATTGGAGCGCCTTAAATGGTTCAATATGAATTAAAATAGATCAATAAGTTTGTTTAATAGTTTTTTTGATGTGATATTGATACCACTCTTGTCATCCTTTATGATAATCTTTATCCGATTAGTTATAAAGAATATAAGACCTCGTCATCCATCCAAGAACTCATTCCTAATAACATTCCAGCTGTCACCTAACTATGCAAAACTAACGAAATCGATGAAAATCTCCTTGTTTGGATTAGATATTACCTCTCAAAACCTTTAATTTAATTTTTTTTTAACGATTTTAAGCTAACCAAAAAAAAATTTGATGCTCGCTAAAAAAACATGTTAGTGTTGCTTAAGGCTTCGTCTTATCTCCAAAAACCGATATATTCCATATCCCATTAGAGTATACTAGTTTTGAAAAAGAGAAATAATTTAGATTGATATGTCGTAAAGATCCGTATATTCGAAATCGATAGCTGAGTCGATTTAGCCACGTTTGTCTGTCCGTCTATACGTCTCCGATTTATGGCTTCAAATTTGTCCTAAAATAGTAAAAAGTGGCTTAAATATTCTCTTTTTTTGCGAAACAGAACAAGTGTTAACAGTTTTGAAATACACCCACTTCCACATCCACTTTGAAACTAAACATCTTTTTTAATGGCAAGCTATTTTTTGGGGCGAGATACTTACAGCCTTATTCATAAACTCATTATAAGAAGCGTATAAAGCTGTTCACACCTTAAAGTACGCAAAAACAATATTCATTAAACTTTTACAACGTTGAATAGACGCTGCATAGCCTAAACGCATCTGATGATTGAATAGTGCATGAATAAAAGTTTTTTTTAAGTCTTTTACTCTGTTTACCAAAAATGTCTCAGCTTTAGGGTTGCCAATTAGACAATTCTTAGTCGAAAAAAAAATTATCAGGAGGTAAAAGGCATTTATGTACTAAGCAGTTCGATTTAAAGGTTTAATTAATTCAAATGCTAATTATTTTTAAGCCACAGACCCAGACTTGGAAACAATGTTATTGGCTACGATTTCATCATGGACCCTATTTGGGTCCGCACTGAATAATTTATTTCATGACTGTATGCAAAACTAACATCTATACTTCATATTGCATCGAAGCGAATGGTTTTTTCCCAAGATGAACCCCAATGGTTAAGTTTTCACTGGACAAAAACCGTGAAAAGGGACAAAGTAGAAAATCCTCGCTACTATAGCAGTTACTATAACACGTCAGTTAAAATATTGGTAGAATAAACAGTTAAATTTATTAATCCAGGTCACCTCAATAAGTGGACTTAGTCTTACACCAGATTAAGGCTTAGTCCCAGTTGTTGTCCACGGTGTAAATTTAGCTAATTGAGTCAACAAAATGTTATAAAACTGAAGAAAACAAAGTAGGCATCATACGTTTTGCAACCATAAAAATAAGCCCTTGCAAACTCTGCCAAACTGTGGAACAGTTTAATTGTAATAAATTTTATTCTTTTTGCGAAATATATTTGATGAATAAGAACTTGTGCGACCATGAATAAAGGCTGTATAAATACTTATGCACTGTATACCTATACAACAATTGAGATGTGTTCTTGTGAATTCTAATAAATGACAGGGTTAGACTATGGCATCGCATTTATCCATACAAACATTTTTGCCACGCCTACATAAAACAAATTATGGTAACATTTTAAGAAAATATGAAAAAATCTTGATGAAAATTCTTCGAAATTAGTATAATCTGATTGACTTTTTTTAATGTTAACAATTGAGATGTGTTTTTGCGAATTCTAATAAATGACGGGGTTAGAATATGGCATCGTATTTATCCATACAAACATTTTTGCCACGCCTACATAAAACAAATTAAGGAAAATTTAAGAAAATATGAAAAAATCTTGATGAAAATTCTTCGAAAGTAGTATAATATGATTGACTTTATTTAATGTTAACCAATGTCAGGGCGTTTTCCTAAAAAAACGATTTTAGCCACTCACACTTTTTGTAGATATTAACTTTAAGGATGAGATGAAATAGACCATTATCGATTCCCATAGCGGATTATAGCCTTACTGTATGTTTTTTCTCGCTGTTTGTTTTCTTTAAATTTTATGTAAAAACCTAAAGATGGCTGCAGTCCGCTATGCAAATCGTTGTTCCCATCCCATCCTTAAAATTAATATCCCCAAAATGTGGGCTTTATTGCAACTAAATATTTAAAATGACCTTTTTTACAACATATTGTTCTGACAGTTTATAGAAATCTTGTATGGTTTGTCAAAAAGCAACGTTTTCTCCTCCATATACAAAATTTGTATCCTCCGTATACAATTTTTTTTTTGTAGAAAAACGCCTCCAAAAACTGGGATTGGGTTAAAATGACATATAGACGAAATGTTGATCATAGCCAATATTTTTGCATCAAAAGATTTTTCGGATATATGAAAAGTTGACCAAACAACGTTTTTTTTTACTAAAACCGGCCCCAAAAAGTGGGCTTGGAAAAAAACTTTGCATAGACGAAATATAAATGTTAGGATTGTCAAAACATCTTGTTTAGAAACTGTTCAAAAATTATCTACCGTTTTATAAAAAAGATCGTTTAATGTTTACATTTGTTCTGCTTCGTCTGTATACCTAATTTCAAACTCTAGCTTAAAATTTGAGGCCCAAAAATCGGTGACACACATAAGGACAGACATGGCTAGATCGATTCAGCTAGTCTCTATGTTACCAACTTAATGTCAAAACCAATATACCCCAATGGGATAGGGTAAATAAAAATGTTTTACTTAATTATCGGCGGCTTTTTGATGGCACCGCTCTTCTTTAATCAAAATTTACAATCGAATTAAGTTTCGTTTTTTTAGTAGTTAATTGTTTAACAGCATTAATAATAACATCGTTATCATCTTTAAATTTATCAGATCAACTCGATACCATATTTTGATTATTTAATAAAATGATAACATTATACGAAGATTTAGTAGATAATTTTCAACACTTGTCAATTAGCATTTTGCGACAATTTTGAGATAAATCCTCTCATAACAATATATGATAATTTAAAATAATTTCGCAAATAGAAATGTATAAAGAATCTTTCAAAAGCAAAAAAATTTTCGAAAAAAATGTTTAAAGTGGGTCAAAGACTTCTAATCGTATAAACTCCTATACCATGAGTCGGTACCATGAAATAACGCCGAGCGAATTTTGGAATCTGGCGTTATTTCGCTCTTCTTTATTTCATGGCACCCCTTGAGTCTATTCATAAATGCGCGGGAGAAATTGAGATAATAAATTTTGTTGTAGCAAAAAATATGCATATAAATACTACTAAGATTATAAAGGTTATCGTTGGCATGTACTTGTTATACCATATGCCATAGGGTGTATATGTTTTCACAGAAGACTTGTTACATAGAGAAATAATTAAAAGAAATTATGTAGGATGCAGAAAGTATATTTTGATATGGCGGATGGATTAGGAATGGCTAAGGATGTGGGGTAATTGCAAATGCCTGACAGACATCCTTGTGTCTGAAGCCGTCATAAAAACAAACAACAACAAAGTTGGCATTTGCAATCGGCATTAAACTGTATCTCTTATTCATTTTGGAAAAAGGGCCATTAATAGCTAGGGTGTGTTTTATATTCCAGGTAGATGTTTTTTTTTGAATAACTTTTAAATGAAATACAATTTTATAAGTTATATTTTTTTGATTGATTATAGATATGGTCTTTAGCATTTTTTATGGAATATGATATCGGTCAAGTGGGCGCTTCCGGCTGAAGTGCAAAGGTGAGATCCTTTAAACACATTTTGCATAGCAATATCGCAGACTTCTGGTGTGATTTCTCCAATTTCGTTTCTAATGTTACCCTTAAGCTTCGAGGTTGTGGGTAGTTTGTTGATTTATACCTTTTCCTTCAATTACCGATATAAGAAGTAATATCGAGGCATCAAATCAGAGGATCGTGGTGTCAGTCGATATCACCACTTTTCTACATTATTCGGCGTGGATTGGATTATGGTTTGTAGGCCTCATAATCCAATTCGGGCACAAGAAAGTTTTCCAACATGTCATGTAACATGTAACTGTTACAGCACTGCCTATGGCAGTCATCTCCAGCGGGCTCTAAAACTGGAGCATCCAAACTCGCCAAACGTTGATGGGCATTTTTCTGCAACTGTTGCCTCACTGCATCAATCTTTACCCGCCGTACGTTGGCTTGTTGCCCAAAGTATCCAAATTTTTAAAATTGGAAATTATAAGCTGAATGGTTGAGCTGCTCGGCACATGTTTAACACCAAAAAAGACACGTTAAATATTTTAATAATCTCAACACGTTGTTGTTGCGTTAGGTGCTCCAAAAATCATTATCGACCACTCTCTACGAACTGACGAATTTCATTCACACAAAAATGGGATCAACATAAAATCGACCTGGAACATCAAATGCACTGAAGTTTATGGATTCTGGCTTTGTAATGCTCGGGCCACATCCTCTTGGATGGTTCACAGGCGGGAAGGGAGTTCTACCAGTGTTTTCAGTCCCATCCGTGATTTGAGTATAGTGACGGTTTGACAGACTGTTCGGTCTGATCAATGCTAGTGGCAGATCCTTTCTTCGCCAGTTCAGCAGCAACATAATTGCCCTGTATACCTCTGTGTTCGTTAACGTGTGTAAGTGGACCCAGAAGAGCATTATGTGGACGCTAAAAACCTTCACCACAACGCTTCACAAGCTTGGTCTTTATTTCGACAGCAGAGATTGCTTGAATTGCAGCCTGACTATCAAAAAAGATGGTCATTTGGTGCTATCGCCAGTATCGGTGTCGCTTTTGCTGCATCTGGTACTCATCCTGTAAGTCACTGAGGTGCTAAGGGAGACAAAAAGTGTTGTTCAGCTTTAGTGTTTCGGAAAACACTCCCTTTGAATCATCAGATTAGATGGATATACTTTCGGTTTCAAGTTCGTTCCTCTCCCACTCCTCTTCTCTTGGAAAGTGTAGGAGAATGGTATTTGAAAGTCAGGATAAGGCAGCATATAGTCAGGGGACACAGCTTAGACCAGTTATCTGTTTAGAATTTGACCGTGTTCCCCTGAGTTTCTTTTCCTTGTACTTTTGGCTGCAGATTCTTCTATGTTGTCTTGTGGTAGCAGGCTTAGATGATTTTCAGTCCCGCCGTTGGTGTGGTTCTCATTGACTTGTAGCTCTTACACATACTACCCATTGACCTTTGTAATGTTTTTTAGATGGGTGACTTTATTTGTTGATTGCCACCAGATAAGTCATCCATTTGTTAATATAGGTCTTACAATGGTCGTGTATATCCATAAAATATACCTGGGGTGAAAACCAGCTTTGTAGCCTTTTTTATGCGTTCGCACACATTTAGCTTAAAGTTGAGTTTTCTGTCAAGAATAATACCCAAATGATTTGCGCTATCGGATAAATTGAGGGTAGTCCCATCGATAACTGGTAGGTTGAATACTTGTACATTTCTCTTTTTAGTAGAGAGTACGAGCTCTGATTTTTGGGGGTTGATGCTAAAAACCACTTGTTGAGAGTTTAAATTGCATGTTCGAGCAGCTCACCAATAGTGTAGTAGGTAGGAATTTCCCTAATATAATATCGCCACTTCGCCTGCATATGCTATGACTTTTACCTCATTAATGACGAGGATCAACAAAAAAAAGGTCAGATTACGCCTCCTTCTGGTGTGCTTCTTAATGCGATTAATTTGAGAGGAATATAGCTTCGCATTTGTAAACCTGTGGCTGAGCATACCCGCAGTATAATTAAGTATCGGGATGATAATTCCTGTTTTTTATATCTATTTACTACCGCAGACAGATATGATTGCCTGTAAAAGATAAACTAAAATCCGTTTTATATACAATAACCCAATCTACGAAATATTCACTTGAATTATGTTTATAAATATTTTTTCTTTCTAAAGTTAAAACAAGTAGTAACATTAATTACTTGATCGTAATTGATTTTTCGATAAAAATAAACAATAATTGAAAGTTAACAGATTGATTGATATGCTATATAGATAACACGTGACTGTAGAAATGTTTCCAAGAGAACGTGACTACTTCATAAGTGCTTTACATGCTTGAGATACTTATTCCTTTTCGATTTTATTTTTGTTTTGATAAACATATTTATATATGAATCAATATTGATAAGATATTAATAATATTTTCAATTTAAATTTTCTTTTGTGACTTTTGTTCAGATACACGTTCAAGTAATTAAAACATATTTATCTAGAATGGAGCCGGTATTGAAGTGGTTTAGCTATATCGGAAAGATTAAATTGATAGTGATAATATTTTAAATACCTAGACATGTTTAGATAGATAATAGGGAATTGATCGCTTTTAACATTTAAGTAGCAGACATTTGTTTAGGAGTACAAGAGACTACTACAATTTACTTGCAATTTGCTGAGCACCCTATCCAACTCTATCCTTATGGCATATGATTAAGAATCGTTTTTGTAGGAAAACGTCCCCAAAAGTGGGTAAAAGTATTTTTTTTCGAGTTACCTTGAAATGTTAGCGAAACGGACGAATTCGGGCGGTATACCAAAACTAGACATGACTCTGTATAGTACGTTTCCAATAATGCTGTCGTCTTTCATTCGATGAATATGTAGTGGGCACCGATTTGGACTTCTGGTATTTTTTTTCTCGATCCGTTGAGAGGCCCTGCCTGAGATGAAGCAACGTACATCATCTTTAATCCTTCATTCGTGTGGTTCAGAGAGCCTTAAGACATTTCTTTAGCCGGAATTTACCTCGGTAGTAGGTGCAAGACACGGGATCGCCTTTCTTGTATATGGAAATAATTGAGCTCATATTCCAGGTATCCAGTTTTGAGAGATAATTTCTAATCCATTGAAGAAGATTACAAATCTATCTATACCGAAAGCACTCATTGTTGACAAAAGGGCTAAGGGCCACACTCTGTCAAAAATGCCTTTGAAATATCTGGTGCAACGATCTTTATTTTTACCACCGAGGTGAATTGATTGATTCCACCTTTCGGTGAGCTATAACATCAAATCACCAGTGGAACTGTTGCTACGAAAACCTTTTTGTCGGTCATTGTTCATTGAGAAGTTTTCGCGATTCAAGATATTTCATAAGCTGACGGCTTATTAGCGTCTCCATGACCATAGAAAGTAGGGACGTAAATAAAATTGATCGGTTGTTGAAGAAAGAAGAAGATTCGCCCTTTCTGGGACGGGCTGGTAAAATGAAGTTTTCCATCGACTAGGAAAGAGTCTTGATAAATAGGAACAGCTTTCGCAATGGTTTTGCCATCATTGAAGCTGGACCTGCCGATTTGTGTATGTTAAGATCGATTAATACTCTTGCGACTGTACGATTTCGGAAATGGATTGATCCCAATCTGGCAATATGAAACTGACTGCAAAATGAGCAGAGAGCAGGTCGGCTTGTCAACTGAGGTGACAGCTAGAATGTCATTGTAAATGAGCGCTGGGATGGAATACGAGGTCGAATCCTTATTGTTTTTTTACAACCGACAAAAAGTTTTCACTACCTTTGGGACATAGTAGAATTTATTGCCTCAACTTTTGGCCGTGGGCATTGCAGTCGTTTCTGGCTCTCGGTGAGGGATAAGTGATTTCAACAAGTCCAGAGTGTTGGCGGCTTGACTATCAATATTCGGAATGCTCGTTGGATATTTAACGAACTAAGCTTAGTTATTTAACGACATCAAATATCTCAACATACCATCCTGCGGGTGTTGACTGTCCAGAATGTCGAAGCTACGAAGAATTCTGTCCATTGAAATCGCACGTAATGAAAATTTCATTCTGAGGGTACTGGGTTGAAAAAGGGGCTCATAGCGTATCAAACTCGTTAAAAGTTGAGTTGCTATCCAGGTTTGGGCTCTTATAAATAAAACAGTAGTGGATTATTTACCTACGGACATGGAATACGGCCATGGAAGAAATACGACACAATTAGTTGATAAATGTTCCCTTGACTGCATAAGGTAGGTGTACCTACGGTTATACCTACACTTACTATTAATACAGAAGTCATAAAGTTAACATGGTCTTTATGGCATTTATACTTATCAGGATAGTCTTCTTTACTTTGTTGTTTGATAAAATGTTTTTAAAGTGCACTTTATCCGACTGTAAATTTGCGCCATTCGAATTTGATTTATCAGTCATGCTTTAAATAATTTTTCAAACAATTTTGAGTATTCTATTCAATTAATCATACAAACTATTCTTTTTATTTTATTTTCAGAATGGAGGAATATTCGGATTTTCAAGATTTTCGCTTTCACATAGTTGACTACATTATATTCTGTAGTATGCTGTTAGTGTCGGCCTTAACTGGAGTATACTATGGCTATTACAGGTTTGAAAATATCTTCCAAAACGGTCTTATTTTTATATTCGATTTTGTTGTTTTTTTTTGTAGAAAAACTAAAATCGCAGATCAAAGAGAGCCAACGAAGTTGAAGAGTCCAACTGGTAGATCGTTAAATTTTGGGTCAAAAAAACTCAGCGAATACCTACTCGGATCGAGGAGTCTGGCGACTTTTCCTGTTGCTATGAGTCTCATTGGAAGGTAAGTATTCTAATTGCTAGAGTTCCAAAGACCGGCTAAACAAGACTGTCCATTTTACAAATCATACCATTTTGTAAAGATTCAAATCTATCAAGACAAATGATAGGTGTAGTTGAGGTTAATATAAGTGTTGGTTTGTTCTATGGCCAGCTTTGTATCCAACCTTCGATTTTTTCAGTTGTTGTCTTAGTATAGTCTAATAATATCGACGTCATAAAAAAAAACTCCAAATTATTGTTTAAAAAATCGAAGGTTCAAAGGTTAATTTAGGAACTCAAGCTTTAATCAATTTTTGATAAGATTGCTTCAATTTGATCAAGCATTATTTACTCAGTTACGTATCAGGTGTAACGGTTCTAGGAACACCAGCGGAGATCTACAATTTTGGCACACAATATTGGCTAACAGTGATACCGGTATTGCTAATGGCATTAACTGTATCAACGGTTTATCTGCCGGTTTTCACTACTCTAAGAATCAGTTCGTCATATGAAGTACGTATATTTGTCCCAAAATATTCTATGTATCTCAATGTATATATGTATGTTACAATTAATTATTGGGTATTTCATAAACAAAAAGTAAAAGATACCAACTAAATAGATAGCTTGACGGACTTTGTATCTTTAAATTAGACATATTCTGTTGTGTCATCGTTGTCGTCATTTTTACAATTAAGTATAGAATACAAGATAGGAATTCCTTAGCATGTATGGGTGTTTTTATTAATTTGAATGAAGTGAATGAATTTAGATGGACAGCAGGTCAATTGGATACACAAATTAGTTGTGTCTGTCATGAGGAGCTGTCCAAGAGCAAATATATTGATAAGCATTTCTATTTTGATTGGAGGACATGTCATGCAAGTGAATATCATTTTCAGTAACTTATATCTAATGCAAACACGGACTTTGATAAACTTGTTTGTTGTTTAAATCATTTAAATTTTTTTTTGTTTAAATGCTTAAATGCGTGTTTTTTTGATAACTGATTACGTACTTAAGTTGGAGTTTCGACATATGATACAATATGAATGGCTAATGCAAGTTTTAAGTTTTCAATGGTTTTGTTTTTGCTATGCTGCAGATGTGTATATTTCCCAATCAAGTTTTTGAGAAAAGTTTCAGTTTATAAAAATTGATACTATTTTAATAATTTGGCAGATCATTGGGAAATAACACGATCTCAACGCAACCATAGTCGCAAATGTCCCGTGCAGAATGTCCACGGTGCCGATCGACCGACTTGCCACCCTATCCAAGACAAATTTCCTCCATATCTATATCAACCAGTTAAGAACATAAGAAAATTTATGCTGATGTAGATGATTCCGCCTGATCAAAATATGCACCAAACTGTGACTTTACGTATGACTTCATAAAGGGTGTTTTTTTTTTTTATAGGTATAGAACTTCGAATTGAAATAAAATACAAGAAAATGATTTTAATGTCAATTTAAAATCATTTTGGCTTTATTGGCAGGATAATTTTATGCCATTAATGTTTAAATATGATTTCATGCATGTGGCCACCGCGACTGGTTGGAATAAAGCCATGTCTAGAGGTCCAATTTTCAAACACTTTTTTGAGCATTTGGGGCCGTATGTCAGCAACAACGCCACGAATGTTGGCTTCCAAGTCCCCTTACGTTTCTGGTTTGTTGGCGTAGACGAGCGATTTCACATATCCCCAAATCACACGATCTTGGTGGCCAATTAACAGGTCCATTCCGCGAAATTATGCGCTCATCGAATGTTTCCTTCAATAAATCGGTTGTGACATGTGCTGTGTGGCATGTAGCGCCGTCTTGTTGGAAGTACATCTCATCCACAATAATGCCATCCAATTCGGGAACAAAATAGTCGGTTATAATGGCTCTTTACTGGTCTCCATTATCGGTAACTGACTCTCCACCATCATTTCGGAAAAAGTATGGCCCAATGACTGCACCAGCCCATAGATCACACCAAACAGTTAGTTTTGTTGGCATCTCAAGGATCTCATTCTCTTCCCTCCAAATGCGGCGATTTTGCTCGTTGACGTAGCCCCATTCAACCAAAAATGAGCCTAATCCCTGAACAAAATTTTGCGATGAAAATCAGCATAGAGATCAATCTCATCTGCCCGTACACCAAACTCACGACGCATTGCATGGTCTCGCGGCTTTAATTTTTGCAGAAACTGGATCTTGTATCTAAATCGTCCATAAAGTTGATGGACAAAGCTCCAATTGCTGTTCACGGTGGCGAATTGATTCATTCGGGTCCTCTTGAACACTGCTCTACAGCGGCAATTGTTTCCTCGTTGCAAACTGTTCGACGTCTCTGCGGCTGCCTATTATCACATAGAGTAAACATAGTGTGAAAATGATCCATGATTAACCGAATTAATTGCTCTGATGGACGAGTATGTCGACCATAAAATGGACGGTGCTTGCGGTAAACTTCGCGAACTGAACCATTATTTTCGAAGTAAATTTGCACGATTTGCAAGCGTTGTTCATTTGTCAACCTTTTTATGGTGAAAAACCATACTGAACATAAATAACATTACAGTTGCCGGACCACAAAACGTCTATTTAATCTCTATTCGAAAAACCAACCTCTAAAAAGACGTTAAAGTAGGTTCCCGAGAAGATCGATTTTATACAGTTCACTCTAGCAAGTCGTCTATCGAATTCAAAGGATTTCAGGAACATTAAAAAAATTAGCCACTCTTAAAAAGAACATCAATCAGTAAAATTTCCTTCAACATATAAGCGGAGCGGTGGTTAGTGTGATGAATGGTTATAAGAAAGCAAGGCCCTAGGTACTAACGAGCCTGTTGCGCCAAACAAATTTTTTTCGAATATAAGAACAACCTGGAAACACTCACGAATTCAACAGTCTAGTTTTCAATGACACAACGCAATGTAGATGACCTCTTCCATTTGACTATCTTGCCAGAATTTCTGGAGGTAAAATTTCATTATTTACAAACGGGTTTCTAACATCTTAAAAAAAGTAGTAGGTACTGTAGCTTGTCGTTCCCTTATGTCCTGCACAAAGTCACAACCAATAATCCCTTCCTAAGTATAAAGATAGGGAAGCTCTTAAAGAGGTGTGATTTCATTAAATACATTTATGAGATATTTTAACTTAACATCTTTTGTTCCATGTATAGATTTAACAAAAAAAGTTGCTTAACGGTTCTTATTGCTTTTGCATTTCTTAGTTTTTTAACATAGTTTCACGCCGCACCAGTATCTACCAGTAATTTAATCTCCTTTCAAGCTAATGTCGGGCTAACAGATGTTATGAGGGACCAGTCCTTAAAAAAATTAATGTCGTCTGCTAGTTCTTGGTTTTTATTACAGGTCTCATTATACTAAAAGTACGAAAATGGCTCCAATATAATTATCGTTACCTAAATTGCCAAAAGTCATAACGTTCCTCACTATTGAGTGGGTCTTCTAATAACGTTTCTTGCTGAATCCTATTATTAATTCTTTGAGCCCTTGCAGTGGTTGTCTGAAAAACAACATTTCAGGAACCTTGTCCATAGGTGGCCTAATATAAGGAACAGAGTTGTAAGTACTGTAGTGAAGTATTTCACTTAAATCATAATTATAATAATTTAAATCGAACTCGGCCTGCGTTGTCTTAGGCGTGGTCTAAAGGGAGGAGTGTATGCCGCGAAATCATGGTTTGCTCGATTGAAAGCATGTTCATTCATTGTTCATACTGGTTGTAAAATAAATTTATGTAGCATTTAGTTTGCCTAAATCATGTGCGATAGTTAATGGAATACAAATAACTTGAGATTCCGAGGAAGATAAAACATTGCTCTTTGACCTTCTTAGGCCGGATATAAAAGTCCTCAGACCGTCTTGTCGCTACTTTTGGTTGAGCGAAGCAATTAGAGAGCAGTATTTATCCCGTGTCATTAAAGTTTTGCTCACAACAAATGCCAATTTACGTTCAACTTTATCATATAACTCAGCAATTAGCATCTTCCCTGCTTAGTTGTAGACATCTCCTGATCAATCATATAAATTGTTCGTTAATCGACATACGTAAAGTCTTAATGATAAATTATTGCACTAAAATTGACAAAAAAAGGACACTAGCAATGAATAAGTAGATCTATCAATTTTATCTCTAACTTGTGCTCAGCTCATATAATTCGAACAGTTTTTGGCCAACGAAAACGGCTAATAAAGACACTCATCACGTATTTTTTTGGGGTCAATCGACACATGTGGTGATGTTTCTAAATTCGTTGGCCTATTCTTTATAGTGATGAGAGGATAGTGCAAAACTCCCAAGCCTACACCATAGACACAATCGTCCATAAATCGATGCAACTACTTGCATACGCCGACGATATTCACATCATTGGTTGGACTCAACTTGATGTCACAACAACGCTTACTAGTATAGAGAAGGAAACTTTAAAACGGGCTTAGTAGTAAATAAGGCAAAGGCAAAGTATATGATGTTAATAAAAAAGGACGCATAACATCGACGAATTGGACAGAACCGACCTCAACTGCCTTGAAGTGATTAGTGGAGGCAGTTGGTTAAGGAGGCCAAGTTATTCCCGAATGTAGCGCCGTAAGTACGTAAGTCTTCGCATTCTATCAATCTGTTTAGCTAAATTTTGTAGTTTTCTTATTGATTTCTTTTCTCTGACATACTAATGCAGAAGATAGATAGACCCCTTACAATGTATGCGAGGATATTTTATTGATCTAAGTTAATGTGCAGGACGATTACATAATCATCATTTCTCCAAAGCGATACCCAGGATTAAGCAGTATTGTCGGAAAACATAGCTTACACGACAACACGTCTGGTAACGGACTTAGGCTAATTGACTTCGCTACGGAACGAAATGTCACTATAGCCAGCACACGGTTTCCTCACCTCGATATCCATAAGGGGACATGGCGGTCTCCAGATCAACGAATGGTCAATCGAATTGGTCACATAGCGATAGACAAGAGGCACGCATCCAGTATTTTGGTTGTCCGAATATTCCGAGGAGCTAACATCGACTCGGACCACTACTTTGTTGCAGCCAAGGTAATAGTGCGGATATCCACAACGCCACAACAATCCAGAAATACTGTAAAAAAAAATTAATGTCGAAAGACTGCAATCGCAAGAGACCGCCAAGACCTTCGCGCAACGCGTATCCCTAAACCTCTCGATTAACACCATACCACCAGCATCGAATGTCGAAGAACTATGGCAACGATGCCAACAAGCGATTAGATCAACCGCAACTGATGTGCTAGGTTTCTCGCGCCCACCAGCAAGAAACCCCTGGTTTGATGAGGAGTGCTGACAGATGCTCGCAGCCAAGAACAAGGCCTACAAGGCTAAGCTGCAGGTGAAGACGAGAGCTGCCGTTGAGCTCTATAGGCAGAGAAGAAGGAAAGAAGACCGGCTTTTTAGAAAGAAGAAAAAAGAGCAAGAAAAGCGCGCGATCGAGGATAGACGTTCGCAAGTTTTACCAAAGCGTAAAACGTCAAAGCCAAGGATACAAGGCTCGAACAGAATCCTGTCGAGATAAAGAAGGAAATATCGTAGTTGAGACACAGTCGATGCTGAGGATATGGAAGAACCACTTTTGCAGACTGTTAAACGGCGATTACGAACAACATTCCACTGTCAGGCAGAACGAACCATTCAATATTGGCAACGACAGCGAAAACTGCCAACCACCCGACCTGAGTGAAGTGAGGATAGCAATATCTAAACTGAAGCCTAATAAGGCTGCCGGAAACGACGGCCTTCCCGCCGATATTCATAAAGCCGGCGGAGATGACTTGGGAAGTAACATCCACCAACTCATAAGCCGAATCTGGTCGGAAGAAAGTATGCCTGAAGAATGTAACCTCAGCATCGTTTGCCCGATCCACAAAAAAAGAGACCCTCTAAACTTCGCCAACTACATTGAACGCCTGAAACCGTTAGCCAACAACCTGATCGGCCCTTACCAGTGTGGTTTTAGGCCAGGAAAGTCCACAACCGATCAAATCTTCACACTTCGGCAGATCCTGGAAAAAACCCAAGAAGTCCAAATCGGTACCCAACACCTACTCATCGATTTCAAAGCCGTATACGACAGCATTTATAGAGACGAACTATACAGAGCCATGTCTAGTTTTTGTATACCGCCGAAACTCGTCCGTTTGTGTAG
The DNA here is from genome assembly GCA_949824845.1 of Rhingia rostrata. NCBI lineage: Eukaryota > Metazoa > Arthropoda > Insecta > Diptera > Syrphidae > Rhingia > Rhingia rostrata. Next base: position 59,723,860 of record OX463755.1, read on the forward strand.
GATGACGATGGACAATTCTCGCTGCTCCATCAGGGTCGGAAAAGACCTCAATGACACATTCGATACCAAAAAAGGATTAAGGCAAGGCGATGCGCTGTCATGTGACTTCTTTAATTTGATTCTTGAGAGGAATGTGCAAAACTCACAACCAGAGGCACAATTTTCCAAAAATCTGTACAACTACTAACATACGCCGACGATATTGACATCATTGGTAGGACCCAACGGGATGTCATAGCCACGTTTGCTATTATAGAGAAGGAAGCGGCAAAAATGGGTTTAGCAGTAAATAAGGGCAAGACGAAGTATATGCTGTCAACACGAAAGGACACACAACATCGACGAATTGGGCAGAACGCCCCAATAAGCCCCATGGAGCTTATTTCCATGGGGGTTATTTCACTGCACCGGTTTCCTCACCATTGATTTCCTTCTTAGAATTGAAAATAATGTGAGTGGTGACAGAAAAGAGTCAACAAAAAGTGTTCTTTTTTACAGGAACTTCTTAGAATAATAAAAGTTTTTAAAGGTTTGAAAGGTTATCCAGGGTTAATGTAAGCATTTGCTATTATTTAAAAAAAAAAATGTAAGCACTCCTTTCACTTATTTGTCTATACGTTTTCTCATTTCAGTATTTGGAGTTGCGCTTCAGCTCCGGAATACGAAGCTTTGCCTCCTTCCTCTTCATTATTGACGAGGTAATTAAAGAACACTCACTGCAAATTTACAGAAAGTCCAATCATTGATTTTCCTTTTTTATTTATGTAGATATTGTTCCTGCCAATCATTCTATACGTTCCAGCAATTGCATTTAACCAAGGTTAGTCTATATACCCGGCAAACATAAATCTGTCATAGCTAACGGTTTATTTTTCTAGTGACTGGAGTCAACATTCACATAATCAGTGGCATTGTGTGCGTGGTTTGTGTTTTCTACACCTTGGTGGTAAGTAGTCCCATAATCCTCTGAGACATCCTTTAATTCAAATAATATGTAAAATTTGCACAGGGTGGTATCAAAGCGGTTGTGAGTACCGATGCGTGGCAAATCCTTGTCATGTTCATCTCTGTTACTGTAGTCGTGATCATAGGAGCGACTTACATTGGTGGACCTATCGAGGTAATCCAACGTTCAACGGAAGGAGGAAGGATCATTTTCAATAAGTGAGTAGCAATGGGCGCCGGTAAAATGCCTGTAACCAACTTTTTTTTTATTTTAGCTTCAATCCATCACCATATGAAAGGCACTCTGTGTGGAGCGTCGTCATTGGAGGATATTTCTACTGGGTATCCTACAACTCGGTGAATCAAACCATGGTACAACGTTACATGTCCTTGCCAAATAAAAAAAGCGCTCAGGTATCAATCCTTTTGTTCGCTGTTGGAATATGTCTCTTCATATCGATTTGTTGCTTTGCGGGTTTGTTGATCTTTGCTTATTACCAAAAATGTGATCCTCATTCTGCGGGACTTATTCAAGTAAACATGTTGACCTAGAATAAACTCTATATGTTCTGATGGTGCAATTTTTTTTAGACTGATGATCAACTCTTTCCCGTTTACGTAATGCAAATTGCTGGACATATTACAGGCATTCCTGGCCTATTTATTGCCGGTATATTTGGTGCTTGCCTAAGCTCTTTATCGGTCGTTTTGAACTGCTCATCAGGTGTACTCCTAGAAGACATTGTCAAAGGCTGCTTTAAGGTTAAGCTGAGTGAAAAAGCTTCGACAATCTTGGTCAAGAGTAGCGTTGTTTTCTTTGGAACAGTCGCAGGATTACTCGTCGTTGTTATAGAAAAACTTGGCGGAATTCTCGCCGTTGCCACATCCTTATCCGGCATTGCAGCTGGTACCACATCCGGGATATTTACGTTAGGAATGCTAATACCATGGAGTAATACAAAAGGAGCAACTGCTGGAGCCATAGCTGGAGCATTACTATCTGGAATCGTGTCATTGGGATCACAATTTGCGATAGCCCAAGGAACACTTGTTCCGGAAAAGCTGCCAGTTTGGGTGGACAAATGTCCTGCATATTTGAATGCAACTGCTCCAATAAATGATATTCCAGATCAGTCGGGAATATTCCCCCTGTTTAGACTATCATTTCTGTGGATCAGTCCCATCGGTATGTTGACAGTATTGATAGTCGGAACAGCTGTGTCATTCCTGACGGGACCAACAAAAATCAAGAAGCTGGATGCTGATCTTATTTCACCTGTTATTCATAGGTTTGTTTATTGTTATACCTGTTAATCAAGTCAATTGTTTTTTGGAGGATATCTAAGTAGCATAGGTTTTGTATTGATAAATCGATAGTATGTATAGCGTTTAGATACATGGAGCTACAAAGAGCAAAAATTATCTCTAGGTTATAAGACGTCGCATTTGACCATTCAAATAGCTTACATGCTAGGGTTACATATAACTGCAATTTTTAAATGCCAATATGTTTATGAGATTGTACTCAAAAGTCTGGCTTGCAATGTTCCGAAATGACATTTTTTGCAATGATTCGGTTTATAACGTTTCTTAACACAGTAAGCGTATGTAAATAAATCACAAACAGATACGATTCTACATTTTGATGCTTACCAGTATGAATTAACTGAAGCATAAAAATTTTTATACGAGTTCTGTTTCCATACTTTTGCAGCAAAAATTAGAAACTCTCAAATTTTGGCAGATTCTCTCAGAGAGGTACATTGAGAGAAAAATCAAGGAAACAAAACTGGGAAATCGAATGCAGCCATTTTTAGGAACACATGACATTAAACACATTTCAGAACAAACATCTTGTCACTTTTTAATATCAACAGAAGTACAAAGTTTTCTCTATCATATTTCCAATAAGATGGCGATATAATTTTTTAAAACAATTTATGTCTATATGCCATCCTTAATGGTACAATGTGTTGTGTGGTTCAAGCTTAATAAGGCTACTAGAAATGAGATTACTTCGTAGATAACATTCACCAACTCATAGCCACATTTGGTCGGATGAAAGTTTGCCTGAAGAATGGAACCTCCGTATTGTTTGCCCAACCACAAAAAAGGAGACCTTCTGTACTGAGCTAACTTCAAAGGCATAAGTCTCCTCAACATCGCCTACCAGATCTTATCTGCCATAATAAATAAACATCTGAAGCCGTTTACCGACAATCTGATCGGCCCTTATCAGTGTGATTTTAGGCAGGGAAAGTGTACATTTGATCAAATCCTCACACTCCGCAAATCCTTGTAATAGAAAAAATGCATCTACAATCGAACAATGCTTGGATTTAGGACAGCAAGGTGACCATTTTTTGAAAGTTCAAACGAAATTCTGTCGCGTTTTTTTTAGATAGACCAACCAGATTCGTCCAACGTCCACATAAATGATCCTTCAACTGTACGATATCAAAGGACCGTCATCATAATAATCCTGTAAGACTGAGTGCGAAACTAGGACTGGATGATATTCTTTCTAAGGCCATTTAAGTTGAAAGTACATATTTAACCATCAGTGAGCGTTAATAAAACAAAATCGGAAGCATATTCATAAATATGTAACCGCAATGTCGTATGTCGTAATGTCATTTCATATGTGTAGTATAAAGTGATTAATGGGTTGAAAAATCCGATCTTACATAATAGTGCTACAGTTAGAGTTAGTGTTTGTCGCTAAGTATATCCCTAGATTTTTCAGTTTATTGAGCTGATTGTTGCTCCAGTTTAAGCATCTGAGCTGTTAGTTTTAATTCAAGTTTTTTGTGCTCGTATAAGCCGAGACATACTTTAATCGGCTTTATTGTGCAAATTGCATATTCTCTCCCCGAAAAGAATTACTTCCAGAGTAGTAAAATCGAGAGATGTTGGCGTCCAATGCGAATAACCAAAACGAGCCATTAGACGACCCAGAAACGCATCCTACAAAATTTCTAATTTTTCGACGAGCTATGTTCTATTTGTCTAACTAATCAATTGGTGACAGTAAGTCATTGATAACGGTTCTGCATCGCTCACCAGTCATAGTAAGGACGTAGTTTCGGCCAACGCTAGTAAGCGATTACACTAGTTTGCGCTAGTCCGCGCTGGTGCGCTAATAAAAACACGGTTGTTCATGCTAGTGCAAGCTAGTAAGTTTGCTATAACTGCGGACGAAATGTGTTACCCACAGCTTATGCACGGCGTAAATAGCCCTAAATGGATCTGAATCGCTTTCCAGTCACAGTAACCGTGTTAACCATGGAGCCATTGAAATAGAGACTCTAGAGAGATATAACAGTTGTCCGCAAATAATAGCATTACACACAAAGTGCAATTTTTTCATATTTTGATATTCATTTAGATGAGTAGTAGGATAAGAGTAGGTGGCGGTTCAGCATGAACCCAAATGGTAATGGTGTTAGTTTTTGTTAATATGGCCCACGTGACCTTTATTATGATGATTGTTGAGGATATGATAGAATCGTTATCAAGATCCAGCCTGTGAGGTTTAGAAAACGGATAAGATCTTGAATCATTTTACCCGAGATGTCGCTAAGATTGCCGAAGGATGGTTGTTCTAATGCACACAATCTAGCTCTTGCTAATGCCTGACATTTACAGATGTAATGGGAGCGGGATTCTCTCTCATTTGCCTTCCCGCAACTGCGATATTGGGTGTTGAAAAGGACCTCTAGTTTGGCCGCATGGGCCGCTTATGATAAAAACCATCCACAGAAGGTATAAGCTGACGTACTTGGTAAGGGAAAATTTTTAAGTCTTTAGCTAAGACTCACTGCAGAAACTGACATTTAATGACTAGTTACGTTCTGCGTCATCTAGTCGACGTCGATAAAGCCTCTACGTTATTTTCACATCACGTCTTCGAGACGAGCTGTTTAACACCTTTAAAGTCTGACAAGTTGGCGTAGGACAGCTGAAAATCTGTGTCGCAATGTACGTTACCCTAAAAGCGCTTACGAATTTTTATATCAGTCCCAATATTCCACGATCTTGAAGAGTATTGCGTTTCTTTGAATTATGGAGGTGTATTCTTCATCTGTCTAACATTTGATTCCATTTGCAAAAGTGTTATAATCATCAAACGATTTTAATATACCCTGTTTATTTAAGTGCTTTTTCTAAAACCCTTTAATGATTTGACTCTTTCATTTCACATTTGGTTGATTGCATTTGTTTTTTATTTCAGATTTCTACCAAAAGAGTGCTTTACAACACAAACTGTCGAAGCGAATGTAGGCCTAACGTAATTACGTAAGTCGTTCATTCAATAATGATACAACGTCTTCCTGTCGCTGCTAGCTCTACCACCAATTGAGCGGACAAAAATGTAACTACTCTGATTTTATGTGTGTTATGTTGGCAATGTTTAGCTAACGTTATGGCAATTACGGGCGATGATTGAAAACCACTATTGACTTACAAAATACAAATACTATAATTTTGTCTAGATACAATAAAAATCTGTAGGGCATTATCCATTCTCGGAGATACCATCGGAATAGTTTTTATATATATATATATATTTTTTATTTCGTAATTTTAACTTAGATGTATACTTACTTTTTCAATGCACTATAAAGCTACTTAAATATAAAATTGCGTGCAGTAAACGATAATGATTTGTCATACTTTATTTTGTAAGTATTGTTACGGAAAAGATTTAAATAATATAAACTAGTTGTATTTATATAAAACAAACAAAAAAATGATCTTCGAACTAGATGTTAAAAATCGCTGTGATATTTTCTGGTATTTGGCATAATAATATAAATAAAAGACAAAACTGTAACAATTATTATGTGCGCATATTTTTTTTTTTGAGAGAGATACATATGAATTAAAAATACACCTATATTTTGATGTTTAGTTTATTTTTTTTTTTTCGAAATAAAAATAAAATACATACTTACAAATGCAAATAGATTATCACGTGATGAGCAATAAAGCCTGAACTTTGTGTTACATACCAAAGAGTTATGTAACACAAATCAGAGAGCAATACTTCCGAAGGCTCTCCCTTCTTCCGTATATATCTGCAGCGTAAGAACAACGGTATAGGACTCACCATTTAAAGAAATTCTGCGTAATGAACCGTTCTGTGATACGGACAGCCACACCCCCCGCCGACGAGCTATGACGTGCTAGTGCTAACATACCAAGACAGCTTTAAAATCTTATGGGGTCACAAGCATGCTAAATCGCGATTTTTCCACATATCTACTATTTTTATATCAATTTATAAATTTTATTTTCACATTTGTTTTAAGTATTTACATCTGTTTACCTGCAATGCGAAGAGCTTATCTTTCAAGTTATTTCAATGTTCAAAGTTATTTTGTTATAAACATACATTTATACACACAAGGTGTCGCAAAAGTAATCATCCTATCAGAAAATGCTATAAATTTTGCGATTGGCCCCTAATGTCAGTTCTGTTTTGACATTTGTGTAGTAAACACATGCGAAATACACGTTAATAAACAATGTTACGCTACACTGCTCCAGAACGCGGAATATTGGTGACTATTTATTTGAGCAATAATCGGTCGGTGACTTTGGCACAACGTGAATTTCGTCGCAGATTTCCTAGCCGTCCAACGCCTACTGGTGAAACACTGCGACGTTTAGCCGCTCGCCTCGAAGAGACTGGCACAACACGAGATGCTGCCAGGCGTGGCAGACCCCGGAGTAGCAGTTCTGCAGAAATTATTGCTGCTGTAGCCGAAGATGTCATGGAAGCGCCCTCGACATCGACCAGACGACGTGCCACGCAAATGGGTATCAGTCGACGGTCTTTACAGCGAATTTCGGTACAAGATTTGAAGATGTTTCCGTACAAAGTCCAGACGGGGCATCAGCTGTTAGCTGCTGACCGCCAATCGCGTCTAACATACGCTTAAGCCATCCACCACCAAGAGGAAGATGATTTTTCATCAAAAATAATCATGAGTGATGAGGCCCATTTCCATCTTAGCGGGTACGTAAATAAGCAAAGTTTACGCTTCTGGGGCACTGAAAATCCGCGAGTAACCCACGAAGAGCCATTACACCCGCTCAAAGTCACTGTATGGTGTGCTGTTTTCGCTGGAGGAGTCATCGGACCTTTTTTCTTCGAAGACGTCTCGGGCCAAACGGTTACTGTGAATGGTGAGCGCTACAGAGCAATGATCAACGAGTTATTTTTGCACTGGCCAGCAAGATCGCCTGATTTGACCGCTCCAAACTTCTTCTTGTGGGGCTTTTTGAAGTCGAGGGTTTATGTCAACAAGCCTCAGACTCTTGCAGCTCTTAAAGACAATATCCGTCAAGAATGTGAGGACCTATCGCCGGAAGTTTTGGCCAAAGTGATGGAAAATGCCATAAAAAGGGCTCAAATGACAATCAACTGTGGCGGCGGTCATTTACATGACGTCATATTCTCGAATTGATGGAAAAAAAATAATAAAAGACCAAATAAAAATAATCCACAAAAAGAATCAAAGTTTTTCTTTTTTTTTTTTAAATTACAGCCAAAAAACATCGGAAGGTTATTTTTGCGCCACCTTCTACATACCTTAAGTTCATTATGTCTAACTTTTAATTTTTACAATTCGTATGGGGAAGCTTTTTCAAAATCAGTTGCGCGCCATATTTTTGCACAATGCTAATTGAAAGAAATCCCACATAAAAAGTGTTTAGGTTTACTCACCAGGGAATTATTGCAATTGCATCTGACGTACATCCACACGTCTTATTCAGCGCACATTTGAGTGTGCTTGATTGGCTGCTGCTATTCAATCTTCATTATGTTTGGTTACTTGCTCAGTTTTTATACCCTTTCCCATAGGGTATATTAGTTTTGATACATTGTTTGTAACATAGAGAAATATTTTAGCTAGATATAGCTTTAAGTATATGGATCGACTCAGAACCTACAGCTGAGTCGAGTTAGCTATATCTACCCGTCCGTTGGAGATTTTGAAAAAGTGTCTGAACAACATACCTAGACAATCTTAATGTCCAAATTTCCTCTACATAAAGTTTTTTGCCACGCCCACTTTTGGTGGGGGGGGGATCGTTTTCAGTAAAAGCCATTTGTATACACTACCTCATAGCATAACCAGGCGAAAAACGTTGTTTTCTGTCGAGCTATACGAGATTACGATAAACTGTCTGAACAATATGTTGTGACAATGTCATTTTCAATATTTAGTTGCCAAAACGCCCACATTTTGGGGATATTAATTTAAGGGATGGGATTGGATAAAGTATTTAACGATCCGCACAGCTGATTGTAGCATTCTCATATGTTTTTCCTAGGGTTTCTGTTGAGGTGATTTTGTTTTGAGAGCTTTAAAAAAAACTTATGTTTGATCGTGGGGATATTGTTTTGATCTTTGGCATTTCTTTTAATGTGTAGAAACTACGTTAAATTCCCGTTACAAACTTTTAAGCTGTTTTCTTTAAAAAAAAAAGTTTATTTGCATAGGTTTGCGCTCGCGCGGTCAGTATTACGATGTTACTTGTATTTTTTATGTTTTGGTTTGGTTTAATACAAATATACTGTAAGCAAATTATATTGAACAAAAATGCATACCCAGTTTTTTCGATCAAATTCATATAATTTATTTTTGCATTTGGACATACAAAAAAAATTTTCAATTTCTCGGAAACTATTTAGTTAAATTATATTCTACTATTAATGTTTGCAACTATTCCAAGTTATTAGTTTCGACCCAATTACCCCTAGATGGAACTTTCAGTTTCGGAAAATCATTATCATTCACCAATTCAATCGAATTCCAGAAACGATTTTCAGTAAAATTAAAAAAAATCGAAAAAATGTTGATGAAAATATTTGCATAATATTACTATGAACACTTTATAAATTCTAATAGTAGTAGCGGCAGCTTTCAACATTTTTATCACACGATCGATGCGACCAGGTGTTTGCCTTCAGTCGTCAAATAAATTCTAAAGGGTGTTATTTTTAGAGGTATAGAACTTGAGTTGAAATAAAACACAAGAAAATCATTTTAATGCCCATTACGTACTTAAGTTGGAGTTTCGACATATGATACAAAATGAATGCTGCAGATGTGTATATTTCCCAATCAAGTTTTTGAGAAAAGTTTCAGTTTATAAAAATTGATACTATTTTAATAATTTGGCAGATCATTGGGGTTTAACACGATCTCAACGTAACCATAGTCTCAAATGTCCCGTGCAGAATGTCCACGGTGCCGATCGACCGACTTGCCACCCCATCCATGACAAATTTCCTCCATATCTATATCAACCAGTTAAGAACATAAGAAAATGTATGCCGATGTAGATGATTCCGCCTGATCAAAATATGCACCAAACTGTGACTTTACGTATGACTTTATAAAGGGTGTTTTTTTTATAGGTATAGAACTTCGATTTGAAATAAAATACAACAAAATCATTTTAATGTCAATTTAAAATCATTTTGGCTTTATTGGAAGGATAATTTTATGTCATTAATGCTTAAATATGATTTCAGGCATGTGGCCGGCGGCTGGTTCGAATAAAGCCAAGTAGAGAGGTCCAATTTTCAACCACTTTTTCGAGCATTTTGGGCTGTATGTCGGCAATAACGCCATGAATGTTGGCTTCCAAGTCCCCTAACGTTTCTGATGTGTTGGCGAAAACGAGCGACTTCACATATCCCCAAAGAAAATAATCAAATGGTGTCAAATCACACGATCTTGGTGGCGAATTGACAGGAATCGAATATGACGTGCGCTGTGTGGCACGTAGCGCCGTCTTGTTGAAACCCATCTTCTCCACATTCATGCCATCCAATTCGGGAACAAAGTAGTCGATTATCATGGCTCCATACCGGTCTCCATTAACGGTAACTGACTCTCCAGCATCATTTCGGAAGAAGTATGGCCCAATGACTCCACCAGCCCATAGAGCACATCAAACTCTCAGTTTTTGTGGATGTAATGGCGTCTCAAGAGTCTCATGTGGTTTCTCTTAACTCCAAATGCGGCAATTTCGGTTGTTGACGTAGCCATTCAACCAAAAATTAGCCTCATCACTGAACAAAATTTTGCGAAGAAAATCATCATCGAGATCAATCTCATATTCTTCCCATACACCAAAATAACGACGCATGGCATGGTCTCGCGGGTTTAATTCTTGCACAAGCTGGATCTTGTAAGGTCGTAAGCCAAGATCTTTGCGCAAAATCTTCAATAAAGGTGATGGAGAAAGGTCCAATTCTGTGCACGGTGGCGAATCGATTCATTCGGGTCCTCTTTAACACTTTGCTCTACAGCAGCAATTGTTTCTTCGGTGAGCACTGTTCGTCTCTGTTCGTCTGTTCGTCTCTGCGGATGCGTATTATCACATAGAATAACCGAATTAATTGCTCTGATCCTGATGGACGATTATGTCGACCATAAAATATACGGGGCTTGGGATAAACTTTGCGAACTGAACCATTATTTTCGAAATAAATTTGCATGGTTTGCAAGCGTTGTTCATTTTCAACCTGTTCATGATGAAATGGCAAACCAAACTGAGCAGAAATGACGTTAGAATTGCCCGATTTGACCACAAAATGGCAGTTTTATCTCTATTCGAAAAACCAACCTCTAAAAAAAACACCCGTTATTACATATCTTTGTAAGATTGACCGTTATTAAATTATGTTCAAACATCATATTTATTTTACGTCAACGCCATCTTCGTAAAGCTTCTAAGCTTTAGCTAAATTGAAGCTTTTAGTATGTACACTGAACACTTATCAGCGGTACAGTCAGAAACAAAATACATTCATTTCAATGATTGAAATTGTGAAATTGTATGTGCCAACTTAAACGAAGAAAAACAGAGACGAAAGTAATACAATTAAATATAAAAAGAAAATTAATCAATCATTCCACTGGTAATTTCAGATTTAAATCTTAAAATGGATCTTTTTGTTGCCAATGGAATAAGATTTCAGAATGATTTTTCTTTATCTTCGTATTGGTGCAATTTCTTGTCCGTCAAACCCCATATTTTAGCTCGACTCCACGATTCAATCTATTACATTTTAAACTGACTCACTGACTTTTTGTTCCTTTTTAGTGAAACTTCTTTTGAGACGGTTTGAATTGGATTATATGAAACAAAAAAGTGTCACGAAAAAACGGAGTGATGTGGTTGTTTAATCTTGTGTATTGAAGGAGCGTACTTGGAACTCACAGTCAACACGTACCTACGTTGGTATGCAAAAATGGTATCTATGGAGTTGTTCATAAAGCATGAAACTAGTTATCTCATTCACAAGTGCGTTGTCTCTTTTTGGAGGAAAACAATTAGATGTTTTATATGGTTCATGGGACTTCTCCCTCACACGTGAGTCGTCACTTTCATTAAAACGTCAAAATCATTTGGAGGAAAACAAAGTAATAATTTATAGGGAAGGAGTGCTGTTTTATTGAGTTATTGCTTAAAAAAAATATAAGTTGTTTAGTGTAACATTTAAATTATAACTTATAAAAATACAAAGTGAATGTGTTAATTTATAAAAAAATATATAAATATATATATAAAATATATATATAATCATCAGTATCATTGCAAAGTGAATAAAAAAAAAGATTCTGTGCAAAAGCTTGTGTCAAAGTTTGTTTTCATGCAGATGATGTCAGTTTGTCAATTGACAGTTTGACACTGTCAATGACAAACAATGACAAACAACTGAACAACTCTATTGTCGGAAGTGCGTAGCTATGATTGCGGTTTAGTCTCGTGGCGTTGACAGTTTCGTTGTTGGTTGAAGAACGATAAAGTAGTGTTTATTATCTAGAATAAAGGACGTTGGTGCATCGGCACCCCAAGAATGTATACTGGTGTCTGTCAAAAAGTAAATTTTGGTACATGGGATCGTGTGTGAGCAAGATCAAATTATGACACTCATCGTTGAGTCCGGGGACTCAATATTCTCCGTTGTAAGGAATCAAACGAAAGTTTCTAGGTATGAATGGGAGATTTGGTTACATGTTCGGAAAAAGATTTTGTTTCCGGGATGTATTCGGTTGTATTACGGTACTTTTGGCTACGATGGACATTTGAATGTTTGTGTTTCTCGATGATAGCTTTGACTGTTCTATCTGAATTTGGGAATCTTTCCGTAAGGTGGAACGTTCAGCTTTCGTTGGATTTTGTGAGTTGTTTACAATGAAGAGATCATATCATCACACTGGATTGAAGTTCTTGCAGAAGAGACTAATGGTGATATTTGTGTGATTGCCTTTTGAAGTGAAACTTCTTTCGTGACGGTGTGAGTTGCATTTTATGAAACGGGGTCTGTGCTTTGCGGTAAGAAATAGTTTTCATTTCCTGTGTCCAATTGGTTGAACTACTTTTTTGAAGTTCTTACTAAAACTTTTACTTACTTTTTTGCGCAACATTTTTTTTCCATGGGTGGTGGAAATCTCGAAAGACACGATGAGCATGTGCCCAAAGTAAGTGTGGGACTTGAACACCACTAAAACCACCACCCTTTTTGTATTTTTTTTTATTGCAACTAAGTATGCGACTTATCTAGCAATTTTTTATCACGAGTAATGAATGTTTGGCAGGTAACTTTCCTTTGAGAGTTCCTGCTTTTTCCGCAATTTATAGCGCAGTTTGTTGTTATCGGGCCAAATCTAAGGGATTAGTTCTTTGAAGACGCCGCAATAAATTTGTTTCGTCAAGAAGTTGGAGGACTGTTGTGTTATTGTGTCCTAATAAACGTTTTTTATGTTTGCGTGCAAAATTGTTCGTTTCATCTTTTACCGCTGGAATACTGATCTCTCTGCGTAGATCTTCATTATATACCACGGCGCATTGACGAATGATCTTTTATTTTCAAAAGTTTGTAAAATATTTAGATTTGTTTCACTGGTACAACCCCATAGTTGTATACCATATGTCCAGACCAGCAGCTTGTTATCAAGATTAAGCTTCGAATATTTTCCGAGCAACCAGTACAGTTCTCTGTATTTATTTTTAAGTTCTTCGCATTTCTTTTTTACATGCGACTTCCATTATAATTTTGCATCGAGTATCATTCCGAGATATTTCGTTTCATTGGCAAAAGGGCCACGAACCGTATTGAGAAATACTGGCAAATTGTTTGCCCGTTTATACGTAAAATCTACATGAATCGATTTGCTCTCGTTAAGTGTATTCCATCAGGACTTTGTCCATTCATTAACCTCGTTAAGAGCGTTTTGTAATTTTATATTTGTTTCCTCAATTGTTGTGCCAACTGCTAGTATAGCTGTATCGTCAGCAAACGTTGCAACTATTGTATCATTTGTTTGTGGGATATCACGTGTAAATATGAGGTACAAGAGTGGTCCAAGGACGATTCCTTGGGGTACTCCTGCCAATATTTCTTTAAAATCCGAATATTCGTTTCCAGGTTTCACACGGAAGAGTCTATGCTCAAGATACGAAACGACGATTTTATATAATTTTCCGGCAGAACTTGACTGAGCTTGCATTGAAGGCCTCTGTGCCAAACTTTGTCAAAAGCTTGTGACACGTCAAGAAATACGGCTGAGCAAATTTTCTTTTCTTCGAAGGCTTTCTCAATCACATCAGTAATTCGATGAACTTGGTCCACAGTCGAATGTTTACTTCTAAACCTAAATTGATGGTCAGGTAAAAGTCGTTTCTGATCAATAATGGGGTGTAGGCAACCGAGTAATATCCTTCCAAAAACTTTTGAAATTATTGGTAGGAGTGAAATAGGTCTGTAAGATTTTATTTCATTCGGTGATGGAGGAGTTTAGTTAACATGCAACATGCTCGTTGGTACCCAGGGCCTAACCTTTTCAAAACCGATCATGTGTGCATGTTTACTTCTTGCACGATGGCGGGAACTCCTGTTTCATGCTGACTTCGAACGTCGAATTTGAGATAAGCTTTTGTGGACAATTGATAGTACTCGGATGATTGGTCAAATCATCACGAGATTAGGGCCATTGAAAAATCGTTTAGTTGTTGCTAATGTTGGGAATCGAACCCAGACCTTCTGCGCGCAGTTCACTAACCATCACGTCACTGGGCCCGTTTAAGTTCTAACTCCATACCTAAAAAAAAAAACAATATTCACATGAAATATACCTACATAATGGTGCCTATTACACAATTTAATCACAACTTTGTGACTTACATTATACACCTATGAAGTAGTTATCGCTAGTCTGTGATGTACATTTATATTGCACTCTAACTCAGCAGAATGTTAATCAGATTTCATAGATAGATAGTTATATTTGTTTCGCAATTTAATCTTTTTACATAATGCGAAGATTTTACAACAGCCGTCTGAAGTTTATCACGATCTTAATCCAAATAATTGCTGATTCTGCTCAGTATAACACACTGCATTGCCTAGATGCCAGTAATGTATTTTTTGTATCCTTGTATTGAACTAGATTGCTTTAACAAAAGAGTTTCATTCTATGTTTGTATTGTCCAAAATTGAAACTACTTCAAATATAACAACTTTTAATGCAACTATCTCGTTAAATTCAACATTTAACGTATCCTTACCCCCCTCTAGAAGTAGACCCAACATAATGTCAGTGCGTAACTTGAGGCAGTCAGTTAACCGCTGCAATAACTGGGAGAACTCTTTGTTAAAGGCCGTACTGAGTGGGTGAAATAAAATAGGAAAGCACAAATGTAATACTTCTACCGGAAAGAACCTTCACCTTATATCAAATTATGTTGAGCATGACTACACCTAGGATCCTCGTAACTTACATTCTATATTTTACAAATCAACGAAAGATATCCGTGTACTGTTTGAGGAAAAATAAATCCAAAGCCAGTTTGCTAAACATTCACTGTGTGACTGCAAATGTCAGCCTGTTATGACTTGGTTATTCCCCAAACGGTTACTACAGCTTCATACCACAACAAACAGGTAGTTGGCATGTCTATCCTGTTGTGTATTACCCCTAGCATATTTCAAGAAATATCCCTTCACGGGATATATTTCCGTCGGTATTCCCATGGCCATCCTTTTAGAGTTGTAAACATTGCATAACTTTAGACAGCGTCCGCTGCTTATATGATTTGAATGACTTGACTCACCTCTGGTATTTCCCCAAGAAATATAAATAAAACCAGCATCCGCATCCGTTTAAATGGCATTATCCTTCCTCGGTATATGAGTTGCCGCCTTATCCATCGCTAGGTAAAAAATGTCTAATTTATATTTATGCGATTCCGTCAAAAAGTACGTCTTTTATTTTATTTTATTTTTTGGAAGGGGAACGCTGATAGGCGGCAGCAAAGGATTTCCCTGGCAAAAAGGAATTACTTTACGTCAGAGTTGATTATATGCTCGACATGGGAAATGCTTCATGTATTCAGTCGCTGGTATGTGGCATGGAAACGTGTTTATGCTCATGTTGCATGTTGTAAACAATCCTCGTCAATAATTAATAAATTCAGTTAGATCTAAGAAACTTGTGCAATGTTTAAGGACATGCATATGTGATTGCAATTGGACTGAGAACACGGAGTACAAATGGAAATTTTAAATTTATTTACTCACGTGTAGTTTTGAAGAATGCCTTTGTGGTTTTGAAGGAATGGACATGTCGGTTGTGTGTGAACTGGTTGTAAAAGATAACATTTGCGAAATATAGTGCTGTGTCAATCTGGTCCAGGATATTTTCTGAAGGTGTTTCCCTTTGGTATGCAATACAATTTCAAGATGATTCAGTATTTTTGAAACATTCTAATATGTCAAGTGATGATAAGGATTAACAATTTTGTTTGATAAAATTGGTTCTTAATAGTAAGACAAACAGATATCAGAAAAACGCATATAATGGTAAAAATATATTGATGGAAGGTAGACGAAATGATGTACTCGCATGTTTTCGAAAGTCTGCCGATATGGACCGGATTCAGTCCTTTTCATCCCAAATTAATAGCATATGGACTGGAAGCTCGCAGTTGGGTTTGAGTGTCTTGCTTTGCTTTTACGCAATCAAGAATTTTTTTCGAAACAACCAATGGACCAAAAATTGTTTGTTTTATTATTGCTGGGAAGTAAAGAAAAAGGATAAAAGGAAAAAGGATAGCGAAAATTGTGAGCGTCCATGAAATATTGAAGGCCCTAGTTAGGTTAGGTTTGATGGGGGCCGTTAACGCTCAAGTTAGCCGTCAAGTTCTCATGGGCAATGACACAGTAAGTAGATGATGTTCTCCTCGACGTCTGGGTCTCCGTATTTCCTAACTAGTTGGTATCTCTATTCAAAGCTAACGGGTGTTTTTTTTAGAGGTATAGACATTTTAGTTGGCAACACTATTTTAACTGGCAGCCATTTTGTCAGCTGTTATTATTTTTGGTTTGGTTTGGCATTTCAACATGCTTCCAAATTGTGAAAATTCCTTTTGAAAATCATGGTTCTGTTCGAAACACGTCGACAACTACGTCCATTTTCCCTTCAACATAATCGTCCATCAGAGCAATTAATTCCAGAACGCGCAACATGTCACACAGCTAGTGCCACAATTGATCTGTTGAAGGAATCGCATAAGCTTGCGTTTTGTTCCTGTGAATTGGACTCCATTTTCGTGGTGTTTAATGCCGCTTGACCGTCGGTAGTCTACTACGATAAGCCCGAAACGACTGACCATTTCGAGGACAATATTCGCCGCTTAATTTCCCATATACGGCCACAAATGTTGGAAAAAGTCATCGAAAAGTGAACTACGTCCGAGCCAGCCGTGGCGGGCATATGCCAGAAATTATATTTAAATTATAATGCCGGAAGATTATCATTCGAATGAAGTAAGTTTCATGTCAATTTAAAAAAACCGCTTTATTTTATTATATTTCAAAGTTCTATACCTCTAATAAAAACGTTATAAGTTTGTTAGATTAGGTCATAGGTCCTTAGTGTGTTTGAAAGTGTTAATGTTTTGCCACCAAGATTTTGTTTCATTTTGCATGTAACTTTTGAAAGTAGGGGTCGCACAAGGAGAGACAGCTGGACGATCCTAGTCTGGCTAGCTCGTCGGCTTTCTTATTTCATTTTCTGGAATGTGAATTTGTCCTGGCACCCAGATAATTCAGACTTTATTCTTGTTTCATAGAGCATTTAGCTTTGTGCTGCAGAGTGCAACTACTCGTGATTTTAATATGTTGGATGCCAGAGCTTTTATGGCCGCTTGACTATCTACTTAAATGGAGATATCCTCCTGTGATATGTCCAATACTCTAGCCGATTCGGCAGCTTCGAGTATGGCTATGGGATCTCTGCTTTGAATATACTGCACGAGTTTGCTAATCAAATGGATGTGCTAAACCGATTTTATCGGAGTAGACCCAGAACTCACTTCTGTGTCATTTTAGACCCATCGGTGTATATTGCTATTTCGTTATTAGATACCACATTGTTTGACGACCATTCGTCACTACTTGGTATTCAGGTTGCGTATTTAATGTCGAAATCGTGATATAGGATGTTGTAGTCGGATGCCACATTCTCATATTCTTCTAATTTCAATATTTTGCTGTGACCAAATGGTTTGGTACATAGGTTGCCCGCTTCTTTGAGGCGTGCTGCGCTTTTCGCTGCTGTGTCAATCAGCTGTAGATCGATTAGTGGGAGGCGTAGAATTGTTTCCAAACCTGCTGTAGTGTTGGTACGCATAGCTCGTTTATGAGTACACATGCTGTTCTTTAAGCCTTTGTCAGTGCAATCATTTAATTATTCATTTTAATGGAATTCCACCCGACTAAGCAACCGTAGGTGAGAATTGGTCTGACAACAGCTGTGCATAGACATTTCGTGACCTTCGGGGAGGGCCCTATTTCTCACCGCGTGTTATGATCCTGTATTTATTCCTGCTTTTCCAAGTTCTATCTTGATTGCTTCTGATCCTACGTTGTTGAAGGCTCCTTCTATGTCTAGGAAAGCTGCTGGTGTATATTCTTTATGATATAGTGATTTTCTATTGATTGCTATAGTAATTTTTCTATTGAATCCCCTTAGCTACTGCAAAGCAGAATATCTAGGTAACACAGAGCGGACAAATACGAGAATCTCAAAATACGAGGGTTTTAGAGGCAAATGTAGGAGCAAAGGACATCTTCAGTAGGATTATTGGTAAATACAGACCAACTACATCGAAGTTTTACAAGTATAAGGGGTGCGGAAACATTTTTTTTTGTTAAACGCAGTAAAACCCTTTTTATAAATCAAACCGCTTTTCTTTCTAAATTAGTTTTTTTCCAAAAATTTTATTTTACATATGTCAGATAAGTGAATTACTCATTAAGCGTAAACCATATTGAAGTCCAGTTAGCGAAGTCTAAAGCTTCAATCAATGAACGGAAATTAAAGGACTTTAGATTGGCCACAGAACAGCGTATTATTTAAGAGATTGAGGCACTCACTGCCTAAAGGGTATCTTGATTGATTTAATTTATAAATTTGGCCTTATGACGCTTGGTTTTATGTCACTGCATTTTGTAGGATGATTTGCATTTTTCTCCGTGCAATATAAAATTATTTCTGACAGACCGTCCACAATGTCTGGAATAATAACTGCCAATCAGTCGCTGGTATGGTTAACATTCACACTCTTAAGCTAAATTGCCGCATTTAGGGAACGGAAAATCCCCACAAAATCCATGAAACACCATTCCATGGCAAAAAATTACTTTACGGTAGATGTTGGCTCATGTTGGCTGAAAAAAAAAAACATATGAGAAGGCTACAATTATCTTTACGAATCGTTGAATACCCTATCTCACCCCAGCTTTAAAATAAAACAAATGACCCCAAAAAATGGAAGTCAAAAACGGATGAAATATAGAATATGAAATTGTCACCACATTTTATTCATAAAGTTTATCTAAATCTTTTATGGTTCGACAAAAAAAAAAAACGTTTTCCAATTGCATATGCTGCGGGGTTGGGTTCACGAATCATTTTTATAAAAATATATATAGATGAGATGCTTATATTAATGTAATCAATGTTAATGTGTCGCGATTTTTTCCGATTTTTGACCGAAATCGTTTTTTTTTATAAATACGCCCCAAAAAGTGGCTTCGTCGTCGGACATAGGAGTTTTATACAAAATTTCTAGCTCAAAATGTAAGGCCCAACAATCGATGACACACAGACGGACGGACAGACAGACATATCTTAATCGATGCAGCTACTGCTAAGTCGATTCATATAAAGGGTTTTTCAATAAGAGCGCTACAAACGTTTTTTTTTAAATAAAACAAAAACGGTTTTGGATATCAATGAAATTCTTTATTTTAGTGAAAGTACGTTCGATGCCATTATGTATGGAACTCGATTTCTTTTGCATGGTCACCACGGGCACGCTTGCAGAAGTCCAGACGCTGAACACAATTTTCGACGGTTTTCAAGCAAAAATCGGCCGATACTGCTACAATTTCACGTTCGATATTCGTACGAAGTTCATCAAACGTCGCTGGCTTGTTGGCATAGACCATAGACTTGACGTAGCCGCACAGGAAATAGTTTAACAGGCGGCCAAGCGACTGGACCATTTCGTGAGATAACACGATCTCCAAACTTGGTTTCCAATAAATTGATTGTGGCATTCGCTGTGTGGCTTGTGGCGCCGTCCTGTTGGAACCACATGTCCTCTAAGTCCATATCATCCAATTGGAGCCAAAAATATTTGGTTATCATTAAACGGTAGCTATTCCCATTCACAGTAACGTGCCGGTCTTGATCATCACGGAAGAAGTACGGCCCAATGACGCCGCCGGCCCATAAACCACACCAAACCGTAATTTTTTCGGGATGCAATGATGACTCATGGAGTACGTGTAGAATGATGCCCGACCAATACCGCATATTTTGTTTATTGACGAAGCCATTCAGCCAGAAATGAGCCTCATCGCTGAAGATGATTTTTCGATGAAAATCCGAATCATTTTGAAGTTGTTGCTCAGCCAAATTCACGAACATACGACGCTTCTGGTGGTCAAGCGGCTTCAGTTCTTGCGTCAATTTAATCTCGTACGGATGTGGGCCAAGATCTTTTCGCAAAATTTGCCACAACGACGTCACAGAGATGCCCAACGTGTGAGAGACACATTTGGGCTTTCTTCAACTGAAGCCTCAGCGGCAGCAATATTCTCGACACTACGGGCACTTCTTTGTCTCACTGGCACGGGAACATTTTTGTACTGTGCCTGTGGAATCAAATTTTTCCACTAGACGCTCAATTGTTGATCTGCTAGGACGATTATGACGACCATAAATTGGACGTAGCGCTCTTAACGTTGAGGCCACTGACTCCGAATTTCGGTTGTAAATTTTAATAATTTCGACTCGTTGTTGGATCGTATATCTTTCCATTATGAAATTGCAAACCTTACTGAAGAGAAATGTCAAAAGAGCAGCAAGAAATATTGCGTCGTTTGCTGTCTCTGTCGCTCAACTTTTGTAGCGTCACTGTTGAAAAACCCGATACTTTAAGCACCTTTAAGGTATATCTATTGAAATGATTTCTCCTTTGTTACAAACTAAATGTCAAAACTTATATAACGCGTGATTTGTTAAGAGTTAAGTTTCTAGGTTGGCAGCACTGCTAGTAATGGCGTCCAAACGTCATCTGTCAAAGTGAAAAGTGTTCACTATGCTCTGCCATTTTATCATGGAAAGACTTACAAACGAGCAACGATTGCATATTACTGAAATTTGCAATTAAAATTCGTGCTTTGTAAACAATGTGCACCGTTCGTTACGAATATATTATGGCGAACGATATTGAGCCATGATACGCGACTTTTTTGCTCGAATTGGCTGAGTTGAACTTGGTTGACTTGTGGTTTCATCAAGACGATTCCATATGCCACACAGCTCGTGAAACAATGGAAATGTTGAAGGATGAATTCGGTGAGCAGGTTATCTCTCAAAATGGCTCTGTGAGATCATGCAATTATACGCCTCTTGTTAATTTCTTGTGAGGCCCAACACGATTGAAGCTTTACAGGATAACGTAACACACGTAATTCGTGGAACACAGGCCAAAATGCTCGAAATAGTGACGCTAAATTGGACCTTACGAATGGACTATTTGAAACGTAGCCGCGGACACATTTACATGAATTTGTCCTTAAAACGCAAATGGCAAAGGCCTATTTATCGGTTACAATAAATTTTTGATGCAAATTTGAATGTTTTATTCGGTTATATTCGAACTTACTTACTTACTTGAGTGGCGCTACAGTCCGGAATGAACCTGGGCCTCAACCAACATGTCTCTCCAATTAGCCCGGTCCTTAGCTAACTGCCTCCAGTTGCTCACTCCAAGTTGGTTGAGGTCGGTTTCTACTTCTGCGCGGCACTTAAGAAAAAGTCGTCCTCTACTGCGTCCGACGTCTGGCTGGGAATCGAAGACTCTGCGAGCCGGAGTATTGGTGCCCATACGTTCTACATGTCCTAGCCATCTTAAACGTCCAATGCGGAGTTTTTTGACCAGGGGCATGTCGCCCGTCAACGCAAACGAGACCGAACATTTTTCGAAGAATCTTCTTTTCAAATCGACCAAAGATTTCTTCATCCGCTTTTGCGACCATGCTTAAGTTTCCATAGCCCGTCAACGCAAACGGGACCGAAGATTTTTCGAAGAATTTTCCTCTCAAATCGACCAAGGATTTCTTCATCCGCTTTTGAGGCGGTCCATGCTTCAGCGCCGTAGAGCAGGACTGGGGTGATCAGGGTCTTATATAAGATCTCCTTAGTAGTTCGAGAGAGGGCTTTACTACTGAATTGCCTTCTGAGCCCGAAGAAACAGCAGTTGGCAAGAGTAATTCTTCGTTTAATTTCGACGAGACGTTGTTGTTATAATTAATAGCGGAGCCGAGATAGACAATCCCGTACTATCTCAAAGTTATATCTGTCAATTGTGATGTTCTCTCCAATTCGTCGATGTTGTGTGTCCTTTCGTGTTGACAGCATATACTTCGTCTTGCCCTCATTTACTGCTAAGCCCATTTTTGCTGCTTCCTTCTCTATACTAGCAAACGTGGCTATGACATCACGTTGGGTCCTACCAATGATGTCAATGTCGTCGGCGTATGCTAGTAGTTGTACAGATTTTTGAAAAATTGTGCCTCTGGTGTTGGCTCGTGAGTTTTGCACAATCCTCTGAAGAATCAGATTGAAGAAGTCACATGATAGTGCATCGCCTTGCCTAAATCCTTTTAAGGTATCGAATGAGTTGTTGAGGTCAGCGAGAATTCTCCATCGTCATCCTATACAAACGGACGAGTTTGGGCGGTATACTAAAACTAGACATGGCTCTGTATAATTCGTCTCTGTAAATGCTGTGCTATCGGTTTTGGACTTTCCTGGCCTAAGACCACACTGATAAGGGCCGATCAGGTTGTTGGTAAACGGTTTCAGGCGTTCACATATTACGGCAGATAGGATCTTGTAGTCGATTTTGAGGAGACTTATGCCTCTGTAGTTGGCAAAGTTTAGAGGGTCTCCTTTTTTGTGGATCGGGTAAACGATGCTGAGGTTCCATTCTTCAGGCATACTTTCTTCCGACCAGATTCGGCTTATGAGTTGGTGGATGTTACTTCCCAAGTCATCTCCGCCGGCTTTATAAAGCTCGGCGGGAAAGCCGTCGTTTCCGGCAGCCTTATTAAGCTTCAGTTTAGATATTGCTATCCTCACTTCACTCAGGTCGGGTGGTTGGCAGTTTTCGCAGTCGTTGCCAATATTGAATG
Organism: Rhingia rostrata; assembly: GCA_949824845.1. NCBI lineage: Eukaryota > Metazoa > Arthropoda > Insecta > Diptera > Syrphidae > Rhingia > Rhingia rostrata. The sequence continues at coordinate 59,746,613 of OX463755.1, forward strand.
GTTAGTTCTGCCTGACAGCGGAATGTTGTTCGACACCGCCGTTTAACAGTCTGCAGAAGTGGTTCTTTCATATCCTCAGCATCGACTGTGTCTCAACTACGATATTTCCTTCTGCATCTCGACAGGATTCTTGTATCCTTGGCACCTGTCTATATCCTCGATCGCGCGCTTTTCTTGCCCTTTTTTTTTAAATTATATTCTTTTTTTTATTTTATTTTATTCTTTATTATGTTATTATATTCGAACTACGCTTAAAAAATCATCCGTTACCTCTGTGGGATAGGGTATAAAAATAAATATCTGCCATTTATGGCCCTTACGGGCCTCCAACACTCCCTTCATTAGTGTGCGAAGTCACAAAGAAGAGAATTCGCCGTTAAGCACCACTCCGAAGAGGAAATTTGAGAAGCTTCACATGACAGTGTTACTCTTGGATGTTTTTCAGCTTTTCGCAAGATATGGGCAGTGACAAAAAGCTTGGTGTTGTTACTTCCGGGATTTTAAACAGGGATCCAGTGCGTAGTAGTTCACCGGACAAACCACTAGGCCACTCCATACACAGGTCAACCGGCAGTTAAATCAAAAAAAAAAAAATGCGAATTTGGCCAAATTTCCATAGCCATTAGCTGCTGACTGAAGATGACTTTTTGAAAAGGATGTTCTTTGTACAAGTTCGATTGAATTCAGCTGAAATACGCCTAACCCTCTTTCTCATAAAAATTGAAAGTTTTACAAAAAAATATGGAAGTCTTCATCGTCGTACAGGTTGTATAGCCTTTCAAAAATTTAACTCTTAAATATCAGCACCGCTGCCTTTTTCAGATTAACCAGTTCCATATAAACCCCTTACTTGTTATTTATGATATTGCGCTTGAATTGTTAAAATTGTGATTATGTCTGCAATAACACTTTTCGACATGATACACACCTATTAATAATTATGCTGTCAATTAGTCGTCAGAATACATGATTCCCTAAAATACGGACCTAATTAAACGTTGTTATCCGTCGCTTAGCCCCACTTATCCGTGCACACAGGGCACAAGTCAGAAATGATTTCCAACAAAATTCCAACTCTCCAACTCAAACCCCATTACTGGAGAAGAGATGGACGATGTTCGTACTAAACTCTCTCCCTAATTAGGGGTGTTACGGCATTAACATTATGATCCTTCTCGACAATTGCCCAAACATAGAAAGTTATGAACAACATTATGTGTATGCGCTCAAGTGGATGTGTTCAAGAGTTCTGCCTTTGTCCGATTTAAAGCGCTTCCGTCCCGTTGCGCCCTGTGCCGCCTAACCATACGTTCGTCGTTCGTATCACCAAAAATATAAATCCCTACTAAGAGCTTTCTGATTGTGGAACAAAAATTTCACCGATTACGAAAGGATTTCAAATTGACGAGTACTTTGGTCGTCAACGTGGTGGTTCTTTTGCCCATCATCCTAGCATACACTCACGAACGGCGTCGTCCGTTCTCATTCTCGTTCGATTGTGAATATCCAACAAGGATCTGATTGTGAAATATTTTACGTATACATGTGGGAAGTGGCAACCAGCAGCATTCCGCATAAATAATACCATCCGTCGATTTGGACAAACTACTGCGCTATCAACAAACCATTGTACAATATATGCCGTTGTATGTGCGGACAACACAACACGGGTGATGCCATACACCCGTACCCCCATTAGGGTGCTGAGGAGGCTTGTTGTTGTGAGGTTTCGGTTTGTAGTTATGCGACGAAATGTGTGCCGGTAGGTATCGTTTGTTAAGTTTTTCGTCGATAATAAAGATCGTCATCGGGTATTGTCGCTCAAAAACGTTCCTGTCCCGTCCCAAAAAAAAAAAAAAAAACGATTACTCACATACCAACAAGGATATGTTGGTAGAAAACAGCACTTGACCAAAACCGTCACTACATTTCTACATGCTACAGCCAGCCAGCATGCAGCGTTTGTATGAGTGCATGTTACCGTGAATTGTTGATTGTTAAATGCGGATTTATGATTTCAATGAGAAATGAGAATTTTCGAACGGACACATACCTCTCAGTGTGTCTGTATGTCCTCTCCTTTAGCCGCTCATTTCTATCATCTGTCTAGCGTCACATTCGAACTGCTGGTCAAGCTCTGAAACCTAACTACTGTTGGGCGGGTAGGGGGCTGAGTGTTTCGGAAAGCGAAGGCAGTGGCGGCCGTCAGGGCAAGGCGATTGCCATGGACGGATGCTTTGGGTTTCGACATATTTTCGAGTGTACAAGTATCGTATGCCAATAGCAACTCTCTGTTGGATATTTAATTCGATATAACAATCGCTGGCTTTATACAGATTGCCGAAGGGGTGTTACGTATCTTTTGGATTCGGGGAATTAATCCTATGCAAATACGATTTAGTTTAGCCTAATATGGCGCTCATGTGATGTACCTTTCCATACGTTTGGCCGTGTGCGAGTGTATGCTTTTATTTTAGAGAACTTTATTTCAGCTTCATTGCCTGCAGTTATTGTGGTTCAAAAATATACATGCCGTGTGGTCGTCCGCCCATATTGGTAGAAAAAGTTTTGACAACTCTGGAAAAATAAAAGAAGAAAACTATTTGAGTTGGTAATCCAGAAGGCATTACAGAAGGTGCATGTAGGATTATGTAATAGATCGTATTATGCAGGGAATAGTAATTTAGTTTTAAACACAAATAGTGAACTAATTACAAATTGTAATAGATACACCTCCTTTGTTTTATTTCGGGAACAAATTGTCTGTGGTTTAAGTGCTCGTCATGTACTAGGACTTTGGGCATGTTTAACTTGCAAATGATATTTTTTTTTGGAAATCTGAACTTTGAAATCATATGTAAAAAGTGACGGGATTTGCAGATGCTCTTCTATCTAATTGGCAGGTGCAAGATGGAAATTAAACATCAAATGTTTTTAAAAAATTGTATTTGGAAATCGAAACAAAAATTTCCAAATTACCTGAGTTCAGAAATAAAAAATAAAAAAGGATAAGGTTCCCTATCAAAAAACCTCCCCAGACGTCAGCGGAAGAACTCCCAAGATAAACAACCTATTTGAGCTGCTCCGACATATTCGGACAAAAGGTTCATTTAGGAATCTCAAGGGCAAGTCAGACCCCATCCACAGAGATGGTAGCGGATGAGCCGATAGGCCAATGGAAGCGTTTAATCCCGTAGAAGATACTGATAGCCGCATGTCATAGGGGTAGGGATCTACTACAGACCATAGACCGTATTATCGCGAGCAGAAACAGCGACTATTCGGATGTGGTGTTTTCATAACATTGTAACAATGCGCATTAAGGTCCAATTCGCCAAGTAGAGCCTGCGAGACTGCTTTACAAAACGTATGGCTTGACAAAACGTATGTGCGACTAACGTTATGCTAAACACGAAGGAAGATAATACGTTTTTAGTAGTATTGTCATAAAATACACGACACCATGCCTGGCAACGGTTTTAGATTATTACAATTCGCCACTACGGCCAGCACACAGTTTTCTCAGCTATATATTCATAAGGCCACATGGCGGTCTCCAGATCAACGAAAGTGCAATCAAGTTCATAATATTGCGATAGACAAGAGGTCATCCAGTATTTTGGACGTTCAAACATTCTAAGAGGCTAACATCGATTTGAAACACTATCTTGTTGTATCCAAGGTAAAAATGCCAATATCCACCACGCCCAACAAATAACAAATACTGTGGTAAACTTAATGTTAAAAGACTGCAATTGCAAGAGAATCGCCAAGGCCTTAGACGCGAGTTACATATGCAACGTCAGCAACATCAGCCGAAGGCAACACCAAACATCAACCCATAGCATTTTCCGCTACAGCAGCAAAACCAACGGAAACGAAGTTCAACAGCGGTCAACAGCAGTCAGCAAATATTGCAAATAAAAACCAAATGCAAATGTTGAACAGACTGCCAATTCATATACCGATAATCTAGTGACAAGTTGCAGCGACGCTTGGACGGCGGACTTTCACTAAGAATTAATAAATCTATATGTAAAGGTCAAAACTGTTTTTTTATTATTTTAAAAACATATAACTGGCGCAGTCGGTAGGATCTCATTCGAAGAAAAGAGATCCAGTGATTCGAAATTAATTAAAAGTGAGATACGAAGTGAACCAAAGTGAAATTTAGTGGTTCATGCAGACACAACACATAAAAAAAAAAAAAAAAATAGTGAATCGTGATTGAAGTGAAAATCTTGAAAAAGTGCAAAATTGATCGCCAAAGACAACGAGAGCCAGTGTTCGACCAACATCGCGAAATGAATGCAAATCCAAATCCAATAGAACAATGTCTAGTGGCTCTGACACAGCTACTTCACCAAAACAACCAGCCGTCAAGTTCCAGAGCCAGGCTTGAACGAGAAATACGATTCTTGCCAACATTCAATGGAGAAACGGGAACATTGCCTTCCTTCATCAATGCGGTAACCAGAACTCTGGATGACTACACAGATGAGGCAGAAAAAACTAGAATGTATCTCATTATATATGATACAAAAATTCTAGGAGGAGCAAAAAATTTATTAAACACAAGCCCACCAGAAAATTGGACATCGTGCTCCACCAAGCTGAACCAGCACTACCGATCGTCAAAAGATCAAATGACGATAACCACGGATATCGGAGCATTGAGAGTGAGTACTATCAGTGATTTAGACAATAAGATAAGGTTATTAGTAGAGGATATAACTGAATATGCCGCTTTTATTGATAATGGAGAGGTTATGACAAGTATATTTTGTGGTATGATTATTCAAAAAGTGAAGGAATTAGTATCTGGTGCTCTTGCCGCCGCAGTAATGGGAAAGAGTAATTTGTCAGAAATTAGAAATATAGTTAATAATTTTATTGGACAGGATCAAGGAAATTTACGTTATAATAAGTACAGTAAACACTTGAGTACGACAGACCAGAGTAGGCAAAACAACAACAACAGACAGAGATTTAATAATAATGAACAGACCAATAGATATAATAACTCTCGATCTAATCAATTAAGACCAAATCAAAATTTTAATAATAACTGGCATCCAAGACCGAATTATCAGTTCAATCCAAAGAATAATAGGTCACAGCAAAATAACAATGGAAATGACAGCCGACAGAGTAGACAACGACCTCAGTCTATGGAAGTAGATAACCTCAGTAGATCTGAAACAAACTCTATCGACGACACGTTTTTTACAAATTAGCCTCGGAAAAGAATAAAATTTATATAACTTTGACTATAGAAGGAAACAAATGTTTAGCGTTAGTAGATACAGGATCTACGATTAGTATATTAAGTCAAGAAAAGTTATCCCATTTAAAATACAAAGTATTGGATCAGAATTCAAAAGCAGTTAATACGATAGAGGGAGAAGTAAAAACACCTAACAAAACTGTGGCAACATTATGCCCCACTGAATTAAAATATCCAGAAAATGCAAGAATAAAGTGGATTAGTATGAAGTTAGAAAAATCATATGATATGCTAATAGGAATGGATTGGATCTTGAAAAATGTGAGTAATATTAGTATAGAAAAAGAAGAAATTATTATGACTAATGGAGTGAGCCTTCCATTCTTAACTAAAACTGTGCAAGAAAAGGTTAATGTACTTGATGTAAGTGAAATGCATAATCTCCAATTAGACCATTTACATGATAAAGAAAGAGCAGTAATAGAGAAATTGATTCAAAGATTTAACAAGCTTCTATATAAAGAGGGAGATATATTAACAAATACGAATACAGTTGTTCACGAAATAAGGACGACAACAGAAGAGCAAATAAATTCTAAACTATATAGGTACCCACCGAAGCACGAAGCTGAGGTAAGAAAGCAAATGGAAGAAATGGAACGACAAGGTATAATTAGAAAGAGTAATAGCAGATACAGTTCACCAATTATAGTAGTACCAAAAAAAAAAGATAATTCTGGAATAGATAAATTTAGAATTGTAGTTGACTATAGACGATTGAACCAGGTGACAGTCGATGATAAGTACCCTTTGCCTAATATTGATAGTATCCTTGACAAACTTGGCAAAGCGCAATATTTCAGTACTATAGATTTAGCCAAAGGCTATCATCAAATACTGGTATCCGAGAAAGACATTGAAAAAACTGCCTTTGTTTCTCCAGTAGGGTTATATGAATATGTCCGAATGCCGTTTGGATTAAAAAATGCCCCGGCAACATTTCAACGTTTAATGAATGAGATTCTTCGCGAATATATTAATCAAATATGTGTTGTATATCTAGATGATATACTTATTTTCTCAACAACACTAGAAGAACATGAACATTCATTAGCTAACATTTTTAAAAAACTGCAAGAACATAATTTAAAAATTCAGGTTGATAAATGTAGTTTTCTCAAACATAATACAGAATTCTTGGGTCACATTTTGACAGTTGACGGTATTAAGCCAAATCCTAATAAAGTCAAAACAATTCAGGATTTTTAGGAACAACAGGCTTTTACAGAAAATTTATAAAGGACTATTCGAAAATAGCTCACCCGATGATAAAATATCTGAAAAAAGATACTAAAATTAACATTAATGATCCTCAGTATATTACGGCATTTGAAAACTTAAAAAGTCTAATATCATCCCACCCTATCTTGAAATACCCGGAATATGATAAACCGTTTGTTATAACGACAGATGCTAGTGACTATGCCATTGGAGCAGTGTTGTCGCAACAAGGTCATCCGGTTTGTTTTGTGTCAAGAACACTTAATAATCATGAAAAGAACTATAGCACTACTGACAAAGAATTTTTATCAATTATATATGCAGTCAATTATTTTAGACCATATTTATATGGAAATAAATTCAAAATTGTAACAGACCATATACCAATAAAATATCTTAATAGCAAATATAAAGGCAAGGAGTTTTCACAGAGACATCAACGGTGGTTGTTAAAACTTCAGGAATACAATTATGAAATAGAATATTTACAGGGTAAAGAAAATAAGGTAGCTGACTATTTAAGCAGATTAGAAAATACGGAAAAGATTAATACAACTAATGATGAAGAATCAAATTTGGAACTTTCCGATACAAACCATTCAGTGGACGAGCAAATGTTAGATCACATAGGTATAAAAAATGATATTGTGAACAAATATAAAACACAAATTATACTGACTTACTGCCCTGCGGAACCTCAGATAATACATAAAAGACGAATTATAGAAATAAATCCATTGGACAATGAAAATTTAATAAAAGATTTACTAAGACAATATATTAAAAAAGGTAGAACAGGTATTTATTCTGAAGTATCTGATACAGATTATCACAAAATTCAATTAATTCTAATATCAATGTTTTCATCGGATCCAACAATTATGTTTATACGATGTACAAAAAGAGCAAGTGAGATATTAACGGAAGAAGAATTACATAAGCAGATATCATTATATCATACAAATGAGTCAATGCATAGTGGAATAAATGAATGTTATTATAGCTTAAAGGATAAAATATATTTTCCAACACTTAGAGACCATATACACCTTATAATAAACAACTGCAATAAATGTAGACAAATTAAGTACGATAGAAAACCTATAAAGCCGAAATTTCAAATTTCACAAACCCCAACAGAAAAGAACGAAATTATTCACTTAGATATATTTCATTTTAAAAAACAAGCTTTTGTTACGACAATAGATAAATTAACAAAATTCGCTGCCGCATATTGCATAACGGATAGAAATTGGAGAGCTAAGAAAGCACTTATGATAGAACATTTTGCAAAATTCGGGAAACCAAAGACAATAATAATGGACAATGAATTCAGAGCAGAACAAATAATTAATTATTTACAAAATGAAAATGTCGAGGTTCATCTGACGAAACCAAACAATCATACTGGCAACGCAGATATAGAGAGAGTACACTCAACTTTGTTAGAAAAAATAACAGGGATCGAGGATAAGGAGCTCTCAACCGAAATGAAGATACGGATGGTTATATTAAACTATAACGATCGATATCACTCAACTATTAAGTGCACTCCTAGAGAAGCAAAAGAAAAAATAAGCAGTTCTGAATTACAAAAAAGAATCAATAACGTCAAACATTATATAATAAACAAAAGGAATCTGACTAGAGAACAATACAACGAAAACAGATCTACTGGGCATATACGAAACTACAAAAGACTTAGACATAAAGACGAACCATACTATAGACTAACATCCTTAAGAAATGTACATATGGCAAACATTAAACGACCTTTAAAATTTACAGATAGGTACTGGTCGTGGCAATAATATTTCTAATAACAATCTCAGTAACCCAGGGACTTCTGCAAGTAAGTCCAATACATGAAGAAATAGGATACACCATAGTAAAAGTTCAAGAAGTAGCAATCGTTAATGAAACTAATACAATTTTACATGTAATTAATCCCATAGACATAAACAACATAATTAGCCAAATTGAAACTAATATTGAAAAATTAGATATTGACAGTAAAGAACTACTAAGCGAAGTAATATTAAATATTAGAGCTAAAATTTCATCTATAATTCCAAAAGAAAATAGACAAAAAAGGGGACTGATTAATTTAGTAGGTACCCTTCATAAGTGGTTGTTCGGAACAATGGACGACAATGATAGGCAAGAGATATTAGAAAAATTAGACGTTAGTGAAAAAAATAATCATAACGCTATTACAAATTTAAACAAACAAATTTCAATAAACACTCATTTTAATGACTCATTCAATATACTCAGAATGGCAATAGAGGAAGACAGAAATAAAACACTACATGTACTTCAATTAATTAGGAAAGAGAATGATCAAATTAAAAGACATTCAATGTATTTAGATCAAATGTTAAAATTACAATATTTAGAAAATAAAGTAGATCAAATTCAAGACAATATTGCCTCCGCAAAAAATAATGTTATCCATCCGAGTATTTTTACGGCAAAAGAAATAAAATTGTATGATATCGATTTCTATAAATTAAAATTAGTTAAAGTCGGAATATTAAAATATAAAGATCAATCATTAGTTATTGCTGTTAAGATACCAAAGAACTATATTAAAACAGATTTAAAACTTATAACTTCAATGCCGAATAAAGATTATTTAGAGATAGATGAAGTTAATGAATATATTGTTACAATAGAAAATAAAACGTTTAATTATAAGGAAAACTCTATGTTAAAAGATTTAAAAACTAGTAAGAACTGTGTTTTAAAAAATCAATGTAAATTTAAATATAATAACAGAACTAAAATTGAGTCATTAGACGATGAGACAATACTAATAAAAAATGCTGTGCAAGAAAAATTGAAACAAAACTGCGATGACAGAAATATAACTTTAAATAAAAATAACTTAATTAATTTTTACAATTGTGAAATAGAATTATATCAAGAAACATTTAATAATCAGAAACAAATCATCAAAGACCGATTTTTTTATCCAAGTAATATATATAATTATAGTAAAGTTGAAATGATTACTTTTGAAAACATTGTAAATAATAACTTTGAAAACATTAAAGAAATTAAGGAACTAAAATGGCATAAAAATATTTCGTATGGAATAAACGCCACACTTTGTACATTATTTATCTTAGGTACAATTATGTTAACATTTTGGTTTAAAAAAAGAAATGTGAATGTAAAGATTCTAAATAAGGAAAATAGTGTTACTAGAAGAATTCGGGAGAATTCTTATTCAAACCGAGGAGGAGTTACATATGCAACGTCAGCAACATCAGCCGAAGGCAACACCAAACATCAACCCATAGCATTTTCCGCTACAGCAGCAAAACCAACGGAAACGAAGTTCAACAGCGGTCAACAGCAGTCAGCAAATATTGCAAATAAAAACCAAATGCAAATGTTGAACAGACTGCCAATTCATATACCGATAATCTAGTGACAAGTTGCAGCGACGCTTGGACGGCGGACTTTCACTAAGAATTAATAAATCTATATGTAAAGGTCAAAACTGTTTTTTTATTATTTTAAAAACATATAACTCGCGTATCCACCACTATCAAATGTTGAAAAGCAATGGCAACAATGTCAGAAAGCCATGAGATCATCCGTAACTGATGTGCTAGGTTATTCGCGCCCACCAGTAAGAAACCGCTTGTTTGATGAAGAATGCCGGCAGATGCTCGAAGCTTAAGATTAGGCATACAAGCCAAAGCTGCTGTGGAAGACGAGATTTGCCATTGAGCTCTGTAGGCAAAGAAGAATGGAAGAACGCCGGCTTTTCAGAAAGAAAAAAAAGGAGCAAGAAAAGTGCGGAATAGAGGATATAAGTGCCACTCCAGGAATGATATTTGCAAGTTTTACTAAAGCGTAAAACGTCAAAGTCAAGGATCTAAGGCTCGAACAGAATCCTTTTGAGATGAACAAGCAAAAATCGTAGTTGAGTGGCTGCTGAGGATATTTTCTGTAGATAACTTCGGCTATAACGGACAATATCCAGCTCGCAGGGAGAACGAATTATTCTATATTGGCGACGAAAGCGAAAACTACCAACCATCGGACCTAAGTGAAGTGAGTATAGTAATATCTTAACTCAAGCTTATCAAGGCCGACGGGAAAGTACGACCTTATCGGAGAGCTTTATAAAGTCGGCGGAAATAATTTGCCAAGTATCATTCACCAACTCATAAGCAAAATTTGGTCGGATGGAAGCACGTCTGAAGAACCAAAACTCAGAATCTTTCATCAGATCCTCAATGACTTTATCGGCCCATATCAGTGTAGTTTTGGACCAGAAAAGCGTAGAACTGAGTAAATCTTCACACTTTGGCAGATCCTGGAAAAACTCAGGAAGTCAAAATCGATACTCACCACTTATTCACCGATTTCAAAGCCGCATACGACAGCATTTATAAAGAGGACCTATACAAAGCGAGGTCTAGCCTTGACGATGGAGAATTGTAACCTATTCATCGATTTTAAAGCGGCATACAAGAGCATCAATATAATATAGACGAACTATACGTATTCATGTTCGTCTGTGCAGGATAATAATGGAGGATTCTCGCTACTCCATTTGGGTTGGCAATGACCTCTGAAACAGTCGATATTAAAAAAGTATACAGACAGAGAAGCGCATTTGTCGTGTGTATTATGTATTATGCAAAATGCAAAACTCTCAAGTCAACAACAGGCCCAGGTTTAATCCAGACTGTAGAACCAATTAAACAAATAAATAAAATGGCACTCTTTCTTCATGCCTCCGGTACAATTGTTAATATATTTACAATCCGCCCAATTTTAGATAAATACGTCGATTTTGGTCAAGTCATGAAGAATTTTGAACCTACTGTGGCGAGCAAAAGTGGTCGAATGATTATAAAGTATTCTTTATAAATAAATAAATCCTGGAACGTAGTAGATGGGAAATGTGTAATATGGTGGATGAAACAAAAATCAACTGTTTTAAGTCGGACAGGAATATTATTGGTACACCACCAGGTGAAGCAAATAATGGAGCATGAAGTGGGTAGTTTCATGCTGTGCGGATGTCTTACCCGGTTTTACATCGGTATACTGGTAAAAATAAATCGTATTATGAAAAATGCAATCTTTGATATTTTGCGGATGAACTTGCCAGAATTTATGAACGCATTCACCTATCCAATTGACCTATTGGTGTTTTAGTACTGGTTTCATCTTTAACCGCGGGAATACCCAGTTCTCTGCATAGATCTTCATTCCTTATATACCACGTCGCATTGATGAATGATCTTAACATTTGTTTTCAAAAGTTTGTAAAATATTTAGATTCGTTTCCCCGGTACAACCCCATAGTTGTACACTTTCTTGTATAATAGTATCTTGTTATCAATGTTAAGCTCCAAATATTTTCCGAGTAACCAGTAAAGTTCTCTGTATTTATTTTTAAGTTCTTCGCATTTCTTTTTTATATGCGACTTCCATTTTAATTTTGCATCGAGTGTCATCCCGCGATATTTCGCTTCATTCACAAAAGGGACTCGAACCGTATTGAGAAATACTGCGAAATTGTTTGTCCGTTTATACGAAAAATCTACATGAATCGATTTGCTCTCGTTAAGTGAAATTCGCTAGGATTTTGTCCATTCATTAACCTCGTTAAGTTTTGAAATTTCATATTTGTTTACTCTATTTTTGGGGAAAACGTCTAGTATAGCTGTATCGTCAGCAAACGTGGCAACTACTGTATCATTTGTTTGTGGGATATCACGTGTAAATAGGAGGTACAAGAGTGGTCCAAGGACGCTTCCTTGGGGGTATTCCTGCCAATATTTCTTTGAAATCCAAATATTCGTTTCCAAGTTTTTACAATGAAGAGTCTTTGTTCAAGATACGAAACGAGGATTTTATAAAAAAAAATGTTAAGGCAGAACTTGTCTTAGCTTGCATTGAAAGCCTCTGTGTCAAACTTTGTCAAAAGATTGCGACAGGTCAAGAAATACGGCTGAGAAAATTTTCTTTTATCCACAGTCGATGATCCACAGTCGAATGTTTACTTCTAAACCTAATCAATAATGGGGTGTAAGCGACCGAGCATATTTCAAAAACGTCTTCAAAAGTGTCTGAATGGAAGAATGGGTCTGTAAGATTTATTTCATTCGGCGATTTTGCTGGTTTGAGAACTATAATCACTTCTGCAACTTTCCACTGTCATGGTATGTATTCTAATCCAATTGCTGCATTTACAATGTAGAGATGTTTAGTTAATGCTTTTACGGGCAACGTTTTAAGAAATTCTCCTGTAATTAGGTCATAACCCGAAGCTTTTTTAGGCTTTAATTTCTGTATTTCCCGTTAAAGCTCGGCAATACTTACATATCTTATTATATTGCTATCGGTTTTAGTCTCGAATAAATTAATGTTTTCTGGACCATCGAATGGCTTAAATGTTTCCTCAAACGGCAAAAACTTTTGCCGAAACGTCTTGGGTTACCCTAATTGGTGGCACAGTCGTTTTGGCCGTTTTTACCCATTCTGATTTGAACGCCATCGAAAATCTTCGGGCGTTTATTAAAAAATGTCTCTCAAAGTATCAACAACTGCCAAGGAATTTTGACTAGCTGTGGGATATAGTTCAGAGGGACTGGGCGGGCATCCCTCATGCCATATTGGAAAAATTGTTGGAAAGTATGCCGAAAAGAGTAAAGAGCGTCATTAAAAATAAGGACTTTGGACTAAATATAAAAAAAAATATTTAAAAAAACGTGCAAAGTGGACGAATAGCTTTAATTATTTTATTTTTTGGAACTGAAAAAGTAGGTATAAGTGTTGATGTTTTAGTACCTGATGTACATATAGATATTTATAATACCAGTATGTATAAATTGTTTTCTTTATTTTAAAAATTATTCGACCAGTTTTGCACACCACTGAAAATCTATAGTTTATCAAAAAAAAAAAATGTTTTGCGATACCTCAAATAAGCATGCACAGCAGAATTAAGCAGAATTCTCATATATTTTATTTGAATTTGAATGTCATAGCTTTGAAACGGAACGAATCGGTGTGGATCTATATAGTTACAATCTAAAAGGTAAAATCCATTGAACCGTGATAATAACGATGACAACAATGCAACTTAATTCCCATTTAAAAGATTATATTTTCAACTGCATTTACATCGTCTATCTTGGTCTTCTGCTGCCCCGTTTTAAGCAGTAAATTATCATTTTATGGTATCACCCTTGTGTGGTTCTTTTTCATCCCACATCTGACTCATAACCTTTTTAAATAGACTAGAGCCATTTAGTACAGTAACTTGTATCCGCAATCCGTAACTTTGTTTATTATAAACTCCAAATTTATCTCTTAACGAAGGTAAACGCGGTCACCATATCAACAAAGCATATTCCACGGCGAGTGGTTTGATGATGCGAAACCATGAAAAAAGTGGATTCGTTCCTCATGCCAGTAAGTGTACAGACCGCCGGGTTTTTATTTTATTTTTGGTTTTCCAACGGCGAGTTGTATACACTACATACACGATGCAGCCAAACATTGAAAATAAAAAGAAACACCATCCGTTCAACAACAACAAAAAATAGACGAAAATGCCTTTGCCAAAAAATGTGCTCCCGTTCTTGTGGTTTGCGTTTTATCTGACAATCGGCTTAACAAAAATTCAAAAATTCGTACAGTAGACATAAAGCCGGGTGTCTTGTTCGTTCACAAGGGTATTTTTGTAAACTGCATGCATGAACAAAAGAATTACAGGATTTATCATAGCTTTGGTATTTTTTTTCCTGGATTTAGAAGTGGTTTCCTAAAGTGATAATAGGTGTACCTACCCCTTTAGACAAGGAACAACACATTACATATATATTATTGTTAAGAATTGTTAAACCTTTACAAAAGCTGGGCCATACGATTAAATGAAAGGCAAACACTTTTACCAAGCTGAGGCATGCCAAATCCGACTCTCCACCTTCTTCACGGGGTAACGGGCCAGATTTTTAGGCTTTTGATTCTGAGGTCATCTCACAAATGTACGAATGAATGAATAAATGGTGATGCCTACAGTTTTTAATGTGTTCAGCAAAATTAAGACTAAACAGTGGCTATTTAGTCCCAATAGACTTTCAAGGCATATTCAGAAGCCTGGAAAAAAAATATTCCAAAGTTTGTGGATTTAGAAAACTACACAGGAATGCGGCTTAGCATTTTTTTCTGGTAGCATTCCTAGGTAATTTTCCGAATCTACAAACGTTGGACTATAATAGCCATTACCAACACTAGAATTACCATTTGTTCTTCGCAGACAAGTCTCGAATATCCAACAAAAAGAAGCTAGGTAGTGGGTGGGTAAGGTGTAGCAACGATTCAAACTCTTAAGGGGGATAGTCCCTGGCAATTTCTGTTGGGAAATTTTTGCCGATTGTCAATTCAATGATCGAAATTACAACATTTCGGACGTTACAAAGTGTCCTCGTCAGATTCCTTCTATTAGTGACGCTAATTGAACGAAGCTTTGTTTAAAGAATCAATTTTTTTATAGTGGGTGCAACGGCCTAGTGTTAAGTGCCTTAGAGCATGGAGTATGGAGTACGCATCAAGCTAAAAATGTTGTATCCGTTTCAGACGCAGGCCATAAGTGCGAAAGGGATATTTCGTCGATCATATGCGTCGGTTTTGCTGTTGTGTGATCCTGTGGTAGCAATGTGAACACTGGGGTATTAATTTCAGTACCCCACATAGAAAATTTACGTTGTAAGAGATGCGCACTATATGTAGTTCTATACTCTTTGGCTAGACTAAGCGCGGGGTTGCTTATTCAAATTTTTAAAGTTATAATACCTAAGTTAATTTTTCACTGACACATCTTTTGCAAAAGTGTGACTAACATCGAAGACTATAAAATTTGTACAGGAAAGTTCTCAAATTTCCATTCGGAATCGGTGTTAAACTGGAGATCCCATTCTTTGTTTAAAAAAGAACGGCTTTCTTATTTTTAACATAAAAAGTAACACAAATTGGTGGTTTCCTCTTCGTGGCGCCACTGTCTAGAATAAACCTTGGCCTCAACTAATATGCCTTTCAATTACCACAGTCCTTAGCTTACTACCTACTACCAAAGATTATAAGGCCCTACAGATGACGCATTGAGGACAAAAACCAGAATCTTTTGCTTTTGCTTCATGGTATGGGCGGGCGGTGTACACGTGCACACATGAGAAACGAGATCAAAATATACGACCCGCCATAGAACAATTTTTTTTGTATGTAGTGCGTCATCTGTATGGATTTATAATCTTTGCTACTACCTACCTGGCGCAACAGTCTGGTTAGTACTGAGGCCCCAGTTTTTTCTCACAGCCATTCATGTGAGCGTGTGTACTTCTTACAGGATGGCGGAATATCATGTTTTCTGTTGAACCCGAACGGCTGAGTTGAGATAGGCTATTCTTGACAATTGATACCATCCGGGTGATTTGTCAGATTATTACTAGAGGAGAGCCAGTGAAGAGTGAAAATCATCATCGCACTAATCATCGCGCCACTGTGCCCGTCGTTGACAGACCTCTTATCGGACGCCCTCATAAGCAGATCATCGCTTACGGTTGCCCCGTGTGGTTCAATGTATCACCATCCTGCATGTAAAGGATACGGCTGTTTGAGAGGCGTTGTCTCCGTTCCTGCTTAGGATTGTACCGAACGCCGGACTCCGAGTACATAAAATACTATCGCAACGAGGTCCTATAATACAATGGGTCTCAGTTGAATAGAATTGCCAATTCCCTAATTCAGGTGATTCGAAGGCACGCTGCAAGGGCGATGAGTAGCGACAACAGCCTGATCTTCGGGGCTTATTACCCCAAATGAAACATACATGGAGAGTACGCTCATGTCTGGCTTTATTCCACCAGAGGCATTAATTTAAATAGACTCGTTACGGTTAGTACAGGAGATGAACGGTATCCCGGTTTTATACCACCGCTACCGTGACGCGCGTGACAAGCGGCTAATCCGAAACGGGTATGTCGGCAATGCTCCGGAGCTCCTCCGCTTTAGCACTTCGGTATCGGATCGCGATAGGACCGATGCCGAAAAGCAGCGAACGGAATTCTGGTGGCTACATGAGGAGGGTGATTCTGCACTTACTCACGACTTTGCGGACTTTTAGTTCCACTGCTTAATTAAGACTATAAAATTATGTATAAGGTCTGGGGCGGGGGCGTGTATACCATATTGGCGTACAATATGGTTGATTGCATGCTGCCTGTTGACCGAAAGACTCGATCAGGATGGCGACCCCTCGGGGCATGTGCAACCAGTGCTCGCCACCCCGATTATAATTAAGTTAGTTTTAAGTAGTTAAGTAGTCTTAAGTAGTTAAGTATTCTTAAGTAGTTAAGTAGTCCTAAGAAGTCTTAAGTTAGTTTTTTTTAATATAGATTAAGCTCTTTATATAAAAAAACAAAATGTCACTCCCCAAAGTTTTTTAAATGTTTCTTTGAATATTAAAAATAAGATATATAGGTACACATAAAAATAAAAACACGACATACTTAAGCCGAAAAGCAAAATAAAACTGTTAGATATAAGCTTACAGCGCCCGCTAAGGGCCGATAAGTTAGGTTAAGAAAACATGTTATTTATATGTTAGATTTAAGCATTTTTTTCTAGTGGTTAGTTAATATTTTAAGTTAATAAAAAATGAATCTAAAAGTAGACAAAGTCCCTTACTACCTCAACGTTTTATCTTCATTTACTGTTGAATCAATTTTTGTCACTTCCTGTCACTTTTGTCACTAGCAAACGCAGCTATGACATTTCGTTGAGTCTGACTAATGATATCATTATCGTCGGCGTATGTTAGGAGCTGTACCGATTTATGGAAGATTGTACCTCAGGTGTTGGCTCGTGAGTTTTGCACTATCCTCTTAAGAAATAGGTTAAAAAAGTCTTGTCTTAATCCTTGTTTTGAATCGAATGTTTCGGTGAAGTCGTTGCCGACCCTTCAACGAAAATTCTCCATCGTTATCCTGCACAGACGGACGACTTCGGGCGGTATACCAAAACTAGGCACGACTCTGAATAGTTTGTCTCTATAAATGCTGTCGTATGCTGCTATGAAATCGATGAATATATGGTGGTTATCAATTTAGACTCCCTTTGCTTTTTTATGGATTATGTGGAATTACCTAAAAAAAAACTTACTGGAGAATTGGTTCTTCCATATTCTTAGCAGAAATGAACTTGTAAAGAGATATCAACCTTCTACCTCTCTCAGCCTGAATCCCCGCAAGAGTTGTTGGAAGTAGTCTTAGTTACATAAAGGGTTTTTCAATAAGAGCGCTACAAAAGTTTTTTTTTAAATAAAACAAAAACGGTTTTTTGTGTCAATGAAATTCTTTATTCCTGTGAAAGAACGTTCGATGCCATTATGTATGAAACTCGATTTCTTTTGCATGGCCACCACGGGCACGCTTGCAGAAGTCCAGACGCTGAACCCAATTTTCGACCGTTTTCAAGCATAAATCTGCCGATACTGTTGCAATTTTACTTTCGATATTCGTACGAAGTTCATCAATCTTCGGTGGCTTGTTGGCATAGACCATAGACTTGACGTAGCCCCACAGGAAATAGTCTAGAGGCGTCAAATCGCACGACCGATGCGGCCAAGCGACTGGACCATTTTGTGAGATAACACGTTCTCCAAACTTGGTTTCCAATAAATTGATTGTGGCATTCGCTGTGTGGCTTGTGGCGCCGTCCTGTTGGATCCACATGTCCTCCAAGTCCATATCATCCAATTGGAGCCAAAAATATTCGGTTATCATTGAACGTAGCGATTCCCATTCACAGTAACGTGCCGGTCTTGATCATCACGGAAGAAGTACGGCCCAATGACGCCGCCGGCCCATAAGCCACACCAAACCGTATTTTTTTCGGGATGCAATGATGACTCATGGAGTACGTGTGGATTGCTGCCTGACCAATACCATATATTTTGTTTAATGACGAAGCCATTCAGCCAGAAATGAGCCTCATCGCTGAAGATGATTTTTCGATGAAAATCCGAATCTTTCCATCATGAAATGGCAAACCTTACTGAAGAGAAATGTCAAAAGAGCGGCAAGAAATATGGCTGTCCCTGTCGCTCAACTTTTGTAGCGTCTCTGTTGAAAAACTCGATATTATGCCGCAACAATACAAGTACAACATTATCATAGTATTAATTAATTGTAAGCGCACGAAAAGTAAGAATTCTATTTTAGTGTTCTCAATAATTTTTTTTTGGTATTTACTAATATTTTATCAACCATAAAAAATAAATAAATAGATTTTCTCTTATTTATGTTTTGGTTTTTCGGAAATTATAATTTAGTTTATTTTTTCATATTGGATTGATATTTTTGGCGATTTCTTTTTTTTTTTTTGGATGTGTCATTGATGGTGGCATTGCTACAGCCATTTCAATTCCGATGCGAATTTTCACCCCTTCCGGTGATGGTTCTGGGAGAACTCGATGGGGAAAATCAAAAAAATGTGGTGAATATCTTATCTCACGAACACTTGTTCAAAATGTGATAGTATTTGTAAGATACGTAATTGTGGGCAGCTTGTGGGTAAACACCGAAGATTGGTATTTCTTAACTAAGTTCGTCTATATTCTCAGCATCGACTGTGCTTTAACTTCGAGTTTTTAATGTTATGGCTGTGATGTTTGACACTTTGGTACTTCTCTATATGAAGTAGGGCCTGTCTATATCTTCGATCGAGTGCCTTTCTGTCTCTTTTCTCTTCTTTATGAAAAGCTGATGTTCTTACCTCCTTTTTTGGCGACTTTCGTTTTCACCTTCAGATTTTTCTTGCAGGCCTCATTTTTGGCTTTGAGTATTTATCGGCAATATTCGTCAACCACGAGTTTCTTACTGGTGGGCGCGAAAAACCTACAACAACAGCTGCAGTTGACATCGTTGTCATCGTTCTTCAATATTAGGCGAATTGTGATAATCGAAAGATTACGGGATATGCATTCTGCAATGTGCTTGGTATTCTCTAGCAATTGGAGTCTTGTCCCTTTTTAGAGATCTAGATGAGGAAATCGTAAACTGGATACATTTTGTTTCGCAGCGAAGTCGGTAGCCGTTGCCAGACGTGGTGTCATGAAGGTCGTGATTCCCAATAGTTAGGATGTTCCACCACGGTTTTAACATCGTACTTCGTAATTGCTCATAATTTGTATCTGAACGTGAGCGCATATGAGACTTCTGTAAAGGTATTTGGCTTTGATGCAGATTTCTACAATGTTTTCAGTAATCTCGTCGAAACAAAAGACTTCTTTCTATAGTCTGTCGCTTAAAACAAATCCATATTTCTGTTCACTATAACAGGAACCGTAGTAGATGATAGCTTTGCAACCTCCTTTTGCTCACCCCATCGTATTTCCTAGATGGCAGAATAGCATGCTGTTTAGCAGCACGGGGTTTTCGCTAGATGTTCGGCTACATCTATTCTTTTTAATTTTAGCACATTACAAACGGCTCCGTACTTTTTTTCGTTTAGCAGTCCTTTCCGAAGCTCTCTGTTATTTATTTTGTGAGTGGGTCTCCGAATTTTCAGATGGAGTTTCAGAGTTTCAGATATGCTATGAACTAGGACTAAAAATCGTTTTTGTTGGAAAACTTACCCAAAAAGTGGGCGTGGGTTAGATTGATTGACATAGGAAATGCATATAACAATACCAAATTTTTTCTTTCAAACTTTTTTTTTCATTTTCTTTGAAGTTTTACTAAAAGTCTGTTTTAATAAGAAAAAAAATATTTATGAAAATTCGGCCAAATAGTTTTTTGTATAAAAGGTTTTTTTTTTAAGATACAGAACTTCCGATTAATCCGATAGGGATAACTACCAAACTAGCTAATGAAGTAAGTTTAGCTTCAGTATCAGTATACTTTGGCAATTCACCATAAAAAGACGTATACCGCAACAGCGTTTACAAATGATGGAAATTTATTTCCAAAATTAACTTTTTTTTTTACTAATAGAGCACTTTGTCAAGTTTACGGTGCGCATAATCGTCCACCTGAGCAACTAGTACTCAAAACTACTTATTTTGATAATATTTATCTAAATCGATCCCATGGCGTTCGTAAAGAAAAAACCATCGTCGCTGTAGACGAGAGTGTGACAGAGAACCTGAATTTATCTAACCGATGCTGTTCTCAGCCACTCGGTTTCTGCCCGTCAAGTACTTGGAAAATTTTGAGGAAATATCTTGGTCTACATAAATATAAGATCCAACTGGTGCAAAAATTATGTCCAGCAGACCATCAATTGCATCGTGTGTTCGGTGATTGGGCTGAAAACCTACTGGAAGTTGAACCAGATTTTAATCGTCAAATCATCTTCAGCGATAATACTCATATCTGGCTTGACAGGTATGTAATTAAGTAAAATTGTCATTTTTAGGGTGAGCACAATCCACACGAGACTCTTGAGACTGTCTTACATCCCGAAAAAATCGCTTTTTACATGCCGAATGCATTCTTTAAATCCAAAACTGGTGACAACATTACCGTGAAAGGCGAAAGCTACGGAAAATGATTCGTGATTTTTGTACTCCTCATGTTGTTGGAAATTATTTGGTGGAAAAATGGTTCCAAAAAGACGGCAGCATACAGCGAGCGCAACCATGACTTTGTTGAGTCATTCGTTTGGCAAACGAATCATCTCAAGAAATGGACTTGTGAATTGGCCACCTCGTTCATGTGATTTCGCACCTTTCGACTGCCTTTTGAAGAGGTGAGTTAAATCTCTAGTCTATGCTAATAAACCGGGCTCAGTGGCGCGATGGTTAGTGCGTTGAACTGCCGCGCAGAAGGTCTGGGTTCGATTCCCAGCCGTAGCAACACCAAAATGATTTTGATTTTCACTGGTCCTCCTCTCGTGATGATCTGACAAATCTTCCGAGAAGTATAAATTGTCATGAATAGCTTATCTCAACTCAGCCGTTCGAATTCGACATAAAACAGGAGGTCCCACCATCGTGCAAAAAAGTACACGCACACATGAATGGTTGTGAGAAAAATTCTAGGCCCTGGGTACTAACGAGCCTGTTGCGCAATATTTTTTTTATAATAATAAACCAGCAATCATTGATCTCTTAGAATCCAACATTCGTAGCATTATTGACAAAGTAAATACGACCGGGTATGCTCGAATAAGTGGTGCGAAATTGGACTGACAGGATGTCGTTCATAAGGCGCAGTCATGGAGACCATTTGCCAGAAATTATTTTTAAACATTAAATATAATGAACATTTGGAGCTAATAGCCAACATTTTGATCATTCCATTGAATTGTTTGTGTTTGTTTTTATAACAAGTTATATACCTCAAAAGAGCACCCTATACATATGTCGTTTTTGGTTAAACCGTATAACCTTTTGGAGAAGTTTCAGAACAACGCAATTTTTCACATTTCATTCATATAAAGCCATGTCTATCTCTTTAGAAAGGGATATAATAGGATATTAACTAAATCGCCCAGCAGATTGTAGCCTTTTCTATTGTCTATAAAATGTATAAGCCTATTCAAAAGCCCCTATCTGACAGTCTACCTGCTGTCTGTGATGTGGATATTGCCGATTTCGCCAGAATGTTATTAAAGTCTAGGATCCACTCCAAAATCTTTAATATAATAAAAGTATCATTTGCGTTTTATAACGCAAACAGAAGTAGAAGCAACGCAAGCGAAAAGAATCGATATACCGGAATGCTCGAAGGTAGCTAAATAAATAGGACTATTTCTGTCCAATAGCCACAGTTTTCAAAAAAAAAAAAAAACCGGATCCACATAAAGTCACTTAAAATAAAAAAACAAACCGATCTTATTCACACTTCATCAAATTTGCATTGCAAGTCTATTTGAAAAACAAACGACAAAATCCTATTCATGTGCCAAAACAATTTCCAAATTATTCAATTCCAAAGCTTGTTGCGGTTGCAAATAGGAGATCCAAAATTTCTAAATGACATTCATACGTCTGTACATGCAAAACATTCAAAGCGCATTAAAGAACCGACCTTTCCTGGTTTAATTTTAATTCTATTGCAGTGTTCTTATTGAATTCATCAGAGGTGCTGCAATAGAACTCCCTTCGAATGTGCCATACAAATGTTTTGTATTTGGAAATCTTTATAAATTCATTAGGATTTTGTGCTACGTCACCGCACAACCCTAAGCTCCTCCGTCAAAAGGTACTTTTAAATGAGACTCCCCACCGCCCCAAAAGGAACTAAAAATAATATAATTTCAATATTTATTCAGGTGTAAAATGAAAGCAAATAGTAAACTTAAAAAAACGGTCCGAAGGAAACTCTCTATAACCCCCCTTAGACTCGTTCCAAATGAGAAGTGAAATATGTGATCAAGCCGTCCTCGTAAAGGTGGGTACCTGGGATACAAATATAGACAACTTTAGCAGCAGAGTGGGCGGTACACCCTCGA
This sequence comes from Rhingia rostrata, assembly GCA_949824845.1. Lineage (NCBI taxonomy): Eukaryota > Metazoa > Arthropoda > Insecta > Diptera > Syrphidae > Rhingia > Rhingia rostrata. The sequence continues at coordinate 59,769,618 of OX463755.1, forward strand.
CAAGGAAGCGCCACCACCCACCACTCACATTCGTGTACTAAATCAACTAAATCAAAAACGCATTTGAATGTTGGAATAGGTTTTTTTTTGTTGGGCAAGTGTTTGGCAACACTTGAGTGTGAGTTGCCCCAAACGAGATATTCAGAGGAAATGCGCTGATTTTCTAATGAGGACGAATATTTCAACCCAAAGAAGGTAGAGTGCACCACACATGGATTCGACATAAAGAAGAGAAATTAAATGATGTATGCAAATGGTAGGCGGTGTGGGTGTGTTGGTAAGTGTTTCGCTGAAATTCGACAGTGGCTGCGCACGGATCGAGGTAAAAGGCGAACAAGTGCTCCAAATATTTCTGATGTGCTTGCGTCGAAGTTGTTGTGAAAACAGAACTAGGAGACCACTTAAGGTTGGTGCATCTGAAATGATTGTCAAATATTGGAAGCTCCTAGAAGTGGTCCTATTCTCAGTTGACGTCAGCTTAGCGTAAGAGCATTACCAATAAAGCCGAATTTATGTATATATAGTGATTATAGGATCATTACAGATTAGGAGATTACCTGGTCTAAGACGATACAACCCAAATAAACAGCCATGTATGCCAATATTCGAAACAGTAGAGGCGATTTTCATGATAAACAAGGTTTATGGCAGACACTTTCCTCAGTAACAACACTTAAGGATTGAAGTATTACAAATAATTTGAAGTTTGAAAACAAATTACCTAGATTGTAGTTTTATTCCGAAAACAAATGGCTGAGTGTGTTAACCCTTTCTTCACAGTGGAAAACAAATTTGTGTTGCAACTTCTGAGAACTGTGCACAGTTCATTCCTCTACCAGCCATAAGACGACATTTTTATGCCAATCGTAGCAATGCCCTTCTACTGCTAAAGCTATTTTCTTATAATTTGCACGCACTCTAGGGGTTATGAATATCCTTTATATGTTTAACCACAGTACGAGCGTTAGAAAAGGGGAAAGAAGAAAGTGATAGGAAAGATTTGGGATGTAGTGGAGACTTTATCCATGGTTGGTGTTCGAACTAACGTCTTTTTATTTCTTTTGAATAAAAGTTAAATATATTTTGCCTGGGATTGAATGCGCAACCTTCCACTTAACAGGCAAATGCATTACCACTATACCGCAGCCACCCATTAAGCTCCGTCTGAATTACACCAAACTTCCAAAAATAGCTGCTAAGCTTTTTGCGGCTCTCCCACTGAGGCAAAAAGCAACAAGCTTGTCAGTTGCTTGTTGCAATAGGAGATATGCGATATTATCGCTAACAATTATTTTAATAAGTATATGCGAAATAACAAACAACATCGATGAATTGGACAGAACGTCACCTTTGACGGGCCTTTGTCTACCTCGGCTCCGCTTTCAACTCTGACAACAACATCTCGACAGAAATTAAACAAAGAACTACTCTTGCCAACCGCTGCCTTCACTCGAACTACTAGGGAGATGCTATATAAGATCCTGATCATCCCAGTCCGGCTCTAAAGCATGGACCGCATCAAAAGCAGATGAAGAAATATTTGGTCGTTTCGAGAGGAAAATTCTTCGAAAAATCTTAGGTCCCGTTTGCGTTGACGGGCTTTGGAGACGAAGATTCAACCAAGAACTGTATGAGCTGTACTGCGACATAAACCCTGGTAAAATAAACTCCGCATTGAACGTTTAAGATGGCTAGGACATGTAGAACGAATGGACACTAATACTCCGGCTCGCATTCGTCGATTTCCAGCCAGACGTCGGACGCAGTAGAGGAAGACCTCGCATTAAGTGGCGCTCATAAGTAGAGTAGGACCTGGCTAGGAGGCATGTTGGTTGAGGGCCAGGTTCATTCCTGTCTCTAGCGCCACTTTAGTAGGTAAGTAAGTAATTATTTTAGATTGAATTAAATAAGAGGTCTCACGTTATAGCAACTCAATTTCGGTAGAATGAAAAATGTTGCTGATTGCGGCAACATTATTACTGGCGGTTCACAGCGCAAAGCGACATATATCGCATCAAAGTATCAATATTTGCGATAGTGGTAAGTCGCTTCAGGTTTTTGCGCTTACATGTTGTATTAAATTTGGGAATATACCGACAATCCAGTTTTCAATACAAAGTTTTACAAATACTGAAAAATATTTACATTTCACTAAAAAAGACCACAGCAGAAGTGATGCAGTTGAAAAGGCATGGGAAGCCTTCACATGATTTGTATTGTTTTTCCACAAAATTAGCGAACAGCGTAGTTTGTTATTGTATACACCCAGCTTTTAAATGTAGATACATACCTTTAAGCTGATTGGTAGGTTAACATACATAAAGCATTTTCAATATTTCAGCATCAAAATTAATTGCTGGCGCTTGTACTCAACGATTTAATTATTGTTGTAAACAATGTTTCAATGTAATCAAAAGTATTTATAAATATTATTTTGTAATAAAAATTAATTTCTTACCTTAAGGTAATCAATAATCTTTCCGTATGACGGATACACATTTTCCAATTAGTGTCTTGTTTCACAATCAATGGCTGAAAAGATTTAAAAGAGTCTCGGGCCTCATTACATAACAATTTTGAAGTCGGGTATTGTGTGCTCTGAGTTTCCATGCGCAATTATTTCAACCATGTTAATTAAATTATTTAATGACTTAATTAAATTATTTAACGCCAATGACGGGCGTGATGAACTGCCGCGCAGAAGGTCTGGGATCGGTTCCCAACCGTAGCAACACCTAAATGATTTTTCACTGGCCCTACTCTCGTGATAATCTGACAAATCATCCTAGTAGTATCAATTGTCGGGAAAATCTTTTCTCAAAATCGCCGTTCGCAGACGGCATTCCGCCATCGTGCAAAAGTACACCCGCACACAAGAATGGTTTTGAGAAACCTTTTTTTTTTGCAGGGTACACCGAATTGTTTCCTTTTGTTTTGTCTTTTTTTTTCAAAGCACATTACCAAAATTGAATCAACGGACTATTGGATTCGTTGGATGAGATAATAGCAAGAAATTTCAGGCAATACTGTTGCTTCAAAGAGCTTAGCCTCAGTGGCATACCCGCCTTTGTTTTCGGAGAACACACCATCACCAACGCCTATGACAGTTTTATAACCATCCGTATAGTTATTTAGAATATCGATTCGTCGCCAAATTAGTTCCCCTTCCACTCCTAAAATAGATTGATCTCTGAAAGTAAGGGTGGGGGCAAAAGTAGCAAATCCTAAATTAAGTTTTCCTAAAAATGCCAAAACACTAAAATATTGATTTCTGCGTCTTCAAAGTTGGAAAATGCTTTATTTTATTTATTGAATAATATTTTCTAATAACGGGTAATTTTTTAAGAGTTAAATTTTTCAGGTTAGTAGCACTGGTTAGTAATGATGTCCAAACGTCATCTGTCAAAGTGAAAAGTTTTCATTATACTCTGCCATTTAATCATGGAAAGACTTACAAACGAGCAAAGATTGCAAAATATTGCAAATTTATTATCAAAATTCGTGCTCTGTGAAAAATTTGCACCGTTTGTTACGACCATATTAGGGTCGTCATAATCGACCTAATGAATCAACAATTCGTGCGGTTATCACCAAATTTCGCACCAAATTTAATTTGTTGGACATTAAACCATCGACTCGCATGCGTACAGTGCGTACCGAGAATATTGCAGACGTAGCGTGCAATGCTAAAGAAGATCGTAAAATGTCAATTCGTCGCCGTTCTCAGCAATTGGGCACGTGTTACTCAACCACATGCAAAATTTAACGTGTCGATTTGGGTTTGAGAGTCTATAAGTTTCAACTTGTGCAAGAATTGAAGCCGAATGACCAACCGCAATGTCTATTTTTGGTAGATGGGCCTTAGAACAGCTCAATGAAAATCTGCTGTTTTATCGAAAAATTGTGTTCAGCGATGAGATTCATTTCTGGCTCAACGGATACGTATATAAGCAAAACTTTCGCATCTTTAGCAATGAACAGCTACATGCCATATAAGAATTACCGATGCATCCCGAAAAAACGACAGTTTGGTGTGGTTTATGGGCTGGTGTCATCATCGGTCCATTTTTCTTCAAACACGACCGTGGAAGAAACGTTACCGTCTATGGCGAACGACATCGAGCCATGATACCCAATTTTTTTTTTTGCCCCAGTTGGCTGAGTTGAAATTGGATGATATGGTTTCATCAGGACGGTGCCACACACAGCTCGTGAAGCAGTGGAAATGTTGAAGGATGAGTTTGGTGAGCAGTTTATCTCTCGAAATGGCCCTGTGAATCGGCCGCCAAGATCATGCGATTTAACGCCTCTTGATTATTTCTTGTGGGGTTATGTAAGGTCGTTAGTCTATGTGAACAATCCGAACACGATTGCAGCCTTACAGGACAACATAACACGTGTGATTCCTGGAATACAGGCTAAAATGCTCAAAAAAGTGACGCCAAATTGAACCTTCCGAAGGGACCATTTGAAACGGATCAGCGGACAACATTTACATGAAGTTTTCTTTTAATAAATGACAAAGGCCTATTTATCGAGTGTTTTATTCGATTTAAAAAAAATTACGCTTAAATCACCGGTAATAACAATTTCCGATTTTACGTAAATGAGTTGTTTTGATTACACACCAGAGGTGACACACTTTTAGGAAGGTACATAACAATTATAAAATAGTTTTCACATTTTAAATAAAAAATGCATTAAAGGAAAAACTACTTTTGCATAAGAATAATCCATACAAAATATAATAAGAAGCTATTACTACGAGAGATAGGCTTCGATACAGTTTTACCGAAACTAATTGCATAACAAATGGAAGATTATTATTGGCTTATACGAGCCGTCAAAGCTAAATAAGGTGAAAAAGAGGACACAACCAATGAGAAGAAGATATATCCAATCGAAAGAAAACAAATTGGATTTGGCATACAACTGGAAATCCCGCCATTGTGCAGGAATTGTAGTATGAGTATAAAACTGAGAACGCAGTATACTTACATATATCTACCTCATCTTAGCCGAAAATATAAATGAAAATCTTTAGATCCCCATTTGGCAAAATCAATATCTAAAAAAAACTTCAGCAAACTCATACCAAAGAGTATAGAACTACATAGAGTACTCATCCAGCTAAAAAATTGTAGACCTTTAAGACCTTTAAGAAGGCGGTAAGTGCGAAGGGGAAATTTTATCGATCGTATGCTCTCTATTCTTCTCTATGTAGTTCTCTTTGCTTATACTATAAAATCAATCTAGTCGTTATCGAGATATTAGTATTGTATGTACTTTTGACAAAAGAGGCTTATGCTGGGATGATAAAATGGTCAGAAACGACTTTTTCCATTCTGAACGTATAAAAATCCGAAATTCTATAGGCGTGTCATAAATCTATAAATACTTGTTCGACGACTGGTCGAACATTTGCTTTCCGGGATAAAGTCAAGGAAACCTAGTTTTACTAATCAGTAATCAAAATGTGGCAAAGACATTTAGTCTGACCCCAATATCTTCTATCGCAACTCACCCTGCTAAGCTAATGAGGTAAACCTTCCGTAGTTTTTCGCTCAAGTAGTATTTTTACATCTTATTTCGGGCAGGTTCCGGAGGCTACGGCAAAGATGTCAATTATTTATAGTGTCTTTCGTCTCGTAGTTGATGTCGTATTCACAGATGTGGCTGATGTTGCAAAACGTTACCTCTGATGCGGATCACGGCCAGGCATCATAAAGCTGGTATGGCTCCCCACAACACATTCGAATCCAAACACGTACACCCTAATCTGTATGTAGCTATGTATGGACTCGACAAATTCATGTTTGTTACTGGATATTAAGAGTAGTAATAGTACAGTGTAAAAAATTCGAGGTACATGCATAAATCATTGCCTGTGGTCGATACTGTCCTGGTTAGTCATTACTCAAAGAAGTTACGCTAGCGCGCAATACCAAACCTTCAGGGCCAGTTATGATTTGTTTCCTCTAGAATTCAACCCCTTGGTGTTTCGGTCCTAGTATCCACTAAGAGATGGAAAGCTGTTTAAACTTATTTGCCACCATCTTATTTTAAGGAGCCTTAGGTTTCTTAAATGATCCAGCTAACGTAGTTTTTCCATCATAAAATGCTACTGTAGACGCAATTGTTGACTACATTTCGGGAAATTTTCCGTAGTCAATTAGATTCCCATTGCCCGGCTACGATATTCTGCCTGCAAGACCTTGCATTAAAAGAACTGAGTATCGATTCATATCATCGATGAAGTTCCACTGGTCACCACATGTAGCCTGATGAGCGATGTTGGTATGTATCAGCTAGGTAATTAGAAGTAATCGCATTGTCTGGTCACCTTATTTAGAAAATGTCATTCGTCCTAAAAATAATCTAAACAAAGTTCTTGAACCGAATAACAAGGTTAGTTCCGTCCACCAAAAAAAAAATTTACAAATTCACAAAAGTGAATCTACAGTCCGGAATGAACCTGGGCCTTCTAATGACAGTGTTAGCCTTGGATGTTTTTCAGACTTTCGCATGAGGTGGAGCAGTGAAACAACTTAAGTGTTGTCACTTTCGGAATTCGAACCCGGGACCTAACGTTCAGTGGTCCACACTTATGTCGAGGTCTTAAAAACATACGTATACTGTTAGGAATTGCATCTTGTATATGTTTATTTCATCGTGGTTTTTACTTTTCAATTCTGCAATGATCGACAGTAGTTTATACGTCCAACGTTCATTTGGTGATGCTTTTCATCATCTTTTGCATTTTATCGCAAAGATTTTTTCTTAGTGTTTCACTTACTCTGAGTGATTCTTCTCATGTATGATTCAGATGTGGCCGATATACATACGAATTGTTGCGTATCCCTATTTCGGCTGGATTTGTTGCTCGTATTCCTACAATGGTTCTTTGAAGTTGAGCTTATGTTCCATGGTTACTTCTTGTTATTTTGTGTAGGGTTTCAACGCTATTGCGTGCTCTCCCATTTTTATTCGTTAGGTCTTAACTTTTGTTGCACCTACTAAGACCTCATTAGTCATGTGTTCTATGCTGTGCCATATGTTAAGCTCTTTGATAATGACGTCTCGGGCATGATGGCTCCCATTTCGTGATGAATATTTAATTTCAAATGCTTATTGGTGTAATCATTGCATTTGCGATAATCCCACAGTCCTGTGTTCTATGCTTTGCCATATTTTAGCCTCATTGATAATGACGTCTCGGGTATGAAGGCTCCCATTTCGTGATGAATATTTAATTTCAAATGCTTATTGGTGTAATCATTGCATTTGAGATAATCCCACAGGAAAAAGTCAATAAGGGTAAATCGGGACTGCGTAGAGTTCACTTCTAAAAATGAATTTGCCAGAGAAGAGTTTACAAACTCTTGCCACTAACGTATTGGACATGTGTTCTGCTGTTTCGTCCTACTGTGACCATGTTCTTTGGTTATGTCGGTAAGTTTTGACATTTTGGCACTAAAATATCTTCTAACATCTCCATATAACACTCTTAAATGAAGTAATATGAACCCTTAATCAAATTATTCAATGCAACGTCACTGTGAAAAATGTATACTTAAACATACGTGCTTCTAATAAGGATACTGGTATAGTGCAAACACTTCATGGATTACTTACAGAAAAACCACGAAAATGACTCAAAATACACGAAAAACTATCCTAAAAGGTTCCCAACTTTCTATACAGGGGCAAAAATTCAACCCGAGAATCTGTGTACCTCTCTCTCTCCCTCTCTCTCTCTCTGTGTATGTGAACGTACCTCTCGACTAAACACCCACCATAAAACATCATCCCCCATTGCATTGCTAACAGCATTTGCAGAGCTGATGATGTGGTTAGAGCTTTGAAATTCATTAGCACAGAACCTAAATGATTTAAATGTGCCCTGTTCTGCATTTATAATCATGCACAGAGGTTTCGTTTTTAAATAATTATATCCTTCCTCGATGAAGCTGGAAGTTGGTCCTTTTTTTCTTGTTACCCCATTCACCGGCGCAATGAATGGACGAAAGAGTTCTCCTAATTTTATCTCATTTTATTTGATTTTTAATTGAAAGCATTTTGGAATGCACACAATATATACCTGTGGCCGAAACCCCATCCCCCTACAGAGCTGATGGAACCCCGGGTCGAAATGAAAACACGACCCTTCTTTTCCCATTTGAGCTGGTAACGAGCATGAAGTGGAAGTGTGTCTTGACAAAGAACAAAAAAACAAAATAAACCATCCACCGAATGCAGACTTTTCTGCAGAATTATCGCAAACATAAAAAAAAAACCGAAGCACATACGAAAATCAACATTAGCCACCCGTGGAACTTGCGATGAATTCAAGTAAAGGATACCCCTTTCATCAGTGTGCTTAATATAGGAAATGCTGGCACAATCTGTATAGCTGTGCCGCAAATGTTCACAGGAACATGGCAAAATTAATTCCGTATTAATTATACAAAATCAAATAATGGGGTATACTCAGCACGGTTTTCACTTGAGGAGAAGTTCAAATATTTACCACTCAGTGGTCAAATCTGATGATGTGCGCAGTGATATGTTGAACTGACAATGGATTTCTTCTTAAATAGGTCTGTACCCGTACATAATATTTTTTTTACTGATTTTTACTGCAGGAATTTATTTGCATATAAAAATTGCATACGGGGACGGTTTTAAGTTAAGACTCTGCAACAGAGCTTATGTTGAACATTACATCCTTACAAAGTTCTTTTTCTAAGATAAGGCAGCCTTCCATCATTCCAGTCATTTCGTTCAAGGGCTCCGGCATCCACAATCGCAGTGGTTAGGTCTTCCTTGGTCTCGCACCTGAAGTCTGGGTTTCAAAGATTCTCTTGGCTGCAATGTAGTCGACGTGTTTTTACCTTTTGCACTAAATCCTTATCCTGGTATAGCTTATAAAGTTCGCCTATACAGTAAAAAAAAATTCGGCGAAGAATTGTTCATTAGACTGTGCTTAACATTTGCTCCGCTTGTAATCCAGCACTCGGTGCCGTAAAGTAGAATTGGAAGGATTTGGTTCCGGTAGAGTAAACATGCCTCTCCCCGGCCTTAGCTAACTGCCTCTAGTTGCGCACTTCAAATCGGTTTCTGCTAGTGAGGGCCACTTAAGGAGAGCCTTGCCTTGCCTTGGCTGAACAGGAATGTAATATATACGAAGTATATATTTAAATCCCTGGAAGCCATCTCGTTCAATTAGAAATCAGCCCACGACTGCCGACTGTCTTTTACCGGAGATGGCGGAATATTTTACCATTCACCTCTTTTGGGTGCATGGCCACAGAGACATACCAGGGAATTATAAGACAGATGAGACAGACAGGGAACTACCCTTGATATTCAGCTGCCAGTAGATATGTTAGGTATTCCCCTCGCTACATGTAGCTACAGGATGCGAGAAAGAAAGCAAACCGCTGATGGACAAACGTAACAACATGTCAAATATCCCAGCAACTCTGGTTTAACTTTAACCATAAGTGCTCCATCTGTTTAACAATGCAGAACAGATCAAAGATCAGCACCAAAATCGGTGTCCTCACAGGACAGGAAAGACTAGGCCTTTTTAGCAATGACTTCTGTATAAGCTGCTTAGATGAGGAAGAGGAGGAAAGTATTACTCACCTTCTATGTTCTTGTCCAGCTCTCTCAGAAAAAAGTAGCTTCACCCGGAGACTACTTCTTCGATAATTTAAGTGAGATGGCTAGTATTAATGTAAGAAACCTCCTATACGCTACATAGCTAGTAATTTTCAATTAAGGGCCACCCAGAATGCGTATCTGTAGCTGACGCTTGTAGCTGAGTTAGAAGTTAAAATATAGGCAAGTCGCAAGCGCTTACACAAAGTTTATCTTCGTGAATCTGTAGTTTGAAGTTGAATGGAGAGCAACTTCATGCAAATGTATCTCTCTTTTGACAGCGGTACAAGCTACCAGCTACAGGTACGCATTCTGGGCGGCCCTTCATGTTTAAATGTGCACGTGCATAACGTGCAGCCACAACAACTTTACCTTACCTATGTCGGTGTAATGCTAGTATAGTTCGTGGTTGGATCTCCCCCTTCATAATCCTTCAACGCAACAAACTTAAGATTTTTCGAAGAAATTTTCTCTCAAAACGACCAAGGATTTCTTCATCCGCTTCATGATTCAGAGCCGCATCGTACAGCCCGCTCCTCCTCTACGATACGGCTCTGAATCTGGGTCTTGCATAGGATCTCCTTAGTGGTTTGAGTAAGGGCTATACAGCTAAGTTACCTTGTTAACCCGAAGAAATAGCGGTTGGCAAAGAGTCATTTAAATTCTGATGTTGTCAAAGCCAATAGCGGAGTTGGGTCAGTCACCTCGACTAAGTTAATATGTATTGAATATTTCGGTAAGGTAGTTGCCCACCATATAGGGACCAGCGCGAATTATCCATCAGACAGACGAGTTTGGGCAGTATACAAAAACTGGCTTTAGCTCTGTAAAATTGGTCTCTATAAATGCTGTCATATGCGGCTTTGAAATTGATGAATAAGTAGTGGGTATCGATTTGGACTTCTTGTTTTATTTTCAAGGATTTTCAGAAGTTTGAACATTTTATTAGTTGTAGACTTTACTTTCCTCAAAACATACGTATACGTATTCACGTGTTCACATATTATGTCAGATATGATTTTGTAGGCGATATTGAGGAGACTTTTTCATCTGAAGTTAGTTTATAAAATTTGGCGAAGTTCGATGTTGAGGAGACTTATACATCTGCAGTTGGCACAGTTCGGAGGATCTCCTTTTTTGTGTTGTTTAACGAACTCAAAATTGTTGCTATCAACAGTAACATTTTATCCAAATTGTGCGTGGACAGTACTTTGTACGTTGAAAGCATATACTTTGTTTTGTCCTTAGTAAGGCACTGGTCTTGACAAGTGCCATTTGCAATGGGAGTAATAAAGGATGATGTTATCGTCTAGGTATCCCAATAGCAGACCTGCGCACTATCTGTTTCAGCACGAGGTTAGAGAAATTGCATGCGTCTCCTTATCGCATTCTTGTACACGTTTGGAAAGGGTCAGATGAGTTGTTTTCATACTGAACATTGTCGTTGTCTTCCAATGTTAGCCGATACTGCTCATTTCAGCTTTGATAGTATCATTAATTTTGTCTTTAAAACTCCAAGTGATGGACGGAGCCTTAAAGTCGAAGAAAAGGTTACGTATCTCAACTTGAAACTCGTCAGTCTTTTCCAGGATTTGGCTTAGTGCAAGAATTTAATCTTCCGGGCCGGTAGGCACAACAGAACGTGCCAATATGCTTTTTTGGTTTATAAAATTTTCCAAGATGTTGCGAACCTATAACGCTCAAGAGGCTCCCTGCACTAATGCTAGTATATAGATGAACACTGTAGATAAAGGAACTCTCAAAAATGTAAAAACGGAAGCTGCCAAGACAGCACTTAGTGACTGGATCAAAACCATGCTTAAAAAACGTAGCACTTCATCCTCACTGGAGGATTGTAGCAAAAGGATAACAGCGACAAGAGGTTCTCCACATGGGGATGTTATTTCTCCACTTCTCTGGCTATAGGTAGTTGAGGAGATTAGAAACCACTGCAATAAAAACAGTGGCTTATGAAGGCTATGAAGTTCTCATGGTATATGGAAAATTCCCATCGACCCTAAGCGCAATCATGTAAACAAGCCTAAACACACTTGGCAAATGGTAAGGACCATGCGGCCTATTTGTAAATCCGAAGAAAACCGAAATAGTCCTCTTTACTTACAAGAGATTAAATACAGAGTGTGTGGTACAGAGTCTGGGAGGGTCCACCCTCTGCCAAACTCTGCCGTCAACATCTGGCTTGGTTCGGAATTACGACCAACTGGTATCGCTGTAAGATGCTGGGATCAAGTTTATCGTGTTTATTGTATTTCTAGGTTAGATTTAAGACAGTTAAGGTTTATTTTAGTTTATTTTAGTTTAGTTTTAGCTTTATTTTGCTTTAGGGAAAGTCTTTAGATCCGCGGTTTTTCCCAGTCTGTCTTTTTTCCTTTTCAAGGTCTTTCCAAGGTCTGCGCAGAGTAGCTTTCTTCTTTCTTTTTTTTTCTTATATTTTCTATCACGAAACAAAAATGTTTGTTGATCTGGGTTGTAGGGTGAGAGGGCAAGAAATACACCTGTCCGAAGAGTTTAGCCGAGCAGTCACAAGCGTGCCGCTTGAGACATTGAAGATGTCTCCGTGGCCAACTAAGACTCACAACGTTGGGGTGATACGTGATAGCAAGCAAAACTGGAACCTTAAAATAAACGAAGGGCGAAAGAAAGCAAATATTGCACTGAAATTGAAATTGGGCACCTCCCCGAAGGTCAAATGGCTATACACAGCTGTTGTCAGACCAATCCTAACCCACTGTTTCCTTATCTGGTGAAATTCCATGAAAAAGACAAAGGCCCAAAGAGCAGCTTTTATAACTCATAACAGGAGCTATGCGTACCAGCCCCATAACATGTTCAGAAACATTTCTAAACCTCACACCAATCGACCTACAAATAATTGACACAGCAGCGAAAAGCACATTATACTCTTTGGCCACAGCACAATATTGATATTAGTAGAATACAATAATGGGGTATCTGACTACACCATCCCATATCAAGATTTTGATATTATATACTCAATCGGAATACCAAAAAGAGACAAATGGTCGTCAAACAATGTTGTATCTGACAAGGAAATAGTAATAAACTCCGATGGGTCTAAATGGAAACAGGAGTATGCTCTGGGGTCTAATCCGAACAAATCGGGTTAACCACATCCGATCGATTAGCAAACTCCTGCAAACTCCAAGCAGAGATCCTAGCCTTATTCGAAGATGCCGAATCGGCCATAGTCAAGCGGCTGGCATCCAACCTAATAAAACTACTAGCAGTTGGTCGCTGCCGCATATAGCTCTATGTAACCAGAAAAAAAGGCAAAATATATGGGTTCCAGGAAATAATAACATTCCAGGAAATGAGAAAGCAGACGAGCTAGCCAGACTAGGATAACCCAGCTGCATCGCCTTTTGCGACAATATGGTTAAGCCCCAGTTGCTTTCAAAAGGGATGAAATAAATAGATATTTACATGAGAAAAATGTTTCAAAACGTAAGCATTTGCAAACACAATATTTTCACAACGGGAAATCGAAAAAAAAATTAAACAAATTTTGAGCACATTTTTCATTACATTCTCACACATTTCACGCGGTATTTCATTCATTTCATCACGAATATTTTGTTTAAGTTGCTCAAGCGTTTCTGGTTTGCTTACATAAACCTTGCTTGTCAGACAAAAAGAAGTCCGGAGCAGTCGAATCAGGCGACCGTGGAGGTTAATCAACATCACCATTTCTTAAATAACTTGTTGCGGAAAGAGGTCTCGCAGTAATTCCATTGTAATCCTGGCTGTATGCGATGTGCCGTTAAGAAGTTTTCAATCATATCACGATATCCGCATTCACAGTTACCGTTACGCCGTTTTCATTTTCTAAGAAGTGAGGTCCAATGATTCCTCCTGACCAAATTGCACACCCGACTGTAACTTTTAATGGATGCAAAGATGACTGATCAATAATTTGAGTGTTTTCCATTAGAAAGAACCGACTATTCTGTTTATTCGTATATCCATTCAAATGAAAATGTGCCTCGTCACTCATTATGATTTTTTCATGAAAGTCGGGGTTGTCATGGGTTAGCTCTAACATCCTATTGGCATATGTACGGCGGCGTAAATGCTCTTGTGGAAGAAGCTCTTGTGTCAACTGAATCTTAAATAGAAACAAATGCAAATCCTAGTGCAAAATTGTGGCCAAAGTTATTCTTTGAGGACCATGCTCCTGAGCACAGCGTCGCATTGAGGTTGATTGATTGTTTTGAACACTTCCTTGAGCAGCAATAATGTTTTCAGCCGATCTTGCAGTACGTTGTGGTACATGCTTGGGCCTATCACCTACAGACTCGCTTCCTTCGAAATCATTCACAACACGATAAATAGTTCGTTTTGTTGGCACGTTGTTTTTCCCAAAAATGTCACGTCACTTTCTCATCGTCACAGTAATCGATGATTGATTTTGATAAAATATTTTAACGATTAAAACACGTTGGTTTATCGAATATTTTTCCATAATAAATTTACCACGTGTCATGACTGCCAAATATGAACCAAGACTAATGGTTACCAAAATAGCGGCAAAACAATGTAGTATTCCTTCCCGGCGGACACCCTGTATTAGATTTTCTAAATTAAGTACTGACATAGGTAACTTCAGTTAATAGATCGGATAGATTTTTTTGAACAATAGTTTTACTTGTAAAATTAATTTGTTTGCATGAAATAACATGACTTATGGTAAGTGTTTGGTTTTCGTCGCACAGGTTGCAAGGCGGTTGGGTTTCTTTGCTAATAAGGTGTTTTTGGGTTAAATTAGTATATCCCATCCGCATTCTAACACATATTTTTATCTGTTTATGTGATATTTCTTTAGGGTAGTTGGCTTTCTCACCATAAGGATTAAGTTTGTTATAAATATGCTGATAGTTTTTCCAGTCAGTTTTCCTTTTATATTTCCAAGTTTTAAGTAGATATTTTCATTTATCCTTCTTATTATAGGCGTAGAGAGTCATGAGGGGTTCTTTAAATGCTGATTTAGATTCACCGTTTACAACTTCATTACCTTCAATCCCTTGTAGACTATTTAAATTTTTCCATTCTTGGATATTATCTTATCATGGATGGACTCGATAATTTCACAGTTAATGTTAATGTTTCGAATAGCTTTTAACGAGGAAAGGCTATTTGCGAATATGAGAGTCTTTTTGTTTTTTGTTCTGTTAATCGCAGTTAGAATGGCAAATGCCTCTGCTATAAATATCGATTTCAAATCTGGAAGAAGACCTTTGCAAATGATTGTTAAGTTTTCTGCGACAACAGCGAATGATGTCCCGTCTTGTGTTTTGGAGGCAACGTAAACACTAAATTCCAACCTTGTTTCTTGTTGTTATTCACTACCACTACTTGTGGTTATTTGATATGTCAAAAAACTCGGCTTTGAAAATATCTTTAGGGGTATTTAGATGTGATGGGATATTCGCAAAGATTGGCGTTTTTAGACTCTTTTAGCAAATTCCAAGGCGGACGGGAAGTTGATTCAAAATATTGAATGACAATGGGAATGTCGAGGTCTTTCGCAGATGGTTAGAGCGGAGAGTCAGGGTGATTTAAGTCTTGGATTTTTTTTCCGTGTAAGACTTCTTTTGACGTCGTTGTGAATGGGAATAAAGTATAAGGCTTTTGATTCTTTCTATAAGTTTTGGTAGTCCAGCGTCTGTCAAGAGGTTTCGAATTGGAGTTGTACGAAAAGCCCACAAAAGAACATTAATGTACAGCAGAAATAGAGTGGGTTAGCGAATGAATCCAACCATTATAGGGAGTCCATATAACGAAACGCCATCAATCACTACATGTAGAGATCTGTCTTTAATAAAGTTTTACACCCTGCTGTCAATTTGAATAGCAAAGACCTGCCCTAAATTTTATCGAGATCCCTAGAAATTTCCCGGAAAAGAGGTCTCGGTTCTCCATGATTTTCAATTGCAGATCTCCTGAGGTGGGTTGCATAGCTTAGCAGGTTTCTTTCGGACCCCATATACCGATCGCTTATTAATCCATTCCTCTCTAGTTAATAAACAGTCTTGGTGTTAATTCTTTTTTCCATTACCTTTGAAAGTATGGATAGCATAGCGATTGGTTCTTAGCTTTGATGTATTTTTTTTTTCATTTTTGTGTATTTACATCTGTTAATCATACAACATGGAAAATAATAAAAAGAAATAGATATATATAATGGATAGATAATAGGTCGAATTCCGTCGGTTCCTGTAGTTTGCCTACAGTCCAAATTGTTCAGGATGTGTTTTATTTTGCAAGGTCGAATTTTTACTTTAGCAATTCCTGAAAGTATGTGCTCTGTCTTTGGTTTTTTTTCAGAATGCTTATCTTCGATTTCCCTAAACTGGGCTGCGATTCCTTTTTTTTGCATACGAAAGAGATTGTTTCCTTCCCTTCTTCTTGATCGATGCTGTTTCACCAAGGCTCGGATTTTGCGTTGTAGCGCCTTCGTATGTACCTCTTCTGTCACTTTGGTACTGGCAATAATCACTATACCACGGGCATATAATTGAGAAAATTGTCAGTGTCGACGTTTGGTTTTTTGGTAACGGGTGACGTCGGTTTACGCAGTGATTATTTCGTCAGTTGAACAGTTGGATTTCCAATTTTCCAGTTATGGGTTTCTTGGCATAGTAAAATATCTTTTTAAACAGTTGGTGATCCAACCATAACGCAAAATGTTAATGGTGAGTCACACCTTAACGTCATTTGACATTTCTTTGTTTCAGTATTTGAAAACTTCAACCGTAGAGAGGTACACAATTTAACAGCGCCTTAAGACTTTTGAAGCCTTTCACAAAAATTGGGCGACCATCGAAATGCATTTCGTGGACTTCGTGATTTTTTTGGTCAGCATAATCGACCACGACAAACTGTAGGTTTGTTCTGCGGTAAACATTGCTGTTGTTGTCGTATCCAACAATTGAAAATCTCTCGAACATCACTTATGCGAATTTTTAATAAAGATTTGAATTTACACGCGTCGTCAATATGCCGAATGGTTGGTGAAATAGACAGAATTGAATGTGTGACTTTACAAAGAAAAACATCTACAGCGACGAGGCACACTTTGCCGCATTTGGGCATATGAGAATCCACGACTGATTGTTGAAAATCCGATGCATCCACAAACAGTGACTAACTTGTGCGGTTGATGGGCTGGCAGCATTATAGAGCCGTACTTCTTCGAAAATGGAGTCTTCCAATTAGTTAGCGTGAATGGTATTGGCTATCGTCAGATGATAACAGACTTCTTGTGTCCAGAAATTGAGGATATGTGAAGGATACGTGCTTCCAACAAGATGGTGCCATTAGCAACGCAGCCAACGATACAATGACTCTTTTGCGCGAGAAATTCAATGGCCGTGTGTTGGCCGCCACTATCATGTGATTTGACACCGTTGGACTTCTTTTTTTGAAAAGGTGTAAGCCAAGAACAATTCAAGAGCTTAAAGATTAGTTGATTCGGCACATTGATCACATTGAACCTCAATTATGTCTCAGAGTCATTGACAATATGGACCGTCGGATAGAGGTATGCCACCGAAGCCGTGGCGAGCATTTGCACGATATTTTGTTTCACACACACTTTTCATAGATCCTTTTATCGTAATAAAAAAAATAATTTTATTTTACTATTTAACGATGTTTACTATTTATATAAAAATGTGAGTTAAATCCCGGTGGCCAGTTCCCATGACCTTGCCCTTGAATATCTCCTGCAGAATTTCCAATGTGACATGAGCTGTTGAAACCACATGTCGATGGTGTCGACTTATAGCGCTCGCCGTTGACGGTCATGGCCTGCCCGACATCATTCTCAAATAAATATGAACTGATGGCACCGCCAGCCCGAAATCAACACCAAACAGTGACTAATGTGGATTGGTATCGTCCCAAATACGTCAGAATTTTTTTTTTCTGACGTACTCATTCATCCAAAAATAAGCCTCATAGCTAAAGATGAGATTTGAAAGTAGTAAGTTTCTAGGTGGAACTTCCTTTTGTTTGATAGTACCGGGCAATAACAAAGGTGATTAAGTATTGTTTTTCCTTCAACTTCGTCCATGCAGCTCCTACAGAATTCATTTGGGTGGAGGCCTAGCCTATCTGCGTATCTTGCCTTAAACAGTTTCCACTTACAAGCGAAATCAATCCCTTGGATCTTACTCAAATCCATCCATCTAAGATTTGTTTTGCTGTTAGCATGTTGTGTTCGTAAGCTTTTACATGTAGCGAAAGGAATACCAAGTGCACCCGTGTCGAGTACAACTGGCATTCTAGTTCCAT
Organism: Rhingia rostrata; assembly: GCA_949824845.1. Taxonomy (NCBI): domain Eukaryota; kingdom Metazoa; phylum Arthropoda; class Insecta; order Diptera; family Syrphidae; genus Rhingia; species Rhingia rostrata. Next base: position 59,787,621 of record OX463755.1, read on the forward strand.
AACTGGCAATTCATCAGCCTTACAGTTCCCTGGAATTTCACTATGCTCAGGCACCCAGTATGTGAAATTGAGAAATGTCAAATGAAATGCAGAAAAAAACTTGACGTTTGGGTGTGGTTCACATTCAACATCCGTTATTTCTCTGTGCCACATGAAATCTTCTTCTGCTGCGGCAGAAATATTGGTTTCAACCCGATCTTCATGTCTTTAAAAATCTGGTATTAACGTCCCATGTATAGCCCCAAACCTAGTTTATGGCATTTTGTTGTCGGAGTAAAAGCGGATTCTAGGTAGGCAAAGTATTTTACAAGATCATGTTGATAGCATATACTTGGTCTTACCGGTATTTACTGTTGAACCCATTTCTGCAAGTTTCTTCTCTATACGAGGAATTGCACTTATTTATGGAAGATTGTGCTTCTGGTGTTGGCTCCGGAGTTTTAAAAAAATTCCTCTCAAGTATGATGTTAAAGAAGTCACCCGGGATCGTGCATTGATCTTGTGAAAATCCTGTTTTGTTATCGAATGTAAAATCAGTGAAATCGTTGTTAATCTAAGACCCGGTTTTTCAGTGCTGATTTAACTCTGAGTTAACCCAGAGTTAACTAACCCCGGAATAAATTTAATCCACTGTTAATTCATAAAGCAATTTTTTAGTAAGGATTCAATTTGATTCCGAGTGTTGTTATTTAATTTAGTAGCACTCCTGATATATCGATTTTGCTGTCAAAAAGTTATCGAAATGTATATAATCTGCAACACCTCAGTTATCAGCTTTCTGATTTATTTTTCCCCAAACAAATGAAAATTCTTTTGCTCTTACAAGTCTTTTTCTTTTTAAAGCAGTCAAACTCAATATTTAAAACAGTTACGAGTAGCTGGGTTCTGAATTTAAATATATAGTACACGCGTTTAATATCTAAAAAAAATTAATAAAAGGTCCTCACAAATGGAATTGAAAATAATTGTTTGTTTGGTATTTTATCATCTGTCAAAAACATCTGAACATTTAGTCCCAGAGTTAACTCATCAAACTTGCTGGGTTAAATCGAAGTTAACTCTGGATTTAAATTGACTGAAAAACTAACTCGAGTTTAATCCTGAAACTAGGATGATCTCTCTGAAAAACTGGGCCTTAATGTAGCAAAGAGCACTGCAAATTTGTCATCGTCATCCTAGATAGCCGGACGAAAGTAAGTTCTTCCCGACAGGATTCTGTTCGGGCCTTCTATAACTGGCTTCTACGTAAAACTATCTCTTTATATCTTCCATATATTACGTACAACATTTTCTATAGCGCTTTTCTTGCTCGATTTAATGCTTTCAGAAAAAGGTCTTGCAGGAATTGGTGGTCGCATTTTTTGCTGCGAGCATAGAGTAATAACAAGCCTGTTGCGCCAAAAATTTGTTTTTTTTGAGTGCGAGGGACCTTGCAGATTAGCTGCGGTTGATTTTATGGCTTTTTGGCATCTACGCTATTATATATAAGCAGTGAAAAAAACGATAGTATTGTTACTTTCGGGATTTGAAAGTACTTACATGGCCACTGCAATGTCTTTCGACATTAAATATTCCCACATTATTTCGCTGTTTTTGTGAAGTAGTGGCACAAGGCAACGACAAGGAAATGGGCAAAGCAGATGTTAGCTCCTCGGAATTTTCGGACAACCAAAATATTGGATGCTCGGGTTTGAAGTACAGCAATAATGAATATGAAAAGCGTTTGGAAAAGTTCTAACTTATACCTTGGAAGCTATTACATTGTATGATATACCACATCCACTAGCTAGTGGCAATTCCAGTTCTGGAGTCCCAGAAATGGGATATCCAACGTAATGTCATTCGTTTTGCCTTCGATTCTTAATGGAGTGATGAAACTTGTGGCACTTTAAATCTTTGTCAACATTATCTTAATGTTTTGTAAATTTACAAATAGCTTTAAATTGCCGTTTACAGGATTAAATTTTTAGCCATTTCTGAAATATAAATTAAGAAATAGTTTAACACATTATTATAGAACTTACTTACGTATATAGTGCAACAGAAAAACAATCCAAAATCTATTCCCCGAACAACCCCAAAGCGAACATATCCTCGACGGCATTCGCTAACGAATAAAATCCTTGTCTTCAGCTCTCAGCATCATCTCCGCCTTTATTCCTATATGAATATTATTTTTATAATTATTGCGACATAAAAAAATATGTACAAAGATTTGATCCTGCGCGTTGTCCTAAACTCCTCCTCCTCTTTATCACGTGGCATTGTGTTGTACATAGGAACAGCTGACTTTGTTTTGGTTCCAGTGACAACAAACCCCATGTGTGTTTTGATTCTTTTGTTTTGCCTTGTACATCCAGTATCCTGGAAGGACATGCGCTTTTAAAATATTGAGAGAAATGCATAAAATGAGAAATTTAAAAACAAAAGAATGGCAATGCCTGCGAATATTAAAAAAAAAAAACTCAACCACGTGGTTAAGGTTAGTTATGTTGTTATTATTGTCATTATGGCGCCAGTAATTTTAAGGAAGTTCAAGGAAGTGGTTGTCGGTAGTTAAATTTATGAATTTTAAAAAGTGGATTTTTGACAAGTGAAAGGGGATTTTGAGTTAGTTGAATTCAAGTACGTGCATTTGAAGATAAAAATACACGTGGAGATTGGGGTAAGCCTGGGTTTTAACCAACATACCCAGCTTTTAGATATATTGTGAGTGAAGGAGCACTTCATCTATATGACATCCTCATTTGACTGAGCATTGACAACTAAAAACGATGTGCCATCTTTTTACCCTCATTAGTGAATCACTCTCGCACGCTTGCATTCCCCATACCACCCCCAAACCATGTGCCGATGAGTTGTTGGTTTTCAATCCACCAGAGATACCTACCTACCTGTTATGTTTCGTATCCTACCTTGGCGCATGCTCATCGCCCGGCAAATTTTGAGCGATGGCCTTGCATGATACTCTGATGGTGTTCCTTTCGTGGATGATGGCACTGCATCAGCATGTTCATCCCTATACAAGCCAACAGCAACACGCTGCTGCTGCTTTCACTGCACACTGCTTCGTTCGACAACCCATGTGGTTATGAGAGATGATTTCCATTCCGGGCAACATAATATACTCATAGAGCCGTCTCTCCGCAGGACCAACGAAAAACCGAAAACCAAATACTCCACAGAGCACAGCACATCCCCAAATAGCAGTAGCAGTAGCATCACTCTGCTCCCGCTACTCTATAGGTACTGAGTTGTGCTAGTCGGTCAAAAAAAAAAACGAAAAAAAAAACCGAAATATTGTATATCGCTGGCGTAGAATCGGTTTTACCGTGTGTACACACATTTATCCTTTGGCAACTGTATTTAAAAGACCATCTTACTCGAGCGAAACGGGGGAACGTACGAGCAAAACACTCCAGCCATCCAGCCAGTATTCAAAATTCAACCAACCCTCCACTACTACTATATAAAAGGCATGTGCTTTTCCTAAATGTTTTCAGTTTTCGGTGGAATTTGCATGCAAAATTTTCAATATTCTGCAGTGCTGCTGTTTTCGAGAGTGAATTTTGCGAGTTAAGTTGAAGTCGTTCAAGTGCATCAGCATCAAATGGTAGTCAAAATGCGTTCTTTGTTTCCGAAACGGTTTTCGTCAGTCAATTGAATTCGGAAATTGTGCGCGATTGAGTGTTTGAAAAATTCGAAAAAGTTAAAAATTTTGATTGGAAATGATTTAGGAGTGTTTTTTTACCTAATTGCAGAATTTTTTAAAATAGTATGCTCTCAAAGTTCGTTTAAATGTGGCAAATGGTTCTGCAACGAAAATGGCGGGAAAATAATTAAGAAATAAGCGCTGTTCAGATAAACGAGATATGATCTCTTGTTTGTATTCATTTTTGCGCATTTCTTTAAGTGTTTTTGCCGTTATTCTGCCTGTCTGCTCGCGTGTGCCTGTGTGCTTGTGTTAGTTGGTTGGATACAACACTCTTGTAAGGAGAAGGAAAGAAAGTGTTTTCTGTTCTTTTGTTTGGTTTTCTTGGCTCGATTTTCAAGATATACTTCTGTGGCACGTGCAGATTGTTTTGATGCAAAATAGCAGTTGGATTTTCAAATTATCGGATGTAAGTAAATGCATTTGTTTATTAAAATACATTGGAACTCCTATTTTCTTTTTAATTAAATTATTGTAATTCTTCTACTTCTTGTGGTATTAAGAGTAATTAATATTAAGTGGACATATTTCGAAATGTCTTATAGAGTCAGATTATTTTATTATGTTGCGAAAAATTTGTAAAATAATTAAAAAAAAATGTTTGGTTAAATTATATTCGAAATAAGGAGGAAGGGAGGCTTTGACACCTTAGACGTGTTTATATGGGTAACACTTGAAATTTAAATAATAGGTAAATTTTGAGGAGTGGATTTTAGTTCACGTTTTCTTGTAAATGGCAATTAATACATTTTTAAAAATTTTGAAGTGCTAATTTTTGTTGAAATTCTGCGTCTTGTAAAAATATTTTAAAAATTCTTTAAATGTTTACTAACAAATAATATGCTGATTATTATGTTATAAACTTACGAATGAAAATAAAATAATAGGTCCGATACGACCTTTAAGTTTAATGTTTTAACATTTTTTATCATTAAAAGTGAAATACGGAAAGTGGACTTATATAGGGTTCGATGATTAAGACGTTCTAAGAAATTTATTTAATTTACAGCTGATATATGCGAATTCATGTTAAGCTAAATTTTAAACTTCAGTTCTATTCTAATGGTTTTTATGAAAAAAGTTAAGTAAGAAGCTTTTTAAACGCATTAAGAATAGCTAAGCTACAAAATTTTTTAAAAATCGTTTGAAAAAAAAATGCTATCAGCATATTTTTCAAACGATTTTACACAAATCGATCCGCCACGACCCTTTGTGATATATAGAGACATTATTTGAAAAAATAACTGTTGTTTACCTTTTTTATAGCAAAAACCTGAACCCAAATTGAGAATAGAGAAACCTAAAATCAAAGATTATATAGTCATACAGATGACGCATTGAGAACAAAAAAAAATAAAACTTTTCCTCACAATCTTCATGGTACGGGCGGGCGGTGTGCAGTGTATAAAATGAGAAACGAGATCCAAACATACACCAAATATAACCAGATTCAACGATTCAAGTTGATCCATTCATTTCTATTTTAAATATTTCATTTCGTTAGGTCCCGTTTCGTCCTATTACTTCGGACGTTCGACATCCACAACTATTTTTTTTTTGAGTCGGGGTATAACGCCCGGACTGAGGTAAAACATTTAAAGGGTGTTCATAATCCCTTGAGTGTTGTTCACAAAATTTATAAACAAACCTAAGAACATAAAAACTCTGAAAAATCTCAACTTTGCTTTTTCACACTTTTACAATACTTCCCTTTACTATGTACACTTGGGAAGTAAATGACAGACGTACATATAATGAGTACAGAACTACATAGAGTACGCATCACAGCTAAACATTTTGTAGCCCCTTCGGACGCGGGCGGTAAGTGCGAAGAGGAAACTTCTTCGATCGTATGCGTCTGCTATGATGTTGTTTGATGCTTGGGTAGCAATGTGAACACTAGGGTTTCAATATCAGTATCCCACATAAAAATTTCCAAAACGTAACAGAATTTTACGATGTATCCGCTAGAAAGAAATTCATCACGTAGCTGTCAAAAATTGTTGATTTAACGCTTTATGAAGCTAAATTTCGTCGGCAAATCTGTTTGAAATGCTAATCGGAACGGAAGCATCTGCACCGAATTCTCTGACTTCGAACAAACCGGAAAACATTTTTTTCCGAATGAATACCACGGTGAACCTGAATATCCTCAGAAAAAATATTTATCGAGAAACTGTCCAACGAAAAAATTGATTTGTTTTTCAAATTATTATTATTATTACAAACTTTATTTGCCGTAAAACAATTTTTTTTTTACAAATTACAATAAAATCTTATATGTCATAATCTATATGCTAAAATAAGAAATCATGCAAAGTATGAATAAATAATCAGTAAAAGAAAATGCGTTCAAAATTGTATGATCTGGCGAAAGCCTCCCCCTATACTGCCCATAGCTCCCTGTCTTTTGGGTCGTTGTACCAATTTCTTCTATGGTTGAGTAGATCATCATTCCATCTTTTCTTTTGTCGCCCGACTGATATTCTGCTTTCAGATGCCCATTTAATTATAATTTTTGTCCATTTCGAAATACATATATACAAATAAATCCCCAACCCTTCATGTGACATTTGAATTTTCCTTTTGTTTAACTACATATTACGATTTATTTTAATACTTTTGTAAGATTAACTAAAATAAAACCCATACATGACGTGAACAGAATACTGCCAAAATGAACCAGAAAAAATTCTTGTTGAGACACGTTCGATGCTGAATATGGAATATGGAAGGACTACTTTAAGGGCAACGAAGATGCAAACTGCCAGCCTTTCTTACTAATGTTGCGCTACAGTCATAAATACTCTGCGAGCCGGAGTATAAGCGTCCATTCGTTCTAAAATTCCTAGAACGTTCAATGCGGAGTTTTTCGGCTAGGGATTGTCGCTGTACAGCTCGCATAGTTCTAGCATCTTCGTCTCCAAAGCCTGTCAACGCCAGCCGGACCGAAGGTTTTTCCAAGAATTTTGCTCTCAAATCGACCAAGGAGTTCTTCATCCGCTTTTGATACGGCACTTACTTCAGAGGTGGCTGTAGAGCAGGATTGGGATGATCATTGTCTTATATAGAATATTATCAAAAAAATGCTAATTTGGAGGTATTTGTCTCATTTTTCGATTAGTCTTGAAGGATGATGGGTTCATAAATCAATTAAAGAACTAATAAGTTACCTAATGGAGCAGAAAATAAGATCTTGTAGTTATCTGGATCCGAAGTAAAAAAAAATAGATCCAGGTTATGATGCACATCAGGAATATGTGCAAGTTCCTCGACAAATTGGGAAAGTTGCTGGTAATGGCAAACATTACGGCTTGTCTTCCTGCGTCATCCGTTTTGTTCGAGTACCGTAGCCAAATGAAGCTGTGCACTTTGATATCGCCAAGCCATTTAAATTCGATGCTACCGAGCCTCTCTCTTTCATGCTAGGTCAGATATTGTATATGCACATAGGCCACTTCTTAAATTGAGACATGGATGATGCACAATCAGGGCACCGAAGACATTTTTGGTCCGTAGTTAAACTAAACTAAACTAAAAGATAGGGCCCCTTCCCACCCTTATGATGTGGTGTCATCTCACCGGACGGCAAGGAGGTGGGGCTGGGGCCTCGTCTACCACCTATTAATAATTCAAAAATGCAGTTAGGGTGTCATCTCACCGGACGGCAAGGAGGTGGGGCTGGGGCCTCGTCTACCACCTATTAATAATTCAAAAATGCAGTTAGTAATGTGTATGGCTCCGTTATTCTGAAATGACTTCAAATGGTTATACTTCTCGCGAATATGATGCAACATCCAGTGTCCCACAAGGTAGTCATTTAGGCCCATTGCTTTTTATTTTGTTATTAAATCACATTCTTGGTATTTTTAATTATTGCAACGTTTCAATTTTTGCGGAAGATTTGAAATTAAAGACAGACTGTATCTTAATGCAAAGGAGCAAAGGAGCTTAACTTAACTTCATATTTGACAAACATTTAAAGTTTTCTTATGGTAGGGGGTGAGTAAGGAGTAACAACGATTCTAACTCTTAGGCGGACAGCCCCCGGAATTTTCTGTTGGGAAATTTTGTTGCCGATTATCAATCTAATGATCGATATTGCAACAACAACTTGTCTACAGACGACATTATTTTGGTTTTTCATCTCATTATGATTACACTATAGCAAAATCGAACTCAATGTTAGGTTTTCTAAAGCGAAATTGCAAGGAATTCCGAGATTTACTAAGCCTAAAAACTATATACTGCTCATTATTCAGATGACAGTTTGAATACAAATCCATCGTATGGGATTCGCCATATGTAATGCAGGCGCTTGGATTCGAAAGAGTTCAGAAAAATTTCACGAGGTATGCATTCCCTAAATTATTTACGTTTGAAGAGTTGCCTAGTACTTACAAAAGATATGAACAAATATGCTTGCAAACCTTGAGTTTCAGGCATAAAGCATCTTGTATCATGTTTGGTCGCAATATTTTGAATTATCATATTGTTTCACCGGAATCGATTTCCCTTATTTATTTGTATGCTCCCAGAGAATCGCTTATGGAACGAAATTTGTTAATGTCGCCTTTTACACGATGCATATGCATGTTTCATTTGGTAAGTAACAAAATTGATTTTTTATTTTGTCGGGTTGATTTTAAATTTTTTTTATATTCAATGGTCTTAATTTAAAATATTTGAAGTGGTCTATACGGTTGAAAAATCGCTAAGCGATAATGAGAGCGTAGCGCTCTGTGATATGAACATGAGGTCTGGAAGTGAAACATACCAAGACTTTATGTAATTAAACGATGTTTCGGCCCAAGCTGACTTAATATCCCTTGGAACTTATTTTGTACTGTCGTTACGCTTTCCGTTTTCATATACAGGTTTATGAGTGGCCAATTAAACAATTGCTACAAACTACTTTATTACGTATGCAGTTTGGATTCGTGCGTTATCATGTCGCAAAATTGAAGGCAAAGGTCTAAAAAATTCGTTCGACTCAGGGAAAAGTTGATTTCAATATTCCTTTGTAAAAAAGTCAAGTCATTTAAGAGCTCTTGAAATTTATATCATGTTTTCCATAATAGGTCATCGCACCCCAGACTATTAATCCACCCACTCGGATATGATGGACGGTTAGAGACCATCGGTTGTTGTGTAAATCTAAGAACTAGAAGTTATAGCCATCTTGGCCATCTAACTTAAACTTATTTTCATCCATAAAGACCAGCCAGTCATACTCTACTTGAATCTGTCCTATTAGTCGAAACTTCCTTCGCACTCCGGTTACAGAGGGTTTTGCAAGCGCTTCCGGTTCTTTGCACCAAGAATCACACTCCGAACAGTTAACTTGCTAGGAAGCATTTACTTCAGCATCGAATTTGATTTTTGAAATGGAATGGCACCGAATGATATTAGGGCCATCAGCTGATGAAATTGTGTATTGTTTGCATAGGATCTGGGTCTTTCGATAATTGTCAAAAGGAGTTGCACTTCACTCAACTTTTGTTGGCGTTTCTACTATCGATATTGTTTTCCGAGTGGTAAACGTTTTTGCCCATTTTTGGTCACAATTCATTGATTTTACATCAAACCTAACAAAGCTATAATTTAGCACGGATTTTCCAAACAAATGTTAACGTATCCAACAAACTTCACAACTGCCTTTGTTTAACCGAACTTGTTCAAACCTATTTACAAACTTGGTGAAAATCTATTTACTTTGTACAGCTAGTGATTTTATAAGTTAATTCATTTGAGAGAAATTGAAATTTTATTTGTACAGTTGTGTACAAATTTAACAGTGCATTACTCTTATTTTAGTTAAAATGAAAGTGTCGGCTTTTAAAGTGGACCGCAGTGCAATTTAAAAGCTTAACTTTTACTTCAATTAACATTAACATCGTTGGTAAAATTTCTTATCATTCAAAACAAAAATTTCCAATGATGCGTTTCAATACAAGGCTATAACTGGAATAAGGGAATTAAAAGACAAAACATTCGTTACGTATATGTTCAATATCACAATGGAACATATTTTTTGTTGTTAAATTATCTGGAACTGTGTGTCCAGTCAAGGATTTATATTTTCATTGTCCATCCCGTTTATAAAAAAGGCAAAGCTCCTTCTCTCACCAACTACCTAACATTTACACTTACGTAATTTTTTTTAGTAGGTCATGGAAATGCTGATAAACCGTCAGCGAATGAAATATCTTGAATCACGAAAACTCCGACAATACGGTTTTCGTAGCAACAGGTCCACTGATGATTTGACGAGATAACTCACTGTACAGTGGAATAAATCCATCCACCCTGGTGACGAAAACAAGATCGTTGCACTTGATATTTCAAAGGCATTTGACAGAGTTTGGCATCAAGCCCTGCTGTCGAAAAAGCGTGCTCTTGGAATCGATCAAACTCTTCTTTTATAGATTAGAAACTACCTCTGCAAACGTTCAACATCCAATAAATGCTGTTGTTCCAAAGGGCTTCGTATTTTCACCGATACTTCTTCCATTTTTGTAAATGATCTCTTGCCTCCAACTTCTAATCCAATTCTACCCTCAGCTCTTCATATTCGTTTTCGAATCAATAATATATGTTAAGTTCATGAAATTCCAACAGCGACAGCATAACTAAATGGCGTAAATCTATTAGAGTAGAATTCAATGCTTCCAAAGCAATGTTGTCTTCTGTTATCCATGTGAAGCCAAAATTTACAGCCATTATTCATGAATGACACTTGCATCGTCGAAACCAAAAAACTTTCAATGCTCTGTAACGAACTTACTTTGAACGACCATATATTCGAGATAGCTAAAAACCAAGCGAAATGACAAGGTTTTGCTCAATCGGTGTAATAAATATTTAACCCCTTCTGATTTTTCCCTAATATATAAAGCATACGCCATAAACTAGAGTTTAACGCCCACATCTGGTCAGGTGCCCCAAAAACATCATTGCGCCTACTGGATAGGATACAAAAGGGTGCGAAAAAACTGATAGGTAGGTCCAACCGTAGCGAACTCCTACAATATCGCTTGAAAATCGTAGGAATATCTCCTTTCTTACACATTTTTATCGCTTTTATAACAGAAAATGATCAAATAAAATAGCATTCAAACATTCAACCGTAATACTCGCCATGCGATGAATGCAATTCACCCTCAAGCCTATCTTCGGACTTACTATTAAATGTGGAGACGCATTGACACTCCATAATTTACCAAGCTCAGTTTTTACTCCACATTACAATTTACACACATATAAAACGAACTCACATCTGTATCTCATCTTTTCTTTCCCACAATTTCCTTAATACCCACGCTGTGCTCAAACACTATAATGTTATTAAAAAACCCTGTAGCACGTGCTTTTTATAAAGGAGTGGTTGGTGCACGACTGAGTCGTACGCAACTTTCTCTTTCACAGCGAGCATGAGCGAATTTGATAATTAGGCCAAAATACACAATAATATTCATTTTGATTATTAATGCTAAAAATGAGATAAATAATGTCGAAAAATGATTATAGGAATCGGCGCCTATGTGAATAGTAATGATTTTCCGTTATTGTCCAAAACTGAAAATTCAGTTTAGTTATAGATGGGCCAAAATCTCGAGAAAATTTTCCCGAAAACAATTCCTTTCTCTGTGTAAGAGAACGTTAAAAAGTGAAACAAAAAACTAAAAATAGAAAGTTTTTTTTTATTTTATTGCTTACATTGTCAATAGCAATATGAACGCTGATTTTATTACTAAAAAAAATTATGCCGTCCAAATGCCAACCGTGTGCGTTGTCACGTGCCGCAGTAGGATTTGCTGGATGTCTTAAGTGTCACTAAAATATTTTCCTTAAGTTCCGTGACAGAGTACACACATAGAAAGAAGTCCATTGGGGTTATGTCTGGTGGCCTTGGAACGTCGTTAACGCAGCTGATAAGTTTCCGTTGATATTGTTCACGGAGGCGATTCATGAAGGTTCTGGCAGTATGCGGAAGCACTTCATCGTGTGTGACGAGTAATATGGATGTGCTCTCAAATTTGAGAAGAAAAAATCGGTGATCATGCATACATAATGTTAACTGTGTTCATCTTCAAAAAAAATTTCAAAAAAATAGGGCCGCATAATTTGTCGATAAAGCGCACCAAACAGGAATTCTCGGGCAATGTAGGGGTAGTTGGTGTTTCAGTTCGTGGATTCAGTAGCGTCAATTTATTTACATGGCCATTCAGGTGGAAGAGAGGCTCGTCGCTCCAAAAAAAAAATGCAACTGACAGTGCGAAATCTGTTCATCATTGTTTCATAGAAGATTTTGCATTTTCTTTAAGATCTTGCACCAATCCGCGCTTTGCCACGTCCGTTTTTAGAAAAACGTTATTTTTGGTGAGTCATTTGAGGATTTTGAAAATGTCTGAAGACAATCTTAATATCGATATTTCGTCCAGGTAAAGTTTTTCCCACGCCCACTTTTTGTAGGCTTTTTATGTAAAAAACGGTTTATGTTTAAATTTCAAAATTAAAAAAAAAACGTACGTTGAAAAAACATTGATAATGTTAATGTGAACATTTTGTTTATAGGATATTTTAACCCACGCACGTTCACTTTTTGGGGACGTTTTTTTTTTGGAAATGCAGGAGGGAAGCGTTGTTTTTTTGTTGAATCATTAACTACTTTGACAAACTGTCTAACCAATATATTGTGACATTGCCACGTCCACATTTTGGGGATGTTTACTCTGAGGGTTGAATAGGATAGGATGTTTAACGATTCGCACAGCGGATTGTAGCCTTCTCATTTTTTTTTATTGAAGTTGATCATATGAATTTGGACGAACTCTGGCTCATATAGGATGTGGCGCAATGCCACAGTCGATCTTTTGGGAAACAAATTCCCAAATCGTGTCATTCAGCCATCTTGTTGATGTAAATTGGCGGCCTCGAAACTGCAATTCGACCCATTTGACCTTTTTTTGTGGGGAACAGTGAAGGACAGTTCTGCCAACAATACGGAAACTATTAAAGCACTTAACGCCAATTTCATCCAATCAATCCGTGAGCTTGCGCTACTGCGAAGCCAGGCAATCCAGCCATTCGAACGACGCTGTGTTCCATAATTAACGGGAATGTTTGATCTTATGGGTTCAGTGGCTCGATGGTTGGTGCGTTGAACTGCCGCGCAGAAGGTCTGGGTTGGGTTCCCAACCGTAGCAACACCTAAAATATTTTTCACTTGCCCTCCTCTCGTGATGATCTGACAAATCATCCGGATAAGTATCAATTGTCAAGAAAAGCTTATCTCAAATTCGCCGTTCGGAGTCAGCATAAAACAGGAGGTCCGGTCGTCGTGCAAGAAGTACACACGCATACATATATGGTTGTGAGAAAGCTCGGCCTTGGGTACTAACGTGCCTGTTGCGAATAAATTTGCATTCTGTATTTTATTTGATCTAACTAATGAAGCCATACTACATATTAATTAATTTTGAATATTTTACTGGATTTTTAAAAAGGATTGTAAGGATTTTCCAACACCAAAAACGATAAACGTTAATCGAATTTGAACTTGAGTTCATTTGCATATAAATAGCATATTCGTTGGAATCATAGGAATGCGATTAATTAGAACATCTTCACGACGTTGCTCATTGATAATTTCAATGGAAACCGCGTTCCGTTGCTATGGATAGTAGATATTTCGCAGCATAATTATTGGGAGGTCGATATTGAATTGGAGTAAGGTCAACGGCAATGCAGACAGTTCGAGTGAATTAAACAATTTCGTTTAAATAATTTACATCTTCACCTGCTTTCACAATGTTAGATGCTTTGAATGTTAGACTGAATAACAAGGTTAAGCACATAGAGGTATTTGTTTTTGGTTGACGAGAAAAGCCTTTTCATCCAGCCAAACGTGAGTCCTGTATTTGGCTTAAATCTTTACAATTTCTTGCGTCAATAAATAGAGAAATTTTGAGTGAATGAAATTCTACTTGAGGTAAAGTTAATCGCCACTAATTTCATTGGTAATTTCCAGAATTTTATGTGGCGATAGCGGTAATCAGTATTTTGTTAAATCATTGCTTTGGCTCCTATGGCCCTATGGCACGAAACGAATTCACAAAGACTTTCTCAACCCAAAAAAAAAAGAGAAGTATTGAAAAAGTCAAAGAAATGTACTTAAGTCAATAATTTTAAAGTATCAGAGTATCTAATTATAAGTTAAATTCAGAACTCCACACCAAGAAGTAACGAACACAATTATAATCAGTTTTCTGCAGACAAGCCCTTCCGGCTTAGCAGATACTTACTTACTTAAGTGGCGCTATAGTCCGGAATGAATCTAGCCCTCAACCAAAATGCCTCTCCAACTAGCCCGATCCTTAGCTAACTGCCTCCAGTTGTACACTCCAAGTTGGTTGAGGTGGATTTCTACTTGTGCGCGACACTTAAGGCGAGGTCTTCCTCTACAGCGTCCGGCGTCTGGCTGGGAATCGCAGACTTTGCGAGTAGGAGTATTGTTGTCCACTCGTTCTACATGTCCTAGCCACCTTAAACGTCCAATGCGGAGATTTGTGATCAGGGGCATATCGCTGTACAGCTCGTATAGTTCTTGGTTGAATCTTCGTCTTTATAGCCCGTCAACGCAAACGGGTCCGAAAATTTTTCGAAGAATTTTCCTCTCTAATCGACCAAGGATTTCTTCATCCGCTTTTGAGACAATCCGTACTTCAGTGCGGTAGAGCAGGACAGGGATGATCAGGGTTTTTTTTTATAGCATCTCCTAAGTAGTTAGAGTGAGGGCTTTATTGCGAAATTGCCTTCTTAGCCCGAAGAAACATCGGTTGACAAGAGTAATTCTTCGTTTAATTTTTGACGAGATGTTGCTGACAGAGTTAATAGCGGAGCCGAGATAGAAAAAGTCCCGTACTATCTCAAAGTTATATCTGTCAATTTTGACGTTCTGCCCAATTCGTCGATGTTGTGCGTCCTTTCATGTTGACAGCATATACTTAGTCTTGCGCTCATTTACTGCTAAACCCATTTTTGCCGCTTCCTTCTCTATACTAGCAAACGTGGCTATGAAATCACGTTGGGTCCTACCAATGATGTCAATATCGTCGGCGTATGCTAGTAATTGTACCGATTTTTGGAAAATTGTTCCTCTTGTGTTGGCTCGTGAATTTTGCGCAATCCACTCAAGAATCAAGTTAAAGAAGTCACATGATAGCGCATCGCCTTGCCTAAATCCTTTTTGTTATCGAATGTGTTGGTGAGGTCGTTTCCGACCCTGATGGAGCAGCGAGAATTCTCCATCGTCATCCTACACAAATGGACGAGTTTGGGCAGTATACCAAAACTAGACATGGCTCTGTATAGTTTGTCTCTATAAATGCTGTCGTATGCGGCTTTGAAATCGAAGAATAGGTGATGTGTATCGATTTGGACTTCTTGGACTATCCTGGCCTAAAACCACACTAGTAAAACCGATCAGCTTGTTGGTAAACGGATTTAGGCGTTCACATATTACGGCATCTTGAAGGCGATGTTGAGGAGACTTATTCCTCTGTAGTTGGCGCAGTTTAGAGGGTCTCCTTTTTTGTGGATCGCGCAAACGATGCTGAGGTTCCATTCTTCAGGCATACTTTCTTCCGACCAGATTTGGCTTATGAGTTGGTGGATGTTCCTTACCAAGTCATCTCCGCCGGCTTTATAAAGCTCAGCGGGAAGGCTGTAATTTACGGCAGCCTCACTTCACTCAGGTCGGGGGGCATTTTTGAATGGAATGTTGTTTGTCATCGCCGTTTAGCAGTCTGATACAAAACATGTATTTATAAACAAAAACTTTTGAAGCAAATAAGAACGATTTAGAAAAAATGTCTTTATACTGTTTTGATATGGTCCATCCTTCAGCGCAGTAGAGAGGAACTTATAAAATCAGAATCTTATATCGGATCTCATTAATAGTACGAGTGAAGGTTTTACTACTTCTTAGACCGAAACAGCGGCTATCGCAAAAGTAATTCATCGTTTTGTTTCTGACAAAATCTTTTCAGAGTCAGAGCCGTTGCGTATTTACTGCGCAGCAGTTCATTCCACAAACCATCAGGCCACTAAATCCGTCGAAACTGACACTGAAAATGTATTCTCTTATTAACATAAAGACTTTGAGAAATTCCCCACATTGCAAACAAAAAAAGCTCGTCTGATTTCGTCGATAAATTGTTCCGCCGTTTAACCAAAAACCCATCTAATGCACAAAGCGCTTGCAAGGAATTCGCCTCGCGCCAATAATTCACTTTAAAAAATGAAATTCCAATTTACCTACAGCACGTACACTCTCCTCCACAATCAGATATTCACATTTTGGAAATCTCTACAAATTGTGGTTACACAAAAATCTGTCCCACACTCATCCACAAATCACCATTACCGAATATAAATTAAAACTAAGTACCGAGTACCGCATGCAATATGCTTCGGAAAGTTATTCTTTTCCCCATCTAAGCCATTTCGGTTACGACGTCAGATCGCACTGCCTCCATGCTGCAACCCCACAATCAGTAGTCGCCCTCCCTCCCAGCCCCAGCTCATAACCAATAATTTAATTTCCATACAACATTCGAGCCGAAAATTCGGAGCAACTCCGTCTATTCCCATACTACCCTCTCATTTAGCTCTCCCATGTACGAGTAAAGTAACAGCACAGGGCTAGGATGGATGCCTCTATATCAAAAAATAAGCCCCATGTCTCAGGTGTAGCAATCTAAAGACATACACACTCGGTGTGCATGCGAAAAGTGGGCTGCGCCAACATTTTTCGGGGGTACATTTTGTACCCATTGCCGTCATGATTTGTAGTCAATTCATTTAGATCGGCAACTAGTACCTTACACGTATCCCGTACCCTCCCCCCAAAAAAAAACGAAAATATCCATGAATGGGACTATGAGATTCCTTTTCGTTTTCGGAATGATAATTTATGGCCTGGAGGGAATTACAATTTGAAATTGAATTGCCGTGTTGGTTCTGGTGGCGGATGCGGACGATAAAAAGGGTGGAGGGAGGGTGTGTGATGGTCGACTGGTGGTTCCCTTCTATTACACTGGGGGTATGTAGTTTGAAAAGTGTGATTCGTTTCGTGGCAGGGGGTAGGCGATTTTCTTGCTTGTAGATCAATTAAGGACGCATTTGTGTAGGGCTTTACAAAATGTTCTTTTTGTTTGGAATGGCTATTGTGTGTGACCTTTAGCTTAATGACTGCAAAGGATATTGGGAGACATTGTAAAAAGTTGCTGGTACCAATAAAATCAAACTGCATCTTGAAAGGTTGCTATGACAAATGGGGATTATCTGTTTGATTGCCTTAATATGTTTAGTTTGTCAAAGAAGGTCTTAACGTTTGAAATGTCGGGATTATTGTAACTGGTACATTTAAAAAATGCAAACTAGAAAGTTGAATTAAGTCTAGCACAATGATGAAAAGGCGCAATAAATGGATCTATCGATTTTGTCTGGTTGTCGTGTCGGTCTATGCGAATGGTTGACTGTTTTACCACATCATTGCATGGGCATAGCCTTTAAAAACACGTGTAAATGATTTTTTTTTCAAATTGGGTGCTCTGTTCGGGAAACATTTTAAGCACTTTGCTCATTTTAAGGTCGCAATAATCGTACTACTGACTATTCGCGGTGTGGTGGATGAATTCGAGTGGGCTGGTTCAGTAAACGATGAAACAATACCCGTAACTCGACGAAACCTAAGATCTGTCAAAAATAACGCTGATGTCCGTGAGAGTGTGCAGGAGAATCCGAGGCATTCGATTTCGCGACGCTCACAAGAACTTTCGCAGGCCAAAGCTTCGCGAATGTTGCATCGTGGCTTAAGCCTGCACCAGTACAACATTTCAACTGACCTAGGAGCTGAAGAAACGACCATAGACAACGAAGTGAGTTCGTTGAATCAGGCCCTGTTCTGGATGAATGGGTACGTCAACATCACCAACAATGGCGAACGCTATAGGTCGATGGTCCGCATTGAATGATATGGACTCCAACGACATGTGGTCTCAAAAGAATGGCGTTACGTGCCACACAGCTCACGGCACATTTTAAATTCTGCACCAGCGATTCCACGGCATGGCCATCCCACGTGTAAAATATTTGAACTGGACAACGAGATCGTGCAATTTGATTCCTTTAAACTTTTTCTTGTGGGGTTTTCTTAAGTTTTGCGAGAAAAGTCATATCCAATTGGATATGACTCACTAAAGTTATCAGTGCGAGTGTTAATAACAGAAAAAACTTTAGTTGCTCTCCAGGTTGGGCTTAACTTGACCTAACTTAGCAATAAAATTCGTACCAGCATCAGGAATTCAAGAACAATTATCAGAAAACGTAGAGCCAAAGATCTAGCGAAATAAGAAATAAGCTGCAGCAAAGCTTATTTTGGATGTCCGAACATTGCGAGGGGCTTGCATCGACTACCTTGTTGCAGGCAAGATAAGTATGCGCCATAGGAATGCGAATGTGAAAAAATTGTATGTCGAAAGACAGCAATTACAGAAGACCGCTATGCCATTTGCAGAACGAGTATGCCTTAACCTCTAGATTAACACCATACCAACACCATCTAATGTAGAAGTTCAATACCGACGATGTCAACAAGCCATTCGATCAGACGCAACTGATGTTATTTGATCAAGAATGTCGACAGATGCTCGTAGCCAAAAACGCGGACTACAAGGGAAAAAATGTCGGTAAAGACTAGAGCCACCCACTGAGCCACTGAGACACTGAATAACATAGACTTTTCAAAAAATGGCGACGCCAGATACAACTACCAATCACCTGACCCAAGTCAAGTGAGAATAGCAATATCTTAACTTATGCTTAACAAGGCTGCCGGAAATGACGCTAAGTAATACTCAGCAGATGATTGGGAACATTTGGCCTGCAGAATGGAACCAGATCTGCATTTGCCCGCTCCACGAAAATTAGACCCTCTGAAATCTATCAACTATGGAGGCATCTCCTCAACATCGTCTACCGAATGAGATCTGCCATTATATGTGAACGTCTGTAACCGTTTACCAACAACCAGATCGGCCTTTAACAGTGTGGTTTTAGAACAAAAAAGTCCACAACTGATGGACGATTCTCGCTGCTTCATCAGGATCGGAAACGACCCCGCCGAAACTTTCGATAATAAAGTGGATAATGGATAAAGTGATGCTTTGTCGTTTGACTAATAAAATAAAATTCTTGAGTGGATTTTTTTTAAATTGATCACCAGAGGCACAATCTCCCTTAAATCGGTGCAACTACTTGCATATGCATCATTGGTCAGACCCAACGAGAAGTTACATCCATTTTTGTTAGTATGGAGAAGGAAGTGGGTTTAACAGTAACTGAGGATAGGTAGGACCCAGTTTCTGCAGTTAACACGAAAGAACACACAAAATCGTCGAATTTGACATACACATCGACAGATACAACAATGAAGTAGCAAGAGAGTTTTTCTACGACAGCCACTCTATTAACTCTGATAACGACATTTCGCTCGCATTAATGCCAATTATACAGATTTCTCTTGATCAGGGACTATAGAGATGAAGATACAACCAAGAAACTTAATTTTCTACCTTTTGAAAAAAAAGATACATTTGGTGAATGCTGCAGCAAAATTTCGGCACACGCCAGACGAACGTCCAATTTAAGTATCATGGGAACGAAGCTGCCAGACGCTCGGAATGAACGACTTTAAGCAGGGCAAGAAGAATCAAAAAGTATCGCGAATTGAAGACCCTCAAACGATCAAGAGTTTGTCAAGTAGTCAAATCCGTTTACTACCATCATCATAATAGAAAACTTGTTACCAAAGCCGGTTACTCGGATTTGGAGTAGACAAAGCTTAAATATTAAAATAATCAGTCAAGAATACTCTAACTGCCAAAACTAACTGTCCAATGAAATAATTAAAACCATTAAACTTTCTCACTACATTTTTTTTTCATTCCCATGCTATGAAACTAAATTTCGAATACCCCTAAACCTCCATTCCCACCTTAGAGCTGATACCAGATCGGCAATTAATACTACAGCAGTGCATGTCAGCACCAAACATCGGGTAAACCATGTGCCACCTTCGCTATATATAAGTAATTGATCAGATAATAACGGAAAACCTTTAAATTCGAGCTAATTATCCAAATTGGCTGTAAAAAAAAGTTCAACAACACCGATACCCAATGCCAACACAGAGGAGCCACCAACCACAAACAAAAAGAGACAAACAACCTCTACCACCACCATATCTCCGTGTCCAAAATTAAGTTCATCGTGTCGATAAACAACGCACGATGTAGAAACCACACTCGATGCAGCCCCGCTATGTCGAAGGTCGCATAAATTCGGCATTAACAAGCCGAAAAGAATGCATTTTATACCACAGCAAGACAGGACGAGCACTGAGGAGCCGTTGCGACGCGACGTTACTTTCAATGTTAACATGATATTAAGTCTCCCCTCCAGAGCTGCTCGGACGACTGGCGAAAAAAACCCGAAACTTCATTAAAGGTGTAAAATACCCCAGAGAACATGGAAGTAATTTGAATTAACCGTGCATACCTCGGCCACCAAATTCCTGCTACTGTTTTACACAAGGCGGTTGGTTGTCCTGATTGCAACGACAGCACACCACCACCTGTGATGTGGGTATCAGTATCGACACCACCGATACCTTGTGTGGTGCCAACACAACGCGACGCCAAGAAATTGCCTTCTACAGGCTCTACCTTATACAGACCCACCTATAAACGTGCCTTATGTGTGGAGAATCTTAATATTTTATCTCTATCCCAATCTACCCTTAATGATGCACCCGCAAGCTAATTAGAGAAAGTTTTTCGCTTATTGCTTCGTAGTCGATGTTGTCATTGTTAGGTGCTCTGAGATTTGGAACCATCGCGGCTGAGACTGGGGATAGATATACTCCTTCAATATTTCAAAAGCGTGAAAAAAAAAACTATTTTCCAAATTGCCAACTCCCGTTGCGGTTTAATGCGGATTGTGGAATGAGTGAGTGGTTAAACTTTGCGCGAGTTAATGGAGTAATTCCAAGGAGTGCTGAGGGGTGCCGAGTAATTTTTCCTCAGTCGTGACTGAGCACTAACTCCAATAAAGCGAACAAAAAAAAAATCTCATCCATTCGTTAGCGATTGAAACTGAAAGATCATTACTGTGCTGAGAGTTAATTACACTTTCATTATTCGAGTTAAATAAGGTGGAATTGCTCCGCTTTGTTATAAGGGAGCGGCGCAGTGCAGCACCGCGGCAGTCGTGATGGTATAAGCTGTGAAACGTTTTGTTCAATTGAAAGCAAGGCAACAGATACAGGATGTTTTTATTTACTTTTTTTTTCGTCAAGGGGCTGGCTGGAATGAAAGTCAATCTCTTAATGGATAAGGGAGCTTTTGTGGTAGTATGGTGTAGGGATTTCGGAAAACGGAAATATATTTGACGTAATTAGGAACGTGATTTGATTGGGCGATCATTTATTTTAACTACATTGTGGGTTAAGTAATCGGCACTTTTGGATAGAACTGCTGGTATTTGAGTGTATCCTTTATCCATCATATCTTAGTGGGTAAAGTTGGAATACGAATTATCATCCCATGTCTGTGATTTCTAATCATAAGATTTCCATTTGATATGGAGCTTTAGAATTTGTTTCACCTACAGAAATGTTAAATGTATAATTTAAGAAATTATCGTTGAATTGTCATGTTGTCAGTACCTTCGAACCTTCGGAAAGATAACCTCATTCTATACCATCAGAAGTTTCTGCACAGCAGGAGCTAGCACTCCTCGATAACATTTTATCTTTTGACTTACAGTGGGTGACCGCAGTGTAGTTGCGATTGCGATTGCGCGGTCAATCCCAGCCAAAACCCATAAAACCACATTTCAAAAAAAAAAAAAAAATTGGTAGAAACTCGCCCAAAAACAACAGGAATATTCTGCGAATATAACAAAGACAAAGAACAGTGACTTTCCAAAGTTAGTTCGGACACACCCATCCAGTAAGTCTCCACTACATCAAACATTTTTAATATCGCTGTCTTTCGTCCCCTTCACTAAGTCTCGTACCGTGATAAAACATTTAAAGAGTATTTACAGCCCCTTCAGCGCGCCCAAATAATAAAAAAAGCAAACAAGCTGTATAATTTGTAGCGAACGTCCTGGACTGCCATACCTTAAACGTATCGATGTAGTTTACCATATAAAGTACGACAGTGGAAATCCACAGACGAAAATACAAAATATATAAATGAATTTTTGGCGCTAAATGCTTTGTACGATTGCGGGCCCTCCTGTTTAATGCCGACTGTGGACGGCGAGTTTGAGATAAGATTTTCTTGACAATTGATACTACTCGGATGATTTGTCAGATTATTACGAGAGGAGAGGTATTGAAAAGTCATAAAGGTGTTGCTACGGCTGGGATTCGAACCCAAACCTTCTGCGTAGCAGTTCATTGCACCACTGAGCCTTTCAAAAAATTCACAGACAGCTGTCAGAATTCGATCTGTTTCTGCATTATCACACTACAGATGCAGATCAAAACCAAGGATGCTCTAAAGAAAGTATTCTTGACCAATGCGAGAACCTCCCTATTATATTTAATCACATTTGACTCTTGGGTCAGTCCGTACAATCTAGCAGAAGGGGTGTCAGGTCACATGCATGCACGCGTTCCGGCGCTTGATCATCGGAATGTGTGGTTCTTTCCGCAATCCTCGGACGGAGGTTACACTTTTGTCCATGGCTGGGAGGTTCGAATTCGTAGTCCTCGACAGCAACCACAGTAATTGATAAACTTGCGAGGCTCGACTTTCTAACCATTTTTTCATTCAGACATACATTCTCAGTATTGAAAACTATAAATTGGGTGACCGCGGTGTAGTGGTAATGTGTTCGCCTGTCGAGTGGAAGGTTGCGCTTTCAATTCCAGCCAAAATCCATTTAACTTTTATTTAAAAAGAAATAAAAAAGGTCGGTTGTTATACCTTAAAGTATGCACCATCTAGAATTTCTTCAAATTTAACGAACACAAGAAAAAGTGCATTCCCGAAGTTAGTTCGGACACCACCTGTGGAGTAAGTCTCCACTACATCAAAAATCATTCCTATCACTCTCTTTCTTACCTTCCCAAACGCTCGTACTGTGGTTACATATAACGAGGATTCACAACCCCTTGAGTACGTATAAATTATAAAAAAAAAATAACTTGGAGAGAAATAATGGTGGAAGATTTCTCTTCAAGTTGGCCCTACCCTAGCCAAACAAAAGTTTAGCATTAATGGGGCCCGATAGGCTGTTTTTACGTTGGCCTCTACGTTGAATGGAACCCTGTTGAATCTTCAGTCTTGCACATCATCAAGCAAACCAACCTAAACCAGCACCAAGATTGAACTTGACACCAACAAAATTAAAATCCTGAAGTTTAGATTTCGTTCATCAAATCATTCAAAAAATTTATTAAAAAAATATGAGATGCTAAAATCCGCTGTGAATAATCTATCCCATCCTGTCTTAACAATAAATGCTCCGAATAAGTGGACGTGGCTAAAAACTGAATAAATCTTATGTAGACAGTCTATCTTAATACTTTATGGTTCGACAAAGCTATAGATTCTGATTCGAGTCACATGCACTTTAAGGGTTAATCTGGTTAAATTATTTCTCTATGTTACAAACTATGTAACGGGTGATTTTTTAAGGCTTAAGTTTTCAGATTGGCAGCACTGGTTAGTAATGGAGTCCAAACAACATCTGCCAAAGTGAAATGTTTTCATTATCTCTGCCATTGAATCATGGAAAAACTTACAAACGAGCAACGATTGCAAATTATTGAAATTTATTATCAAAATTCGTGCTCTGTGAAAAATATGAAAATCCGCTGTTTTATTGAAAAATTGTGTTCAGCGATGAGGGTCATTTCTGGCTCAACTGATACGTAAATAAGCAAAAGTACCGCATCTGGAGTGTTAAACAGCCACATGCCATACAAGAATTACCGATGCTTCCAGAAAAAACGAAAGTTTGGTGTGGTTTATAGGCTGGTGGAATTACGGTCCATTTTTCTTCAAAGTCGACCGTGGAAGAAACGTAAACGGCGAACGACATTGGGCCATGATACGCGTTTTTTTTGCCCCAGTTGGCTGAGTTGAACATTGTTGACATGTGGTTTCATCAAGACGGTGCCACATGCCACACAGCTCGTGGAACAATGGAAATGTTGAAGGATGAAATTGGTGAGCAGGTTATCTCTCGAAATTTCCCAGTGAGTTGGCCGCCAATATCAGGCGATTTAACGCCTCTTGATTATTTCTTGTGGGGTTATTTAAAGTCGGTAGTCAATGTGGACAAGCCGAATCCGATTGAAGATTCAAAAAAATAACATAACACTCGTAATTCGTGGAATACAGGCCGAAATGCTCGAAAATGTGACGCCAAATTGTACCTTCTGAATGGAGCATTTGAAACAGAGCCGCGGACAACATTTACATGTAGTTGTCTTTAAAACTCAAATGGCTAAGGCCTCTTTAGCAAATTTGAGTTTTTTTTTCGATTTAAAAACTTAAAAAATCACCCATTATTAAAACTAAAATACATCTATGGAATTAAGTGGATTAAGCCATGTTTGTCTGTCCGTCCGTCCGTCCGTACATCACTAGTTTTCGGCCTTAAATTATTAGTTGGAATGATGCAATTTGGTACACGTACTATTTATTGCTCCAGCAGAACATCCATATGAATATTTTTGCCACGCCCACGTTTTGTCGAACCATGAAATATTTAGATAAACAGTCTGAACAAGATTCATTTAGGTTTAAGCCACCTCCACTTATTGGCAACATTTATTATTAGATAGGATGGGATATTGTATTCAACGATACGCACAGTGAATTGTAGCCTCTTATATGTTTTTTTAAGAAAACGCCCACAAAAATTGGGCGTGGCCCAAAATGATATTTAGACGAAATGTTCATAGTATTGTTATTATTCTCCAAATATTTTCAATAACAGTTTTTTGTTTAATTGTACCGAAAAACGTTTGTAAAGAAAACGCATCTGAAAAGTGGGCATGGGTAAATGCTTTACATGTCGTTCAGAATCCCGAAATTTTCAAAATTCTTAACCTTTGGCCAAAAAACGTTTTCCTGAAAAGTAGCCATGGCAGTGGAAGGATTATAAAAATGTTCACACTTGTTTTGCTTCGTCGGACAGAGAGTCTTTATATCAAATTGTATCCTTCTTGCTCAAAATTTAAGACACAGGCATCGGTGACAGACAGTTGGACGGACGGGTTTAAGGACAAAAGGTTCATGTAACGTAAGTCATATCTATCTTAATTATTTCTCTATGTTACCAACTATACATCAAAGACAATTTACCCCT
Organism: Rhingia rostrata; assembly: GCA_949824845.1. Classification (NCBI taxonomy): domain Eukaryota; kingdom Metazoa; phylum Arthropoda; class Insecta; order Diptera; family Syrphidae; genus Rhingia; species Rhingia rostrata. Next base: position 59,812,795 of record OX463755.1, read on the forward strand.
ATGGCATAGGGTGTGAAAATTTCGGAATTAAGGGTCGGTTTGTGAGGATAAGTGGGCAGGTGTAGTAATGCAAAAAAATGTGTCGAAATTATCCACCAAAATTTGGTGCGCTGATTTCTGGATCAATTTTATTTGGTTCTGCTATCTGACTGGCAAAAGGGTACTCTTTTAATAACCTTGAATAGGAAATTGTCATTTCTGTACAAATAACAAATAATAATAAATCTTAAAAATGTCGAGACTTAAGAATAATGCATTGGTACAGTCAGAAAAAAGTGTTGGAATACATATTGATTTTAACTTTAACATCTTCGGCTCGTAAATTTCCTGTAATCTCGATCGGGTGCAGCAACTGGAGCGGTCTTCGTAACTTTGAAAAATGCAGTATAGCTCGAACATTCCCATCACGATTAATATACGCCTCTATGACGGCGAACAGTTACAAGGCTATGCGCGGCTTCGTAGAATCGAACATCAAAACCACTTCATCTGGCTTGAGCTGTTTTGACGAATGTTCCTGAGAAGTATATAATGAACGCCAATGATACGAAATCATTCTGATGAATTTTAGCCGCCGATACCAAAGTTCTGAATTTTATCTGAAGTAATTCTCTCACCATCGTGGCCGTGTATGAAATGCGCGAGAGTGAGTGCTGTTGGATTTAATAAACCGCTGCTCATATAAATCAGTCCACCTGAATTTACTATACCTTCTGCTTAAATTTTTACGGTTTCCAACTGTTCGTAGGTCAACTTTGTTTTTTTGATTACTACTTTCAAAAAACGTTTAACCATGTGAGCCAAGCCGTTCCCAGAATCCAGCCACCAGGGAGCCCTCTCAACTATGAACTATGAACTTCCAACGTATTCGTTTTCCGGATAGGATAGGGTTGGTTTCACTCAGCTCCATGGCAGCTCGACGAAATGTCCAATCGTTATCAGAATAAGTCGTTGAAGGAATTCCTCGTCGCGCTGAAAAATGCTGGAATCCCACAAGGCAATGTTCTGTTGAAATAGATGTAATTAGTTCTAAATGTATTGATCGCATCGCCAAAATAAAAATAAAAAGCATGAGGAAGCTTTTCGCTTTCTGTATCGTAGCAGCATCAATATAAAAGAGAGGTCCTTCGAAATTAATGGCTACATAGTCAAACGGTCTTGAGAGAGTTAAGTTGCAAATGGAAGTGGACTAAAGGGTTAATTTAACGGACGCCCTCTAAATATTCAAAAACGTTCCCCCATGAAGAATCCTTAGATGATAAAGATCAATAACGTTATTTACCAAATGGCAGATATGAATCCAAAGCTAATAAGATGGAGGGTTTCTCTTCATATGAGCCCTCCAAAAAACCAAGACGACATTTTAATCGCAAAATACCATACTGATTCAAAATAGTGCACCATTATATTAATTTTGACGATTTTGGACTTATGTCGTGTGCTTTCAAGATGTCTATTTCGGCTTTAAAGGACTTGGCCCGGTTAAACTTCTACCAGTAATTTTGTCGCGTTCTTCGGCAGACAACTCTGTAAATTAAGGTCTTCCTATCTTTTTTAAGCGGATGAATCGATAAGAAAAGGCTGTCACGCAAAGCAAACTAGTCTAGTAACTAAATCTGAGGAAGTCAATGAATGAAAAACTTGACCTCGGTAAGCGCTGTGCGCAGACAGTGCAGCTGACATTTGTTTCATGGTTTAGTCTCTTAGCGCTGATTACCGGGTTTCGGCAATATGTAAAAATGCGTTGAAATCCCGAAACAAATCTTAGTAATGAAAAAGTCGAGACTTAAGAACGCGGGAAATTTTTATTCATCTTATTAAATGAATTGCAAAACTAAGAATGGTGTTTCGTATAACAGCAGAAAGGGTGAGATGTACGAATTCAAGTCAAAGATAATTCATTGGTACAAGAAGAAGAAAAAGTGTAGGTATACATATTGCTAAGACTATGTTGCTATTGCATTTTATGTACTCTTCCGCCTTCCGTACAATCCTAGCAGGAACGAATAGCCATAACTTTTCCATGAAGAATGGTGCTTCATTCACACAAAAAAAAATCTGCTGTAGAAATGTTAAAAATTGTTGTTAATTCTACTGCATTATTAGTCGAAATCGACCCGATATAAAATGCTGTCAATTTTACAGAGACCGGTTTGTTCATTCTAAAGCCTAATTATGCATATTACCGAATGTGTTGTAGATTTTACAACTAGAAAAAATACAACAGCGTTTGTTGTTGCATGTACAGCACAACTTGTAAAATACACAGCACATATTTGTAAAAAATACAATTTTTTTGTATCAAATAGAACTCTTTGCATTTCAAAATGCAATTTCTGTCGTCAAATCTACAGCTCAATTTGTGAAAACTACTGCCGTTTGTGTCATAATACCCTATCCCATAGGGGTATTTTAGTTTTGACATTAAGTTTGTAACATAGTGAAATAATTTCTCTAGATATACCTCAAAGTATATGGATTGACTCAGAATCGCTAGCTGAGTCGATATATCATGTCTGTCTGTCTGTCCGTCCGTCCGTCTGTGTGTCCCTGACTTTTGGGCTTTAAATTTTGAGCTAGAGTTTTGAAATTTGGTATACAGACTCCCTATACGACAAAGCAGAATATTTGTCAAAATTTTTGAAATCTGCTTACTGGCACGCCCCAATTTTAGAAAAACAAAGTTTTAGACCAAACCATTTGAGATATTGAAAAAAGTGTCTGAACTAGAGATAGAGACAATCCTGAAGTCTATATTTCGTCGATAACATTTTTTTTTGCCACACCCACTTTTTGGGTGCGTTTTCAGTAAAAAACGTTTTTCGGTAAAATTTTGAACATTTCGAAAAAATTTGTGATGCAAAATCATAGGTTCTGTTAATATAAATATTTCTTCTATATATAATTTTAACCCACGCCCACTTTTTGGATGCGTTTTCATACAAAAACCATTTCTATGCAGTACCTCATAGCATAACCAGGCAAAAACCATTGTTTTTTGTCGAACCATGAAATATTTTAATAAACTGTCTGAACAATTTGTTATGACAATGAATTTTTTTTTATTTATTTTATAAATTATTTTTATTATTTAAATATCACACATACAATTGAGTTTATAGATAAATTAGATGCTTGAGAGCTGCATCATGGCTTTTGTGCTTTATTGGAGTTGTCTTTAACTTAATCTACAATGCCCAACTCGCTGAAAACTATGCTGCTGGTTGTAGATTTGAAAAATATTTGCTGTGGATTTATATTCATGTCTACTCCAAATAGACAAAACTAGACATGACGTAGCATTGGTCTTTTTCAGATCTATAGAACTTGTTGTTATTTCTACAACCTTATGTAATCACTACAAAAAGTGGTTGTAGATTTCACAATTTCGCGATATAGATTATGCAAATTTATTTTTACACATTCAACAACCAAAATTGACAACGCGGTCTCATTTTTACAACAAGAATTCGGGATAATTTTAACAATTTTATTTGCTAAAATGAAAGCAAACGCTGTTAAACTTGCAATTAATTGTGAATATGAACGCGTTTGCTTTTGAATACACAAATTTTTAATTCGTTGTAAATTCGACGACCACGTTTTGTAAAATGTACAGCATAGACTTTTCTGGGTGTTGAACCGTACGGGACAGTTTTAAGACATAATTGGCATTATTCGTCTTGACGTTCACCCTCGATTCAAGTTGCAAAAACGTAGGCTTCTTAGTCTTAGCCAGACAAGTACCTTCAAGAGTTAAAAGCAGCTGATTGTAGATCAGTGCCCTTTTGTGCAATAATAATAAAAAAAAATCTTTGATTGCGAATTTTTGTTTGATACCGTGTATGCGAAAATTTTCCTACACCATCTTTCGGGTTTTTTTTTGGCGACGGTGTGGGCCAGTCCGACATTTTCTTTTGGGAACATTTGTAGTAAAGGTGGAGTGTTAGAGATTTAGTGCAGAGGTTCGAGGATCTGCTACCTTCATTTGTGGGTATATTCCAACCCGTTGTGACGTGTTGGTGGATCCGTTGGTGCATGCTACGCCACTAGGAGCCTACGTTCAGAAAATAAATTTTCAATTGTGAAAGGAAACAAGTGGACATGTTAAGTGTGTATTTTAACCCCAAAATCCATACTTTAAATCAGATGCAGACAAGTGATTTAAATTAGATTAAGTAAAATGTTTTCTTTAGTTTTAAGTAAATTTTGTTTACCTTTTTTTTAAATTGAATTGTATCTAAAGTTAGGAAAAGCGAATTTCTGTGTTTATTAAATTTTGTTTTGTGCGCGTTTATTACCATTGTGACCTTCTCTTCGACATCTTCCCTTGGTGCTGCTGGCAGGACTTCGGAGGAGACTCAACAGGATTACCGTAAGTAATAGTATTTAAGTTTTTATATGATTTTTGAATTTTAGTTTATGTCTTTTTAAGGACAGAAATCCTTTCATTTTTTGTTATTCTTTCCCCCCTTTTTTTTTAAATATATAATGGATATTTCAATATTGCTCGTGTTTTGAACTTTCGTTTCAAGTAAAAATGGTTTAAAAAAATCATTATTCGTTGGTTAAGACTATGACGTAACGATACGTATTACAAACGACGACAGGACGTGACTTCCCTTTTCTTAAGGACATTGTGACTGAGAGGCTTATTAGGGGCTATCTCTCATTGACGTGGCCAGAGGGATAGCCATTGGAAGTCTTTCGGGACTTGAAGGATGGGGAGGCCAGCCTTTGCCAATAACAACCGGCATGTTTTGGAATCGAGGAGAATCTATACTGCTGAGTATCATTAGAAACAAATTTTCTTAGTGGTATTGCAGTTGTATAGACATAGGCTTTTGATCATTTCTTTTCAGCATTTTGCTTGAATCTAGCCGTTTCTTTTTAGAGTTCATTTTAGTCCGTCCGTGGTCAACATAGAGTGACTTTCTTCTCTCCTCTTTTTTATTTTTGTTTTATTCTGGCACGAACAAAAATGTTTGTTGAGCTAGGATGTTTGGGGAGGGGGCAAGAACTACCCCGTCCGACGAGTTTAGCCGAGAAATCGCGAGCGTGCCGAGCCCTTCTCTCCAGCATCGAAGCTACCCCTGTGGACAAGCTAGACTCACAACAATGGCCTTCATTTTTTGGTGAAGCCAGTAACGAAGATACATATTTAAAACCTCATCTCCAACGGTTGTCCAATAATTGGCAATTTTTTCATGTTTTAATTTTAATAATATTTAACAAACTTCTTTTCCAAAAGTATTTCCTAAATCGTAAACAGCATGGGCTTAGCCAAACCCATCCCGGGTAGGTAGCTTAAAACTCTTTCATTCAACTAGACAGACGCCATTGCATTGATTTTTTTGAATTGTTCCATTAGATGTAGGATAACAGTTTCAAAGCACAATAAATAAAGTCATGCCTCGCTCGAAACCCAAACTGATTTTCCTAAATAGTTATGCTTTCTTCGACTAAATCAGTTTTGCTTACGCAAGAATCACGGTTAAAGACGTAATCGTTATATTTTATGCATAAGATGCAGTTTTTCAGTCCCTTGAATTGACTTGAGAAATATAAGTTTACTCAGAGTTAACTAATGTTGAGTTAACTCTAGATTAAATTATTTATTAGAACTCAGACTTAACTCAGCACTGACAAATCGGACAAGAATCAAGAAGAATACATCCGTCGAGTAATTGTAATGATTGAACAAAAAACAGTTAAGGTGCGTTGAATATTGGTACAATTAGTCATACCAGAACATAAAACTGCAAACTTTCATTAACTGTAATTAAGCTGCAAAACTTACTTCAGCTTCAAGTGATGAACACACATAAAAATAAAGTATTTGTAAATTTGATAGCGTATCTTCAGTATCACTCACCACTTTAAGGCTTAGTGAAATGGAATTAAACGCCTAGCATTCCGTAAATTAAACAAAAGGTCTCATTCCACCCCCTAAAAGCAGTTAACTCTTGAAGCTTCGTTCAACTTTCAACGTAATATTTTCGCACACACATACAAAAAAAATAAAATAAAATAATTTAACTGCGTTGGAGGATTCAGGCAAATCCTCTGCCTCACCAATTATCGTTAAATTCAATTAGGAAACTTTTCCGTTCTCGTCGTAAGCAATTATTATTTTTGAGTGAACGCAAAGGTTACTCCCAGCTAAATGTACTAATTTCATTCTACGGGGTAAGTAATTAATTGCAAAATCACTGGGCGCTTCAATGCTGCAAAGGTCTCATACCTTTTATGATAGATTAATATTCAATGTATTTTGGATACATCTATGTACATGTCAAAACCAAAACTCTATCTGGATTCCGGAGAGATATTGAGATAAATGTAATTATTGTCCATAAACCACAAGCTTACAGCTTACACCCAGCTGTATGGTGGAGTGAGCTAATAATTTGCCGGAGCATTAAATAAATAAAAAGCTTTTGACTAAAGTACCAATTGAGAATTTATTTCCATGTAGTTAGGCAGCAACGATTATTATGGTGTAGGTAGGTCTAAAAATCTGAATTTCTACTCTGATTTTGAAAAGGTCGTGCATACTGGTTTTTCGAATCAGAAATATGACCACCGTGATCGTATCCGTGAAGACGTATCCTCACGCTGAGGCGCAATATCATTCTATTATAGACGACATCGGGAGAGTTCCAGTACTATACCTCGAAGCTATATCTGTTAATGCTTTCTTCTCTGTACTAGCAAACGTGGTGTTCAGCAGCACAAGTCTTTCACGACTTCGAAACCATTAAGCAACCTGTCGATCTACAGATGGTCGATCAGCCAACCAAATCGACCATGTGCTCATCGATGTAAGCCACGCATCCAACATCCTGGAGGCACCAGGCCATTAGTAATGCGACGTAATGTGTGAACGTCCTAAGTGGGTATCGACCCGTCAGATCAACCATAGACTAAGTTTTCAAACTAAGTTAAATCTCGAAAAAAAGACTATAAAATTTAAAGTCAAGCTCAAGACACATCGCCTTTTCTATGACTTTCAGGACGCTTATGATAGCATCTACCGAATAGAAAAAAGCATGAGAAGCCTACATACAAAACGCTGTACAATTCTTGGTATACTATTTTTATTTGCAACTTGAAATTTTACTGAAAACTATTTTTTTTACTTAAAAACGCCCCATAAACAAACTTATTTTTCTAAATAGCTGTTCAGATATAAATACAAATTTTTTGGCGCAACAGGCTCGTTAGTACCCAGTCATGGGTGCGTGTGTACTACTTGCACGATGGTGGGACCTCCTGTTTTATGCCGACTCCGAACGGCGAATTTGAGTTAAGCTTTTCTTGACAATTGATACTACTCGGATGATTTGTCAGATCATCATGAGAGGAGGGCCAGTGAAAAATCATTTAGGTGTTGCTTTGGCTGGGAATCGAACCCAGACCTGCTGCGCGGCAATTCATCACACTATCCATCGCGCCATTGAGCCCGTCAGCTGCTCAGATACGTTTTTGAAATTTTACTGAAAACTATTTTTTTTACTAAAAAACGCCCCATAAACAAACTTATTTTTCTAAATAGCTGTTCAGATATAAATACAAATTTTTGGCGCAACAGGCTCGTTAGTACCCAGTCATGGGTGCGTGTGTACTACTTGCACGATGGTGGGACCTCCTGTTTTATGCCGACTCCGAACGGCGAATTTGAGTTAAGCCTTTCTTGACAATTGATACTACTCGGATGATTTGTCAGATCATCATGAGAGGAGGACCAGTGAAAAATCATTTAGGTGTTGCTTTGGCTGGGAATCGAACCCAGACCTGCTGCGCGGCAATTCATCACACTATCCATCGCGCCATTGAGCCCGTCAGCTGCTCAGATACGTTTTTGAAATTTTACTGAAAACTATTTTTTTTACTAAAAAACGCCCCATAAACAAACTTATTTTTCTAAATAGCTGTTCAGATATAAATACAAATTTTTGGCGCAACAGGCTCGTTAGTACCCAGTCATGGGTGCGTGTGTACTACTTGCACGATGGTGGGACCTCCTGTTTTATGCCGACTCCGAACGGCGAATTTGAGTTAAGCCTTTCTTGACAATTGATACTACTCGGATGATTTGTCAGATCATCATGAGAGGAGGACCAGTGAAAAATCATTTAGGTGTTGCTTTGGCTGGGAATCGAACCCAGACCTGCTGCGCGGCAATTCATCACACTATCCATCGCGCCATTGAGCCCGTCAGCTGCTCAGATACGTTTTTGAAATTTTACTGAAAACTATTTTTTTTTACTAAAAAACGCCCCATAAACAAACTTATTTTTCTAAATAGCTGTTCAGATATAAATACAAATTTTTGGCGCAACAGGCTCGTTAGTACCCAGTCATGGGTGCGTGTGTACTACTTGCACGATGGTGGGACCTCCTGTTTTATGCCGACTCCGAACGGCGAATTTGAGTTAAGCTTTTCTTGACAATTGATACTACTCGGATGATTTGTCAGATCATCATAAGAGGAGGGCCAGTGAAAAATCATTTAGTTGTTGCTTTGGCTGGGAATCGAACCCAGACCTGCTGCGCGGCAATTCATCACACTAACCATCGCGCCATTGAGCCCGTCAGCTGCTCAGATACGTTTTTCCGAGAGGGTTGTGTTAGTGGGGACATTTTTATATGATTTTCAGAGTTATTTGGAGCAACAAAGAGTACGTGTACCAACTTTCACCCAGATCAAAAATTCAGGAGCAAAAACTAGTGATGTACGGACGGACGGATGGAAAGACAGACTGGCAGTAATGGCTATATACTTTAATGCATATCTTACATATTTATTTGTGCAAACTATGTATCAAAACGAATATACCTCTATGGGATAGGATATGATATATTCAAAAATTTTGCTTTAAAGTTGTAAACCCGTTTTAGTCAGTTTTATGGGTCAAATAAGGAAAGATGTATGATTTTGGATAGCTCAGATTAACAAAATGACGCTTATTTCTGACTGTGGGTAGTTTTGTTGTAAAAACGCATTTCTAACGTTAACTAGACCTGTTCAGCTTTATAATAAGTGGTCGAACATCAAAATCGGTCCAAGCATTAGCTGGGAATTTGATTCGCAAGTGATGGTAGACGTCCGAACCAATATAAAAATTCTAAAATTTAACCCGAAAAATATTTTTTTTTAAAAACGCCTTTATCAAAAATGTTTTATATGCAGTCTTATTTGTTCTAAAATTGATACATACAACAATTTTGCTTTAAAGTAGTAAGCCCGGTCTAGTCAGTTTTATGGGACAAATACGAAAAGATGTATGATTTTGGATAGCTCAGATTAACAAAATGACGCTTATTTCTGACTGTGGGTAGTTTTGTTGTTAAAACGCATTTCTTACGTTAACTAGACCTTTTCAGCTTTATAATAACTGGTCGAACATCAAAATCGGAATTCGATTCGCAAGTTATGGTAGACGTCCGAACCAATATAAAAAATTTTCCTAATATATAACGGATTCCAACAAAGGGAAGCGATTTATTTCTTCTTGCGAGTATTGTTGTCTATTCGCTCTTTTTGACCTAGTAATCTTGAACGTCCACTGCTCAGGCTTTTGAATAGGTCTATGTGCTTGTACAACTCGTAAAGTTCTCGGTTGCTCATCTACGCAAAAATTGACAAAAAAAAATGGCTGAAAATTCACTGTTCGAATCGTTGAATACCCTCTCCCATCCCATTTCTAAAATGAATTATCCCAAAAAGTGGGCGTTTGTAAAAACTGAATGTGGTTGTATTATAAAATATGTAATTGTTACCACATCTTCTCTAGACAGTTTATCTAAATCTCTTTGTGACAAAAACGATATTTTTCTATTGATATGGTAACAAAAACCACGTTTTTCTATAAATATGCTATGGGACAGACTTTACAACAACGCCCCCAAAAAGTGGTCGTGGGTAAAAATGATCATTAGACGAAATGTTTATAGCAATATTCTCGAAATATTTTTGTTAAACGTTTTTTCGAATATTCTTAAAATTGAACCAAAAAGGTTTTTTTTTCAGAAAACCTAAAAAATAACGTCCCAAAAGTGGGCATGTTAAAAAACGTTTCTAAATATCTTACTCAGAAACTTTATCAAAATTCCTTATGGTTTGACCAAAACCAACTTCAGTGGGTGGATTTTTTAATCTTGTACACTTGTTCTGCTAGGTTAGACAGAAAGTCGATACACCAAATTTTATCATTCTCGCTCAAAATTTAAGGCTTATAAATCGGTGAAACATTAAGCGGATGGACGGGCAGACGGAAAGACATGGCTAGATCGATTCAGTCATTCGCAGTCGATCCATATACTTTGGGGTACGGTTTGCATTTTATTTCTCTATGTTACAAACCTAATGTTCAACTTATAACCCCAGCAGAATTAGGAGTGGTAGAGCTTAATTCCCAAAAAAGGAGTTAAACCCTTCGTAGCTTTTTGCCCTTTCAAAATGGAAATTAGCGCATCCATAAAAATCATAACCACTCAACCCAAATCAAAAATTGAGCCCAAACAAAAGGTTCCGAGTGCTGCGAGTGCTTCGAGTGCGAGTTTGGCTGTATTCAACGTTTTAATATCAGTAGGCGGCATATTAACCCCTCGCTTGGGCTTACTGTTATATTTAGAATGCGTGCTAGTTTGGATGCATGGAAATGATTAAGCCCCACAAGCAAACGGCATTTACAGCCGCGTCACTTATTTCCGTTTCGAAAAAGAAATGGGCCCTACGGGATGTATTTACATATTTTTTTGGGAATTTATCCCCTCAGAACTTAATTCCGCAGAGGTTATTGCAGTGCGTCACCTCTATGGGATTGAGTATAATTATGTTCGCCCAACGACCACGGATTGATTCATCCGATTTTGAAATGGTCCATTCTGCGGGGCCGTAGAACAAGACTGTTATGATTGTGTGTTACTAGCCCGATAAAAAGCGATTGGCAAGAGTAATTCTTAACAGTGAAGTCGAGCTAGACAAAGTCCTTCACTATCTCTCAATGGTGACGTCATGTCAAAGCGTATCTAATTTTTTTGGATCGGATAAATGATACTAAAATTCAATTTGTCAAGCATAATTTCGTTGAACAAAATTTTGCTAAGAATTTAAGAGCCAGTGTGAACAATTATCTGCAAGCTTATCTTGGTGTTGCTTTATCCTTATATGTTTGCCACAGCTAATAAAAGTGAATTTAAAATAATTTGAGTAATTAAAAAAAATTTAATTCGCAACAAAAGACGCAACACAAAGTCGTTAAAAATTAATTTGTCCTTTTTTTCGTCCTGAATATCATTTCATATTAATTTATAATTCAACTCAGACGCAAAATTAATATCACAGCCGTCTATACGAGCGTTTGTTGCAATATTTCACAAAGGCACTGTGCGTGTGTAGCGCAGCAACAGTGTAAATTGGTCAAGTGGGAAAGCATCAGAATCACTTTGCAAAATCACATCCAGCTACCACCCAGGACCACCCAATTTTAGTAGGAGAATGGGTGTGTGTGCCTCATGGGTAGAAATGTGTATGTTTATATGTATTTATACGGTAATAACAATTAATTAAAACAATTTTATTTAATTGAATGAAATTTGCCCAATAATGTGCCATAGACTCATTTTCACTGTCATTCCAATAATGACCAATTTCGGTTCAGTGGCTGTAACGAGGTGGTATGTGAGAATGTGAGGGGTTGTTGCAATGGCCGGTCTTGAACTCAGTGTGCAAAAACTATAGCTGGCTTTAAATTGATAGTTTAATTAAGGTGGTAGAATAATGTAATTATATTAAACAATCCACGAGTAAACTCTGTTGCGCAGACATATTAACAGAGGTATTATTGTGCTTTTAATTAAATTAAGAGGGCTGCAGACTTAAAATGAATGCAGGCGTCTTTTTAAATTTGCTTTCAGGCAGATTAAATGGGTTGTTATGCAGAATTTGCATATTTTCTTGTTTCACGTCTTTTTAATGACAGCCAATACATATAATGAAATAAAAAAACAACAACAACAACTAAGCAAATTTTAGATCAAACTGACCTGTTTTAGACTACATGAAATACTAAAATCTACCAACCAAAACTTAATACAACCATAGAAGCATTTAAAATGGCAATGATTTCAAACATCGTATCCACCCAATTTGGTGGAATGAGGATCTTATACCATTGACACACTGGTGGTATAAATACCATGGTTACCATTGTATTGGCAATAATTTGGGTGGTGACACTCACTTCATGTTGTTTGAGTTCAGAAATGACAATACAAACATTTTTTCTTCATAGCACCACTAAGCAAGGATGGCGCTGCGACCAGTAGAATTCAATGTATACCACGTTGAAAATGCTAAAATTAAGCCAAGTAGATATCATGCTGCTCGGGTGGCATTAGCGTGGTATTTCATGATACATAAATGGTACATCCGTATAATATAGGGTGTCCGCCGGGAAGGTATACTACTTTGTTTGTTAATAATTTTTGATTAAATGCAAGGGAATGGATCTTATATTGATAAATGTTTTATTTAATGTCAGCAATTATGTATGGAATAATATATCAGGTAAATGTCCGCCTCTGTTAGTCCCACAAATGCGATCATTTTGAGCACATTTTTCATTATATTCTCACACATTTCACGCGGTATTTCATTAACTTCATCACGAATATTTTGTTTGAGTTGCTCAAGCGTTTCTGGTTTGTTTGCATAAACCTTGCTTTTCAGATATCCCCACAAAAAGAAGTCCGGGGCAGTCAAATAAGGCGACCGTTGAGGCCAATCTACATCACCATTTCTTGAAATAATTTTTTTGTGGAAAGAGGTCTCGCAGTAATTCCATTGTAATCCTGGCTGTATGCGATGTGGCACCGTCTTGTTGATACCATATGTTAATGAAGCACAAAGCATGCAGTTGGGCGTTAAAAAGTTTTCAATCATATCACGATATCGCTCCCCATTCACAGTTACCGTTACGCCGTTTTCACTTTCAAAAAAGTAAGGTCCAATGATTCCTCCTGACCAAATTGCACACCAGACTGTAATTTTTAATGGATGAAAAGGTGACTGATGAATTATTTGAAGGTTTTCCATTACCCATTCTGTTAATTCACATATCCATTCAAATGAAAATGTGCCTCGTCACTCATTATGATTCTTTCATGAAAATCGGGGTTGTCATAGGCTAGTTGTTACATCCTATCTATTTGCATATGTACGGCGGTGTAAAGCCGTGGAAGAAGCTCTTGTGTCAACTGAATCTTAAATGGAAACAAATGCAAAGCCTTGTGCAAAATTGTGGGCAAAATTTTTCTTTGAAGACCAAGCTCCTGAGCATGGCCGCGAATTGAGGTTGATGGATTGTTTTGGATACTTCCTTGAGCAGCAGCAATGTTTTCAGCCGATCTTGCAGTACGCTGTGGTCCATGCCTGGGCCTATCACCTACAGACCGTCATTTTTCGAAATTATTCACTACATGTTAAATAGGGCGTTTTGTTGGCACGTTGTTTCTCCCAAAAATTGCACGTAACTTTCTCATCGTCACAGTAATCGATGATTTATTTTGGTAAAACGTTTTAACGATTAAAACGCGTTGGCTTATCGAATATTTTTCCATAATAAATTTGCCACTTGTCTACTTCAGCTAGCGATTCTGAGTCGATCCATATACTTTGAGGTATGTCTAGCGAAATTATTTCACTATCTTATTTCACTAATGCCACCAATTGGATATTAGAAAGAGTAAGAGCACAAAATGGATAACCGACCTTTATTTAAAAATTTATATTTTTTCTGAACAAAATATTAACTGTACCAATAAATATTTGTCCCAATTTTACTCTTTTAACTTCAACCAGTTTAACTAGATACGCCGATAGAAGCACACCACAGGGTGGAGACATCTCTCCTCTGTACTGCTTTTGTCATGAACCAACTAGACCATGATATGATTATGGTAGTGATCTATGCGGACAACGCATCGTGGTGGTCGTAGTGCCAGAGAAATTTATTTTCTTTAGGTATTTAGAATGACGATCTCAGTGGCACGATGGTTAGTGCAATGAACTGCCGCACTGAAGGTCCTGGTTCGATTCCCTAAATAATTTTTCACTGTCCCTACTGTGGTGATGATCTGACAAATCATCCGGGTATACATTGCCAAGAAAAACGTATCTCAACATAGCCGCTCGGAGTCGGCATAAAACAGGAGATCCCGCCATCATGCAAGAAGTACAAACGCAGACATGAATGGTTGTTAGAAAGCTAGGCGCTGGGTACTAACGAGCCTGTTGCGCCGAAAAAAGTTAATTTTTTTTTATTCGGAAAGATCAGAAAAATGCCTTTGATAAAGCTCAAATGCTAAAGCTGTGTTAATCCGAGTAAAATAGAAAATCAAGGAAAGCTTTTCATGCCTGTAAAATACCTTTCGGAAAAAGATGGTGGTCAATAATGCCATTTTGGATGGACTCAGCCTTTGATCACCCGACACCTTCGTATGGAGCACTAATCCGACAGCTGCATTTGAGTAAAGGGTACATTATCTGAAAACTTACACAGGAACCTATGGAGCACTAGTCCGACAGTTGCCTTTGGATAAAGGGTAAATCTGAAAAGGGGTACAAGAACCTCTGAGCACTAGGGCCCTACTAATCCTCTCACGCCTGGGGTGGGTACCCGGTGCGTTCTCGGGTATTGAATTGAGGAAGCTACAATGACACAATAATTTGTGTTATTTTTGTCCTAGGTGAATGAGGTTATAACTGTGACAACTTTAAGAGCGCACACATTTTCTAATTCCATTAATGAATGTTTGCATGTTCGCCATGTGCGGCCATGTACGGCCAATCCTTTGGTGACTGAAAATAAGAGATGGAAGATTTCGGTAGGGAAGGAGCTGGAAGAGTCAATTGTGGTTGCGAAGCTTAACTAGGGGCTATATTCGGGTACTACGATAGGGACTGGAGCTCCATAACTAGCCTGCGGACTGCTTGACTCAGCCTGCTTTAGAAGTATAACTCTAGTGGTAATATCATAGTGGTTGTGGTTACCCAACATTTTGTCCCCAACATTCGGTCCACAACCCAGGTGGTAGCCATACCTCATCGTAATCACTGATTATACCTAGCTAGTGTGCCTCTACACTGCGGTGTTGAAAAACTTGCTTCTTTGGGTCTGACACTTTGTGTAGGCCCACGTATGCTACAAGTAAAATGCTTTATCAGCAATTAATCGATCCTTTCGCTTATTATAAGATAGGATTCCCTTAACGCTTCACTGCTGATGAATAGGAAGAAAATATTGGAATAATTGCAGCGAATAAAAAAGAAGAAGAGAAGATTTGAATATTAGGGAAGGAGTTACTTGACTTTACCAGACATTACTCCCTATCGAAATGTCAAGCCGATGTCATCAATACTAGAACCGATGGAGACACCTACGATATACGTGGTCACTTTATAACTGGACAAAAGATTACAGGACATTGACCTATTGGCGATCTTTTTTTTTTCGTGGACTGGTGGAAATCCCAAAAGACACGATGAGCACATGCCCAAAGTTGTGTGGGACTTTAACCCTTAAAACCTTTAACCCACTAAAACCACCACCGTTTTTGTATTTTTATTGCAACTAAGTATGCGATTTATCTAGAATTTTTTTTATCTCGAGTAATGAATGTTTGACATGTAACTTTCCTTTGAGAGTGCCTGTTTTTTCCGCAATTTAAAGCGCGGTTTGTTATTATCGTTCTAAATCTAAGGGCTTAGTCTTTTGAAGATACCGCAATAAATTGGTGATCGTGTAAGACTCAGCATATCCAATTGTCTCAGCTGTATGAATGTTATGGATAGTGAAACTCTACCCAATCATAGGTGCGAATTCTAAGTCTTGTGAAGAGCAAGATATCAAAAACTTGGCAAATCTGCCATCGCCTTTCAGCATTCAAAATTCCCTATATTCATCCATCAAACATGCTCCCCATGAGAGTACTATACTCTTGTATGTTTTTTAGGATACGCGTTTTTTTTTTTTGTTTTTGTGGATTTAAACCATAGAGCCCTTGTTAATCTGTCTAAGGTATTAAACACTGCACCCATTTAGTAGGTCCATGGTTGTTATTTCAAGAACACAGCAGATGTTTTATTTTTGCTTGTCATCAGGTGCAGTTGTATAGCATCATTTTGTAAGAATGATTCTCCGCCGTCAGACAATGGCGGTTCTTACAATAAAAATGTAACTCACGAAATATTATTGTTCTCCATAGGTGCAACACTAAACAAATCGTCCATACGTCACGGTTAAGTACAAAATGTTTATCATTTCTGCCGGCATTAAAGCCAATATGACTCCTACATGGATAAGAAATCATATTTAACAAAAGTACGCATCACGTATTACTAATGGAGCACATTTTGATCTTTAGAAAGAAAGAAACATATGAGAAGGCTACAATCCGCTGTGCGCATAGTGAAATACCCTAATCCATCCTATCATAAAAAAATAAAAGTCAACAGAAAGTAGGCGTGACTTAAAACTTCTTGAGGATGAGATATTTTTTCATATGTAGAGGTATACATATGTTTAATATGAATATTGCACAAACCCACTTTCGCTAAAAAAAACTATTTAAGGTTTAAATATTTTTATTTGAAATAATCTTTTATAAAACTTCCAACGCTCGAGCTATTTTGAGAAAATTTAGTTATAGTTATATAAAAATATATACAAATGTGGATAGCGATCATTTTTTTAAGAATGTTTCAACTAAATCCATTCATTACTTTAAAAATAAAATCATAGGTCGAGTTAATTGACCTTCTGACAAAAAAAATGCGTATGCAGCTATATTTCTAAGGACCCCAGAAAGCAATTTAAAGAATTCGGTTATAATTTTCTGTTCAATTTTCGAGAAATCATTAAATTTATCAGTTAGCGTCAAAATCATTTTTTGAAAAAAAAAACCTGAGTATGCAGCATTCTAATACACGCTTACACCATCTAAGCTTTAAAAGTTAACTAAAATCTTTACAGCGGGTTTCAAGAAAATCAACTTCTAAAAAAAGCATACATACGTTGCCTTAAAGGTAAAACATCTTATGTCAATTTTGCACACTTTTCAGGAGTGAGCTGTTTTACAAAAAGTCATAACTTCTCCAGTTGTTTTTAAATTATTTCACCTGGATTAGCTTAAATAAAGGAAGAAAGGAGAATATAGTTCAAATCCCATAAAATAAGTAAAGCAACTTAAGGCGATATTAGATGTTTTACATTGTTACCATGTTGGTTGTCGTTTTGAGTCGTCATGTCGTCATACAAAAATGGGCATTGCACCTCTCATAGAAAAGCAAAATATCTGGAACACTATGAAGGTCGCAATACTGAAACATAATGTGGACATGAGTAATTGAGTAATAAATGGGCATGGTGGAACAAGTAGGAGTAGCATCTCCCACACAAAGTATTGCTTTAATGTCATATATCTGAAAGACTATAAAAGTGAGAGCTTTACAATTAGGTTGTTATTGAAAGCATAGTAACAGCAAATGGAAGGGATCATATCAGTGATCGTGGAAACTCTTTTGACTATAAAATATTAACACAGGTTGATTTTGTAAGAAAGTGTTAAAAAACGGGCGAGTTCAGGTATCAAAAGCTATGAAACTATTATTATTTTTTCACCCCTTCTTGGTTATGCAGCGAAGTGCACCGGGATACAGCTAGTTATTCTATATATTTGTAAAAGCTTAGTTATACATTTTTATCAACATCGTAAGAGTTGTTATCGAAATGTTCATGTTTAAAGAAATCCGTTATATGTAAGCTACCGTAAATTTAAGCGATAGACGTCTTATTCCGATAACCCCTTTGTAAGCCCACCAACAACACACATAGCCGAAATTTCAAACAAATCGAACGAGTTAATCAGGCTACAGCATTAGCAACAGACTCCAGGTTACTAATTCCAGACTTTGGACGTCTGACATACATTTTTAAGTACAACTTTTTGGACCCTCAATCTCAACTTCCAATTTTCGCACCATCACAATGCTTTCCTATACTTTCCAGCCCTTCCCTTCAAAAATGTATAGCCCGACCAAGCAGCTTGATGAAACCGCACACTGGGACTTGAGCAGAGTGCGATTCCGCCTCATAGAGGATTTCTGGATTAGTAGCATTGTATATTTTGATTTTATAAATATATAGTCCTTTAAGAGAATAGGAAATCTTAAATAAAAACGGAGATGGGTATGGCTTGATTGTAATCAGTGATTTGCTCAAAAATGTAGTCTAAGTGCTTGGAATTAACTGTTCATCGAAATGTTTTAAAATTAGCCATGAATAGCGACAGACTCTGTGTTTAGCAGCACCGTTTTGTTTAGAACGAAACTTTTTTTTAAATCACGGGCTTCAATTTCAGGCAGAAAATATTATATCGTTATACCGTAGGTCGTTTGAAAAAATGCTGAGCGATGATTCAACCTCTTAAGCCACATAAAACTGTTCTTTTGCCTTGATGTAATGGCAGCTCTAAACCTCATTGCTGCGTAAAGTTTTAGTCAACAATTAAAAGAACGAAAGTTCTAGGACCCCAAGTACTCAAACGCTTACAATTTAGATTTTTAATTCTTGCAAGAATTCAATTTTATGCGCAAAATTTTCAATTTTTGATCATATAGTGAATTGTGCATTCGGTTATCCTATTGGACCATAACTTTCTCAAATTGAAGAAAACATATTCCGAGCGCTCATTGTGAGCCTATTTACAGCATATTCTTAGTTACTTTATGCTCCGTTTTTCAGTGCGAGATCATCCTGCTTTCAGGATAAAACTCGAGTCAACTCGAGAAATAGTTTTTCAGTTAATTTAACTTCGAGTTAACACAGCATATGTTGTTGGAGATTAAATGATCAGGTATTTCTTACAGATGATCAAATACCAATCAATTATTTTCAATTCCATTTGCGTGAAAATTTAATTAAATATTTTTTTAGAAACTAAATACGTGTACGATATATTCAGATTCAGATCTCTTTGACTTGAAACTGTTTAAAATATTGAGTTCGATTGTTTTAAGAAGAAAACGACACTTAAGATCATTTTTATTTGTTTGGAGAAAAAAAAAAACCAAAGAGCTGATAACCAAGCTGTTGCAGACTTTATATATTTCGATAACCTTTTGACAGCTAAATCGATAAATCATGAGTGCTACGAAACAAAATGACCACACAAATTTGATGCTGCACTGAAAAACTGCTTCATGAGTTAACTCCAGATTCAATTTATTCTGGGGTTAGGTAACTCTGGGTTAACTTAGCACTTAAAAAAGCGGACCTTAGTGACGCTACAAGCAAGGACGAGTTAATAACAAGGTTTTTTTCTGTATTTCGTTTGTGCCTCTCTGGGTAAGTTTTGTATCCAAAATGTAACTAAGAAATAAAATCCTCTTTATAATTGACCATCCCATCATATTTCCTGGAAGGCAATTGCATTTTTTTTAATGAGTTATGGATTTTTTTCTATGTGGAGTACTGATATTGATACCCCAGTGTTTACATTGCTAACTCAGCATCAAACAACAGCATCAAACAACAGCGATCCATACGATCGACGTAATTTGCCCTTCGCACTTAAAGCCTGCGTCTGAAACGGTTACAATTTATTTAGCTGTGATGCGTACTCTATGTTATTTCCATACTCTTAGGTAATATTATATGCAGCGATAAAATGCTAAATAAAGGGTCTTTCGTTAAGAACTTGACAACTTTTTTTTTTAACAAAATACAATCTACTTGAGATATCTCAAAAAATATTATTCGCTTCAATTACTATCAAAACATTTATAAATGGAATTCTACTTAGTTCATATGTCCACCACGGGAACGTATGCAGCGACCATACGTTGAATCCAATTCTCGATGACTCGGCTGCACATTTTGATCGATACGGCGACTATTTCTCGTTCAATATTGGCTCTGAGTTGCTCTAACGTCGCGTCGTCGGCTTGTTGGCATATACCAACGATTTAATGCAGTCCCATAAAAAAAGTCTAGAGGCGTTAAATCACACGATCTCGGCGGCCTACCGACGCATCCGTTTCTCGAGATAATACGTTCACCGAACGGAGACTTCAATGACTTGATTGTTGTATTCGCTGTGTGGCTTAAGGCTCCGTCTTGATGGAACCACATATCAATTGCTCAAAAGAAATAAAGTTCCAACATGTCTCTGTAGCGAATACCATTTATCGTAACGTGACCGTCTATTACATCGATGAAAACCTCACCAAACAGCGACTTTTTGTAGATGAAGTGCTGTTTTGTGAAGCACTTCACCTGTCCAGTAATGCATATTTTACTTGTTGACGAAGCCGTTTAACCAAAAATGCGCTTCATCGCTGAAGATGATTCTGCGATGAAATGCTTCATTTTCTACCATCGTGTCAAAGGCCCAATTTGAGAACGTAGGTCGCTTCATATTATCAAGTGGATTTAGTTCATGAGGCAGCTTGATCTTGTAAGGGTGTATGCCAAGATCCTTACGCGAAATTCGCAATAATATGGTCTGTGAGAGGCCCAATTCTTGAGAACGCTTGGAAATTGACGGCGCATCTACCGCAGCAATATATTGCACGCAACATCAAGCAGTGAATATTCTGACTCATTTTTTCCATTAGACTATGAATTGCTTGTCTATTGGGACAAGAATTAGGGCCGAAAATTGTCGGTACTGCTCTTAAACAAATGTATCTCGGTAGTAATTATTTGTAAACGTTGTTCCTTTTTGAATATTTTGACATTGATAGTTCGGTAAATGGTGTAAAAGTGCGCTCCCAGTGAAAGTTTGAAGTTGTAGCTAATGAAAGACCGTTTATAACCAATTTTATCCATACTGAAGATCAAATAAAGCAGTCCTCTTAGTTCTATTTTACGGTGCTTAAAGTTGGACCATATCAAAGTGAAAGAGCAGATCATTGGTCATTTTAGGCTAACAACTTTCAAAAATTCGATGGTCTTCAACATTGGTAACGATTGCTATTTTGCAGCACATTTCAAACCAGAGATACCATATACCCTTTGATAGTCTACACTTCCGTTTACTAACTTTATATTTCGTCAATAAGATTTGTTACTCAAACACATTCCAGATCATATAAATGGTTTCCAAACTTATTTCAAGATGCAAGAAGCAATTTTTTTAAAAGCATTTTATAATTCATCAACGATTAAATGTGCTTATAACTGTCTCAGATACCGCATCACGACCTGAAAGCAAAAAAAAAATCTTATCCCACGAATTTATCTTTGCATCCCATTCATAAATGCAAATTACATTGTTCCTTATGGAAAAATCCAGTTTGAAATTCTTAGCGCAGAAAAAAAATGTACGAACTGAAGTCCCGAAAACAATGCACCGCAACCAGTTCGTGCGTTGCGGCCTTTTGACTTATTTCATCCGCCGACGACTGTCCTTTGGGCTATGAGGCGGCTTTCCGTTTGTTCAAGTGCATGCAGTTAAAAAAAAATTTTTTTTTTATCTTTTTTGTGGGGATTCATATTTGTTTTGCTTTTTTGTCAGTCATGTAATTTTTTTCTTTCGAAGACAAAATCCAACTGGGCGTGCAGTGAACTTACATTTCTCCGGATGTTATTTCAATGTTATTGTTCGCAAATTGTTAGGTAAAGCATTCGCATTTTACTTCCTTGGGAAAGGAGCTAACAATACTTATGGTGAATATAATAGTCACATAGTCTTATCAAAACAGGATGCTTACTATGGGTTAGGTTACGTATAGGGAAGAGAATGTAAGAGTAGAGACATAATTTTAACTTTATCATCGCAAAGATTAGCAGTTGTCAAAATAAAACAAAATACAAATTTGGTACATTCAACGTGAAGTAACGGGTGTTTTTTTTTAGAGGTTGGTTTTTCAAATAGAGATAAAACTGACATTTCGTGTTCAAATCGGGCCACTCTAATGACATTTGTGTTCAGTTTGGTTTGCCATTTCATCATGGACAGGTTGACAAATGAACAACGCTTGTAAATCGTGCAAATTTTATTTCGAAAATAATAGTTCAGTTCGCGAAGTTAACCCCAAGCTCCGTCCATTTTATGGACGACATAATCGTCCATCAGAGCAATTAATTCGGTTAATCATGGATCGCTTACGCAATACGTTTACTCTATGTGATAATACGCATCCGCAGAGACGTCGAACAGTGCGCACCGAAGAAACAATTTCCGCTGTAGAGCTGTAGAGTGTTGAAGAGGACCGTTATTCGTGGAGCTTTATCCATCAACTTTATAGAAGATTTTGCGCAAAGCTCTTGGCTTACAAGATCAAGCTTGTGCAATAATTAAAGCCGCAAGTCCATGCGATGCGTCCTGATTTTGGTATATGGCTCGAAAATGAGATTGATTTCGAGGCTGATTTTCATCGCAAAATTTTGTTCAGTGATGAGGCTCATTTTTGATTGAATGGCTTAGTCAACAAGCAAAATTGCCACATTTAGAGTGAAAAGAATCTACATGAGACCCTTGAGACGCCATTACATCCACAAAGACTGACTGTTCGGTGTGCTCTATGGGCTGGTGGAGTCATTGGGCCATACTTTTTCCGAAATGATGCTGGAGAGTCTGTTACCGTTAATGGAGACCAGAATAGAGCCATGATAACCGACTTTTTTGTTTCCGAATTGGATGGCGTGAATGTTGATGAAATATGGTTCCAACAAGACGGCGCAACATGCCACACTGCGCATGTCACAATCGATTTATTGAATTAATCCTTCGATGAGCGTATAATTTCGCGGAATGGACCCTGCCAATTGGCCACCAGATCGTATGATTTGACACCATTGGATTATTTCCTTTGGGGATACTCCAATAAACCAGAAACGTTAGGGGACTTGGAAGCCATCATTCGTGCTCGAAAAATTGGTCAACAATTGGAATTCTAGACTTGGCTTTATTCGAACAAGCCGCGGCGGCCACATGCCCAAAATCATATTTAAACCTTAATGGCAAAAAATTATTTTTTCAATAAAGCCAAATTAGTGGACATTAAAATGATTTTCTTGTCTTATATTTCAATTCAAAGTTTAATACCTCTAAAAAAAATCAGCCGATATTACCGTATATACATGGTGCACCATCTTTTATGTCTGTATGTATACGTTGCATAACTTTGCCATTTATCAACCGATTGACTTAGTGGATATGTTTTTGAAACAAAATTTAGTAAAGTTTCATACCGAAACAACACGACAAAATATTGACGCTGCAAATCGAAATATTCATGCTGTACATTAAAGATAATCGTTCAGTTGGGTTAACTTAACCCGCATATCGTCCACAAGCACGCCTGAGAACACTATTCGTAGCTTAGTTTGGTGGAAAAAATTGTTGATCGTCGCGGTTCTCCAACGCTCTGGATATTCCAATGAACATATTGAAGCGGTTTGGTCAAAACAACGTTTTCTGAAAAGGTGCGTAAAAGTGGACAGATTTCAAAAAACAAATTTCATCATTCTAGCTCAAAATTTAAGACCCACAAACTGGTGATGGACAGACAGACATGGCTATATCGACTCAGCTATCGATTCTGAGTCGATCCATATACTTAAAGGTAAATCTATCGAAATTATTTCTCTATGTCACAAACTTAATAGCAAAACTAATGTATGCTTGGGTATAAAAAGATGCATTACATGTGCGGTTTGGCCAAAATTAAGATTGCTGTAAGAAAAAAATTGGTCACCAGGTGATAGCTTTCAACCTCTTCAATCCTGGAAACGTTATCTCCATTCATTCAGCCCAAGCGCTTTGACATCCGTGATCGAAAATGAAATATCTGGTTTTAATACACCCCTAGCTTCTCCCGTCATATGTGCGTGCGACGTTAATATTTTTGCGACAAAGAAGGGGGAGACTCCTTATCGCCGAATTCGAACGGCAAATCGGAGAAGCTTCTCATAGCACTGTTACTCTTGGATGCTTTCGCAAGAGATCCACGGTCGCCTTTTTAGCTTACAACATTCCTACGGACCGTTCCAATTTATAAGATACCCTAAGGACTCGAAGGCATTGTGCTGTAGGGCCATTCTCCACCATCTCTGTTCAAGGCGGCTGCCTTAGTTTGAGATTCATAGATGACCCGTTGTCCGTTCTCAGCTTATATAAGCTGCTCACTTTGTCATTTCTCCGTGAGAATTCTTCAGCTGCCTTTAAATAAAGAGGTGCCCTAGTTAAAGGGCACATTCTTCCACCGCCACTTATCGGATGAAACCAAGACTTCATAAAGGAGTTCGCTTTTGAGAATTAATCGGATCAGAAGCGTTATGGGTTACTGATGAGATTAATTCTCAAAACCACTGAGCCATTACTACTTCCACCGCGGGTGGCCGCGGTGTAGTGGTAATGTGTTCGTCTGTTGAGTGGAATGTTGCGCGTTCAATCCCAACCAAAATCCATTTCACTTTTATTTAAAAGAAATAAAAAGGTCGGTGTAATACCTAAAAGTATGCACACCATCTTGAATTTCTTCAAATTTAACGAACACAAGAAAAAGTGACTCCCCGAAGCTAGTTCGGACACCACCCATGAAGTTTAAGTCTCCACTACATCCAAAATCTTTCCTATCCTCTCTTTCTTCCCCTTCTCTAACGCTCGTACTATGGTAACATATAAAGGGTTTAGGGTATTCATAACCCCTTGAGTACGTGTAAATTATAAAAAAAAAAAAAATATATTTTTTTTCCATATCACTGCATCAAGTCTGACAAAATCCTTAATATATTCCATGAATATATGTCAAAACGTATGGCTGTAATAAACGACCATATAAATTTGATGCCAACAATAAAATGGACGAACGAACAAAGTTTATGCTTCAAATGCTAAACTGGAACTTCATTTTTTTTTGTCCGAATAAATAATTACAAATATTAGTCTGTATCAAAGGATACCACATCGCACACAACTGTTACTGCACGACCACGACAATGGTTACCTCCATATACCGCCCTGAGACAGAACAGAATAGTTATGACAAAACTTTTGTGGAGCCGAATTAGCGTAACGTTTGCTTCAAGTCCGCACACTACCCACCAAATCGTAATAAATGTATTATTTCCATACATAGTTCTTAAATTGCTGGCTCAGTCATCCTTAACACAAAGGATACGTGCTGCATCACTTGTTGTAACTTAAGCCATTCGCTTCAACAAAAAATATATCCATGCTCCTGGCAAGCGGTTATTTTTCCCACGAACTCGGAATAAAATATTTCATCAACCAAGCGTAGCTCTCCCCGCCATTCAGATGTTGATTAAGGAACAAAGCCAAAACCTGAAACGCCATAACTGTCAAAGGGATGCGAAAAACTTGTCATTCTTTGTTATGCATCCGTAAATACAAGCAAAACCAAATTAATTAGAACCATAAAACTTGTTGCGAAATTGGAGAAAAAGTTCCTCGTTCTGTGGTGGGAACTGGGAACCCGAACCTTCTAATTAGGAGCTCCGGAGACCGCGTCGACGGTCGTCCGAATTCAAATGCCCCAACATTTAAATTAATTTATTCGCCAGCACATTTTTGCTGGATACACTTCATACCAACAAACTCTAGGAATTCGTCAAGAATGCGTGTGTGGAAGTTAATTTTGGTGCTACCCGAGTGTCAGTAGGAAACCGATGCGACAACACAGCCAAACAGCGTGTATGACCTGTGTGAAGTGCTCCTGTTCCTGCGAATATTTGCGCTCTGATGCAGCGCTCATTTTGGAATTCTTGTCCAGCACGGATGCCAAAAACATATATTCGATGACATTTTGACGCGCGCATTTTTATTAAAATTCCGCTTTGATTAAAATACCTCACTGGGGTGAGAGAGCGAGTGAATTTCTTAGCGCGGCTTGCGAGTTCAGAGTATTGAGTTCTACGAAAGGAGGCAGCGTAAATAGCTGGGATTCCGCTTTTCGTAAGCCCAACTGCCGACAGAACCGATGTAATTAGTTTGGTCTGTTGATTCTTAATCAATTTGGAGGTTTTGTACGGTGCGACCACTCCTTGATGGGAATTTAGTTGATTCTCGACATAAAAAGATGTTCCGACTATAACAAAAGCAACTTGTGAGGAGGGGTGTTTTAATTTTCCTTTTTTTTGGGAGTCATTTGCTAATGACATCCTGTTGGACTTCATTATTTTAAGCCAAGGTTTGGATGTATTTGAAATGCCCTGCTATAGGCAGACAAGTTATTTTAAATTCTTAAGCTAGTATATATTGTTCTTCCAAAACAGGATTTGGAATTCCTTGGCATTCGATTAAAGCAATGATTTCCTAGACAATGATGGATTTTCATTGTGCAATTTTCTGTCATGCCGTTTTCGTCACACCACAATTATAAACCGGAGACCAAATGGAAATTCTATCTGTGGCATGGAACTTGTCCTCAAACCGACCGTTATCGACACTGATAGAGCAGTGAGCATCCTACATCGTCATCGTCATCAAATTGGATTTCTTGGGTTTTTTTCAGGATCGGCCAAAGTGTGAAGATTTTATCAGTTCCGGACTTTCCTGGCATAAAACCAAACTGATAGGGGCCGATCAAGTTGTTGGTAAACGATTTCAAGCATTCACATATTACGGCAGAGATGATCTTGTAGGCAATGTCGAGGAGACTTACACCTACGTATTTATAGCAGTTCAGGTTGTCTCTAAACGATGCTGAGGTTCCATTCTTTAGGCATATTTGAATCTGATCAGATTTGGCTCAATTTCGGTTCGATTCGATTTCCAGCCGTAGCAACACCTTAATGATTTTTCACTGGCCCTCCTCTCGTGATGATCTGAGAAATCATAAAATCAATCAATTTTCCAGGAAAGCTTATCTCGAATTCGCCGTTCGGAGTTGGCATAAAACAGGAGGTCTCGCCATCGTACACATGGACACATAAATGGTTCTGAGAAAGCTCGGCCCTCGGTACTAACGAGCTTGTTGTGCCAAAAAATTGTATTTGTATCCTCACATTATTTAGATGTGGTGGTTTGTAGTTTTCGCTGTCATTGCTAATATTGAATGGTTCGTTCATCATCGTCGATTAACAGTCTGCAGAAGTGGTTCTTCAATATTCTCAGCATCGACTGTTTCTCAATTACGATATTTCTTTGTTCGTCTCGAGAGGATTCTGTTCGAGCCTTGTCTTCTTGGCTTTGACGCCAAGCGCATATCTTGCTCTTTTTTGTGAAAAGGCAGTGTTCTTCTGTTCTTCTCTGTCTATAGAGCTCAATGGAAGCTCTCATCTTCACAAAACAAGACAAAAACGAATAGTTTTGGATCTGAGGATGTTCACCTTAACTCAGATGATGGTGCATAGCTATATAGTGAATACCATTTTGTAAAAGCTCTTTAAGGATTTAATGTACACTACCGTTGTATCTACTACCAAGCCGTTTGCGTGGATAATCACTTTGCATCTTACTCCTGCTACGGTAACAAGCAGGTGTCATCATTAGACATGAATTTTGCAACAAAAATAGGGTGCGATGGAACTATTTTCATGGCGGTAGTTGAAAATCTTCCAATGACATTTTGGTTGCTATTCCCACATTCTCGAACGTTTACTGCAACTAAGATAAAGCAAAACAATTATTTAGGCAGTTTATTATCCTCTAAAACATCCTACATGTTATGCAACTTAGGCGCGGGTATTCCTTATATCGCCAAGTCCTTAGGTTTTGTTCTTTTCAATCGGCGCAATAAACTGCTATCATCGAACATTTGGTGGACTGTATTGTTGATACATCCATTAAGTCGATTAATATGATTTCGAATGAAGCTTCTAGTATCAGCTTTGATGGTTGAAATTACGAGATCCCTATGGATATCTTCGTTTCTAGTAGGTATTTCACGTTGCTTGCAAAATTTCTGTAAACACTAACGTTAAAAAAGTTTGTAAAATGCTGGCATTTATTTTCTTGTTACAGTCCCAAAGTTGTACACACATGTCCATGCCGGTTCTAGCACTGAGCTGAGAATAGCCATATTTGATTTCGAGTTCTTTACGATTGATTTTCACGTGCGAATCCCGTTTCGGCCTTGCGTCGAGTGTCATTTCCAGGTTTTGCAGTTTTACAATCGTTCCTTCGATCATTTTACCTACTACTACAATAGGTTTGATCGTATCCTCAAAATGGTCATTATTTTCCACTAATCAACAATGATATCAGGACGAACAGACCTTTGCTATTTGATCGATTTATGAACTTCAAGATGAATTTAAAACGAGGTCCTTCATATGTAATTTTACTTCAACAGATTGCACACATTAACACTAATACCGCCGATATTCAATCAGCAAAATTCTTTTACGTCAAAAATTCTCCACATATTTTGCTTGAATAAATCAGAAGCAATTCAACAGAGGAACTGTTAAATTATCGGTTTCATACCATGTGAATCGGGGTAGCATGCAGCATGCATTCAAAAACACTCCAACATACCACAATTTTCAGCCATCAAACGCTGTATTGGTACTCCTTGCACAGCCCTAGTATTGCCATATTCCTAGGCGCATGATTTCCAATGAATAGAACTATAATGAGGACAATTGGCGATATATTCCGTGCGTGCTCGACAATACAGAGCCTACTAGGCCATAAGCCCCTGTATTCGCATGTACAGAAGGCACACACAATCAGTGGGAATTGAATCCGTATTCTGTGGATCAAGAAATTGCCACCACAATTTGTCAGAGTTGTTGCAAAAGACTGAAAGGAGCCAATCAATCGTTGTCCCATAGTCATTCGCTCCTTTTTGTTGTGGCTTCTGTTTGTACAGTGGTAAAGGACATTAAAAAATAATGAAAAAAAAAGTGTTGATCTTTAAAAGGAGACCCACCGATGCAGGATTTCTACCACCGGTGCCATGCGATAAATTAACTGATTTCCTAAGTTCGGTAACCCCATGAGGATGTGTCACATCGTGATAATATTCTAACATCCCATAGAGCTCGTACAAAAGGCCAACACCTCAACATGCCACTGGGAATACGCGCAGCAACGCCGGCCGCCGCCAGTGCAACTATTGCAATTGACGCGTGTAGAATTCCCAACATTGCCATTTTTGCAGCAATTTTTTCTCCGCTGACCAGCATCGGCATTTGACTCTTTTGGTGCGGCAACACTAAATAAAGTCATGACAGTGAGCACCAGGCATGCCAGCACTCTCATATATCGGAAATTAAATCAAAAACCGTTTTGCCACATGAGAGTCGATCATTATCCCCGACCGGGTCTTGGCAGTGCATGAAAGCATGTCCATATGGTGTGTACTGGGACCTATCAGTCGCTCTAGGCCGTCCCGGCAATCTAAGCGAGCATCGCCTAGTAAAGAAATCCCAATCAATTAGTTTATCTTTTCGGTTACACCTTTAATGAGACATCCGTGGCATGAGATCGTGTTCAACGGCCAGGAGTGAGGAGCCGCATATTGATGTCCATCTTGGGCACTGCCATGGGGATGGGTTGGCATGGAACAGGCATTTGCGATGCGATATGGTGTCTCGATGTCTGTGATGCAGTGATGATCCACTTCATGGTTGTGGTTTCCTATTTTGTGCATATCTCGCCTGCCGTGCGTCCTTCCGTCCGTCCATCCGTCTGCATTAGGTAAAGTGATCATCTGCTGATGATGGTACGTAAACGCGGCAATTGCATTAATGATGACATGGTTAGAAGATGGGCATGCTGTTTGTTGTTTGATTGAGTGGTGTGTTGATTGGGAATAATAATTATGATTGTGCTGGTGCGGTTAGTTGGTGTATCTGTGGTACTGTTAATAGGTTGATTCTCATCCAGAGGAGGTATTTAATAGCTTATTAGCTGAACAAAGATGCTGCTTACATTGATATTATTAACGGATTGCTACATTTGGTCGACATTTATGTTTTATGGATACGCCGGAGGTTCCACGAACTAATGAATATATCTTTGTAATCGAATGCGTAAAACATAGATGCAAGTGTTGCATATGATTGGAATTTGATACAGTTTACCTTATAATGAAAGTCCTTAAATGTACACGAGATTTATATTTTAATTTTATTGAACTAAAGAGCATAAGAGAGGGTATGCCACATAGTCACATCACATCCAAATGGCCTCCACGGCTTCGAAGGCATATACGCACACTTGTCAAAATTGTTCATGACTATTTTGCATAAATATTCCTGCAGCGTTGCATCTCATCCCTTTATTTACGAGTGATTACCTTGTACCCATAGACCTGTGAATTCAAATAAGTCCAAAGAATGAAATCCAGTCGTATTAAATGACATGATCTCCAGTGCCATTTCTGGGCACCGAACTGAGAGAATATACTACAGGAAAAATCTCGTGCAGTTATTAAATACTTCCATGTTCAATACGGTATGTGGCACCGTCTTGTTGAAACAAAATGAGGTCCACATCAATGATGTTTAAGTTAGGCAGACAGAACTCGGCTATTATGCCGCAATATCCAGTATCATGGCTTGACCTGACCAGCCTCAAACAGAATGTGACCGCTTAAACATGCACTCTCAAAAATTTTCCTCATTTTGATTAAATGCACGAAAGATGAGTCTATTTTACGAGACTACCGCTCTTGCATTGTGACCACGAATTAGTTTCACCGGAACATTGTCCATTCGATGAACCACCAAGCAAACCGCCTTCGCCCTGCTTTGAAGACGACTGCGCTATAAAATCGTCTTGTCAGGGCAAACACTCCAGTAGCTCTTATCAGAGTAGCATATTTCGGCAGTCTCCGACATCCAATGGAATAAATCCAAAGGACAATGCACAGGGGCCTGTCTGGTTGACTTTGAGAAGGCCTTCGACACCGTATGGTTAGAGGGGCTTTTCTACAAGCTGACCAGACTGGGCATGCGTAAGCCCATGCTATATATGATTTATGAAATGCTTATGGGAAAGAAGTTCGTTGTCAAATGTGGCAATGTAACTTCGAGTAAAGTCTTTGAAATTAAAAACGGTTTACAACAGGGGGCGGTTAACTCCCCGATATTGTTTAACATTTATACAAGTGATCTTGTAGGTTCCCTCAGTCACGCTATAGCGTACGCAGATGATTTAGTGGCGTACAGATCAGTTCCGAAAATCGAGGTCATCAACATACTTTTGCAACGTGACTTCGATCACATTAAGGGATATTGCGATGACTGGAAATTGAGGATCAATTTCCAAAAAACCGAAACAATTCTGTTTAGGACCCCACTGCATAGGGCTTCTTACGATACCAGAAAAAACTGGAAAAATTTGTGTATCATTGGACAGCATGGACGTCCGTTAGCGGTGGGAAGTGAAGTCAAATACCTTGGCATCTGGCTTGATAAGTTTCTGTATTTTAACAAAAATGTGGATGCTTGTCTGGCCAGGGCTAAAGGGGCTTATGCTCTGACAAGGCGATTGTTTCAAAACAGTCAACTTGATTCAAGGGTGAAAGTCATTTGCTACATGGCCCTCATAAGGCCGATCATCGCTTACGGTTATCCCGTGTGGTTCAATGTATCACCATCCTACATGGAAAGGATACGGCTATTCGAGAGGCGTTGTCTCCGATCCTGCTTAGGGTTGTACCGAACACCAGACTCCGAGTACATAAAATACTATCGGAACGAGGTTCTATACAATGGGGCCCAGTTGAACAGAATTGACAATTTCCTAATTAAGGTGAATTGAAGGAACGCTGCAAGGGCGATGGCTAGCGACAACAGCCTGATCTTCGGGGCTTATTACCCCAATGAAACATATATAGAGAGTGCGCTCATGTCTGGCTTTATTCCACCAGAGGCATTTGTTTATATCGATTCGTTAGGGTTGGTACAAGACAGGAACGGTATCCCGGTTTTATACCACCGCTACCGTGACGCGCGTGACAAACGGCTAATCCGCGACGGGTACGTTGATAATGCTCCGGAGCTCCTCCGCTTTAGCACGGCGGTATCGGATCGCGATAGGATCGAGGCCGAAAGGCAGCGCACCGAATTCTGGTGGCTACACGAGGGAAGTGATTCAGCACTTCCTCTAGACTTTGCGGACTTTTAGTCCAATAACTAGTTCTTCGACAAATTAATTCTAGTACTAGGTCTGTGGCGGGGATTGTGCTCCATATTGGCGTACAATATGGGTGGTTGCATGCTGCCTGTGGACCAAAAGACTCGATCAGGATGGCGACCCCTCGCGGCATATGCAGCGAGGGCTCGCCAACCAGATTATAATTAAGTTTAAGTAGTTAAGTAATCTTAAGTAGTTAAGTAGTCTTAAGTAGTTAAGTAGTATTAAGTATTTAAGTAGTATTAAGTAGTCTTAAGTAGATTAAGTTTTTTTTATATATAAAATTGTCACTAATCAAAGTTTTTTAAATTTTTCTTTGAAATATAAATTTATTTAAAAATAAAAAAAAAAAGAAACTTGAAGCCGAAAGGCAAAATAAAAAACTGTTAGATGTAAGCTTACAGCGCCCGCTAAGGGCCATAATTTAGTTTAAGTAAATATGTTATTGATAAGTTAGATTTAAGCATTTTTGTCTAGTATTAAGTTAATATTTTAAGGAAATAAAAAATGAATTTAAAAGTAAAAAAAAAGTAGCATATTTCGGCACTGATGCCAAGGTACTTTTCTACACTTATACTCGCCAGTGGCTGCCAGCTTGCGCCAGTTCTATGTGGTAACCCTAGAGGCCCTCGACAACGGCGTCATAAACAGGATAGTTTTTGAATTCTGTAAGTTGATTTTCAAATTCCAGTCATCACAATATCTCTGGATTTTGTTGGAGTCCCGCTACAAAACAGTTCGTAGGATATGGACAGTAGAAGCTATTCTATACGTGATAAATCGTTCGCATTCGCAATTGCCTGAGTAAGACTACCTATAAAAAAGCTTTTGCAGTTGGTTATCTATATTAAGGAATTTAGGTATAGGTTCCCTGGTTCCCGAGGTTGTCGTTCTGTTTTGTTGTGAGCCTGCTCAATCTTTCTGAGGCTAGCTGCACGGTTTTTAAAATCCACTTGAGTGATCCTCTGACGTAATCGCTGTACCTGCTATGTTGCATTCTGATGACCAGAAGGTCCTGGACCATATGCGCATCACTTTTTCCAGATTCACCAAAGAAAGGAGGGAAGGAATGGAATTAAGGGAAGAAGCGTAAGTTATATGTTATATGTGAATCATTGTCAATCAACTAATTAAAAAGATCCTCTAGTGAGAAAAAGGTCGTTAAGTTGTCAAACAATTAGCATGTATTTCATTCAGCAGCTCTTTTGTTCAAAGTAATTAAAATTCAATCATATATGACAGGTGATTCTGCTACCAACTACTTTAGCTCATGTCAATTTGAATTTCCAAACTAGACACACACACTGACTGAAAAAAAACTCCAGATGAAGGATATCCTTTATACAATTATCCACACAATTAAACGAATTCAATGTGTGCTTTACTTTTGCGCTTCTGTTTCCATTTTTAAACCGAAAAACAAGCAAAAGTTTAAGCTCCTCAAACTTTTCCATCACCATCATCATCATGGTAGTCCCTCATTTCACATCTATCCGCATGCATTCACATCAGGGCTACATCTCACATCGTGCCGTCGCAAGAACAAAAAAAAAAAAAAACAGCAGTAGTACTAGCAGCAGTAGCAGTAGCAGCATCACATCACATCATCACATCAGTGGCAGAATGGGTAGTAAGGAGAAGAAAGGGGACAGCAGACATCATCTGGATCTGGATTCGGGAACTAGAATCTGGATGTTGGATCATAGAAGTTAGTAGTCATGGAGTAAACATACAAATTACGGTTGTGTTTGTGTTCGGCCACATACACAACCCCAAAAACCCCATGTACGAATGCAATTAAATGTGGGCAAAGATGATAAAGGCTGGTGTGGCACTGCGAAGGCTGCAAAGCTATCGACCAGGGCCAGAAGGAGGTGTTGGGCTGGAGCAAAGCTGTTGTGAGTTCCTACGCTCATCTCCGATTAATTAGTTGGGAAAGTTTTAATTAATTTCGCCCATTAGCCCCTGACAAAACCTCAGTGGTTGTGGAAGCGTGGAGGTTTGCCCCCTCGAGGGCTGCTAACCTTTTTCCATTCGGCCCAGCTCAACCCAGTTCAGCCCAGCTTCTTGATTTAGTTCTTATTGTGTGCGATTGTTGTACGAGTTGTTTATTTTTTTTTTCTTTTTACAGTTCTTTCACTCGTCCTTTTCAGTTGCCGTTGTTGTTGTACCTACTCCTTTTGGCATCTTTCCTTTGGTGTCGATTTTTTTTACAATTTTTTCCTGCTCGTATTGTTTTGTTTTGTCATTCATTTGCTTCATTTTCGTTTTGTTTTAATTTAAATTAAGTGGAATTCTTAAGTGGCAGTAGTAATTGTGAAGGCCTTCAACAAATCAACCACACCGCCCCTGCACTGCCACAGAGCTTGCCATATAAATTTGTAACTGGCACCATAAAATGTTTTGTCTATGATTGCGATTCATTTATTTCAAAGCTGTAAGCTGGGGGTGTGGGGTGGTTAGTTGGTCGACTGGCTTTTTCGTACATTGTTTGGGCGAACTAAGGGCAAAACTAATTATAACGGGAGAACAGTGGAGGTCATTTATTTGGATTTTGAGCGCAATTTCCCTTTTATACCTCTCGTGTGCGGGCTTGTTTGATGGCCGGCAACGAGAGAGTAAAGCGTGCGGGCTGTGAAATACTGTAGATGTGGGGAAGGGTTAATGAAAAAAATTGCTGAAAAGGATTATTAGCTTCTGGGGATAATCGTTTGAATCAACTTAAAAAAGGGGGAAGAAATTGAAATTCGACGATTAAGGGGAGTGCGATGACTATGTTTTGCCAAATGAAATTTATGAAGTTCATAATGAACGTAAATAGTATTCCATATCCTGTCCCATCATTTAAATAAGCAGCCCCAGAAAATAGGCATAAATGGTTTTAATCAAAATGCCCCCAAATATTGATGAAATATAAAAAATAAAGTTGATTTTTTTGTTTTCGTTTTCAAAATACCTTATAAAGGGTCTTCCATATGGAATTTTATACATAGTGGCCATGTTGTTGAATCTATATCTATCAAATTGGCTTTCATCTATTCAATCTGTTTTTTCAAATAACCATGGACGGATATATAGTTTAACAACACCTGCAAATGATAAAATTCTTTGTTTCAAAATGGGTGTTCTTTTCGGGCAACGTTCCACTCGCTTCACCCCTCTTACGGTTACCATAATCAGCCTAACGTGAGGACTATTCGCAGTGTGGCGTATAAATTTGTATCCAATCGTTCAGTAAATGATAAACCAACACACGTTTGTTCACGAAAAACAAGATCTGCCGAAAACATCTCTGCTTTCCGTGAGAGTACGCAGAAGAATCCGAGATAGTCAATTTCGAGTCGCTCACAAGAACTTGGCCTATCGCAGACCAAAACTTGGCGAATTTCGCATCGTGACTTGACTAAGAAATTCAACTAACCCAGGAGCCGAAGGTGACCATATACATCGACATGAGTTTGCTGAATGGGGTCTGGAGCAGTTAGAAACTGATCCTCTTTTTTATAAAAAAAATCATCTTCAGCAATGAATGGACAAGTCAACAAAGAAAAACTTTCGAATTTGGTACGATACCAGCCCACATGAAGTTCAACAGCATACCAAAAAGTCACTATTTAGTGCGTAATTTAGGCTGGTGGCGTCATCGATCAGTTGGCAACAATTTGTAAGTCAATTCCACGAAAAATTGCAAATCGAGAAAAAATGCAAATCATCCTTCAAAATGTGGAGCTTGGCGGTTCCACTGACGCCTAAATGCTAAGTGCGGAAATAATTTAGCAAGATATACCTTTAAGTATATGAATCGACTCAGAATCGATAGCTGAGTCGATTAAGCCATGCCTGTCCGCCCGTCTGTACGTCACCAGGTTTTTGGCCTTAAACTTTGAGCTAGAATAATGAAATTTGGTATACCTGCTTGTTTTCGGTAAATTTTCGAAACATTCGGAAAACCTTTTGATGTAAAAGAATTGGTTATGATAGTATTTTCGTTTCTTTCGTTTATATATCATTTTAACCATTGCCCACCTTTTGGTTATTTTTTCCTACAAAAACCATTGGCATACCCTACCCCATACCATATGCAGGAGAAAAACGTTGTTTTGGTCGAGCCATAAAAGATTTTGATGATCTGTGTTAAACCATCTGTTGTGACAAAAACATTTTAAATATTTCATTGCCATAAGGCCCACATTTCGGGGAAATTTTTTTTAAGAATGGGATAAGATAGAATCGCTAGCTGAAACGGTCTAGCCACGACTGTCTGTTCGTCCGTCCGTCTGGATGTTACCGATTTCTGAGTCTTAACATTTCAGCTAGATTGATAAAATTTGATATATGGTTGTTGTTTGGTAAACGTTGTTTTTTGTCGAACCATCAAATATTTTTATAAACTGTCTGAACAATATGTTGTAACAATGTTATTTTCAATATTTTATTGCTGTAAGCAAACATTTTAGGGATATTTAAGCTAAGGTTGGGGTATTAATGTTAAATGGGATAGGGTTATCAACGATCTGCACTGCGGATTGTAGCCCTTTCATATGTTTTTTTTTGTTGTCATCAATATATTCAAATCTTGCGTAAATTTTTGGTCCTAATAAATTACTAAATAGTGCTTTCACATTCGAAAGCTCAGTTTTCACAAAAATACCTGAACACTAATATACCTGAAATAATGAGGTTGGCACCAACCTTTTCTTTAATAGCTTTCGTTACCGCGTTCTGATAACGAACTATTTTTTTCCTGATAAGAATTTCTTCATTGAATTTTGAAACGGTCCATGGCTTAGCAACAAAGTAGAGTATAACTGGGAAGTTCAGGGTCTTATATAGCGTCTCCTTAGTAAAGGGTGATCCAAGTAGAGATACATTTTTCAATAGCCTTTTTTGACAGATCACGTGTGAGTCGTGTCATGCTGTCATGTTGTTTTTGTTTAGTATTGTTTGGCATTTCATAATGGAAAGACTTACGCGTGAACAACGTTTACAAATTGTTCAACTTTATTATGAAAATTCACGTTCTGTGAGGAATGTGTTTCGTGCACTTCCCACACATCGCATCAATCAATGGACTTATTGAGAGAACATTTCGGTAAGCACATAATTTCACGTTTTGGGCCGGTCGATTGGCCACCAAGATCGTGTGATATCACACCGTTAGACTTTTTCCTGTGGGGATATGTAAAGTCAATAGCTTATGCCGACAAACCCGCTTCGATTCAGGCCTTGGAGGAAAACATCACGCGTGTCATTCGCCAGTTACCAGTCGAAATGCTCGAACGAGTGATCGAAAATTGGACTCAACGGATAGACCATCTGCGACGTAGCAACGGCCAACATTTGATAGACATAATCTTCAAAAAATAAATGCCAAAGAATGTTCTTTCAAATGATAATAAACATTCTCCATTAAATTTGAATTTTCTTTAAAAAAGTAGGGAACCTCGAAATGGATCACCCTTTAGTAGTGAGGGCTTGACCACTAAATTGCTTCTTAGAAGAAACAACTATTGGCAAGAGTAATTCTTTGTTTAATTTCTGACGGGATATTGTTGTCAGAGTTAATAGCGGACCCGAGGTAGACAAAGCTCCCACTACCTCAAAGTTATATCTGTCAATGGTGAGGTTCTGTCCAATTCGTCGATATTGTGCTTCTTTTCGTGTTAACATTATATACTAAGTATGACCCTCATTTACTGCTAAACTTCTAAATTTAGCCCCTTACTTCTCTATTCTAGTACCGAGTTATGGAAAATTGTGCCTCTAATGTTGGCTCGGTAGTTTTACACAATCCTCTCAAGATTAAAGTATTCATATGACAGTGAATCACATTGCCTTAATACTTTTTTAGGTATCGAATGTGTCGTTGAGGTTGTTTCCGAGCCTGATGTAGCAACTTAAGTTCTCCATCGTCATTCTGCAAAGACGGACGAGTTTGGGCGGCATACCAAAACCATCATAAAACAGGTAGTCCCGCCATTGTGCAAGAAGTACACACGCACACATGAATGCTTGTGAGAAAGCTCGGCCCTGGGTACTAACGAGCCTGTTGCGCCAACAATTTGTATTTGCATTTAGTTGGCGCAGTACTGAGATTCTCCTTTCTTTGCGGATCGGGCAGACGATGCTAAGGTTCCATTCTTGAGAAATTCTTTCATCCGACCAGATTTGGCTTATGAGTTGGTGGATATTAGTTACCAAGTCGTATTGGTAATTAAGGCTTTTTAAGGCTTGGCGAGCAGGTTGGAATTTCCGGCAGCCTTATTAAGCTTGAGTTTATATATTGCTATCCTCACTTCAGTTAGGACGGACTAGTGGTTGGTAGTTTTTACTGTCGTTGCCAATGTTAAATTGTTCGGTCTGCCTAGCAGCGGAATGTTATTCGTCATCACCGTTTCACAGTCTGCAGAAGTATTTCTTCCATATCCTCAGCATCGAGAGGATTCTGTTCAAACTTTGGTAAACCTAGCTAACATCGTTCCGCGAGTGGCACCTCTCTGTATCCTCGATCGCTCACTTTTTTTCATCTTTTTTTTTTCTGAAGTACCGGTGTTCTTTCCTGCTTCTCTGCCTAAAGTGCTCAATGAAAGCTCTTCACCTGCAGACTAGCGCCTTGTTCTTGGCTGCGAACATCTGTGGCATTTGTAGACGCCTGTGACATTCGATGGTGGTGGTATGGTGTTAATCGAGAGGTTAAGTGATACTCATTGCGCGAGGGTCTTGGCGGTCTCCTGCGATTAGTTTGTTGTGGCGTGGTGGATATTCGCTTTCTAATGTTGGCTGGAACAAGGTTCTGGTCCTAGGCGATGTAAGCCCCTCGGAATGTTCGCAATATTCTCGAAGCTGTCATCAAAATTAGAACGTCCGCATGGGCGAGAGCAGTTCGTATTTAGCAAATAATACATCTTGGTGATCAATTAAAAAAAAAATGTCAGTACTATTTCGGTGTCGGTTTTATTTTAATACTTTCAATAAAAAGAATCTGCAATCTAAACACGCCTATTGACTTGGAAGGGATGTAATTGGACTACCCATTCAAAGCAACGAGAATAATAGTTTTGTTTGAATACCTTCCATTATAAATGTATTACTTTAGTGTCTGT
Source organism: Rhingia rostrata (assembly GCA_949824845.1). Lineage (NCBI taxonomy): Eukaryota > Metazoa > Arthropoda > Insecta > Diptera > Syrphidae > Rhingia > Rhingia rostrata. The sequence goes on from OX463755.1 coordinate 59,852,028, forward strand.
GGAATGAATCGATTTTAGCCGTTCTACTTTTTCGTCTAGGCGTTAAAACTGATTCATACTTACTGTAGACTGTAGAAATAAGACTTGGAAACATAATATTAATCACTCACATACTCCCAACGGAACAGTTCAATCCTCATCGATATAGAGAATCCTACTCTAGTTGTTGCGATATTTTAACTTATTCAAGTCCTTTTCAGTTGAAAAGGAATCCTAACCATAGTTTATGATGACCAGAAAATTACCATCACAATTCATTTTTCTTACGATACCCTTCATTTGATGAAAGTTTGAAAAACTTTACACCGGGGTCAATGAATTCACCTCCCAAGCTCGCAACATGATTCACATACCATACATCACTGCGAAGTGACTTCTCTGTACAATTAGACTTCAATTTGTTACAACGGTAAACAAATAACACTTTCTCTTCCATTAATTGTAAGTCATTTCTCAGCTAAATGAGAATGTGCGGCCAAGGTAAAAACAAGACCAATAATTAATTAATGTCATGAGTGTCATTAGGTAACATTTTACACTCGAGTCCTAGCAAGTTTTCCTTACCTACCCTCCGCGGCTGGCGGCTTCCCAATCCGCACAAGCAATAAAGAAAAGTTGGAACACCAAACCCAACTGGTACACAAAATCTCATTAACCCAACTAGAGGTATATACACTTGCACACTAAACTAGTCCCGCAATCATAAGAACCCCAAGGTTTGTATGGATGTACATGGCACTTGTTCAACCTGCACCCTACATAGACAACTTGGCTGAATATCTGTTCTCAGATCTTTTTCGTTACGGATCCTAAAACGTAGTGTATGGCGTTTCAAACGATTATCGATGAAGAAGAAGATGACGATGCCGATGACGACGTCGACTAAGACTACGACAACTACGACGACGACGACGTGTTAAACAGCTCTCCCAGTCAAGGGGCGATGAAAGTCTAGAGATAATGAGACTCCTTACGAATATTGAAATTCCTAAGCTCTATGGTGGACGGGAGCGTTAATGGTCTTCTTGGATTTTCATTTTCTAAGTCCATGGGAATTTATTTCTTACTTCGACACGGCTCGCATTTACCTTATCGCAGACAGTTATCAGGTCAGAGGTCCAACTTTGGTGTGCAAATAATTGCTAGAGAAATTATTTCATTTTTTTGTTGTAATTAAAAGATGTTAAAAAGTTGCTGTACTTAATGTTTGCATTTTCGTTTGAAGAGGGTGATTATATGAGTTGACGAAAAGTCAATATAACCTATAAAACGTTGATGCGTTAATGCCTTATTAAATGTGCGGTTCAGCTAGATGTTAAAATTTCACAACGGTGACTTCTTACCTATTGGCTGTTTTCGGGTGGTTGGGTGTTACAGCAACATTGTTACGAAGCAATGGAAAGGACTGATTTTATTGTTGACGACCATTCTAAACGTTGTCAAGTGCTAGCTAATGCAATTATATGAAACCACCTGTGCTTTCACCTAGCTTACATCGGCTATCAGTACCTTTACATTCAAAAGGGTCCCATTCCTTATGTAAAGGCGTCAGCTGATAAGAGCGGGGAAAAATGAAGCGAATAAAGCCTCAAGATGGAATCAGTGGATAAACTGAAAAACGAAAATGAGCTGCTTCGACATATTCTCTGGTTGGTTTTGCCCCTACTGGGCGCCGCCGAAGTGAAGCTAAGTAATAATTCAATAGCGAACCAAGACAAATGGTGTTACTTCTATATATTATGATGTTATATAGCAGTTTACCTTATTATTGCAGCGTTTTGAAAGAGAATGCAATATCTGAAAAGGATATCCAAGCGGCCATCAAATCCCAGGAACAGTCTCATTAAATTGGAAGACAACGTAGATGGCTGCTCATCTATACAAGAGATGTCGAAGCTGTTTAACATTTACCTTTGCTGGGTGCCTGGGCATAGTGACATTCCAGGGAACTGTAAGGCTAATGAGCTCGCCAGAAATGGGACTTAATTTAATTTAATTAACGTAGCAAATAACCAAACAAATTTGGCCAAAGCTGGATTTAAGAAGATCCAAGGGACTGATTTAGCTCGAAAAATTATAAATTGACGCCACCATAAGTGGAAACTTTTTAATAGGTAGGCACGCAGAAAGGCTAGGCCTCCGCTGAAACGACTATTTTAAGGACTGCATGGACAAAGAAACAACACTTCATCTCCTTTAAAACTGCCCGGCCCTATAAAATAAAAGAAAGCTCCATTTTGGACTTTAGTACTTTCAAAATCTCAGCGATTCGACAAAAACTAAAGTGAAAAGTCTTCTCTGTTTCAGTAAAAGCTCAGAATAGTTTTCTTACAGGTAACAAGGAGAATAGGTAATATCAACTTGGAATCACAAGGGACCAAAAATAACCTAGCCTAACCTTTAACCTAACCTTACCTAGACCGAATGCACACCAATGTTCCAGCCAGAAAAATCTTCAGTTCCGATTTAGACAGTTGATGCCTTACAGTGCGCTTCTTAAACTGCTTACACAAGAAAGAACCGGCCTGAATTAACTTGGAGTGCCCAACTGGTGACAGCTAGAGATCCAGTAATTGGAAGTACATTTTGGTTACAAATATTGTTTTCTATTAAACGATTAGAAATCATTTAACGGTCAATGATTCTATACATAAATAAAAAAGACTCGTTATGATATAGGACTTAGCGTTTTTCTCGAAACAAGCACATGTCCAACAGCCTCGATAAAATCTTTGCATTTTTTCATTACTATATATCCTTGTCAATGGTTGGTCCTAAGTCTTTTGTGACAAGCTTTTCAATATGAATATTGATACCACATCATGATGTAAGAATGACCAGTGAAGCACGCTATATCTGCTGCCGTTATGAACAGAACACATTTCACTTTCAAACGTTTTTTTTAAGCCTCAAAGCAGATTTAAAAGTCTCATAGACCTATCACAACGGGCTCAGTGGCGCGATGGTTAGTGCGATGAACTGCCGCGCAGAAGGTCTGTGTTCGATTCTCAGCCATATCAATAACTGATAGATTTTTCACTGGCCCTTCTCTCGTGATGATCTACCAAATCATACGAGTAGTATCAATTGTCATGAAAAGCTTATCTTAAATTCGCCGTTCGGAGTCACCAAAAAACAGGAGGTCCCGCCATTATGCTAGAAGCTTACACGCACACATGAATGGTTGTTAAAAAGCTCGAGCCTGTTGCGCCAAAAATTTGTATATTTTAGAACTACCGCAAATGCGCAAGCAATATTTTTTTAATTTTTTTGAACCATGAACTTTCCCAATGAGATTTATTTATAGCTTGCGGGGGCTTTTACTAATATGCCCAAGGACCTACCCCAACTACGCAAACAACCCATCCTAAAGATCTCCCAGTGAGTGTTCCAATTCTTAAACAACACAAGTACCGTATTTCCATCATTTAAGGTATCCCTTTTGCCAAGTAACCACCAATGCTACGCCCGACCTGCCAATGACAATAGCCACCATTCCAAAGCTACTCCTACAATTCACACTCTCCCATCGCATCGGAGAAAAAGCATCTCAAATACCAACAACAACAGCTTTACAATGCAGAAGGAGATTGGGAAAGGATTTAAGTTCATTATCTCCAACAAGATTTCACTCTAATTAAAAGGTGGTTTGGAGTTTGTGGGCAGTAAGTAATTTATTGTCGAGAAATTTATCATAATACATTATTTTGTGTTGCTATGCATGGGGATTGTGTGTGGTGTGTGTGTGTGCGGGAGTGTGCGTCCTTGTGTTAGTTTCGTTGTCTTTCGGTCTCGGGAACGATTCGATCGCCTTTCACCGCCTCTCCCGCAGCGGGTGTATGCTGTGTCAGTTCGGTTCAGTTTCGGAAACGATAGAACCTTTCTAAATTGGTTTCCTGAAGGCAGTGGCAAGGACTGCTGGAATGGGGTCTTGTGTAAATATATATGAACAGGGATTAATTGTTCCACCTTCATCGTCGTAGTCATCGTCTCAGGAATTGGTTTCTCTATGTGGGTGGTGGAATGGACGTTGTGGTGTCTTGTTTTAGACCCTCTCTCTTCAGACAAAAAAAAAGGAGATCTCTGTCGTCAATACCTCATTTGAGATGGGGTGCGGGGGTGGTCGTGAGGCTGACTTAAAGAAAGGGGAAAAGGATATTTTAATGAATGACATGAATTTCGTAATTATTATGAATTATGGATAGAATAAGCGTCTTGTTAACGGGAATGTAAAACTAAATAAATAGACATGAAATTTCATACTATTTTAATTTCATTAGCACAATTCGGTTTAACGGTTGGTCTGATGGCACCCTTTCCCTTTGTGTGACTATCTTTTAGCGCAATTGAGAGAGAGGGAGATAGAGACACAGAAGGACGTGCCTTGAGTTAGAGTTTTCGGGAGTAAATGTAAATGGCTATGTGCAAGTGTGTGTGGGGATCCTGTATCGGATGAGGACAACCGAGAACAGACACTCGATTCCAATTAGTGCAGTGCAATTATTTTAATAAAGTGTGAAGTTCCATGATGATATGAATAGCGTCAAATTGTTTATCTCAGGCTTTTTCGATGTAAAATGAGATTTTAGTAGTTGAACGTTTGTCCCTAAAGGGAGGAACGTACTAATCGAGCAAGTGTGTGCCATTTAATTAGAATGACTTGGGACAATGCTTAGGACAATTCATTGGACAAAAGTTGAGTATTTAAGGAAATAATGCATTCCAACTGTTGTCTCACACAAAGGGAAAACGTTCGGTCAGAGGTACACAAAGACTTATATTTCAAAGCGTCGAACCCCATAAACGTTGGTAGGACAATTGAGGAGATATCACAGTTTGAAAGACTTTGGCTTAGGCTACCTTGTAGCCTGCCATGTGAGGCTTTATGCCTCGCATATGTCTTGTTTTTTTTTTTTAATTTACAACGAAATCTACCTTCAATCCTATGCTGATAAGTTAACTGCATTTCTGTCGAATCGTACCGTTTGCTCGAAAATGGAACAAACATAAATAACGGGAATTAGGCACATGCAGGCTATAAAACCTACATTTTACATTCATTGTTCACTTTAACAAGTAGTGCCGTGAAAAACTTTCGGGATTTCAACCAGTGATACCTCGCTTGGTAGACCAGTGGTCCAAGCCATTGATCAAAAGTGTAATCATTTCAATGGCATGGCTGTTTTCTTAACGACAAAGCCGAATTATTGTAGAATATCACATAATAAGAAGGAAATCTTGTAAGCCTTTTGAATTAAATACAAGAAGACAAATGCAATCACGACACTGATAGTCCACTGCAAGGTCTAATCTTATCAGAAAAATTGTTTTTTGAGCCTTTACTAATAACAAAGATTGTGTTTTTATACTCACCGGTTGAAGGCTTTATTTACGATAGTTAGAAGGATCCGATTCAGGTAAAATATGTGCAGTTTGTTTGGATAACGTGTTCCCATTTTGAAAATCGTTCGCATTGGCAGGGACACGTGGTATTCAGCTTTTGTCTGGTCCGGAATATAAGGTGGATGTATAAAAACCTCAAAAACAAGCTTCCGGAGCGACTGGTGAGTCATCATCGATGTGTGTGGCCTGGAATTGTACCAATTCAACACATTTCCTCTTCTATTGGCGGCTACTAGTCGATTTCTTTCTTGAGGAGGTCCAATTGTTGACAGTAGATTAGCTGCTAACCCCACTTAACACACAGCAAAAGTTTAATGGGCGTCAATTATCGCTTGGCCACCGTTTCTGTTTAAGGTTTTCCCATAGGGAACATTCAAAATATGTATGTATACAAATTTTAATTTTTAATTTCAATTTATTTGTTATTGAAATTCAATTGTGTTTTTAATATTAGAAATACTTTAATACATAAAATTTGAACAAACCATGTCAATCTAAAAAAACTGGAAATTTAATGTATACTTTGTAGTACTCGCTTTTCGCTGACAGATTTAGATTTTGACAAGCAGTCGATACACCAGCAAGCGGTGTATGTCTCTTTTGAAAGTGATGCACGATACAAACTACTCTTTCCAATTCTGGTCAACTCCTTGGGCTTAATACGTCTCACGGAAGACGGAATTAAGCTTTGGGTGCAGCCTCAAGTCACCGGCAAGGTTATAAACATATAAAAAAAATATATATGAGAAAGCTAGATGCAATCCGCTGTGCTGATCCTCCCATCTCATCCTATCTTAAAAACTAATATTTCCAAAAAGTGGGCGGGGCTAAGAACTTAATGGAATACTATATTAGAAAATGACATTGTCGCAACATGGTGTTCACAAGGTTGATCAAAATATTTTATCCATATTAATATGTCCTTAAGGAGGACTCCAAAAAAATGCGACTTACTATTATACAATCAAACAAAACGATCAGTACGTTATAAATATTTTATTCCGACACGCTTCGACTCTAAATCTAGACTAACAATCATTTCATAAACCCTAACCCAGATCACCTTCCATGAGAATTGGTTCCCACCAATTTGTGTTAATTCTCTATTCTTCGCAATGCGCGTGCATTCGATTCGGTGTCAATTACCTTGCGCGTGCATTGGGGTTAATGCCCCGGCCAATAACATGCTGACTCATATGGGAACAGGTTTGTTCATGTCGATGCAGGTTTCGGGTGTCGCCTATGCGGTCGTGTTAACATACGCTATGTGGTACTACATACAAATCGTTTTGTTAAGAAAACGCCCTCAAAAAGTGGGCGTGGGATAAAATGATCACAAGACAAAACATTTATATTAATATTACTAATGATGTTGCAACAAAATTTTTTTTCGTATATTTTAAAATTTCACAAAAAATCATTTTTTTATTGAAAACGCCCTCTAAAAGTTGGCTTGGAAAAAGACATTTTATAGGCAGAATGTCGGTGACATACAGACGGATGGATGGACGGCCGGAAAGACAGTCATATTTTAATCGACTCAGCTAGCGATTCTGAGTCTATCCATATACTTTAAGATATGTCTACCTAAATTATTTCACTATACCACACACAATATATAAAAACAATTGGAATTGGTATAAAAACATATGAGAAGATTACAGTTCGCTAAGCGGATCGTTGAATATGGGGCTGATAACGGGTGATTTCTTTAAGAGGTTAGTTTTTCGAATAGAGATAAAACTGACATTGTGCCGTCAAATCGGGCAACTCTAATGTCATTTATGTTCTGTTTGGCTTGCCATTTCATCATGAGCAGGTTGACAAATAAACAACGCTTGCAAATTGTGAAAATTTACTTCGAAAATAATGGTTCAGTTTGCGAAGTTTACCGCAAGCTCCGTCCATTTTATAATCGTCCATCAGAGCAATTAATACGGGTAACCATGGATCGTTTTCGCACTACGTTTACACTATGTGATAATACGCATCCGTAGAGACGTCGAACAGTGCACACCGAAGAAATAATTGCCGCTGTAGAGCAAAGTGTTGAAGAGGACCCGAATGAATCGATTCACCACCGTGTACAGCAATTGAAGCTTCGTGCATCAACTTTATGGAAGACTTTGCGTTAAGATCTTGGCTTACGACCCTACAAGATTTAGCTTGTGCAAGAATTAAGGCCATGCAATGCGTCGTGATTTTGGTGTATAGGCCTTAATGAGATTGAAATCGATACTTATTTCCATCGCAAAATTTGGTTCAGTGATGAGGCTCATTTTTGGTTGAATGGCTTAGTCAACAAGCAAAATTGCCGCATTTAGAGTGAAAATAATCTACATGAGACCCTTGAGACGCCATTACATCCACGAAAACTGACTGTTTGGTGTGCTCTATGGGCTGGTGGAGTCATTGGGCCATACTTCTTCCGAAACGATGCTGGAGAGTCAGTTACCATTAATGGAGACCAGTATACAGCCATGATAACCGAATATTTTGTTTCCGAATTGGATGGCATGAATGTGGATAAGATGTGGTTCCTACAAGACGGCGCTACATGCCACACAGCGCTTGTCACAATCGATTTATTGAAGGAAACATTCGATGAGCATCGGATTCGATAACCATTGGATTATTTTCTTTGGGGATATGTAAAGTCGCTCGTCTACGCCAACAAACCAAAAACGTTAGGCGACTTGGAAGCCAACATCCGCGGCTTTATTGCCGAAATACGGCCACAAATGCTCGAAAAAAAATTGGACCTCTAGAGTTTGCTTTATTATTTGGTCACAATGACATAATATTGTCTTTCCAATAAAGCTCATTCATGCGCGTACATAATTATTTCACGATGTCGGGACATCCTGTTTTATGCCGACTCTGAACGGCTATTTTGAGATAAGAAATTCTCGACATTGATAGCTTTCGGATAATTTGTAAGATCATGTAAGTATTTGTAGAAGATGTTGAAACAATTAAGTTTGGTAAACAATTTTGTTTATGGGTCGACACGTACTTTTGACCTATTCTGTACAAAACCAACATCAAATATATCCTTCAAAAAACAAAAAAAAAAATTACACTCATTATATGTGCATACCTACTTTTACCAAATGGAACAATTTCATAATGGTGGTTCGCCATTAGGAAAAATAATGCACGGATGTGCATGGACGTGCGTCGCCTGCAAATTTCTTCACGCTCTCAGTCATGATATTGGCAACATTTCCCGTGGTATACATATCACCTAATCACTTAAACGGTATTAAAAATTAATAAGAACTTATCTGAATTACAAAATACGTATACACTCAGCTTTGTGGATAATAATGTCAGAGTTATTGTGGAAGCCTCAAGAGCATAAGTTCGTGTCACGTTTTCACGTCCTATGGCCATTTTCGCGCAGAGTTAAACAGAGCTAACAAAAAAAAAATGAAATATGAATAACTGTGAAACCCCATTTTTCGTTGTAAACTGCTCTCCCATTTGTGTACACAAACATTCATACATAAATAACTGCGTATACACAACAATTTGCAAATGACAACAAAGTCTTGATTCGTCGGTGTCGTCCTTCCAGCCATGGATCAAGCTGTAGAGGCGTTGTACTGCATAGCAAGCAGAAAATGTTACAAAATTATCATATTTATAGGAATAACTCGGAGTCACTAGGTTTTTGGTGAACTCACTGTTTGGAGGGTGTCTGCCGGCAATACAGGCGACCGTTAAAGAGATAATCAATGGAATAATCTGGGCACTCATACTTATGTAGAACCCGAAGTTTGATTAGCAATCTAGATACAGTGGTGACTTAATTCATTGCAGGTGTTTTACAGAATATGTTAATTTTTAATTTACAGAAAATGCAAAAGCTAATATTTTCTCAGGGGCTCTATTATTGAAAATGAAAGGAGTAGCAAGTAAATCAATACAGAAGTAAACGATAGTCACGACAAAATGTGATTGTGTAAAACGAGAAAGACCTCTCCAATTAGATTGGTTCTTAGCTTACTGCATCCAGTTGCGCACTTCAAGTTAGCTCGTTCGCGCCACTCAAGGTGAGGTCTTCCTCTACTGCGTCCTATGTCTGGCTGGGAAATGCTAACAATGTGGTTATGACATCAAGAATACCAATGCTATGCATAATTCGTCTTTATAAGTTCTGTCGCATGTGGCTTTGAAATTTGTTGGTAAGTAAGATTTATGCCTCTGTAGTTTTCCCAGTTTAGAGGATCTACCTACATCTACACATATAGTTCTGAATTCAAGGTAACTGCTCATAACCGCAGTAACTCTTTGCAACGAAATTGCCATACCGAAACTGCCCATACGGTCCATTTAGGCGAATGAAGGGGTTTATGATGCTTACCTTTCGGATTCGATAGACTCCAGTAGTTCATTTACGTGTTCGTTACAATGCAAATGAGCATCAGCCGAAAATAAGATGTTGGTTAACGTTGAGAAGCGCTCAATGCTTTACAAAGTTAAATTTCTGATGTGCATCGTCGCTATAATTGTTGCACCAACTTAATTTTATAGGTGTACAGTTTAAGCTCTTGTGCACATTTAAAGCCCTTGTGCGCGGTCTGCAATGGCCTATAGCCACTGAATCCCTCAGAGCTAGGCTTTTGATTGACATACACACAATATCCTAGCCGTTTTAAACGTCCAACGCGGAGTTTTTTGGGCAGTGCAATGTCGATGTACAACTCGTATAGTTCCAACGACCAAGGATTTCTTTATCCGCTTTTGAGACGGTTCATGCTTCAGCGCCGTAGAGCAGGGCTGCGACGGTCAGAGTCTTATATAGGATTTCCATAGTAGTTCGAGTAAGGGCTTTACTACTGAATTGCCTTCATAGCCCGAAGAAACAGCGGTTGGCAAGAGTATTTCTTCGTTTAATTCCAGAGTTAATAGCGGAGCCGAGACAGACAAAGTCCCGTACTATCTCAAAGTTATATTTGTCAATGGTGATATTCGTCCAATTCGTCGATGTTGTGTGTCCTTTCGTGTTGACAGCATACAGTTACTTTGTCTCTAGTAACGTGGGTAAAACACCATGAACATCAAAGACATCATTCTCGAACTAACATCTTTGAACTCGAAATACAATATAAGGTAAGAAATTGTTTGCTGTTCTTAAACTTATAAGATTTTTGTATGAAATTTCTGATTTTTTGTTAATTATTTCCGCAAATAATTAATACTTTTTTACTTTATTTAAAGGGTCATTCAATCGTTTGTTCTTAATCTAAAAAATGACTCCCGAAAATTAAAAGCTTCGAATAAAGAGGTCCCCTTTAGAACCCACTGTGCAGTGTGTAATGTCGTTTAGATGCCGAATTTGTGCACCCACTTAGAATACATGCACAGTCTGTTCGTCATAAGAGATGTACATGTGTATGCACAGCTAGAAAATCATAGGATTTAATCTGAACACGTTAAAAATTCTGCAATAACTTCAGCAACCAGTGGGGCGTCTGTTGTGACTGCGGTGACAACGACGATGACAGACATACATCCACGGTAATAGAACAAACAAAATAAACACCTTTCACTTTTCCACACACACCCATACAAGTTTATAAAAAATGGTAAAACAGGATGAAAAAAAATTACAGAGCCAACAAAAATGTACTCACAAGAACTAAGAAAATAGCAATCGACCTTGATGTGGGCTGGGCGGCACTGAGGTTACGACGTCGTCTGGTGGGTGAATTGTGTTGTTGCAGAGCAAAGCAAAGACATTGAGTACTCAGATCTCTCCCTCGGTGGTTAAATAACACTGATTGTCGTTTCAAGGTGGGTTGGGTGTATAAGGTTGCGGGTCTGTGTATGTGTATGAACATCACCCCCAAAGCCGCGCTGTTTCTCTCTAATAAATGACTGTGACTGCCGCATTAAGTGAGGTTGCGGGAAGCCAACAAACGCCGTTCTAATCGCATTTGCGACAAATGATTAGCCACACAGAAGACGGTTAACGAGCCGTATGCTTGGTTTGCTCCTTGAGTGCTGGTACCAAGGACTGGGAGTACTTCGAATAGTGTCTATAGGTGTGTGTATGATGGTGGCATGGGATCCTTAGTTTGTATTCTTGGTTTCCTTTACGTTTGGTGTTTTTTTTTTCCTGTTTTGTGCTTTTCGCTTCCGATTCTCGAGAACTCAGGGATTTTGCAGTCACTCAATCAGATTTGTCAACTGAGCGATTGATTGGATCAGGTAGGTGTGCTTAATTGTGTTGTTTTAGGTTTTTCTGCCATTGAGTTGCCTGATTTGAATACGAAGAGTGGCAATTATTGCATTTTTCGGGTGTGATTTTGGTGTTCTGTAACTAATTTTTGGTTTTCATGCTCATTGAGTTGAAAGCTAAAAATTCATCTGAAGAAATTAAATGTGCAAGATTGTGGATTTTGTTAAGTTGATTCTGACAGATGCACTTTCTTCCTTCTAGAGACTAGTCCTCAACCAACGTGCCAATTAGTCCGGTCCTTAGCTAATTGCCTCTAGTTGCGCACTCCAAGTTGGTAGAGGTCTGTCGAACACTGCGAGCCAGAGCATTGGTGCATTGGTGTCCTAGCCTTTTCCATCGTCAAATGCGGAGTTTTTTTTGCTAGGGACATGTCGCTGTACAGCTCATAATGTTTTTGGTTGAATATTTGTCTCCATAGTCCGTCATCGCAAAGGGCACCGAAAAATTTCGCCAAATACGACAAAGAAATGTTCGTCTGCTTTTGATACGTTCCATGCTTCGGTGCCGTAGAGTACGACTGGGATGATAGCGGTTTTATATAGGATTTCCTATGATCTACAAAATAAAAAATGATAACAAAGTCACAGACAAGTAGAAATTGAAGATGTATTTCATTCGCTCCCTCATGGTCATACTGTCGAGAGAATGATAGGGTAAGATACCGCTCCACATCCAGTAACTCCCCTTCCGAGTATTAAAGATGTTAGTGCAGTCATAAAAATACTGAAGAACGACAAGGCAGGCTGTTCTAATCGGTTACCAGCAGAAGCCTTAAAATACGGTGTTTCTGTTGAAGTGTGCATTCACCATCAACAAAGTCTGCTTGAAGCAATATCAGTTCCATATGTCCCATCTAAAAAAGGCGATCCAATGTATGTGTGAACTTCTTAAGCAGTTCTGCAACACATTTATCGTTACGTACCAGTATGAGCTCCGATTCGGCAGATCGACAATTGACCAAATTTCCACGCTACGGCAAATTCAGGAAATGACTAACAAATTTAAAGTCGACCGACATCTTTTTATTGAACTTAAGGCCCTATAGAGCTATAGAGCTGTATAGAGCGTTGACGGAAGTTGGGATACCAACTTTATGTTCGAAAACAGCTCATCTGATATTTCCCAAACATGTAGAGGATCCCGATAAGGAGGTGCGCTATCATGCGTTTAATCTCGTGATGGAACAGATATCGGTCCAGCTATTGAGGTACAAAGACGATATCGATATCATTGGCCGTTCACATCGTGTTGTTGTAGAAGCATTTACTGTAGTCGTTGAAGAGGCGAAAAGCGTTAGTCTTGTAGTTGATGAGAACAAGAGAATGTATATGATATCAACAAAGAAAACTTGGACAAAATGCCGTTGTTCATAGCAACCCCTCAAATGACACCTTAGTGGATATAGGACAAACACTGACCAAAGGAAACCTATATCGAGTTATCGAAACAAATGTGATCAAAACTCTTAACCTTAAGGTTCATATGATTACTCTTACCGCACTCTAATAATACCAGTGCTACTCTACGTTACCAAGTGCTGTAAAATAAGCAGGGTTTAGACCAAATATTAGGCATTTTCGAAAGAAAAATCCTTCATCGAACGTTTTAAGTTGTGCCAAAATGTGGATGTATTGTAAAAGGTTAAATCACGTAGACTGTTTTAGCGCAGCCACATCAAGCGAATGAACAATAATGCTCCAGACATTACAGTTTTTGACTTCGAGGCGACCAGAAAGACTAAATCTCCTATTTAATGATCAAGCGACCACTGATGCAAGACCGCTTGGACTGCATAACTGGAGGCAACGGGTTTACTATCGAAGCGGATGGAGTGCTACCTTGTCTCAGGCAGAGACATTCAACGGGTCCTGACCTCATTAATTAAATGTAAGTAAAGTTGTTTAAGTGAGTGCTTTGTTACTTAATTGTCTTTTTAGTCCGAAGAAACAGCGGTTGGCAAGAGTAATTCTCTCTGACGAGATGTCGTTGTCAGAGCTAGTTATTAGCTGAACAAAGTAAGCAAACACATCACGTTGGTGCCCACCAATGATATCAATAACGTCGGTGTTTGCTAGTGGTTGCACTGATTTGTAGAAGATTGTGTACATGGTGTTGGCTCAGGAGTTTTGCGAAATGCTTTCAGGAATAATATCAACAGGTCACATGACAGTATTACACTTTGTATAAATAACTTTTTTTTGGTACCGAATGTTTTGGTGAGGTCGTTCCCGACCCTTATGGAGCACCGATAATTCTCCATCGGCATACTGCATAGATATGATGGACGGTGTACTAAAAGTAGACATAAGTCTATTAAGTTCGTCTGTATTAATGCCGTTTTATGTGGCTTTGAAATCGATGAATAAGTAGTGCGTATCGATTTGGACTTATTTTTTTTCCAGGACCCGTTGATGGTTGGGTGTTGTATAGAACTAGGGTAAACTCTAATTGGCTTTAACTTAGCAATGCCCAGTGTTGTAGCTCTGACTACACATCAAGTGCTTATTTTTTACCTCCAAGTGGTAACCATCGGGTACTGGTCTCACCCAAGCGGATTTGACTTGCTAAACCATAAGCGCGAGTGTTAATAACACGACGAAAAACAGCAACGCTATAAACAGCCAGGTCTGAATGGCACGGAATGAATACATGGCCTGATGGCCCAGGCGAACCTAGACAAGCTGCTTTGACATATTCGGACAACAGATTGTCTAGGAATTTCAAGGGTTACTCAGGCCCCTTGAACATAGCTGGTGACGGATGAACCGAAAGGCCAATGGCAGCGCTCAATCCAGTAGTCGATACTGATGGCACCGTGTCCTAGGGGTATCTAATAAATTGGAACTGGCCCTCCAGGTTGGGGGTTTTGCTTTGGGTTAACTACGCAACCATGGAAAAATCTAACGGTTACGAAGCAACCAATAGCCTCGAACAACTAGCGGAAGCCCTAAACTGCTACAAAGCAGACATTACTGCCATCCAGGAAATACGATAGGATGGGCCGGGCAAAAAGAGGATGAAAAACTGTGACATCTACAGCGGAACGAAGCTTAATAAGGCTGCCGGAAATAACGGTCTTCCCGGCGAGCTTTATAAAGCCGGCGGAGATGACTTGGTAAGTAACATCCACCAACTCATAAGCCGAATCCCAAAAAAGGAGACCCTCTAAACTGCGCCAACTACAGAGGCATAAGTCTCCTCAACATCGCCTACAAAATTCTATCTGCCGTAATATGTGAACGCCTGAAACCGTTTACCAGCAATCTGATCGTCCCTTATCAGTGTGTTTAGGCCAGGAAAGTCCACAACCGATCAAATCTTCACACTTCGGCAGATCTTGGAAAAAACCCTAGAAGTCCAAATCGATACCCACCACCAATTCATCAAAGCCGCATACGACAGCATTTATAGAGACGAACTGTACAGAGCCATGTCTAGTTTTGGTATACCGCCCAAACTGGAGAATTCTCGCTGCTCCATCAGGCTCGGAAACGAAATACTGACACATTGGATACCAAAAAACAGACAAGGCGATGCGTTGTCATGTGACTTCTTTAATTTGATTCTTGAGAGAATTGTGCAAGACTCACCAGAGGCACATTTTTCCAAAAATCTGTACAACTACTAGCATACGCCGACGATATTGATATCATTGGTAGGACCTAACGTGATGTCATAGCCACGTTTGCTAGTATATAGAAGTAAGCGGCAAAAATGGGCTTAGCAGTAAATGAGGGCAAGACGAAGTATATGCCGTCAACACGAAAGGACACACAACATCGACGAATTGGACAGAACGTCACCATTGACAGATATAATTTTGAGGTAGTACCCGACTTTATCTATCTCGGCTCCGCTATTAACACTGACAACAACATCACGTCAGAAATTAAACGAAGAATAACTCTTGCCAACCGCTGTTTCTTCGTGCTAAGATGGCAATTCAGTAGTAAAGCGCTCACTCGAACTACTAGGAGAAATTATATGAGACCCTGATCATCCGAGTCCTGCTCTACGGCGCTGAAGCATTGACCGTCTCAAAAGCAGATGAAGAAATATTTGGTCGTTTCGAGAGGAAAATTCTTCGAAAAATCTTCGGTTCCGTTTGCGTTGACGGGTTATGGAGACGAAGATTCAACCAAGAACTATACGAGCTGTACAGCGATATGCCCCTGGCAAAAAAACTCCGCATTGGACGTTTAAGATTGCTAGGACATGTAGAACGAATGGACACCAATACTCCGGGTCGCAGAGTCTTCGATTCCCAGCCAGACTTCGGACGCAGTAGAGGAAAACCTCGCCTTAAGTGGCGCGCACAAGTAGAAACCGACCTCAACCAACTTGGAGTGCGCAACTGGAGGCAGTTAGCTAAGGACCGGGCTAGTTGGAGAGGCATGTTGGTTGAGGCCCGGGTTCATTCGGGACTGTAGCGCCACTTAAGTAAGTAAGTTAAAATGTGAAGATTTGATATGTTGTTAAATTTTTATTAAAGTGAATCTTCTTTGGGCTCTTCGGAGTAAATCCAAACTCAAACTCTCTTTCTCATTTTTATCAATGATCTCCTGTCTGCAATTTCTAATCCAATTCATTCCTTCGCTGATGACAGTACTCTCAGCTTCTCATATTCGTTTTCAGGTCCACATCTCTCATCTTCGACCTTGGAATCTAAACGACAACATATGTTAAGCTCATTGAAATCCGACCTTGACAGCATCATCAAATGGGGTAAATCCAACAGAGTAGAATTCAATGCTTCCAAAACACAATGCTGTCTTCTGTCGTTGAAGCCAAACCAAAATCTAGAGCCATTGTCAATGAATGGCACTTACGTCGTAGAAACCGAAAAACTTTTCATGCTAGGTATGCGTGTTAGTAACGACTTACGTTTAAACGACCACATATTCCAAGTAGCTAAAAACGCGGCGAAATGTCTGAGTTTCCTTAATCGATGTAAAAAATAACCCCTTCTGATCTGGCCACAATATATAAATCGTTTATACGCCCTAAGCTTGAGCTTAACGCCCACATCTGGTCGGGTGCATCCAACACAACATTGCACCTCCTAGATAGCATTCAAACGCGTGCGAAAAAACTTATAGGAGAGATTTGAATATCGAACTCTTTAGTTTCGCTTGAACACCGTCGAATTATCTCTTGCCTTACATTGTTTTACCGCTATTTTAACAACCAATGTTCAAGTGAAGTAGCTAGCTGCATTCCTCCCGTTCAAGAATTCAGCCGCAATACTCGTGACGCTATGTATGCAATTCAGTTTACCCTCAAGCCGAACGCTGAAATATAGAGATTCGTACATAAACCGAACAACACGAATGCGGAATGCTCTACCAAACTCTGTTTTTCCTTTCGCATCGGTATCTCCTTTCTTCTTATCCTGAATTTCATTAATGCCTGCACTGTGCTAAAACATATAAAGTTTATTCAAAACTCCTTTAGTGCGTGCAAATTATAACAAAAAAATTAAACGAAATTTTAACAGGAAAAGTCAGCCTGCCCCTAGCATGGTGGGGCAACAGCGGGTATAGTGCGTACCAAAACAGTTGGCCATTCTACTGCGCAGGTCTCTTAAAATGTGTTTTACAATCTCTTAAAATTGCAAAAACAAGCATAAAGAGACGAAATTGGGCGGAGCCATAATAAAAAACGACGTATACCCTACCTTGTGTTCAAGATCGCTGTCGCGATCTCACTGAGGGTGGTTTCTTCATTTTCCTTCTTTTGTACTGAAATTAGGAGCGGAGGAAAAATATAGACCATTATATGTCAACTTTACTTGGAGAAAAATATATTGTTTCGTTTTTTGTCTTGTCGGTTCTTTGTAGGAGTATGATGTGATCACGGTCGGATAGATTAAGCAAAACATTGCACATGAATTGATTGTGTGACTGTGTCTGTATGAAGGTGTACGGTTTTAGATTTAAACCCTATTTGCTCATTATGCTTTCGTTGATCATTATTAATTGTGTCGTGCATATTGATCATGTAGGTACTGATATTGGCACGCAAAGTAAAGTAAATTGCAGTGTCACACCAAATTTTTTTTGTTTATATCATTGAATTTGGGCGAGGTAGGTAAATTTAATAAAAAAATTACAATTTGGGAATTTTTTTGGAAACGTAAACGATTTTATACCCAATAACAATAGGCACGATTTTCTGTCACAAAAAAGAGGATGGGGTATTAAACGGTTCGTTAAAGACAAAATGGTGAACGTTCTTGATTCTTCAATAATTTTTTTTAAGAAATGCAGTTTTTAAAACTTATTGAACTACCCACCACTTTTAAATTTGTAACCTTGATTAAAAGTGTAAATTATAGCGAGATAAAATTGACGATGAATTGCAAATATAAAACAGATTTACAGCGAGCAGCAAAACAAAACACCAGTATACCAAATGGGTGGTTCGGTTTGGTTTGAATTAAGAAGTAAATACACACACGTTTTAGTACTAAGATAAAAATATTTATTGATTTTCCTACCTATATATGAAATAGTTAATATTAATGTATATTAAATTGAATTCGAAGAACTGTCAGTTTCATAATCGGTTGAAGAATCATCTCCTGGATTGATAATTATTGCATCCGACATTGTGTCCCACATCTGCTCGTGTGAAAAGTATTCCTCCTCTGTCCTTATAATTTTTTCACAAACTTTGCGCCAATCTTCAACTGTTATTTTTAAGTTTATTAAAATATTCAACAGCATTTTAGTTCTAAGCACATATTTTGGTTCAATCGACTATCCTCGATGTACCGCTTCAGATTTGGCAGCACTCATTAACACAGTGTTTAACGAGATGTTTGAAACAAAAAAATCACTCGATAAAAAATATGAAATGTTGATTGCTGTTCACCCATATCGAGTACCGAGTATGCGTTCGGGACAAAATTTTCTAAGATTTGTTCGATATCGGAGAATTTGTTATTGAGGTATCCGTTCGGATTTGTATTTCGAGCAGATCTCCTACGAAATGCATCGCACATGAACGCATGCCGGCTTAATGCATTGAGTCAACATTTAAGGACAGCTACGCGTTGAATTTCTTCGAAAATTCTCCGACGAAAAATTGTTACCACCACAAAATTGTGAGTTAAATAACAACTAAAAATATTTTGTATATTACTAAAAAATTGTGCTCTCGAAGATAACGAGTAGAAAAATTAGTTCAACTATTTGTTTTCACTCACATTTTACATTTATAAAATTACACAGCCAACTTACGCGATTGTATGCTTCATTTATTTTTTTTCGCAACGGATACTTCGATGATAAACTGAGTTCCTATCGGAACTGACTTTTCGGAAATTCCTTGAACGGATACCTTGATAGGGCTGATTTTCTCGTTAAGGTGATTGCATTGAATTGAATGTATATTTCAGTAATAAATAATATTATTCAAAATATTACCACCATTGAAACCCTTTCCGACTGAAAAAGATGTGTTCATTTTCAGCTGGTCTTAAAAAAGGATTATGAGTGCCATCAACACAGCCTACGATTTCCGGTAGCTTAAACTTCCTATAATAATGCTCCTTGCTTTCTTGGAATTCGGAGAGATAAAATGTTATCCATGTAGAGCGAAATTCATTTTCTAGAAGTCTCAAAGTGCGCCGGAAGAACTTTGAAACTGTTGTATGTTCTAGACTCAACAATACATTAGTACCGACATTATTTTCGTAACCCCCACAGGCTAGGAGACCCAGTGTTACACAAAGCTGTAATAATGGTGGAACTGTTGAGCTTCTTATATTCCTCGGAATGCTAAAAATGTTAAGTATCATTAGGAAATATTCATTGCTGAACCTAGACTACTGCACAAAGCTAAAAAAAAAACTTTTTACAATTAGTCGATGTTGTTCTTTTTTGAACACTCACTCATTTTCACATAATTTTAGTGGGTTGGTATTATCTCTGAAGCACCTCCTTTTAATATTACTATTGGATCCTTCTTCATCCTCACTTTCCGACTCAACAAATATCACATTTTATTTCAACTTGGAAAAAGATTTACGAATTAAAAATTCAAATACACCTATTTGGCTCTTCACATCGTAGTTCACAATGACAATATTAAGTACAAGTCACAATCAAACTCGTTTCAAGTAACGTGCTGCCAAGAAACATTTCTTTCGAGTTGCTGGCCGATTTTTGAAAAACGTTGATGCATGAAGTTTCACTTCAACCTCGTAGCACTCTACGGTCTCTTTATTTATTAGGGCCGATCAGATTGTTGGTAAACGTATTATTTCGTTCCTACATAATGAAAGTTAGGATCTTGCAGGCGATGTTGAGGAGACTTATATGCATTTGTAGTTTCGGCGGTTCAGTTATTTTTTCTATGAGGTACGTGTGCAGTGTCATCTTCTAACTTCGTACACGAAAATGAAGGGAGAATCTAGATTGTAAATCCTGTATGCGTTGTTAATGCAGCTTTTTCTTTTTTTGTTGGCAAAATTTGAAATACTCTTAAATAGCAAAGACGTATTATTTCTCATAACTTTAATATTATACCACATTCCGCTTCCTAATCTCATAATCTGCACAAAAATTACACTTATTTTTCGCGTGCCACATTATCGCACTCAATTTGATAGCGAAACCAAAGAATTCCAATTTAAATAATTTGTTTGCAGCCTCACAAACCGTTTACTCCATTAGCATTCACTCATTCCATCTAAACAAAAACAAAGCGAAGAAATAATTAACGTTAAAATAATTATTCACACAACAGAATACGCCATGACCTTAGCCCCAAAAAAAAAAGAAGAAAAAAACCGAAGGCTTTTGCATGCTGCTATATTAATCCCACCACCCACTCCCCCTTCCATCCCCAGTGAAATTAATTCCTATTCTTCAGTCGCCCACCACACCCCATTCCAGGGAATGTAATACAATTTCGTTTCATTTCAATTAGCTTAATTCCAAAGTATTATTTCGAGCAATTTGTTTAGCGGAGGTCGCTTCATTTCAGGATAAACTTCCATCTGCGACCGCCCGTCCGTCCCACATCCGCCAGGCACCCACTCCATTCATTCAGTTGGATTCCTGTTCCTGGTCTTCATCTCCGCGCACAGTAAATAAATACACAGCACTCCGGTGTGGGTGTGTTGTGTGCTCAATACTATTTCTATGCTTTAATTACGAACTATACTGGCGAACGGTAAAGGGGCTCCGGAGGAATTCTATGATTTAGAAGCACACTCCTCACCTCGGGCGAGGCGACGACAAGGACGATGACGACGACTGAACTCGCGACGACGACCGATTCAAGGGGCCAACATACTTGGGCATGATGGAGGTTTGAGTGGGGACTCCTCTTTTCGACTGGGAATAATCAGGGATCTCTTAACACATCGAACGCACAGCAGTTGGTGGGTACGGATGGCTGGGTGGCAGTGGTTCAGTGATAATAGGGCGGGTAGGGTTAATGGCGGAATATTACAATTATTTTAAATGGTGGTCTTAATTGGTTTTATGTCCTTCATTTTGGTAGTTATTTTCGACATTTCCGCGAATAATCAAGAGCACACGGTGTGTGTGTGCATGCCATTAAACTGTTTGATAATTTTCACTGTTTGTTTGTTTGTTTGCATCGTCGTCATTCGCCAAGGTGGTGGGGGATGATATAGTCACCCTCTTCTTCGCTATTGCCTTGTTGTTTGTTGTGCTGCTGTAGGGATGTATTTTTTGTTTTAGTCGTTTCAACTTTGAAGATACTATGTGGATGCTGACTAGTGGTGGATTGTTGTGGGGTCCACTTTAAAAATTATTGCTTTTTATGACCCGAGTGGAGGGATTGATCGGAGGCATGACGCGTCTGAAGGAAATTAAAATTTTACTTGGATTTAATAAGAGCTTCTAAAGATGGATGAAAACGTAGAGCAGTTAGATTGGTGATGGGAATTTTCGGAATGGCTGCGGGTGTTACGGATGCCAGGCAGGATGCGAAGAATTTAATTAAAATTTAATTGCAGTTATTTCGCATTTATTTTCAAGAAATTAAATATAACCAACTCGAGCAAACAAAAAAAGCAAATAAATTAACAAAAGCAAGTACGTATTCGAGTTGATGAATTACATCAAAACGTGTGGGTATGGATACCTTTTACTTTTTGAGTTGATTGGATTGCGGATGCAACAAACACATTTTTTTTTGTAGCGCTTTAACATTTGGATGTTCCGATTTTATAAGGTTCCTCTGAGTTATTTGAGTCGTGTTTGGGCAATTATTAATGTTGGTTCCAATATACAAGTTTTTTTATGTCACAAAATACTAGTTAAAATCAATTTTCCCCCATGGAAATAGTTATAAACATAATGACAAGACTTCAACTATTTGTGCAATTTATTTTTTAATGTAATAGAGCTTTTTTTTAAATCAATATTACCAAAAGCGTTATATGGGAGGTACCTTTGTATAACAGACATATGACCGCCAGGATTGCGAGGCACATTTTTCATGACTTCTCCATCATCGTAATGTTGCGTTTCATTAAATGTTTTTCCTTTTTTTATTTAACATTTAACATATTAAACAAAAAGGCTATGATACAAATTTCCGCCTTATTTCTTGCCGCTTTTTTGACATTTCTCTTCAGTAAGGTTTGCCATTTCAACGTTAAGAGCACTACGTCCAATTTATGGCCCTCATAATCGTCCTAGAAGATCAACAATTGAGCGTCTAGTGGAAAAATTTGAATCCACAGGCACAATACAAAATGTTCCCGTACCAGTGAGTCAAAAAAGTGCCCGAAGTGTCGAGAGTATTGCTTCCGCTTCAGTTGAAGAAAGCCCAAATGTGTCTCTTACACGTCGTTCTCAAGCGTTGGGCATCTGTGTGACGTCGTTGTGGCAAATTTTGCGAAAGATCTTTGCCTACATCCTTACAAGATTAAATTGACGCAAGAACTGAAGCGTCGTATGCTCGTAAATTGGGCTGAGCAACAACTTGAAAATGATTCGAATTTTCATCGAAAAATCATCTTCAGCGATGAGGCTCCTTTCTGGCTGAATGGCTTTGTCAATAAACAAAAAATGCGGTATTGGTCAGGCAGCAATCCACACGTACTCCATGATTCCTCATTGCATCCCGAAAAAATTATGGTTTGGTGTAGTTTATGGACCGGCGGGGTCATTGGGCCGTACTTCTTCAGTGATGATCAAGACCTTCACGTTACTGTGAATTGGAATCGCTACCGTTCATTTATAACCGAATATTTTTGGCCCCAATTGGATGATATGGACTTAGAGGACATGTGGTTCCAACAGGACGGCGCCACAAGCCACACAGCGAATGTCACAATCAATTTATTGAAAACCAAGTTTGTAGAACGTGTTATCTTACAAAATGGTCCAGTCGCTTGGCCGCCTCGGTCGTGCGATTTGACGCCGTTAGACTGTTTCCTATGGGACTACTTCAAGTCTATGGTCCATGCCAACAAGCCAGCGACGATTGATTAACTTCGTACGAATATCGAAAGTGAAAATGCAGCAGCATCGTCCGATTTATGCTTGAAAACTGTCGAAAATTGGGTTTAGCGTCTGGACTACTGCAAGCGTGCCCGTGGTGGCCATGCAAAAGAAATCGAGTTCCATACATAATGGCATCGAACGTACTTCCACAGGAATTAAGAATTTCATTGATATCCAAAACCGTTTTTGTTTTATTAAAAAACATTGTGTAGCGCTCTTATTGAAAAACCCTTTATATACACGAGAGCTCTTACTCTCAGGTTGATTATTTGAAACACTTTGCTTACGACGCGAGGCACAGCGGGGTATTGGACTATGAAATCCATCAATATTCAGTTTATGCTGGTCTTCTAATTTACGGTACTCTAATATTGGTTCTTCAACTAAAAGTTAATTTAATGAGTTTTGCAGTTGGTGGAGTGTTGTGAGTGTTGTGAGTTGGGTAGAAAAGTAGTGTTGTTGGGTGGTGGTTACATGCCCAACCACCCCCCTACAACACTACTTTATTAAAATTAATATGCAAAAGACATACCTATGTGTATAAAATTTTCTTAAATTTATTCTCATTAAGTTAAATTTAAATTAAAAATATAAATTAGAAACACGGTAGCATCCAAAATGTAATTTTTTCACAGAAACTCCTTTCAAAATGAATCAAAAATTTATACAGCAACACAAAAAATACTTAACATTTGATTTTAATTTTTTCGGAATACTGTTCTCGAATTCGCACAATTTGCCTCCAAATAAGATATAAAATTGGAGTATTATATTAAAATATAAGTGTTTGAGCTCTCTATCCGGTACAGGCGAAGTTTACAGAACCTTTTAATCGTTTTCGATGTTATCTGCTGTTTGTCCAGAGCTGCCATTGTAGCCCCATTTTAAAATAAACCTTAAACGTTAATGCTTATCTGTTGTTAATACAAATGCAACTTCTTTTTGCACCTCAAGTAAGCGAATCACAGTATGATCTAAAAGTGACTGCAAATTTACATCAGCATAGGATCATGAAATTGTAATATCTTTGTGATATGCATCTTTTTTTGCCTCTTGCACTTTTGAATAGCATAAAATTTTTAATTTACTTTTATCTGAATAATCTTATACTAGTGCCTTGTAAGCCTAGCTTCTTCAACAGATAGTTTTGTTACTGGATGCTTCCAAATTTCTCACAAATCGCAATGACCTCTGACTAGCATTAGCCTGCTGTCAGTAGGATTTAAGATCTTAGTTGGGCGAATTTTAACTCAAGTCACTCACCCCTCTCTTCAGGTGTCAAATATTTGTGGAAAAATTCCATTAATCCACTCTTTATTTTTCGGTAAGAAAACATTGCATTTTTGATTGTATGTGAGTCGCTTCAGTTTTATTTGAGATGTGAAACGAGACAAGACTTTCTGCAAAATTGGTAAAGAGTTTAAGGGGCAATTCGTGAACTTTCCATATCTGTTTTTATATGGTTTTATACCATAATTTTATGATTTTGCACTCCTCATAGCTTCGAACATGAACATTCAGCTTATGTTCCGCTTATCGCAATCTTCTAACAAAAACATGGATGTAGGATAATATCTTTTTTTAACATTCTCTTATAAAGAGAAAGATATTGCTTTCGTGAAATTTTTCGACATCGAGATTTTGATTGATTCTAACATAGAGATGATAACTGAATTCAAAAAAGTGGTTTTTGAAATTCCGTCCGTCGCGTCGCGTCGGTTCCTAAGTTCGTCGGTTCTTTGGTTCGTCTGTCCGTAAAAGCCTATTCAACCTATACCACTTGACCGATTTGCTTCAAACTTAGTATCGAAGACGTTCGGTCATAGTTCTAGGCCATTTTTTTTTGCCTTTACCCACGTTATTACTGGTACCTGCCATATAAAAATCATACATAACATCAATTTTCTCAAAAACGGCTCTAACGATTTTGATTAAACATCTTATATGCTATGAGCATATTAGTTCCAACAAAACTGCAAAATCAGTTGTCTTCGAGAAAATCCATATAACGGATTTTTCCATATAGGCCATATAAAGAAAATTGTCAATTCCTCGCAAACTATTTTGCCAAATTGAATGAAACTTAATTTGTATACTACTAGTACTGTTTCCATGAGTTCCAAATAATTGGTTTTGTCCCAATTATCCCCAAACGCAAATTTCAGTTTTGCCCAATAACGGAAAATCATTATTATTCACATGGACACCGATAACTTTCAATGACGGAATAAACGTTCGTAAAATCACATTTCGATATTATTTATATCATTTTTAGCATCATTAATCAAAAAAAATATTGTTGTGTATTTTAGCCAAATTGTTAAAAACGTCAAATTAACTCGCTGTGAAAGAGAAAGTTGCGTACGACCCAGTCGTGCACCCACCACTCGTTTTTCATTTGATTCTTGCTCTTTTTGGTCGATTTTGTTAAAATTTATTTTGACTAGGAATTTCTAGGAAAATCTCTGGCAACACTGACCGGTATACAAGAAGGAAGTTTGGTGTCTGTCAACAAGTAAATTTGGGTATGTGGGGTTGTGTTTGAGGAAGATCAAATTATGAAATTCATCGGTGAGTCCAGGAAAGCAATATCCATTGATGTAAGAAATCAAGCGAAAGTTTTGAGATATATGGATGAGCCAATTGGTAACATGTAGGTGGGCAAAATGTTTTTCCCCTCAGAATGTTCAAATGACAGCTGCTTGATGGTATTGGTTTTCTTTTGGTGTCATAAATGTGTTTTAGCCAAGGTGTGTGTGTCTGACGTCTGGAGTCTGTAATTGTGGCTTGAATCCAAACTGGTAGATTTGATTAAGTTTTTGATGTGCATGTGATTAGTGACAACGAAGAAGTATTTTTGGAATTGGAGTGTTGCCTTCAGGAAGGACGGTGTTTTTCAAATGATGACATTTTTAAAACAAGTTGCTAGATATCGGGAAAGCCTCTAACATGTGTGGGTGTATATACAAAATGCCATACCTAATTTGAAAAAGACAGATTGGACTGCAAGATGAAAATGAAAATAATTGTGTGCCTGATTGGGGTGGGATGACGTATTTAGATTTCAAGATGTATTTAATAGTTTAACGGTACCTTTGGCTAATTTGGGTTTAGAAGTAAACATTCGACTGTGGACCAAGTTCATCGAATTACTGATGTAATTGAGAAAGCTTTCGAACAAAAGAAAATTTGCTCAGCCGTATTTCTTGACGTGTCGCAAGCTTTTGAAATTTTTTGTCATAGAGGCCTTACAAACTAAGACAAGTTCTGCCTGAAAAATTATATAAAATCCTCGTGTCGTATCTTGAGCATAGACTCTTTAGTGTGCAACTTGGAAACAAATATTCGGAGTTCAAGGAAATATTGGCAGGAATACCCCAAGGAAGCGTCCTTCGCCCACTCTTGTACCTCCTATTTACACGTGATATCCCGCAAACAAACGATACAATAGTTGCAATGTTTGCTGACGATATAGCTATACTAGCAGTTGGCACAATAATAAAGGAAACAAAAATGAAATTACAAAACGCTCTTAACGAGGTTAATGAGTGGACAGAATCCTGGCAGATTGCACTTAACGAGAGCAAATCGATTCATGTATATTTCTCGTTTAAACGGACAAACAATTTGCCAGTATTTCTCAATACCGTTCGAGTCCCTTTTGCAAATGAAGCGAAATATCTCAGAATGACACTCGGTGCAAAATTAAATTGGAATTCGCATGTAAAAAAGAAATGCGAAGAACTTAAAAATAAATACAGAGAACTGTACTGATTACTCGGAAAATATTCGAAGCTTAACCTTGATAATGCTGCTATTATACAAGCAAGTGCTAAAGCCGGTATGTAGATATGTTATACAACTATGGGGTTGTACTAGTGAAATGAATCTAAATATTTAACAAAATTTTGAAAACAAAGTGTTTAGATCATTCGTCAATTCGCCGTGGTATATAAGGAATGAAGATCTACGCAGAGATCTGGATATTCCCGCGGTCAATGATGAAACGAAAAATTTTGCAAGCAAACATAAAAAACGTTTATTGGGACACGTTTACACAACGGTCCTCTGAATTCTTGACGTAACAAATTTATTGCGGCGTCTTCAAAGAATTTAGCCCTTAGGTTTGGCCCGATAATAACAAGCCGCATTGTAAATTGCGGAAAGAGCAGGAACTCTCACAGGAAAGTTGCCTTCCAAACATTCATTACTCGTGATAAAAAAAATTGCTAGATAAGTCGCATACCAAGTTGCAATAAAAATACAAAATGGGTGGTGGTTAAAGTGAAATCTCACACTTACTTTGGGCACGTGCTCATCGTGTCTTTTGAAATTTCCACACCCACAAACAAAAAAAAAATCGTTCGGCTCTTCTGCGCGTTTCGTGTTGTAATTAGAACGGTCAGCGCGAATGTAGTTGCATATATTTCGCACGTAAGCCGAAGAGCTTGCAAATTTTCAAGAACCCATTTTGCAGTTTTTATTGTCTCAATACTCATTTCGAATGAGAGAAATACGCTATGGAGGTAAAGTGAGAGAGAGATAGAAATTAAGCAGAATACAGATTCACTTCTCCCGCATTTAATTTTAAAAAAAAGAGATTATAACGGTAGGTAATTCATAAATTTTATGATATCTCGAAAAAGGAACATAGAATTTTAACCAATTTTTAGAATTGCTTAGTGGAGCCGTGCATATAATTTTGTTTTGTCAAAAGGGCGAATACTAGGACTTCAAAAATTGCCTTTTTTCTCGAAAAGTAATTAGTTAATTTGGTTGAAAGATTTTTTTTGGATATATTTCGAGCTTATTTAAAATGTTTGATAAAAGCAAAGCATAAAAGCACAGTTATTTCTAAAATAAGATCTGTCTTACGAATCGATGGAGTGATTTGTGATTCGCGATTTGCAGGATAAGATTACTTGCACCTGTATGATTATATTTATTAATCCGCATGTCATTTACACGTTTTGGAATATATATGTCAGACTGAAATAATATCTGTTTTTGGTCAACATGGTTAAAGTTTTTTTTGGAGAACGCCTCACAGGAATTATAGTAAAGATAATAGCAAAGCTATTGTGAATAAATTTACTTAATTGACCGTCTTAAATTTGTTCTTATATACTCGATGTTAAATATAATAATAATAAAAAAAAAAACTATTTAACGAAAGAGGATTTGTTCTAACTCCTTTTCAACCATGTCCAAATCAAATCGGACCTTATAATCAACATTGTTTGCCTTGAAATATATCACCAAAATGCCTTAATAAAAAAAAAAACATAAGTAATTGCTACAAATCTAATTGTTGATCTGTTTATTTATTTCTTTGTTCATATTAATAGGCGTTTTTCAAAACCTATATATGCTTGGATACAAATGAGAAAGAAAAACGATAATCGGTGATCTGAAACCTCACAAACTAAAACACCTAGATGCCAACAATGGCATTTTGGGATTTCAAATGTCGCGTTCAGTTTTTTTGCAAATAACATAAAACTTAAGGTAGTCTCCGTGTTCATCCAACTTAACGCTTCTTACTGCCGCGTTATTTAAAGTTTATATAAAAAGTCAGGAACCTTAGAAGCCTTGAAAGCTAATATGCGACAGGAAATGGTCGCTACTGAGTCCGTAAAAAGTTTCAAAATCTGGGGAAAAAAACGACTGCGTTTGTATTTTAACCATTTACAGATAACAAATTCTCAACAAACAAGAAATTACTTCACATAACATACATAATTTGTATAAAATAAATAAAACCACCATTCTGTATAAAAATTACATAATTCGTTCATCTGCCAATTAATTCCATCAAAGGCAAACAATCCCACCTGAGACCTCGTTGAATACAACACGATTCGCAAATCCAATTCAGTGTCCATATCAATTATGTGCAATTCCCTGATAAATTACGTTCAAGTGCCACCCCAATGCATCGTCTTCCAATTGGAATCTTCAACTCCATTATGACTAATTATACATGCGTGGTACTACATGCATACATACATGAGCAGCACACCACAAATCCCTGTCAATCCTAATCAGACATCGAACATTGGAGAAAATAATCATCTAGAAATTGTAATTAAGATAAGGTCCTTGACAATTTCCGCTATGTCCCGATTAACGTCAGCAATCACAGGATGATGATGGGCAGAAGAAAATGTGGTACACGACAACGGCAAGAATGAAGATGGATGAAGATGTTGAATGATGAAAGGAATGTCGAGTAAATCCTTGCGTCGAATATAACTCTCTAATTGGTACACCGACGAAATGGCGAAACTCGTCGAAAGTGGTATTGTTATCGAGAAGCATCGTTCAATTTGGTGTGGTTAGGCACCACTGTCGACAATCGAATATCATTTGAAGAATCCATGCATAGAAAGATACTCACATCAGTTCCCAAATAGAAGGACTAGCAAATCAATCATCTAGTACCCTTAATTAGTCAGGACATTGATGACTAACATAATAATCTTGCTTCGACTTCATGTTCATGGTTTTATTCGGAGCTCGTCTATACACGAAATAATGTTAACGCCTTGTTAGGTAGGGATCAGCTTGTATACGGTTTATTAGGTTGGCTCATGTGTGATAACTTTTTGTGTATCATTAAGTTGATGGATTAGGTGATATTCTTATAGGTTCAACAAAACCAAATTGATGGAATTGAATGACATTAGTGACATGTGTCATAGTTGGGTGGCTGACAAGGAAATCACCGCCATACATACATATGTTAATGGATAAATAGTGTCACTATTATCTGGTTACTAATGCTCAATGGAATCTCAATTAGTCTTTTAAAATTAGCCTGTGAAAATTTGACGTCCTGGAAAATCTTTAAGAAGAAGAGCAGTGTTGGCTTCATACTAAAATCTAGAAGATTCCAAACGCAGAACGTAGTCGACGGTTTAAAGTGTGATAGACAATATGTGAATTGAGTTTGTGCATAATTAAACACTTGGAAATCGAAATATAAAGCAGTAATTATCTGCCTTAAATAGGAATGCCTTTACAATACTGAAATTCAGAAAGAACGACTATGCAGTTATGTACCATCTGAGTAATGAAATAGAGAGGAGAAATGTTTTCTTGGATAGGGAAGCAAGACCTCAAACTTCTTGCCCTAATGGACCCTTATAAGAAAAGCGGATCAAATATATGGAATCTTTTAAAAAAAATGTTACCTCGAATATTTGGGACTGAATGATAGGAAGCCAAATGGAGGAGGAGTAACAATCACAAGATTTCGTTTTCAAGGCGAAATGGAAGATATATACTCCGGCTTAAGAATTCCGATGCATCTAGGATCGAGGAGGATGGAAGGGTGCTTTGTCTCAAGTAGTGTCGAGAGCCCATATCCACCAGGAAGGATGAGATGCAAAAGTGGTAAAATTTGATAACGCTCTATCAATCGAAAACTGCCACTGACTACTGTATTTTCTAGATGTATGTTGCCGCGCCCACCTTGAAATCGGTAATTTTTGAAACGATGTCGCAAAGTACTTTAAATTCTTTCTCACAAGACATAATGTCAAACAATGCTCGATTATTGAAATTAGAAGGTTTCTGTGCATGTAACACGATCTGGTATTATCTTAGGCATGGTTCAGGTATGAACTCAAAGCTTGGTGACAAAATGCATTTATTTTCAAATTTTCTTGCTCTGTTTACTTATTTCTGAAAAGCCGGTGTTGTTCCCTTCTTCTCTGCCTATAGAGCTCAACGGCAGCTCTCGTCTTCACCTGCAGCTTAGCCTCATCGAACCAGGGGTTTCTTGTTGGTGGGCGCGAGAAACCTAGCACATCAGTTGCGGCTGATCTAATGGCTTGTTGGCATCGTTGCCATTGTTCTTCAACATTCGATGCTGGTTGTGTTAATCGCGTTGCACGAAGCTCTTGGCGGACTCTTGCGAATGCAGGCTATTGGTTGCTTCGTAACCGTTAGTTTTTTCCATGATTGGATTGTTAACCCAAAGCACAACCCTTAATGTGGAGGGCCAGTTCCAATTTATTATATACCCCTAGGGCACGGGGCCGTCAGTATCTACAATAGGATTGAGCGCTGCCGTTGGCCTTTCGGTTCATCCGGCACCATCTGAAGGGGCCTGACTAACCCTTGAAATTCATAG
Organism: Rhingia rostrata; assembly: GCA_949824845.1. Classification (NCBI taxonomy): domain Eukaryota; kingdom Metazoa; phylum Arthropoda; class Insecta; order Diptera; family Syrphidae; genus Rhingia; species Rhingia rostrata. The sequence goes on from OX463755.1 coordinate 59,883,316, forward strand.
ACAACCTGTTGTCCGAATATGTCAGAGAAGCTTGTCTAGGTTCACCTGGGACAGCAGGCCGGGTGTTAATTCTGCTTGTACAATTGGAAAAGGAAGTCATGTTCTCTTCTCTTCTGTTCTGATCGTAACGCTGGCATTCGCATCATTTTTAAAGAAATAGATGCCATGAATCTTACGTGAGACTATTTCACACCAAACAGTAATGGAATGTGAGTGTAAGAGACGTTGATGGATATTTTTTGGATTCTATGTGATAAAAATCTGCAATTTTTCACGTACCCACTCAGATAAAAATGAGCCTCGTCGGTCATCATAAACTTTTCCAAATATTCTTCTTCATTCTCCGCGATATTAAGGACAGTTCTGAAGTACTCCAGTCTTTTTTTTTTAGCATTTGGACCATCTTGATCTTGTAAGGGTATAGGTGCAGATCTTTCCCTTCAACTCGTTAAAACGTGCGCCGCGGAATGACTAACTTTGTTGAACGTCGTCCTGTCAATTTTTCAGGATCGGTTGCAACACTTTACCTAACGACCTGAGTTATTCACTTTTTGCATTGAAAAGTGAATTTCGGACCACTAAACATTTTTTTCGGTGTTGTATCCATGCACTAAGTTCAAAAGGCTATCAAATAAACTTTATTTGGTAGAAATTGGTTTAGTTGTTCTTTTGTTTTTTGAGGTCATAATGTAAAATGTATCAGTTCTACATTTCTAACGTTAAGTAAAACATATCTACATCATAAAAAAAAGTTATTCTTTGTGGTTTTGAGCTCAAATGAACAGACTTTCGTATGATTTTTCAACCGTTGTTATTTGAATTGTCGATCGTAACTAAAGTCACAAGTCACAATGTATAATCTTACCGTACCGTTAATAACATGGCTGGCAGCAAAAATAAAATATCCTAGAATTATGATCAAAAAGTCACTGGATACGAAGTTTGAAGACAATATGGCACCGTTACGTTAAGATTTTACGTTTTTCATTTAAGGTAGAAACACAAGGCAAAGTTAACGCTATACTGTGATGGATAACATTGATCTCATATGGTTGAACTGGATGTATCAGCCAACGCAACCGCGCCAAAGTGAGGATGTGTTTCAGCCATAAGAGTCAGCGGAGGAGGAACTGTGCCTAAAGATTTTTATGTCATCGGCGTAAACAGATAAATATGAGTTTTCAATGACGCAGTCAACGACACTGTTAGACAAAATAAATAAGCAGTCTCTACAAGTGGTTCTTCCATATCATCACCATCGACTGTGTCTCACTTTGGTCTTGGCTTGGTGGTCTCTTGCGATTGCACTCTTTCGACAATATATTTATACTCTGACCCATAGGGGTGTATTAGTTTTGTTACATAGTTTGTAACATAGAGAAATAATTTAGCTAGTTATACTTCAAAGTATATGGATCGACTCAGAATCGCTAGCTGAGTCGATTAAGCCATGTCTGTACGTCTGTCCGGCCGTCCGTCCGTCTGTAGGTAGCCGGTTTTTAGGCCTTAAATTTTGAGCTAGGATAATGAAATTTGGTACCCATGATCCTTGTACGTGTTGTTCGAACAAGTGTAAACATTTTCAAAATCCGCCAACTGCCACGTCCACTTCTTAGAAAAACGTTATTTTTGGCCAAACAGTAAGGAATTTTGAAAATATTTCGGAACAACATATGTAGCCAACCTGAGTTTATATATTTTGTGTATATAAGGTTTTTTACCACGCCCACTTTGTGTGGGCGTTTTCAGTAAAAAAACTTTTTTCGGTAAAATTTTAAAATGGTCGAGATAACTTATGCTGCAAAATCATTGGGTTTGATAAAACAAATATTTCGTCTATACATCATTTAAACTCACGCCCACTTTTTGGAGGCGTTTTTCTGCCCAACCATATGCAGGAGAAAAACGAGAAAAACAAGATTTAGAGAAACGGTCTGAACAATATGTTGCGCGATGTCAATTTAAATATTTCTTTTCCATAAAGCCCACATTTTAGGCATATTAATTTTAAGGATGGGATGGGATAGGGTATAAAACGATCCACACAGTTGATTGTAGTCTTTTCATATGTTTTTTATTTCTGTTTGTCACAGATGGCTGAGCATCAGGGTTACCAAAGCTTAAATTTTAATTTGATAAAAAAACGTTCAGGGTGTTTTTATATTTAAGCTGTTGTGTTTAACGGTTTAATTTATTCTTATTGGTGAAAATTACCTGCAAACTCAACATTGTCAATTATGTAATTGAGTCAATTTCTTCAATTTTCTTCTTTTGGTAATTTAATTGACGATTTAACTATTTAACTGTATAACTATTATGGGTTGGTAAATATTTTATGAATAAGAATTTGTAAAGGTTGTATTAATACTTATACACTGTATAACTGTACAACCGTTGGGATATGTTTAAGTGAATTCTAATAAATAAGGGTGTATATATAAGACTATTATACCTCTATGGGATTAGGTATCAACACTTTAAGAGGACGTCTTTTATAAAAAAAACGCTTTTATTTCAAAATACTTTTGGGGTGTTGTATTCATGAACTAGGTTCAATATGTTACCAAATAAGCCGTATATGGTAGAAATGGGATAAGTTGTTCTCTTGTTATTTAGGGTCACAGAGTGGAAGGCATCAATTCAGTCTTTTCCATTGTCAATTTAAATATCTTACACTATAAAATAAAGTATTTAATTCTAATTCTCTGGGTTATAGAAAATAAATGGATTACAAATTATTTTATTTTCAAATTTTTTTGGGTTTTGTATTTTTGATTTTAATAGGTTATCAAATAAGCTGTAAACGGTACAAATCGGATTAATCGTTCTCTACTTATTTGAGGTCACAAGATGGATGACATCAATTTGGCCATTTCCATTTATCGTTGTCTCTTTTGTTTCCATATCAGGACTATTCTTTTAAACACAAATTTACTTAAAGGATATTGCTTCTGTCCGTGGTACAACATCAATTCGAAAAGGACTGGAAGAATTGTTGCCATATAATTTTTTTTGTGCAAAATACTTTTACGTCATACACTATAAAACTGTTTGTCCTATACACAGCCTCTCATTCTCAATCGTAATTCACTACGGACACTATCCATGCACTAGTATCTATTAACAAACATCAACATCATTGATACCGCATAATTTAACCACACTTTCCCCAGGTGTATTGCGAATCAACTTAAAATCCTTTAAAAATTCACTGATTGTCAATTCATTGCTGACATTCTAAATTAACCGTAATATTTTGATTTTGAGGTTTCATTTTTATTGGCCACAAATAGGACAGTAAATACCGAATCCGATTGCCATACTTGGCTGCCGCCACCCCAGTGGGCCTGGCGGTTCCCCTCGGTTGGATGAGTGTGCAAACAAATGCACAATCCTACATTGTGGACACCTGTCAAACCATCGGTTAAATAAACACAACACGTATATATAGCTACTTTTCGACTAAGTAATAATTATTGTCATTATGCAAATGTAAACATTCATGTCCTTTTGTAGAACAAACCAAACTCCGATCCACCGAGCAATTGATTGCTGTACACATGCACCCTCTCACCTTATGATTATGATTTATTTCCTAATGTTTGCTCACTGTATGCATGAGCAAACAGGACAAAAACGGGCGAACACATCGATTGTAACCCAGGTCCCACGCGTAAATGTTTAATCAACATTACAATTAGTTACCCAACTTACCAAGTATTGTTTAATTACTATTATCATTAATTGCCAGGACCTGGGTCCTGTTGTCGCATGTTCGTGGGTGATAGAACGCCATCACTCCCACCCTTATCCCCATTAGTAGGCAGTAGGAGCAGATTGAATGCGATTGGGCTTGTTTGCTAATATAATTATTGTCATAGTTGTGTAAACACTTTGTTCCCCAGGACAGAGAGGCAGAGGTCGTCGCTGTGTCGTCCTGTGCCCAAATCTTAAGCTTTGATTGTTTAATGTGATTTTGTGTATGCGGCACCCCCTAATATTCACGTGCTTATAATGCACAAAATGTATCTATATGTGTGTATATGAGAAGAATAGGTACGTGTATGCTAAGCACACTAGAAGTAGAATTGGGCAAACATCCTTCGTCGATAGCCATCGGCCATTGGGTGTCCGTCGGAGGACGACGACAACGACTACTGCTACGACGGTTATGTTTGCTCTAAGTTTAGTGTTGACTAGTTGACTTTGTGTCTGCTTAAACAACACCGCTGCGTCATGATAAGCGTTTGGCTTGGCGCTATATGCAAGTGTCTGTTTATGTGGTCCTGTTCTATGGTCACATTTGTGGCCATCGGCTGTTTGGCTTTAGCCAAGGATAGGCGCAAATTCTGCCAACGAGCCAACTGGTATGAGAGAGGAGGTGATGTGGCCTTAACCAATTGAGGAGTTGATTGGCGGCTTTGCATCACACATACATACTGTGTGTATATATGCGTACGGACTGCGGGAGGTAACATCGAAATCACATTATCATAATTAATTAATAAACATAACATCCAAACTAATTAAGCCCGCCATTGTGTGAGTGAAAATTCGAATCAAATAACGCAACAGTGACTACAGAGTCACTGTAGGTTGGGTATTGAAATCCTGCCCCTCACGTGTATGTACGATTTTGCACTCACACGTAGCATGGAATAGCTCATTTGACACACTAGCTATATGCTGTGAATGTCAAGTGTATATTTGGCGGCAGTTGTAAGCCTTTAATACTGATGATACTGTTCTTCATTAGCAAAAAAAAAAAAATGGGGGCGGTGTTCGACCGGGTCGTACGTACTTGCTCCTTTTAAGTTCGACTTTTGAATCCTTAGTTGTTAGCTATATTTGAGTAACGTGTATCGCCCTAACCTTTTCCGCTGTTGAGGAACATTTTATCTAATGAATTATATGCATCCTTAGATGCAGAACTATAGTCAACTGGAGATACAATTATAGGAACATACGACAGGGTGCAGCCATCCCGCCTCTGTGGTGGCCCCTCGTCATAAATAAACTGCAAGTCCGCCAAGATCATGATGTAATGAAGGAAGAGGATTACTCGGACGATCTTTCCATGATGTTGATCAGTACCAGTACCAGTCCAGTAGGGAGTCAGGGAATACAGAAAATTATCAGGACAGAGCGGAGAGAGAGAGAGAGAGAGAGAGAGAGAGAGAGAGAGAGAGAGAGAGAGAGAGAGAGAGAGAGAGATAATTACAATTATGCCGTTTAATTTGAAGTCTAAGTATAAGAGTATAAGTAGCAGTCTTTAATATAACAAGACCTAATAGAGAAACACTTTCATTCCCATCCAAAGCCAAATATCAATAGGATACCAATCATAGAGCAAACAATCAAGAAATCATGGATAGCTTTCTACGCCTGTAAACAAACATTCGGCAAAAGATGGAGTCTACAACCAATGATGACACTGGCCGTCTGATGGCCGTCTAATGGCCGTCTGTGAGTAAAGGGTACATTGTTCGCGAAACTTAAAAGTGTGCAATGAACTCAAGATCGAGGGCCATGAGAACCTGCTCTATTGATGCGTTACGGTACTCCTTTACCTACTCCGTCTAGACGTCTATATTAAAACCAGTCTGATTCAAGCTAAAAGTCCAGCTGGGATTGGACGATCCTTCCACCGATTATATGATTCCCTAATATTTCTTAGCTTTTATTTCTGAGTTTTTCAACAAGACAAGATTTAAAAAAAATTGTGTAACAGACTTTGACAAACTCTTACACATTTTTTTAAGCGTGCTGACGACCTGTAGAAGATCTCTGACTCCGGCAAGGCACAATGCTTCCATTCTTTCAAACCATGGGCTCTAGAATCCGCGATCGCCTGATCCTTCAACACGAGGTTCTGCCTTTTTTGCGAAGATTCTCTTGGCTAGAGTTAATTCGCCCAATGTTTACAACGAAATGTAGTCAACCGATTTTTATTTTTTGCACTACTTCCAGATATAGGCCCAATACATAAATCGCGCATTTTCGCATACAGGATCGAAATTTTTAGAAAGTTTATTTTTGTTCGTATGGTTCTTATATTTGTTCCGCTGCAATCTGTTGGCCTTGAGGTCGATGAAAATATAATGGGTATCCAGTTAAAATTATTTGGTCTTTGCCAGGATTTCCTGTGTGAACATTTGGTTGGTGGTCGATCTGTATTCCAGAAGCCATCAGAAGTTAACACTCTAAGTTTGTATGACACTAAGCATGGATATGTTGCGGTAGATGTTTGGATCAAAACATGGGATCGCTTTTCTTGTAAATCAGAATTTTTGTCAGAATTTTTTTTTTTAGACTCGGTTAATTCTTTGTCGTTCATGCACACTTTTATAGTGATGACCCCTTTAATTCATATATACGTTGTAATTATACTATTTTCTGGATGCTTTGAATACAACATTGACTAGGCAAGACGCAATTATCTTGAAGATATTTCCTTTCAAAGTGCAGTAAGTCCATCAGCTACTGCATGGAAACAGCCAACTGAGCCTAAACTGTGATAAAGCTTTATTGAATGTCGACCACACAGTGAAACATTTTCTGCTAAAATTATCGGGCTTGGTTTACGTATCGTAAACTAACTAAATTTGCGCTTCTGGTGCACTGCGAATCGACGTATCGTTCTCTTATGTTCAGTAAATTCATTTAAAGTCAGTGCATGGAGAACCATTTGTGCTGAAGGTGTCATCGGGCCCATGAGGACGCTGTCGTTGATGTAGTAGGCATGAATGATGAGCATTATCATTGACGCAAATTAATGAATCGGCACTGAAGGACTTCTTAAGATGATTCGGTCACCAAACGTTTGACGCTTTTCTCCTCCAAATTATTTCCAATGGAGTGAGGAATTAAAAAAATCAAGAATCATTTGTCTGAGTGGGGCAGCCCCTGGCAATTTCTGTTGGAAAATGCTTGCAAATTATCAATTGAATGTTTTCATAGCCATAAAGCCAGAAATAGCCTTAGCGCTGCAGATGAATTGATGATCAAATTTTGGTTCAACTTCCAGTAGATTCCCAGGGCATTCACCGAACACACGAAATAATTGATGGTCCGCTGGGCTTAATTCTTGCTTTAGTTGGATCTTACATGGGTGTAGGACCTTATATGGATGATCTTTCCTCAAAATTTTCCAGGTAGAGGACAGGCAGAGACCGAGTTGCTGAGAATAGCTTCAGACCGATAAATTCAGGTCTTCTGTCACACTCACGTCTACAGCGGCGATGGCTTCTTCTGTACACATGGTCCGGCCTCGATTTGGATAAATAATGTCAAAAAGAGTAAATGTGGTCTTAAATAAATCCAAAGTATTGCGTATTAACTACTCAGGTCGACGATAATGCGCACCGTGCACTTGACGAAGTGCTCTATGAGTTTGTCGAACATTCTGGAAATAAATTTCCACGATTTGTAAAAGTTGTTTTGGTGTATATCCGAAAAAAAGTCAAAAACATAAGTTTGACAGCTAGTTTTTTTAGTTATTCCTATCAAAAGTTTATACATTCAAAAGAAACGACCTTAATATATGATTTCTAAACAATTTTATAAAAATGTATGAACCCGCCTGCTTGGTTGGTAAATTTATGAAGCCAGTTTACTTTTGTTTCAGCATTTTTTTATTTAACTACAATTATTAACAACTACTTTGAAAATGCATTGGCTGATGGATCATTTTGTAATTGAACACGCACATTTGTGGTTAATATGAGTAATCTCACATATCTCCAAGAATGAGGCCTGAAGACGAAAGCTGCCATTGAGCTTTATAGACAAAGAAGAAGAGAAGAACACCGGGTTTTCAGAAAGAAGCAAGAAAAGCGAAATCTGCCAACCACCCAACCTGAGTGAAGTGAGGATTGCTATGTCTAAGCTCAAGCTTAATAAGGCGGCCTTCTTGCAGAGCTTTATAAAGCCGGTAGAGATGACTTGGTAAGTAGCATCCAACAACTCAAATCTGGTCGGATGAAAGTATGCCTGAAAAATGGAACCGATCCACAAAAAATGAGACCCTCTGAGCTGCGCCAACTAGAGAGGCATAAGTTTTCTCAACATCAAAAGGGAGGAAGTCCACAAATTTTCACACTCCGGCAGATCCTGGAAAAAACCGACGAATTCCAAATGGAAACCCACCATTTATTCATCGATTTAAAAGCCGCATACGATACAATTTATAGAGGCATGTTTAACTTGGGTATACCGCCCAAACTCGCCCGTTTCTGCAAGATGACGCTGGAGAATTCTTGCTGCTCCATCAGGATCGGAAACGACCCTACCGACACATTCGATACCAATAAAGGATGTAGGCAAGGCGGTGCGCTGTCATGTAACTCCTTTTCTCCTTGAGAGAATTGTGCAAAACTCCCGAGCCAACACCAGAGACACAATTTTCTAAAAATCGATGCAACTACTAGAATACGCCGACGATATTGGCATCATTGGTAGGACTCAACGTGATATCTAAGCCACGTTTGCTAGTATAGAGAACGAAGCGATAAAAATTTGTTCGGCAGTAAATGAGGGTAAGACTAACTATATGCTGTCAAAAAGAAAGGGCAGACAGCATCGATGAATTGACAGATATATCTTTGAAGTAGTACGGAACTTTGTCTACCTTGGCGCCGCTATTAACTCATACAACAACATCTCTTCAGAAATTAAACGAAGAATTATAGTAGTAAGGCCCTCACTTGAACTACTAACGAGATCCTATATAAAACCCTTGTCATCACTGTCCTGCTCTACGGCTGAAGCATGGACCTTATCAAAAGCGGATGAAGAATTTCTCGCTTTATTCGAGAGGACAATTCTTCGAAATACGAAGATTCAACCAGGAACTATACAAGCTGTACAGCGACATACCCCTATGCGCTGAAGATGGCTAGGATATGTAGAACGAATGAACACCAGTACTCTGGCTCGCAGACGCACTAGAGGAGGACCTCGCCAGAAATGGCTAGCACAAATAGAAACCGACCTCAAGCAACTTGGAGTGCGCAACTGGAGGCAGTTGGCTAAGGACCGGGCTAACTGGAGAGGCATGATGGTGAGGCCCAGGTTCATTCTGGACTGTAGCGCCACATAAGTAGGTAACAGATGGTGGCCAAAATTGTGAAAATGAGGATGGTTTTTCCAGTGCCAGCAGGCGCGTTTAAGAAATACATTCCATCACTTTTGTCTGCCATTGCTCTCATTAAATTCTCGTAACTGTTGTTGTTGTGCGTTTAACTTTGGAATATTTGTTAGTTAGAACAAATCGAGTTAGCGAAATCATGTTTACGCAGCAAATCTCATAAATGCCGATCTGACGATGGGTCTATTTGCGATAGCGCTTTTTTTTTAAAACATCTTCGACCATTATGAGAGCATTATTATGCATTTGTGGTGTTGTTGGCAAATGCGGACTACAGTTTATTTTACGCATTCGATTCATAATATCTTCCGTCATAAAATATCCATAATTTGTCCGCAATTTAGATGGGTTCGATTGGTTCGATGGCTGCACATTTCTACGATTATCGCAAATAGTGTGCGAATCTGATAAGGCGGTGCAAGAACGGACGATTCACCATCTGATAATCGGAGTGAGCAACGGCCTCGAGCAAATATAAGCGACGGCGTGCTTCAGGATAAGTTGGGTGCTCTAATTCATCTACTGTGTTCGGTTTGCAAAAAATATTTGGTTTAATGGTTGGCGTTGACAGTGAGAGGACGAAAAAAAAAATGTACACACCAAACACAAATAACATTCGCTTTAATTTAAAAAAAAAACTTTTATCCGGCCGAAAATTTATTCAAATTTTAATCGATAAAAAATATTTCTCTTGATTTCTTGTATTTTTTTCACATTTTTTGTATGTATAACAAAGTAAGGAAAAATGTGATTCACACCGCCAAAAATGAAATGAAAGAGACAAAGACCGGCATTTAAACTAAACCAGCAGCGGTGTTAAGAAGAAGTGGAATATATAGAAGTATAACATATTTTTTTAAATAAAATTCAAACTACACGAGATATTTAAAAAAAAATTCGTAAATATGTCAATTACGGGATCGTGTGCAGCGGTCGTTACATTGAACCCAGTATTCGATGAATCGGCAGCACTTTTCGACCGATACGGCCGCTGGTGGCACCGTATTGTTTTAACCACATAGCACTGATGTCCATTTCATGCAATTGCTCAGAAAAATAACGTTCCAACATGTCTCTGAGCGAATATTATATACCACAAGGGCCCAATGACGCCACCCTCATGAAAACAGCACCTGTCAAGTAACGCAGATTTCGCGTTTAACCAAAAATGCGCTCCATCGCTGAAGATGATTTTGCGATGAAATTCTTCATTTTCATATATAAAATGTCCAGAGACCGATTCGAGAACGTAGGTCGCTTCATATGATCAAGTGGCTTCAGTGAGTCAGCTTGACCTTCTATGGTTGAAGGCCAAGATCCTTATGCAAAGTTCGCCATAACGTGGTCTAGGAGAGGACCAATTCTTGAGAAGTTGGTGAAATGACTGATTTGGCTCGTTTGCAAAGGACGCCTCCACGACAGCAATATTCTCCACAATTCGGGCAAAACGCAGTCGCACTTGTACAGCAAAACCATATTCTGAATCAATTTTTTTCACTAGACTATGAAATGCTTCTCTACTTGGACGGGAATCAAGGTCGAAAATTGGCATTAACTCTCTTAAGTTGCGACCCCCGACTACTTTCGAAAGTAAATTTTAATTTATTGTAAACGTTGTTCCTTGCGTTGTTGATTATTTTACTGAATATTTTAATAAATTGACAGTTTGGTAATCGGTTTAATGTTGCACACACACTGAATGTTTGAATTGTCAAGTCGCTAATGAAGTCCTTTATATTTTGAATGTAGGTACACCAAACCAAAAATGTAGGTACACCAAAACATGAATTTTATAGCAACGCAATACATTGTAAACAGTTAATAAATAATAAATAGAATTGCTATGTGTTTTGTTAACAGAATTTATGCCATTCGATTTGAATTAAATGTGTCCGTAGTTAAACTTTTTGCATATTTTTTGAAAAATAACATCTCTTCGTACATCTGAAAAGCTTAAACGTAGAAACACTACTTAGTTTTATATTAATATAGTTTTTTAATTTAAATGGATAATTATTGACAATATTTTCGAATATCCACTTTAAAACCCAATCCATACTACCAAAGCCATATTTGTTTAATGTAACCTTCATTTTAACGCGATTGGCACACGGCTTAAGTGAATACCATTTAACACTAAACAAATATTTAACACTAGATAAAAAGAATTTGATCAACTTGTCTCAATATAACTTATTATCTCTAAGCGGTAACTCTATGCTTATCTATTAAATTAATTTACTGCCTTACTGGAACGGAATAAATACTCAAATTAATTTTGTTTTACAAAACCAATACATGCCCCGTAGGTGCATTTAAAAAAAAATTATCACTTAACTGCATTATAAGCGAGGTGCAATATGTGACGCACAGTACTGTGGGATGTGCTTCACAGTTTATTAGCATTTTACTATAATTAAATTTTAAATAATTAATTTAAAATTGCAGCCGAAATTAAATAACCTACTGAAACATTAAAGTAATTGGGGTTTATAACCGATTAATTGATTATATTTCCTTTTTTTGAATGCAATATTATTTCCTGTATTTGAATCGAGTTGCTGTCTTTTGAAATTTTTTAACTTTTTTTTAAAAAAAACGTTATCTCTGCGGGACCTACTTCTTTTTGAGCACCGGTCCATTACGCCTCCACAAGGTTAATTTAATTAAAAGAACATTCATAGAATCTGCAAGAAAAATTGCTCGAAAGAAGTATTCAACTTAAGTGAGCTTTTTCAGGCACACTGTAAGAAAATAACTTTCTTTGGCCCCTCGGAAAACAAAAAAAAAATACAATTCCAAAAGTAATACCAACAGATGTTACTTTGATCGTAATTAGAAGATCCTTTGTAGAGTCTTGGCTACAGGAGATGAGATAGGGATTTTTTTACTGGTGGGGTACAAGTCCCTGCATGCAATCAAATATGTACCTGGAATATTTGAGGTCTAAACAGAAACTCATCAGCTTAACATACAGCAAAGGCCCAAATAAAGAGCCGAAATACGATAGAGTATGCCGGCCATAATGATGATAAACATTTCTGATATGTTTTAGCGAGCAGAATCAGCGTTAATAAGCATTATGACAATCTAATATAAGACTTTTGAGCGCAAACTCCGACTTAAGAAAATGACGACATAAGGCTGTTTGTACGAGTTTCTCCACAAAACTTATAAAAATACCAAAACACAAATTAAACATTACAACGTCAATAAGGAACGCAATCACTTATTTACTTATTTGGAAGTGTTGCTGGTAATTGACGTGGCTGCAGGACGTAATGCCACCTGTTTTTTTTTTAAATAATAAGACATAGTGGAACCCATACCAACAAAGATGGTCATTTTGTTGATTGGGTGCCTAATTTGATAATTTGCCTATCAAAATATTTCGCATTGATAGAAAAGGTACGGGCAATTTCATACCTGTGATCGCAAGGGACCGTCTTACATTTGGGTATCGATCAATACTATACCAACAGCATCTAATGTCGAAGACCAATGGCAATGCTGTCAAGAAGCCATACGATCGTCCACAATTGATGTGCTTGTTAGAAACTCCTGCTTTTACGAAGTATACCTGCTGCTAGCTTCAGCCTTCAGCTGCAATTGAGCCTTATGGGAAAAGAGGGAGAGCTCTTCTCTAATTTTAATAAAATGCTCGATTGAAAAGAAAAAGAGGTGCCACCACTCCAAAAATAATGTCCGTAAGTTTAATTTAAGTGGAAAATATAAAACACAAAGATAAAGGGGCGAACCGAATCCTGTCGAGATGAGCGGATAAGTCGTTACATCGATCCTATTAGCCGTAATATGTGAACGCCTGAAACATTCACCAACTACTTGATCGGCCCAATAATTAGTGTGGTTTTAGTCCATGCAAATCAGATGAAATCTTCATATTTCGTCAAATTCTAAGAATCGAAAATATCCACCACTTTTACATTTATTTCGACGTCTCATATGAGTTAGTTTATGTATTATACGGTGGAGTGCAATAACGCCTGCGGAATTAAGCCTAATTGGTCTTGATTCCAAAAAAAAGAAAATAGCACCCGTGGGGCTTATTTTTCGAAATGGAAATAATCAACGCCACCATGAGTCATTAACATCTGCGGCATTTATTGCCATATAAAATTGGGGTATTGTTTTCAAGTTTGGGTGTATGCAAAGTTTGTACAAGTGTAAGGTGGGTGTGTGCTGCCCCCTGCATGGGCTCGCTATTGGGTTTGGAATGCATGCAAAGGAAATAAGGAACACAAACAAAAAGCATTAAACGCCGCAGGACTTATTTCCATTTCCAAAAAGAAATTAGCGCCACCGGGGGTTATTGGGCAGCACGTGCTATGACATCTCTCACCATCATAAAGTTACACAACAAAATACGATTAAGGTAATCATAATATATTTGCATGCTTACATTTTTGCAAGCTCTTGAACAAACAATCAGCAGCATTATTTGACTTTGACTCTAAAGCCCCTATCTGATATATTGAAACGGGGTGTCTATATGTTAACTCCTGGCGTGGAAGACTGCATTTTTAACACGTTCAGGGAGTATACATTGTCACGATATAGTTTAGTCGGTCCATCTACAATTTACTGAAGAAAAACAAATGATGCCTTAGGTAGACTGTCTCCGTCGATAAGGCTAAATACTCGTTCTCTGTGCCACTAAGACCGACTAACGGTTGTTTCCGTGACTCCCACTCATACATGCCAAAAATATAAATTTTATCGTTAACGACCATGCTAAACGAAAAAAAAAGGACAACGACATTCTGAAATTCGAATGTGAGAACATAAAAAAGAAGAGGTGCGAACAACTAGCGAAAGACCTAAGCTGCTTAAAAGTAGACATTACTGCAATTCAACAAAAAAAAAAATGGGTTGGGCCGGGTAAGAAGAGGATGCAAACTGTGACATCTACATACTACGAACCGTGTTGTAGTGAGCACAGACTGTTCAGATGCGGATTTATTGTATTTGCCAGGCTTAGGCTGTATTATCGGAAAACACAGCCTACACGACAACACGTCTGGCAACTGACGTAGGCGAATCGACTTAGTTGCAGAAAGAAATTCTACGGTTTCCTTTTATCAATATTGATAAGAAGACATGGCGGCCTCCGGATCAAGGATAGACAGGAGTCACGCATTCAATATTCTAGATATCCGAACATTTCGAGGGGCTAACATCAACTCGGAACACTACCTCGTTGCAGCCAAAGTAAGATGGCAAACATAACTAAAGTATTTCGAACCAAACAATTTATATTGCAATATATATTTTACTAAATATATAAATGTTTTGTCTCGCTTGAATTCATAAACCATGACGTTTATGAATTCACACACTATATTTCAAAACACAAAGTCTGTGATTCCCAGCCAAATGGTATATGACTCGTATAAATAGCAACCAATCTCAACCAACTTGAAGTTCGCAACTTAATGGAGTATCAGTTCGAGTTCCTCTGCTAGGTTGACCGCGTCCGTTTACATTTCGGCTCATCTGCTACATTTTCTGTTCAAAAGGTCTAAATAGCTCTGAAATTTTTACATGATCTGTTGTCCGAACATGTCAGAGCAGCTAACATTGACATCCCTGTTGACTCCAACTTGGGATTTTTTTCACTCACGTCCAGGAAGAGGAAGACGTACACACTTTTAAAAACAGAGGTCAGCAGATGTCTCAATTGATTTTTTTCTGTACACTACCTGAGTTATTCAATAAAATGCAATTACATCAACTGCAATTTATTATCGTACATCCTTTCTTCAGAAAAATATTACCTGTGTACCGAAAGCATCTTATTGTACTACAGTTGCAGTAATACAAGTCTGCCAAATGCCTACAGATATACAGGTGTCTAAAAAAACGTCATTTCTTTCCATTTAAATTCTCTCCAACTTTATCTTCTCTCGAGAGTCCTGCCAAATATGAATTTGCCTCATGGCGGTAACAACGAACAACACTTTATTACCCCCTTCGGTCACATCATTATCATATTTCTTTGATAAAAGTTCCAACCGCAAAACAAAGTTACAGCTTCACCAGATATAAGTGAAGACTGTAATTAACATACCAAATGATAGATGGTTGTTACTTTTGAAGGAGGCTTTCTTTACAATAGGTTGGATCTCTGTATCTCCAGTCTCACTTATGGTCAGACCAAGTACAAGTTGCCATGCGAAGCAAGCGAATGACCACTTCTAATTGCTACTCCAGTGCCATCCACTTCGTGTATCCCGGAGGACCTTGTAGGTGCTGGTTGATGCTCTGTCGTGTTGGTGTGATGATGGAACACGTTCGCAGCCTCGTAACATGCTCACTTCACTCACTCTTGTAATGCGCCATTTTTTGTGTGTCCAGTGTCCACTTGTTTCGTCTAGTGCTAGTCCGTCAATTCCATTGAGATGGTGCACTACTGATGGCTGTTGTGGAATCACTCATATCGCTCTTTGTTTCCACGAGCTCTGCGCCATTGCACTCACATCACTTATAATCGATTTAAGTGAAATGATGGGCGAGTGCCAATTAACCGGACTGTACCTGTACGCCGCCGTCTTCTTTGGATCCACTCAGCTCTGTTGTTATTTTAAACGACCGAATCAATGTTGGGTTATTGACAATTGGTTGACATTGAACTGTCATTTCAAATTGATTGGTGTTGCTTTTTTGTCAGTCTGGTATTTGGCCTCTTCCCCTTATGGTTGTCCTGTAAAATTTATTCCAATGTCATGGAAAGTGGTTGTGTGTGCATATACTGTGGACGAAAATTAATTGTGCTACTGAATTCTTTTTACATTCCACCCACTTAATATTGTTTGTCCTAAGAATTCTATGGTATAAAGTTTAAGGATACTAATCCACATAGATAACTGCTTAGTTGTTACCAAAATATGTCCGCCTATGACAACAAATATAAGTCAAAGTAAGTGCGGTTTAACTTTTCTAATTTATTGCTTCGCAAGCAACACAATAGACAGTTGTATGTGACGTCCTTGGATGATAATCAACATGGCGTTGTCTACAATGAATAATGGCCGAATCGATAGATTAACAAGTTTTCTAATGTAAACTTGTAAGCTAGTTGCTACCAATTATTATAATTTGTTCAATTTAGTTATTGAAGATGTTTATCAATTGACGTCAGCTTGACTGAATTTAGGAGGTGCCTTGTCACAAGAAGTGTCAGGGTTTTCGTATCGTGGTTATAAATGTGTGTTGGTTTGTCTTCCAGCTTTGGGAAGTTAAAAACACTCGTTTGGGCTTTTTATAAAATGTACATTTTATACACGCTTCTTTCAAAATTGTATCAATGATGGTGGAGAGGTCACTGCTGCACTACTCAAATGTTGTCTCGCTGCAAGGAGACGGGAATGTGTTCTTTGAATAAAGGACATACTTTTCCAAAGCCGCAGCAACTCCTAATATTAGGACAAGGGCGGCGCCTACAGTCTCAATTGAGCTGAACAAAGAAAAATTCCATGCCCTCTCATATTCGGAAAGCATATCATGTAAAATTGGCGATTGTGCTTTAGGAATTTAAACTTTGTAGCTATTAAACCGCTACAATAAGACCTTGTACTTCTTTAATCTGATTCTTGAGACCATTGTGCAAAATTCTCGAGGCAACATCAATGGCACAATCTTCCATAAATCGGTGCAACTATTATCCTGCATAGACATGATAGGCGATTTAATAAAACTAGACATGCGTCTGTTCTCGTCTCTATAAATTCTGTCGTATGCGGCTTTGGTTTTTTCTTGATATCTGCCGAAGTGTGAAGATTTGATAAATTGTTTGTGGACTTTCTTCACTTAAAACCACACTGATAAGGGTCAATCAGGTTGTTGATAAACGGTTTCCGACATTTACACATTAAGGCAGATAGGCTCTTGTAGGCGATGTTGAGGAGACTTATGCCTCTGTAGTTGGCGCAGTTCAGAGGTTCACCCTTTTTGTGGATCGAGCAAATAACGCTGAGGTTAAGCTTGAGTTATGATTTTTTTTCCATGGGCTGGTGGAGGTCTTCATGTGACTATAAGCACGTGCTCATAGTAGTGTAATCTCACACTACTATGAGCACGTGCTTATATAAAACCACCACACTTTATATATTTATGTTGCAATTAAGTATGCGACTTATTTGGAAACATTTTTATCACGAGTATATGTCAATAAGTATATGGCAGGTAACTATCCTTTGACAGTTCCAATTTTTTTAATTCTTAGAAGACCCCGCAATAAACTCGTTTCGTCAAGAATTTGGAGGACGGTTTTAACGTGCTAGGACACGTTAAACATTTTAATGTTTTCGTGCAAAATTTTTCATTTCATCTTTAAACGCGGGAATACCTTGATCTCTACGTAGATCTTTGTTTCTTATTCGGCTATCCTCACTTCACTTAGGGCCGGTGGTTGATAGTCTCCGCTGTCGTGAATGGTTCGTTCTGCTTGACAGCGGAATGCTGTTCGTCATCCCCGTTTAAAAGTAAGCAGACGTGCATTCGTTATCCCAGCATCGACTGTGTATCAATTACGATATTTCGTTTTAGAAACTTGTAGACAGGATTCTGTTCGAGCTTTGTGTCCTTAGACCAGTACTGGGATGGTCAGGGTCTTATATAATATCTCCTTAGTAGTTCGAGTGATGGCTACTGAACTACGGGTGTGGACTTTCCTGGCCTAAAACCACTCTGATAAGGGCCGATCAGGTTGTTGGTAAACGGTTTCAGGCGTTCACATATTACGGCAGATAGGATTTTGTAGTCGGTGGTGAGGAGACCTATGCCTCCGTAGTTGGTGCAGTTTAGAGGGTCTTCTTTTTTGTAGATCGGGCAAACAATTCAAACATTATCTTTTTCATATTTACCCTCCGTTGCGTTTGGGCGTTATCGCATATAAGGCTTAGTTAGGCGAATTGTTAATATGCATTGGCTAAAGTCTTGGAAACATAAGACTTCTTATAGTCGCTGTTTCCAATCACTATAGCACGGTCGTTGGTAGATGTCACAGTTTTTCATCGTCTTTTTGCGCGGCCCGTCCAATCGTATTTCCTGGATTGCAATAATTTCTGCTTTGTAGTAGCATAGGATTCCGCTAGTTGTTCGGTTGCACTTCTTCTGTTTAATGTTCACAGATTACAGCTGCAGATGTGAACGTCATTGTCCTGTTACCTATTATCATGGTCCTCAACAATAAAATCATTCGGTAGTGGGTGATTTTACGATTTTAACTGCAAAGGGGGATAGCCCCTGGCAATTTCTGTTGGGAAATTTTTGTCGATTATCAATCGTGTGTGCTATTTCGTACATTTCGAAGTTAAGTCCGTAACCCCGTGCATAGAGAGCCATTTGCCTTCCTACTGCGCCACTCAGATCTTGGTTTGAGGAGAGTCAATTTGGTCAATTAAATGAACTGATAGGCTGA
Organism: Rhingia rostrata; assembly: GCA_949824845.1. Lineage (NCBI taxonomy): Eukaryota > Metazoa > Arthropoda > Insecta > Diptera > Syrphidae > Rhingia > Rhingia rostrata. The sequence continues at coordinate 59,901,903 of OX463755.1, forward strand.
CAACTTGTATTTTTGGTGTTTATATACACATTTTGTTGTTGTTTGTTTGAGCGCTGCCATTGGCCTTTCGGTTCATCCGCCACCTTCTCTGTTCAAGAGAGGTAAAAATAAGCACTGTTGATGTGTTGTCAGAGTTAGAACCACTGAGAATTGACAAGTTAATGGTACTTGCTTGATGAAGAACAGCACTAGCTCGGACTATAGCGCGGACAGTCACGAACTGGCGAACTTACTTACTAGACATATCTGTGGCCTTAGTATAATGACACGTCTCCCCTCCGCTCTCAACTCCTATTCAAATCCAAACTGTTATGTCCTTACGCACACTGACCACATATTTCCTCATCCAAATATTGTGTTCATGGTCCTGAGGCTTCAACCCATTTGTTGCGCTCTTAAACACAAATAATGGAAACACACAGCACCCACCTCATTGGTTGTCTGGTAACATCTATCAGAAGAGTAATTGAAAGTAAATATTTAGCACAACTTATATATGACGTAAGCGTAGTTAGCCAATTCCATGCAGTATTGCCCGGGTACATCCAGAAGTCATCACCTCGTTATCAATTTAATTCGCTTCACGATTTAACAAACTGCTTTCAATTGTGGAAGGACATTATCTCCTTTGTAAACTATCTGTTTGGCGTACATAAGTCCCGAAATAACATGGCATTTTAGCCTTAAGTTATCCGAGCTTAACAACCACACGATTGTATTCGTGAAACAAAAGCCAGGAATCAAAGGTTGCCAGGAAATCAGAGTCCAGATTGGTGTCTATGCAATACAGTCGGGGTTAAAGTCGAAACAATGCGCTCTGTACGCTCTGTGCAGAGTACGAGTACATTTATATTAACATGAAAAGGACTTTGCCCTTACGGGTTAAGTGGGTAATGGCCACCATGTTTAGGGGTAGATCATGTTGTGTTATATTGAAATGTTATTGTTTACAATAAAAGCGTGTGCAGAGAGAATTTGTCATAGATAGAAGGAATTAGGCACTGTGTAGTACAAATGTGTTGCCAATTAAATGTTATGTGGTGTTGCATGTGGCTTGCCCATGTACGTGTACTATAAGAGGGAACTTACGAAATAAAACAGCGAGCAAATGTCGGATTAGTACTACAGGTACATGGTTCTATTAATTTATGTTACTTACAACTGACTGGGCTTCTGGTCTAGTCAAATAGTCTTAAGTTACATGCAACCTCCAAGGAAGACATTTATGTAGCACGGAATCAATATGAATTTTAATGAAAAAATTACATTAAAATATTTAATACCAAATTAAAGCGAATTCGATGGCGTATTGAAAATGACCAACCAGAACTTAATCACAGTTATCATGTGGGTTATTATTGGAAGAAGTGAGATAGGTTTGTAAGATTTCAAATCACCGAATGAAATAAAATCTTACAGACCTATTTCACATCTTCCAATCATTTCAAAAGTTTTTGAAAGGATATTACTCGGTCGCTTACATCCCATAATTGAGCAGAAACGCCTTTAACATGACCATTAATTTGGGTTTGGAAATAAAAATTCGACTGTGGACCAAGTTCATCGAATTACTGATGTAATTGAGAAAGCTATCGAAGAAAAGAAAATTTGCTCAGCCGTATTTCTTGTCGCAAGCTTTTGCAACATTTGGCATAGAGGCCTTCAATACAAATTAAGACAAGTTCTGCTTGAAAAATTATATAAAATCTTTGTCTCATATCTTGAGCATAGACTCTTCCGTTTGAAACATGGAAACGAATATTCAGAGTTCAAAGAAATATTGCCAGGAGTACCCCAAGGAATTGTCCTTGGACCACTCTTGTACCTCCTATTTACACGTGATATCCCACAAACAAACGATACAATAGTTGCCACGTTTGCTGACGACACAGCTGTACTAGCAGTTGGCACACCAATAGAGGAAACAAATATGAAATTACAAAACGCCCTTAACGAGGTTAATGAATGCACAAGAAAGAATGGAAAAACGAAATGAGAAGAACTTAAAAATAAATACAGAGAACTGTATTGGTTACTCGAAAAATATTCGAAGCTTAACCTTGATAATAAGCTGCTATTATACAAGCAAGCAACTAAGAATGCGACTTATCTAGCAATTCTTGTAGGTCTTGAATTTCATGGTATTCAACTACGGGGTTGTAAAAGTGAAACGAACTTAAGCATTCTACAAACTTTTGAAAACAAAATGTTAAGATCATTCGTCAATGTCGGTCTTGACATATTATGGTATTCAACTATGGGGTTGTAAAAGTGAAACGAATTTAAGCATTCTACAAACTTTTGAAAACAAAATGATAAGATCATTCGTCAATGCGTCGTGGTATATAAGGAATGAAGATCTACGCAGAGATCTGGGACACGTAAACACAACGGTCCTCCAAGTTCTTGACCAGGCGAATTTATTGCGGCGTCTACAATGAACTAAGCCCTTAGATTTGGCCCGATAATAACAAACCGCGCTATAAATTGCGGAAAAAGCAGGAACTCTCAAAAGAAAGTTACCTGCCAAACATTCATTACTCGTGCTAAAAAAAATTGCTAGATAAGTCGCATACTTAGTTGCAAAACAAACACAGAAAGGTTGGTGGTTTTAGTGGGTTAAAATATCACACTACTCAGCCCACGGTAAAAAAAATATAGGACGGGACTAGTTAGGCCACTTTGTCTAAGTCTCATGAATATCAACCAAATCATAACACAACTATGAAACTGGAATCAATGAAAATAACGGACATCTTATCCTTGATATGGTGTTGGAACAAATACACTTTCACTTCAATATTTCTATAATTTTAAGAGCAAAACTGGAAGAGTAATTTCATTAAATTTTCGACGTTTAACTTGTTCTGTTAAAACTAAGTTATCTTACATAATATATACTAATCGGCACTAAAGTGATAATTATTAGAAATTAATTTTAGTAAGTAGATTTATTAAATTCATAAACACTTGCTCAGATATGAAATTTAATAAAAATCGTTCGAGGAAATCCTGAGAAAATTACATTTTCAAAACTGCTGACCAAAAAATGTCGTTATATATTTTTGTAAAATTGTAATAGTAAAATTGTAACATAAGCCCGAGTAATATTTTTATGTACACATCGGATAGCCGACACAGGGGCCAAATATATAAATACTTGGCAGAAATTGAAGAAAAAAAAATTGGGGTAGTTAAAAAAAAAATACCTGGGGTAGAATTAAATACCACAACTGTCGAAACACTTAATAGTTTTGAAAATACTGTGTGCATGTGGGCAACTCTATCGTTTGAACATGTACATTAGAAGAAGTGACGAAGTGACTTTAGCAGTTTCGATTAAATCGATAAAACGTTCAAGTTTTCGATGAAACAAGATTGTTTTATTATTTCTAATAATTTTTAAAATGTATTTAGCACCTATAGGATTGTTTACGATATTTATGTAAAACTATAATTCTGTGTGATTAAATAACTTCTTGGTCAATTTTTGAAAATTGAATTTAGTTTTAGAAAAAAAAAATTGTTTTTCCTTTTTTATTATTATTACTAATTATTAACATGTAATTTTAAATTACAGGGTAATATATAGATTATAGAACCTAGCTGCGGAGACTATTGGCTCTTATTTGGTAAAATTATAAAGTTAATTTAAGAGTTTCAATAAATTTATTTACATTTTCAATATTTGTAGAGTTTGGATTTTTTAGTATTTCATAAATTGATTTGTTTTGAAATATGGATTCTATTATTGGTTTTAAAATTTGACAATTTTTTAGGAGATGTGAGATATTTAATGTTACAGGAAGTGCATATCGGTGGGTTGTTTCCTTTTTTTAATCTTAAGTTCTACTTGAAATCATGTCATACAAGTTTTCGAATTAGGTCTTATTTGTTAATGTATCATATGTCCTGATAGAAAAATCAGTAAGAATCTGCACCTGTTTGCGATTTTTCAAAATTTTGCTCCTCGAATAACTTTCTTGTAGGTTCAAGTTCAATTGATATTTTAATTACGAGGAGAACAATTTTTGGTTATATGAGGCATTTAGGCATGTCATGTCATCAACTCAATCTTCATATTTGAAAATATTCATTGAAAGCCGTACTAAATGTCCAAAACGTTGTAATGCGATTTCATTTTTCATGTCCAATAGAAGAAATGGCAAAATTGTGATTAGTTTTAAGAATTATTCTGGGACTGATGACAAATGTGGTCGTCCAAGCAAAAAATTCAATGAAGCTTCGGAAAGGACCGAACGCCAAAACCCTGATGAATTGAGGCAGAAACATTCATATGACGAAAAATATTTATCTGACAAAATGAGTTTACGGTCTTCAGGTCAAGTGGAAGCATCTTAAGTTGTGATGAAAGTGACCACAAATTCACTCAAAAGAGTTGCCAAATAAAGGTTGTCACAAAGGAAATCCCAAGGCGTAACAAAAACTTTCTGGGAGAGAAGCTCTATCCATGTATTGCAAAGAATAGCTTATACCTATAAAATAACAGAGGACAAGTTCCAACAGTAGGCTACTTACTGGCACTGCAGCACTGTTTGTGGAAAAATATAATTGGTAGCCAATGCCACCCTCAATCCTTACTTACTTACTTACTTAAGTGGCGCTATAATCCGGATTGAACCTGGGCCTCAACCAACATGCCTCTCCAATTAGCCCTGTCCTTAGCGAACCGCCTCCAGTTGCGCACTCCAAGTTGGTTGAGGTCGGTTTCTACTTGTACGCGCAACTTATGGTGAGGTCTTTCTCTACTGCGTCCTACGTCTGGCTGGGAATCGAAGACTCTGCGAGCCGGAGTATTGGTGTCCATTCGTTCTACATGTCCTAGCCATCTTAAACGTCCAGTGCGGAATTTTTTGACCAGGGGCATGTCGCTGTACAGCTCGTATAGTTCTTGGTTGAATCTTCGTCTCCATAGCCCGTCAACGCAAACGGGACCGAAAAACTTTCCTCTCAAATCGACCAAGGATTTCTTCATCCGCTTTTGAGACGGTCCATGCTTCAGCGCCGTAGAACAGGACTGGGATGATCAGGGTCTTATATAACATCTCCATAGTACTCTTGCGGTTGGCAAGTGTAATTCTTCGTTTAATTTCTGACGAGATGTTGTTGTCAGAGTTAATAGCGGAGCCGAAATAGACAAAGTCCCGTACTACTTTAAAGTTATATCTGTCAATTCGTTGATGTTGTTGACAGCATATACTTTGTCTTGCCCTCATTTACTGCTAAACCTATTTTTGCCGCTTCCTTCTTTATACTAGTAAACGTGGCTATGACATCACGTTGGGTCCTACCAATGATGTCAATATCGTCATCGTATGATAGTAGTTGTACAGATTTTTGGAAAATTGTGCCTCTGTTGTTAATTCGTGAGTTTTGCACAATCCTTTCAAGAATCAGATTGAAAAAGGCAGCAGACAGCTCATCGCCTTGCCTAAATCCTTTTTTGGTATCGAATGTGTCGGTGAGGTCGTTTCCGACCCTGATGTAGCAGCGAGAATTCTCCATCGTCATCCTACACAAACGGACGAGTGTGGGCGGTATACCAAAACTGGACGTGGCTCTATATAGTTCGTCTCTATAAATGCAGTCGTATGCGGCTTTGAAATCGATGCATAGGTGGTGGGTATCGATTTGGACTTCAGTTTATTGCTATCCTCACTTCACTCAGGTTGGGTGGTTGGCAGTTTTCGCTGTTGTTGCCAATATTGAATGGTTCGTTCTGCCTGACAGCGGAATGTTGGTCGTCATCGCCGCTGTGTGCAAAACTGGTTCTTCCACATCCTCAGCATCGACTGTGTCTCAACTACGATATTTCCTTGTTCATCTCGACAGAATTCTGTTCGAGCCTTGTATCCTTGGCTTTGGCGTTTTACGCTTGGTAAAACTTGCGAGCATCGTTCCTGGAGCGGTACCTCTCTATTTCTTCGATCGCGCGCTTTTCTTGCTCTTTTTTCTTCTCTCTTAAAAGCCGTTTGCGAATATCAAAAATGTTTTTGATTTATTGAAGGCACCGGTCTTCCAATTTACTTAGGATATTTCCAGCACATCAGCGAATACAATATATAAAGAATATTTATAACAAATTGCTGTTCGATCACAGTTTTAACAAGCTGGAGATAAACGCAAAAAAAGTTTGAAATAAATCCTTTCCTTACTTTTCTAGAAAAGGTTTATTTTTAGAACTGCCGTTATTCGGCCTTTGACAAAAGCTTTGTATGCAGATATATTTCTAAGAGCCCAAGCAAGCAATTCAAAAAAAAAAAGTGGTTAAAATTCTATATTCCATTTACGAAAAATGATTAAATACTATTATAGTAAATATAAAGTTTAATCAAAATCGTTAGAGCCGTTTTTTTAAGGTTATGTATAATTTTTTTTATGGCAGGTACCGTTAATAACATGGCTGACAGCAAAATAAAATGGCCTAGAATTATGATCAAAAAAACATTGGATACGAATTTTGAAGACCAGGCGGCACCGTTACGTTAAGATTTAACGTTTTTCATTTAAGTTAGAAACACAAAGGCATACGCCAAAGCGTGGATGTGCTTCAGCCATAAGAGTCAGCGGAGGAGGAACTGTGCCTAAAAAATGTCATGTCATCGGCGTAAACAGATAAATATGAGTTTTCAATGACGCAGTCACCGACACTGATAGACAAAATAAATAAGCAGTCTCTACAAGTGGTTCTTCCATATCATCACCATCGACTGTGTCTCACTTTGGTCTTGGCTTGGTGATCTCTTGCGATTGCAGTCTTTCGACAATATATTTATACCCTATCCCATAGGGGTTTATTAGTTTTGATACATATTTTGTAACATAGTGAACAAATTTAGCTAGGTTTACTTCAAAGTATATGGATCGACTCAGAATCGCTAGCTGAGTCGATTGATCCATGTTTGTCCGTTCGTTCGTCTGTAGGTAACCGGTTTTTGGGCCTTAAATTTTGAGCTAGAATAATGAAATTTGGTACTTGTGATCCTTGTACGTACCTTTCGAACAAGTGTAAACATATCTTAAATCCGCTCACCAACATGTCCCTTTTTAGAAAAACGTAATTTTAGGCCAAACTATTAAAGATTTTGAAAAAAATGTCTGAACATGATATCTATAATGTCTATATTTCATCTATACAAAGTTATATGCCACGCCCACTTTTTGTTGGCGTTTTCGGGTAAAAACGTGTTTCGGTAGCATTTTAAACATTTCGAAAAAAATGTTGATGCTAAATCATTGGTTATGGAAAACATTTCTTCTGTATATCATTTTAAATCACGCCCACTTTTTATAGGCTTTTTTATACAAAAATCATTTTTATACACTACTTCATAGCATAACTAGGTGAAAATCATTGTTTTTTGTCGAACCATGAAAATTTGATAAACTGTCCGAGCAATATGTTGACAATGACATTTTCTATATTTCATCGCCATAAAGCCGACATTTTTGGGATATTTATTTTAAGGATGGGATGAGATAGGGTACTAAATGGTCCGCACAGCGGATTGTAGCCTTCTCATATGTTTTTTTACAGTATTTCTGGTTTGTTGTGGCAGTATGTCTGGTTTTCTGGTATCCACAGAATTCTTACCTTGGTTGCAACAGGGCAGTGGTCGGAGTCAATGTTAGCCCCTCGGAAGGTTCGGAAATCAAATATACTGGATGCTTGCTATATCGCAATGTGATCAATTTTGTTGACCGTTCGTTGATCTGAAGACCACCGTGACTCCTTATGGATATCGAGGTGAGACAACCATATGTGCCAGCTGCAGTGGCATTTCGTTCCGTAACGAAGTCAGTAAGCCTTAATCAGTTGCTAGAAGTGTTGTCGTGTAGGCTGTGCTTCCCGACAATTCTGCTAAAGATTTATTTTTTTCCACCTTTGATTTAAAATCTTCCAGTTACGACTTTAACATCGTACTTAGGAAGTAGTTCATCAGTTTTAACAAAGAGCTCGTATAAGCAGTCATTCTCGATATCATCTTTTTCCTCCAGTTGTTCGCCTGCACCTCTCCTGTTTAATGTTCTTACATTCCAGGTGCAGATAAAAACGTCAGCAGCAGGGTCGTCAACAATAAAATCAGTCTTTTCCTAGGCTGTTGGTTTCTTCGTCACAAATACTTTTTCCGAGAGTGAATAGTAAACCCAAAAACAACCCAAACTCGGAGAGCCACTCTCAATTTATAAGATACCTCAGAACACGGGGCCATCAGTATTCACTACGGGATTGAACGCTTCCGTTGGCATTTCGGTTAATCTGCCACCGCCTCTGTTTAAGGGGCCTGACTTACCCTTGATATTCGTAAATAACCTGTTGTCGGAATATGTCAAAGCAGCTCATCTAACCTGAGGGCAATAGGCCAAGTATTCCTTGCTAGTCATTCTTACTAGGCTGTTTATAGTGTTACTGTTTTTCGTCTTGTTATTAACACTCGCATACATATTAGTTGTGCAATCTACTGGTTGAATGTCCAATTATGTAAAATTGGTTCGGAGTTTGGTGATAGTTAATAGTTTTATGAATATTCTGTTCATTTGGAAGTTTATAAAAGACCGAAATCAAGTCAAAAGACTTTATAAGAATTTTTAACTGAGCATATATTTTGGAAATAAATTTAGACGCCGTTGTTCCGGCGTAAGTCTATTCATTAAGAAATGGCAATGCCCACTGAAAAAAAACGCCATATAGCCTGTTGCAAATAAACAACGTTATTAACAAAGAACCTCATATTGGAGCACCCGTTTATAGACCAAACAAAAAAAATAATCCGAGATTTAAAGTTTCGATATTTTCATGAAAATAAAAAACAACATTTAAATGAAAATAAAAAGAAACTTGATGCTAAACTGCGCATGTAAAACGTGTGATTGAGAGAATCGTTAGTGATAAGTTAGATTAAGGACTTCTATATTGGAATTAAAAAATTAAAAGTAAAAAAAAACACTATCAAATGACAATAAACGACATTTTATATGCTCGTCGGTATGTTGAAAATATTTTTTTACCCCACCGTTCCAAACATTTACAATCTCTAAATCGCTATCGGTCCACCGATTCCGTTCTCTGAAAACCAACTAAAATCGAGTACTTTCATCTTTTTTTTTTTTGTTATTATTAAGCATTTAAAAACAGAATCGGCTGCTGTCGCACATATCTCCCATCGATAAAAATCCCATTCGCATCCATTCAGTTCAATGAATATCCCATAACCGTAACCAATTACATTTTAATCAAGATAAAAACATCTCCAACACCGAACTGCAATTAAATTAAAAAATAATCTGCAGTTGTGACTGCAGAATACTTTTTCCGAATTAATTAGCTAAATGACTCCCAATGATGTTTCTATTAATGTGTCACTGATGCAGCAACAGCAGCAGCAGCAGAAGCTTCAGTATCTGTGCGCATCACAATGGTAAATCTGCCCCCGGAACAGATTGTTTCATCATTTTGTGCGCGCAAATTAAGTGCTCGCTGTGATGCTCGCTCGTGTAATTATCAATTAAGTTGATTAACTGATGAATTTTCATTTTTAATATCCATCAAGTGATGTGCATGCGGCGTGTGGTCGGGTATTCCCATTCCGTCCTTTTGGCCAATTACTTCTGGTGTCACACACCCATATGTATCCATTAATTCGTTAATTGATGTGATCCATCCGTCCGCAACACAATACAACACAAAACGCATAAAAGAACGTCTAATAAAATTATAACATGACCATCATGACGAAGTTAATTAAGCAAATAGACGGACGACATCGTCTTATCGCTGGCAGACGATTCGACATCCAAGACCAAAGGGATGAAAGCACATTGCCACGTTTGACACGGAGCACACACCAACAGTCGGTGGAGAAGGGCAGAGATTGCCAAATGAAATTGAGTATTTATCAGAGATCAACGAACGACATTGGACCACCTCGCCCTAATGCTTAAATCAATATTCCCAATTTATTGGCAAATCGAATATACTTACTTTGCGAATGGAAGGTTTGGCACTTTGTCCTTTCTTTTATCCTCTCGCCCCTGATGTATGATGGTGCGACCAATGTTGGGTATATAAAAGTTAACCACCACCAAAGATTGCCGCCGGACGAGATTTGCACCTTGACATGACGATGACGATGGTTCCACTTCTTTGGGTGGACACAGTCTATACCCAGGATTCGAAATTCTCCCGTTACATGGATGTAGCGTCATGACACAAGCTACGTTACATGGAAATTGTCTGGCATAGAAATGAATGTCAAACTCCACCCGGAATCAGATGCTAATGAAATTAACTAAATGGACATAATGGTGATTTTGAATGTGGATAGATGTTTGGTGATGGGATATACGAGGGGGTGGGCTCAGCCACCCATTTTAATGAATTAGTAGTCACTATCGCTTGACATTATTTCATTAACTAATTCGTTTTGGGTCGGAGTGGGGTAGCAATGGATTTGGCGCTGGAGAATATGATGCTGCGAAGAGGATGACAGCACATGGGCTTTTGTGGATTATCCCAAATGGAATTGGAAATGATTATTTTAACTTTGTCAATTGATCCGATGGTTATCTAGAGTTTGTCTGCTTACAAAATTACTTAATTGGGAATGTCAATAATTTGCTAAAAGAATGGTTATGAAGGCTCACACGCTGCATGTTAGAATCTTTTTGTTCTTGTGGTAGCAATAATGATGAAGATTTTTTTTTTACATACGTTCGAGTTGAAACGGCACAGGGAAATAATCTCAGGCAATAACTTCACTTCGAGTGGGATTATGTGGGATTATAGCCAATGAGAAAGGGTATACTCCCATAGGGGTATATTCGTGTTGAAACACGGTTTGTAACATAGAGTAAAAATTTAAATATGGACAAAATTTAATAAATTCGGACATAAAACCCAAAACGATCGAACTTTTTTTAGCAGGCAGGTTTAACAAGAAGGAATGGATGATATACAAAAATTGTTTCAAGTTTTATAAAAGATCAGCTGACCCGTATAAATTATATATAAATGCCATATAAATTGTTTATAGTGAGTATTTGAGGCTCGTTAGTACCCAGAGGCGAGCTTTCTCACAAGAGGAGGGCAAACAAAAAATCATTTAGCTGTAGCTGCGACTGGGAATCGAACCCAGACCTTTTGCGCGGCCGTTCATCGCACTAATCATCGCTGTAGATGAAATGCTCATATTATTATTACCAATGTTTTTGCGTCGAAAGTTTATTCGTATTTCTTTAAAACTTGACCGAAAATATGTTTTTTTTTTATTAAAAACGTCCCAAAAAGTTGACGTTGGTAAAAAGTTACACAATATCCAGATATTTTTCTTAAAATTCTTAACCGTTTGGCGGAATACAATGTTATTGTGACAAGTGGGCGTGTAAGTATGGGGATTTTAAAAAAATTCTGTAAGCAACGAAGTGTATGAGTTCCCAATTTCACCTCAAAATCTAAGGCCCAAAAACTGGTGATGTACGGGTCCTAGCGATTCTGAGTCGATCTATATATAAATACTAAATTAACTAAATTAGTGGGCTCGAATTCCGAAGTAAAGATTCGGAGATCAAACTTGCAGGTTTCTTAGAAGGTTTGGTGGCATGCCTGACATACCCAGTGAGTTCAAAAACTCTGTTGGATATTTTACAGCTTCGTTTACCAATTCGCCTTGCACCGACTTCTGATTCTGATGTTCAAATCGTCGACGTCCATATTCAATAAGAGCATTTTGCGTATCAACGATAATTTAGAAACCGGTGGGCAATTTTACGCAACTTGTATATTCATAAACAGCAATTTTTCCATCGCTAGTATCTAAAAATGTTCTTGGGAATGTGTCAGCATTTCGATGATTATTTTGTGCCGGTCTTTTTCAACACCGTTGGAATGTCGGAAAGTCTTTATCTAAAATCACCTGGGTGCCGCGGAATAGTTTGTCGTTGTTTTTTTATGTTGCAAAATTCATCTGGATTACTTCGAGGCAGCTCAAAGGTTGAATAAGCCGTTCTGTCTGCCGTTCCAATGAAGTTGTTGCAATGCCAGATGATTTTTTTTTTTTTTTTTTTCCCGTGGGCTGGTGGAAATCTTCATAGACACGATGAGCACGTGCCCAAAGTAGTGTGAGATTTTTACTCACTAAAACCACCACCCATTTGGTATTTCTATTGCAACTAAGTATTCGACTTATCCAGCAATTTTTTTATCACGATTATATAATATGTTTGGCAGGTAACTTTCCTTTGAGAGTTCCTGCTTTTCCGCAATTATAGCGCGGTTTGTTATTATCGGGCCAAATCTAAGGGTTTAGTTCTTTGAAGACGTCGCAATATATTTGTTTCGTCAAGAATTTGGAGGACTGTTGTGTTAACGTGTCCTAATAAACGTTTTTTATGTTTTCGTGCAAAATTTTTTGTTTCATCTTTAACCGCGGGAATACCCAGATCTCTGCGTAGATCTTCGTTCCTTACGTACCACGGCGCATTGACGAATGATCTTAACATTTTGTTTTCAAAAGTTTGTAAAATGTTTAGATTCGTTTCACTGGTACAACCCCATAGTTGTATACCATATGTCCAAACCGGTTTTAGCACTTGCTTGTATAATAGCAGCTTGTTATCAAGGTTAAGCTTCGAATATTTTCCGAGCAACCAGTACAGTTCTCTGTATTTATTCTTAAGTTCTTCGCATTTCTTTTTTACATGCGACTTCCATTTTAATTTTGCATCGGGTGTCATACCGAGATATTTCGCTTCATTTGCAAACGGGACTCGAACCGTATTTAGAAATACAGGCAAATTGTTTGTCCGTTTATACGAAAAATCTACATGGATCGATTTGCTCTCATTAAGTGCAATCCGCCAGGATTTAGTCCATTCATTAACCTCGTTAAGAGCGTTTTGTAATTTAATATTTGTTTCCTCTATTGTTGTGGCAACTGCTAGTATAGCAGTATCGTCAGCAAACGTTGCAACTATTGTATCGTTTGTTTGTGGGATATCACGAGTGAATATGAGGTACAGGATTGGTCCAAGGACGCTTCCTTGCGGTACACCTGCCATTATTTCTTTGAACTCGGAATATTCGCTTCCAAGTTTCACACGGAAGAGTCTATGCTCAAGATACGACACGAGGATTTTATATAATTGTTCTGGCAAAACTTGACTTAGTTTATAAGTAAGGCCTTTGTGCCACACCTTGTCAAAAGCTTGCGACACGTCAAGAAATACGGCTGAACAAATTTTCTTTTCTTCGAAAGCTTTCTCAATTACATCTGTAATTCGATGTACTTGGTCCACCGTTGAATGTTTACTTCTAAACCCAAATTGATGGTCAGGTAAAAGACGTTTCTGTTCAATTATGGGGTGTAAGCGACCGAGTAAGATTTCCTGGTTTTAGAATCATAATCACTTCCGCGACTTTCCACTGTCTTGGTATGTATTCTAATCTGATTGCTGCATTTATAATAAAAAGAAGCTTAGTTAATGCTTTCCGAGGCAACATTTTAAGAAGTTCTCCTGTAATTAGGTCATAACCCGGAGCTTTTTTAGGCTTTAGTTTCTGTATTTCCCGTTTAAGCTCGGCAATACTTGCATATCTTACTATGTTATTATCGGTTGTACTCTCGAATATATTAATGTTTTCATTTTGCGCCGGACCATCAAATGGCTTAAATGTTTCCTCAAGATGTGAGGCAAAAACGTCAGCTTTTTCCTTATCGCTCTTTGCCCAAACGTCTTGAGTTACCCTAATGGGCGGCACAGCGATTTTTGGCCGTTTTATGACTCTAATTGCTTTCCAGAGCGAATAATTCGATTCCTTTCCAGCGGTTAGGCTTTGCAGATAAGTTTCTACTGAATGGTTTTTAAAGTATTTAATCGAATTTGATAGCAAATTACTCAACCGATTGAGATGTGTTTTATCTTGCGGGGCACGGGTTTGGTGCCATCTTTTACGAGCTTTTCTTTTTTGTCTTACTAAATCTTGTATTTCACGGGGGTACTTAATTTTACTATAGCTCACTATTTTGTTCTGTTGAGGAGTATTATTCCATGCTGCTTTTTGGATGGTATTGATAAATGAGTCAACAGCGACTTCGAGTTCCAATGGGGTTCTAAGCGATACACCCAGGGTGATATTATTTTCAATATCGTTTTTGAAACCTTCCCAGTTGGTTTTCGCGTTTGTTAATCTGGGTGGTTTTTCATTTATAATCAGTGACTCGCTCATTGTTAAAATGACTGGAGAATGATCAGAGGAAAGATCAAAGCATTCTTCAACTTTGATTCGATTGGACGGCAGACCTTTTACAATAAAAAAATCGATCAAATCCGGTATTTTTCTAGCATCAGTTGGCCAGTAAGTTGGTTTTCCCGTAGAATGAAATTCGGTATTGTACTTTCTACCTATATCATAAAGCATCCTACCTTTCTGTGATATGCATCTAGATCCCCAGAATGTATGTTTTGCATTAAAGTCCCCTCCGATGACAAAACGTTGTCCAAGGGAATTAAGCAAGTTTTCAAAGTCAATTTTCTCAACCTTGCATCGTGGTGGGCAGTAAATAGACGATATCTTCAGAAAGGATTGTCTGCTTTTGACTTGTATAGAGCTAACTTGCATTGTTTCGATTTCTAGTTTAAGATCAATCGAATGTTCGATACACTCTTTTATATATAGTGAGGCTCCACCTCTAGCCTTATTCGATGGATGTAGAGCATGATAGTCGAGGTAACCTTTTATTTTTAAGTTCGAATTACTCTTTGCGTGAGTTTCGGATATTAAACAGATGTCTGTATCTTTTTCCTGCATAAATAATTCAAGTTCTCCAAGTTTTTGCCAAAGGCCATTGGCATTCCACGTAAGAATTTTAAGCAATCTATTCATGTTAAAGGTGGGGTACTTCTATTGCGAATACTATTTTCGAGCCTAACGAGCCTGTCAAAAATAAGTTTATTCGTTTTGCTTTGTTCCTCAAGTTTTGAAAGAATAATCGAAAATACATTTGAAACTGGGTCAGGTGAGATATTTTTTTGGGCGTTATTGGATACTGTGGCTTGAGCATACGTTTGTACATTTGGTTTTGGATGTACAAGATCCGAACGGATATCTGATGGCCGCGTAGTTTGTGGACATTTAGGTTCTTCGATTTTCTTCGACATATTTTTAATCGGAATTTTAGGCTGTTGCTTGTTTAAATTTAATTTCTGTGAATTAATACTATTAAATTTCGTCCATCTTTTTTGCAACTCTTTACTCAATGCCAGATGATGCAAGCGGCAATGCGATGTCATTAATTTATCGCATTTCAGCGAGAATTAGCGAAATGAGAAATGTTTTTTCAGTTCAATTTTTCCAGACGAAACTGCCAGAATAATGCGGCCCCCAAAAAATGAGCGTGTGTTAAAATGATCTAAAGTACTGTGTATAATATTATACTAAATTTTTTACCGAAAATAGTTTTTTTTTTATTTGAAGAATACAATTTTTTTACAAATACATATTCCTTAAATATCCTGAAAAAGTTGCCGAATCGGCCTTATTTGACTTTGCATACATCCAATATTGTACCTTTTCCATATCCAACAATGAGCCCAAGCTGGTGGTTCATACTACATCCGAGTGTGAGCTTGGGGTCTATGCAAAGTTAAAAAATGGTATGGGGTATCATGCTGCCCCTTCAACCCTCCTTCTCATTGTTGGATTCGGGTTGCGTGCAAGGTTGGATGCATGGACAAACAAGCGTCCACCAACAGTTAGCCCAAGCAGAGGGTTGCATACAAATTCTAAATTCACATACATCCAACCTCACATGCAATCCAAATCCAACAGTGAACCCAACCAGAGGGAGGTTGCACCCGTATTAAAATTTTCCATGCACCCGAACTCGCACTCGGATGTGTGCAATGTTATGATTCCCTCTCTCTCTAAACTTCACTTCATTTTAAAAGCAATGTTCGGTGTTATTTCACTCCATCATTGTGAAATAACGCTGAATTACAAAATATTATTTTACTTTATTAATGCTTAACTTCGTAGAGCTTTGAGAACTTCTCCGGTGATAAAATCATAACAAGGAGCTTTCTTAGGATCAAGATTACCGATCTCCAGTTTTAATTCTCTTAGCGTTGCTCTTGTAAGTGCTAAGTTGTGAACTAGTACTTCCGCTCTATTTTCATTGAGGTAAATCGCTTAAACATCCGAAGGTTTTAAGGTTTTTTTTGTTCAAGATAAGCGGAAAAAATATCCTTCCCTTACCCTTTCATTTTGATTTATTATAACTGGTGGCGTGGTAATTTCGGGCCTCCTGGTAGCTTTTACAGTTTTCAAGAGTTAATTTTTGGACTACTTCTTTGCTATTCGATTTTCAAGGTAAGATGATATCGCACGATTCTGAAAATGTCTGACTAGTTGGCCTTGACGTGTTGTAGAACATTCGCATTCTTTCTGCAAATGTGTATTTCTTATAACCCAGTTTTCTTTTATTATCAAATATATATCTCTTTCTTGAAATCTTGTTAGAGAAGATCCATTCCGTTAAGCTTGATTCAGAGTGCTTTTTGTTTATGTTATTCCAGTAAAGCTGGACTACTACCTACCTACATTAAAACTTGCTGTTTTGTACATTTTACACTTTTTTTTATACACTATATCGTCGGTATGCAGAGGTTGGATTTTAGTCGCTTCTTACGACCTGCATGTCTACCGCTAAAATGTTATACCCAACCTACAGGTAGGGACTCCTTACCCGAAGGGGGAGTTAAGTTATTGGCCGTGATGTTGTTTCATGACATTATTGTACCTAACCGGGCATCTTCATCTGTATGTCGCCGCTAGAACAGTGAAACTTGGTATCTATAAATTAAATGCATCCCCATTATAAATGGTGTCTTCACTTAAAAAAAAATCTAAAAAAAAAACAACATATTTGGACAATGTTTTTGCCTTGTTATTGTATAGTTTATATATGTACGTGAAATTGAATAACTTAAAAAAACTGATTCGTATGCCCGAAAATTTTGAGCTAGGAAGACTGACTTTCGAGAAAATTTGTACAGTTGTAGTAAAACAAAGGCTTTACAGCATCCAAGTCCAACATTGTTAATAGATCTAAATTGGATTAGCCAGGCAATTTTTTAAGTCCCCCTTTACATATCTCCGCTGCACTTTCTACAAATAAAAAAATCAAAAAACCATCCTATGACGCTGCTCATGTTCACTCAAAACATGCCCCACTAATCAAGACCACTGTCACACATCTGCGTGTTGGTGCGCCGGCCAAAGCATCATATTGCCTAAGGCACGTTGCAAGATAATTTTTATTGCCACACTGGTCGGTCGTCCAGTCGATTCGCGTCGTCGTGGTCGTGCCACATATGAAATTGCATGCATAAGAATTCAGCACACGGGGCTAACGTGCATCAACGCTCGGACATAAAAGATCGCATAAAGATAATCGAAAGTACCACTTAGGAGAGCTTAATTAAAATTAATGACGTCATAATACAAGCAGGATGCATGTTGAATTTAATCAAACACAAATGAACGTCGCGTCATATTAAACCGCCTTTATGTGTTGTGGCTTAATAATACCAATGCGTAGTCCTTTTGTAGCACAGATGCGAAGAAATAATTTATCGAAAGTGAAGTGCATGACAAGTTCTAAAAGTGTCACACATACCAATACTCACTCAATCATTATCTACCGCATTTGCACTGCATAATAAGGAAGATAAATGTGTACCTTGCTACACCTCACTTTATTCAGGTACCTCTAGCTATACACACATATTTGTAGATTTTTTTTTAATTGTCCAAAGCAGATTGAATAGTTCTTCACAATTCAGCAGTCCGATGGATTCTTCAACGGTAAGTCCTTGGATAATTTGCGTCCTCCTGCAGTACGGCAAAAAGCACGCAAATTAATTCCGCACGATTCCCTGCTCGTCCAGCTGGGTACGTTCGCAAGTACACATTCGCCACACATACACCGTGAATGTGGAGATGGCATTCACCCAGCATGTAGTACACCAGCCAGCATGCTGATGATCAGCGAGCGCAGGAGGGAAGCGAAATAAATAACCCGCCCGCACATTCTGGCAGGAGTTCGTGTCTCCTATATGCATTTGGCTTAACGCAAATCCACCACCTTCAATCGATAGCAGCAATTATAGCCGATATTTTATTGAACGCTTGATGAATTTTTAATAGTGGATACCTCGAATACATCACCGTTATGGTAGCTTCTTTTCTCTGTAGCCAGGCTCTCTCTCCCTTTGCCAGTGTGTGCCACCGCCACGTACCTTGTGTGCTGCTGCGTCCTGTACAAGCGATGACGATGATGATGCCGGTAGGTAGCCCAGTACCGTATGCTGGGTACGAGAGTGCCCAGGAGTGGTGTCGGTGTGGTATGGCGACCATGGGGGCTCCGCTCCGTCTCCACTCTTGAATTGAAATGCTGCTGGGGAATTTCTGTTAATTGAATACCAAAGTGATTCCTTGTTCAATTGAAAACTCATTGTTATTGGGCATGATGTATTATGGGTTGTGTCCTGTCGGTATTCGATGTGATATTTCTCAATTTATTAAAGGCTCATGATGATGTCATCGTATGAATGCGATTATTTGCAGAAATATATATGGAGTGGGGGAGCATCTTTATTATAGTCGATTACTCCGCATAGTTTTTTTTTTTAAATTAAGGCAGGTGTAGCTTTATTTTAACGATTTATTGATATGTTTAAAGATGCGAGAACCACCAATAGTATGTACTTGTACATTATTCTGATTCAGTAGGTTATGGACTTAACATTTGCAGGTATATGTAAATGTTAACATTTCTATAACTTATTACCGGGAACATCCTTTAGAGAACTTGTTTGTTTGATAAAATTTTCTGTTGTGTCAATCTTGCTTCAATTAATAGAACCGCATAGAATTGCGAGTGTACTTCTCTAAAATTTCAGACATTAACGCTGAATCTGAATGGCAAATTTGAGCATCTTCTCATAATATTGTTATCCCGTTAGTCCGACGCACTAACCACTAGTCCACTTTTTTTTTGCCGTGGGCTGGTTGAAATCTCTAAAGACACGATGAGCATGTGCCCAAAGTATTGTGGGACTTTAACCGTAACTAAAACCACCACCCTTTTTACAATAAATTTGTTTCGTCAAGAAACTAGCTTACTGCGCTACTACTTTATTGGCTCGCAACCCATTGATGATCTTCCTGTTGCAAGGCAGCCGCGATCGCTTGAAATTTGAACCGGAACTAGGTGGCCAGCTCACATCACTTCCATGTGCGGTGACCATGTCCTTGAATAGCTCGTGCAGAATTTTCTGTGTGGCACATAGCGTCGTCCTGTTGAATCCTTATGTAGTTGTTGTCCATAGTATTCAATTCATGCTAAAAGAATGAGTTAATCATTGACGGTGACGTTGACTTTGATGGCCCGCGCAACATCATTTCCAAAGAAGAAATGGATCGATGATGCCAGCTCAAAATCCACACCAAACAGCGACTTTCTCAGAATGCATTAGACATTATTGGATCTTTCCCAAATCCGACAGTTTTAGTTTGTATACGTAGCCATTATTCCAGAGATGGGACCTATCTCTGAAGACGATTTTTCGATAGAAATAAGGGTCAGTTTTCAACTGCTGCAGAGCCCATTCATTTACCCGTGGTCCTTTACCTTCAGCTTCAGCCAAAAATATATAAATTTTTGTCGCAACAGGCTCGTTAGTACCCAGGCCTTGCTTTCTCGCAACTAACTGGTGTTTTTTGAGAGGATGGTTTTTCGAATAGAGAAAAAACTGACATTTTGTGGTCAAATCGGGCAACTCTTATGTGGTTTATGTTAAATTTGGTTTGCGATTTTATCATGAACAGGTTGACAAATGCACAATGCTTGCAAATCGTGCAAATTTTGTTTCGAAAATAATGGTTCTGTTCGCGAAGTTTACCGCAAGCTCCGTCCGTTTTATGGTCGACATAATCGTCAATCAGAGCAAATTATTCGGCTAACCATGGATCGTTTTCGCAGTACATTTAGTCTTTGTGATAATACGCATCCGCAGAGGCGTCAAGCAGTGCGCACCGAAGAAACAATTGCCGCTGTAGAGCAAAGTGTTGAAGAGGATCCGAATGAATCGATTCGCAATTGGAGCTTTTTCAATCAACTTCATGGAAGATTTTGCGCAAAGATCTTGGCTTACGACTTACAAGATCCATGCAAAGCGTCGTGATTTTGATGCATTGGTCGAAATTAAGATTGATCTCGATGTTGAATTTCATTGCAGATTTTGTTAAGTGATGAGGCTCATTTTTGGTTGAACGGCTACGTCAACAAGCTAAATTGCCGCATTTGGAGTGAAGAGAATCCACATGACTGTTTGGTGTGCTCTGTGGGCTGGTGGAGTCATTGGGCCATGCTTCTTCCGAAAAGTTGCTGGAGAGTCAGTTACCGTTAATGGAGACCGGGAAAGAGCCATGATAACCGACTATTTTGTCCCCGAATTGGATGGCATGAATGTGGATGAGATGTAGTTACAACAAGACGGCGCTAAATAATTTCGCGGAATGGACCTGTCAATTGGCCACCAAGATCGTGTGATTTGACACCATTGGATTCTTTGGGGATATGTGAAGTTGCTCGTCTACGCCAACAAACTAGAATCCTTAGGGGACTTGGAAGCCAACATTCGTGGTGTTATTGGCGACATACGACCCCAAATGCTCAAAAAAGTGATTTGGGCCACATGCCCAAAGTCAAATTTATATAAATATTAATGGCATAAAATTACGCTTCATGGGATCAAATTGATGGACATTAAAACGATTTTCTTGTGTCTTATTTCAACTTGAAGTTCTGTACCTCTAAAAAAAACACCCTTTATTTATGTATACGTGCGTAGTTCTCGCACGATGATCGGACCTGCTGTTTTATGCCAATTCCGAACGGCTGTGTTGACATAAGATATTGTTGACTTTGGTACTACTCGAATGATATTTAAGATCATCGCGAGAGGAGGGCCAGTGAAAATCATTTAGGTGTTGCTACGGCTAGTAATCGAACCCATACCTTCTACCCATACCTTCTACGCGGTAGTTCATCGCAGTAAGGAATAGAATGATAGCGCGTCTTCTTGTCTGACGTACATACATGTTTGCAAAAGTTCAGATGAGCTGTTTCCAAAATGAATGAATGAATTCCAGAACTGAATGTCATTGCTCCAGGCGGTCATGGAGTCTATGAAAAGATGGCGTCTCTCGACTTGAAAATCGTTGGATTTGCCTCAGTGTGAACATTTAGAATAAGGTTGACCTCCCGGGCCGGATATGCGTGCCGATAAGTATTATTATTACATTTAGCAGGAATATGCCTCGGTATAGTTGGTGCAAGATATGGGATCGTCATTGTTGTAGATGGGACATATGCAGGCATTGGAAAGGCTTTCGTCCATATAGTATTAGTAGATGATTTATCTATTTCAGGATGCGGATCTTCTTGTATACTGTGATGGATTTTAACATCTTAATTAGTTGGAGAAGGATGGGCTTCACATTTTGCTATTTAGATGTTGCTAGAATTGCTGTCACTACGCGGCTATGATCAGATTGCAATTTCATAGCGCTAATTCTTTGAATCCAGATGCTAGATGTTTGGCTATATTAAAACATTGAGAGATGTTCTTCTTTTCGCAAAAAAAATGTTTTATTCTTACGCAGGATGTTCTCATTTTCTTCTCGATACTCGATAATTTTTCGCGCGCTTTATTTTGTGTTGTAGCGCATTTATATATGCCTATCCTGTCACCTCTTTTTGGCACTTGGAAATATCATCATAACACGATTATCTTTTGCGGCAATGTATACATTGCGTGTTGATATTGGTTGAGGGTGAGGGAATAGCGGACTGTCACTCAGTATCTTGTTCCTTGCAGGCCCCGCCGATCTTCGGTTGGCTAAGGGGACTTTTTTGTCTAATCCTGCAACATTAATGGCCTGAATCGAAGTTTGCCCGTCTGAAAGTATACGCTCCCATTTCTCGCATCAATGCGCACGTCATCGATTTGTTCTGCAGTTCGACTATCTGGAGATCACCAGGATTCTTTGTGGATTCCAAGTCTAGGAAACCGCATGCTGCTAATCACAGTATAACACGTTACTACAAAGTCAGTTAATCGGAAGATATTATTTCGTTTCAGGGATGCTGTGCTATAGAACAAACCATCCATAGATTTTTCCTTACACAATTACTTGAAGTCCCCAAGTATGATTTTCCCATTTTATTATCCGTTCAGGAGTATGTAAAATTCCTACTTGATAGCCTTCGGTCTATCAGAGGGGCGTGTTCTCATATAAGCTTATGTTGTAAAACGTCTCTCCTGCGTATTAAAGCCAGGCGTTCAAAAACCGGCAAAAAGTCAACGACTCCGCCTTGGCAACAGCTGGTAATATACCTATGTCGCATGTTTTTCGTTTATGCAGTCTATTTCCGTCCATCGCACATTCTGATTGCGAGGACAGATTTATATTTTTTTTCGCACGTTCCAGCGGCATACTCGTAGTTCATTATCCGTGTTCGTTACGGTTATGTTTGGTATTTAAGAATGTCCGTTATTCAAGACAGTTGTCTTTCTTATAACAAACTCGTCTTTACTTTTTTTTATAACTTACACGAGGTTAAAAGTTTATGATTACCCTTTAGAGTATTTTTAAGCCTTTGGGGTGTTTTCTTAAAATTGCGCGGGTGTAGGATAAGAAGTGGAAGAAAGATAGAGATAGGAAAGATTTGAGGTATAGTAACTAGAGAAGTACTCCTTGGTTGGCTTTTTTGAAGTCTGAACTAACTCTATCAAACTTTCTGAAGTCTGAACTAATTCGGCAAGTCGCCATTTTTTAGTTACTTTTAGGCGAGAAACTGTCAAACTTTTACTATTTTTATGTTTTTGTATTATGGTTTAATGGACACTGGTTGGAATTGAACGCACAACCTTCTACTCGATACGCGAACGGATCTATCAGTATCCACTACGGGATTGAGCGCTGCGGTTAGAATTACGGATCATCCGCTTTCATTTCTGTTCAATGAGCCTAACCGAGTCTCAATGATTGGTCAGGCTCATTAAACAGAAACTGAAATTAGAGCAGCTCATGCAAGTGGCTCACTTTGATCATCCTTTCTACGAATATAACCGCTACCATGGGAATACTGTCATAGAAAGTATGAAGAGCCTTCTTTTCCTGCTCTCATCTGTTGATGTCAAGACATAACACAGGGGCCCATACTCTCTCTATTATCATGGCACTAGCCACCCTTTTGCATTAGCTACGTGAAAACGTTTTCATATAATCGCATTGGGTATCATTTGACGTGGATGTCTTCTTCACCTAAGCACGTATGCGTTTAGCTACAGCAATACATCTGCCTATTGGAAAAGTTCGATGAACGAACGCATGTATTCGTAATCATGCACCTTAAGGCAAAACGTCCCATGTACTGTACATAAAAAAAAACAATTTCATGAAGCGATTAGCGGGACGAAAAAAATCCTTTGTTTGTACTTGTCCACGTATTGTTCTGTTCCTAGCAAATCCACACATATCCCATTGTCTTTAAAATGCACAGACTTGTCTGTTATCTTCAGCTCAGGGCTATTAACGTAATTACTGCAATTAACCCTTCGCCAACTACACCAATGAGTAGCATTAGCACTTCCAAGTCGCAAATAGAACATTTCAAGTTGTTGGCGATTTCACACCTGCCAACAATTTTCATCCATGCTGCTGCACTATTATTCGTCAGAAGGGATTGATTTCCACAGGTCTGCAGTTCTTTGATATCTTTTTCTGTGTCCAGTGGTAATCCTCCACTTATTTGAAAATGTTGGGTATTTCGAGACTCCGAGGATCGTGCAACATCGTTGCGCCAGAGACAGAAGTGTTGCTGTTGCTGCGCCCCGTACCTGTGGTGCTGGTGTGCATCATTACAGTGATCAGTGTGCAATCGCAGCGTATCAAGATTAATGTAGTTCTATGCGAGGATAAATATCTGTTCGATGTGAGTTGATTAAGCCCCCATCAGGGAAGTGTATACTTATAGGTTTGTGCGTGCGTGTACTACCTGACTTCGACGAGTCAATTTGTCTTTTGTCTTCGTATTGTGCCACAAGGATCGATTGTCACAACTCAGAGGATACCCAAGACGTTGTGGTACGGTGACTTGCAAAGGCTTGTGTGACGACAGTTGTACCGGCAAGATGGGCAGGTTCATTTGTCTGACTGAATATTCCATGGATTCGTACGCAGGCAGTCGTTGTTGTCGTTGCAAATAAATTTTGTGTGTTCCGGCCTCATCAAATGACGCGGTTTTAATGCATACCAATGCGTCTGCAGCCTCTTGTATCCCAGAGGTAGGTTCTTCTAATGCCTGGTATTCGTTTAATGAAGTACGTGGCGGCTAGGCGTTCGCGTACAGGTCCAGTGGTGTGTCACAAGAATTCCAGACAACCGCAAGACGTGCGGTTGACGTGGTTCGTAGTTTTTTTTTTTTCTATAAACTCATTGTTAACATCAAGTCGGTCGTTGACAAAGTGGCAGTTGATGAGGTTGATCGCTGCACGTTGGAATTTAAGTATATTGGTGATTTGGAGCAATTACTGGTAATGTTTGGTTTCAATTTAGAAATTCCTGTGAACAGAGCGAATTAGTGAGAGAGATTCTTGTTTAATTGGATAGAAAGAGTTGAAAACAGTTGCATCATTGGTTTAAATTTACCTTCAAATGAAATAAAAAAGCTTAGTCTGAAAACGAAGCTAAATGTCGAAATTATGTGTATGAAACATTTCATGAATTGTTAAAGGTATGGACAGGCTTCGATATACGTCGTTTTTTGGAGCGAGAAATTGCTACATTGGGCATTGCTACAGCTCGAGGGCATACGCTGAGAAGAGGTAACTTAAACTCCCTTTCCCAGTGATAACCATCGGATAATATTGTCACATCCAAGATTTAGACTTGTAAAACTTGTAATTGCGAAAGTTGATATTTTAATCAAAAAAAAAATGGGAGTGACTATTAACTTTATGGGCATGATATAAAGAGTGGCGCTTGAATCGTGCTTCAAAAACAATCTTTTTCCTGTGTGAGTAATCGTATTTTTTTGTTTTATTCAGATTTATTAAAATGAATACCTTGGATAACGAAACGAAGACTTGAATAGTGCAGTGGTACCTTGCTTTGCAATCCGTCAATTCCGTCTAAAGGGAATTAAGGCGGTAGTTTGGTGGCGGCGGCAGATGGACCATTATGAGGCTATAAACATGTATGTTCGGATTTAGGTCACAATAAAAGCTGTGGACTTGTCAATACAGACTTGTTTCTGTACAAAATTTAGATTACGAGCAAGTAACACCCTCTAGATTTGCCTGTTCGCCTTAAATTTTGGCAAAAAGTTATTGAAATATCTGAAGACGACAACAACTTGATAAATTGCTTGTTTATGTTTGATGAATCTCACCTTGATCTAAACGGTAATGTTAACAAGCCAAATGACCGTATTTGGAGTGACTCTTATCTAAAAATGCTCTATGTGGCGGAACTGCTTCACTGTGTTTCATCAACGTGCATTTCGGTTTTACAGGACTGCGCCGAAGACTTATCTTTTTCAGCAGGATTTATTCCAGAAAAATGGACTTAAGCATTCGTTTAAAGAAATAACTTAGGTGATCTCGACTTCAATCCTTTAGGATGCAAAGAATATTATTTTCTGGCAGGTAGCACATATCCGTGAATGACCGTCGAGGTCATATACTGTTTAAAATCTTCAAAAACAATTCGATATATTATATAAAATTTAATTTTCCGTACAATAAAACAAAAATACTTACATTGAATAAAAAAACATATGAAGAGGCTACAATCCGCTGTGCGAATCATTCAATACCGTATTCCAAACTATCATTAAAGTATATGTCCGCAAAAAGTGGGCGTGGCAAGAAACTGAATAGAAATAGAAAATGGCATTGTCAATAGATCTTGTTCAGACAGATTATCTAAATGTTGTATGGTTTGACAAAAAACAAGGTTTTTCTATTTCATATGCAATGGGGTAGGCTACACAAATTGACTTGTTAGAAACGAACCCCCAAAACGTGTGCTTGGATTAAGATGATACCCAAATAATAAAATGAATGATAAAATAGACCCAACTAGCAATTATACCTCTATAAGGTAATATATTTTCTTTGCACAAGCAATTTTTTCTGTAGGCTTATATAGTACTTGTGTGTGTAGGTTGAGCATTTTTGCAGTCGATTAATTGGGAAGAAACCTGTTTAAGACATTAAACAGGAAAATCACAAGCATAACCGAAGTTTCGATGGTTTAACTTCGGTAAGGTTGTTTTTGAGCTTCCGAAGATTTGTGTACACTGCACTGTACATGTACCATACGTTAAGATGTTTCGGAAGAACTTCGCACGAATTTAATCCGAAGCACAACACGTATACAGCTTACGAATGAAGGCTTAAAAAGCTATGACTACTGTGTATCTTAGGCGATGAACTACCTTGCAAGGTCCCTGGTTCGATTCACAGTCTAAGCATCACAAACCATTATTTTTATAATTTTTTCAATTCGAAAAATATTAAATGATTCGATTCTCACATAATTTGTTGTCATAAATATTAAGTCATGGAAAAGGGTGAACAAATCGGTAATGGGTGAAAAGATCGGGATCCGTAGAATGAGTCAACACTATTCAAGCACTTCGTTGTGCTAACTGGTCATTCATGTTTCAATGTACAGCCTACTGGATTGCGTGTTGGACTACCGTGCCATGACTTGATCGGAATTGTACGAATTTCTTAAAGTTTTTACTAAAAAATCGTGGAAGGGCGTTGAGATAAATCATCCTCATGAATAAATAAACAATATATATGTTTTCAGAGACTTTTCTAAAATTTCATATGGTTTGACCAAAAACAACGTTTTTCTGATAGTCGAAGGATTTTTAAATTTTCTACAACGACCATATATACCAATTTTTATTGTCCTGGATTAAAGCTTAAACCTAAAAATCAGTGACAAACAGACGGACGGACGGACTGACCAAAAAAAGGATAGGAATTTGTGACCTCTTTTACGGTTTGTATTATAGTAAGCCAGAAACCGCAACCATTTGAATGCGAACATTTTCATATGACATAAGAAGTCATATGCTTCGAGGACATTAGCGATTAGAGCAATGGTTCACTGAAGTTGAATAAATTGTGATAAACAGGAGGCTCAAGCAGCAATTAACTTTCCGAGGTGCCAACATCCACTACTCCACTACCTTGTTGTAACAAATCTGCAACAAGTTAAGAATGCGAATAATGACCAGTAAAAAGTATGAAAGCTTAGACTTCTATATACAATAAAGATCACTAGGATACGGCCATGCATTTTGCAATCAATTTTTACTCTTTATACCTTTTGGAAATATAGTACCCGGGAATTTTTGCTACTTATGAACAGGTACATATTTTTTCAACAGTAAGTCATAAAATTAAAGGGTAAAAAAGAAACGACAGAAGGTCTGGGTTCGATCCCCAGCCGTAGCAACACCTAAATGATTTTTCACTGGCCCTCCTCTCGTGATGATCTGACAAATCATCCGAGCAGTATCAATTGTCATGAATAGATTATCTCAACTTAGCCGTTCGGATTCGGCATAAAACAGGAAGTCCCGCCATCGTGCAAAGAAGTACACACGCACACATGAATGGTTGTGAGAAAAAAGCTAGGCCCTGGGTACTAACGAGCCTGTTGCGCCATAATTTTTTTTTTTTTAAAACAATGAACTACTTCGATACGACCTCTATAAGACGGTTTGAAATATAATCATATAGTTTTTTTTTAAATAATCAAGAGAAATTCGGGCTCAGACATCACAAATAGCTTCGATTAAAGTGTCGTTTTCTTCCATTTGTCTGCCGATGCCGCCTTCATACACTTTACAAGATAACCATGCCCAAATATTTTTGATTATGATTAAGTTAGGTGTATAGTGGTGCTTTTTCGTATCATCCTTCGGAGCGTTGCTGTTCTGGCTGATACACCGCTGTTGGCCCTTTTTTTAGTAGCTGCTAAAGTCGAACCTAAGCCAGCCTTATAATTAACAACTTTTCTCGCAATGTTGTTGCTTCTGCAGTGCACTCTTTTTGATTTTTCCCATTGTGTTGTGGATCTACAAGATAACTGTTTACAACTGTCTTTTTCCAGCACTTGTCCTTGCGATTTATCGGTCTAGGACTATCAGACCGAGAAATCGACTCCTTGAATGTCGCCAAGAATGCATATCTGTAGCTGAGCCGGAAGTTAAAAACTGTCTATCTTCTTGAATCTGCAGCTTGAAGTTGAATGGGGGGCAACTTCATGTAAGAAATGTATCTCGACAGCGTAAGACACCAGCTACATATAAGCATTTGGGAGGCCTTTGAAGCATTATAATTGGTCATGAATAATCATGAAGAACAGGATTGAGCCTAATATTTATCCCTGTAGAATGACTGACTTAACTGACAAAAAACGTGATATCCCACAGTAGTACTTTCATGCTGACACCTTCCCTTCAAAGAATTAAAAATGAGACGAGCTAATCTAACACTGAAATTATATTGGTGTAATAGTTTATCCATTATTATGATCCAGGGAATCAAAAATCTAACAGATATACAACAGAAACATTATTTTTATCGAATTCCTTTTTCAAGTAATCTAATATTTTGACAACAGCAGTTGTACAACTATATTTAGCTCTAAAGCCAGACAGGAATTACTTAAGCATATTTCCAAGCAAATTCAAATTTTTGGCGTAACAGGCTCGTTAGAACCCAGGGCCGAGCTTCCTCGCAAACTTTCAAGGGTTCATCTATAAATATATAGTAATGGGGAGACGTAGGCTGATAACAGCTTTCAATACGCGAATCGTATCTTGACTTCATTAATGAATCCCTTAGTTTAGTTGAAGGCTGGTAGCAACTTTCGGTCCGCTAGTAGTGGGTTCCGATATGAACGGCACATTTGATCAGTTCATCCACTTTCACATTCCCTTCCACTCAGACGTGTCTTGGAACCATACGGAGTTATATAATAAATAAAAAAAATAAATAACGGCAAAATGAAATATCTGACATTTTTATGTAAGAATTTATTTTTGTTTTGCAACAAACAGACCATCGTCAGTACTGCTAAACCCCGAATGATGTTATTGGGAAGCATCGCCTGACAGTTTCGGGGCCCAGTTATAGCCCTGATGGAATTGAAATGTCACCCGCATAGCTTCTTATAGGAATTATTTTAAAATTCCGTTTCAGTTCGGTGGAATGGCAATCATTACTTCACTTAAATAAATGTTGACAGTGAAAAATAAGAAGTTATTTTCTACAAAAACTTTAATACCAAATTTAAATATTTTTGGATAATCATGTTCTAAAATTCATGACCTTTTCTTTGACATCAACTCGCCAATGATTGAATTTATAAAAATGCTGCAAGAAGTAAAAGAAAATTTCCAATGAGGGTTTTCAATGATAGCTATTACTGGGCCCTTACTCTTGGATATTTGTCAGGCCTTCGCTTGCAAGGGTTCCAGCAGTGAATAAAATTAGAGGTTTTCATTTTCGGAATTTGAAGCCTTTGGGATACTGGTTAAGGCTGATCGCTTTAAGTGGTAAGTCACGTAATTCTTTGCCAACGAGCTTGGAATTTATTAAATCGAAGATGATTTCAAAAGCATGTTGACTAAAATGCCTCCATTTGTGTCATTATAAGTAAATGCATAGAGTACAACATCTAGGTATCTCTTTTAATCCGCGTCTACTACATTACATGGTTTAGTGGTCTTCATTAAATCTCCTCTTTTGCTGTCCATTTTTAGATGGAAATCTCCAATCTCTATAGCTTTAGTTGATTCCATGAATGAAATACGCACGCCAGTATCATATCTTCCAATTAAAGGTATGAAGAGCATAATTCGCAAGCCATATGGTCATGTTCACATTGCCCACGTACGCCTGTCGTGTATCATTAAACGTATCCTCATCTCAATATGTCCTCATTATATTAATTAGTCGCGTAATTATTTTAATTGCATTAAGTTTCCCCTGAAGCTTGTAATAATTCGATCTCATTACAAAAGTTCACCCTGCTAATGATATCGTCGACGTCGTTGTCATCGCCGTCATCATCGTCATTGTCTTCGTCACATTCATTGCATATGACTTTCAGTGCGCGCTGCATTCTTCATTTGTCCCGCTTTAGTCGAACATAATTATGCCGCGCATTCATTAAACATAACCAACTTTTCCTGGAACCCACTTGATACACGAATGGACAACTACACCAGCACCTCCACCGCTCACACATATACTGCGGGAATATTATCCGCAATCACCCCAGTACACATGGAGGAGTGCGCATTTCAAGTCAATTGCTTGAGGTACGGCAGTCATCATGGCCAATGTCGACTGCACCAACCAGCACCGACACTGTCAATACCACCGATCGGGAGTCACATTGCATTTAAGGTGCATCGGCTGGTAAGTATTGCCTTAGGCCTAATATACGATGGTTAGCTGGACCAGCATCGGGGTGTAGCTTCGGTCAGACAGCAAGGCAACATCAGCACCGCTGCAGATGAATTCCACTGCATCCAATTCGAATCGCATCCTTTATTCGCTGATCTCTCGACGATGATGGAGAGAGGCTGTGGCCTAAGTGAAAAAGTGTAACCGATGGCTCCGAGGAAATTTCGAACAAGCGTGCGTGTGTCTGTATGACACGGCGAGCACATATTGCAATTATTGACATTTCATGGAGGCTGCGGAGGCTTAAAATGGACAAAAGGCGAGCAGTATCAATGCGGAATGTTAATGAAGACGTTAGCGATGCCAAATGCGTCCGTTCCGTCAAGTTTGATTTCCAATTAATCGAATGAAACATGATAAATAATGGCATAGCCGGCTCATTGGTGTATACGGGTGTACTGAGGTCGTTTGGACGTTGCGATGCGTCGACGACATGTTGTGGCCGCCGAGCTGGCATTTATTCAAATAATAAATCTTCTTAGATGACATTCTAATGTGAGCCAAGGTGTGCCGAGAATTGACAGGCTTATGGGTGATTTGGCGACACGAGGGTAATTGTTTGATGAGGTGATTGGTGAGTGTGTTGCCAGTTGGCCAGCCGGTGAGCACATGTGAAGTCATCAAAAGGATTTTTGACTTTTCTTGATGTACAGGGTGGCTCAAAAGTATTTTTCCTATGAAAAAGTTTGACTCTTTTGTTAATACAAATCTTTGAGTTATTTTTTTGCTTGTTTCAGACAGAAGGCATGGGAGATTTTGGATGAAGCACTACACGATTGCACAGCGAACAAAAAATTCTTAAATTATTTCTTAAAAATAGCCAAAGGTCGTTTTCTTACGTATATCTGCAATTACTCTTAAACGAATAGAAAAAACTAATGAAATAAATTACAAATAAAAGTTTATTTCATGGAATTTTTTTTCTACATTCTGTATATGAAATGATATCGGACAAGTGGAAACCATTAGATTATTAGTCGTTAATTCAAATCTTTTCTTAAATGTAACCCAATAAAAAAAATCCAGACCCGACACGTCGATATACTGGAACACGCATCGGTTATTGATGCACACAACCTACCTTATATTTATAACACACAACCTTCCTTATACTATACATATTGACGGAAATATTGGGATATTGCGTACAGAATATTGTAATCCATATAAGAAGACGCAGAAGTATTGTCCGCTAACAACCGGCTGAACTCTTCAAATAATAAGTCGATGTATTGGAAGTGTACAAGCCTGGATGGACGAGAGCAAGCTAATGCCATGAATATCAGCATTATTTAGCACTAATGCAGAAAAAGACGAGATCATGTTTTGCTTTGACTACCCAGTTAAACTAACTATTTTCGAGATCGTGTGGTATTCACCCTGTTTGTCCGAACAGTTATCGTGGTTAAACACTCAAAACAGCCTTTCTGCATCATTTAAATAAGAGGACAGGACAAACATTGCTCACTAATAAGTCTTCTTTGGAATGTAAATAAAATAATTAAAAAATTAAATTAATAACACCCTGTTAAAGTGGTGAAGAAAATTGGATCGGATTTCGGTTTTCGTATCCACGGGTGATTTTTAAAGAACTAAGTTATTCAGGTTGGTAGCACTGGTTAGTAATGGAGTCCAAACGTCATCTGTTAAACTGAAAAATGTTCAGTATACTCTGCCATTTAATCATAAAAAGACTTACAAAGCAACGATTGAAAATTATTGAAATTTATTATCAAAATTTGTGCTCTGTGAATAATATGCACCCTTTGTTGCGACAATATTATGGTCGTCATAATCGGCCTGGTGAATCAACAATTCGTGCTGTTATCACCGAATTTACTTTCTTGGACATTAAACCATCGACTCGCATGTGTACAGTGCGTACCGAAGAGAATATTGCAGTCGAAGCGTGCAATATAAATGAAGATCGTGAAATGTCAATTCGTCGCCGTTCTCAGCAATTGGGCATGTTTTACTCAACCAAATGGAAAATTTTACGTGTCGATTTGGGTTTGAAAGCCCATAAAATTCAACTTGTCCAAGAATTGAAGCCTCATGACCTACCACAACGTCTAATTTTTGGTGATTGGGCCTTAGACAAGCTCCATGAAAATCCGCTGTTTTATCGAAAAATTGTGTTCAAATTGTGTTCTGTCGCATCTGGAGTGATGAACATCCACATGCCATACAAGATGGTACCGATGCAACCGAAAAAACGACAGTTTAGTGTGGTTTATGGGCTGGTGGCATCATCGGACAGTTTTTCTTCAAAAACGACCGTGGAAGAATCGTTACTGTCAACGGCGAATGATATCGAGCCATGATACGTGACTTTTTTTTGCCACAGTTGGTTGAGTTGAACTTCGTTTACATGTGTTTTCATCAAGACGGTGCCACACGCCACATAGCTCGTGAAACAATGGAAATGTTGAAGGATAAATTTGGTGAGCAGCTTATTTTCGAAATGGCCCTGTGAGTTGGCCACCAAGATCAAGCGATTTAACGCCTCTTGATTATATCTTGTGGGGTTATGTAAATTCGTTAGTCTATGTGGACTCGTAATTCGTGGAATACAGGCCGAAATGCTCGAAAAAGTGACGCAAAATTGGACCTTCCGAATGGACCATTTGGAACGGAGCCGCGAAACATTTACATGAAGTTGTCTTTAAAACGTAATTGGAAAATTCCTATTTATCGATTGCAATACAAAATTTGAATAATTGATGCTAATTTGAGTGTTTTATTCGATTTCAAAAAAAAAACTAAAACCATCCGTTAGTTGAACCGATTTGTGGAGGATTGTGTCTCTAGTGTTGGCTCAGGAGTTTTGGACAAGAATGAGATTAAAGAAGTCACATGATAGTGCATCGACTTGCTTAAAACATACGTTTCCCGCCCTGATGGAGTAGTTAAAATTCTCCATCGCCTTCTTGCACTAAAACTAGATTTGGCTCTGCATAGTTTGTCTCTATAAATGCTGTCGTATGCAGCTTTGAAATCGAGGAATAGGTACTGGGTGTTGATTTCGACTTCTTGGATCAGGATCTGCCGAAATGTGAACGTTTGATCAGCTGTAGACTTTCTAGGCCTAAAACCACATTGATGGAGACCAGTCAGGTTGTTGGTAAAAGATTCTAGGTGTTCACATATTACGGCACATAGGATCTTGTAGGTGATGTTGAGGAGACTTATGCCTCCGTAGTTGGTGATGTGTAGAAGGTCTCAATTTTTATGGATCTTCTGGCATACTTCTAAATAACCAAAATAACCGGATGAAAGTTTCCCTGAAGAATGGACTTCTTCATCCGACCAAATTTTGCTTATGATTTGAATGGTTCTTTCCGTCTGACAGCCTTAGATTGTTGGCCTTCGCCGTCTACAGAAGTGGTTCTTTCATATTCTCAGCATCGACCGTGTCTCAACTACGATATTTCCTTGTTGATCACGGCAGGATTTTGTTCGCGCTATCCCTTCGATGTTTTACACTTTTTAAAATTTGCTTACATCATTCCTGGAGTGGCACCTCTCTAAACCTTCGATATTCTTTACTGCGGTACACCTTCCATTATTTATTTTCTTTTATTTCTGCTTTATTTTTAACAACGTTCACATCACTAAGACCCCACCGAGGTACGGCGACAGATGCTCATTACCGAGGTACGGCGACAGATGCTTTTACTCAGAAAAATAATTTCATAGGCATAATTGCCTGGAAAAAATGCAACGCTGTCTCCGCTACTATAATGATCGTGGGAACGCTAGCACATTAATTGTTAATTTGGCACTCCTTCGTCTGACCGGCACAGTAGTCGTGGATTGCATTTTTCTTTGCTGCATTGTAGATATCTGGTTTGGTACCTGGGCTGCGAATATATTGTGATCCGAGTAGGTGTTGAATGCTTCTTGGACATGACTGTCTTTCCATTTCGGTCTTTACAAAACAGAAAGTAATTTTCTGCGAAGCTTTTAATGCAAATTGACATGCGTTGACTTGGTCTCTCAAACTTTGTTAAGAGCCCGTTGCTGTTTGTCCGTTGATGATTCGACTCGCTCATCCACTGTGAGGATAGTTGAGGATATCGTCTTCGAACGTTGCTAAGATTGTCTCTTCATCTTACGGTATATCTTTTGTGTACAGCAGAAATAGTATTGGGGTGAGAACGCTTCTTTGCGGAACAAGAATTTCTTTGTATTATGAGCATTCAGTCTCATGTTTAACACGACATAGTCTGTTTTCAAGGTAGGATTTCAAAATTTTGTATAATTTTTCGTTAGGATTCCCCTTAGCTTATACCTTAGACCATACCTTCGAAAGCTTGTGATATGTCGAGAATAGCGCTAGAGCAAATGTTTTTCCATTCGAAAGCTTTTACACTTTAATCCGTTATTCGATGTTTTGACTTTGATGTTTAGGATAGTCTTGATTTTGACCATAAACAGTGAAAGGTCACGTTTTACTGCGGTATATTTTCTATTTTCGTACATTGCTCAGTGGCGCGATGGTAAGTGCGATGAACTTCAGCGCAGAAGGTCTGGGTTCGATTCTGAGCAACGCCTAAATGAATCTGCGCCTAAACGATTCTGAGGTGACAGAATTACGCTGCCATAGCTAGGCCTTTTCTTAATTCCTAAAGACTGGATTGGTTTCGCGTGTAAATTTTTACTCGTACATAATATATTCTCTTGGTGGACGATTTGGTGTTGTCTCGAGATCTTCCGGTATACGAACGTTTTTGAAATCGTTGTTGTTTTCGGTGTTTTCTGTTATTAAAGATTATAAATACATACAGGTGACGCACTGCATACAAGAAAATGTTCTATGGCGGGTCGTACTGGCACAGTCCGCTATATAATTTGGATCTAGTTTCTCATGTGTGCACGTACACACCGCCCGACAGCATCGTTAAGATGGTGAGCAACAGTTTCTGTTTTTTGTTCTAAATACGTCATCTGTATAGCTTTATAGTCTTTGCTTTTATGTATAGCATTTCGTTTACAATGAGTCCTGGTTAACCACCGGACTTCTCTTTCCGGAGGCATGCGTTCCAGTGGAGATCGGTTATCGGTAATTTAGGTTAGATAGTAGTGGCTGCACGCGAGGTGCGTGCACCGTTAGACCATAAAGATCCGTTGTGGTACCATGGAAATCCGTCGACTTCCCTAAAATCGTTCTCCTAATTGAACCATTAAGAGCTAACTATGTAGCGTAGAAGGTTTCCGGCACTGATACTAGTCAGCTCAACCAGATTATCGAAGAAGTAGTCTCCCAGATGAAGTTTCCTTTTTTTCTGAAATAGCTGGACAAGAACATAGAAGGTGAGTAAAACTTTCCTCCTCTTCCTCATCTAATCAGCTTCTACAGAATTCATTGCGGAAAAGGCCTAGTCTTTTTTTGGGTAAGCATATAAGACAGTGTCCTGTGAGGACACCGATTGTTAAGCAGATGGAGCGCTCCTGGTTAAAGCTAGACCAGAGTTGCCGGGATATTCGGAAAGTTGTGCCGTTTATCGATCTGCGGTTTGCTTTCTTCATCGCATATTCTTCATGAGAAAATCAGTCGATAATAGCATTTGTGCACGGAAAGCCTCTAAGCGATTCGTTCAAATTCTTTATGAGAAAATCAGATCGGTTAATACCTTTTTTTTCCTTTTTCAAGGAGACTAATGGGCAACATTGGTGAAGTGGCACTTGCCGCTTTTGGTGGGTATCTTAGTATCATTTTTTTTCCACTGAAATGGTCGTTCAAAAGCAATAGTTGGTCTTACCCAGAATCCGAGGGACTGACCTTCGTAGAGGTCGACAAGTATAACAAGTCAGCCACCATTAGTTTCATCTATTGCATATCTTTGATGCTGCACTTTATACTTTCTACCAGGTTTTAACATTGCCGTACTTCTGGAATCAGACTAATGATCCGCTTACTATTAGTCTCACTCTCTTGAATTTCAAAACTGCCGTACTTCTTGAATCAGACGCAGACCAATGATCCGCCTACTATAAGTCAGACGCTCTTGGATTTGGGTTTTCCGTCAGATTTTGCAATGCATGTTTTAATTAAAAATTCATATGTCTGTTGCTAAGCTTCGCTTTGCTTTAACATCAACTCCCCAAAAAATCGCTAAAAGTAAAAGAAAATGTTCAACTATGGTTTTCAGTGCTACCTGTGACTATGCCATATTTCGAGCAGCATTCTTATACAAATGTCTGTATTCTGCGATTCTTCAACATTAGCACGTAACGCATTCAAGTCGCAAGAACAATAATGCGATCAAGAATAAATTAAGAAAAACTTGTCAAACCATCCATACACTTTCAGTGAACACTTAAGGCCTTACTACCGTTGGTAACTCATCAACATCAACATCAACATGCCCTTGCGTTAATTTTTCTCTAAAAAATGGCTTAGCATTTTCAATTGTATTTCCAATTTAATCCATTAGTGCAATCTTCACCAATAGATCTGAGATACATTCGTTTTTGTTGATTCGACAAAGTGTGACACATAATTGCGAAAAGCTCCACCAGGCCGGCTCTATCGTTCTCTTAATTGGGTTCTATTAGCCATCGTCAGATCATCCATCACCAAGAACTGAACAATTAATAGCGAGCCCATACCTGAACAGACTCATATGGGAAAAAAGATTATGCTACCACTCATACACTCAGCTCAAAAGGGTATTATACATGTGCTACAACAACAACGAAAAAAAAAACTTGAGGAAAAAAAGAACAAGCACACTATGAATGGGAGTTCAACGTAAATAAAAGAAGTCTCGCCATTTGCCAACAACAGGCACAGGGAGCGCACAGCAATAAACTTAAATTGTTCCAACAAAACCGAAAAAGCTGAAGCTATCGCCGTGGCGTATAGGGTAGTAAGTACAACAAGGAGCAGCGCTCGTGCACTCTGGGTCTGGTTATGCCACAACTGCCGCCAATACGATGATGCTCCTCACATTGTTAAGAGGTGCACTTGTATGGAGAACAACAACGCGCGCCCAAGAGGAAGTGTATATATTTGTGGATATGTGTGTGCGGTTCATGTGAACAGTATGTGGCTCATTATGCGCGAAAAACAGGACGAAGGAAACCGCATCCAATTATAATTAATGATCTTAATTAGGAGCAGAATTATAAGTTGTCGTTTTAACGAACTAATTAATAAATCTCCTTTTTCAAGCACCATTAAGGTAATAACGTGGAATTATTGTGGGCTAATGAAAGATGGCTAGATGTGGAGCGCGTATCGCTGGTATGGTGCCATCAACCGGCAATTCATAATAGGGATCATTTTATAGCGAGCGTACTTTTTATAGGTGCATTTTGAATTAGTGGTTTTTAATGGGGTGATCTATGGAAATATAGTGTAATGTCACCTTTCTGAGCTTTATTTGGTGCGGAGCAACACCTATAATAATATCCTTCGGAGAAATTACTTTGAACGGTAGAGGTTCAGGTTTATAAGTCACCTTAAAATCAATAAATAGATTTGGTATGCAAGGTTATAAGATTCTGTAGTAAACATAGGCCATTCTTCCGAAATCAGCCCCAATCAATCGTGTCTTTGAGCATTTGTCAAACCGACATGTCTATTTCCCGAAATCCATCTGGTGCATCAGCCCGATCCTCTTCCTATAAATCGCCAGATAAACGTTTTCTACATATTTTAGCTAAAAGTTAAAAGGCGAGTATAAGTCAATATATATGGAAAGCTCTAAGATATTTCTAACACAATAAAATTGATTGAATTGATCGTATCAATTTGAACACGAGTTGGTGCCGACTAACAAAAGTGGAGTAGTTCAAAACCGGCGGATAAGCGGCTTTGCCCTGGTACCTTGTTAGCAACAGCAATATGTACAGCGAAATGCACTATTCCTAGAACCATAACTATCCCGAACACTGAATCGTAGCTCATTCAATCTCGTCAATTTGTGCGAGCAAAGTTATATTTCTTTGCCACAAACAGTGGGACCTTCAGTTTAACGCCGCTTTCGAACGGAAAATTTGAGAAGCTGCTTTTAATAGTTTTATACGCCTAAAAGATTGTCAAATTTTTGCAAGATGTGGGCAATACAAAAATATAGGTGTTTGTACACTTTCAGGATTTGAACCTGTAACCCTGCGAGTTGTAGTCCTACACACTAAGCCCTAGACCACTACACCCTACCCTCTTAATCTCGAAAGTGGAACCTTTCGATTCCATAAAGCAAAAGAAGTCAGCGGGAATCGATGGTATACCCAATATTGTACTGCGACACTTACCCCCATAAGCGTAGCATTTATACCTCACGCTGTTCAACAACACGCTTAATATAGCATATTATCCAGTGCGGTGGAAGGAGGCGCGGCGGTGGTTTATCCTCTCTCGAAAAAGGGGAAATGACAACTCCAATTAGGCAAATTTCCGGTGGATAAGTCTACTTCCGAATATCAGCATGGTATTCGAAAGGATTCTGAATCGAGCTCTGTTCAAGTGGCCTGAGGACAATAAGATAATACCAGACTCAGCTTGGTTTCAAGGCGGGAACATGGCAGTAATCATGCCGCCTCCAAACTGGTCTCTTATATAAAACAGCACAGGTGCATTCTAGTTGATTTAAAGAAAGCTTTCGACATCGTTTGGTTAGAGGGCCTCTATCAAAAGCTGACCATACTTGGCATAAGTAAATGCTTTATGACATGGTGACTGGTAACTTCTACCACAGAGTTTTTTTTAATTAAAAATGGTCTACAACAGGGAGCGGTAAGCTCGCCGATTATCCTCAGCATTCACACCAGTGATATGATAAGTAGTCTTTCTCAGAAAATTGCGTATGCGAACGATCTTATCTCATATAGAACAGCCCCCACTGTCAGGGTCATTCGAAATCTTAAACTTAACTTTCAGACATCGAAAATTACCTGTTGAGGGACCATTGTCTAAGACAAATAGGGATCAGAGAAAGTACTGACGCAAGCTGGTGATCGTTGGACAAAATGGACAGCCACTGGCGAGTAAAAGAGTAGTAAATCACCTTGGCCTCTGACTGGATCAGTATCTATATTTCGGCAAACATGTAGTTGCTGCTCTGACGAGAGCTAAGGGAGCGTTCACCGTGACAAGAAAAGATTGTTTTATAGCAATTTTCTTGACAGCAGGGTGAATGTGATTTTTTGCATGGCCCTCATCACGCCGATTACTGTCTATGGGTGCCAGGTGAATTTCAACGTTGCCTGATCTAAAATGGAATAGGTTCGGGTGTATCTGACTGCACATATTATTATTCCAACCAGTTCCTATACAACGAGGGCAATACAAACAGACTAGACAATTTTCTGGTGAAATTCATTCGGTGTCATCTTTGGGGCCTTCTACCCCAATGATAGATATCTGGAAAGTTCGCGATTATGTGGCTACGTTCCGCCTAAAGCTTTGCTATATTTGGATAGTGGAGCGCTAATTCAAGACAGATCAGCGATTCCGCTTATCAACCACGTCTTCCGAAGACCTGTTGATAGGCGGCTCCTCCTATACGTGCTTCGCGTCGTCGCGAGGAGAGCACTAGCGATTTAGCGGGGGTGTGTCCAATTCCAATTGGGACCGTCGGAGTACGTTGCATCAGAAAAACCATTCTGGTGGTTAATATTGTTTAAAGTTAGAAAACTTATGTTTTGTATCACCATTTTTTTTTGCAAAATTCCTTACCATTTTTCCAAAAAACACGTTTATGTTAAAAATAGGCGTGGAAGTGTGCGGATTTCAAAAGTTTTTACACTTTTTTTGCTATATATAAAATTTCAAAACCCTAGCTCAAAGTTTAAAGCCCAAAAATCGGTGACACACAGAAGGGAGAACGGATGGACTGGCAGACATGGCTAGATCTACTCAGCTAGCAATTCTGAGTCGATTCATATGCTTTGAGGTAGCGAAATTATTTCACTATGTTACAAAGTTAATTTCAAAACTAATATACCCCTGTGGGATAGGGTATATAAATGGTTACCCGTAAAGGGTTAGGTTGCTTTCTTTGTATGGACATATGTGAAGTCCCTATTCAAAGCCGATAAAACAGTGACATTGAACAGCTTGGAAGTCAACATTTGTTTTATTGTTATTATATACAGTTCCAGTTCCTCTATAAAATTGTAACTTATCACGATGCGCTGCATTCGTGGGGCGCATATGCCCAGAGTGTTTTATTTCACATTGACTATGTATACATTTGAAAAAAACGATTTAAGTAAAATTTTATACAAATTCTGCAAGTGCTATCCTAACGTTAAAAATACGTTTTAACGCACGACAATTCATTTGGGGTATTTTTCCATTAAAACGATTTTTTTAGAATACGGCATATCTTATGAGATAAGTCATAGATGTATATTGTTCAGTCCGAAAATGTTGAGCTGGGATAATTTTGATTTAGTACATGAATAAATAATTTTAAAATCCGCCTTCGGCCACGCCCAGAAAAAAAGACTTTAATTTTGGTCAAACGAAAAGAAATCAGACATTTTGACAATCTCATTTGGTATATTTCACCCATATACATAAATAGATTAGCCACACCTATTTTTAGGCGATGTTGCATTTAGGAATGGAATGGGATATGGTATTAAACGATTCCCACAGCGGATTGTAGCGTTTTCATATGTTTTCATTGATTGGAAGCTTTGTTTTGATATCGGCTATAACCTGCATAGGCTGCGACCACAAACGCGGCGGCGTTGCAATATATGTTGAATATTACGGTAATTTAAGTAATATTTATTAAATACGTCTAAATAGTTATTAGGTAGATTGTATGGAGGCAGAATAACAGTCAATCCCTTAAAGACTAATATCGCCATTAATTTATATTCCCTACTAGTGGGTTAAAAAAATGCAGTTAGATTTATAAAACATTCACCTCTAATGACTAAATGAATCTCAAAGCATGCTCCCATTTCTGCATTTCTATGTCCTTTTAAAGTCATGGCCCACAGTATCATCACCATCATTATCATCTAGAGATGGAATATAAAGCCAATCACGCAATGCGACTTAATTGTTATGTGCTCCTAATTAAAAATGATTAACTATAAATGAAACCCAAGATCGACGTAATCCAACAGTCCACCTAAGGGTAGCACACATCAATACAACCACACAAACAGGATTGAGAAATAAATCGGAGTTCATTATTTTATTCGATCGTAATGTCGGTGGCACGCAATGTCGTTTAGTCGATCGGGGTCGGTTGTAACCGATTGGCTATGCGATGGTCATTCCCACTACCACCATTCGTGTTAAGCCTACAACAGTCATTGCATACAAATCTGCCGTACCTCTGTCATAGGAGCCATATCAGGATGTAGAATTGACTCCATACGGAGATGGTTATCGGATATGGTATAATTGTCGGGGAATTTTTCGCTGCCATCAGTTTTAATTAAAATGAAAAATTGTTTAATAACCATCTCATCTCGGTATAGTTCGGTTCTGTGGAAAAAATTAAAAAAAAAAACTCCATTGTGTGGTGTTTTCAGGCATACAGAAGAGGAATTTCAAATTGAAGAACCAGCAATTATTGAATAGCGGGCGCAGAATAACATTACTTCTGTCAAGCTGTTCTTTTGTCGTTTGTGTAATCACTATACCCTCGGGGTTCTCTGCTTCGCAATGAAATGACAGATATATTAAAAAAATTGCACGCAAACATAATTCGCAGAAAATTTAATCAAAGCTCAGAACGGTCGGGGGGCATAGTCTCACCTGGACATAGATGGCCACCTGAACAGGTAGCCTGCCAGCTTAAATGCATTAATTGACAGCGCACACTGACACCGCACGGGCTGGTTTTAAGTGCTAGGAGCAGAGTGTGTTGGCTTATGAAGACTCGACTTGACATATATTCCTTCACAGGCAAATACCCATCTTGGAATCAATGATTATGGACATTTGGTTAATGAGATATATTTTTGCTATGGTCAAATCGGGTTTAAGCTGACGTCTAAAATGACTGCGCCTATGTTAATAAAGTTGATTGCTAATTTTACGCAAATGGTAACTCTCGGATACGCAATGAAGAGGAATTGCACCTACTTCAGGTGTGGGGATTGAATGGAAAAGGCAAAAGGTAATTGCAGTACGCTTTCAGTTAATTACTTTTCTTATGGAAGTTCAGGTGTTGGATATCGGCTTGTCATGAAGTCTAAGTTGATAGTCGAAAAATAGAGCAAACTGATCCCAATGTGGCAACCAACAGTGACTGCGAATACATGGAAAATCGAATCGAAAGAAAAACCAAAATCTTCATTTAAGCCATTTGTAGGTCCAGCGCAAAATGAAAACACTTGTGTATTCGAGATTACAACTTTATTATCAGTGGAACTTCGAATACTTAAAAATCTCAATGAAATTGTTTTGTTTAAGTGGCGCTACAGTCCGGAATAAATCTCAACCAACATGCCTCTCCAATTAGCCCGGTCATTGGCTAACTGCCTCCAGTTGCGCACTCCAAGTTGGTTGAGGTCGGTTTCTACTTGTATGTGCCACTTAAGGCGAGATCTTCATCTACTGCGTCCGACTTCTGGCGGGGATTTGAAGATTCTGCGAGTCGGAGTATTGGTGTCCTTTCGTTTTACATGTCCTAACCATCTTTAACATCCAATGCGGAATTTTTTGACCAGGGGCATGTCGGTGTACAGCTTGTACACCGGTTGAATCTTCGTCTCCATAGCCCGTCGACGCAAACGGGACCAACGATTTTGCGAAGAATTTTTTTCTCGAAACGACCAACGATTTCTTCAGCCGCTTTTGATACTGCCAATGCCTTAGAGCAGGACTGGATGGATCACGGTGTCTTGAGTAGATCCAAAAATAAAAACACCGGTTGGCAAGAGGAATTTTTAATTTAATTTCTGAAGAGATGTTGTTCTCTGAATTAATAACGGAGCCAAGGCAGAAAAAGTCCCGTGCTACCTCAAAGTTATGTCTGTCAATGGTGACGTTCTGTATAATTGGTGGATATTTCGTATCCTTTAATGTTAACAGCGTATACATTGCCCTCATTGACTGCTTCCGGTTTTATTTGCTCCTTCCACAGAATTATTTACTAGCAAACGTAGCCTTGGCATCACGCCATCACCTTCAACCAATGATGTATAATCGGCGTATGTTAGTATTCAGTTGCACCAGTTTATGAAAGATTGTGGCTCTGGT
The DNA here is from genome assembly GCA_949824845.1 of Rhingia rostrata. NCBI lineage: Eukaryota > Metazoa > Arthropoda > Insecta > Diptera > Syrphidae > Rhingia > Rhingia rostrata. The sequence goes on from OX463755.1 coordinate 59,945,743, forward strand.
GTAGGCTCGGAAGTTTTGCCCAATATTGTCAAGAATGAGATTAAAGATATCAACAGTAAATCGACTTGCCGAAATTCTTTTTTGTTAACGAATGTGTCGATGAGGTCGTTTCCGACCCTGATGGAGCTGCGAAAATTCGTCTTCCTGCACAAACAGATTAGTTTGGGTAGTATATCAAATCTAGAAATGGCTGTACATAGTTCGTTTCTGTTGTCATATGCGGCTGCGAAGTCGATGAATAGATGGTGGTTATCAATTTGCAGTTTTCGTTTTTTTCCACTGCCGAAGTGTGTAGATCTGAGCAGCTCTAGACTTTCATAGGTTAAAACCACACTGAAAATGATCGATTAGATTGTTCGTGAACGGTTTCAGATGTGAATGTGAATGAATGAACCTTTTACAGGCGGTCTTCATTTCTTGTGGATCGCGCTGATGATGTTAAGGTTCAATTCTTTAGGTTAACTTTTATCCGACCAAATGTTAGTTTGAGTTGGTATTTGTTACGTAAAGAAATATTTTTATCGACTTTATTTAGCTCTACAGGAAGGTTGTCGATTCCCACAGATATTAACATATTCTTATCTTCTTTATTTCAGCGCTCGATTCGGATGCGATTCAAAAACGTATGTGTATCTTAAATATTCATCCGTATTACAAACTATGTGTTAAATCTAAACCAATCTCATAAGGGCGTATAGGGTTCAAATTTTATGTGCGTTTACCAATGTGCAGGAAAAAAATTCACAGGAATTCGATTAGGCGAAAGAGGCAATGCTTACTAGGCGGAATTTACTATTTCAAACATTCATTTCGGAGCTCCGTTCGTGTGGCTTTTTTATTTCATAATACCATCCAAACTATTTCAAAACACTTAAAATCATGGAAAAAAGAATCTAATTGTTTGCAGTGCTACATGCAGATCCTGAAAATGTGCAATGGGATTGTAAATCCATCCCAACCCCACAAAAACACCGCAAACGTCAGGAAATACGCTTTTTGTTTTTCAAGTAGGAAACAAAAAAAGTAATCAAGATTAATGGGGTACACATCTAGACCTTTTGTAACTGGTCATTAGGTCAAAGCGTCCTACTAATAGGGGCAAGCTACTTCACATTCGCCCAACAACAAATGTTAACTGCAAACTAAAGATTATCCATCGCATAGTATTAGTCCAACAAGCGCTGAGGTGCCGACCTGTAATGAATGTCTCCCTTTGCTTACCAATACAACAAGGCTGACAAAATAATTGCATACTTCCGTTGGCCCAATTAAGGACTGAAATATGCATATCAAGCCGCCAATTTAGTAGCTGTCCCTACACGACGTGTTAACTTGCTGTTACCAGCCATTCATCATCCCAGAGGAGTACAGGTACACCAAAGTACGTACCGAATGGGCAAAACGCGAGCTAAATTTGAATATTCCACTCCCCTAATTAGACGTTATCACTGGGATCGACAAAATTGTCGGTCCGTGTATAGGAGGGCACCACGACACATGGACGAGGACGACGGCACCATTCAGTCGGCCAACCAAATGGCGGCAATCTGTAATTTATTTACTTACATTTTCACCGTTGAAAGCGCGCGACGACGTACCCGTAGTCCGCAAAATTCCATCGCAGAGCTCTTGACGTGCCACATCTTGATACGATCTTAAAAGTAATGTTTTTCGCACTATTAAAGTCACCCAACGAGTTGACTTGCAATGTATTACAACTCCGGGTTGGACTTCACTTTGATATACGGAAGAGTGTAGCGCTAGTACAGGCGCAGCATAGTAGCTCGGCTTTGCATACGAGCGACACAAGCTGCCCGCATCCGTTCGTTGGTCGGTTAGTTTCTTAGTCTCCAGAGTCTACATGGCGTTCATTTAATTGACTTCCCGAACCAAGTTTAGTGGTACTCAGAGGACCACTTTACCCACGAGGAAGTAATTTTAATATGTCGCGTCGCGTCAGCGCAGTGCAGTTTTCTAGCGTCATCAAACGCCAGCACACGCGTGCGTGCAACCCAACTCGATTTGCGCGCGCAGTCAGGCCAGAGCAGCACTGGCGCTGATTTATATGCGCTGCACTACTGCGATGATAATTTCCACTCATTAGCGATTTTTCGAAGTTTAATTAACAGCAGCTGGGCGAAAAGTCACATTTCGGTTCGACCGGTAGGAGGCAGCACACACAAGGTTCCCATGCGAGCGTGGTTCTTGTTTTTAATGAGGAAATGCGCTAGCGATAAAGATCGATTGAGTCAGCTTGTATACACAAAGTCTGTGGCGCTGATGGTTAGAGAGCTCGTTGTCACCTAGGGTACTTGTAGAAGTGCGGTAGCTGCAATGCCAGTAGTTCAATGTACCCGACGGGGACAAATTAAGAAAAATGCGCGAAATAAGTCGAACGATGGAGCCAGGCGGGGGAATGGTGATGGGAAAATAATTGATCTGAGCGAAACACGAATTGAAATCGTGCGTTTTTCATTAGTTAGAGTCAAGTTAAACTGTCATTAGGTGTTTTATTTTGTTGTAGGTTGGTGGTGAGCTGATCTGCGATTTAACCGGTGAAAGGTGGGTTGCTTTTGAACTATTAATCAGTGCATGTGCGTGCTAATTGGGAAATTCCAATGACAACAACATCGTGTCTTAAAACTGAAATATCGAGGACACCGCTAATGATATGTTCGTGTGGTTATGTCGCAAAGCTGCAGATGTTAATGATCGTTGATAGACAATTCTCAACGATCTCTTTAAACTCTTGTACGTTTAATAGGACTCCTGTCCCACAGACACTTACTATGTACGATTTTTAGGATGCCGAAAGCAAATATTTGGCTTTATTTCGCTTTGTGCAGCCGAATTTAAATGAAGGGATTTATTTCACTTTTCACTGTTTACGCGATAAACATAACAATCCAATGGAGTTTGAAGTGACTATTGTCTATATGACCCACTGGTTTGTTTTTATTTCCTATCCCATAGTCATTCCCTATGCCATAGGAGCATATTAGTTTTGATAGATAGTTTGTAACATAAAGAAATAATTTACCAGATATACTTTATATACCTTAAAGTATATGGATCGACTCAGAAGTGCTAGCTGAGTCAATTAAGTCCGTCCGTCTGTCTGTAGGTCACCAGTTTTTAGCCTTTGCAACCCTTGTCCGCGCTGTTCTGCCACAACCATTTTTAAGAAAACCCTTTATGCTAGTCAAACTGTAAAGGATTTTGAAAAAGTTTCTGAACAAGATATTTACACAATATTATTATCAATATTTGGCTTATATTTAGTTTTTGCCACTGAATTTTCCATGAATTTTCGGTACAATTAAAAAAAAAACAGAAAACAAACTTTTGACGAAAATACTTTGAGAAGAATAACATGAACATTTTAAAACATATTCTATATAAAAACGTCCTTTTTTATTTTACCATAACAGATCAATGTTTCCACTTTGTGTTAAAATAACGCATGACACCTAATAAACTATAGAACAAATGTAAAGCAGATCAAGAGCAGAAGTAATAAGCAATGGCGAAGGGAACATCAATCTTCCTTTCGCCAATTTTGATTTCCCACTATTAGACCTGTAATTATCTTGCAGTGTCCTGAGTTAAGATAATGCATAAGTTTATTTGACACTACCTTACAAAACTGGAGCCTGTTAAGACAATTGTTAGTTGTACATTACCCCTAAGCCTGCGTAAAGCTGAATTAGGAGGTTCAAATTTATTTGTGTTTTAAGTTACTTTTTTTGTCAGTTTGACAATATAGTTGTACACTACACCTGAGATAAGTAGTCGAATCGAACAGCAATAACCGTAAAGAAAAAAATACAGGAAGATGCTAAGCATAAGATGATTCGACCTTCTTTCACTTGGATTAGTAAATTTGTCGGCATTATTTCGCGTTTACAAAGTGAAATAAACTTAATACACTTGATCATCTGAAGCGCCAAAACTTTTAAGATTGGGCTAGAACCATCCCTAAGCTACCAATTTCCGACGACTGGATGAAGAAATATCGAACACCAACAATAGATGCACTTCACAGACATAAAAGAAGAGGGCTTAATTGACAGACAAGACCCTGAGCTTCAGACATTAAAGTCACCGAAAAAACTCCAACATATAAACTCGAAGTTTGTTAATTTATACAGGGACAAGAAGATTTGGGCTATAAATACCTGTAGATCGAACATGTTCTCGCCAATAAATAATATTTTCACTAGAGAGGATCAAACGACGATGAGCAGACAGAAACTTTCGGATGTTGGTATAAGTCGGGAAAGTGTTTACTCGAAAAACCGGTTTTTGAAGATGGAATATCCTCAGGGTAATGCGAATTTTATTTGCAAATCTTATTGCGAAACCGTGTTTACAGAGAACCGTCATGTTCGCCCTGATCGCGATATATAGGAATGAGTCTTTCTGAACGCCTTTTATCTACGTACTGAAATCAGAAAAATTTAAATTTTTTGTTACTGAAATTGAGACGCAGTCGATATTTTCACTACCATTATGGACTTATGAATTGTTAATGGGAAAGAAGTACGTTGTCAAATGTGGCAACGTAACTTATAGTGACGTATAAATCAGTTCCGACAATCGAGCTAAGGTAAGGTTAGGTTATGCTAGGTTGCAGTCGCTGTTCGGGATTTTTTTTCCTTGGGCTGATGGAAATTTCAAAAGACACGATGAGCACATGCCCAAAGTAGTGTGGGACTTTAACCCACTAAAACCACCACCCTTTTTGTATTTGTATTGCAACTAAGTATGCGACTTATCTAGCAATTTTTTTATCACGAGCTTTGAATGTTTGGCAAGTAACTTTCCTTTGAGGGTTCCTGATTTTTCCGCAATGTAAATTCTCTTGGGGATGCGCGTGCACGCCTAGACTATAAAGGTCGGTTGTGGTACCACGTGAATCTGTCGACTTTCCCTATATTCGTTCGCCTAATGGAACCATTTAGAGTTGCCTATATAGCGTTGGAGGTTTCTGACATTATTATAAGGCAGCTCACTTATCAAAGATATTGTTTCCCAGATGGACGTTTCTTTTGCCTGAGAGAGCTGGACAAGAGCAGAGCAGGTGAGAAATACTTTATTCCTCTTCTTCGTTCAAGCTGCGTCTATCATTGCTAAAGAGGCCTAGCAATTTTAGGACACCGATGAACAACAAGCTTTTCTCAACATAGCCGTTTGAGTTGGCCTAAAACACGAGGTGGCTCTATCGTGAAAGAAGAACATACGCAAGGACGAATGGTTGTGAGAAAAGGCTAGGAATTACGAGTCAGCGCCACAAATTTGTAATTTTGTGTTTTTGTGCCGTTAATCACCTGCGGTTGCTTTCTTGATCGCATCCAATTTGATCTGTAATTTACATTTAATTTGCAATTTTCATATGTAATTTACATATAGAGGTAGCCTTGTAGTTTCCTGTTATGTCTCTGTGGCACGGCACCAAGAAGAGAGGAATAGTGAAATGATCTTATATCCCATTAAGAGATTATCGGCATTTGTGGGCTTTTTTAGATTTGAGCGAGATGGATTCCAAAGATTAATTTTCCGATTTGCTTTCACTGAAAATGTTAATATACTTCGTGGATATTACATTCCTGTCCAGTCAGAACAAGGCTTCTTTAATAGCCATGATTTCCGCCTGGAAAACGCTACAATGATCGATAAGTCGAAATTATATGGTTCGGTTAAGCAACTAGGAGAAAACATTCAACCTATTCCAGATGTTTTAGACCCAGAGCAAGAGTTATTGGTTCCGATCGTATCGGAATACCATACCATGAGAATGGGAATGTTTGTCCTGCAGTCATACTCAAAGCTGAGTTGGGTAGTAGTGTGGTCGGTTTTTTTCTGTAATGTTAAGGTTAAGGTGGATCTTTGAACTTTACATAGTAGGTTGCGGTTGGAGGCTGATTCTTAAGTATTGGTCTTATGATAAAAACGTAGAGACAGAATGAGATATGTGGTTGCATATTGCCTTAACGCGCTCTTATGTGTTGGCTTTCCAGCTCAGTTTCTTATCCAAAATTATACTTAGAGACTTTGCTGATTTTTCGAACTTGAGACTGACACCATTAAATATGGGAGGGTCAATGTGCGGGACTTTGTATATCCTGTTGAAAAGGACAAATTCGGTTTTTTGAAGGATCGCGCCGAGTTCACATCTGACGGCTCATTCAATGAGTACAGACAGACCGTTTTGTAATAGTTAGTTCTTTGAGGGTGTAAAGATATTTCCTTAATACGGATATTGTCACGTCATCCGCGTAGGCAATCACTCTAAGTCCTTTTTTTTCTATATTAACTAGTAGCTCGTTGACCCCTAGATTCCACCTAAGAGGAGACAGCACGCTCTTTGATAACAGATCTACGGGCGGATGGGATGCAAAGATTTGTGTTAAAGATTTTTTCTGTAGGTAGCACTCCGAACGAGTTAAAAAAAAAATTACTGTCATAATGTTTACTTTCAAAAAGTCTATTTGTAGAAGTACCGACTGATAAAAATATTGGCTTTTATAAAGTCGATTTTAAAAAAAATATTGGCTCGTAAAATGTTAACAGTGGTAAGGCACTCTCTGATAATTGTTAATGTTCACATTTAAAGTGTATTAAGTGAATTGTACTTTGTCAGTCTTCATCTGATGCATTTCCATCTAGGATTATCGTTTTGAGAAAGAATGATGGAAGCCCTTAGTAAAATAAAACAAAAAAGCATCACCAAAGTTGTGAATAAAAACACAACCACTTTAAACCCTGATCAACTTCATTACACCCTTGTCCAAGAAGAGCATTAATACTTAAAATATATTTTGTACGTAATAAAACGAAAAAAGTACTCATACGCCCCCATATGTAACTCCCTAATAAACTTCCATACCCAGCAAACATTTTGCCAGACTTCATTGTCGTATGCCAATCAATCGCACGATCGAGTGCCTAGCAGTATTATCAAATTTCAATTAAACCGAAAATTCTTTTTACGAAAATGAACTGCTGACGCAATTCATTCCACCTCACTACGTTTCCGCTCAAAGTGCCTATGGCTACATAATGGTTGCATACATTCGCCATTATTGCGAGCGTATACCGTCTCATTTGCAACCCCTTACACAGCAGCCCATGTGTACACACCCTTGCGTATGTATGTGTCAGGATATCGCGCGAGCGGACAACAACATAAGTGGGTAAAGCATTTGACGTTATATTTACACGCCAACAATAATATTAAAAGCAGCATTTCCTAATTAAATGCCATGGCGTACAAACAATGGGCGAAATTTTAATTAAACACACATTCCTTTGCCATTGTGAACGGAATTACAGGCAACTTGAAACGAACTAATTAAAGTGTCGCTCCCCACCCTTACTGCTTCGCACGGCTTCATTGCTGTCGTCAGCCAGCAACAAATCCTTACCTCGCTGATGTAGAGCTATAGGTACACACTAGAGTCGTAAAGTGAAACGTGGTGACTTAGTGGAAGTATGGGCTTAGGCTCCTTTATATTTTTGCTTTAGATGCATATACATACGTGTTTGGGCAATTTGTGCACCAAGGAACTTTACACAAAAGGCTATTAAATAAATGAGGATACTGATATTCTGATATTTTTTTATATAAACTAACAGATCTTGCAAGTTTGTTTTGTTACATATATAGGGTGCGCCATCTTTTGTGTCGAAATCAGAGATCGCTTGATTCTTAAACCGGATGTTCGGAACACGAAGCCTGGTTCCCGAAGACTCTCTTGGCTGGATGGATCATTATTGCTAATATTCTCAATATGGCTTAGCCTTTCATTCAGTACTAAGGCAATCTGCAGCGAATGTTGTTATAGCAGGCCCATCGTGAATCAACCAAAACAAGCTTTATGAAGGTTCGTGTCCATATAAAAAATGACAGCTAGAATTAGCTGAAAGAATAATGCTTTGTGACGGAGTAATCATGGCTTTAATATTCGATAAATCAATTAAGTCATTTATAAAAACTACGTATGGGCTCATTGGAAAAGTTGCTTAGAGTTGCAAATGATCACTGACCTCGGTTAGCAGTGTCGCCGAGTAACTTATTTGACTATGAGTAAGATGATCTGTTTAACTAACGGGTGATCCAAGTAGAGATACTTTTTTCAATAGCCTTTTTTGACAGATCACGTGTGAGTCGTGTCATGCTGTCATGTTATTTTTGTTTAGTATTGTTTGGCATTTCATAACGGAAAGACTTACCCGTGAACAACGTTTACAAATTGTTCAAATTGTTATTATGAAAATTCACGTTCTGTGAGGAATGTGTTTCGTGCACTTCGCTCAACTTATGGTCAACATAATCGGCCTACTGAGCGTACTATTCGCAACACCATCACCCATTTCGAGACCAAGCATTCATTATTGGATAATATTCGACCAAATAGACCACGTCCAGCACGCTGTGAAGAAAATATAACGGCCGTAGCTGAGAGTGTACACGAAGACCGTAGAGAGTCGATTCGGCGCAGTTCGCAGCAACTCGTACTGACGTATGGAACGACTTGGCGCATTTTACGTCAAGATCTTAAATTGAAAGCGTACAAAATACAGCTTGTGCAACAACTGAAGCCGCTTGACCTTCCCAAGCGACATCGCTTCGCTCTATGGGCTCTTGAAAAGTTCCAAGAAGATCCGACGTTTTCGAGGCAAATTTTGTTTAGCGATGAGGCCCATTTCTGGCTCAATGGGTATGTAAACAAACAAAATTGCCGCATTTGGGACGAAGAGCAACCTGAAGAGATTGAAGAACTGCAACTTCATCCAGAAAAAACAACGGTTTGGTGTGGTTTGTAGGCCGGTGGAAACATCGGTCCATATTTCTTTAAAAATTATGCCGGTGCGAACGTATCGTTATCGTGCCATGATAACCGACTATTTGATGCCTGAAATTGAAGCTCGTGATCTCAGCGACATTTGGTTTCAGCAAGATGGCGCCATTTCCCACACATCGCATAATTTCACGTTTTGGGTCGGTCGATTGGCCACCAAGATCGTGTGATATCACACCGTTAGACTTTTTCCTGTGGGGATATGTAAAGTCAAAAGCTTATGCCGACAAACCCGCATCGATTCAGGCCTTGGAGGAAAACATCACGCGTGTCATTCGCCAATTACCAGTCGAAATGCTCGAACGAGTGATCGAAAATTGGACTCAACGGATGGACCATCTGCGACGTAGCAACGGCCAACATTTGATAGACATAATCTTCAAAAAATAAATGCCAAAGAATGTTCTTTCAAATGATAATAAACATTCTCCATTAAATTTGAATTTTCTGTGTTTTTTCTTTAAAAAAGTAGGGAACCTCGACATGGATCACCCTTTACATAAAAATTGTTACTATCAGCAGTGAAGTTTTGTCCGAGGTCGTGCATCGAAAGTAATTTGTTACTTGATAGCGTATACTTTGTCATTTCCTTATTTATTACAAGACCAATGTGTTTCGGGTCTTCCTTAATGACCATAAATGCTTCTAAGACGAAACGGTGGGAACGGAGAGTTGCTTGTTAATTCCCTGAACTGAGCACTATTTGTACTAGTACGAGATTTAAGAATTGGAATGAAAGTGCATATCCTTATCGGAATCCGTTAGAAGTGTGAAAAAGTTCAGATGAGCTGTTTACAAACTAAACGTAACCTGTAATATTAAGCGTTTTGAAGCTCTAGGCGCAAATGGTGAGTTTTGACTTGAAATTCGTTGGTCTTTTACATGACAAGATAGTCTTAGTGTCAAAGTCTAGTCAGCGGTCGACCTGCCGGGCCAGAAGCATCACTGGTACGTTTCGGTAAGAGTGTTGTGGAAAAGGCTTAAGACATTCACACTCTCTATTGGAAAGGATCTTATATGTGACATTAAGGAGGGATATGTACGGATCGTCGTTATTTTAGATTGGACATACGGATCTGATATTCCAGTTATCTGGCATCCATCCAGACTTTCTTGATTGTTTGATCCATGCTTCATTCTATTGCAATACTTCCGTATTTAAGGAGTTCTGCATGTAATCAATAAGAACCGACTGCCTTGTTGTTCATTAGATTTTGTATGACTACGCTTATTTCTCTGCACTTATATGAAACCTTGAGTTTTCACCTAGCTGATGCCTACTCTCAAGATGGAATCAATGGTCTCTAAAGTTCCAGTTACGATGGACAAGGTGATGAGTTGCTTCGACATTTTCGGACTACACATCATCTAGAAATATTAAGAGTAAGTCCGGCCCCTGGAACAGAGATGGTGTTGGATGAGTTGATAGGCTAACGGCAGCACTCAACCCGTAGTGGATAGCAATGGCCCCGTATCCTTGAGGTATCTAATAAATTGGAACTGGCTCTCCTGGTTTGGGGTTGTGTCTTAAGGGTAACATCCTTAGCAAGAAAAAAAGAGCTAGGTATGAGAGAGATAACAGCCTCGGATAACAGATATCCTTAAACATTAACTTAGGTCAAGAAAAATCGAAAAATCGGTTAGTGATTGCCTGGCTGTGATCCGAATCAGAGCAACGTTTTATTTCATCAGCTTTATATGTGTACACGCCCATGCCGATGAGCATAAAGAACCTATATCGGAGGAATTTTATAACCTTCTGGACGGAGCCTACGTAGGCTGTTCCTAATATGATGCGAAAATCGTACTACGGAACTTCAATGCGAAATTCAGTAAGAAATCATATTTCCGACGGGTTAGTTGGAAAGTACATCCTCAACGAATCGACAACAGGTAATGGCTTTCGACTAATAGACTTTGCGGCAGCATGTTATATTGTTATCAGCAGCACTAGTTTCTCAGGACTTCGAATCCATAAATCGACCTGGTGACATCCAGATGGTCGTAGCGCCCTGTGAAAAGTATGCATCAGCGCATATTCCCTTTGTTTTGATAAGCGACTCGTAAATTGAATACTAATAGCAAACAGAGGTCACACAACGAGAGTAAGCAACTCGGTTTATCTTGAACTAAGCCACATAGGGTCGTATCCCATAAAATGCAACGCAATGCATTATCTAAATATAGTTGGGTTATAGGGTATTCTTGTATCAGGTACATTATAGATAAGAGATGAAAGTCCTATCTCTGTATGTGGTGCGTGGTGTTCAATATGCGATCCATAGACAACAATTAAGTATATAAGAACACACATTTTTGAATAAAAGGTAGATTCATTTTGAAACTCCAATGTTTCTCTTTCCACGCTTCATACATACCCATTTGAGGTCTAATAGGACTAAAGCCTTCGGATAAACGTTCACAGCCGCTCGAGTAAGAGAGTTTAAACTCAGGCAGAGGGAAACTATTCTGGTTTATTCATCCAGCATCCATTACTACGCATCCAATATCCTGTGTATACCCACATTTAGAGGTAAACGTCGATTCTGGCCACTTTCTCATTGCCGCAAAATTCAGAACCCGATTGTCCAATGAGAAGAAACTTTGAAGTGCAAAAAATGGAATTCACGTTGGGTGATTTGTTGAGCTGAAATTTTCCAGTGTCTACACACCAAGCAGGTATCTACTTGTGCGCGCCTCTTAAGGCGAGGTCTTCCTCTACTGCGTCCGACGTCTGCTTTGAATCGAAGACTCTGCGAGCCGGAGTCTTGGTTTCCATTCGTTCTACATGTCCTAGCCATCTAGAACGTCCAATGCGGAGTTTTTTTTAACTGGGGCATGTTGCTTTACAGCTCGTATAGTTCTTGGTTGAATCTTCTTCTCCATAGCCCATCAACGCTAACGGGACCGAAGGTTTTTCGGATAATTTTCCTCTCAAATCGATCAAGGATTTCTTCATCCGCTTTTGAGACGGTCCATGCTTCAGCGCCGTAGAGCAGGACTGGGATGATCAGTTTCTTATACAAGATCTCCTTAGTAGTTTGAGTCAGGGCTTTACTACGGAATTGCCTTCTTGGCCCGAAGAAACAGCGGTTGGCAAGAGTAATTCTTCGTTTAATTTCTGATGTTGTTGTCAGAGTTAATAGCGGAGCTGAGATAGATAAAGTCCCTTACTAACTCACAATTATATCTGTCAATGGTGATATTCTGTCCAATTCGTCGATGTTGTGTGTCCTTTCGTGTTGACAACATATCCTTCGTCTTGCCCTCATTTACTGCTAAAACCATTTTTTCCGCTTCCTTCTCTATACTAGCAAACGTGGCTATGACATCACGTTGGGTCCTACCAATGATGTCAATATCGTCGCCGTATGCTAGTAGTTGTACAGATTTTTGGAAAATTGTGCCTCAGGTGTTGGCTCGTGAGTTTTGACAATCCTCTCAAGAATCAGATTGAAGAAGTCACATGATAGCGCATCGCCTTGCCTAAATCCTTTTTTGGTATAGAATGTGTCAGTGAGGTCGTTTCCGACCCTGATGGAGCAGCGAGAATTCTCCAGCGTCATCCCTCACAAACGGACGAGTTTGGGCGGTATACCAAAACTAGACATGGCTCTGAATAGTTCGTCTGTATAAATGCTGTCGTATGTGGCTTTGAAATCGATGAATAGGTGGTGGGTATCGATTTGGACTTCTTGTGTTTTCCAGGATCTGCCGAAGTGTGAAGATTTGATCGGTTGTGGACATTCCTGGCCTAAAACCACACTGATAAGGGCCGAGCAGGTTGTTGGTAAAGGGTTTCAGGCTTTCACATATTACGGCAGATAGAATTTTGTATGCGGTGTTGAGGAGACTTATGCCTCTGTAGTTGGCGCAGTTTAGAGGGTCTCCTTTTTTGTGGATCGGGCAAACGATGCTGAAGTTCCATTTTTCAGGCATACTTTCTTCCGACCAGATTCGGCTTATGAGTTGGTGGATGTTACTTATCAAGTCATCTCCGTCGACTTTATAAAGCTCGGCGGGAAGGCCGTCATTTCCGGCAGCCTTATTAAGCCTTAGTTACGATATTGCTATCCTCACTTCACTCAGGTCGGGTGGATGGCAGCTTTCACTGTCATTGCCAATATTGAATGGTTCGTTCTACCTGACTGCGGAATGTTGTTCGTCATCGCCGTTTAACAGTCTGCAGAAATGGTTCTTCCATATCCTCAGCATAGACTGTGTCTCAACTACGATATTTCCTTGTTCATCTCGACAGGATTCTGTTCGAGCCTTGTATCCTTGGCTTTGGAGTGCCACCTCGCTGAAAAGCCGGTGTTCTTCCATTGTTCTCTGCCTATAGAGCTCAACGGCAGCTCTCGTCTTCACCTGCAGCTTAGCCTTGTTATTGGCTGCGAGCATCTGTTGGCATTCCTCATAAAACCAGGGGTTTCTCGCTGGAGGGCGCGAAGCTAGCACATCAGTTGTGGCTGATCTAATGGCCTGTTGGCATCGTAGGTATTGTCCTTCGACGTTCGATGCTGCTGGTTTGGTGTTAATCGAGAGGCTTAGGAATAAGGGTTGCGCGAAGGTCTTGGCGGTCTCTTGCGATTGCAGTCTTCCGACATTAAATTTTTTAACAGTATTCCTGGATTGTTGTAGCGTGTTGGATATCAGCATTCAACAAAGTAGTGATCCGAGTCGATGTTAGCTCCTCGGAATGTTCGGACATTCAAAATACTAGATGCGTGCCTCTTGTCTCTCGCAATGTAATCAATTTGGTTGAGCACTCGTTGATCTGGAGACCGCCATGTCCCCTTATGGATATTGATGTGAGGAAACCGTGTGCTGGCTATGGTGGCATTTCGTTCCGTTTCGCGAAGTCAGTTAGCCTAAGTCCATTACCAGACGTGTTGTCGTGTAGACTATGTTTTCCGACATACTACTAAAGATGTCTTCTCTTCCTACCTTTGCGTTAAAATCTCCCAGCACGATTTTAACATCGTACTGAGCGCATATAAGGCTTATGTTGGCGAATTTGGCCTTGATGCGGATCGTTACAATGCGTTCGCTAATGTCTTGGAAACATAAGACTTCTTGCCTAAGTCTGACATTTATAACAAATCTGCATCCGAATAGTCGCTGTTTCTGCTCACTATGACACGGTCCGTAGTAGATATCATAGTTTTTCATTTTCTTTTTGCCCGGCCCTTCCCATCGTATTACCTGGATGGCAGTAATGTCTGCTTTGTAGCAGTTTAGGGCTTCCGCTAGTTGTTCGCTTACACCTCTCCTGTTTAATGTTCTCACATTCCAGGTGCAGATACGAACGTCGTTGTCCTTTTTTCGTTTAGCTGGGTCGTCAACAATAAAATTAGTCCTTTCCGAGGCTTTTGGTTGCTTCGTAACAGTTAACTTTTTCCATGGTTGGGAAGTTAACCTAAAGCACAACCTCCAACCTGGAGGGCCAGTTCCATTTTATTAGATACCCTTAGGACACGATGCCATCAGTATCCACTACGGGATTGAGCGTTGCCGTTGGCCTTTCGGCTCATCCGCCACCATCTCTGTTCAAGTGGCCTGACTAAACCTTGAAATTCCTAGGCAACCTGTTTTCCGAATATGTCGAATCAGCTTGTTTAGGTTCGCCTGGGATAGTAGGCCGGGTATTCATTCCGTGCCATTCTGACCTGGCTGTTTATAGTGTTGCTGTTTTTCGTCGTGTAATCAACACTCGCACTTATCGTTTATCAAGTCAAATCCGGTAAGATGAGACCAGTACCCGATGGTTACCACTTGAAGGTTAAAAATAAGCACATGATGTGTAGTCAGAGTTACAACCACTGTGCATTGCCAAGTTAAAGCCAATCAGAGTCAACCCTCATTCTATAACACCACAATGATATCTTATACCTCTCTAGTTACAAGCGTATTAAAACTTCTTCGGTCTGTACTTTTACTCTTATTAAATCTCTTTTTAACAATTTGTATAAAAGTCGAATGCACAAAATTTTCTCTTTTATTGCAGTTAACTTAAAAGGACAACAAAAGGCAAAAAAAAAAACTAAAATCACCTTTTCAAAGCACACGGCAAATTTTAAACCGTCAAACTGGCCACTGCAATTGCAATGAATTCCCACTTTCAGCCTTACTCCGAGCTATCGACATCGCATTCACCGAGTCCTGAAAGCAGTGTCTGTTACACGAATCTATCAGAGACAAGTGGCAGCGGTGGAGGCATTTCTGCACCTCCAAATCTAAGCGCCACTGGAAATGGCAGCAGCAGTACTGGTGTAGGAGGCAATAATGGCATCGGTGACAACATTAGTGGCAATAACAGCAATATCGGTTGTAATGGAAATAACATGGTGGTGCACCATCAAAACGGACACAATTCGCACGGTCATTCATTGAGTGGCAATGGCAGCAGCGGTGGAGTTGGTGGTGGCAGTAATGGCAATGGAAATGGCAGCAATGGCATTATTGGTAGCAACAGCATTGGCAGTGGCCAACCCACCTTTCATCAGTTAAATAATAATAATAATTGCGCAATTAAGCATTGCGCCGGCTGTGGAGGTATGTACCAACTATTCATGTTTTATTTCGAGTTGAACAACTAATTGCACAAACGACGGAAGAGCCATTGGTATAGGTGCATCACCAGATAATGCATACCAATCGCACATCCCTCAATGGCAAATTGATTGTCACGCAAACTTACCCACTGATTGAGAATAGCAGTATATTGCGACTTTATCGCACCAAATGCAGGTACATATCATAACAACATCACCCTCTCTCTCTTTCTCTTGTTGCAGGAAAAATTGTCGAAAGATACTTTTTGCACGCATTGGATAGGTACTGGCATAACTCATGCCTCAAGTGCTACTGCTGTGGGGCAATGCTTGCTGACATCGGGTCCAGTTGCTATACCAGAGGTGGTATGATCCTTTGTAAGCCGGACTATTCAAGGTAAGTTCAATGTGCACGTCTGCAAGAAGAGTAGTGACAGATTCGATCGCCTTGCCATTAAATGATGCCAAAGAGGTTGGTGGTCATTAGGCAAATTACTTTGCTCCTTCTGGGGGCGCACAGTCATCGTTAGTTTTGCCAACTCTAAGACGGAAGTGATTGGTTTCTTTTAAAGGAATTTGATACTTTTTTGCCATTATAATGATTTGAATGGTGGCGCAGCACCCGGTGACACTTTTATTATAAGTGTCATGGGATATTTCACAATTTATATTTGATTGATGATGGATATTGTGTTTCGTCGGTTATAATGAATATCGTTCAAGATTTTAGAGGTGAAGGAGTGGATTTATTGGTCGAATTCAGAGTGAAGATTCGAGATGGATGTTGCGCGTATTGGATTGAATATAAAGAAAAGTTTTCGTTCTTAAGAGGCTGCTTCTTAGTTGAAACATTATTAAGACGATGCTTTGAAACTATATAAAAGTTCTTTTAAAAGGGGCGCTCTTAATTTTTTTTTTAAGGTCAAGCAGCCATGTTGTTGTTAACGTCTGTCCGATTTCTTGTAAATTGGTTAGTAGTTCAAATCGATGGCGAGGCAAAGTGCCAACAACATTGGGCGAGGTATGCAAATTCGGCATGACACTTTTGTAAGGATGAATATTCACATTTGGGATAAAAACACTTAGTTATAGCGTAATAAAAGCAAATATGTTTGTGACAAATATGTGTTTTGGCCAAATTTTGATATTTTGTAAATGTGACTTACGGCCAAATAACAATAAAAAGGGTGTCCGAGACCTACTTCACTTGTTACAAAAATCATTTTCCTGGTTAATTAGCACTTTACCGAAGGCTTTAAGGATTATCAGCTTATAATACCTAATATTAGCTAAGCTAATACCAGACAGTAATCTTTAAATCCAACTTATCATTAAGTTGTTTGCTTAATCTAACTTTCTGGCCCTTAGCGGACACTATAAGCTTATCTATAACATTTTAAGTTTTGCCTTAAATTTATCTTTGTATTTCTGAATTTTAAATTTATATTTATATTCAAAGAAAAGGCCAAAAACGATGATTCGCGTATTTTTTTAGTGCAGATTTTTGGACATTTGTTCGAAAAAAATGATGAGTTTTGGACCAGGTCTTAAATGGGTATTTCTCTACTATTTAGAAACTGGCCCATACAAGAGTGTTCTAAGCAAATTTAATTAAATTTTGAAAATATTTTAATACAATGAAGAGCAGTACTAAATTAAGTACGTATATTCAAAAAACCCACGCATGATCGTTTTTTTTTACGAGTTTTCGACGTTTTTTTTTCCAAAAACCTGACAGGAAACCTTTATAATAAACCAGAGGAATTTTTATTGCTATCTTTATTTTTTATTAATCTTTACAAACAAATCGGTCTTCTACCATAACACTTTAGGAATTTCTTTAATCATCTCATTTCTCAAAGACCGGTACATCTAATGGAAAATAGTAAAAACATCTTCTCCCTTTAAGGGTTCGATCTGCATTTGGTAATTTCTCCAATATTTATTTAAAACAGACATCAGAAATATCATTTTCGTTTATCCTGACCTTGAGGCCCTTATTGTCTCAAATGCTCATGGAAGTCACTGTTAGTTTACCTTCTTCATTATCTACTTGATTAACAACAACAATATGAAAAAAGGACAGAACGAAACAAACTAAACAATTGTTGAGACGATGTGTTTCTTATGGAGGCTTTATTGCAACTGTCCTTATCTCGATATTACAATGTTCCTTCAAGCTTAACATAACAACAGCATGATCTTATGGGAATAACAAAATACGGCAATGAAAATGTAGATACAACATGTTTTAACAGTGATATCTTTCGATTATGATGTTATGCATAGATTAATGCTTATGTTTAACATTATAACGAACATGCAAGTGTACGGATTTAGGGCGTGAATAGATAACATTCAATAAATGGTTCTAGGCTTCTAACAAATACAATGTTATTCAGTGTTTCGGTGGGAAAGCTTATCTAATGCGTTTTCGGCGATGTTATGTTGGCTGATTGTACTAGGCACTGGAATATTTCAAAAATCAGTATTGAATTTGTCACAAGGTCGTGACATTTCGGATCATTGCTAATTCATTGATATCTCAAACTTTCAGCTATACGTTTTTTCTCCCCTTGTTTCTGTAAGCTTTTTTTGGGTGGCATTTCGGGATACTTTCTACGAAAAATACGATCTTTTTCATTTTAATTATAATTGATGTGCAGTGTGGAAAGAAAGACATGGCAACCAACAAATAAAGGAAACATTCTCCTGTTGTAAAGAACAATCGCCAGTGTTATGAAATGACAGAGGACTGTTATTTTTGCTTTTAAAGCTAAATACCATCAAATTAGTCTACATTTTTACAGCTATCGCAATTAAACATCTTAAAATAGTACACAAAAGACTTACAAGTGGCCAAGACACGTGCTCCAATAATAAATGCCACAGTGACACTTAACAAAATGGACCCTTCCCGCTTAGCTCTACAGCCGAACGAACTACACATCGATTGCTTTCCGTTTCACAATCTAAACGTCCGCGATAATACAAAATGTGATTTCTACACTGTTTTCAAATAGGTGCAGGGGACTGTTTTAAAAATTTGAAGACAACATTCGTATACCAAATTTTTCAATTAATTATTTATTTTAACCGTATAATTGTGATATTTAAAGATTCTTACTTTATTTAAGTAATGTTTGTATATTATTTGACTAGTTAGCGTTGAACTGCCGCGCTGTAAATGTGGGTTCGATTCACAGCCGTAGCAACACCTAAAATGTTTTTTTACTGGTCCCCCTCTCGTGATTATCTGACATGTCATCCGAGTAGTATCAATTGTCAGGAAAAGCTTATCTCAAATTCGCCTTTCGGAGTCGGCATAAAACAGGAGGTCCCGTCATCGTGCAAGAAGTACACACGCACACATGAATGGTTGTGAGAAAGGGTACTAACGAGCCTGTTGCGCCAAAAAATTTGTATATGTTTTGTTTTTTAGTTAGCAATGACAAAGAAAATAAATAAGATTTCTAATTTTGAAAATGGGATACTCCAGGGGACTGTCTTTTAAGGTATATGAAGTTCATTTAAACAGAGATTGCAATTATAAATTGTGGCGTGCTGATCATTTAGCGTATATTGTTGTTATTAATACAAAAAATTGATAAATGTTAAAATCTTATTTTTAAAATTTGCCAGGGACATGCATTTTCCATTAAGGGAGAAATGTACAAATACGTTATTACAAATACTTTGTCGAAAGTCCCCATCAATCCCGCTTCTCTGTTGATTTTTATCCGAGATTAAAGGTCACTTCTTTTGCGAATATTCCTGAAACTGTGAGAGCTAATGGAATAACTAATAATTAATGTTTGAAAATCGTAAGATTTTCTACAAAAATAAATTTTATACATTTTTTAAGAGCCACCGTTCTCGAAATGTAGCGATTTTAAGCCGTAGGATATATGAATATGTATTCATACTTGGCTATATATCTATAAATACCTATATTTATTATATTCTGTTTTATGGGATCGAGAGGACACATTCGATGGTATATTGAAAATAATTTCTTCAGTATGTTAGTAGACTTTATATACTGATTACTAGAAAAAAATCAAAGTTGCAGAACAACTCCGTCCATCTTCGCTGTTTGATATTTTCTTTGATCTATCAATGAACAATGACTGTTCCAAAAACCAACATATATTTCTTGCTGATTCTTACTCACTTACTTACTTAAGTGGCGCTACAGTCCGGAATGAACCTGGACCTCAACCAACATGCCTCTCAAATTACCCTTATCTTAGTGCCTTCAGTACACTACAAGTTGTTTGAGGTCGGTTTCTGGTTGTGCGCGCCACTTAAAGCAAGGTTTTCCTCTACTGCGTCCGACTACAGGCTAAGAATAGAAGACATTGCGAGCCGGAGTATTGGTGTCAATTCGTTCTACATGTCCTAGCCATCTTAAACACCCAATGCGGAGTTTTTTGATCAGGTGCAGCTTGTATAGTTATTGGTTGAATCTTATTCTCCATAGCCAGTCAACGCAAACGGGAACGACGATTTTTCTAAGAATTTCCTCGTAAAACGACCAAGGATTTCTTCATTCGCTTTTTCTTCATCCGCTTTTAAGGCGGTCCATGCTTCAGCACCGTAGAGCAGGACTGGAATGATCAGGGTCTTATATAGGATCTCATTAGAAGTTCGAGTAAAGGCTTTATTACTGAATTGCCTTCTTAGCCCAAAAAAGAGCGGTTGGCAAGAGTAATTCTTCGTTTAATTTTCTGACGAGATGTTGTTGTCAGAGTTAATAGCGGAGCCGAGATAGATAAAGTCCCCTAGTACCTCAAAGTTATGTCTGTCAATGGTGACATTCTGTCCAAGTCGTCGATGTTGAGTGTCCTTTCGAATTGACGTCTTGCCCTCATTTACTGCTAAACCCATTTTCGCCACTTCATTGTCTATACTAGCAAACGTGGCTATGACATCACGTTGAGTCCTACCAATGATGTCAATTTCGTTGGCGTATGCTAAAAGTTGCACCGATTTTTATAAATTTGTGCCTCTGGTGTTGGCTCGGTAGTTTTGCACAATCCTCTCAAAAATCAAATTGAAGAATTAACATGACAGCGCATAGCCTTGCGTCTTTTTTCGGTATCGAATGTGTCGTTGAGGTCGTTTCCGACCCTGATAAAGCAGCCGGAATTCTTCATCGCCATCCTAAGAAAACGGACGAGCTTGGGCGATATGCCAAAATTAAACATGACTCTGAATAGTTCGCTTCTATAAATGCTATCGAATGCGGCTTTGAAATCGATGAATAGGTGGTGGGTATAGATTTGGACTTCTTGGGTTTTTTTTCCAGGATCTGCCGAAGTGTGAAAATTTGATCGGTTGTGGACTTTCCTGGCCTAAAACCACATTGATAAGGGCCGATCAAAATTGTACGATCTATTTTACTCTACGCACAAGCGGAATCGATGGGGAATTTTGGTATAGTATTTGTAATAATATAATCAAACTAACTGAATGTACATTTTGTCTGGACTATTGGTTCCGTCAAAAAAGACCAAAACTAGATTAAAACTAACTTAAACTATATAAAACTAAGTACTTAAACCTGACAAATCGGTCAAACCGTTTATGCTACAAAGACTATTTTGAATTGGCACCGACGGTATTGAAAAAAACAATTCTCTGGTTCCCCTATCATCGTAATTTTAGAATCAATCAATATTTCGAGTTAAAAAATTTCACGAAAACAATTTCTTTCTCTTTGTAGGAGAAGGTGAAAAAGGTTTAGCAATTTGATCACTAGACGTGATGTTACAATACCCAAAATATTGAGTTAGGGTAACTTTGTGATTTAGCTATTTTAAAGCGAGTATATGTCAAACCGTTCAACACAAAATCTCTGACATAAAAAACAATGTCACATCGGCCAGAGCAAGGGCTAAGAGCAATATACCTAGAAACATTTCTTAGTGGTTAAGACCCGGATACTATTTAGTTTGCTGATGACTGAACTACCCAACGTCTTGAGCAAGTCGGTCGGTCGAATCCCGAGCAATAATGACAGCAACATATACCTCCTGTAAGTATGCTTTGCGTGAACACATAGCCATTACAGCTCTTATTTCACGGTGGGCCTACCCACATATCAGAACCATAGAAAAGTATTGATTAACACCAAGCGCAGGACACGTTGCATTGGTGCATTTCAAAAATCGTGTTATTTAGGTACGAACTTCATCCTCGCTAAGGACCAATGTCTATCTACACCTCTTGTATTCTAATGAGTGATTTCGCGATTTCGAGTAACCACCACGATACTCTCATAAGTAGGCCTCAAAATCGGGCTAAAACAAGTCTTAGGTGCTCCTGATTATTGTGGACACCGAACGATCTCGCAGTTACTAAGTCAATACTTGGTTTGGTCTACCATGGGCTTTTAAAGTAAACTTCCATGGCCTCATTAACCGCAGATTGCTTATTAACAAATGAATTAAAATTAGCTTTACTGCGGCTCCCTCTAACCACCATCCGAGGACAAGCCAATTAGGGGCCCAACTAAAAACTGGGATTGACAGCAACAGTGATCCAAATGCAAAATCGTATATACACTAGTTACTCAATCAGGATCCGTAAATCCGTGAATTCTAAGCCCCTTTCCATTCTAGGCATTCTACTCTTCTGAAATCAGTTACTTTTTAGAGTGATTGACGTTAAACCAAAAATTAATGTAAAATCAGCCACAATGATTTTTGTTGATTTGTCTTTCTTTTTGTTGATTATGTGCGTTTGGGCACATGGCGAAACATCAATTTTGGTAAAAATTCTCACACTTTTTTATTCGCATTTGTTTATTTTGGGAGTTTTGTTGCCGTGTAAGGTTTTGGGCAAAGTGACGTTTTTCTGATTAAGACATCCGCCACACGGAATCTTTTCCCAATAGTTAAAGCTCCAAGCTGTTACCATCCTTCTAAGAAACTAAGGTACCATCTTATACCAAGAACAATGAGAGCTAAAAGCTTTAAATTCAATTTCCCAGCGAAAATGATATCTAAGTGATACACTCTTACATCAAGAGTTCTTAGTCCAATTTCATAAAGCATCACAATTGTGACTTTAGAATGTTTCTACTCAGAACAAAAACTTTTACTCGTAAGGCCTTAAGACACTTTTTTTTCAACATAAATGCCTTCCCTAGAGAAAAAAGTCATTTTCGGTTGATTTATGCGGTAAAGTTTTTGGTCAAATAAAGAACGTACTGCTTGCACTAACACATGTATACAAGTACTGCTGGTGCTCCCAAACCCATGTTGAGATTCACCTCCAACCCTTCAATCCATTTTTCACATAATTTTTTTTTTACAAAGCCAACAACCACCGACTGTATATATAGTTACTCCTGTTACGAACTGCAGTCAACCAATTGCTTGGAACGGTTGCCAAAGCTATCCGAAGCATATTTATAGGGCATTTGGATTTCTGTCACGTTCTTCTTTATGTTTTTTGACATTAATTTGATGAACAGAATTTATGCAATTTGCTTATTGAAAATCAAACAAAAATACTTTATCGCAGCGTTTGTCGTCGTTTTCATCCGTCGTTGGTTGACGTTGCTCGTGATGTACGCTTTAGGTGTGTGTGAACGTTTTTCTTGATTTTTGTACCCGCACCACGTCTATGCTTATGGCAATCATCTGAGGCGAGAAGTGACAGTAGAATAGTCTTTCAGTTGTCACCCCATTCTATCAGTTTTGTGAAGAGCATTAAAATGTCAACTGATTTGCCACTCTATTTGAATTTTGATTATTTCGAAAAAGGATGGCAGTCGTATATTTCATGTTAAAAGGGAGGTTTTTAGCAGATTAGTGTTTAGGGACAAAGTTGTATCGTTTAACCGAATTTGGCTGGAATGTTTAACGATTTCGACATAATATAGGCCCCACACAGGCGGATACGTATGTGATGATGTAAACAACAGCTTAAGATATCGGATACCATCAAATACCAACCAGACATCCCGGGTGCAGCTAATATCAATGTGAAAATCGGTAAGGGAAAAATCTTCGGCGGGATAGTACAGCACAGCGTTGATGAAACGACAATTGATAATGGCTTCGGACTACCTGACTTTGAAGCACTACTTTAACCTGCTCTAGGTACTGTGAACTTCTAATCCACAAAGATACCTAGCGATCTCTAGAAGTTCGAACCGCCAACCAAGTGGACCAAATGCTCAAATTCTCGCATGCATCCAACGTATTGGATGTACGCATTAGGAGGGAGAAATATTGAATATGAGAATTTTATCGTCGTAGATAAATCAGGGATAAAGAAGAGTCTAGAAAAACATCTGTCATTTTAAAATGAACTAGCAGAGCCGACTTCAAAGTAGAAATGCAGGCTCTATAACATATATGTATTCAGGTAGTATTACTAGGATACACATAATCTCGATAGAGTGATAGAGCAGGAAACCGACCCACCTCCAGTCAACGTAGAGGTAGCACTTGCCTCCAAGTATTAAAGCAGTTAGCGCGGCCATAAACAATCTGAAGAACAACAGGACATCGGGTTCTGATACATTACTAGTACAACTCATCAAATACCGAAGTATTGCCATACACCTATACAATATACATACACGACAAAGTTTGGATAGATAAAAGCATTTCCTATAGCTGGCATATTAGCTTTACATCTCGCTCTTAGAAGAAAGGTGATCCCATGTTTACATATAAGATCTTATCCAACACACTATGGTTACATCGATCGTCTTATGTATTTCTGCAACATAATTATCAGCACGTACCTTGTTTTCTAGTTTCCATTCAAGCGTGGCTAATAATTTGGCTCATACTCATGCACCATTCCAAAGCACCACTTCCCTGTTAGAAGATGTTCCATCAGAATCAGTGTCGTTATTTATTTTCTGTTTTATTTTCGATGACTTCAAGTCTAGGTGGAATTTTATAACTCACTAGTCGCTACATATAATGTCAATTTTAAAATGGCCGAAGATACTTCAAAAACAACTTTAGTTCGAATCCGAAAAGCTGAACTGCGATAAGCATTTCCTGTTGCCAATTATTGCTAGTCGGATAATTTGTCAGATTATCGTTATACGAGATCAAGTGAAAAAAAACACCACGACGGAAATGGAACATTAACCTTCAAGGGCTGCAAGGGCTTCAAGAGTGTGAGGCTTGTTGATATAGACTCGTGACTTCGAAAACAAACCCACAAAAAGAAGTTTGTAAAGGTTAAATAAGTGTATCTTGCCGGGTAGTACAATTCCCTAAAACAAGACAAGGCGACCCGAAAATGTAACACTTACACTTTGTGCTACGCTTCGTACAATATGCGGTGATGCTTCATTCTGTTCCCAAGTCCCAATTCATCGAATTAAGGAAAGAGAAAGTCGTTGAGCATGACAATGTAGCGCTTGTTGTCCACAGTAGTCATTTGACCCGCGGTGTTTTCGAGAAAAAAGCCTTATGACGCCTCCAGTGTTATCCATGCAGTAATATTGAGCGGATGTAATGGCTTTTCGTGTGTTAAGCCCATTTTTTGGTGTCCTGGAAGCGATCAGCTTGCTACTTCTATATCCCCAGATATAGAAATGGGACTAATCGTTCATGATGTTTTTCGATTGAAGGTTGAGTCCTTGTTGGTCGCGTGTAACCTAAGCTCAAAACATCCTAAGTTTTGAGCTTAGGTTACACGAGTTCGGCCATCAACAGATAATAGTTGATGCGTTGCCTTCACTTCGTTAGGCTGCGGTCACGCAGTGAGCCACGGGTGCCCATTTCCCGAGCGTCATCGCTGAGGAATAAGTTGGGAAAATGCCATTTGCAAGTGCAGTTCGTTGAAGTCTTTTACTTCAAATTCGCATTAATATTTATTGAACTTTTTTAAGATCGAGAAAACGAAGATTTCATGTACACCACATAAATCAAGAAAGGTCAGATTATGGTGAATTTCATCATTTCTATCAAAGATTTCGGCAACACCTTCGTATGAGTGTGCCATCTTTTAATTTGCAGTTCGAAAAAGTTTGGAAAAGATTGACAAAACAATATTAATATTACCAATGTTTTTGCATCAAACAATTTTGTTTCGAATGTTTGAAAATTTGACTGACAGCAGTTTTTTATGAAATTGCCCACAAAAGTGGGCATGGCACAATACATTGTATGGACAAAATATAGGTGTTGTGATTATTCCAATATGTTGTTCAGCCTCTTTTTTAAAAATTTCTACCATTTCGCCAAAAACAATGTTTTTCTAAAAAATGGGTGTGGCTGTGGGCGAATTTTAATGATTTTTACCCTTCTTCTGCTTCGTTTAACATAGAGTGCATATATCAAATTTCAACAATCTAGCTCAAAATATAAAGCCCAAAGGACGAGAGGTCGGACAGACAGACATGGCTGGATCGATAGCGAAATTATTTCTCGATGTTACAAACTAAATATCAAAACCAATATACAGCCATGGGATTGGATATAAAAAACCTATGAGAAGGCTACTAACCGCTGTGGGGATCGTTGAACACCCTTTCACATCCCATCTTTAAACTTAATATCACCAAAATAGCGATGTATTAACGGGTGATCCAAGTAGAGATACTTTTTTCAATAGCCTTTTTTGACAGATCACGTGTGATTCGTGTCATGCTCTCATGTTATTTTTGTTTAGTATTGTTTGGCATTTCATAATGGAAAGACTTACGCGTGAACAACGTTTACAAATTGTTCAACTTTATTATGAAAATTCACGTTCTGTGAGGAATGTGTTTCGTGCACTTCGCTCAACTTATGGTCAACATAATCGGCCTACTGAGCGTACTATTCGCAACACCATCACCGGCCGGTCGATTGGCCACCAAGATCGTGTGATATCACACCGTTAGACTTTTTCCTGTGGGGATATGTAAAGTCAAAAGCTTATGCCGACAAACCCGCTTCGATTCAGGCCTTGGAGGAAAACATCACGCGTGTCATTCGCCAGTTACCAGTCGAAATACTCGAACGAGTGATCGAAAATTGGACTCAACGGATGGACCATCCGCGACGTAGCAACGGCCAACATTTGATAGACATAATCTTCAAAAAATAAATGCCAAAGAATGTTCTTTCAAATGATAATAAACATTCTCCATTAAATTTGAATTTTCTGTGTTTTTTTCTTTAAAAAAGTAGGGAACCTCGAAATGGATCACCCTTTATATAAAATGACATTGTCATATCATAGTGTTAACAGTTTATCAAAATCTTTTGGAAAACGTCCACAAACAGTGGTCACGGATGATAATGACCTATGTACGATATGTTTACATTGCCATTACGAAAGTAGTTGCATGAAACATTTTTCAAATTTCTTTAAGTTTTTTTTACTAAAAACGTTTTTTGTCGAACCATAAAAGATTTAGATAAACTGTTTGCATAAGATTTGGTGAATATCTGAATTTCTATATTTTATCCCCATTCCGTTTTTAGCCACGCCCACTTTTTGGGGACATTTATTTTAAGAACGGAATGTGATAGGGTATTCAACGATTCGCACAGTGGATTAGCCTTCGCATATTTCTTAATTTTGTTTTGCGTCGATCACGACGTGGCCGCAGCCTTAGGTACATCTTTCAGGCTTTCATCAAAATCCTCTCCAAAAATGTTGTAATCTTTAGATCAATCTTTTCGAAAAACAATAAGTCAGCCTGAACTGAGAAAAGTTCATAAAAAAACATGTCTAGTTGCAAAAAAAAAAGAAAAGAGCTGGGTCCCTAGACCCAATTGAGGCTGTTGCGTCCGAAATTTGTATTTGCATTTTGCAACCAAGCAACTGATCTTTTGTGTTGTTAGTAAAGATCTAAGGATAATCACAAAATCATACACATCTTCTAAAAGGTTCAAGTATGAGGAGATACTCTCATGTGCACCATAATAACGAAATCTATTATCTTCTCTTTAATTGTGTGCAGCACAAATATTGTTTACATAAATTACATGCAAACCACAAGCAGGAATTGCTTGGTGGTATCTGTGTTTTGTTTTTAATAAAACTTCAAATTATTATTAGAGCCTGTTGTGAGTGAGGGGGGTGGTGGTGGTGGGGATGGTGTATTGTTCAGGTACGATGTCTGTGTATAGGTGTTATTAGTTGGGAAAGACGATAATACCATGCAACGTGAATGCCAAGCAACATATACTCATTTCAGGAAACTACTCCACAACACCATCTCGATGTGTACTCCGACTTTAAAACCCTTCCCGGCAGCTCCCGTTTCTGTGCTTGCGTCGGGGTACTTTACTCATCGTCGTTGTCGACATCTTTCATGCTCCCACTTCCGTACAAGGTGAGAGAGAATGAGAAAGATCACGGAACAAGGTGGTGCGGCACAGCAAAGGAGTGAGGTGGAGAACATGTCGAGTGCACCTATTAAAAGCATTCCTCCCATGCATCGTAATTTGAGTTGAAAATTAGTTTAAGTATGGAATGTGTAATGAAGTTTATTAATTAAAACTGTTCGGAACCACATGCCGCCATGAATTGAAGCCCTGGCGGGTTTTTTGAGTCCCTGTCAGGACGACGGATTGAGTGATGTATGCTGCCTTGTTGTTCGCAACACTGTGATGGTAAGGAGGTAGGGTATTGTGTTGTAGGAGCTTCACTTGTTTGCTGAATCACTTTGGCATCTATATGAAACGATGCAGGCTGGCAAGAGGGATAGACACTCTGATAGGTCGCTTGTTGTTTCAATGTTGTGAATATTGATGCAATACGTTTTTGGGATGCATGAAAATGGATGCTAAGAACATACTTGTACTGTTACCTATATGCTTACTCGTTCGAGGACCCATACATAAGTGAGTATGTTTGGGGTGAAAAGTTTCCGTAATGAGTTATTTTCATAGTTCATGGTGAATGTGTTTTTTTGGTTGTTGCATGTGTAGGTTTACCTATCCATTAGGCAGAAATTGGTTCTCATACATGTTATGTTCACCTGAACAATGGAGTTACTTGGGCGAATGGGCTTGTAAAAGTTTATTTTTGTTTATTGATACTCATTTACGAGCTTCAATATTAGTTGGAATTTTTTAGGTCACTTTGCATGTAATTTTCTATAGAGAGATTGAAGATTGAAAAATATATACATCCAAAACGGCATATAGGTACTTGAGACCCAGCCTCTATGTCATATTGACATTTCTTCAGTAGAATTCCTTATAAAAAATACATCTAAGACACATCCAATACTTTGTATGATGAACATTCCGAGCGGTTAACATCGACTATGGGCAACTACTTTGTTCCAGCCAAGATCTGAATGTGGATACCAGGCACGGCATATAGCAAATGCAAAATACTATGACAAAAACTAAATCAAAATTGGAATATCGAAAGACTACAATTGATCGGGAAATTTTTAATAACGCGTATCCCTTAAACCATACCACTAATTTTTAAGGACAAGGACCAATCTTGTCAAAAAGCCAAAATATATGTTTTTCTCCTCCACAGTAAGAAACCCCTTATTTGACGGGGAATGCGACATATGCTCGCAGCTAAAAATGAGGCCTACATGCGAAAGCTGCAGGTGAAGACGACCTTATAAGACATCGAACTAGGGAGGATCACTGGATTTCCAGAAAAAAAAGAAAGAAAATAAGCAAGAAAAGTGCTAGATGGAAGATATACAGAGGTCCCACTCCAGGAATAATATTCCCAAGCCTTACCAAAAACCTCAATTCCTGGGATACAATGACAGAAGAGATTCCAGTCGAAATGAACAAGGAAAAAAATGTTGTTGTTTTTTTTTTTGCCGAGACCGCGGCGATGATGTGGTAACTAACATACACAAACTAATACGAAAATTTGCTGAAATGTAAGACTGAAACGTCAGCACTGATTGTACGATCTAAACAAAAAGGAGACCCTCTCAACTGCGTCAACAACAGCGGCATAAATCTCCTCAATATCGGCTACAAAGTCACATCTATCGTAACATGTGAAGGCCAGTAACCGTAAGTGTGCTTTTAGCCCAGCAAAATTCACAACTGAATAGACCTTCGGCAGATCCTGTAAAAAAAAAACTCAAGAGCTAGAGTGTGTTTTTTTTAGAGGTATAGAACTTTCAATGGAAATAAAACACAAAAAAAAGTTTTAATGTCCATAGATTTGGCTTTGTTGGAAGGATAATTTTATGCCATTAATTTTTAAATATGATTTTGGGCATGTGACCTCCGCAGCTGGTTCGAATAAAGCCAAGTCTAGACGTCCAATTGTCAACCACTTTTTCGAGCATTTGGGGTTGTATTACGGCAATAATGCTACGAATGTTGGTTTCCAAGTCCCCTAACGTTTGTCGGTTGTTGGCGTAGATGAGCGACTTCACATATCACCAAAAAAAAAAAATAATAATCACACGATCTTGGTGGCCAATTGACAGGTCCATTCCGCCAAATTATACGCTCATCGAATGTTTCCTTCGATAATTCGATTGTGACGTGCGCTGTGGGGTATGTAGTGCCGTCTTGTTGGAACCACATCTCATCCACATTCATGCCATCCAATTCGGAACAATTAGTCGGTTATCATGGCTCTATACCGGTTACTGACTCTCCATCACCATTTCGGAAGAAGTATGGCCCAATGACTCCATCAGGCCATAGAGCACACCAAACAGTCAGTTTTTGTGGATATAATGGACGTGTCAAGGGTCTCATGTGAATTCTCTTCACTCCAAGTGCGGCTATTTTGTTTTTTGATATAGCCATTTACCTAAAAATGAGCCTCATCACTGAGGAAATTTTTAGATGAAAATCAGCATCGAGATCGACCTCATTTTCGGCCCATACACCAAAATCACGACGCATTGCATGGTCTCGCGGCTTTGATTCTTGCACAAGCTGGATCTTATAAGGTCGTAAGCCAGGATCTTCCATAAAGTTGATAAACAAAGCTCCAAGTGCTGTGCACGGTGGCCAATTGATTCCTTCGGGTCCTCTTCAACACTTAGCTCTACAGCGGCAATTGTTTCTTCGGCGAGCACTGTTCGATGCGTATTATCACATAGAGTAAACGTATTGCGAAAACGATCCACGGTTAACCGAATTAATTGCTCTAATGGACGATTATGTCGACCATAAAATGGACGGGGTTTGCGGTAAACTTCGCGAACTGAACCATCATTTTTCAAATAAATTTGCACAATCCGCAAGCGTTTTTCAATTGTCAACCTGTTCATGATGAAATGGCAAACTAATCTGAATAAAAATGACATTAGAGTTGCTCGATTTGACCACAAAATATCAGTTTCATCTTAATTCGAAAAACGAACATCTAAAAAAAACACCCACTACAAATCGTTACCAACCACTTGTTCATCAATTTCAAAGCCGTGTACGAAACGAACTATACAGTGTTCGAACTAGTTTTGGTATGCCGCTCACATTTGTTCGCATGGGTAGAATGACCATAGATCACGACATCACCGAAGCATTCCATAACAAAAAAGATGGTCAAGTTTCCGGGTCACCCTTTTACTGAATTATATAAGACCCTTATCGTACCATTCTACGGCGCTGTAGTATGAACCTTACCTTAAGCCGGTGAAGAAATCCTTGGTAGTTTTGAGCGTCGATTTATTATGTAGACGAAGATTCAACCAATAATTTTACGAACAATAGAGCGACATAGACCTGATAAAAACAACCGACCTCAACTCACTTAAAGGGCGCTACTAGAGGCAGTTAACTAAGGACCGGGCAAATTGGTTAAACATGTTGGTTGAAACCCATGCTCATTCCGGACTGTACTTGTTTAAGTAAGTAAGAAAAAAGCATAAAGTTTCTTAGTTGGATCAATCCAATTATGCCCCATTTTAAAAGCGATTCCATTGTTTTTCAAAATCCGTTTGCAAAATCGTTTGCCAGGTCCGAAATTTATGCTGAATGCATAAGATCCTCCCATGCAAGCTGCAGGAGCTACTGACTAGTCACCATCGTAGTGTGTGGCCTAAAGTTGTCTTTATGGAACACAATTCTTCTCCTATTGATCAAAGCTAGCCGCTTTTTGGCAACTTCTTCCTTCAGACGTGCTTACGATGCAAGTCCAAATTAGGAGCTTTGCATTGCATATGCCATTATCTGCACATAAAGGGCCTAAAACCTAACCTTCCCCTTCATTTGTGCTCGCCAAGTTATTATTTTTGACACAAAGAAGATTACTTCCTGGTGAAAATGGAATCCAAATGGCAAATTTGAGAAGCATGGCAGTGTTACTTTTGGCTGTTTCTGAGATTTTTGCAAGGGAACGATTCGCAAATGGGTTCGGTCCATGAGGCTTTATTGCATGTGGCCATCATACATCGAACTTATTTTTGTATCTAGCATTATAAAAATTGTTCTCAACGTATTTTTTTGTAATTTTTAGCTCCAGGGCAACCGAAACAGTGATTATATTTCCTCACTTGGATACAATAAGTGGGTAACTTCACTTTCCACACTTTTGTGAAATCGACAAACAAAGTGTTGCTTCTTTTTTAAACGACTTTTTGAAGACCTATTTTCGAACTATTTTTTTTTTTTTTTTTTTGGTATTCCCGATTTGAAGTTAGTTTAAATATTTTGTATTTGAAGTTAGAAGACCAAAAATTGCAAAAAAATATTTTTTGGTATATAATTCTGTTGCGCTAACTCTTTCTAATACCCATATGGTGGCAGCAAATAAGGAAAATGAGTTTTCTGATTAACCGTTAATTAACATCGAATCAAGGTATCATAAAACATAGATATCTCCAAAATAAAAAAAATCGAGTTATCCGCTTCTTTCATTCAGGGGTGATATGACAGTCCGACTCGACGATTTCTATGATTTTATCGACATTTTTTACAATAGTGCATCTTTGACATCGACATTACCGGAACAGAATCGATGAAGAATACGGTAAGAAGCGCGATTTGGGTCTACCTATCACAAAATTGGTTATTCCGTTTTCTTTTTTTTACTAAATATCTCTGCTTTATAGCGGCGCTTAGTGTAATCTAATAGGACGTACACAACAGAACATATAGATTTACTACACCTATTATGGTGTTGAATAACTCCTCCTACAATGATATGCTGGGCATAAAAAAATTGAAATCTGTGGATAAATATTTCAAAGATCGATATAAGCAGGGTGCAAAAAAACTGAACCCATACATTTAAAAGACACTAGGCCTTCTCTTGTTTTATTGTACCTACATAAAACAATTAGAGGCATGCAGTACATGTTCTCATTAAAAACGATAATCTTCATCCATGAGGAATCATAAAGTCATTCCTGCACCCCAACGCACATTCCAACCACTACGCGTTTACATTCGTTTGCCAATGCTATACACTTTTGATTCAAGTGAAAATCGTTCATTAAGAACTTTTGCAAGTCTTCACTTTAAAAGTTGAAATTATAAATTCACGGCGAACGAATAAACTCAATAGGACATCATGTGGAACAAAAAATAGCAAAATTAAACAGAAAATGTCATTAGAACCTTAATAGTCGCCATTACTTTTTTTTGTGGGTGCAGAAAATGTCCGCACGTCAGAGTTATTGTCGTTTAATTTTGTTCCGTCAAGTATGTGTTCAGGTTCAATGTTCAGTCTGTTCATTATGTTAGTGCATCCAGTCAGACAGTCGGCTTTTGGACAAAAAAATGTTTTTACTAATTCGGCAGGTCGTATGAAATTTTGTGAGGATTCTGTGATGCCGGGAAATATAGTGAACGTCCCACGAACATTTAATTGCCTAAACTGTGCGTCAAAGGTGCTTGGATGTTTGATCTGAAGTATTCAATTCATGATAAAAAAATAAAGATACGATTGAAGGTGAATAATTATAGTTGGGTATGTGTTTTTTAGGGTTTGGTTTTTTGAATAGAGATAAAACTGACATTTTGTGGTCAAATCGGGCAACTCTAATATCCTTTATGTTCAGCGTCGTTCTAAGCCGTTTCCACCTTCTATATTTAAGAATTTGCTACATTTAAAGTTAAGCACAAATGTTAATAACAGTGAAAATTTTCATCACTATAGCAGCTGTCATAGCCCAGCTATAGGTAAATCAATTCTTAAGAACCATTTCTAGGGAGCTGATGGCGCATTGTGCGTGTGAGACTTTTACAATAAACGATGATTTGGTGACTGCATAATGTAGTAGATTCTGGAATATTTGGGATTTTCTCAACCCAACTCAGTTTCATCTTGTACTTGATCATTCAAATGAAAAAAAAAAACAAGTTCGTACTCGCACAGTTGCAAAAGTCTTACTTGATCCCGACATTCAGAAATCCACTGGTCCAGATGGTAGATCCTCTACTGTTCTGAAGAGGCATCTTTTTACGCCTGTAAAAACACTGCATAAACTTTTCTATCTGTCCTACTCAGCAGGACTCTTTCAAACTAGATGAACAACTGTATTTGTCCAACTTCTACCAAAAAACACATGAGAAGCCTACGATCCGCTGTGCTCATCGTTTAATGCCTATGCCATCTTATCCCACCCTTAGAACTAATATCACCAAAAAGTGGGAGTGGATAAAAACTTTATATGGGTGAAGATTACAAAATCGTATTGTTACAACACATTCTTAAGGCAACTTATCTAAAATTTGTATGGTTCGACAAGAAACAACGGTTTTTATTCCATTTGTATACAAATAGTTTTTATATGAAAACGCCCCAAAAATTGGGCGCGGGATCCGCCCGAAATGTGAACGAAATGTTCATATTAACATCACCAATGTCGTCGAAATGAATTTTTTTCCAATCGCTTTAAAATTTTATCGAAAACAGTTTTTTTGTTTACTGAAAACTGATAAAAAACTTTATATGGACGAAAATATTTTGTTCAGTCATTTTCAAAATTTATAACCATTTTTTAAAACAAGCGCTTTTCTGAATTTTCAAAATTTTTAAACTTTTTCTGCTCGGATCAACAAAGAGTTTATCAAATTCATAATTATAGCTCAAAATTAAAGGCCAAAAAACTGTGATGTACAGAGTCGAGAGAGCTGCATGAATGCACTCAAATATTCCGGCACACAGTATACTCATGAATGATACTCGAACATTAAGCGAGTACATCTTATTTCGAGTGAACAGTGTATGAATGTTTTGAACATTCAAAGCTAAATGAATGAATCTGAGTAAATATGGCGATCAGTTTGAATGAATGATTTTTTAAGAGGGGACAAGATAAGCCAAACATTCTGTGTACTTATTCGAATTTGATTTATGTGAATTTTACACCCTGAGACATTACAAAACACGAAAACTTATCAATGACCTGAAGTATGGTTTTCACAGAAACAAGCCCAATGCTTTCTCCATCCACTAGGATGGAGAAAGCAAGATGATTGCGCATGATATTTCAAAGCCATTTAACCATGTTTAGCAACAAGCCCTTTTTTCAAAAATGCGCACACTCGGAATCTATGGTGACTTTTTCAATGGATTCGAATACACGAATTAGCTATCGAAACGTTCAATTCAAGTTCTTTTGGACGTTTTCACCAAATATTTGCTGGTGTTACCCAAAGCATGTTTTGTCGCTGACTGTTTTTTTTTTCATTTTCATAAATGACATCCTAATGGCATCCTATGTTCCCTCAGCATCTTATAATCTTTTTCATATACTCGTCCCTCATCTTCGGACGTGGTCTTCAAACAGCGAATACATTGAATTAGGAACTTGCCACTATACCAAGTGTAATTAATCCAAAAGAGTGAATTTCAGCTATTCCAAAATACAATGCTGTCTTCTGTCACAAAGCAAAATCAAAACTTAGAGCCACTTACGTCGAAGACCAATCCACAATACACCCAGAAAAAGTCATTGAAAGCTGGCGGCGTCATCGGTCCATATTTATTTGAGAACGACGTTTCCCAGTCTATCACCGTCAATGGCAGGCGCTATAAGTCGATGATTACTAACTTCTTTTGGGCTGAATTGAATGTTTTGAACACCAATGGCCTGGAGTTTCAACAGGAAGGTACTACTGTGACACAATTCACACCACATTGGAAGTTATGCACTTGCGATGCGAGGTAATAGTACCCTCACGTGGAGGTGACGTGAACTGGCTGATCGTGCGATTTGTTCCCATAAAGAATTTTTTTTATTGTGGATTTTTTAGCGATTATAATATGTTCCTTAGACAGTTAAATCGATATGCATTTCAAACAAATAAACAAAAATCGATAATATCTCATGCACACTATGTTTTATTTAAATTTATTGATATGAAGCAATGCAGATACACGTTGGCCTTTTTTTTAAATCCTTTTTTTATTCACATATTATATATAATTAAACAAATATTAGCCTGAACAAACTTAAAAGCCATAGAAATGAACAGTTACACAAAAGTAAATGACCATTATGGTTCGCAATACATTTTTTATTGTTTTTTTTTATAACTATGTATAGGTAAATTGATATTTTGATTAAATTTTTTTACTATATTTGTGTATTCTATTTTTATATAAAGGGTGGTTAAATTTTAAGGACCAATGTTCAATGTGAACCACACCTAAAAGTCAAGTTTCTTTCTGCATTTCATTCGAAATTTCTCAACTCAGACTAACTCACAATCGAGCAACGCGTTAAAGTTATTTAGGCTTATTATGAAAACGGGCGTTCAAATCGAAATGCTAATTGTGCACGTCGTGATTTTTTCGGTCAATTTAATCGTCCGAATGTGCGTACTACAATCGGAAAAATCGTGCAAAAATTTGAGCAAACCGGGTCTGTAGGATATGTGAAAACACTAGTGCATGCTTGTACAGCTCGTACTGCAGAAAATATTGCTGCTGTTCGCGATAGTGTGTCTGAAGAGCCCTCCACCTCAACTCGTCGTCGTGCCCAACAATTGCACCTCTAATGCTCGTGGTTGATGAACATTATGTATAAGGACTTGCATTTACACGCTTACAAGGTGCAATTGACTCAAGAACTAAGGCCTCTTGACCATTTCAAGCTTCGTCAATGGTCAGAATGGTGGCAACAAATGGCAACAGTGGATAATCAATTTTCGAAAAAAATCATCTTCAGTGATGAGGAACATTTTTACCTCAGTGGATTTGTCAATAAGCAGAATTGCCGCATTTGGGCGAATTATAATCCAAGAGTGATTGTCGAAAAACCAATGCACCCACAAATAGTGACTGTTTGGTGCGGTATATGGGCTGCCGGCATCATCGGGCAGTTTTTTTTTCCAAAATGAGTCCGTATTTTGGAAAAAATTACTGTGAATGGTGTTCGCCGTCGTGAGATGATAACGAACTTTTTATGGCCGAATTGGAAGATATGGATGTTGATGATATGTGGTCTCAACAAAACGGTGCCACTTGCCACACAGCTAACGAAATAATGGCTCTTTTGCGCGACAAATTCAATGGCCATGTTATCCCACGTGGTGGCGATATCAATTGGCTGCCAAGATTATGTGATTTGATACCGTTGGACTTCTTTCTTTGGGGTTATTTGAAAGAAAAGGTGTACCTCGATAATCCGGTAACATTTCAAGAGCTAAAGGATGAGATAATTCGTCACATTAACGACATTCAACCTCAATTATGCCTCTGCTTCATCGAAAATTTAAACCATCGGATGGAGGTGTGCCGCCGAGATCGCTGCGTACATAATTGAACCATACCAATATTATCATATTAAAATGAAATGAAAGTAATTTCCTAAACAATTTGTGTTTTATTCAAAATCAGAATCGGCTCTTAAAATTTAACCACCTTTTAGGAAAATGT
This sequence comes from Rhingia rostrata, assembly GCA_949824845.1. NCBI lineage: Eukaryota > Metazoa > Arthropoda > Insecta > Diptera > Syrphidae > Rhingia > Rhingia rostrata. The sequence continues at coordinate 59,982,926 of OX463755.1, forward strand.
GAATAAAAACCTTTTAGAAGATTATCGCATTTATAAGACAGCCGCATTTTTTTAAATTATTTAAAACTATAACTCACAAAACTAACTTAACCTATACAAACCTATCTAAATCTATCTAAACTTATCTAACTATATCTAAGCCTATCTAAGCCTATCTGTCATGTGATCTTTATTGCATCAGCTAGCTAGTTAAAAGTAAGCACAACGCTTACTTCTCATAGTTATCGTTAGATTTAAAATTACATGACATGGCTTAGTTTTACTTAAGCCTAAGTTACGGCTTCATTCCAGTTTAGCCAACAGTATTTGTTTCTATTCAACCTTTTAGTGTTACTTTAATCGCATTTAAGGAAGGAAGAGGTTCTCTAGTTTAACAACAATTCTACTACATTCCACACCATTTGACTGTCACTAAGTAATCTCAAGGCAACATCTGAGGGCTGGCTTAAATATACTTGCAAATATCTAGATAGTTAAATAAATATGTTGGTGCAAGTCACCCTTAGCAGTCAACCGGCTCAAAATGACTCCACTTTAGTTATTAAAAGTCGTTCATTGCAAACATCATACTCTGCCAAATAAAATCAAACACGCATTCAAAGAACCAAACATTTGTAAAAAAAAATCTGAATGCACGAGCTGCATTATGTATGCATACTCATCTCAAAAAAAAAATGTTTGTGTCCTACACAAGTGTAACACTCATATGCAAGTAGAATGCACAGCTTGGGAATATTCCATTTTCTATTAAATTGTTCCTCCATATGCCAATATACATTAGTATTCATAGACTAAAACTATTATGTCATCACTTTTCATACAGATTTTCGTCAAACATACAAAAAAAGGGCAGATGAAAAAAAAAAGGATTTAAAAAAAAAAAACGAAATTCATAAAAATCTGCCAATAAATTATGGCTGATACTTAAATGCGACGGCTCTATGCCACACGCTCCTACAACTCGACTTTGGCCTGACATAAAAGCACTTAATAGATTTCCAATGGCCCGTTCACACAGGCTTGACAGCATGTCAAGGGAGGGTTATACTTTTTTTTTGTTTTTTTTTTTGTTATCTGGTGTACTCATTTTTGTGACACAATACATTTGAAAAGTGTTGAATAATTTAAAAAGCTATTTTTTTTTGTATCCATTATCAGTTTTATTTTTTTTTTCGGGAATACACTTTGCAACTCATACCCGTTGCCAAATTCAATCCCCGTTTGGCTTTTCCAATGCGACAATATACGGAACAGATATGCAGATAAGTGGGGGTTTAGTGTATGTTGCTGTGGAAAAACTGCAGCCTAGCAATAAAATACAAGGCTGCAGGGAGGAATGGGCCTAAAAGCGTGCTTATGTGTTACCTCGATAATGGACATTTTTATAATGCATGGGTATAGATCAGCCCTATCACGATGCCGCTGTTTTTAATTTTGTTCTTTTCATTTTCTGCTTGCATATAGGCAATGACTAAATATGAATTTGTCGTGACGTTAAGCATGCAAATAAGGGATAGACGTGTATTGTTTAGGCATAGGGTGGCATAAAATATAAAAAAAAAAGATTGTTTTTTCTTTAAAACCGTTATTATAATAATATATATTGTTGGGGATATAGATCTGCAAACATGACGGGTGTTATTATTGAGGAAAAACCAATAATTTGAAATGGTGCCTATCGAGTTTGTCACGCACAAAGCAAACCTTAAGACTCAACTTATAGTGAGCTTAAATTAAAAATTTGCGATATTTTATAATGCTCCAAGCACATTACTTCGTCAGAACATATACTAAGATTGGAACTATAGAGAGAAGATTATCATGGCCCTGCGCAATAATGAGTTTAATAAATGATATGGAGTTACGTACAAAGAGTATTAACCCAGGAACCGCACACAACACAGCGAGGAGGAGCTATAAACCTTCAAAATTGGAAATGCACGCCGATGCATTATGTGGAGTTGGCCCATCGGGGTCAGTACACTCAGCAGTGTACCGCCCAAAGACTCAGCCGGCGATGATAGGAAGACAGGAAAGAAAATCGTGAAGCGCCTCACATTTTAATAAGTTTTTTGAATCAGGAAAACTTTAAAATCCTAGCCGTAAATCTGAATTCACAAGTGAGGGTCGAGAGAAGAACCGTCGCTTCAAATCTGTTGAAAAATCTACTCCCGATAGACAATAAAAAAGGCAAAGATTGGGATACAGGAACTAACTATTACATAGTAAGAAGAGACCGGCCGCCCTCCTCACAATATGGTGGGAGAATGTCTTAATATGCAAGGGCCTGCGCATATGTACATATATAGTGGGAAAGTACGTAGGTTTCACGTGCTGGAAGCATGCATCGTATGCACTCTCCATTCTCAGAAAATAATGTATGTGGTGTCGATTTGCACCTGAAGGAAATCAACAAAACCAATTTATAACAGAGCTCGACTAAGTGTTTTGCTGCATACAGATTCAATCGGCTGAAAATTATTACTTTTTAACCGCTGATCTTAAAGCTAAGCACTCGGCTTGGTCGAGCACTAGAGGTCGACTGCTTCAAACTTTGATAGAGAAAAATGTGATTGAGTACAAACTTAGTTTTTTTTGCGGAGGTTATTCCGTCATATCCAAGAGGAAATTCTTTCCTTTTGTCTTTTACGAGTGTACGTCGAGTCACCAGTTGTTGGGCCTTTAATTTTGAAGTAGAACGATGAAATTTAATACACGTACTCTATGTGGCTTCCAGCAAGCCGATTCCAACAGAGTTAGAATGAGAGTTGTTAACTTTTCGAAAAGTTTATTTATGATGTCAAAGACAGAGAAGCGCCCTTGGAAATTATAACACTTCCCAGATTGGAGTTATGTACTATGGTGAAACTGCTTCATGAGACGACAAAAACTCTGATTAGAGCTGGATTCTAGCTCCTTTCTCTGTCAAAGTTGTATCTTCAATTGAGTTTCCCAGATCCAAAAGTACCTACACTGCTATGCTATGTGGAAGTACATACCATCAGAGTTGAACCCAGCTGACGTGGCATATCGTGGGATTTTCCTTATAATATCGTCGCAAACACGTTATGGTGGAAAGGTCATGCTTTTTTGAAACAGCAATGGGATCCAATATTTCGTGCTTGGAAACGCATCAGGATAACGGAAAATACCACTTCGATTATAACTATGTTACTTCGGCAACACTCAACACTCTGAGGTTTTATCACCGCAGGAGCTTGAGCATGCTATTTGGTTAGCACAGTAAGACATGTCTGCTACAGAGAGGACGCACAATACACACGTGGGTCTAATTCCCTTAACCCATTTATAGATGAAGACGGAATCTAACGAGTTGATGGAGACTATAAAACTCCACGCTCCAATGTAACAAAAAAAAAACACCCAATCTTATTGAAGTCCATCACCATCTTGCTTAAAAAAACTTATCAGCGACGCACACGATATTATACAACACGGTGGTTACAAAAAAATGATTGATTACATTCGCAAAAAGGAACATTGATTGCTGCAACATATGTTTTAAGTTCAGAGCTGCGTTGGTGCAGCTAATGGGCAATCTTCCTGCAGCAAGAATTTACTTACACCAGAGTAGAATAAACTTGACAAATCGATGTCAAACCTTGGAGAGGACGAAACGCTAAAACACCGAAAGGATATTTCGCGATTTTTATATGCATGACAACAAAGGCTCTCCACATTGAGCCTTTTTTTAAACACTATCAGATCTATGTCGTAGCGAGATTAATACAAGCAGCATTTATGAGCAGAGAATTGCCACAGGCTCATCTTTTTGTGCATTTGTTAGCTAACAGATTGTCAGCCATATAACAGCAACAGCTTTCTTTAGAGCTTATCAGAGACTGGTCGCTCGAAGAGGGCTTTTAGAGAACTGTTCAGTGATCAGCGGACGAAATTTTGTAGGAAGCAACACAGAGCTACAAGAACAATAGAAAGAGGCTAAGGTTGACTGGAGAAATGTGGCAGATGTTCTATCAAATGAAGGTACCAAATGAAATTTTATCCCTTCTGCTTCCCCTCACTTTGGTGGTCTATGTAAAGCTGGAGTGAAATCGACAAAATTCCACCTTAAACTAGTGTCAGGAAGTCAAGACTGAACTCGAGACCGCTGTGTCCACAGTCAAATAGCAATTATGAAATGAATGCATTAAAGCAAGGCCACTTTCTAATTGGCGAATCTTTCAATGATCCACAAGAACCAGAATGTCAATTGGAGAAAATTTCATACCTTGAAAGTTGGAAGAGAGTTTAGACTCTAATGCAAACATTCTGAAAGAAGTGATGTGCAGCAATAGTGGTAATAAGTATGTCGTTTGCGATAGTCGCTATTAGAGTACTAAATAGAATGGTTGAGAGAATTGATCGTTGTGGTAACACAGCGTTTGAAGAGTATATCTGAGAAAATGCCATCGAGCAGGACTTGCAAACATCTGTCCTTAAGAAAGTTTTTCATACAGGCGCACAGTCTTTGAGAAAGTGCGTATACTGTCAATTTTGCTATCAATGCCCTGTACCAAGCTCAAGCTTTAGAAGCCTTAGAAATAATCAATTGAACAGCACTCGGTTGTCTACAATTGGGCGTTTCTTTTAGAACGCATATTGCCTATCGCTTAGTAACCCACCCTTTTCTAGATAAACAATAATTTGGATGTTAATTCTTTTTTCAATTTCATTTGATAGCATGGACAATAAAGCAATGGGTCTGTAGTTTCAAGGGGTAAATATTCAACATGTGGAATTCGCTGAAGTCCAATGACTTCGATTGTTTCATAAATTCTTTGAGGTTACATGCTTTTCAAAATATGTCTTCAAGTTTTTTTTTATTGTTTGCTTGTAACAAAAGGAATCTTCGTTTTAAGTTTTTCGCTTCGTTGTATTTGCATAGGTCCCTGTTTTTTATATCTTTAATGATTTCGCTATGCTATTCTTAGTATCTGCTTAAAGAAAGAGATATATTTCCCGCAAATATTCACTGGGCTTAAGGAAACGCCAATTGTTTGTTTTTGAGTTAAGTCCAGTATTATGAGTTTACGTTTTGGTGCTGAGCTTAAAATATAAAATGAATATTCTAAGCCTGGTCTAACTTGGAGCAAACCTAAAGAGTTCACATAGTTTTGCAGTTGCTGGTTTGGCAATAGTTACACCTTAAACATAATAGGGAGAGGTATAATTTTCTCCAAAGCTATTTGATTGGCTTGGAAAGATAACCCAATCGACAAATATACATTGGTTCATGCCAATGACCAAAGTGTGAAATCAAAAATCCACCACAAGTTAAGTCCCAGGAAATGAAGTATCAGAAACATTCAAAATGATGTTGTTAACATTACCTACAGAACTTATCATAATTGAATATAAATCTTATGCTGGCAATATAACCACCGAAATTAGCATTTACGATCAGAAAGACAAACCTCACTGGAGACCTGCAAAACCCATTAGTCATCAAATTTATTCACATATCTGATGACTTATAAATATTTTCAAAGTATTTGATTAGGTTTGGCACAGAGCTTTATTAGGCTTATCGACACCATCAAACTCACTAAAATTCTTTGCTGTCAAATGACAAATTTTCTTAAGGACAGATTTCTTTAAGTAGAAATAGATGGTGTTTCTTCAAAAAGATATTCTATAAACCCTAGAGTATCTCAATAATCAATTCTCGTACCGACACTTAAATAGTGAATATAGATAAATACATGTCCTTATAACAATGACACGAACAAAGCAGTTTTTTTTTGTAATAGAACACCCAAACAATGAAACAAACACCCAGAAGTATATTCCACCAAAGCGCAATAGACAAATCAACAGCAGATTTTTTTCAAAGAAAATATCCAAAAATATTCTTTTCATAAACAAAAAACCTACAGAGGTTTTAATGGTTTTAATGGTAGTTCAATTCAACTTAAAGATGACGCAATCCAAGACACAGTTCAATTCAATTCAAAAAAAACACAATTCAAAACCATTACTAGAAGAACTAGTTCACAGTTTCACAATCAAAATGGAGGATACGGTCATTATAAATATCTGAGGGATCTATGCATCTTCTAGGCATCTGCATAGATGAATTGTTGCAACAACATTTTAATTGCAAAATCAGCTGCAGCTGAACTAAGTCTGCAAACTCCATCTGCTTGACAATGCTGAACAGATCAAACTTCAGCACCATTATCAGTTTCCTTATAGGACACTACTCGATAGTCCTACACGCAAAACGATTAGGCCTCTTCTAGACAATGACTTCTGTAGAAGCTGCTTAGACCAAGAAGAGGATGAAAGTATTACTCACCCTCTATGCTCTTGTCCAGCTCTCTCAGTAAAAAGGAAGCTTCATCTGGGAGAGCACTCCTTCGATAATTTAGGTGAGCTGGCTAATGTCAATGTCAGAATTAGGCTAAGGAATATAGGGAAAGTCGACAGATCCACGTGGTACCACAACGGACCTTTATGGTCTAAGTGTGCACGCGCATCACGTGCAGCCACTACAACCTAACCTCACCTAACCTTAACAATAAATGTAAATAATAGTTTTGTTGTGGTGATATGATTTTCTAGTAAGCCAAAATTCACTAAACCGTAATTCAAAAAAAGATATCAAAAGATATCGCCAATAAGTAGCACCATTGACATTGACATCAGAGTATTTCGCACATGAATGCAACGAAATAGAAACGAGCAGTTTGCTTTGCAGCAAAATTGTGGCCATCGCACTGTTTTTGAAAATGTTGTACATTGGATTTTCATTAATTTGCATATGCAATGGCAACTTGAGTGCTGAATGAGCAAATCAACTGCTTTCCAAAATGTGCATGCAATTCCAAATGAAACTTTTGCAAGTACAATATCATTTTGCGACGGTATCCTTGCAAAAATCATTTCGATTAAAAGTTCCCTTGATCGCAACTTTCATGAGAGTGTTGTACGCATATTATTATTCGAGTCGCAACTCTTGACTAAATGCATCGTACATCGTGCATCAAATTATTGGAAGCTGTCGTGCCTAAGTCAGATAATAACAAAATACAGATTCTGCGAATTCAACTCAAGGAAAGTAGCGACTTGCCGAAAAGTAAGGTCGGACACCACCAGTGGACTCTTAAATGCACGCAACATTCCTGTGCTGCTATCCGACAGGTAAGTACCGAATACAGCAGGACTTCTTAGGAAAAGTATATTGTTGAAGAATTAAAAAAGCACTTCTTTTAGCAAATGTCTTTATTGTTAGCTGGTTTAACTTCAAGTGAGTGATACATTTCATTTTCATTTTACAAGAGAGGTTGTTAACGGAACAATATTACGTTAATTACAAACGAAGAAGAAATCAAAGAAAAGAGAAAAAATCTGACACATGATAAGTTTTATATGTTACAATTTTACTTTATGCAATAGTTCCCTAACATATATATTCTTGGATGTTTGTCAGACTTTGGCCAGAGAAAACAAGTGAACAAAAACATCTTCTTATTTTCGGTATTTGACCTAGTGGCCCTGTGCTTAGAAGTCCAACGCACTAACCAATAGGCCACTACAACAGTGGTGATTTAACTATACATAAAGTCACTGTTCTGGTATCTCTCATCGGACTACTGGACTTTAAGGGTCCAGTTATAGCTATCATTGAACAACTTCATTGAAACACAAAACATGATAGACAATTTTCTTAGGTAGGTAATTATAGGGATCATTGGAAAATGCTGTTTCATTTGGACAGAATCAAAAACATTACTTCAGAAAAATTAATTTTGAACGTTGAAAAACAAAAGTGATTTTCTGTAATAGTTTTGTTTTGTCACCTACTTGCCACTGTAAAAAAAAGTCGCAAGAAGTTAAAAAAATTTTGTGCTTTTGAATGATAGAATGACAGACATTGATTGCCCTTGAGATTGGTTGATCGTCACTGCGAATGCAAGCCGTAAAGAAAATTGCACGTGATTAATGTGTAATGGCAAGTCGGTCCGAACCATTGGGATTCGTGGTATTAAAACGTCTTCTCCTTTGTTAATAGTTCCCTTTACGTAGTCAACATTATGCTTATCGATCTGACTTTCAGTTGGAGATTGTGTTTAAAAACTCGGTTGGTTAGTTGACGATATCATCTAAGGAAGTAACGAAATCCACCGATTTGTAAGTCACCTAGTCGCGAGCAATATCAATTTGAATCTAAAAATTTAATTCGTCGATATCAATGTTTGTCGCAGCAAATATAGCACATTCGTTTAACCAATCAAGATTTTTGCAATTTTGTGCAATGTTTGGAAGCACCTTCGGATTTTGATTCGATAAGCTGACAGAAAGCGACGGGAAATTGAATTTTGCCGTTGCTGATGTGCAGCAATTGCTTTGAAAATACTTCTCAAGATTGGTCGTTCTGCAGATCGACACGAATGTTCGTAGTCAGTTTGAGTTTTTTTTTAAAAGTTTCCACAAAATGGACGACTTCAAACATGCATTAAGTTCATCGGCTGACATTGGCAGTGGTATTAATGGAAATGTTTGTCGAAAATCCTCTGCCAAAAGAATCATCGCAGCCAAGCCCTCTATGACGCCTCCAAAGACTTTTTATGCACCATTGAGCACATCCCAAACGAGCAGATTGTGGCCATCGTACTATGTTTTAGGAAATTGTACGTTTGATTTTCATTTATTTGCATGTGCAATGGCAACTTAAGGGCTGGATGAGCAAATCGATAGCTTTCCAAAAATTGCAAGTACCATATCATTTTGCGACGGTATCCTTGTCAAAATCAATTCGAATAAAAGTCCCTGCAGTTCCCTTGTTCGCAACTTTCATGAGAATGTCGTACGCATATTATTTTTCGCAACTCTTGACTAATTGCATCGTGCATCGAACGATTGGAAGCTGCCTCATTCAGATAATACCTTGTCCGACATCAATCAATTGATATCAAAGCCTCGCTTAGTTGTTAATTTGGATGTAACATTGCGAATAATACGCATCTGATGCAAAATATCACAAGTCGGTTTGGATGGGAAGTTTATTGAGATAATTATCGAAAACAATGTTTGTATTTGATAAGTATTTGACGAAAGCACATCATCTTCGAGGATGTCATCCTCTAACAATCGCAACGTTGCCACGCTTCTCTATTCGTGCTACAAAATTCTCCATTTATAGTTCACAAATCATTGAATGATGTTCAGACACGAACTTTAACTAATAGTTAACGCAAATAAAAACATTCGTCGTTTCTTATGGACTTTTACAAACATTTAAAACGAGTGGTGGGTGCACGACTGGGTCGTACGCAACTTTCTCTTTCACAGCGAGTTAATTTGACGGTTTTTACAATTTGGCCAACACAATAATATTTATTTTGATTAATGATGCTAAAAATCATATAAATAATGTCGAAATGTAGTTATACGAAAGTTTATTCCGTAATTGAAAGTAATCGGTGTTCAAGTGAACAATAATGATTTTCCGTTATTGGCCAAAACTGAAAATTCCGTTTAGAGATAATTTCCCCAAAACCAATTATGTGGAACTCATGAAAATAGTAATAGTAGCATACAAATTAAATTTCATTCAATTTAAATAAATAGTTTGCGAGATATTGACAATTTTCTTAATATGGCCTATATGCAAAAATCCGTTATATGGATTTTCTCGAAAAAAAAAACTGCGTATGCAGTGTTGTTGGAACTAATATGCTTATATTATAGTATATAATATGTTTAATCAAAATCGTTAAAGCCGCTTTCGAGCAATTTGAGGTTAAGTATAATTTTTATATGGCAGTTACTTAGGCTGGGGAGGCTTGTACGGAGAGACGAACCGACAGACGGAATTCCGAAAATCACTTTTTTGAGTTCCGCTATCATCGTAATGTTAGAATCAATCAAAATCTCGAGGTCGAAAATTTTCAAGAAACCAATATCATTCAACCATTCTTAAGTGAACGACATTTGATTTTTATTTTTAAATAGAAAATTTAATGAGTGGCAAAAAAATTGCTAAAAACTTATTTTCACCCAAATTTAGGGCAAACTGTCACAAAAAAATGGCAAAAAAAAAATTGTCATGAAGATGGCGTTTTAGCATCGCTCCATACAAAATGTATGGCAAAGTTAATTTTCTTCATATTGTTTTCGCTGATTTTTCGGGAATTTTCTCGGGTATTCCTTTTGTTTGGCCGGACCCCCGTCCGAATTGGTGGGAATCATCGAAATCAGTCCAGGCTTTCTTCAGTTATAAGCGTAGTATTTAACGTCACTCACTTTTATATATATTGGCAAGTTTTTTTTTTCACAGGTTAGAACAAGGTATTGCAGTCCGATGTGATCCCGGTTTTCAAAAGTTAACTGCCTTCAGTCATGAACTTCAAGTTGTTTGATGAATGTTCCTACTCCATGAGATAATCTCAAGTCGAGGTCTTTCACTTCTGCGTTTAACGACTGGCTAGGACTCGAAGACTCGAAGACACCGAAAAGTCAGAGACTTAAATATTTAATGCCAGCACAAATAAAGTACCCGGTATAAACGAAGCCAATATACATAAATTTAGAAGTCTATAAACATATGTAGACATCATATCATGGCACTCTGTATGCTCATAATGTCTTGCCATCAAAAATTAAACATCGAAGCCAAGCACCTAAAAATTTCAAACACTCTTCCGAAACACCCTATATTCGAAAAATGCCTTTATTCTGTACAGGTACTCAGAAAACTGTAGGTACCACAAAAAGTCCTTCTTCAAAAAGGGAATAGGTTTTAAAAATAAATTTCTGTCCTTCTTCTATTGATTTTGTTTGACAGGAAAAAAAAAAGTACTCATACCTCTGTGAGGGTTTACCCAACTTTTTGTTATGTGGTAGTTTTTTTCGGTAACTTGTCTTTTCACTTTTCACTTTTTCCTATTTCTCTCTTTTTTGCTCTCGATTTTAGAATGTTTGGCACAGCACCGTGTTCGGCATGTGGACAAACAATTGCTCCAAATGAATTTGTTATGAGGACTACATCGCCGATAAGTAGTCAGCAAAAACAACAACAACAACAGAATCAGCATCCGATTCAGACGGGACACAGTCAAGCGCCACCTGGCGTTGGCGGGGTCGAGAATCAAAGGCATTTTCAAACACATCAGAACCCACTCACCCATCCACAGTCCTCGCACATACCAATGGAGCATCACGTTTTCCATTTGAAGTGCTTTGCTTGTTCCAAGTGTGCATCCCAACTACGACCTGGTGATAGGTAAGTGTAAAAAAATGGTGATAGTTCAATTTGTGTGTTTATTCTTTTTTTTTTTGTTATTGTATCTAGTATTGTTCATTAATAAAAGGGCGATGAAGGTATTTCATTTTTTAATAAAAAGGATTTCGCTCTAAAAAGTGCACTATTTGGTCTCCAGTATGCCTCCTGAGGACGAACTTGGTAAACGGTTTTCACTTTTTTTGTGACGAGTGTCAATATTGAGTCTGGATGCTTAAATATTAGAACTTTAGTATCTCACAAACTATTTCAAAAAAGTATCATCGACGTTCATTAACCTATATGAGTTAAGGTGAATTTATCGTAAATCTTGTTGATATGGGTTGCCTAGGTTTCTCAAGTATGAAAAAAATGTTCTAGGGATTTGAGCTTTAATTGTTTAGTGGCAAACTTTTGGATGGTACCACCTTACCTTTTGAAATAAAATGAAACTAGTCAAGGACACTCAATTCTTTCCTTATTTTTTAAAAATAAAATAAAAGCAAATTGTATAGCGTAAAATATATAACTCTATAAAGCGTATAAACGCCCGAAACTCAATTTCAACGCTCACATCTGGTCAGGTGCAACCAAATCTTCATTGCACCTACTAGATGGGATACAAAAACATGCGATTAAATTGATAGGAGATCCAATCATAACGAAATCCATAGTTTCACTCGAACATCGTAGGAATGTCTGCTTCCCTACAGTCTTTTACCGCTATTATAACAGAAAATGCTCTAACGAAATATCCAGATGCATAATAATCGACGTACCATGAATCCTTATCAGTTTACCCCCAAGCCTATCTTCGGACGTACTATGAAATCTAGAGATGCATTCCTAAATCGAACAACACGAATGTGGAATGCTTTACCAAACTCAGTTTTTCCTCTTCATTACAATTAACAGAAACTCAAAATCAACGCACATCGGTATCACATTTTGTCTACTCCTCTATTTTTTTAAATGCCCGCGCCACGCTAGGCTCAAACACTATAAGGGTATTCGCAATCCCTTTAGCGCGTTCCAATTATAACAAAAAAACGAATGAGAAGGCTACAGTCCACTGTGATCGTTTTATACCCTAGCCCACCCCATCCTTAAAATTAATATCCATAAAATGTGGGCTTTATGTCAAAGAAATATTAATATTGACATTGACATTGTCGCATCATATGGTTCAATCAGTTTATCAAAATCTTTTACGGTTCGGCAAAAAAAAAAGTTTTTCTCCTGCATATGGTATGGCGTAGGGTATGCTAATGTTATTTGTATGAAAACGCCTCCAAAAAGTGAGCGTGGGTTTAAATAATATATGGACGAAGTGTTTAATCATAACCAATGATTTTGCATCAAAAGTTTTTTGGAACATTTTAAAATTTGACCCAAAAAGATATTGAGATTGTCTAAGTATGTTGTTCAGGTAATATTTAAAATTTCCTTACAGTTTGGCTTAAAACAACGTTTTACTAAAAGGAGGGCGTGGCAGTGTTTGGATTCCAAAACTGTTTACACTTGTTTTGCTTCATCGGTCAGAGAGTTATTCCATATTTAAAAATAGGTGAAACACAGACGGACATGGCTAGATCGAATCAGCTAACGATTCTGAGTCGATCCATGTGCTTTGAGATAAATCTAACGATTTTCTTTGTTACAAACTTAGAGTCAAAACTAATATACCCCTATGGATAGGGTATGCAAATGACTTGCAAGATTTTCCAAACTGCAGTCCTCATTATATTGTAATGTAGAATAAATAAATAATAAGAGGCTAAGGAATGACTGATTTTAATATTATCGAACATGTAATATTACAGGGGTTGTCCATAGCTTTGGTACAAAGCTCCACTTTTACCGAAAAGTGTGTATTCCTGCTTATCGTCGATTCTAATCCAAGGCTTTAAAGCTTTAAATTTGAAAAGCTTCTCACAACAATTTTATACTCTTCATTGCCAGTTATTAGTAAGAGGTGAAAAAAAAAGTAGGTGATGAAAGTTTCAGAACTTGAAAGTAGGGACTCCGCGCCTACTAGCCCAACACACCACTAGGCTGCCGCAACCTTTTTAAAGCAGGATATCAATAACAGAAAATGTGCAAGTGGCTAACAAAACGCCTTAGTTGAAAAAAAAAATATTACTGTTCTCCAAGCAAAGGTGCAGATAAAGACGATCGGCGCCATTTAGCTTTTTATGCAAGATAGAGGGAAGCAAATCACTCTTTTACAAACACAAATTTTTGGCGCAACAGGCTCGTTAGTACCCAGGGCCGAGCTTTCTCACAGATCATCACGAGAGGAAGGCCAGTGAAAAATCATTCAGTTGTTTGCTACGGCTGGGAATCGAACCCAGACCTACTGCGCGGCAGTTCAACGCACTAACCATCGCGCCACTGAGCCCGTCAAAATTATCAGAAATCATTCTTTTACAAAGAAGCAAATAGATCAAGAAAATCGGGTGCTTGAAGATTTAGAGAGGTCCCAGCTCACGGGACCTAATGCAGGCTGTTCAACGACGACGATGAGCCATCTCCTGCTGATAGTCAGAACAAACCATAAAATATTGCCGAAAACTAGCAGCCACCAGTCTTAATGAAATGTACAATATATAAACCTTAGCTTAACAACGCTACTGGGAATGACGACCTCCCAGCCGAGCAATAGATAGATTATTTCTAAAGTACATATACAAGAAGAAGATGATTTCTAATGTACATATACAGAAGTATACCTCAAGAATGGATCCTCAGCAAAAAGGGGACATACTGAACCCAGACTTATATCTGCTGTAGTATGTGCCCTTAAACCGATCACCAACCACAATCGGTCATTATCAGTATGCCTCTAGGCCAGTAAAGTTTTGGAGAGCCCGCGGACACGGATTTAAGAAGTCTAAATTGATAACCATTACCATTTAAAGAGACGAACTAAAAATAGCCATGTCTACTATTTGTGTACCGTTCACTATTTAACGCGAAGGTACAAACAATATCGAAGAATCAGACAATTGCACATTGACAAATATGTCTTTGGGCTATTAAGGGAATGTGCCAAACGCTGCCCCCCTATAAATCTTATCAGAAACCGAACGAACCCCTCTTTCTTCTGGCTAAGAAGGCAATTAAGAAGCAATCACTCGAAGGAAATTCTATACATTCATCATCCTCGCCCTGTTCTGCGGCACCGAAGAATCGACATGCAAACCGGATTTCGAAATCCGTCGATTTGAGCGAAAAATTCTTCAGAAATTCTTCGTTCCCGTTTGAGTTGACTAATTATGGAGATGATGATTTAACCAAGACCCTTATTAAATGTACAGCGATATAGACCATAGACCAAGCCATCTTGGGCATATAGATCGAATATATATCCAGTGTTCGACTGCGATGCCAATGAAATGTAGAATGAATGGATGCCAATGACCGATCTGCAGGGCCCTCTTTTCACAGTCTGACGGCTAGCACGTTATCAAAAGACCTTAAGTGCCTCGTATGTAGTCTTGGGTCAATTCCCGAACTAGCAACACCGATAATTGTTTTTGAGTGGGAAATTTTTGTAAGCATTTATATTAATCGAATAATTTTTCAGATACTTGCGAGAAGAGTCGCAAGTACGAACGGGCATGTTATCCCCACACTTGTTATAGTCAATGCATATTAAAACGAAATAGCTTGTCAGTCCCCAGCTCATCATTAAATTAATACGATAAAGGCTCGATTTTTTCACTCTAGGTGAACTTTGGCCATGATATTATAAACCGCCCCTTAAGCTTAAGGCCATTTACTCTAAATCAGCAATTCCTTTAATTTAGTTAAATTTTCTTTCAGATACTATATGCTGGGTGGTAGTCTCGTCTGCGAACAGGACTGGCATAAACTACTCAAAACGACCACCACCAACCCACCAGTGCGCAAAGGCAAAGTTGGCAGACCAAGAAGATCCAAAGACTGAGAAGTTGCCACACGTTTGGGTCGCCCTCCTAAACTCAAAAAAGATTCCCCGCTACCAGATGTCGAATCCGCATCGCAGGCAGTCCTACCGCACCATCATCACCATCCGTTTGCGGGAGGGCCAACAGCGAATCTGATTCCCATCGATCGTGCTGTACAGAATTTCCCATCTCCTTCGGGTAAAGATCATTTCCTCTACAACAGTCTCTACAATCGAGACGTGGAATTCATGAAGAATCTGATCCGCACTAGTACCGGCGAACTAGAGCGCAACCCAAACGCCCTGATGCACTGCGGAGAATTTGATCCACGACAAGTGCATGATCATCAGCATCCAGGTCATAGCCCGCATTCATCTTGCTTTGCATTAAAATCGGAACACCTATCCGCTTTGGAGCAACAGCAACGTCTATTTCCATGTGCTAATGGACCGCACATACTGCCCATGGCGACACGATCCTATTCATGTTCACAACTAAGTGGTCTTGTGGATTACTCAAGCGAAACGATCAAACAGCAGCAGCAACAACAACAACAATCACAACAGCAGCATCAACATCAGTGCAAAAGCGAAACACATGACGAAGACGGTGCTCTCTTGAGCGGCAAATGTCAAATGCATTCCAACAGTGGTGGCAGCGTTGGCGGTGGCTCTGCTGCTGAAAATGTTGGTGGTGCTGGCATCCTAGTGAAATCCGAATTCAATGAAATGCAGCAAAGTAAATCATCACCTGTCCACGAAGTATTCGAGATGACTTCAAGTACATTCACATCTAACGTAACTGGCAGTGGCAGTAGCACTGGCCAGTTCCATCATGACAGTGGCAGTCCACCCCTGCCTCTTATCGAAGCAGCAAATTCGTCGTCATCGGCTATCGTCCCGACGGTTGCCGCCCACCACCTTCAACACCATCACCATAACCATCACCATCACCAGGCCAACCAGCACCAATGCTCGGCCCATTCATATGAATCATATGTGTATGCAACTGGCAGTGGTGGCCGTACTGGAATGTCCCCACGCCAGCCACCAGCTACGATGAATACCACTTCTAGTGGTTCCGAAATTTCCGGAGCTCTTTACAACTGTAAATCATTCTTTGCTGACAGTGGCAGTGGCAGCACTGCCCCTGGAATTGCTGCCTTCTACCAAAACAGCAGTGGCCAACAGCAGCACCATCAAGCGAACGGTGAATCCTGCCGAGATGATTCCACTGGGTTCCCTAGCAGAGATTCACTAGACACCGCCGATGAGAAAGTGGTCATAGCAATTAAAGCAAGAAAAATGCCAGATTAATGGAGAGAGTTGAAGGAGCAATAAAGCGACACACACACACGCAACCGAATGAACTTTGCCAACAAACTCTACTAATCATTTAAATAAGGGTCGACGCATATGAAAATGGAGTGAGAAATCGAGTTGCATACGACTTATAATTAAAAAAATTAATAAAAACAATCAAAATGAGAAAGGACACCTTTCGGATGAGCTTATGTTATTTTTAGTCTTGTTAAATATAAACTTCAAAGATACAAAATACAATGATATTATTATGTAAGAGATTGTAAACTATATAATTTATTCAATTGTAATTATAAAAATATATCATCAATGGACTCAAAGGTTATAAACTAGGTAAAGGATAATAAATTAGAAAATTTCAAATGTATGTATATACCTGGGAACTGTATTTTCATTGAATATGGACAATGGTAGAATCATGCGTAAGACTAAGTATTCATGGAAAATCGACTGAGGTAAGTACTGCTTACAATTATTTAAAAGTGCTTAACTAAATCTTGTCTTTAACAACGAAACGAACAATGGACTACAACTACTCCTTTTGGTGCTGAACAGGATAACATAAGCAGACATCTGCAAGCATTATCTCGGTAGCTGTATGAGCCTCATTGTAAAGCGAACCACCGAAATCTCATCTGGTCTTGCTATATTTAAACGGCTGAACAACGACATGAACAATACAATACCAATACTCTCTTTCTTATAGAAAAGATTAACAGTGGACCAAGTTTTTAGATGATACATAATCTACGGAAGTTCATGAGCAGACATCTGCAAGAATTATATC
Source organism: Rhingia rostrata (assembly GCA_949824845.1). NCBI lineage: Eukaryota > Metazoa > Arthropoda > Insecta > Diptera > Syrphidae > Rhingia > Rhingia rostrata. The sequence continues at coordinate 60,000,212 of OX463755.1, forward strand.
GGGCGCGCTATGAGAGTAATAGTAAGGCGAACCACCTGAAAACATCGGATTTTTGATTAGGGACAACTAATTTTGTAATTTAATATAAACATACCCTTGAACATGTATGATTTGTCAATGTTGAAACATAAGTTTAGGTTCTGTAAAAGTTTAAAGAAAATCGAGAAATCATCTTCAATTACAGGGTGTCCGCCGGGAGGGTATACTAATTTGTCTTGCCGCTATTTTGGTAAGCATTAGCCTTGATAGTTCATATTTTGCAGTCCTGAAGTAGACACGTGGCAAATGTATTATGGAAAAATATTCGATAAACCAACGTGTTTTAATCGTTAAAACATTTTATAAAAATCAATCATCGATTACTGTGACGATGGGAACATTACATGAAGTTTTTGGGAGAAACAACGTGCCAACAAAACGCACTATTTATCGTGTAGTGAATGATTTCGAAGAAAGAGGTTCTGTAGGTGATAGGCCCAAGCATGGACCACAACGTACTGCAAGATCGACTAAAAAATTAGTGCTGCTCAAGGAAGTGTTCAAAACAATCCATCCACCTCAATTCGACGCCGTGTTTCCATTTAAGATTCAGTTGACACAAGAGGTTCATCCACAAGACAATTTACACCGCCGTAGATATGCCACTAGGACTTTACAGCTAGCCCATGACAACTCCGATTTTCACGAAAAAATCATAATGAGTGATGAGGCACATTTTCATTTGGATATGTGAATGAACAGAGTAGTCGCTTCTGAGCAATGGAAAATCCATTCATCAGCCACCTTTGTATCCATTAAAAGTTACAGTCTGGTGTTCAATTCGGTCAGGAGGAATCTGTGGACCTTACTTCTTTCAAAATGAGAACGGCGTAAAGGGTAACCGATGATTCATAACTTATTAACGCCACAACTGCATGCTCTGGGCTTGATTAACATGTGGTATCAACAAGACGGTGCCACATCGCATACATGATTACAATGGAATTACTGCGAGACCTATTTCCACGACAAGTTATTTCAAGAAATGGTGATGTTGACTGGCCTCTTTTTGTGGGGATATCTGAAAAGCAAAGTTTATGCAAACAAACCAGAAACACTTGAGCAACTCAAACAAAATATTCGTGATGAAATTAATGAAATACCGCGTGAAATGTGTGAGAATGTAATGAAAAATATGCTCAAAAGGGCTCGCATTTGTGAGACTAACAGAGGCGGACATTTACCTGATATTATATTCCATACAAAATTGCCGACGTTAAATAAAACATTTATCAATATAAGATCCATTCACTTTCATTTAATCAAAAATTATAAGCAAACAAAGTAGTATACCTTCCCGGCGGACACACTGTATTAAACTCATTTCTATAGGTTATTGACTTTGGGCTTAGGCAAAATTTGCGTCCTTCTTGTTGAGATCGAGAACAATTTCGAACGGCGATTTTGCCAACGTTTCGGCTGATATGTGTTAAAGGGTGGTTGACAATTGATTGCGAAGTTTAAATGGCTGCGATTGTGCTCGCGATTGTCATATAAACGAAATCTACTACGCCTAAAAGGGATTTCAGGCACATTTCTGATTAAACTGTTGACAACCACGCTCAACAAAAATGATAGCGGCGTTAATATCTGCATCTAAATTGTTAGAAAGCCAAGCCGCTACAGAACTGACATTATTGCCATCCACGAAATACGAGTAGAGGGATCAAAAAAAAAAAAAGGTTGTGACATCGAATACGGCCCTTGTTCTTGTGTAGCTATTCAGGTACTGATTTTTAGGCATACAAGGTTTGATTTATGACACGGATGTCATGAGCTAACGAATTATGAAGTTAAAATCATGCTGAGAGATTCACTACAATCACAACACGTACCTAAGAGGTAATTGCGGTCAATCAAATTGATCACATCCTGATATACAATATGAATGGATGCAGTATTTTGGTTATCCGAATATCCCGATGGGCTGTTCGGACCACTTGTTGCAACCAAGGTGAGTCTGCAGTGTTTCTTAACGCCACGAGTGTCAAACAAAATTAATTAACAAGAAGACTAACTGTGGCGATGCCAATAAGCCATAAGATCAGCCGCAACTGTTTCTCGCGGCTATAAGCAAGAAACCTCAGGTTTGGTTAAGAATGTCGATTTTTAGTCATAGCTATAAATGAGGCCTATAATGCCACTTCAGGTATGATGTTCGTAAGTGTAAAACGTCAAAGGTAAATGTTGCGTAAAGAATCCTGTCAAGATGATCAAGGAAAAGTATAAGTTGAGTCACAGCGGATTCTGAGAATGTGAAAAAACCACAGTCTGTTGAACAACAAGCCGATATTAGACAGAACAAATCATTCAATATTGCCAGCAAAAATTATATCTTAAGAATGCCACCTCAGCATCGTTAACCCAATCTACGAAAAAGGAGGCCCACTGAACTCCGCCAACTACAGAGGCATAAGTCTCCACAACACCGCCTAAAATATGCTTACTTACTCATTTAAGTGGCGCTACAATCCGGAATGAACCATCCATTGCCCGTGAACGAAAAAGGGACCGATGATTTTTCGACGATTTTGCCCCTCAAATCGACGATTCCTTCATCCACTTTTTATACGGTCCACACCTGAAACGGCTTACCAACAGCATGATAGTATCTGTGAGGTTTGAGAACAGCAAGGTCTAGGTTCGTCAGATTCTGGAAAAATTAACACCAATTTTTTTTTTTTTTTATAATTTACACGTACTCAAGGGGTTATGAATACCCTTTTATATGTTACCATAGTACGAACGTTAGAGAAGGGGAAGAAAGAGAGGATAGGAAAGATTTTGGATGTAGTGGAGACTTAAACTCCATGGGTGGTGTCCTAACTAGCTTCGGGGAGTCACTTTTTCTTGTGTTCGTTAAATTTGAAGAAATTCAAGATGGTCTGCATACTTTTAGGTATTACACCGACATTTTATTTCTTTTAAATAAAAGTGAAATGGATTTTGGTTGGGATTGAACGCGCAACCTTCCACTCAACAGACGAACACATTACCACTACACCGCGGCCACCCACCGCGACATCTTATACAGAGACTGCAGCAACCTCAGAGAAACATTCGATACAAAAAAATAATTTATATAAGCTTAAGCACTGTCCTGTGACTTCTCTAACATAATTAATTCTTGAGGGAAGCCAACTCCCGAGCCAACACCAGGGTGCACCCATTTGGAAGATGCTCTTATTTTTGCAAATGGCCGCTAATGTCAAATCTGTTTTGACATTTATGGACTAGACAGACGTTGAATACAAGTCAACAAGCCATGGAGCTATACACTCCATAAGAACGCGGAATAATCGTGAGTATTTTTTCGCGTAACAGTTCGTCTGTAGTGTTGGGGCAGCGCGAATTCCGTCGCCGATTCCCTGGCCGTCCGACACCGACTGCGCAAACACTTAGCCGTTTGGCCACCAATCTTGAAAGAGTATGGGATCACACAAGACGTTGCCAACAGTAGCCGGCCCCGGAGCGTCCGTTGTGCAGAGAATATCGACCAGACGATGTGCCTCGCAATTTGCCATCAGCCGGTCGCCCATAAGTCGAATTTCGGTCAAAGACTTTCGCATGTTCCCTAACAAAGTCCAGTCCGTGCATCAGCTGCTGCCTGTCGATCGCCAAACGCGTGTAACCTACACACAAGCCATCCTCAATCTCGAGAACGAAGAGGCTAATTTTCACCTCAGCGGGTACGTGAACAAGCAAAACTATCTTCTGGGGCACCCGCGCAAAGTTAATGTATGGTGCGCTGTTCACGCTGGAGGATTCAATTTTTCGAGAACGCCGCTGGTCAAACGACAACACTAGACGGTGCGCGCTATAGGCAATTTTTCTGCCGCAATTAGACGAATTAGGACTGGAGGACATGTGGTTCCAACAGGAGGGTACAACGACACACACTGCGCGAGCCACAACTGATATTCAAAAGGAGATGACAACATCGGATGACTTCTTTTAACCCACCTATTTAATAAAAGATATATGAACCCCAAGCAGTATTAATGCTAGGATCCATAAGGGCGTTATAGATTACTAGCTCAGCCGGTAAACGTTGTTTTGCCATATAACTGGTTTTAATTGAACATTTGGGTTGGTAAAGAAAAAAACATATGGAAAGCTGAAATCCGCTGTGTGGATCGTTCAATACCGTATACCAATCCATCCTCAAATTAGATTTTCCCAAAAAGTGGGCTGTGCTAGACAATTTTCGAAAATGGTACTCATATATTGCTCAGGCACTTTTTCTTTATGGTTTGACATATGTTATGGGGTAGCGTACACAAACTGTTTTTACAAGAAAACTAACGCCCCAAAAAATTAAAAAAAATTGGGCGATTTTATTGGAAGACATTTAATCCTTTTCAATAAACCGTTTATAGAATCGATTAAAAAATAATTCGATTTTATCGACATAATTTTTATAAGGCCCAAAAACTGGTGGAGTATGGACGGACGGACAGACATTGTGAGTCGATCCATATACTTTAAGTTATATCTATCTATCTGTTTTATGCTGAATCCAAACGGCTGAGTTGAGATAAGCTTTTCTGGACAGTTGACAAAACTCGGATGTTCTGTCAGATGATGGCGACTAAAGTTCCGGTGAAAAAAAAAAACATTTATTTGACTGTTGGTATGCGTATTTTTTTTGTCGGAACAGTATTTTCAATTGTTGAATTTAGTTAATAAAATGGCTAGTTTTGGTTCGGTGAAAACGAATTATAATAAACACATTTTTCAATTATGATCACGGATATGTAAATTAAAAACTTTTCAATATTTCAAATATATCGAAGTAGCCTGTCACTATAAAAAAATGTTCTTGATACTTATTTTTCTAAGAAAAAATTAATTTAATCTTCTAAATAAAATGCCGGTTGCGGGAAGTCCGAATCAAGATCTTTACCAAGGCCGCTATTTCATTGGAGTCGTCAGTAAAGCCAGACGCCAATGGGGATACAAAAATTCGTGGATTGTATCTGAGTATCAAAAAATGGCTAAACAAACTGCTCAGACTTATAGGGAATACAAGGACCAATTAGTAGATCCGATGGCAAAATATGATAATTTAAAAATCTCAAAAAATATCTACCCCGAAAAAGAAATATCAATTGAACGGGAAAAACAAACAACCAAAGCACCATGGCCAGAAACTACTAATCAGGTTTATGGAAGATTGCCGTTGTACCCACATACAAAATTTCAAAAATATAAATTCCCATGAATGTATTTTGGTTGAAGAAATTATGATTTCCAATTATGATTGTCGCTTTTTTTCTTGTGTAAGCGGTATGTCCTAGAGTCCTCAGCTACTTTTGAAAGTGGATGGTAACCTCATATAATAATGATATTATTAGAGAGATCCTTACTATTTATGTATGTAAGTACATTAAAGGCAAACATTTTATAAGAAAGACTGGCGATAATCACTAGTAAGTGCCTTTCAAAAATATGATTTCGTTTAACGTTTGTTATCGAGGTAATTAATGACCGATATGATTACCCTCCGATTTGCCTCATTCGAGTTCAAAAAGAATCGGCAAGCTTCCTGATTAATCATTTGAATAATACTGGAGTTTTTATGATGGTTTCCTCAGTGTTTATGTGGAAGGTAAGTAGAATCACTAGTTAGAACTGGACAATACATACAAAATAAACTGGTCCCTCAATATATTTCTGTACTGGAGTTCTGTCGTGTAAGGATCTTAATACTTCTACTTGATCAAACTTTGCTATCGCTGATTATTTTGTGGCATCTTCAGCAAAGCTGCCGTTAATTAGCCATACTGATTTTTCTACGTTTTCCAACTTTTTAAGTTGTATAGTACACCTGCAGTTGTAGAACTTCTAAGGAGAGTTCTCTTATTCGCTAAGAGTCGTTTTGAAGATAACCAACCTTTCCCATTTATTTACATTCTTTTGACTTTGCAAAGGTTTATATCGTCAATACAGTTTGGTTTCCGTTCAATCACGAACCTGAGATATATCAAAAAACGGACAACACAGGCATTTTTTAATCATTTAATTGCAAGCTTCAACTTGGTGTTTTTCAGTGTCAAGTTGCTTTGATACGACCGCACTCAACAGTTGCGTTTAGTCAAAGTAAGTATGCAATTGTAATAATGTTCCTCTAGCATAAGAGTTTGGTGTACTTAATAACAATAACATACATTCCGGAATGAACCAGAGCCTTTGTCAACATGCTTGTACAATTTCTAATTTGTTTTCTAATTGTATGCGCGCCACTTAGAGCTAGGCCTTTCTCTTCTGCTTCTGACCTCTGGCTGGTAATCGAAGATTCTGTGAGCAGGATTCTGTGCAGTAGAGCAGGACTGATATGATCAGTGTCTAAGTTGTTCGAGCGTAGGCTCTTTTCCCAAATTCTCTTTTTACCCCTATCGACTCGTGAATTTTGAATAATCCCCTTAGGGATAATGCTCAAGAAGTCACAGGACAATGAGTCACCTTGCCTACATCCTTTTTCACTATCCAATGTTTCGGTAATTCAGCAATCGGTAATCCTCATAGACAGACGAGTTTGAGACCTGGTTCGTCTCTATATATGCTGTCGTATGCGCTTTGAAATTGAAGGATTTGTGTTGGGCATCGATTTGGACTTGATTAGTTGCGGACTTTTCTGACCTAAAACCACATAAAATCACAAAAGAGCCCATCATGTTTCTTTTAAACGGTTTCAGGCATTCACATATTATTGTGGTAAGGATCTTGCGGCCAACGTTGAGGATATTTATGCATTTATAGTCAGAGAAAGTTAGGGATTTTCCTTTCTTATGGATATAACAAACGGTATTTACGTTCCAAGGATACTTTCATCGCACCAAATTCGTCTAATGATTTGTTGCAAGGAAGTAAATAAAAAAACAGTATTTTCCGTTCTTCACTCCATATAAAGCTTTAGGCTCTCTTGTTCACCTGCAGTTGTTCCTTGTAGGCGACCATCTTATGTTAGAAACCTGCAGATGGCCAATAGCGTGGCATCTAGCCGATTTCATTTGATCCTGCAGGACATCATTAGCTACGGCAGCGATATTCTTGGCTAGACGAATGTTTAAAATATCGCTGCGCGGAAAAACAGTTTCGTGATTTGGAATCTCTGAGAAGGTAAGAACTCTGTTATGCACAGGGGCGAGTTTTTATTTTCGACTAACAATATACTGCTTGGACGAAATTCTTGGAGGCAAGGTCGGATGTTAATTTTTGATGAACTATATTCAGATAGATAATTTTATTTTTTTCTGTGGGCTGGTGGAAATTTCAGTAGACATGATGAGCACGTGCCCAAAGTAGTGTGAGAATTTTACTCGCCAAAAATACCACCCTTTTTGTATTTGTATAGCAACTAAGTACCTATGCGACTTATCTAGCAGTTTTTTTTTATCGAGAGTAATGAATGTTAGGCAGGTAACTTTCCTTTGAGAGTTTCAGCTTTTTCCGCAATTTACAGCGCGGTTTGTTATTATCGGGCCAAATCTAAGGGCTTAGTTCTTTGAAGACGCAGCAATAAATTTTGTTCGTCAAAAATTTACAGGACCGTTGTGTTACCGTGTCCCAAATAAACTTTTTTTTATGTTTGCTTGCAAAATTTTTCGTTTCATCTTTAACCGCGGGAATACCCAGATCTCTGCGTAGATCTTCATTCCTTATAAAATTGGACTCAACGGATGGACCATCTGCAACGTAGCAACGGCCAACATTTGATAGACATAATCTTCAAAAAATAAATGCCAAAGAATGTTCTTTCAAATGATAATAAACATTCTCCATTAAATTTAAATTTTCTGTGTTTTTTTCTTTAAAAAAGTAGGGAACCTCGAAATGGATCACCCTTTATACCACGGCGCATTGAAGAATGATGTTAACATTTTGTTTTCAAAAGGTTGTAAGATATTTAGATTCGTTTCACTGGTACAACCCCATAGTTGTATACCATATGTCCAGACCGGCTTTAGCACTTGCATGTATAATAACAGCTTGTTATCATGGTTAAGCTTCGAATATTTTCCGAGTAGCCGGTACAGTTCTCTGTATTTATTTTTAAGTTCTTGGCATTTCTTTTTCACATGCGACTTTCATTTTAATTTTGCATCGAGTGCCATTCCGAGATATTTCGCTTCATTTGCAAAAGGGACTTGAACCGTATTGAGAAACACTTGCAAAAGATTTGTCCGCTTCTACGAAAAATCTACATGAATCGATTTGCTCTCGTTAAGTGCAATCCGCCAGGATTTTGTCCATTCAATAACCGTGTTAAGAGCGTTTTGTAATTTCATATTTGTTTCCTCTATTGTTGTGTCAACTGCTGTCATTAAACGTGGCAACTATTTTATAGTTTGTTTGGGGGATATCACGTGTAAATAGGAGGTACAAGAGTGGTCCAAGGGTGTTTTCAATATGTTCAAGATACGACACGAGGATTTTATATAATTTTTCAGCCAGAACTTTTCTTAGTTTGTATTGAAGGCCTCTATGACAAACTTTGTCAAAGCTTGCGAAACGTCACGAAATATGGCTGAGCAAATTTTCTTTTCTTCGAAAGCTTTCTCAATTACATCAGTAATACGATAAACTTGGTCCGCAGTCGAATGTTTACTTCTTTGCCCAAATTGGTGGCAGTTAAAAAAGCTTTTGAAATTATTGGAAGAAGTGAAATAGGCCTGTAAGATTTTATTTTATTCGGTGATTTTCCTGGTTTGAGAACCATAATCACTTCCGCGACTTTCCACTGTCTTGGTATGTATTCTAATCTAATTGCTACATTAACAATGTAGAAAAGTTTAATTAATGCTTTCCGTGGCAACATTTTTAGAAGTCTTCCCGTGATCAGGTAATAACCCGGAGCTTTTTTAGGCTTTGGTTTCTGTATTTCCCATTTAAGCTCGGCAAAACTTGTATGTCTAACTTTCTGGACCATCAAACGTTTTTTCCGCGCATCTTGAGGAAACATTTACCTCAAAATGTGCGGCAAAAACGTTTACTTTTTCCTTATCGCATTTTGCCCAAACGTCTTGAGTTACCCTTATTGGTGGCAGAGATAGATAATAACGTAAATGCTGTTATGAAGTAATGGTCGTCAAAGTTAGCATTCTTTAGCTAAGCAATATGTTAAATCTGCCCTAACTATTTTCTTTTCCCTAAAGCGCAAGTAACCCCATGACTTAAATACTATTTTTAAGCTTCGAGTTCCGAACCGAAATTCTCACAAAGCTCGCGAAACTCAACAAATGCATCAAATGTGACATCTTAATACCCGTACCTGCAAACAGGAGATTAAATCGTTCATTGTAAATCAAAGTAAATTGAAGGTCATAGTTAAACAAATATAATTAGGAATATCGAAATCCAACTTCGAGAACCACACATCTTCCCAATTGCGTTCAAATAAAACCCAACCCCGCAATAGCTTGTATTCAATTAAAATCTTAATTGCAGCTTTTCCGTACAAAGAAGGAAACAACAGTTACCCCTTGTTTTATGTGCAAAATTGAATCCTTTGATCCTCTGACACATTCTTTTAAACTAAACATTTGTAGCATACAAAGCTATTCTCCCATCTGCCTGTCCATACCTAAATTCCTAACCATGCCCACCACCCATGGAAAGTCGAAAACCTTGCAAGGTATTTTATTTATTCGCAATTAATGGTATTTTTGAAAGATCTACGGATAAATAGCTTAGCTATTATACGTCCCGAATTCAATTACTAACCCTTCCTCAAAAGCAAGTAATAATTAAAAACAAAAAAAAGAGAAACAACAACAAACGTTATCCAGGAACAAGGACAATTACCAACGGCAACACTTTGCCGAGTTTAATTAAAAAATTCTCCCCCCATTACTACTTCGTTTTTTTGTTTGGTTAGGTGGAGGGATTTGTCTTTTTTTTAGAACACCTTAGGAACAAAAAAACACAGAGACCATCACTCGAACCGACATAAACCCGTGCACACCAACCCCCGACAGAGTATGAAATTAATTTTCCCATACCTCGGGCATATCCTTTTTGGCCTTGTCATTCGAGATTTTCCCGTCCTTTACTGGATCAGGTGGAAAGCTAACTATTTTTTTATCGCCTTCCCCCAATCGGAGGTGTGTATCCCCGAATATTGGCGACCTGTGCTGCAAAAATTGTTCCTTCATGAATTTGTGTTGGTGTTGTTAATTTTAAGGATTTTTGTTCTGTTCATGTTGCTGACTTAGAATGCATATAACTGAGCTCATTGAGAATGCCAATAATGTGATATTCATCAGACAGCATACATCGGGTAGGGGTTTGCAGTTCCCATAGTCCATCCATATCGATGGTGTTGTCATGATGAAAAATACCAAACAGCTCTACAGGACTCGTTGGATATTTTTAATTAATTTTTCCTTTGCCACCGTCTTTTTTGAGTCCAGCAAGAGTTTGTCATTTTAGGCTCACTGAATTCGCCATGTGCGAGATAAAATGGAAGAATTTGAAAAATAATGGGCTTCATGTGCTGATGGTGTGGGTGATTGTTTTAAACAGTAGACTGCGATGATAGGAAAGAAGGATAATTAATCGTGTTGTTCGTTTTTTGTGAGCTACTAGATATCACTTTGGAATGGCAATCGCGGCTCAGCCTTGCCTTCTCATAATGAATGACCATTTTGATGACGGGAATGCTGGGCAGTTGGCCATGAAGTCAGGTTTAATTTAATTAAAATAATTAATCTTATTCAGCTGCAATACTTTGTTGACCTTACCTAAGGTGCGAAGAAGAGTAGGTTAAAGTGACCAGAATGTCTAATAAAAAGTAATCTCCCCAGAAGTCAAACCGCCGATAATTTACTGCTCCATAACAGAAGAAACATACAAGCTGATATATTTGTTGGAGATCGACGACCCCTTAAAAATCGTTGCAATATGGATCCCAGACGCAAGAAAATTCCCCATCGAAATGGTGCACAAAGAGATTTTGTGTTGGTGAAATATGATGGACTCACATTAATCATTAGTAGTTGGGACAAAACTTGCAAAACCTGGAGGACTTTATGAGTGACATCAAAGGCGAAATCCGTGGAAGACTTACACGCAAGAGCCCACAAGTGGTAATAATAACTACTTGCACACGAGGAGGGTATATACTTAAATACCTGCGCGATGCGGTCAAACAAACGTAGGAAACTCGCCCACTGACAGGAGATCTATCTGACATAACCTTCGCACCGGAATCCACACCCGCAAGAACTCAAAACCGGAGAGTAGTCAAGGACTATAACAACGACCATCAATACATCGTCTTTGATGAAGAAAGTGAAGAGACTCAACTAAGTTCTAAGAGGGATCCATGGAAACAAAATCTGAAGCCACGATGTAAATTATTTGCGATGTAATTTATTTATCACGTGTGAGCTGTGTTATACAGCTCATATGTCATGACACGAACAATGCGTTAGAGAGTGACAGGAAAGATTTTGGATGTAATGGAGACATACTCCATGGGTGGTGTCCGAACTTAATTCGGGGAGTCACTGTTTTTTGTGCTCGTCATATTTCCAGAACTTTCAAGTTGGTGTATACTCTTAGGAGTAACAACCGAACTTATTATATTTCATTGAATAAAGGCTTCATTACGGTTTCGTTACTGCGCGATGGATAGTGCGATGAACTGCAGCGCAGAAGGTCTGGGTTCGATTCCCAGCTGTAGCAACACCTTAATGATTTTTCACTGGTCCTCCTCTCGTGATGATTCGACAAATCATCCAAAGTATTATTAAATGTCAAGAAAAGCTTATCTCAACTTCGCCGTTCGGGATCGTCATAAAACAGGAGATCCCGCCATCGTGCAAAAAGTACACACGCACACATGAATGGCTGTGAGAAGGCTAGGCCCTGGGTACTAACAAGCCTGTTGCGATAAAAATTTGTATTTGTTTTTTAAACGGTTTCATGGATTTTGTTCATTCCCAACACGCAAACTTCCACTAAAAACCACCCACGGTGTTGGTGTTGATGTTAACATCTTCGACGCAAAGACACACTAAAGCTATGAAGGAAGCACTAGCGGAGTTCAAAATCACTCATACGAGCTACGAAGGCCATCAAATCGTGCAAAAACAGTAGTGGGAGAGTCTCCTAACACAGTAATCTTTCCCTCAGAGATGAATAGATATCGGGCATTGTTGACATGCATTCCCAACTCTCTCTGAACCTGGAATTTGAGAATACTAAAGAGGAGCGGATCGTAGCAACTAAGATCCGCAGACTAAGCTGAATTTAAATCCATCCAGAAAATATTTGACATCTACCACTCACTGTCTTATAGTGAGCAGAAACAGCGGCTATTCGGTTGTGTTTTTTCCATAAGTGCCACACTGAGGTAAGAAGTCTTTTGACTTCAAGACATTAGCAAAAGCATTGTGATAATCCGTGTCAAGGCCAACTTTGCCAGCACAAACGCTCCGAAGGAGGAAAAACCGAATTACGATATTCAAATCATGCTGGGAGATTTAGACGCAAAGGTGAGAATAGGACACATCTTTACTATTTTTGTCGAAAAATACAGCCCAAACGCCACCACTTCTGGCAACGGACTTAGGCTAATTGACTTACTGCGGAACGAAATGCCACAATAGCTAGGGCACGGTTTCGTAACGTTAATACCTATATTTAAGGCACATGACGGTGTTCAGATCAAAACGATCATATTGCAATAGACAAGAGACACGCATTAAGTATTTTGGATGTTCGAACATTCCGAGAGGTTAACATCGACCAACACCTTGTTAAACCTTGCTGCAGCGATGGTAATAATTCGAATATCCAAAATATTGAATGTCAAAAGTTTGTAATTGCAAGAGACCTTCGCAGGTTTTTCGCAGTAAGAAAGCCATTGTTTGATGAATAATGCCGACAGATGCTCGCACCCAAGAACGAGGAATACAAGGCTAAACTGCAGGTGAAGACAATTCATTTGATTCCATTGATCTTCATAGGCAAAGAAAGAGGTTCGAACACCGGATTTTCAGAAAGGGGAAAAGAAGAATGAAAAGCGCGCGATCGAGGATACAGAAAGGTGAAACACTAGGAAGAATGTTCGCAAGTTAAAAAAAAAGTAAAACGTTAAACCAGGGATACAAAGCCTGAACTGAACCTTTTAAGATAAAGATGGGAAAATTGTTAAGGTAAGGCACAGTTGATGCTGAAAATATTTATTAATCATTGTGTTAAACGCCGATGACGATGACGATGGTCATTGTCATTATTCTTTATAACTCCAAAGGTTTACATTACTTATCAATGCTTTGCGAGTCGGCCGATCCTGAAAAAAAAGTAAAGTTCAAATAAAGCCACCTATTTATCGATTTCAAAGTCACAAAAGCATTTTCAGAGACAACTGTATGGGTCGTAGTATCTAGTTTTAAGTTACCTTTCAAACTTGTCGGTCTATGCAGAAAAAAATGGAGAATTCTCTAGCATTCCCTTCCTACTTTTGAACGCATTTTTTTCGATCCTGTTTGTTTTGACCGGCTATGGAGATAAAGATTCAAGCCAGAACTTTTCTAGCTGTACAGCGACTTATAGACTTATAACCACCTGCTTTGGAAATTTGAGATGGCTAGGACACGTAGAGGGTATTGACACAAAGCCACCGCCTTAAATGGCGCGTCAATTGTAAAATTGCACAATAACAGTACGTTGTGCTAGAATACAAAGTGTGGGCCAAATACAACCTACCAATGTTAACGAACAGCGTATTAAACTAGTTGTCAATGGTCTTGCGGTAGCAGTGCCTGCATATTGCATCCTATTATCTTACTTTAATCCTCCATGCATTGTTGTTCAGGACATGCTTAAATTGGCCCGACCGACAATGATTTGAGACTGATTGATCATTAACAATGCAGCTTCCACGTTTGTCTTCAGGACACATTTCTATAAGCACCTCTTCCAGGATGGTCGACCACTGATGCCCGTTCATCAAAACATATCACATATCATAAAGGCTGTGGGAGCTGATCTTAAATTTGGTTTTTCTAAAACTTTTGACTTTTTAACTAAATGCTAGCTTTTTGTTTTTCTAAAGTTCTCAAATCAAATGTAATGTTAGTTTATTAAGCTTAATAAAAAAAAGTATTTGATTGTAGCACATAGTAAATCATGACTAAAAACAACGTATCTCGAATTTACATTATTCATCTGTAACTGTAATTATACTGCAGGAGAAAAATCCTTACGACCCCGCCGTCGTTATCATTATAAAATAGTTATATATACACGACAAGTTGACGTCAAAACGTTTCAGTGTTAGTTTCATTAAAAAAAAGTTGTAATTAATCAACTTTTGTCTATTTCACCCACCATCATTTATCTTCTTTTTCCATTTCGCCCTATACAAAGCCTCTAACGTTAGCTCATATACATATATATACATTTCGCTATATTTCGATAATAGTAAAACTTTTTTCCTAAGCCGTCCGTAAGGAGCGGCGTGCGGTACAGCATTCTTCCAGCTACTGTGTATGGTGCATCTGAAATAGTTTCATGTTAAAAAAAAATTATTAATTAATTTCTCGTTTATTATCTACAACACCGAAAGAGTGAACAAAACAAAAGAGAATACACATAACTTTTTCGGACGTAATCGAAAAAAAAAGAAAAGGAAATGCTTTTCACAGCTTTATACACCCCCCGCAGCCGTCACCCTCATTCACTATTAATAGCGCATTATGTCCTTGATATTATCCTCTTGGTACACTGAGCTATTCAACTTATTCTTTTCCTTTTCAATCCCTTATCATCTGGTTGGTATAAGGTACCAGTTCTCTCAGGATAGATCGTGCCACCGTTAGATACATACTGGTGAAAATATTTTAATTAAAACTTTTGTGAGAAAGAGAAAGTACTTGAGGTTGAAAGTACTGCTATGCTCGTGAAGCACTTACTTGCGACTATCTTTAATATTCTAATTCAGTACAAAAAAAGTGGTTATCAATAGATAATGAGAGGTTCTTAAATTTATATGAGCGGTACGATAATCATTTCAAAATAATAAAATGTTAACAGTCCAAGTTAGTCGGAGATAACATTTTCGATGGCCATACCAAGATGCCATGCAAAATTCCTACCAATTTGATCTTCTGGTGACCAAGACGAATTCTATATAAAAGTGACTGGTCATGACATAGCTTATAAAGCTCGCGGTAATACAAAGTGCGCCAAGGTTATTTTTTGAAATAAAACCAATTGGACTCCATTTTCATGGAAAGCAATTATGGAAATTTATAGTATGAAACAAATGACATTAAGTTGAATTGTCGGTCAAAAGTCCTCCTGAGCTTAGTAATATTTGTGCCGTTTTAGGACATTTCGAATTGTTGCTCACAAAAAATCTGCCTCCGAATTTCTTCTTCAATGTTGATTTTGAAAACTTGTAAGGTTTTCAGTTTTTTTTTTTTATAATTTACACGTACTCAAGGGGTTATGAATACCCTTTATATGTTACCACAGTACGAGCGTTAGAGAAGGAGAAGAAAGAGAGTGATAGGAAAGATTTTGGATGTTGTGGTAGAAGCAGGATTTCGTTAAAATAACGGAACAGAAATTGCTCAAAAAAACTGTAGCAATCATTCCGAGTTCTTCTGTCTACAACATGAATCTACTTGCTTACATTACTGAATATATACCCAACAATCAAAGATTATAAAGCCATACAGATGACGCATTGAGCAAAAAAAAAAACAGAAACTTTTGCTCACCAGCTTCATGGTACGGGCGGGCAATGTGCATGTGCACACATGAGAAACCAGATTCAAATACATGGCGGGCTGTGCCAGTACGACCCGCCATATTTTTCTTGTATGCAGTGCGTCACCTGTAAAACTTTATAATCTGTATGACTTTTAATCTCTAATAAACCTCGGCCTCAAATCACCTGTCCGTATTTCTTTAAAAATGAGGCTAATGCCAAAGTAACTGCTAATGGGTTTTGTTTTCGCGCCTTGATATCTTGCTATTTTTTGATTGAAATTGAAGCCCGAGATATCGACAACATTTGGTTCAAACAAAACGGCGCAACTTGCCACTTAGCCCGTGGAACAGTGGACATATTGAGAGACCGCTCCGGTGAACAATTAATTTCACACTTTTGACCAGTGAATTGGCCAGCATGATCATGCGAAATTATACCGTTATACATTTTCCTTAATTTCCTCATATATAAAAAAAACCTCTTGATTGATCACTTTTTCTTGCCTTCGGTCGTTAACTATATCTATGATAGCGCATCTCCTTGACGGAATATGGCACAACATTGTAAAAGTTGAGGTGAGCTGTAACGTATTATCACGTTCCTTCTAATGTTAGGCGATACAGCTGTATTAGTTTTGACGGTATTCCAAATTCTACCATCGCTTTAAGAATTCTCTAGGCGATGGACGCCTAGAGCCTTGAAGTCGATGAAAAGATGGTGTGTTTAGATTTGAAGTTCGACTTGAAGGATTTGCATTGTGAAAATTTGGCCTATGATCGATCTGAAAGGCTGAAAGCCACACTGGTACCGATAGGTGTGTTGCATAAGCCTTAAGAATTCCACTGAGTTTAATAAGATCTTATAATCTTGGAGGGAGAGTTACCTCTTCGTTGAGCTTTGTAGGGTTTCAGCTTTTCAGTTGTACTGCTCAGGTCTTCTTTTAAGTGTTCTAACATTCCATGTGCAGATACAAGCGTTGTTTTCCTTTATTCTTTTAAAATAATTTACTTCCAAGGCTTTTGAATGCTTTGTAACAACAAGGTTTTTCCGTGATTAAATGGTTAACCAAAAATTTCAATCCCCAACCTTGTGGGTCAGTTTTAATTTGTTATAACTGTAACCGCAAGACTTGTGACCAGCATTACCCATTGGCCTTTTGATTTATCCGCCACCATCTTTATTGAAAGCAGCTCAAGTATGTTGTACTTATTGGGGACAGCTTGGAATTCTTCTACTCCCGTTTGGTAGTGGTAGAGGTGCTTAAAAGAAGGGGTGCTGCTTTACCCAACCGACCAACGGCGAGTTTAAAAATATCAAAAGTAAAAAGTGATAGTTCCCAAACGTTCCCCTGGGATAAAACAAAACTGGACACAATATTTAATTAATAATCATAAATTAACAACCCATTTCATTCGTATTCATACCCTACCTAGACTCACCTTGATGTCTTGGTGAACACAAAAGTTATTAATTTGATGTTTCGTCGAGGATGAGAATAATGACATGCCACCCAAGCAGCCTCCAGGTTCACTTCGCTTCTCATTCATCGTCGGTATATTATTTAGTATTATGGAGTTTCAACCCTGCGACATAAAATATAAGACTACAGACCAACACATACACACATTCACCAAATAGGTGACAGGAAGAATTTTGTAAAGAAATATGAAACGATGAAGGAGCAATATAATGACGGTACATGTGCACATGGGCAGGGGACTGTAATAATCGAGTATTGGAGCCGTTCCAGCGGAATTCCTTGTCATTCGTTCGGTTTAGTTGAGCGCCAGTAGAAGAACAAAACAGCTACAACCCAATACCCAGCGGCTTCACCAGCACCACCACCACCACCCACGAAGGGGTATTATTTTAGAAATGAAAATTTTAATTAAATTTCGTGTTAAAATTTATTACCCAGCTTTCTACCTGCCGCCATCAAAGGTATCTCCCGGGATGGGGTGCAATATGAGATGCTATACTGCTGCTAGATACCACACCAACAACGGAAAGATATTTAATTAAAAGTGAATAAGGAAGGGAAAAAAATAAGTCAAGGCCGCAGTATTAAATTGCCTAATTCAATGTGAGATGGCTTAGGTAATCCTTATCCTTAAATAGGATTATGATTGAGGTGTTATGCGTTATTGTTAGGTCGTAAGGATGATTAATTAACCAATGTGTTGTCTGCGATGGTTTCAAATTAAATCGGAACATGAAAATGACTGTTGTTTTATGACGGACGACATTCTATCAAGTGTTGTGGAGACTAATTGATCATTTTATGAAGAATGGTAGCGAGGTTTTAGGGAATTTAGGAACAGCGTTATCATTCAATTTTGTAAGATACATCCATATTAAATCGACCATTCATGCAATAAGGATGTTACAAAAGAATATTTTTGAAATAACTTTTAAAAATTTTGTGTCATTAGCTTAACTTTTTGGAGAAATGTAATAGATCTCCCTCTCTCTTTCTCTCTCTGTGTTCAGAATCAGACAAATAATAATAATAATAGTACTTGTAATAAAAAGACAAGATTGCCTAAACGTTTTCGGTAAATCTAAGGTTGGAGATAAGAAGTGAGGAAAAATCGGTGAATTGGTCGTCTTTTTATAAAATTGGTAATTGATTTAAGGACTACATTTTAGTGAAAAGGCAAATTGCGAACGACCTAGCCTTGCACCCGCTACGGAGTATTGGTCTCCATTCGTTCTGCTTGTACTACTCATCTTAAACGTCCAATGACGTCAGAGTTAATAGCGGAGCCGAGGTAGGCAAAGTCCCCTACTATCTCAAAGCAAAATCTGTCGAAGGTGACGTTCTGTCCAATTTAATTTTGTGTGTCCTTTTGTGTTGAAAGCAAATTTAGTCTTACCCTCACTAACTTTCAAATCCATTCCTTTCTTCGCTACACTAGCAAATGTGGCTATAATATCATATTGCGTCTGAACAATTATGTCAATATAGTCGCCATATGTTAGTAGATGCACTGATTTATGAAATATTGTGCCTCTGGTGTTGGCTCGTGAGTATTTCTCAACCCTCTAAAGAATCTGATTAAACAAGTCCCAATACAGTGCATCCCCTTCTTGAAATCCTTTTTTCGTATCGAATGTGTCGGTGAGGTCGTTTCCGACCCTTATAGGAGCAGCGAGAATTCTCCATCTTCATCACATACTGTTCTGTTGTGTCGATTTGCCTTCGCAAAATGTGTTTTTTTTTTATTTAATAAAAAACGAAAAACGAAAAAACGTTTGATGTACGTTATAATGTTTATTAGTTATGCGACTTGTCCGGTTGGATGTTACGAAAGTTGTGTTTTGTGACATTAAATGTGTACATAGAAAAAGTTGACATTTTACAATTTGACAATTTGATTGTTTACATTTTTATTTGAGTTGTTTTGACGAAGACATTTGTTAACATGTAACATTGAGTTATTTTTTAACATTTTATATTATTATTTTTATTGAATTCTAAACACATACAAACGGACGAATTCGGGAGGTATACCAAAACTAGACATGTCTCTGTATAGTTCTTCTCTATAAATGCTGTCGTATGCGCTTTGACATCGATGAATAGGTGGATCGTGCAAACGATACTGAGGTTCCATTCTTCAGGTATACTTTCATGCGACCAGATTTGGCTTATGATTTGGTGGACGTTACTTACCAAGTTATCTCCGTCGGCTTTATAAAGCTCAGCGGGAAGGCCGTCATTTCCGACAGCTTTGTTAAACTCAAGTTATAATATTGCTATTAAATTTTTTTAGGTCGCGTGGTTGGAAGTTTTCGCTGTTGTCGCCAACATTGAATGGTTCGTTCTACTTGACTGCGGAATATTGTTCGTCATCGGCATTAAGCACTAAGTACAAGTGATTCTTCCATGTCCTCAGCATCAACTGTGTCTCAACTACGATATTTCCCTGCATATTTATCTCGACAGAAATCTGTTTGGGCTTGCATTCTAGGCATTTTCGTTTTGCGTTTTCATGTTTCAAACATCATTCCTGGAGTAACACCTCTCCATATCCTCGATCGCGCGCTTTTCGTGCTCCCTTTTCATCTTTCTGAAATTCTGGTATTCTTCCCTTGTTCTTAGCAGCTCTTGTCTTCACCAGCCTTATAGCCTTGTAGGCCTTGTTTTTGGCGTAATGGGCCGAGTCGATGTTAGCTCCTTGTTCGGATATTCAAGATATTGGATGCGTGCCTCTTTTCTATCCCAATGTGACTAATTTGATTGGACGTTCATTGATTAGGAGATCGCCATTTCCTCCTACGAATATCGAGGTGAGTAAACCAAGAGCTGGATATATTGGCATTTCGTTTTGCAGGCCTAAGCCCGCTGCTTGCCGTTATGCCGGTATGACAATACCGTCAAAGATGTCTTCCCTGCCATCCTTGGCTTATTAATTCCCAGCTCAATTTTAAAATCGTACTTCAGTCGTCGTTCTTAAATTTTGTGAAGGAACTCGTAGAAACAATCTTTTGCTATTTCACCTTTTTCCTCCGTCGGGGCGTGAGCGCATATAAGGCTTATGTTGGAGAACTTAGTGTTGATGCGAATTGTTACAATGCATTCGCTAATGTCTTCGAAACATTAGACTTCTTGCATAAGCCTGATACTTATAACAAATCCGCATCCGAAACTGTCACTGTTTCTGATCATTATAACACGGCCCGTAGTAAATGTCACAGTTTTTCATACTCTTTTTGAGCTGCCCAATCCATTATATTTTCTGGGTAGCAGTAATGTCTGATTTGTAGTAGCTTAGGACTTCCGTTAGTTATTCGCCTATATCTCTCCTGTTTTATGTTTTCACATTCCAGGTGCAGCTAACTGACTTGTTGTCCGAATATGTCTCATCAAGGATTGTCTGTGGATATCATCGGATATTCAGCGGCAAGCATTCTGACAAGGCTCTTTATAGTGCTGCTGCTTTTCATCTTGTTATCAACACTCGCACTTATTAGTGTAGCAAGTCAAATCCAGAAGGATGACACCAGTATCCGATGTTTACCATTTGTAAAATAATAATAAATCAACGTCGTAAACCCGTTTTTTGTATACTTTTCCAACTAATTTCGTATTTTTTTATGAAAATTCGTGAGATTCACAGGAGGGGTTTACCAGACATGATCATTAGGGTGACCAAGTGCATTTTTTTCGTACTATACAGTGCCCTTTCATTCACTTCACGTAATGAGTGCTTTTCAAAATATAGAGCCGACCGACACACACTTTAGCTTTCAAATCCAATAATGAGTATCGAAGCTGTGATGGTTAAATAAAAAGTCTTACACACTTTTTTGTGGATTCTTTCAGCAAATTTCGTATTTTTTTGAGAAAATTCATGAGATTTTCGGAAAAGGTTTACCAGACATGAGCATTCGGGTTGCCAAGTGAATTCGTTCGCACTATGCAGTGCCCTACCAGTCACTTCAAGTAATGAGTTTATCTTTTCAAATCCCTTAATGAGTACCGAACTTCCTAAGAATTTCTATTGTACGTGCCATATAACATATGTCCTTATTAACGATAGTCATACCGCACTTAATTTGAATATCAGAAGGATAAATGGAATACGTTAGCTATTTTAGGAATCATCCTCGATCGCGAATGAATCCAAATTGCTGAGCATATGCCCACCCATCGAAGACCAATTTGCTTATTTGATATGCCATCTCTATAAACTTATTTAAAGGCTTTACCTAAGCCGAGTATCGGTGGATTTTACATATAATTTCAAATGAAGTATGCTAAGCTCTTAACCATATAATTGGAGACTACACATCATCCATAATCGCAATCTTACCGATTTTGATCTCCTCATACAACCTAGTTATAATCAATTTTGTAAATTGATCCCCCAATCCAATAAACTCATATCCACCCACCGCCACCACTATCACCATCACCACTGGCAATTTCCATGATAATTATTTCAAGTACTCATCTGGCTCATACACACATACCAATGCATAATACATCTTGTACAGCTTCACCTTTATCTAGATTGAATTGCCGTACTTCAGCATTGCACTCGAATGTAGCAACACCGCGTCCCACCGTTCCTGTACTCCATCAATATTTGATTGGAATGAAACAATTACACATCGATGCAAGTATCTGTGCAGGCATAGACACCCATAACCGCAAATTGCATATCTAATTTCGAAAGTATGATACATGCATACTCGTGCACATACCCATACCAAAATTGAGCTTGTACGATTTGGTGGTGCGAAGAACACTGACAGTCGCAGCAGCAGTAGCAGCATATGAAAGATAGATTTTGAGGGTAGCCTAACCTAACCTAATTGTTTTAATAATTAACCCTAATACTCGGCTACAACAATTTGCAATTACCGAAAATGATGTTCATTGTCTCTTTGAGAATATTTCGTTATGGTTAATTAATTATTGTTGGGAAATTTCACCGGAACCCTTGTGTGCGGGTACTCGACAGTAGAGGTACATGCTTGTATGTTCGAGTACGGGTAATACGCATTAGTGCCTACCGAATTCCGGTTGAGAGTTTCAATAGCGCTGCGGAATGCGATGATGATCACGATGAGATGTACTCATACTCGTATTCGTACCTACCTGCAACGATGATGATGACACTGTTCAATGTAGTTTGGGAAATTGCCGCCAAGACACCTATGCGCCTAACAATCCATGAACTGCCAACCCTTTCCTTTGTTACCATCGTCATCGTCATCATCATCGTCGCAGGTAAAGTTTAGCTATGTGCTCGAGACTCAAAGCCTATTGCGTGTTTCGGTGTCGGATGGCGGGGTCGTGTCTTCATCACCATCATCAGCTGCAGAAGCACATCCGACCCATCCCTATTCCACTCATCGCCTATGCAATACCAGTAAAAGCCATTTAATTAAGTCTGCATCATGTAGCTGGCTTCATCATCATCGTCGTTGTTGTCGTCCGCGTCGTCGTAGCCACCGCCACCCGTATGTATCGAATAGCAGTAGTAGGGCCATATCACCATCAACCTAGTCATCCAATTTTATGTATCAAAGTTAGATGCAGCCTAACACGGTGAAACCGAATTGAGTTCCTTATGTTTTTGGGTGCTGATGCACTATGGTGCACTTGTGGAAAAAATACACACGAAAAAATTAATTCCTGTGATATTACCAGGTCTAATAATTCAAAATCAATATATCAAACAAGTCGCGCCGATTGTTAACGACTTGGATATATGAAACGTCTATCCGCTCAATATTAAAGAACCTACAGCTCGTTCAAGAGGCCGATAAATTTCAGCTTGCTATAGTTAGTCAGCCCTATCGAGGTATCCGTTGAAAGAATTTCCGAAACGAAAGTCAGTTCCGATCGGAACTCAGTTTACCATCAAAGTATCCGTTGCGGAACAAAATAAATGAAGCATACCGCGTACGTTTGGTAATCTGTAAGCGATGTAGTTTTAAAAATGTGAAAAGTGAGTGAAACAAAATATTTAAACAAATATTTCTTGTTGCGCTCTTGCGGTTTTTTCTGGAGCAATAATCTTATTTAATATTTTACTCACAATTTTGGGGTGGTTTCCATTTTCGTAGGAATTTTGCAAAACATTTTCATCGGAGAACTTCCGAAGAAATTCAACGCGAAGCTGTTTAAAATTGTTGACTTAACCGCATTAAGCCGTCGTGCGATCAGGCGCGATGAATTTCGTCGGGAGACCTGCTCGAAATGCGATTCCGAACGGATACCTCGGTACAAAATTTTCCGATATCGAACAAATCGGAGAAAATTTTGTTCTGGACGATTACCTCGACAGGGGTGAGTGTCTTTTTAAAAATACAATAGGAAAACTCGGGATCTTTCAAATCAATTCATATTATGAGAGAATTCTAACAAACAGTGGCGGTCAAGTCGAATGTTGTTTTACCCTTGATTGGTGCCCACTTCAAAAATGGCAATGCCGTGTATGTAGGTATTTATTTAATTATTTAAAAACATATACAAACATTGATCACAGTTAATTAGAAAAATCTACTTCACGCTGGTCGCCTAAGTGAGTGATAGACTCCCCGCTTTGCCTACATCAACCAATATCAACCTCATCCACCATTATCAATACCAGTGAATACAACATCGCAAAATCATCAAATAATTAGCCGAAACCATCTTAGGCTACCAGCTAAGCCCGAAAAGATTTCCGTGGTATGATGTTATTTGCAAGCATCAAATACAGTTGTAAGGAGAGGTACATATCAAGGAGATAAAATGCAAAACACGTGCTACGTTGTAGAATAGTGAAAGAAAACAAAATCCTGCTCATGGAAATCGAGGAGTCTCTCGACAAAAGAATATCCTTGCATTCTACAAACAAGCCAAAAAGCGGCAGCTGGCTTTAAAAAATAAGGAACGCAGCCTCCACGAAATAACAAAGGCGGCCTAGCTACTGATGTCTAAGGAATTGTGTTCAGGAGCATTTCCAGTAGATGCTTAATGCTATTGATATAGAGAGATAGGGCAAGAAACCGGCCAAACTTCAGTTATTACATCCATAAAAAACTGAAGGATCCAAGGCAGTCTGTTCTAATAGATTATCAGCAGAACTGTTCAAGTAAGAAAATGTCGCCATAAAAATGTGCAACCACCAAACCATCGACAAAGTTTGGATGGATGAGAGCATGCACTATGACTGGATTATCAGTTCCATCTACAAAAAAGCAATCTAATGTCTGGCACCAGTTATCGAAGCAATGATGATGAATGTCGCATATAAGACCCTATCCAACGTACTTCTGAAACACTCTTATCGTCACGTACTAGTGTGGGTTTCGGACCGCCAGATCAACCAAAGACCAAATTTTCATACTAAAGCAAATCCTGGAAAAGGCAAATGAATTTCAAGTCGAAACCCACTTTCTTTTCACTTTTCGACTTGAAGACTCTGGGCATCCATTGCACAAAGGTTTTTTTTTTAAGTGATGGTGAAATTCGGAATACCATCAAAACTAATACAGTGGTGTCGAATAATAAGAAGACACGCTATGCAACGTTCAGTTTAAAAACAGCTTATGTGAACATCTCCAAACTTGTACCGGATTCCGATCATCGCGTTATCATGCGATGATTTCTTCAATCTTGTACTGGTTCGCAGAGCAGTAGTGAATACGAAAGCATTACCTTCAACAAATTTGTCCAGCGACTGTGGTACGCAAATGACATCGAAATCAGTGGTCGCTCCCACGATGCCGTTTGAGGACGAGGCGAAACGTGTTGGTCTTGTAGTTAACGACGCGAAGACAAAGTATTTGCTTAGTAAACCTATGCTATTTCAGTTTAGCCAACTCTTCCGGACCGAAAAAAACAAGTGCAAATATTAGACACTTTCAGTTGAAAAATTCTATATCGCGAAACTGTTTACGAACGATCGAGTACGACAGTGATCACTGCGGAGGAGTATGTGCCTGTGCATTCTTACAACTACGGTAAGATGCGCTGGCCTCGCTTCACCAACGCCCTTTCAAGAGAACTACGTTCGAGGGACATTTCACCACCAAACAACAGAATCCTAACGAATAACGAAATCGACGAATACTTACAAGAAATGGACGAAACGATTCAGCGAACAATGAACAGGACCATACCGAAATACAAAGAACATGACATAACGTCAACGTACACAAACGCGACCATTGACGCACTACACAGGCAAAAAAGCGGACTTCTGACAAGACTTAAACTCTTGTACAGATGACTGACAAACCCGCCCGACCCGGAAATTAGTACACTGAAGGCGTCGATCAAAAACATCAACTAATTGATCAAGGAGAACTATCTGTTGTCCATTAATTTGTTTTGGAATAACAGAATTCGGGCCGTAAATTCCAGCGAACCGAGTATGTTTCCACAAATTAATAAGATCTTTAGGAGGAAAGACAGCAAGAATTGATCCGGGGGGAAGCCGTCTTCGACGACGATTTCTCCTGAGGATCTTCAACAGCATAGATCCTCAAGAGAAAGTGGAGGCAGTGGGGGCTGTCTTTCAAGAAGTGTATAATGTGAATGATAGCATTCGCCTGAACCGCGTCTTCCAAAACATTGCCCTGCTCCATCATTTCTATCTCCGAAACGATATAACGCAATGGCGATCTGAGAACCGTGGTTTCACCCGGTTTGATTACGAAAACTTGGCAAACGCCATAGTCGCCGAGCGAAGTGGGTCTAGTCCTCTGTTAATCTCGATGATGGAACTCCAGATCATCTTCGATTCCATAAAGAAAAAGAAGTCAGCGGGAGTCGATGGTATATCCAACATTGTACTGCGACACTTACCCCCTGAAACTGTGGACATTTTCGCCACGCTGTTCAACAACGCACTGAATAATGCATATAATCCAGTGCGTTGGAAGACAACGGTGGTTCATCCTCTTCCGAAAAAGGAAAAGGACAACTCCAATCCGGCAAATTTCCGGTCGATAAGTCTCCTTCCGAGTATCAGCAAGGTTTTCGAAAAGATTCTCAATCGAGCACTGTTCAAGTGGTCTGAGGACAATAATATTATACAGGAGAACCAGTTTGGTTTCAAGGCCGGACATGACTGTATTCATGCCGTCTCCAAACTCGTTTCTGATATACAATGGAACAAAGCCAAAAAACAGTGCACGGGAGCATATCTGGTTGATTTAGAGAAGGCTTTTGACACCGTATGGTTAGAGGGCCTCTATTTAAAGCTGACCAGACTTGTCATAAGTAAACCACTGCTATATATGCATCATGACATGCCGACTGGTAGAACGTTTGTTGTCAAAAGTGGCAAT
Organism: Rhingia rostrata; assembly: GCA_949824845.1. Classification (NCBI taxonomy): domain Eukaryota; kingdom Metazoa; phylum Arthropoda; class Insecta; order Diptera; family Syrphidae; genus Rhingia; species Rhingia rostrata. The sequence goes on from OX463755.1 coordinate 60,026,784, forward strand.
GTAACTTATACCACAGAATTTTTCATTAAGAAATGCTTCAACAGGGAGCAGTAAACTCGCCGATTCTCTTCAGCATTTACACCTGTGATATGATAGGTAGTCTTACTCAGGCAATTGCGTATGCGGACGCTCTTATCGCGTACAGGACAGCCTCTACTGTCGAAGTCATTCGAACTCTTTTGCAGCTTTTTTCCGCCCGAAGCTTTCCTATATTTGGATATTCGAGGGCTGATACAGGATAGATCAGAGGTTCCGCTCATCTACAACGTCTTCCGACGAACTGTGGATAGACGGCTCCTTTACGACCGAGACGTCGTCGCTCAGGGCGGAGGTGAGCGCTTGCGGTTCAGCAAGTGTATGTCCAATTGGGACCGCCGGAGTAGGTTGCAACAGGAGAACCTGTTGTGGTGGTTAACGTAGTTATAGTTAGTTGACTCTTGAAAATATATGGCCGACTTACATAGTTTTTTAGGTTTATGTTAATGTAAACAGTCGTGGTGGCACAAAAAAAATGCTTGCTGTGGCTGTTCTAGTTCTTAAGTTATATTTAGGTAGCTTAGGTAGGTTAGTCGATAAGTTGTTTTAATTAGCATGTTAGTTAAAATTAATTAAAAAAAAAGGAGACAAGGAACCAAGTTTTTCTCAAATGTTTCTTGGTAAACATCATTATATTACATATAATAATAGCCCGAAAGGCATTAGAATGAAGTTGTTTTCATTTAATTTAGGGCGCCCGCATAGGGCCAGTAAGTTAGTAAAGTAGTTGATAAGTAGGCTATTCTTTTTCATGAATTTTTGTCTAGCATGCAAGTTAGTTTTAAGAGGAATTAAAATAAAAATGAATATACAAAAAAAAATAATAATAAGTGGTTACATTTAATCTATGAAGCACTTTTTGGTCAAAAGCCAATACAGTGGATTTTTTGATCATGTGATGATTTATTTGATCTAAATAATTTCAAAAGTTAGTATGAGTTGGGTAAAAATGAATCGACCTTTCATAAATCCATGTTGACAATTTTTATGTTGTAAATCTTGTTTTATTATTGCCTCAAAAATTCTAGGGATGGCCCTAACCTTAAGCCCTATGTGACCATAGTGTGTAATATCCAACATTATTTTACGTAATTTCACAGGTATAATAAACTCACGTCCATGAAAAATAGGTGATTTTCAATAAAACTATCTTTAAAGTTCAAAACACACTTGACATTTGAACTAACGGTATTTTTTCGAACCAGCCAGCCACTTTCATGATAACATTTAAGCTGTTGCAACTGTGTATCTTTTGCAGACTCGAAATCATTTGTTGCAATATTGTTTCAGCAATTTGAAGTCGGGTTCTAAGAAATCCAACATTAATCTGAATGTATCTATATATATTCAGTTTATCCGTATCTGGTAAAGCTACTCGTGAAAGCATATCTTTCACCTGTTAATCTATACGACATTTATATACGACATTCATGCCATATGCTTGGAGATACACATTTGCATAAGCTGTAGGAACTTCCACTAAAGGCTTTCTAAAACGCGAAACAATTGGTCAGTTCAGCAATTATACTTTGGCTTTGTTTATGCTGATGAAACTTTTCGATTTGAGTATATCTAACTATTAAAAAGAAATAAAACTGCTCCAACAGCAAATTTTGAAGCATCTGTAGAGTTAACCAATGGCTCATTTTCCTGATAAAAAGATAGCATCACTAGAGAAATTACAAGGTCTTTTAAATGCTCAAAAACTTTTTGGTGGCTTTCATTCCATTCCCACATAATATATTTAACAAAAATATATATTTAAAATTTGTCTTCCAAAAGGTGTATTGAATCTAAATAAACAAGAGGATGGCTCAACTAATGTAACCATCCTAAAACCAATACTTGCATCAAAAAAAAAGAAAGAAAAACATATGAGAAGGCTAAAATCCACTATGGGTATCATTTTATACCCTATCCCATCCCATCCTTAAAATTAATATCCAAAAATGTGGACTTTATGGCGATGAAATATTGAAAATGTCTTGTGACAAAATATTGTTCAGACAGTTTATCAAAATCTTGTATGGTTCGACCAAAAACAACGTCTTTTGCCCGGTTATGCTATGAAGTAGTGTTTACAAATTGTTTTTGTATGAAAATGGCTCTAAAAAGTGGGCGTGGGTTAAAATAATATATGGAACAAATGTTTACATTACCATTGCCAATAATTTTGCATCCAAATGTTTCGAAATGTTTAAAATTTTATCGAAAAACGTTTTTTTTTTACTAAAAACGCCCTCAAAAAGTGGGTGCGGCAAAAACCTTCTATGAACAAAATATAGATATTCATGTTACCTACATATTATGTTGTTCAGACACTTTCTCAAGATTCCTTATTGGTTGGACAAAAATAACGTTTTTCTAAAAAGTGTGCGTGGCAGTGGGTGGCTTTTAAAAATGTTCATGTTGTACCGAATTTCATTATCCTCGCTCAAAATTTAATACCCAAAAACCGGTTACCTACAGAAGAACGGACGACCGGACAGACATACAGACATGTCTTAATCGACCCAACTAGCGATTCTGAGTCGATCCATCTACTTTGAAGTATAACTAGCTAAATTATTTCTCTATGTTACAAAGTATGCATCAAAACTAATAAACCCCAATGGCATAGGGTACAAATAGTGCACCTGATATTTTAGATTTTATTTATTCAATATCAGATTGCGGATAGTGACATCAGAGCAAAACTTCATTTAGATTTCTTGGAGCTAAACAGATTCTAAGCAGCGTTTTTTCGACTTGACTATAGAAAGTATTTTTTCAGTCAATTGGAATCCAGAGTTAAATTTGAGTTAACCCAGCAAGCTTGGTAAGTTAACCCTGCGATTAAATGATCAGATGTTTTTGACAGATAATAAAATACCAAATAAAGAATTATTTTCAATTTCATTTGTGTGGGCATTGTATCAAAATTTTTAGAAACTAAATTCGTGTACGATATATTTAATTTAATAACCCAGCAACTCGAAACTGTTTAAAATAGTAAGTTTTATTGTTTTAAGAAGAAATACTTGTAAGATCGCGACATAGCTGAGCTGATAGCTGAATATAACATCATGAAATTCAAAAGGAACTTTTTTTTTTGTGCATCTACAACTGACATGCTATATTCTTTTATTTTTAAATGGCAAATAATCAAGACATCCTAAACCGGTAAATAAATCATTATAATTTGCTAAAAAACTTGGTTTTTGATCACCGGCTGCAAAAATTCTTGTAGCTTAACCAAGTCGAACACAATAATCGTAGGAAACAATTACTATGAACTCAATGGATTCGTATAACATATTGTGTTAACATTTTAATCTACAAACAAATTCACACTTTCCGACTGCCTTCGAAAAAAAACTATTGCTGCTATCTCAATATCGCTATTGTTGTTATTTTGATTTAATACTATCGGTAAAGTGGATGAAAATTTACACATTTTTGCGTAATGATTTTTTCCATTACAAATAAAACAAATAGCACCAACAGCCGGACAATTGTTGTGATGCCTTTGTCCACATTTTAAACAAAAAACTAGTATTAGTTGCTTTACTTGATGATAATCTATTTTCTCTCCTCTGATTGCCGCTTTGTTTCCAGAAAATTCCTTGTTTACTTTGCTAATGTTGTTGTAAAACCCGCTGTCTTGATAATGAATTACTGGTTCCATGTTTGCTTATGGTGAAATGTTGGCTTTTCGACGTAGTCAATTGGAATCTCCTCTGCTAAATCTCTATTTGACATGTGTGATGCTTCAGCTTCTCCAAGTGCATACACTCAAGATTTCTCTTCCGCAACGTCCAGTGATAAATCTTCAGTGCCAAGTAATTTATCTCGTAGATAATCGTCTCTTATACCAATGATGAACACGTCTCTCACCATAGAGTTATATTGTCTGTATTCGCATTTGAAACAACACTTTTGTAATTTTCCTCTAAACCGTCTTTCAACTTGATCGTGTTGAAGATTTTTTAACCTACTTCTCCGATTGAGTGTAACAGCAAATCTATCTTCCTGCTTGTTCCAGGCCTACTGCAGTGATATAGACTTGAAACCATTGATGGTGATATAGACTTGAAAACTTTGTGTTTGATCAGAATTGAAAAAAAAAATCAAAGTTTACATCGTTTTTTTGTGGGAATTTAACCTGACACCATGCTATGTCTTACGTGGCTAGCTCTATATTTTCAAAGTAAAACCGGCATATTCCGACTTCCGTTTTTAATTCATTAGTGAAAATCGCTGTTTCCAAGCCGGATACTACAATATTCTATGACCATTCATCCCTCATTGCTATTCGAATTGAATATTAGATTTACAGATCGAGTTGAAGAACGTGTAGTCAGACATTCCTTCCTCATATGCAACTGATTTTAGTATTGCATTATGCTTAAAAGGTTTCTTTTCTGCTGTATCCTTAATATAAAGATCGATTGGTGTAAAATTGAGGAATTGTACTTAGGAGACTGCGGTAGGGTGGTAATGTATTCACCTGTTGAGTGGAAGGTTCCGCATTCAATCCAAGAAAATTTTATTTAAAGAAATGAAAAAAAAAAGTTCGGTAGATAACACGAACTTGAAAGTTCTGTCAATATGACGAAGACAAATGACAGTGACTGACTCCCTGAAGTTAGTTCAGACACTAAATCCAAAATCATTCCCTTAACTCTCTTTCTCCAACTTCTGTAGAAGTCATGTTTTTTTTTTTGTTATTCTGTCTTCGATATTAAAATTGCAGTTCAAAGGCCTACGTGGGCGATACCCTTATGTTGTCGTACATGAAATGAAGAATGCGTTAGTGAAAAGAATGATACAGGGTGTCCGTCGGGAAGGTATACTACTTTGTTTGTTTATGAATTTTGAATAAATGAAAGAGAATGGATAAATATTTTATTTAATGTCGGCAATTATGTATGGAATACAATATCAGGTAAATGTCCGCCTCAGCTTATCTCACAAATGCGAGTTCTTTTGAGCACATTTTTCATTACACTCTCATACATCTTACGCGGTATTTCATTAATTTCATCACGAATATTTTGTTTGAGTTGCTCAAGCGTTTCTGGTTTGTTTGAATAAACCTTGCTTTTCAGATATCCCCACAGAAATAAGCCCGGAGAAGTAAAATCAGGCGACCGTGGAGGCCAATCAACATTACCATTTTTTGAAATAACTTGTTATGGAAAGAGGGCTCGCAGTAGTTCATTGTAATCCTGGCTGTTTGCGATGTGGCACCGTCTTGTTGATACCACAAGTTAATCAAGCCCAAAGCATGCAGTTGTGGCGTTAAAAAGTTTTCTATCATATTACGATATCGCTCCCCATTCGCAGTTACCATTACGCCATTTTCATTTTCAAAGAAGTAAGGTCCAATGACTTTTAATGGATGCAAAGGTGACAGATGATTAATTTGAGGGTTTTCCATTGTCCAGAACTAACTATTCTGTTTATTCACATATCCATATCCATCGGGGTTGTCATGGGCTAGCTGTAACATCCTATTGGCATATGTATTGTGTCACAAGCAGGGATCCTATCTATACTCGAAGCTGCCGTATCGGCTAGAGTACTGGACTTATCAATAGAGGATGTCTCCATTTACGTGCCGCACAGAGCTAAAGGCTCTATGCAACCAGAATAAGTTCTAAATTATCTGGATAAAAAAAAATATTTATGGCGCTACAGGCTCGTTAGTACCCAGGGCCTAGTTTTTTTCTCACAACCATTCATGTGTGCGTGTGTACTTCTTATTACGATGGCGGGACCTCCTGTTTTATGCCGAATCCGAACGGCTATGTTGAGATAAGCTTTTCATGACAATTGATACTACTCGGACGATTTGTCAAATCATCACGAGAGGAGGGCCAGTGAAAAATCATTTAGGTGTTGCTGCGGCTGGGAATCGAACCCAGACCTTCTGCACGGCAGTTCATCGCACTAACCATCGGCGCTAAGAGTCGATGGGAATTTCCTACATGTCATGACTATCACATCGCCTACATAGGCCACAGTTTTTATTGAAGTAATTTCTAGCCTCCTCAGAACTTCGTTGACTACAAGTAGCCAGAGCAATGGGGATAGAATACCTCCCCGTGAATTAGCTCTTTTCGTTGTTATCCTTTTGGTACAATCGCCAAGTGAAGATGAAGTGATGCGTTTTTTTAAGCATATTTGTGTTCTAGTGTCAGATAACCATTTCTGTACCTGCTTTTACAATTGCCGTCTCGATAGCTTCTGTTGTTACCTTACTGAAAGTTCCTTTTATTATCTATTAAGGCTGCTAGTGTGTGTTCTTTAAAGTATAGAGATTTTTCTTTCGTTTGAACTACATCATGTAGGGACGTCTCAAGCGATTTACCTTCGATATAGGCATGTTGGTTTGAGGATAGGTAGCTTGGGTTCAAGTTACTACGTATTTTAATGTCTAGTAATCTTTCCAGAGTTAAGCTTATTGGCCTTTAGTCACTGTGGCTGCATTTCCTTGCTTTTGGTATGAATATTAAATTTACTTCACGCCACGCTTTTGGGATGTATTTCAACTTCAGGCATGCACGGGAAATGTTGACTAAAGATGGCATAATATAGTTGGTAGTTTTTTGTTGCATCATTGGGGCTGTGCCGTCAGGGCCAGCTGTTTTATAGGGCTCAAATGTGTTAATGGCTCATATAATTTTTTCCTTGATTACAGTAGTATCTATAATGGAGTTGTTTCCAGATAAGTAATTCGGATCTCTGTTGACTTTTGTCATTTCCACATCCGCTACTTTGTTACAGTAGGGAAAGTGGGTGTTTAGGAGTAAGTCTAGTATGTTAGCGGCAGATTCGTTGTTATCCTCAATACTGTTGCAGAATTCTCTCCAGGCTTTCCTTTTGGCTGTTCTTATCTATTTTTTTAATATACTCAGACTGATTTAGTAGAGATTCCAGTCTGTTACGTTGTTTGTTCTCTTTTCCGCCTTGAAGAGTTCCCTCGATGGCTTGTGGCGACTGGCAAGTTCTTTGGACCTCTAATAATTTTGTTTGTTGTTATGTTTACCTTTAAAAATTGGGCATGCTATATTGAAGGCGTTGTTATAAGCCATGATGATTTTGTTCACGATTGTATCAACTTTATCCTGATCATTTGCTGATCAAGCATTTTCAAGTGCATTTTTATTTTACCGATTTTCCTTTAACGAAATCTTGATGGTGGCTTAGCTTAGCTTGTTTTTAGTTACTTCTGATAAATCGGTCTACCTTTCACCACCCTCGGAATTCAATAACCCATACATCCACTTTTTGCTTTGACAACTTCTTTCTTGAAAGCCGGGCCAGAATCATCTTCATATTTGAGAAGCAATTACCAGATGCAATTATCGAGATGCAGCATTTGCAAGTCACTTGTAGGGGTATGAAGGGTCCCCAGCTGATTTAAGCGGGTCGAGTAGATAACCGCCCAACAACTTATTAAAGCCTAGATATTTCTTTCAAACTTCATGTTGGTCAGGTGAACTGAATGAATGAATATATCAAATGGTCCATTCTGCCTGATGTAGGGTTGATATCGCCGTTTAATATATTTATTTAAAGTTTAGTACAAGCTGAACTTAATACTCAATTAAGCTTACTAATTTAGGGTCAAGAAGGACGTCATAGGGGAATTTCGCAGAAAGTTAAAAGAGTTATGCCCATTAGACATGCGCAGCATTCTCATTGGCTCATTATAGCAGAAGTTGGTTTGGTAGAAGTTAAGTCGGAAGATAGAAACCGATTTCAAATTTCTGGATTAGACGTTGTCGGATATCATTTGTGGCACATATGGGCAATCTAAATTTTCTAAGTGGTTAAATGTTTAAAACTGTCAACCCATCCTCATAGGGGGTAGATTCAAACAGTCTACCCAGGTGAGAGCACGTAGAGCAAAACGGATGAATCTGCGTTGGACACCCTCAATTCGGATAGAATTGGTTTCGAACTAATGCCATATGGCTAGCTTATTCAAGCAAATATCTAAAAGAGATATTTCTTCGCTCTTTTTGCATCGTTTGTTTAGCAACATATTCCGCCTGCATTTTTTTGACACCTTTGTGTGCTATCTTTGGTTATGATCGGGTGATATCAAGTATCAGCTGGGGCTATTTTGGTGGAGTGTTGGCAGGACACCACCTGTTCATCAGCACTTGATAGTACTCATGGAAAACAATCGTAATATGCGAAGATTTTGACAACATCTTGCGATTGTAGCTTGTCGTTTTTATATCTTTGCATAGCAATTTTTATTAACTTACGGGTCATAATACCGAATTCCAAGACTCCGTATGGCAAAATCAAGATTTTAAAAAGGTCCAGAATACTTTTCAGATGTATCATGAGTTCAATACTTTCTAGTACGTTACATCTTTTCAATTCAATCCAAACTGAGGAAAAAAGTTTGTTCTTCTTGATTCTCACATTAAAGGGATTGATTTATTTTTAGAATGCTAAATGTTTAATTTTTTGGTAAGGAAAAGACGATGATAGATACAATAGATACAAAACATTAAGCGCAGTTGAAGCATTTGTTCGGCGCAATGTTTTTTAATTTTATTTCGATCAAAAGAATATTTTAGAAAAACTCTGATGTGCAATAAAAATACAAACCAATTTTTTTCACATTTGGCTTCCAAACGCACCACTGTATACCGGTCGCGTCATCACTTCATATGGATACATGAGAACTATATATCCATCAATAATTCAATCCAATTCAGATTGTACTCGCGCGCTCACATAACATTGCATCGTCGGAGGCTATAATGTTCCCAACTGCTGCTGTTGCCGAAGCTAGCATAGATAGAGTATTAATACCTTATGGCATTCAGGTGAATACAGACTGGTACTGGATAGAGGGACCCTGGACGGATGAATGAATGGAAGGATGCATGCGTGCGTGCGTGCTTCCTGTGAGATAATTACGTAAAATATTCCATGCACCTAATAACTTTGGTTTTAATTCACTAATAATGCAATAACTAAAGCCTGTGGATCCTTGGAGCCTTCGCTACCGCTCTTCGAATGGATTTGATGGGTTGGCTTTCATTTGGATGTACGTGTGCATTTTGGCAAGAGACTGGCTCCAGCAACTGTATAGGCACTCTGCTATATCCGACCACCATCATTCGACGATGAAGGATATGCCCATGGTGCTCGAGTGGGAATTTGTGCGTGTAGATGTCTCGTATAAGTTTAGGGAAATGTGCGTACAACGATAATTACATTATTGTGATGTGCATAGTGATGACTATGATTATGATCATGATGATGATGATGATGATGATGATGATGGCGATGGTGATGGGGGGTGATGGACTTCAATGGTCTTTTATAAGAGGCACCAGCGGTAATTGGCAGTGCGGGTTAATTGGGAATTTTGGTTGTGTATAGATGTTTTGAATTGCAGATGTTAGTTGAGGCCAAATTAGGTATTGAGCGTAGGATTATGCCACATGTTCATAAAATTGGAAATTCTTTTTGAACAGACGCAAGAGGATACGTTTGGTTAGGTTAGGCATAGCAAGAACTTGAAAGTGCGACTGGAAAATCGAATCACTGAATTTGATGTGCGACTTGGAAATACATTTGTGGTTGATAACACATTACAGCCCTAAGTGGCTGTGTTAATATAACGGGAAATCCGTATATTTTATATCAATTGTAATTGTGTAACCACGGTCTTAAAATAATTATCATCCCAAGCCTGATGCACTAAAAACCACACACCCAAGAAATCTTATTAAATTTTACAAAATGTGCAGCCAATAAATTGCAATTTTTTGGATTAAAAAGCAAATGCGTATATATTAACAATTATTTGTAAGTTTTACAGCGTTTGGTTTTATTTTAGCATAAAATTGTTTAAACGAGCACAATTTCTTGTTGTGAAATTGACACCGCGATGTCAATTTTCGTTGTTAAACGTGCAGAAATAAATTTGTAAAACCTACATCGCAAAATTGTTAAACCTACAAGCACTTTTTGTAGTACACTAGGCTGAAGAAATTACAATAAAATATATAGACCGTATGCACTCAATCTACAGCATGTGTTTGTTTACAATTTTTGATTAAATGAAAGAGAATGGATCTTATATTGATAAATATTTTAATAAATGTCGGCAATTATGTATGGGATACAATATCAGGTAAATGTCCGCCTCTGTTAGTCTCACAAATGTGAGCCGTTTTGAGCACATTTGTCATTACATTCTCACACATTTCAAGCGTTTCTGGTTTGATTGCATAAACCTTGCTAAATCGAATCAGGCGACCGTAGAGGCCAATCAACTTGAAATAACTTATTGTGGAAAGAGGTCTCGCATTAATTCCATTGTTATTCTGGCTGTATGCGATATGGCACCGTCTTATTGATATCACATGTTAATCAATCCATCCAGATGCAGTTGTGGCGTTAAAAAGTTTTCAATCATATTACGATATCGCTCTCCATTCGCAGTTACCATTACGCCGTTTTCATTTTCAAAGAAGTAAGGTCCAATGATTCCTACTGACTAAATTGCACACCAGACTGTAACTTTTAATCGATGCAAAGGTGACAGATGAATAATTTGAGGGTTTTCCATTGTTCAAAACCAACTATTCTGTTTATTCACATATCCATATCCATCGGGGTTGTCATGGGCTAGCTGTAACATCCTATTGGCATATGTATATCTAAGCTCTTGTGTCAACTGAATCTTAAATGGAAACAAATGCAAATCCTTGTGTAAAATTGTAGCCAAAGTTGTTCTTTGAAAACCAAGCTCCTGAGCACGGCGCCGAATTGAGGTTGATGTATTGTTTTGAACACTTCTTTGAGCAGCAGTAATTTTTTCAGCCGATCTTGCAGTACGTTGTGGTCCATGCTTGGGATTATCACCTACAGACCCTCTTTCTTCGAAATCTTTCACTAGACGATAAATAGTGCAATTTGTTGGCACGTTGTTTCTCCAAAAAATCTCATGTAAATTTCTCATCGTCACTGTAATCGATGATTTATTTTGATAAAATATTTTAACACGTTGGTTTATCGAATATTTTTCCATAATAAATTTGTCACGTGTCTACTTCACGACTGCCAAATATGAACTGTCAAGACTAATGTTTACCAAAATGATGGCAAAACAAAATGGTATACCCTCCCGGCGGAAACCGTGTATATTTGCTCCGCTTTTCTGCTTATTGTCAAGCAATCTTCGCCGTTAAGTAGGACTGGTAAGATTAGGGATCGGACGAGCGTACTTTTGGAATTTTGTCAAAAATGTTTGCGTTGTTCTTGGCACAGTGATATTTTGTCCAAAGCTGTGCGTTGATAGTATTTGTGAGCTGCTACGATTAAAACATAAAATACTTTAAAGGACGTAGTATAGTTTGATATTGAAATTTAGCTTGAAACATATTTCTACCGCTTCCAAATCTATAATAGCAAGTACGGCAGCTGACATATCCTTAATACCGACCGCAATGGTATCAATATCGTCGGCGTGCTAGTGAAGAAATAGCTTGACACCCTTCAAGATTATGGACAATATACACTAACTAGGCATGAATTAGTATTGAATGATCGATTGTATTGTATTAGTATTATTCATCTCTATAAATGCTGCCATACTTTTAAATTTATCAGTATACCCTACGGCATTAACCACTTCCGATGGCCTCTCAGCTCTTCAGTCACCTTGAGATTCCTAGATGACCTTTTGTCCGAATATGTCGAAGCAGCGTAAACAGGTTATTTACTTTTGTTCAGTTAGGATGGGACTGTAGATTACACCGTGACTTTACATCCACAGTTTTCTTAAACCAACTTACTGGGTCTTTACAGGCACTTTAAACTTATAGTTAACATTATGTTTACCTTTCGGCCTTTAAATGGCCAAACCCACCGAGCAACTGAAACCAAAACTTTGTTTTTTTGTTTATTTTTTAAGCTGAACATTTCTTCCAATATGCTGGGCTTTTCAGATAAAAATGCTTCTTAAGAAAAAATATGTAAATAAATCTCACTAATCTAATTTAATTTTATTTCTGAAAATCTTTTTAGTTTAATATAAAACAATTTTTTTTTCGTACCGGCATTTTACTTTTTCATTTTGCAGTTTTGGATTTCTACGTACCGAAACTTGCAACGTTCTTTTCCATCGTTGTGTTGTCCGAAGTTTTTAGACGTCACTTTTCATACATTTTCGTTGTTTTGATTCTGAAATGAATGTCAAAACTGCCCGTAACTATCTAACTATCTATACTTCTTTTTTATGCTTTTTTTCAAAGAACATTTTATAAAACTTTGAATCTTGAGTTCTTTGTTAGGCTATATATATAACATAACCTAGCTAAAAATTTAACTAAAGTACTTCATCCTGCCGAGCACTCTTTGGGTTTCCGGCCGGCTATCATATTAGTCCATCACACTGCCGGTGCTTAAGCATCGTGTGTCTCTCGGCGGTTGCATGATAGGCGGCCAGGCCCCTCCCAAAGACCACCTAGATGACTTTATCTAACTAGACTAACTAAGAACTAAGGAGTATACTTCAAGTTCGCAAAGACCTGGGAAAGCGCTGAAATGCTTCAGGCGGGATAAAGTCCGACGCATTGTGACATATTTGATGCGGGACTTATCGTTGTCGTTGCATTCGCAACGAAAGCTATGTGGGTGGTCAAAGTCCTTGACATAAAAGCAGCAGGTGGCACGCTTGCGGTTACACAGCATCAGCTTGTCGGTGGGGTGGGATCTTGCTGCCAATCAAATATATACGCCTCAAATTTATCGTGCCAAAAGAAACATAAAATGGTAGTACATAAAAGGAAAAGATCTAGTTATACAAAAAAATCATTTACCTAGTATGCAGAAGAAGAGAGGATATAGACGCGAGAAAAAAAAATGAACATGCAAAAACAAAAAAAAGGGGGTTATATGATCTTCGACATTCATCGTCCTTGACGTCATCGATGATAGTGACGTCTTGCATACCCGCCCCCTAGCACTAAACAATAGGTCAAATGCTCCATGACTATCTCTTGGCCAAGATAAAGTTTTAAAAGAAATATTCCCTTTGACTATTCTCCACACAATTGTCTCTATCACATTTCCAGCTCCAAACTATTCTACCACTTCTACCAAACTATTCCACCAATTCAAATAAATAATTAAATTCACCTTCACAATGTGTTAACTTTATAATTTTTATTAATTTCTCTAAAAAAAAATGTATTTAATGTTTATTTGTTGTATGTAAAATTATTTCTATTGTTCTTAAGTCATTTGAAGAAGAAAAAAAAATGTTTTTTCAGTCATAGAAAATTAATTAAAAATGTTTAGTACACCTTCGAGGTTTGTGCACAAATTTCGTTGACTTTTACACTGGAACTGTTTTCCATTTGAATTGTTATGGTTTCAAAAATGACACTTAAATAAGTTAATTAGGTTCAATTACTTTTCTGTGGCTCAATATATAAATGTTAAATAGGTATACAAGTATGTTAAATTTAAAAGATCATGTAGTTGTGTATGTAATGCTGGTAATTCCATAAAATATTATTTGAACATTAGATAGGTTTTTAGCATAATTTAGTCAAATTAGTTTTTGAAACAATTAGATATAAAATATTTAACAAATTAGATTAGGTTTTTACAATTATAGAATTTAGTTGGCAATTTTTTTTTTAACATTTTATAGATAATTTTAAACTTAGGAAAGTTTTATAATAGGTAATTGGTTAGGTAGGTAAAATTTAAAACACATTAGGGTAAGAAGTAAGTATATATCTTTCTGTATATAGATAATTATGCACTTTTTTGTTTATATGTAATTCAGTTGGTGTCACTTATATTGTCTTTATATGGTTTTAACAAAAAGGCAGTCAATTTTACTTCCCTGAATGAGATATTTTTTTTTTTTTTTTTATAATTTGCGCGCACTCAAGGGGTTATGAATACCCTTTATATGTTTTAGCACAGTGCGGGCGTTAAGGAAATTAGGGATAAGAAGAAAGGAGATACCGATGCACATTGGTTTTAAATGTCTGTAAGTTATAATGGAGAGGAAAAACAGAGTTTGGTAGAGCATTCCACATTCGTGTTGTTCGGTTTATGTATGAATCTCTATATTTCAGCGTACGTCCGAAGATAGGCTTGAGGGTAAACTGATTTGCATTCATTGCGTAACGAGTATCGCGGCTGAATTGTTGAATGGGAGGAATGCAGCTGGCTATTTCAATTGAACATTGGTTGTTAAAATAGCGATAAAACAAGGTAAGGCAGGAGATGTTTCGACGGTGTTCAAGCGAAACTAAGGAGTTCGCTATTCTTATGTCTCCTATAAGTTTTTTCGCACGTGTTTGAATCCTATCTAGTAGATGCAATGTGGATTTTGGTGCACCTGACCAGACATGGGCGTTGAATTCAAGTTTTGGGCGTATAAACGCTTTATATATTGTGGCCAGATCAGAGGGGGTGAAATATTTCTTACATCGATTTAGGAAACCTAGACATTTCGCTGCGTTTTTAGCGACTTCGAATATGTGATCGTTCCAACGTAAGTCGTTACTAACACACATACCTAGCATGGAAAGCTTTTCGGTTTCTTCGACGTAAGTGCCATTCATGGATAATGGCTCTAGATTTTGGTTACACTTTAATGACAGAAGACAGCATTGTGTTTTGGAAGCATTGAATTCCACTCTATTAGATTTACCCCATTTGGTAATGCTGTCAAGGTCGGAATTCAATGAGCTTAACATATTTTGGCGTTTAGAGCCCACGTTCGAAGGTGAGGGACGAGGACCTGTAAACGAATATGAGAAGCTGAGGGTACTGTCATCAGCGAAGGAATGAATTGGATTAGAAGTTGCAGACAGGAGATCATTTATAAAAATGAGAAAGAGAGTCGGAGACAAAACTGAGCCTTGAGGGACACCAGCATTTATTTGGTGAGTTAGAGACTTGAAACCATCCAAAACAACTTGAATTGAACGTTTCGAAAGATAATGTCTAATCCATAGAAGAAGTTTTTCGTCGATTCCAAATGCACGCATTTTCGACAAAAGGGCTTGATGCCAAACCCTGTCAAATGCCTTTGAAATATCAAGCGCAACAATCTTGCTTTCGCCACCATGGTGAATTGATTGGTTCCACTTTTCGGTGAGATATGTCATCAAATCACCAGTAGACCTGTTGCTGCGAAAACCATACTGCCGGTCATTGAGAAGTTTTCGTGTTTCGAGATATTTCAGAAGCTGACGATTTATCAGCGTTTCCATGACCTTGGAAAGAAGGGACGTAAGTGCAATTGGACGGTAGTTGGAGGGAGAAGAAGATTCGCCTTTTTTTGGTACAGGCTGGACAAATGCTGTTTTCCATCTACTCGGAAAGAGTCCTGATGAGTAGGATAGATAGAAAAGCTTACGCAGTGGTTTTGCTAGCGTAGAAGAACACCTCTTCAGAATGATGGGGGATATACCATCTGGACCAGCGGATTTATGTATGTCAAGATCAGATAAAACTCTTGCAACTGTACGAGTACGAAAGTGAATTTGTCCCATAGAATGATCTACGTTCTCAAGTACAGGAGGAGACTGAACGCAATCTGGCAATGTAGAATTGGCTGCGAAATGGGCAGCAAGCAGATTGGCTTTGTCTAAAGAGCAGACAGCTGCAATGTCATTGTGAATGAGCGTCGGAATTGATGTTGATGCCGAATTTTTTATGTTTTTAACAAATGACCAAAAGTTTTTACTACCTCTGGGACATTGTAGAATTTTTTGCCTCAACGTTCGGTCATAGAGGAATTTGACACGCTTTAAATGGGCATTACAATCATTTCTGGCTTGTTTGAATTTTGCTCGGTTTTCCTCTGTTGGGTTGGTCTTGTACAACCGAAAGTTTGTCTCTCTCAACCTGATAGCTTCTTTGCAGCTCAAGTCATACCACCCTTTTGCCTTTGGTCTGATACTCTTAATTCTGTTGGGAATAAAAGATCTCATACCAAAGAGAATGATATTTGAAATCATATCAGCAGCAGCATCCACGTCACTATCGAGGAAACATAGTGACCAGTTAAAATTCCTAAAAAAAACTGTTTAATGCTTCCCAATTGGCTTTCTCGTATTGCCATACGGTTTTTTTTGGGAATTTGCTCTTTAACTGTGTGGTTGGAGTACGAGAAATTTGTTGATATGATACAGTGGTCTGACGAACCTAGAGGCGATAATACATTGATGATGATATGTTTGTACACTGCATTATAATTTTATTATAATATTATATAATATTATTTGTTTTTGTTTTGTGAGCTTTCTTGAAAGACTCGTGGTTACTGCAGTTTGCCTAACTGATTTTTATTTTGTTGTTATTTACTTGCGTGCGTATTTTTTTTTGTTTTTGTGTTCCGCGATGCTGTACAGGTTTGTTTTTTTTTTTTTTTTTGTGAGAGAATTTGTTTTTTCTTCACTTACACATGCGTGACCTTCGAATTATGATTTTGAGTGAGCTACGAAGAGGTTAAATGATAAGAAATGACCTCGCTTCTTTGTTACTTCAACTACCGAAAAAATCCGCATTTTATCCAGTGTAAGAACTGCATCGAGCGCTCAAGTTCAGTTGGCTAACTAAGAAAACTATTTCCGTAGCCATTTAAGCTTATATTTCAGCTTGTAAAAAAAGTATATACAAGGAAAATTTCCATATAGAGAAATTTGCCACAGCTCTTACCAGAGTTAAGCAGCAAGATGACCAGTCAGATTGGAAGTTGAGCAAAGAAAGAAAGACTGATCTCTGAGTCGCGAGAGTATATCTCATGGTAAGAGTAGCGGCTTTTGGTTCTGACAGTTGTCAACCTGCACATCGATTCTAAAATCGTAAATGGGTGTGTTTACAAATAACGTCCAAGGCTAATGTCGATGACCCATTTCCTTTCCATAAAAAAATAAACGATATTGTAATTTTTATGATATGCTACAATATGTACGTATTATTGGGGTCATAATCCCCGGAGATCAGACTGTTGTCGCTAGTCATCGTCCATCTATGACCGTTCGTACAGGATCGGAGACACCGTCTCTCAAACAGCCGTATCTTTTCCGTGTATGATGATGCTACTTGGAACCACACGGTACAGCCGTAAGCTAAGATTGGCCTTATAAGGGCAATGTAGCAAATGACTTTCACTTATGAGTCAAGTGACTGCTTTGAAACAGTCTTCTTGTAATGGCGTAAGCCCCCCTTGACCCTAGGCAATTTTTTATTTGTGAAAATATAAAAACTTATCAAGCCAGTTGGCTATATATTTAACTTTTTCGATTACCTTGTTAACATTCGGCAGAAGGCATGCTGAACGAATATTAACAGGGTTTGTTTTGTACTTGTCCTTTTTAGGGATAGGATGTACCACCGCCGTTTTCCAGTGGCCAGGGTAATATGTACTGTTCAGTGCATTCATAAGCAGGGTGGTGAAGTTTGGGATACCATCCTCTCCCGTCGACTTTTTATTTTTCAAAAATAAAACAGTATGCAGGATTTCATCTTTTTGCACGAACAACATTAACCTGTCGGGAACTTTTCCACTTGAGTGGTTTTAATCATTGAATACGGTAAAACCGTGGTTCTCAGATCACAAACCTTGGAGTTCAATACGTTGATAAAAGCATTCGGAAATGTCATGATTTGGGTGAACAGGATTGTTTACCGTAGAAACGATCTCGAAAATAACTCCTATCGAATCACGGTAAAACCGTCATTCTCAAATCACCAAGCTTTGAGTTGAGTTTGTAGATAAAATTGATTCAGAAAGGCCCTTCATTCAATATCGCGATTTGGGTGAACAGGATTTTTCAGCGAGATCGTATACACGGTCTCCCATCGAAATTGCCTCTTCCTAAGGATCTTTCATTGGAAAAAAATCGTCGTTCGTGTCAACACTTTCCGAACCTATCAACGACTTCAATGTACAATTATCATAAATGAGGGGCTCAGTGGCGTGATGGTTAGTACGATAAACTGCCGCGCAGAAGGTCTGGGTTCGATTACAAGCCGTAGCAACACCCTCGGGATTTTTCACTGGCCCTCCTCTCGTAATGATCTGACAAGTCATCCGAGCAAGAAGTCCACACGCACACATGAACGGTTGTGAGTAATTAGGATGTAAGTTTGAATATAATAAAAAAATAAGACACCAAGTTTTTTTAAAAACAAAACCTTTCTTGGTTAAAAAAATAAAGATATGCACTTATTTTAAATTACCTACTAGATAACAGGCCGAAAGGCATTAGAATTAAGTTGTTAGCGTTTAATTTAGGGCTAGGGCGCCCGCATATGGCAAGTAAGTTAGTTAAGTAGTTGATAAGTAGGCTAGTTTTTCATGAATTTTTGTCTAAAATGAATTAAAATAAAAATGAATTTAAAAAAAATGGTTTGAGAAAGCTCGGCCCTGGGTACTAACGAGTCTGTTGCGCCAAAAGTTCGTTATCTCATAAATGCTGCCATTTGCGACTTTGAAATCAATGATTCCAATTTGAACTTTTTGAAATAATTTTTGTCTGGTTATGTTGAAGTGTGCAGAATTGTTCAGTTATAGTGTTTTTCTGCCTAAAACACATTGATTAGGGACGTTAAGGTTGATGTTTGTAAACATAAGACTTACGCATTTATAGTTATAGAGTCCTATTTTTTCAATGATCGGATCTTTTCATTCTAGAGACTTTTTTCGTTAGTTTATGTCTAATTCGCATGTTTAGGTAATGAATCTGCTTACTATAACACGGTCAATAATAGATGCTATAATCTTTTATCTCGGCCCATCCCATTGTGTTCCTGTCTGCTTTGTATCAACAACTAGGGCAATCTCTAGCCAATAGTTATCCACCTGTTTAACTTGTTTATTTCCAGGTGCAGATGCAAACGTCGTTGTTGTCCGGTTTTCGTTTAATCTTTCCGAGTGGCTCGGTCAATTCGTTACTTCATTTTTTCCATGAGTTGGCAACCTTAAGCTCACCCCCCAGAACCCTTACACTGGGCCATCAGTATACCATATGGTATTTACCGCATCTGATGGTCTCTTAGCCCTTTAGTCACAATATCTGTTCTGCCTGACTTACCATTGAGAATCGTAGATGACCTTTCGTCCGAATATGGCTAAGCAACTCAAATAGGTTAATTAATTTGTCCCAGTTAGGATGCGACTGTGAATTATTCTCTTGCCGCCTAGGGATATTTTTTGATAGGGGACCTTACCCCTTGTTTGTTTTGGTCCTCGAGTGATATTATATTTTCAACTTACCCCGCTTATCGGCAGAGGATTCCTCTATCCGCCACCCGAGGACGCGTCCGATTGTAGACTAGCAACTCTACACGGAACAGTTTTAGATTTTTTTATAAGTAGGTGGAAGGCTTCGAATGCCGGAATGTGCGACTTGAACCTGAACTAAAACCATCTTTTTTTTTGCTTTTTAAATTCAATTTTTATTGACTTAAAATATTAACTTAAAACTAGACAAAAATAATTGAATCTATTTTATAAATAACATGTATGCTTAAAATTACTTATCTTATGAGCCTTTAGGCTTAATTTTGTCGGTTGTACGCCAATGTGGTGTACACCCCAGCCCCAGACCTTTTTCCTAACTTTAATTTTCTTAAAAATTAAGGAGTGGACTAAAAGTCCGCAAAGTCCTGAGGAAGTGCAGAATCACCTTCCTCATGTAGCCACCAAAATTCCGTACGCTGCTTTTCAGCATCGGTCCTATCGCGATACGATACCGAAGTGCTGAAGCGGAGGAGCTCCGGAGCATTGTCGACATACCCGTCGCGGATTAGCCGCTTGTCACGCGCGTCACGGTAGCGGTGGTACAAAACCGGGATACCGTTCCTGTCCTGTACCAACCCTTACGAATCGATGTAAATGAATGACTCTGGTGGAATAAAGCCCGATATGAGCGTGCTCTCCATGTTTAAATCATTGGGATAATAAGCCCCGAAGATCAGGCTGTTGTCGCTAGCCACCGCCCTTGCAGCGTGCCTTCGATTCACCTTAATAAGGAAATTGTCGATTCTGTTCAGCTGGGCCCCATTGTAAGGGACCTCGTTGCGATAATATTTTATGTACTCGGAGTCCGGCATTCGGTACAATCCTTAGCAGGATCGGAGACAACGCCTCTCAAACAGCCGTATCCTTGCCAAGTAGGCAGGTGAAACATTGAACCACACAGGACAACCGTAGGCTATGATCGGCCTTATGAAGCCACGTAGCAAATGACTTTCACCCTTGAATCAAGTTGACTGCTATGAAACAATCTTCTTGTCAGAGCATAAGCCCCCACTAGCCTTAGCCAGACAAGCATCCACATTTGTACTAAAATACAGAAGCTTGTCAAGCCAGATGCCAAGGTATTTGACTTCACCTCTCACCGCCAACGGCCGTCCATGGTGTCCAATGATACACAATTTTTTCCAGTTTTTTCTGGTATCGTAAGAAGCCCTCTGCACTGGGGTCCTGAACAGAATTGTTTCGGTTTTTTGGAAATCGATCCTCAATTTCCAATCCTCGCAATATCCCTTAATGTGATCGAAGTCACGCTGCAAAAGTATGTTGATGACTCCGATTTTCGGACCTTATCTGTACGCCACCAGATCATCTGCGTACGCTATAGCGTGACTGAGGGAACCTTCAAGATCACTTGTATAAATGTTAAACAATATCGGGGAGTTCACCGCCCCCTGTTGTATACCGTTTTTATTTTAAAGACTTTACTCGAAGTCACGTTGCCACATGTGACTACGAACTTCTTTCCCATAAGCATTTCATAAATCATATATAGCATGGGTTTACGCATGCCCCTTTAACCATACGGTGTCGAAGGCCTTCTCAAAGTCAACCAGACAGGCCCCTGTGCATTGTCCTTTGGATTTATTCCATTGGATGTCGGAGATTAGTTTCGACGCGGCATGAATAGTGTCATGCCTCGCTCGAAAACCAAACTGATTTTCCGGAATAATTTTATTTTCCTCGACTCACTTAAGCAGAGCTCTATTGACTATTTTCTCAAATACCTTGCTTACATTCGGCAGAAGGCTTGTTGACCGAAGATTTTCAGGGTTTGTTCTGTCCTTGTCGTTTTTGGGGATAGGATGTACCACCGCCGTTTTCCAGTGCATCGGATAATGTGCATTATTCAGTGCATTGTTAAAAAGCGTGGTGAAAATATCGACCGCTTCCATCGGAAGGTGCCTCAATACGACGTTTGGGACACTGTCCTCTCCCGCCGACTTTTTATTCTTCAGTGATACAAAGATGTCCAGGAGTTCATCTTTTTGCACGAACAGCATCAGGCTATTGGCGACTATGCCATTTAAAGGATTTTCATCATTGAATGCAGTAAAACCGTGATTCTCAGATCGCCAAGCTTGAAGTTCGGTACGTAGATAAAAGTGATTCAGAAAGGCTCTCTCCTCAATAACGCGAACAGGATTGTTCACCGTATACGCGGTCTCGAAGACAGCGCCTATAGTATTCGCCTCCTCTTGAGAATCATCGATCGTGAAAAAACCGTCGTTAGAGTCAATACTGTCCGGACTTATACCAACAGCCGTGAGTGTCTGTCTGTTCTCTCTCGTTTGGGAAATTCGGAAACATGGAATGTCGTTATGATCCTTTCGCCTGATTATTTTATTTATTTGCGGGAACATATTCGGGCTACTGGCTTTTATAGCCTGAATTTTCTTGCCCCAGTACAAATTTACAGATTGTCTGTAATTCTCCGATATTAACTGTTTAAGGTTTTTGATCAACGACTTCAATGTCCGAACCTCCGGGTCTTGTCTGTCAGTAAATTGTCTACGCAGCCGTTTAAGCCTCGAGACCAGTCTGTTTTTGTGTTTGTGGAGTGCATCGATTGTTGGCGTTCGATACTTCTCCGTCTGATCGTCAGAACAAGCTACCTTACGGATAGCTCGATCCATTGACCTTGTGATGACCTCATTCATTTTTAATAAATTTTGGTCGATTTCGTCGTTTTTATAAGTGGGTGGAAGGCTTCGAATGCCGGAATGTGCGACTTGAACCCGAACTAAAACCATCATGGTTATGCATATCATCGTGCATTTTATCATGGAAGGGCTTTCTGCACAGCTGCATCTTTTGTCTGTCAGTATGGGAATGTATGTTTGGAAATTAGATGTATGCTTCATCCCGTGACATACCTAGATTGTAATGGGTGATGTTTTTATTTGTGTGCGAGTCCCACACTGCAATGTAATATTGTCTTTTGTATTTTGCAATTTGATCAAAGAAAACTGTCAAAGTTCCCAATGTGTAGTGTTCAGAAGTGACTGTTATCCTTAAGACTGATAACACTCGCCATAGCTTAAATTGCAGTAGCTTTTTGTATATAACTGCAAATCTTAAGATGAGGTTTCAGTCAAGTAGTTCCAAATCCGATTACAAACCACAGCACTCTAGAAAAAAAAAACTAAAGTTAAGACCCACAACACTCTTGATTAGAAAGCTGGCTTTTCAGCTACACATTGTGTGCGTACCACTAATTGAAAGTACATCTCCATTTCAAACGCATAAAACCAAGAATCAAAAACATCAGGTAATGGTAGAGTGTCCTCAATGGCAATACGAGTGTTGCTATTTGTGCTCACATCACCCGCATCTTCATCGCTTCCTCGTCATATAATTAATATGCGCGTATATAAAATATATACCTCTGCGGGTATACTAACGTTTCCGGTGTAATGTGTATCCACATTAGCGTAATTGGACTTCATTTAAAGTGAAAACGCTGCCTAATTAGCGAAAGTGGCAAGGTACCTTGCTGCATGGCAATACATATAAAGCCCTAATGTGCTCGTCATCATCATCGTCACTATAAATGACTGAGGAACTGCTGCTGGTTGCGGATTAGAGCACACCGGCAAAGCAATGATGTACATCATAGTAGGGTGTCATTATAAACTCATATTTGCAAATGGAATCCATTCGACATGTACCCATCCCAAAATGCAAGATTTAAAAAAAAAATCTTTCCGTTTACTCTTCTCTGTCTTACTCTGAATCTCTGTTTGCAGCTTTGCTCCGTCTCTGTGGGGGTTTCTTTACTCTGATGTAGTCGCTTATACTATATTTACAAGGATTTACTTTTAATTTCCACTTTTGCTAATTTGGTGCAATTTTATGTAATATCCTTCTTGTTGAGCTAATGGCTGTGGAAATGGGATAACACACAAGCCTCCCGGTGAGTCTTGATTGAGGTTATCTTAATTAAAAACATGTTTCATTTTGTTTAATTAATCTTAACAAAGTGGCAAGCATTTAGATTGAATCTGTTTTTTTTTTTGGGAATCTAAGGTTAGGGAATTACATTTTGACATTTGGAACTTTCTCCTATGTAAGGGAGAAGTGACGTTTTTCCAAACATTTTCGAAATCAAGATATTAATTAAATTAACCTAAGCTATTATAGGAAGTTAAGATAAGTAGGTCCCAAGATTCTTAATTCAGGATGCCTGTAAAATTAAAATGATGAATGCAGTCAAAACACTTCCCTTTCGAGTTATTATAAATTCAAAGGTGAACTGAGACATTTTGTGATACCACTTAAGGGAAGAAGGTTGCGTTGGTTGGATGTTGTAGAACGAGGGTAGAATCTGATTAGCTTTAACTTGGCAATTCGCTGTGCTTATTTTTACTTCCAAGTGGTAACCATCGAATACTGGTCTTCAACATATTCGGAAAATCTCAATGGTCCCTGAACAGAGATGGGGCCGGATGAATCCCGTAGTAGATGCTGATGGCGCAGAGTCTAATAAATTGGAAATAGACCTCCAGGTTGGGGGTTGTGCTTTGGGTTAACTACCCACACGTAAAAAAACATTTGTTACGAAGTGGGAAACGAGTGGTGGGTGCATGACTGGGTCACTGCTTACGCTTGCTTCTTAAAAAAACAAATACAAATTTTCGGCGCAACAGGCTCGTTAGCACCAACATAGGGCCTAGCTCTTATCTCACAGCCATTCGTATGTGCTTTTTGGCGGACCTCCTGTTTAATGCCGAACCCGAACGGCTATGTTGAGATTAGACTTTTCTGGCACTTAATACTATTCGGATGATTTGTCAGATTATCCCTAGAAGAGGGCCAGGGAAAAATAATTTAGTTGTTGCTGCGGATGGGAATATAAACCAGAACTTGATTTTTAAAATTGTTTCTAAATACAAAAACCCGTTATTCGTTTTTCTTTTAAAAATATGGTCAGTCTCAGTCGTTTTGGCCCTATAATGCCAATTAAAATGACCCTACTAGGAACTGCCCCAACACCCTCGTTTATTAGATTTGAAGTAAATCCGTTCGACCGACTAGGCTCCAGTTGTGTGCATAGATGGACAGAACCAACCCACACAAAGAAAAAACTTCTTGCGACTTCTAGAAAGATAAACACATTCTTAATAAATGTGCAGATCAGTCCTACGTTCATACTTAGGTGGCACTACAGTCTGGAATGAACCTGAGCCCCAAACCAATATGCCTCTCCAATTAATCCGGTCCTTAGCTTAGTGCCTCCAGTTACACACTCTAAGTTGGTTGAGGTCGGTTTCTACTTATGCGCTACTTCTACTGCGTCCGAGGTCTAGCTGAGAATCGAAGCCGCAGTATTGGGGCCCTTTCGTTTAAAATGCCTGGGAATCGAAGCCGGAGTATTGGTGCCCCTTTGTTCTATATGCCCTAGCCGTCTTAAACGTCCAATGCGAAGTTTTTTTGACTAGGGTCATTTCGCTGTACAGCTTTTATAGTTCTGGTGCAATCTTCGTCTCCATAGCCCGTCAACGCAAACGGTGACGTTCTATCCAAAACGTCGATGTTATGTCTCCTTTCGAATTGACAGAACATAATTAGTCTTAACCTCATTTATTGCAACTTCCTTCACTATTCAAGCAAACGTTGTTATGACATCACGCTTAACGTGTTATCCTACCAATGATGCCAATATCATGTTTGCTAGAAGCTGTAACGTATATAATGAATCTGCCTACTATAACACGGTAAATATAATCTTTTATCCTTGCCCATCCCATTATTTTTCCTGGATGGCAGTAATGTCTGCTTTGTAGCAACTATTATCGGAATACCTAGCCGATAGTTATCCACCTGTTTAATTTGCTTACTTCCAGGTATTACTTAGAGTATAAGGGTAAGTGCCCATGAAACTGGCTAGAGGTTCAAGTCTAAAATCGATCATCAAGTGGACATCAGGATATCTCTTCAATTCTATCCAACCAGATTCTCTAGATTGGCAGCTGTCATGCGGAGCAAAATCGTCAAAGTCCCTAAAATATAAAAATTTAATATCCGACAACACTCGCCAAAGTTCCCCAGGACCTCATTTTTTTTCCAATCTACAAAAAAATAGACGCTTTGAACTGCGATCACTACAAAGGCATATTACTTTCTGCCGTAAACCGGTTACCAACAGCCTGATCGGGCCTTATCAGTGTGGTTTTAGGCCAGAAAATTCTACAACTGATCAAATCGTCATAGTTCGGCAGATCCTGGAAAAACGCAAGATGTTCAAATCGATACCCATCACCTATAAATTTAAAGCCGCATACGATAGCATTTATAGAGCATTTATAGGAGCCATGTCTAGTTTTGGTATACCGCCCAAACTCGTTCGTATGTGCAGGATGACAATTGAGAATTCTCGCTACTCCACTAGGGACGAAAACGAGCTCTCCGACACTCTCGATACCAAACAAGGGTTAAGGCAAGGCGATGCCCTATCGTGTGATTTCTTTAATCTGATTTTTGTGAAAAACTCCCGACCCAACACTAGAGCCACAATCTTGCATTTTATACTGATGGCCCAGTGTAGTGGTTCTGGGGGTTGAGCTTTGGGTTTCCCACTCAAAAAAAATATGTAAGTTAGCAAGTGGATAATTGCCTCGAAAAGATTAAACAAAAAACGGACGTTCGTACTCTAATCATTACTGAGACAATAAAAATTGTATTGATACAAAACACTCTAATATGATGTGCCCTCACAATTACCCATCTCATGGGAGCTGAATGCCTTTTTGGCTAATGCGTCCAATTTATTATGTCATACAAAAGTGCTGCAAACTTTTTTTTTATTCATCAATTTTACACTAATGACTCGCTTTCTTTTGGGATTGTATTATTTGCCTAAACAACTCATAAAGGGGCACAAGGGATGGATATGAAATTGATGGCAAAAAGCAGATACGAATGTAAAACACATTACCCCTACTTTATAATAATACCGCTGTTACCGCTCAATATGCATTTACGAAAAGCTTACACATACACAACACATTGAAAAAAAATCCTTTTAAGATATAAATTATTCACAAAGGTAAAATGCTATCCACACATAAATGAAATGGCCACCACCAACATATACCCCCATTAGGAGTGCTATTTAAAATTCGAAAAGGCTGCTGTTGTAATATTTAATTTCCTTAAATATGTTTCTACATTCAGAGTCCTTTAAATCGATTGCCCAAATTCACCGTTATATACTGCATTATGTTTGCTCTGTTATTTTTATTTTAACTTCCTTTGTTTGATACGAATTACCAGAGACCAGAGGGCAGTTGTTAAACTGTTTAGAATGCCAACATAATAAACGCCTGAAATAATGCTGCATCAGTCTTCTAGCGAGGGAAGTAGGGTAAGCATATGAAAACTAGATAATAATTGGTGTGTTTTGATAAATGTGGGTCACAGTTTATGTGGATTCTAGTGGAATTAATCGGCTAATCGAAAAGTTCGTATTCAGGTTCGTTACAATTTAATTTCGCCGTAGGTTCTATCATTGCAGATGCGAAGAGACAATAACGTAACAATTAAATTCAAGGCAATATTTGGTTGAATTAAAGAAATGCGTATTAGTTTCCTCACCATAGTTTACAAAATCCTGTCAGCTTTGATAGGTAAACACATAAATCTTTTACCTACAACCATAATGGGTCTATCAGAGTGAACTTAGCTAAGGAATGTCCAATATTCACCATTTGGCAGATCCTGAAAAAAAAGTCCAAGTCGATACCAAACCCAATTCATTTATTTCAAAGCTGCATATGACAGCAGGACTTCGGCGGCATCGACGAAAGTATTAATTCTGTCAACAACATCTCGACGGAAATAAAGCAAAGAATTACTCATACCAACCGCTGTTTCTTCGATCTAAGAATTGACTTAGTAGTAAGCCACATACTCACACTACTTAGAATATCCTACAGAAGACCCTGATCATCCTCTTCATGCTATACGATTATAGTAGATTTCACATTTTTCACATCGTATTTCGCGGATGTCAGTAATGACTGCTTTGAATCAGCTTAAGGCTTCCGCTAGTTGTTCTCCTATTTATTGTTCTCACATTCCAAGTGCAGATACGAAAGTCGTTGTCCTTTTTTTTTGTTTATCAGATTCGTCAACGAAAAAATCCATCCTTTCCGAGGCTATTGTTTGATTTTGTAACAAATATTTTTTTCTATGTGTGGGTAGTTAACCTAAATCTCTACCCCAAATCTGGAGGGCTAGTTCCAGTTTAATATTTATTAATTACCTAGTTATGATTGAAGATGTGAACAAATAGGCCTGCAACACTAACTTCCAGGCATAAAGCATCTTGTGTCATGTTTGTCGGATGTAGGACTTTTATCAAAGCAACTTTGCCAGCAATGAGCCTCCCAAATAACGATTTCGCTTTGATAAAGCACTATCGAAGCTATTTCCCCTCTAGCAATATTAGGTGTATAGAGTCTTATGGAAATGCACATTCTAGGGTACTCTATAAGGTTTAATAACCGAAGACTTACCGAAACTCACAAATAACGAAAAAAGTATTTCAATTGGTGTATTTATTACTATGATTCGAGCTGGGTTGGCTTCGCACGTCAGTCCACCACGCCATCCACGGGTCTTCAAAATGCAAGGGTGGCCTCAGTAACAAGCTACATGAAACGTGTTCTGTAAATTTATTGATTTAAAGGCGAAGAAACGTGCTGTCAATTTCTATCATTTGGGCACTACACATTCATTTTTTATAGTTACAAATCATAGGCATTATTTATAGCAATCAACAAAATTCATAGAAAAAAAAGGGAAATGTTTCAATGTTTCATTTGTTATGTGGTGCATCTGATGCGTTTACACTAAGAAATGTGTGTCTGAATATTTTTGGAAATAAAACAAAACCTTGTTGATGGTGCCACAATTGGAAATTGAACTCAAAAATTGTGTGGTAGTTCATTGCAAAACAAAATAAATAGTCACAGTTGTTATAAGCCTTAAGTCACAAGCTCTATACATACTACGCTTCAATATTACGTCAGCAGGAGCTCTACCAAAACATCTTTACAACTGCCACATGAATATAAATCCCCGGAAGCTTCTTAGAAACTGTATACCAATTAATCTTCTATAAAGCCTGTGCATTAATCAAAATAAATTTCTCTGCACAATTAAAAAAAAAAGAAGGAAGAAAGAAAGAAAGAAAAATAACAATAACTATTTGGGCTATTTAGTCTATAAGATTGAAAAATCGCTAGGTGTTGAATTGTCACACCTTGAAAAACTCAGTCTAACTCTTTTCTTTGTTTCAAACCAAACATCAAAGGACTTATAAAAAAAACACTTACTTACTTACTTAAGCGGCGCTACAGTCCGGAATAAACCTGGGACTCAAGTTAGTTGAAGTCGGTTTTTATTTATGCGAGCCACTTAAGGCGAGGTCTTCCTCTACTGCGTCCGACTTCTGGCTGGGAATCAACGACTCTGCCAACGACTCCTAATCATCTTAATCGTCCGAGTTAATAGCGGAGCCGAGTAGTTAGACAAAGGCACGTACTACCTAGAAGTTATATCTGTCAATTGTGACGTTGTGTGTCCTTTCGATTCGACAGGATATACTTTGTCTTGCCCTCATTTACTGCTGAACTTAATGTTTCTGTTGTATATTTTGACATTTTGCTATAATTTTAAGTGATTAACAAATAAACAATTTATTCACAATATAATTTGAAGATCACTTAATATGTAATTTTATTAAATCACACAAATTAATATTAGAGTAAATATTTTTTTAACGTCTTAAGTAGATGAAAATTTAAGTCGCGCAACAAAAACCAGTTGTGTAAAGCGATTCTGAAAACGCAGTGCTCTGTGATGTGAAAAGCCCAACCCTATTATTTTATATTTTTGTACAGAAGATAACTTTTCTTTTCCCCCAGGATGTTACATACTCAATATTTCTTAAATCCTTTTCCATAACTTTTGAACTATAACAAACACAAAACAAAACAATGGTCAGTTTATAATGCAATGCCATATGGCTCCATATTTTCTAAAACAAAAAAAAATATATTTCGGTATAATCAAGGATACTTTTCTACTTCCGACATTTTGGATAAAACTCGGTTTACTCCCTCGACGATACAAGACTCAAAAAAAAAAACAATTTTATGTTGGGAATTTATTTCGCATCGCTTAACTTATTTTTAATAAAAGACAACAGTCAAGTGACCATACGGTGTCAGGACAATGTAATCCTTCTTTTCGTAAGGATAACGTGACACCAGGTTGCGATGAACTCAAAAAATTCACACTTTGGATTTGTTATGCGAATATATGCACAATTCCGGCTGAGATGAATAATTCCATCTTTTTTTTTTTTTTTTTTAGTAACCACCTTTATTCCAGAGAGTGTCCCTTGATATTATCTAGCATTAGGATTGGGTACATTGATAGGTCGAAAAACATGTGTCGATTTTAAAAGCCGATTAACAAATTCAGATTTTTCTAAAACTTTAATCCAGTGAATTGAACCTTAACGGCTGGACCAATATGTTTCTTCATGAGTAGAAAATGGTTAGCTATGACACCAATGATGGATTGATTTCTTTGGCAAAAAAAAACAATATCTATGAAAAGAAAAGACTGTAGTGTGATTCAATGTCATTCAACTTACTTAACTACTCAACATGCCTTTTCAATTAAGGCGGTCAACGCAAATGACCTAAGTTTTTGCGAACACCTTTTTGCTCGCAAACCCTCACTCGCTTTTGCTGGAGTCTATGCTTAGCTATGTTTAGCACTACTGAGATAAAAAAAAGTTGTATATGCGAAGTTGTTCGAGTAAGGCTTTTCTAATTAAATTGCATTCATATCCCAAAGAAACAGCAGTTAGCAGGACTATTCTTTGTTTTTATCTTTGACGAGATGTTGATATGACAGCGGAGCCGATGTAGACAAAGTCCGTTACTTCCTCACAGTTCTATCTATCAAAGATGACATTTTGGCCTGTTCGTCGGTGTTGTGTTTTCTTTCTGGTTGACATCGTACACTTGCCCTTCCTCTTATTCACTGTTTAACCCGATTATCCGCTTTTTAAAGGGTTGCCATTATAGACGTTGTATCTGGAATCCTACCTGTGGATTTCCAGTAGATGTGTTAAGGATTCTTGGGAAGACTCTAAGCCTTTGCTGATTCAGTATTGTTTTCTACATCGCAACAGAAGTAATGCCAGGAGGTGCGTTTATCACTTTTGGCCGCGCTTTTGAATATACGCCGATTATTCTTACAAAGACCCCAGTCAGATTCCGAATTCGAGCTTCTTGCTTCATTATAAAGTTGGCAGATGTTTCTGATGAACATTTCCAGTGACATACATACATACATACATACGAATTTATCAGAGTTATTAGCACCCTGTATTGCGTAGCAATGAATTCATTTGTTGCTGAATATTACCACGACTTCCGTAACGGTTTTCGTGTGTTCTGGGTTGAGCTCTTGTAAGTTGCGCTTGATCCTATCCTTCGGGATATGGGATACATGGCCCTGGGATAAGGATGTTATACCTTTGGGTCTGGTCAGGCTAAGGAGCTCTTTCTTTCCGATGATTGAACCATGCAGCTTTCTTCTCAGCGACAAACTTCGTCAACAGACTCAGTGTGTCCTTATTGTCACACTGGTTTATTTTGAATTCTTTGAACGTGTTCAGGTATCCAAAGAGCGGGATATTCCCACCATTCATTGGAACAGAGTCGATCACTCCGTCCATGATTCTTATTTGTAGCAACTGCCATTGGTCGTGAGATAGTTTTCGTTTAGGACTACCGAAAACTATCCTTTTGCTTTACTGGGTTATAAATACAGTCAAACCAAGCTTTGGTGTTCCTATCTTAGATTGGAGAGACTGTGTCGACATGCCTTTCTTTCTTTTAAGTACCTACAGCTCGTCCAGGCTTATATGTACTAAGGTGTAGCCGTGCTTATTTGTAACCATCTAACCGCAGCTTAGGCGGAGGGTTTACAGCTCACCGTCTTTCCACGACCACTTCCTTTCTTCGAAGGGATAGCTCCCTGTCTTTGCTCTTTTTTGACGCCATTAATCGGCAGTAGCTTTAATAGTCATGGCCTTATGCGTGAAGGAAAATGGATCACGTTGTTTGAATCTTCTCAGTGCGTTGGCACTCATTTTTAAATGATCTGGAACCTCTGGCTTAAGTGGGGGTCGTAGTACGGTGTTTTTACTTTCCTCCTCAATCCCACCAGTGTTGGAGTTTTCCAAGCTGTCGCGAAGATTCGGATCGCTACGTCGAGTAATAACCGTACAACAGCTATGCCTAGTGTTAAAACAGACTCTACTTGCCCTAGCGTCATCCTGCTGAATTCGGTAATCCCCGTAGGATTCTTATTGACGTTTGTGCCCATCTTGTCTTCTCCTTAACAGGGTTTTGAGAGATTGCTCTCCGGTTGGATTGGCCATGTTCA
Organism: Rhingia rostrata; assembly: GCA_949824845.1. Taxonomy (NCBI): domain Eukaryota; kingdom Metazoa; phylum Arthropoda; class Insecta; order Diptera; family Syrphidae; genus Rhingia; species Rhingia rostrata. The sequence continues at coordinate 60,058,621 of OX463755.1, forward strand.
CTCGCGACCGGAGGCAGTCTTTTCAGCTCAGAAAATCTCTTACCCTTTGTAATCTCACCACCTAAGGTAAGAACTAGCAGCTCATTCTCTGCTGTGGTTAGATTCTTCAGAGTAGTGGGGTTTTTTATTGAAGTCTTTTTTTTCGGAGGCTAAAGAGATCATGTCAACTGAAAATTTGGATGAGGTGTGGTTAGAGCAAGTGTCAACTTCATCGAGAAGTAGTTTCTCCATTTGGATGTCGATTGATCCTTCGCTTACCACATCTGAAATTAACTTAGAGTGTGAAGGATTTCGGTGCAAGAGGCTTTCCTCCTACTCTGTCAGTTGTCCTTGAGAATCAGTTTTTTAGATTTTGGAGTGCCCGATTCCTTTGCACTCGTCTCGTTTTTGTTTTGTTTGGTAATGCCAGTTTTAGACTCAGAACAGAAAAGGGGAAATTGGATTAAAACTAGAGGTCCAATAGCGACTGAGAACTCCCTCAGCCATGCAGGTATCGGATCGCTCCTTACCTTAAAGTTCACCTTTGCTTTTCATTCCCACAACTTTCACCTTGCCGGCATGGGTACCCTTGTCAGCTTATGCGAAGGAGTGACCCTCAACATAAGCCTCCGGGTTCGCTTTTGTGTCACCATGTTAAGGTGAGTGGTCGTCGGAAAGAACAGCTTAGATCTTCCTCTAATTGTTCGGCAGCTTTTCGAGGCTCTTGGTTGCTCTTTTACAATCGTTTTTTACGTAATTGAATTAACCTAAAGCATAGAACACAACCTGGTGGTTCGGGTTCATGTTATTAGATACCTCAAGAGCCGGCGCCATAAATAACCACTTCGGAATTGAAAAGAGCCGTTACCCTTAGTTGCTTTAGCTCTGTTTAAGGGATCTAACCCTTGATTTTCCTATCAGACATTATTTTGTCCGAATATGTCAGAACACACGTTCCAATTTTTTTTTACTTCATAGATTTTACGCTTGGTTACATCAAGGGAAATCATACGCTGCCGCCTGGGAACATTTTGGAAGGGGTGTCTTTCGGGGGTATTTTTGTTTTTTCATCTTCATCACATGTAGATAGTTAGACTAGCAACACAATATATCCTGAATAAATTTCAGTTCGTCATCTCAATTATAACGTTTTTTTCTCGAAAACGAAATTGTCATGTCATTATTGACAAACCCCTGGATCCTGGATGCGTGTTTCATATCGTTTGGGCCCATAGTCGATTTTGCTAGCTGTTCGACATTTCGTGATTGCCAGTTTCGATTGTGCAATCTTCGATTCACGAAATTGAATTTGGTAGATACAAATGGGTCATTGGTATCGGTAATCAGATCAATTTAAAAATCCATACTTTCACACTAAGTTTCCAGACTTGGTTGCGAAATATTTTAAAATTCAATAAAATAATTTAAAGTTTTTTTTTAATTTTACTAATAAGGACATTGCTACGCTTCGTTGGTTAGGTACGCCAGAAACAAGCCTTAATCATACATGAAGAGCCTATCTGCTCTTAACAATTTCATTTCTCAGAAGATTTTCCAGAAGAAAATTATCCGATTGCTCTCTCAAGGTCCATCTTTATTGGCACGTCGTCCAATGACAAAACCCTGCCACCCACTTTCAGTGCATAAGTCCATGAAATTTGAAATGATTTGAAATTATATTTAACCAACAAATTCTCATTTGCATTTTGCCTGGCATTGCCATATCCACACTTGAGAGAAATCCTTGTGCTTCATCTTATCCAGTGCTCCATATCCCCTTCTACCACTACTTCGTTACGCCACCTGTTTCAATAATCCTGCATCTTGTTGTAAGAAGCAATCTAAACCGATTGCTAAACCATTCCTTGCGTCCCCTTTTTGGTAGAATTGATTTGGATTTCCAATACCAATTCATCTAAAGAGCAGGCTCCTTTGCTTGTAGATTTCTTGGATCGCTTTGTTGGTTTAATTTTCAAGTGGAAAGTAAGCAATAACGCAATTACGACCGACCGACCATCTTCGCAACTGACATATGCAAAGTATCAATCTGCTGTTGTGTGCGTAGCGTTGCCTGCTGCAGCTGCTTTTGCGACTACAGTCATGTCATGCACAAGACATTTCATTGCAGTCTTCTCGGTCTGACTACTGGGGTTTAAGAAAGGACTGCTCCTTAGCCCTCCACTACCGAATACTCATCCAGAACATTAACACTTTATGGCAAAGCAAGCCGAAGTAGCTGCCATGATGATGGTCCAACTCCACCACCTACACCTAGTCGTCAGTCAGGATGAACTATATGTATGGGTATGTCAGGTCGATGGTCGATGCCAACACACGCACAAACATTCCACATACACCTCCTCAGTCGCCATCCCAATACAACGGTACACAAGTGCACACAAATCCTCAACCGAGCAAATTTAATTTGGAGAAACTTTTAAATGAGAAACTTAATCCAGACAAGAACACATTTTGGGGAAACGTCCGAATAAACTGTGTAATTAATTTTCCATTTCAAGAACCATTAATTGTTTTTGATAATGGCCTCCAGGATGAGATGAAGGAGATCCTGGCAGAGCATTAAAACGAAGAACGATACGTGTGCAGCGGTTGCCCCCCGGCAAAGCGGAGATGTGAGCGAAGGAGAGCAACGTCCAGTGTGTATGCGTGTGTGTGTGAATGGTAAGAGATTTAGTGAAATGAGATGGATTGTAGTGAAATGGATTTTCCTTCTCACAAGAATGGGAATACAAACGCTACACGCACTTGAAGCCACAGTCCGATATGGTAGTCGGCAAGGACGTATACGTGTCGGTATATGCATTGTGTCAGAATGGGGGCTGGATGGTGCCGAAGAAATACAATTTTACTTTAATTCCGTTTGTAATTGCTTCGTGCTGCTGGCGGAGATTACACAATAGCGTAATGACCTACCAACAGTGAAGACAAAGCGGCGCCATTCATCGGAGCCCCCCAAAACCAAACAGACAACTATATGTATTTTCAGGACATATGAAACACCACATGTAGATGGGCATGTGGTGAACGGACAAACAAAAATCGATTTCTTTTCATTATTCCCTTCTTAAGGACGCCATGAACGGGAATTAGCGAAGCCGGGAGTGTGGTCATTTGGACTGTTGAAAACCCACTAGACCGGGAAGAATTCCAACAATTGTACTTAAAAAAATTCAGACCCGAACTTGCAGCCGTTTTTCAGATTATTTTCTATGTCGTATGATCACCAGGTTTTCCGCACTTGGTGAAAAATCATTAGACGCGACGACGATTCCCATAAACGGAAGAAAATGCATACGAAACAAGCGACTCATTGCTTATTGATTACCGAGAATGGAATGGATCCTTTTTTTTGCGCTGAAGGGGTGAAATTCTTTACTCTGTGGCCCGTGCTACGAGTTATCCCAGACTCCATGCTAGAACATTTATACGTGGCTAAAACAAACTTCCTATTCTGTCTGTAAATCCCTACGATACCGACTGTCGAGGCATTCCATCATAGGGCAGTTTTTGACATCACGTCTTTTCCCCTTTTTGTCCTGAGTTTTTGCCTGCCTGTGGTTCCGCCTAGGATCTTCCATTATATTGTCATTGTTGTCGGTTTCCCATGCTTCATTTGTCGATAACATTTCTCGCAGCTTTATATCTACTTTCGGCATTCTAGCAGAACATACTCCAAGTGATGCTCTTTTGTACATAGAGTTAATCCCTCTTATGTATGACTCAGTACAAGTGGCAGAGGCTGCGTACATGAAGATTGATTTGCTAACGGTTGCAAGAAGATTTCTTTTTTGCTGCCTTGATCCTTCAATACTCGGCATAAGCCTTGATATTCCGCCGATTGTTCGACTGACTTTCTTAATCGTGTGTCTAAGGTGTTTTCTGAAGATAAGCCTGTGGTCTAGTCACAGTATTGACTATAACGGATACACATTATATTATCGTACATAATGTTCCATAAAGCTGGTTACAGAACTGACCCCTGTGGAAGCCCTCATAAGATTTCCTACGTTTTTCGTCCTTTGCCTGTGTCGAAAAAAGGGTTCGTTATTGGAAATAATTTGTAATTATTCGATTTAGTTACTTGGAGACTCTCGTGTTATTTAGCGTCAATTTGGTAATCCAGCTTGCCGAGTTGAAGGATTTTTTTAACGTCACCATGACGCAGTACTGCCTTCATCTCCTATTCCACTTCGATCCAGATGCGACTTCGCGAGGTACGGCACACACTGCTTTCATCACATCTCAGGGGCTTCGTTTCTTGCTGAAGCCGTACTGATGATTGGAGAGTCCGTTATCTCCCGAAGACCTGCTATTTAAATGAACACATCTACGGACATCTGTGATAAAAAAGCATGGAAAATCGAGAGCTCTTACCCTAAACTTTTCCAATATTTTCTATCGCAAGATTTTCTGCGGCTGAAAGGAGAACTTTCTTGAAGAGAGATCTTTGTAAGTAGCAGTGGATATTGTTCCCGCAGACAGATTGCCTTTTAACGCTGGGGCTCCTCAAGGACTAAATGCTTCACCCATTCTATTTCTGATGCACATAGAGCTCATGTTTTTTTTTTGGCGACAACTTGTAACAGAAGGTGACAGTACTCTGCTAGACCCCAACACAATTAGCACGCCTGTTAGCGCTATTGCTGCACATCCACTAGGATGCGAATGAATACGCTCTAAAACCGAAGACTTAAATAAATGTTATACAATGGTGGTATGAAAAGTCCAGAGTTCAAATATCCGAAATGGCGAATACCGTCATTAAGTCAGATGAATCCATTCATTTTCTAAGCAACACAATTAGGTCAGATGTATTAGGGTTATGGCAACAACGCAGTACCTATATTGACAGATATTTTACGAGCGACAGATTCTCGCACATGTGTCGAATGTTGTCCTTGAGGGCTTCTAGGGTCTCGGGCTTGTTCACGTAAGCACGGGACTTCATTACGACGGTTAAATCGGGCGATCTTGCGGGTAAGTGCAAATCACCAAAACGAGAGATGAGGCACCCGGGAACGCCGCGGTGCTTCGGTGCCGGCCACTCTTGGTAACGTCTCGTGTGGTCCCATACTCTTGAAGGTTGGTGGCTAATTCGTGAACAAAATAGTCGGTTATCATGGCTCTTTACCGGTCTCCATTAACGGTAACTGACTCTTCAGCATTATTTCGGAAGAAGTATGGCCCAATGACTCCACCAGCCCATAGAGCACACCAAACAGTCAGGTTTTGTGGATGGAATGGCGTCTCAAGTGTCTGTTTCACTCCAAATGCTGCAATTTTGCTTATTGACGTAGCCATTCAACCAAAAATGAGTCTCATCACTGAACAAAATTTTGCGATGAAAATCAGCATCGACATCAATCTCATTTTCGAGCCATACACCAAAATCACGACGCATCGCATGGACTTGCGGCTTTAATTCTTGCACAAGCTAGATCTTGTGAGGTCGTAAGCCAATATCTTTGTGCAAAATCTTCCATAAGGTTGATGGACAATGCTCCAATTGCTGTGTACGGTGGCGAATCGATTCATTCGGGTCCTCTGCAACACTTTGCTCTACAGTTTGACTTTTCTGCGGATGCGTAATCACATAGAGTAAAGGTAGTGCGAAAACGATCCATGGTTAACAGAATTAATTGCTCTGGTGGACGATTATGTCGACCATAAAATGGACGGAGCTTGCGGTAAACTTCGCGAACCGAACCATTATTTTCGAAATAAATTTTGCCCGATTTGCCAGCGTTGTTTATTTTGCTATGACGAAATGGCAACCAAAGTGAACACAAATGACATTGGAGTTGCCCGATTTGAACACAAAATGTCAGTTTTATCTTTATTCGTAAAACCGATCCATTAAAAAACACCCATTGTCTTAATTAGTCTTAAAAATAATGGAATTTAAATGCCCCCCTGCTCGTTGATGCATGCGCGGCATCTTACCAAAAAGTTGTTCATTACTACTAGGAGAGTTGAGACGGCAATAGCCGCAAATGTTTATCGAATGGATTGCTTTATTGGTGTTGGTTTGTAGAATTCCTTTTCGCAATAACCCCACAAGAAAAAGTCGGGTGCAGCAAGGAACGGAATGTGGAGTTTCTGGATATCAGCTTATTGGAAAATTTTCTTCGCAAATTCTGTCGTAACAGGCCGGGCTAAGTGAGCAGTTGCACCATATTGCTAAAACCACACAGAGTTGAAAGAAATTCATATTCGGCGTAATTCTAAATATAAAAACTCTCTAAACATCTCCATCTCTCACGGTCTCCAGTAACCGTCCCAAGTGTGACCGTTTTGATCGAAGAAGTAGGGCCCGACAATGCAGCGTGATGAAACTGCACACCACACTGTGACACGCAGTGGATGCAACTACGTCTCATGGAGTATCTATGGGTCGTAAGCACTCCATATTCGACAATTTTGTTTGTATATGTTGCCGTTTAAATCGAAATGGCCCTCGTCAGAAATAAAAAGAAAGTTCAACATGTTCCGTCCTCTTCCACCACTTGAAGCATCTTCTGGCAAAATTCCAAGCGAATCGGCAAGTCTGCTGAGTTAATTTTGTTGGCCATTTGAATTTTATATGGGAATAAGTCCAAAATATTGTGCATAATTGACTACAATGACTGTCTGCATATACCTATTTGAAGTTTATCTGCTTCTTGTCGGAACTCTTGGATTGTTTTGTATGGCAGCAGCTACAGCAGCGATTGTTTCCTCCGTCCGAACTGAAGGGTTTCGATGGTAAGGTCTTCTTTCGACTGTCCCACGCTCGGCAAAATTGTTAACAAGTCTCATTATGGGCCACCTGCTCGGAGGGTTGCTGCTAAACGTGCGCCTATACTAACTTTGAACCGAAACTACGGACTCCAATCATGATAGCTGCGGACAATCCAAATTCTTGTTTCATTGTCCCAGTTATCCAGTTTTGTTAAATATAAAATAAACCACCTTCATTAAATAGAAAAAAAAGTTATTAATTTTTTTTTTGTAGCGGCTTTTATCAGCCACCCTATATTTGTCAATAATGACGTTCTTTACTATTCGTCCATTTGTATGTTCTTTCGTGTTGACAGTATATACTTTGTCTTTCCCTTAGTTGATTACTTACTTACTTAAGTGGAGCGTCCATCCGGAATTAACCTGGCCCTCAACCGACACGCCTCCCCAATTATCGCGGTTTTTATTTAAGTGCCTCCAGTTGCGCACTCCAAGTTGGTTGAGCTCGATTTCTACTTGTGCACGCCACTTAAGGCGGGTTCTTATACAGGTTCTCCTTAGTAGTTTGAGTGCGGGGTGCAATACTGTCTTGACTTCTAAGCCCGAAGAAACACCGGTATGCTTCATTTACACGAATGACAAGAAATAAAATGTTCAGTGTTTTTTCGTTGATTGTCATTAAATATGAAGTTAATTCGGGTTTTTCAACAGGGACGCTACAAAATTTAAGCGACAGGGACAGCAAACGACGCCATATTTCATGCCGCTCTTTTGACATTTCTCTTAAGTAAGGTTTGCCATTTCATGATGGAAAGATATACGATCCAACAACGAGTCAAAACTATTAAAATTTACAACCGAAATTCGGAGTCAATGGCCTCAACGTTAAGAGCGCTACGTCCAATTTATGGTCGTCATAATCGTCCAGGCAGATCAACAATTTGAATCCACAGGCATAGCACAAAATGTTCCCGTGCCAGTGAAACAAAGAAGGGCCCGTAGTGTCGAGAATATTGCTGCCGCTGAGGCTTCAGTTGAAGAAAGCCCAAGTGTGTCTCTCACACGTCGTTCTCAAGCGTTGGGCATCTCTGTGACGTCGTTGTGGCGAATTTCGTCGTATGTTCGTGAATTGGGCTGAGCAACAACTTGAAAATGATTCGGATTTTCATCGAAAAATCATCTTCAGCGATGAGGCTCATTTCTGGCTAACTGGCTTCGTCAATAAACAAAATATGCAGTATTGGTCAGGCAGCGATCCACACGTACTCCATGAGCCATCATTGTATCCCGAAAAAATTACGGTTTGGTGTGGTTTATGGACCGACGGCGTCATTGGGCCGTACTTCTTCCGTGATTCCCATTCACAGCACGTTACTGTGAATGGGAATCGCTACCGTTCAATGATCACCGAATATTTTGGCCCAATTGGATGATATTGACTTGGAGGACATGTGGTTCCAACAGGACGGCGCCACAAGCCACACAGCGAATGCCACAATCAATTTATTGGAAACCAAGTTTGGAGAACGTGTTATATCACGAAATTGTCCACAGTCGCTTGGCCTTCTCGGTCGTGCTATTAGACGCCGTTAGACTATTTCCTGTGGGGCTACGTCAAGTCTATGTTCTATGCCAACAAGCCAGCGACGATTGATGAACTTCGTACGAATATCGAACATGAAATTGCAGCAGTATCGGCCGATTTATGCTTGAAAACCGTCGAAAATTGGGTTCAGCTTCTGGACTTCTGCAAGCTTGCCCGTGGTGGCCATGCAAAAGAAATCGATTTCCATACATAATGGCATCGAACGTACTTTCACAGGAATAAAGAATTTTATTAATATCCAAAATCGTTTTTGTTTTATTTAAAAAAAGCTTTTGTAGCGCTCTTATTGAAAAACCCTTTATTTGCACAGCATTTATACAATGTCATTATAATGCCAGTATGAAATGACACATACTTTTTGCAATGAAAAAAATAATGACAAGTATAAAACCGTTTACACAGTAATGACATTAAATGACAAACAAAAATAACGAATGTGTCACTCGTGTACATGAATCATAATTCTTATAAAGTGCAACCTTGTCAGAATCCCATTTTGGTATCGAATATTTCGACTTGGTCGAAGCCGACACTATTGGAGAAGGGTTCTAAAATTCGGCTTTGCTATCAATGAATATGTAGTGGGTGTTGATTTATACTTCTTCAGATTTTACTGGCCTCAAACCAAACTGATAAGCACTGATCAGGTTGTTGGTAAGCGGTTTCAGGCTTCCTCATATTACTGCCGAAAGTTCAGAGGGCAGTTCAGAGGGCCTCCGTTTTTGTGGAACGGTTGCTGATTTCCTTTGAACGAATTTTGCTTATGAGTTCGTAAATGTTACTCACCAGGAAGACCGTCATTTCAGTCAGCCTTATTAAGCTTGAGCTAAGATATTGCTACCCTCACGCCACATAGGTAGGGTGCTTGGCAGATTTCGCTGTCGTCACCAATATTGAATGGCTCATTCTGGCTAACAGCGGAAGATTGTTCGTCAACGCCGTTTAACATTCTGCAGAAGTTGTTCTACCATGTTCTCAGCATCGACTGTGTTTCAACTACAATCTTTCGAGGTTCCATCTCGACATCCCTGGCATCGCTGGCATTTACATTTTCACTTTGGTAAAACTTTCCAAATTTTTTTCGGAAGTGGCATCTCTCGACGTCATTAATTGCACGCTTTTTTGATATCCGGTGTATTTCTCTCCTTCTTTGCGTATAAAGACCAATGGCAGCTATTTTCTCCACATGCTGGTTTGTCTTGTAGGCCTCGTTCTTGGCAGTGTGCATGTATTGACACCCTTCATCAAGCCAAAATGCTGATTGGTGGACGCAAGAAACCCTGCACATCTGCTGCAGTTGATCGAATGGCTTATCGGCATCCTCGCCATTGTTGTTTGATAGTTGATGCTGTTGGCATGGTTTTAGTTGAGAGACTCTACGAGTTACAGTCGCGAATCATCGTTTTGGTAAAATGGTGGTATGAATGGTATGAGATACGGTATCTTACGATTCATAGATTAGATTGTAGCCTTCGCATGTGTGATTCTTGATTTGGGTCTCTGAAGTCACGGGCCTATTTGAACAAGTCACGGCTCTCAAAGGGAATATCCATAAAGAGTGCGAGAACTTACTGTACAAAGCTGAAAAATATGATGAAAAGTGATCACATGACCATCAAAAATAACGGCGACCGACATCGTGTTCAAAAGAAATATTACTTTGTATTTTTTTTTCAAAGGATTACATATATCTTTATTTAGATTGTTGTATTTTCATGATAAAACATACAATTGGAAATTTGTATTAACGAATAATTTTTTCCAACACCATATGATCCACACTCCGTCACAACTCCAGTAACGTTCAAAATCCATTGAAATCATAAGAATCCGACCAGCACATTCAACTCCATTCAGGGCTGTTGTAGAAAAAGACAATTTCGTCCGCCCTGCTAAGCAGTCCTTTTTCGCCTAACAGTCCCTGTTTCATTTCCAAAAATCCATTGTCGCTATTAATATTTGATTACCACCCTTAGAAGTAATTCACCCCAAACTAATCACTTAGTTGTGTCTTGGATGATGGGCTCGGGGCCGCACGACAGAGCCAGCTCCACATCCAACGAGCACGCCTGAACTCTGGACGAATCTAATCTCTAAACATTCGTTACGAATGTCAGACAACGAGTTTGCATTAGCATTCATCTGATGTGCGGTTGAGTGCGATGAATGGCGCGGGAGGATGCGGTACCCGAAGAACCGCTCAAATATAACACTGAACGTACAATGTTCTTGTGATTTGCAACACACGAATGGAACTGCTGCTGAACACTTAGGCTTATTATGAGTACACCATTGGAACGGCAGGAGAAGAACGATGACAATAATACTACTGATGATGGGTACCGCCAGCCATCTCCTCATTTCTAAATAATATCCTTATGCTCCCTCTCTGACAAATTGTGAAACTCTACGATGCCATCAAAAAGTACAACACAAAACATGACATCACATCCCACCCCAGGTTAAGTGTTTCATCTTGGAATGTACTCTTAGTGTTGCTTTGCCATTATCATATTCCAGAAAGGAGCAGAGAAGTGCTTTGGGGAGTGAGTGAGCAGCGACATGCTAGTAAGGATATAGTGGAAGTACAATAAAATGGATTTTTGTTTTGTTGGTTAGTTGTTGTTGTGGCTGTTCCACAATGCTGGAGGGGGGGGGGGGCGCAGTCCTGTTATATCGGATATGAGAAACGTTGTCTGTTATGTGGCATTACTACAAAATTTCTAATTCCCGTAATACGAGTATTCAATGTATTCGCAATACATTCATACAGCCGAGTGTTGGGGGTTGCAGCTTATCAGTTGCCACGATGTTATGTGCAGCGCATCCAAAGACGGCACATACTCCTGGGTCTCTCGTAATCATGATGGGGAACGAGATTGCCACTTATGATGATTGACATTCGTAATCCTGTTAATGGGCTATAAAATATGGCAAATTATGCTAGTCGTCGATTTCCATCCCCTTATGACAACCCTCTTCACAGTGAACTTTACCATCAGACTGGCATCACGCCTGCCTGACATTCACAAATGATATTTTATTAACCTAATGGACAGGTAAATGGCATTTCAGTTGTCTCTATAGGGCTATACATAATGGCATGTATTGTGTGGAGCTTGGTAATTTATTTTGTACTTACCGAAGTAGGAACAAACTACTGAGACAGTTGATTATTACTGAAAGTGGAGTTTGCAGGTACCATCACATTATGTCGGAGAGTTAGTAATGAATTAATCATGAGTTAGCAAAAACAAACATATATTGCTTTTAGGATTTTCGGTAAGTACGTATAATGACTGAACTGCATTCTTTTGTTGGGGGAGTCTTTGAAGGTACTGTTGCGGAAGATTGGTAAATCGCAACAGGTTTTTGTTTGGTGCCATTACATAGCGCCACTTTGTAAAATATGGTCGCATGACGCCATTATAATGCCATATTTGACATATTTCGCTTTGTTTAATGGTCATAAGGCCATTATGGCTTTATGTCACTTTCAACTTATTTAGCAGATAAGGTCAGGAGGAGATAAATCCAACAATTTCAAAGAAGTCTGATCTTTTAAAGTGGACTTGAGTTCTGTTCATGTGTAAGGTGTACAATTTTAGACGAAAAGTTAATTTACTTGAATTTGCATTATGCACATGGAACACAATGAAGCATTTGCAACCAAACATAGAAAAACGGTAGGTAAAAGTGGCGGTTAGGCATGAACCCAGGTGCCTTTTGGTAACCACGACTCGTGTGACCTATATTATGATTGTTATTGTGGATGTGTTAAAAGCGGTCTCTAGATTCAGCCTGTGAGGTTTAGAAAGCGGATAAGATCTTGTATCCTTTTATCAGAGATGTCGTTAAGGGTGTCGAAAAATCGTTGTACTAACGCCCGCAATCTGGCTCTTGCTAGTGCCAGACATTTGCAGATGAAATGGGAGAGGGTTTCTCTCTCATTTGTGCTCCCGCAACTGCGACATTGAGGGTTGTATGGGATCCTTATTTTGGAGCATGATCTGCAACTGGCCAGTGCCGCGTGACTATCGCCGCAATTCTTGCGATTTTTGCGCGGGTTCTATTAAGTAGATCGTTTATTCTGTTTTATTCGTAGGAGGGCCATACCGTCGTCGCTATTACGTTTGGTGGCCTTTTTCAGGAAGTATGATTGTATTTGTCCCTTAACCGCAACCGGCGGGATACGGACCCTTGCCGCAAGTAAGCTGTGAAGAGCTGAGCTTTGCCTTGCCCCGCCTAAGCGCACCCGTGGTGCCTATACTGGCTGCTCTTTGCAGCCTTTTTAGTTTTGGGAGGTTGTTGCAATGCGGGCCACCATACTAGTGAGCCGTATGTGAGAATTGGCATTCCACTGCTGTGTACATCCACAAGGCCATCTTTGGTTGAATGGAAGGCAACACGCGACTTCCTTACACTATGTTCGACATTGTGTTTCCAGTTATGTTTTGGTTCAAGCATGATACAAATACCTAGCGCTGGAAGATAGTGTGAGTGGTTGGCCATTAAGACGGGGGAGGGTGAAGTCGGGTATTTTGCTTTTGGTGGTTAAAAGCACCAATTCCGTTTTGCTTGGGTTTACGCCGAGGCCACAAATTGCAGCACAGGTGCTAACCTTATCTAGAGCAGTCCCTATGATTTCGCTTATCATGGAGGGAAATTTTCTTGAGACATTAACACATCACCATGTCATCCGCAATCTGGAGTCTGTGGCCAAACTACTCGGTCGATTTGACTGAAATCTCGGATGTGGGTGTTGTTGGTGGTCCTACAGTGGGGTTCTTATAACTGGGGTTATAGCTCAAAAATACACGCTACCTACCATACAACAGAATTTTTAAACAGCAATTATATTGATGGACTCACTGCCGAGCAGAAGGTATTGGTTCGATTCTCAGCCATAGCAATATCTAAATATGTGTGAGTACTTCTTGCACGACAGCGCGACCTCCTGACTTATGCCGAATCCAAAGGGCTGAAATAAGCTTTTTGCCTAATGAATGTTTGTGAGAAAAAGCTAGGCCGTAGGTCTTAACGAGCCTGTTGCTCTCGTTTTTTCCCCTAAAACTGATTATAACGGTAATTAATACATTTAATAACTTCTCGGAAATGAAACATAAAATTTTCATCAAATTTTGCTTATTGCTTAGAAATATTTCGCTATATAATTGTAGGTCCCCATTATTATGAGGGCTGATATTTTTAGAGCTTTTGTTGTTCAAATGCCAGTACTAATTCTGCAAATTGTCGATTTGACAGTTGAAAATTGATTTGGGGTTTGTAAGTTTTTTTTTTTAAATTTCACGGTGAATAGATAAACGCGAATAAATGCGTGCAAATTGTTTTAACTTTTTTCAAACTTATCATTGGCGATGACCTTTTTACGGTCAACATAATCGTCCATCTGAGAAAGTTATTTGGCGCACGATGAATAGTTTTCGCACCACGTACAGTCTAGTAGACAAAACGGATCCCAAAAGATGACACACAATGCGAACAGATGAAATTTTTGCCGTTTCGGGGCGTGCACAGTGTTGAAGTGAATCCGACTTAATTTAATGGCCATCGTGTACAGCAATTATAACTATGGACACCCACTTGTGCGCAAGATTTTATGGCAAGATCTTTGCTTAAAAGCTTATAAGATCCAGCATATGGAAGAGTTAAAATGTGAAAAGCACTAACCATCGTTGGCTCATTATTGCTGTTTACAAAGGTGTAAAAAAGGTCAGGGTGGTTTGTTTTCAACAACACGATGCAAACTAAATATTTCAGTTTCTATAACGGAAACTACCTGTACAATTTCCCAGATTTATTTATAGATTTATATATTAGTTTTGTGCCTTGCCTTGAGCTTGTTCAATAGAACAATTGTCTGGCCAACTTTGTGGCCTGTAGCTCCATCATATTGGAATCACATAGTTCAATTCTGGCAAACAGTAGTCTTGCAATATGGTATCTATAAAAAATACGGCCCAAAAATACCTACCGGCGGCATAAACTGTACACTAATCGGTCACTTTCTGTGAATGGAATGGATTCCCAAGAAGCACATGTGGGTTTGTTTCTATCATATAACGCATATATTCTATCAAAAATTAGCTTCATAACTTAAGATATATTTTCTATTAAATTTTGGATTTTCTTCAAATTTTTGAATCGGAGAACTTTCAGTGACTCACAAGCTCATGAGGTTTCAGTTATTTAGCTTATCGGGTGTTGCAAGGATGGAGGCCAAGATTTTCATGCAAAATTCGTCATATACTAGACAGATTGACTCCTAAGACTTGTAAATGGCGTGGAATCGCATGATTTGTCTCATTTTTAGTACTTCGTAATATTTTTATTACTTTGAACGGTACATTGTCTCACTACTGCAGGAACATTCAATAGTAAGTATCTTAGCTCGAGACTATCCATTACAAAACGTACGTGTTTGGTAGGACGATTATTACGACTGATAATTGGAGTAATCCATCTAAAAGTTGCAAATACTGACTCAGAATATGATAATTTTGAAACGTGTCTCATCTTTGATAGAAATATCAACTTTGACAGACGTTTTGACATTTATCTGTTTAATTTAAAGAAAAAACTTATCTGACTTGGTTAAGTCGTTTTTGGAATTGTATACAGCAAAGCTTAACTTTTACAAATTTCCTTGACGAAAAACTAGATGCATACAAAATATATGCAGGTAATAATGCCATCTCACAATATACTCTACCAATTGCCTTATGATGCATACTAATGAAAGAGTACCCAGTAGCCAACTACCTCACGTAAATGATCCAATCAATCAGTGATCGACAAAAAAGAAAATTCCCAATCAACTACGCAACATCCCTCAGAATCTACATCTTCGCAGTTGTTCATTAGGCCAACAGGATGTTGTGATTAACAAGGGACGGGAAATCAGATAACTAATCTCGCCTGTCCGCACACTGGTCAATAAACAATTGTTCGGCTAATCCTCCACCACCATTACTACCACCAGCACCATCATCGTCGACATCAGTTGGACCTGACATTGCGCCTATCACCACCACCGATACGGCAGACACTGTTCGTTTGCTTCTGCCAACATCACAGCAACGAGCAACAACCATCAACTGACCAAGGTATAGCCTGAGGAGAAAAAATCCAGCCCATATATGATGTAATCCATCAAGGAAGGATGTGTATATGCGTATACATCCTGAATCGACGCTAATTAAAATCCAATAATTTGCAATCCACCGAAAGGAGGAAGAACCATCAGAGCAAATTAAGCGTAAAAGCTCCGTTCCAAACATATGTTGGCTGCCGGTTGAAATTCATCTTGCTCTCATGGCAAGTCCTATTAATCCTGAGCATGGCAAACATTACCAAGAAGAAGCACCGGTCACCGGACAGAGAAGCAAAAACCTCACTCTCTTGTCCAGTGCACATACCAATAAGACCGGAGAAAACATCAGCAGGGCACACGCAGATTTTAATTGGAACAAAACATCAATTCAGAACGTCAATTATACTCGCAGGACGAATGTTAGTTAGTCTTCGTCCATTCCCAGTATCCGAGTGTTTGGTTTGGTACGCTTGTTTGTGATTGGGATTTGCTTGGAGCATCATCTATGGTTCGTGATAGGTTGTTAAGGGGGGGTATTGCGATGAATTATTGTATTTTTAGAACTGGCGAGTAAAGATGAACGATGCTACACGCTCGTTAACCGTGACCTTCCAGAATGGAGCGTTATTAAAACTTCCTACACACTGTAACAAGTGTTATGGGACTCATTTTAATGACCACTGGTGCTGCTGTTACACTCAAAAGTGACGTATGCTGGGTAACAACAAGAATGTTTCCGTTTTTTTTTCTGTTAGTACGACTGTTGCTGTTATCGGTGGAATTTTTTTTTTCAGAACTTACAAGGGCCTTCTTTACTTTATAGATCGAGGGTGCATTAAACTAAGCATGTCTTGAGTGGGAGCATAAATAGATATAAATGTTGTATTTAGCCGAATTTTGACCAAATGGTTTTATACGTTCTACTTAGATCTTCTCCTATTTGGTAGTTATCCGAGGATAGAAAGCACTCTTCGTAGACGGAAGTGGAAATTATTTTCATTCACAAAGCAAAATTATCATCATCGTTACAGAGCACTATGCTCTCAGTATCACTTCACACAACTGCTTTTGTTGCGCGACTTAGATTATTATGACATTTTTATTGGAAAAAAAAGAAATCAATAGATTTAAATTATGTCACAACTAAACACTAAAAACTCTGCCCATCATACTATCTATTACGATGGACAAAACATGACCAAACTTTGAACGAGGCAATTTCTTCTATTGTTCGGTGAAGATTTTTCTATGATGCCCTCAACAAGAATTGTTTTTGTCCCCTTCCCGAATAACTACTTGTCGTTCTCTCTCTCTCTCTCTTATTTTATTCTTCTCTTGGATGGCTTCTCTTCTAGAAAACCATGACCGGGAAGTTCTTAATCCAGCATTTTCTTATATGAATTCTTATCAAGTGAAGCCCACAAACCTTAAGACTTCCGGAAAAGCTGGAGATCAGGACCAATTTGGTATGTCAAAACACTCCTCAAATACTCCTTTCAATATTAGTTCATGGATGGCAGGCCAACCACTACAATTTTAGTCCGAGTTTTTTTTTCAATTCTGGTACAAGCCCCTTAGATAATTCCTGTATTAGGTGATGAAGTATCAAAATATATACCGCTCCCCTTCCCGAATAACTACTTTAGGTAGCAGGTACGCCAAGCAAATGCCCAAAGTTTATGCAGGTCACTAGCACTGTAACCCCTAAGTAGCCCTTGAGAGTGTCAAAATTTTGGATGATAAGGTTTTGACACTCCCAAGGGCAACTTAGGCCAACCGTTTTCTTCTAATTTTTGAGGCGAAAACCTTGTCTACTCCACTCATTGATGAACTCATACGATATTTTATTTGTGAGCTAAGAAATTCTTCATCTTCTCGTGATACGTTATTAACTCCCATCACATTTTGCCGTAAAAAAATAAATTACTCGACGAGATCAATTTTTCAAATCAGCACGGGTATTCTGTTTGGTCTTACTAGGAATGTACACTTCCTATAGTTTAGAACTGATAGACTTACCAGCATCCGAAAATATTTCTTTCATTTCCTTGTGATGCCCAAAAAAAATTACTTTAAAAGAATAAAGCCATATGAAAATCATATATTTGGAAAAAAGAAACACCCTAATGTGTATCCTAATTGCGGTCTGACTAACGAGCAGTGTATAATGTATAAATACATCTCGAAAGTCCTTCAACTTTCGCTTTAGAAAACCTAACATTGAGTTTGATTGTGGCAAGGTGTATTCATAATGGGAAGAAAATAATTGTTTGTCAAATATGACCACTAGATCTTTAACTTTTTACATAGTCGGTTCGTTCATATAATAATTATTTATTATTTGTACACATATACGAAATGTTGTTAACACTTTACATTTGCAGATGCAAAGCTGCATATGTTTATGATAATGCCATACCGACGAACTATTTATATCGGACTGAAACCGGATACCGTCTGTTATATTTATTATACGAGAATATAATTTTAAATCGCCCTCGAAAGCTAAAACGTTGCAAAATTTAAAAATGTAACGAATAAAAAACAATAGGCCTAAATGGCTTCCTTGCGAGACATCCGAAGTCTCGTAAGGTAGCCATTACATCAACTTCGTGAGAAGTAAAACCATCGATTTTTACCATTTTCTTCCTGTTTGTTAAATAATTATGAAACCGTTATAAGTATTGAGGAATGAAAACCCAGCAATATCAGATTTTCTCTATCAAAGGCTTTTGTAAAGTCAGTGTAGAGTGCATCAACTTGTAATCGTTCCTCAAAGCTGTTAAGTACGTAATTAGTTAACATAGTTAAATTGGTAGGACAGGATATGCCTCGAATAAAATCTTTCTGATTATTCGAGATTAGTTCTTTTACTACAAAGAAGAGTTTCTCCTCAACAATGCATTCAAACAATTTTTGTACGTTTGTATCATTTGTAAAACCCAAGAGTTAACACACCCCGACAGCCACCTGCCCATTCGAAATATGAGAACACACAGCAAGGGCATGGGAATAGAAGCATCGCTTGCATTTCCTGCACGCGCGGACGTGTTCGAGCTTGCGTGGGAACCAAGGCCAAGGCGAAGTTAGGTTTTAGGTATTTGATAATTGTGGAATTAATTCGATCACACTCATTGTAACGTAGCTAGAAATATAATTTGATTTATAACGTTTTCCCGTGTTTGATTTTAATACGAACAAGTTGGGCCAATCGTAGATTGGCGTTCGGTTTTTTTTAGAGATATCCTGAGCGAATACTTTTACTCCAAGTTATAAGCAAAACAATTTAACTTATGTTAGGTTTTTCTAGCAAAAAAAAATATTTTCAATTAAACGATAATATTCTTCAATTTGAAATTAATATTAATTTGCAATAACATGGTGAGTCGAAATGAGACATTCCTTGCATTTTCATTGTTGACAAGTTTTTTTTATCCTATCTTGACTTCGAGATGGTTGGGTGTTGTAGAACGAGGGTAGAATCTGATTGGCTTTAACTTGGCAATGCCTAGCTGTTGTAATCTGACTATACATCAAATGTGCTGAACGGTAAGTACGAGTGTTGATAACAAGACGAAAAACAGCAACACAATGTACAGCCAAGTCGAAATGTCACGGAATGAATGCCCGGCCTGCTGACATATTCGGACAACAGGTTTGTCTATCTCCGGAATTGATTTTATCTAAAAATTTATTATAAATAGCTATCCCCTAATTTGGATGATATTAATAAAAATAATAATAAATACTTATAATCACCAAAGTTATATGGTAAAAATAAATCTATTATTTTAACATGAAATTGAAGGTTTCAATAAGCATAGATAGAATGATATAATTAGAGCCAAATAAGCCCGTTTCTGTTCGAAAACTTGTTGCCAGGTAATTCAATTTAAATGAACATTTTTAAAGTAACAGGCCACGGTCGGAATTTGACTATATTTCTTCCATATACCGATTTTTGCCAAGTCCAACTTTTGTGGGCTTAATTACTTACTTTAGTAGCGATACAGTCTGGAATGAACCTGGGCCTCAACCAACATGCCCCTCCAATTGTCCCGATCCTTAGCTAACTGCCTTTAGTTGCATACTCCAAGTTGGTTGAGGTCATTTTCTACTGGTACACGCCACTTAAGGCGAGGTCTTCCTCTACTGCGTCCGACGTCTGGCTGGGAATCCTAGCTTCTGCACGTCCTATCCTCTGCATGTAATAGCCATCTTAAACGTCGAATGCAGAGTTTTTTTTTAACCAGGCGCATGTCGCTGTACGGCTCTTATAGTTTTTTGTTGAATCTGCGTCTCCATATCCCGTCAATGCAAACGGGACCGAAGATTTTTCGAAGATGATGGGATGATCAGGGATCATAGGATCTCCTTAGTAGTTCGAGTGAGGGCTTTAGTACTGATTTGCCTTCTTAGCCCGAAGAAACAGCGGCTGGCATGAGCAATTCTTCGTTTAATCTCTAACTAGATATTGTTGTCCGAGTTAATAGCGGAGCCGAGATAGACAAATTCCCGTACTACCTCAAAGTTATATCTGTCAATGGTGACAATCTGTCAAATTCGTCGATGTTGTGTGTCCTTTCGTGTTGACAGCATATAATTTGCCTTGCTCTCATTTACTGCTAAGCCCATTTTTGCCGCTTCCTTCTCTATACTAGCAAACGTGGCTATGACATCATACCAATGATGTCAATATCGTCGGCGTATGCTAGTAGTTGTACAGATTCTTGGAAAATTGTGCCTCTGGTGTTGGCTCGTGAGTTTTGACAATCCTCTCAAGAATCAGATTGAAGAAGTCACATGATAGCGCATCGCCTTGCCTAAATCCTTTTTTGGTATCGAATGTGTCAGTGAGGTCGTTTCCGACCCTGATGGAGCAGCGAGCATTCTCCAGCGTCATCCCTCACAAACGGACGAGTTTGGGCGGTATACCAAAACTAGACATTGCTCTGTTTAGTTCGTCTCTATAAATGCTGTCGTCTGTGGCTTTGAAATCGATGAATAGATGGTGAGTATCGATTTGGACTTCTTGACTTTATCGAAGGTGGACTTTCCCGGCCAAAACCATACTGATAAGGGCCGATCAGGTCGTTGGTCAAAGGTTTCAGGCGTTCACATATCATGGCAGCTGGAATCTTGTTGCCGATGTTGAGGAGACTTATGTTGGTGGATTTTACTTACCAAGTCATCTCCGGCGGCTTTATAAAGGTCAGCGAGAAAGCCGTCATAACCGTCAGCCCTATTAAGCTTGAGTTTAGATATTGCTATTCTCACTTCAATCAGGTCGTGTGGTTGGCAATATTGAATGGTTCGTTCTGCCTGACAGCGGAATGTTGTTCGTCGTCGCCGTTTGACAGTCTGCAGAAGTGGTTTTTCCATATCCTCAGCATCGACTATGTCTCAACTACCAGGGGTTTCTTGCTGGTGGGCGAGAGAAACCTAGCCCATCAGTTGCGGCTGACCTAACGGCTTGTTGGCATCGTTGCCATTCTTCCTCGACATTCAATACTGATGGTGTGGTGTTAATCGAGAGGGGGATACGCTTTGCGCGATGGTCTTGGCGGTCTCTTCCGATTGCAGTCTCTTGACATTCAATTTTTTCATAGTATTTCTGGATTGTTGTGGCGTGTTGGATATCCGCATTCTTACCTTGGCTTCATCAATGTAGTGGTCCGAATTGATGTTATCTGCTCAGAATGTTCGGACATCCAAAACACTGGACGCTTGCTTCTTGTCTATCGCAATATAATCAATTTTATTGACCGTTCGTTGATCTGGAGACCGCCATGCCCTACTATGTGTTGGCCATAGTGGTATTTCGTTCCATAGCGAAGTCAATTAGTCTAAGTCCGCTACCAGACGTGTTGTCGTGTAGGCTACGTTTTCCGACAATACTGCCAAAGATGTTTTCTCTTCCTACCTTTGCGTTAAAACCTCCCAACTCGATTTTAACATCGTTGGTATTCAATCATAGGTTTTGTCAAGGAGCTTTCATAACAAATCCGCATCCGAATAGTCGCTGTATCTGCTCACTACAACACAGTCGGTAGTAATCTCGCACCATCTCGACAGCTAAGAGAACGTTGTCTGCTCCGCGAAAATGAACATAAGGTTAACTATGCACGAAATGAACCTATAACTCGCTGTGTTAGAGAAACCAATTTAATATCTGACACTATAGATTTTAACTTCCACACAAGTAGACTTACTTTAAAAAACAACTTGTAATTGCACTTTTTAATTTAGTAAATTATATTCAATTATACATACATGTACATTGTACATACATGGGAATATATATTCAGAACTATCTATTTATTTTTATTTTTGTTTGAATTGTTAACTTTCTTTAGTCTAAATGTAGATTTAAAAGATCTCGAATTGATGTTAATAAATAAATAATAAATAATAATAGATGTCACAGTTTTTCATACTATTTTTGCCTGGCCCATCTCATCGTATTTCCTGGATGGCACTAATGTCTGCTTTGTAGCAGTTTAGGGATTCCGCTAATTGTTCGCCTGCACCTCTCCTGTTTATTGTTCTTACATTGCAGGTGCAGCTACGACAACAATAAGATCGATCCATTCCGAAACTATTTGTTGCTTCGTTATGCTTTTTTGTAATGGCTGGGTATTTTGGCCTTTTGGTTCATCCGACACCATCCCTATTCAAGCGGCCTGGCTAACTCTTCAGGTTAATAAATCATCTGTTGTTCTTTCCGATACTATTGGTTGCTTCGTAACAAATGTTTTTTTAATGCGTGGGTATTTTGGCCTTTTGGTTCATCCGCCACCATCACTGTTCAAGGGGCCAGGCTAACTCTTGAGATTAATAAATGATCTGTTGTCCGAATATGTCAAAGCAGCTCATCTATGTTTTCCGTTTTGGGCATTCTGGCCTGTTTATAGTTAATAGTGTTGCTGTTTTTCGTCTTGTTATCAACACTCGCACTTATTGTTTAGCAAGTCAAGACCGGTTGGACGAGACCATTATGTGATAGATAGAAAGCCTAGTCTACCCTTATTCTACCGTCCTTATGAAATTGTCACATGTTTTTAGAGTCCACTTCTAAAAACAGCTGTTTCGTGCTCCTAAAGTTTTGATTTAACAAAAGTCTTTTAAAGGTCATACATACAAAAACAATCGACTTCTATACAACATAAAAGTGATTTGGCTACCACCATCATAATGACCCACTGTAGCCAATGTAGATTTGTCAAGTAAATCCAGTCTACATCTCACACTTTAACTCTCCAACTCATACTCCCTCAACACACTGTTCCTGCTGCTTAAGCGGCACACATAAATAATTGGACAACACCGCTCTGCTCGAGATCCAATTTCAAAACTGGCGGATATCTTTTACTTTCATTTGTAAATAGGCAATGACCAAAGCTCATCGTCATCGTCATCGTTGTCGTCGTCGTTGTCGTCGCCGTTGTTATTGTCGATGGCATCCTGCGTCTGCGTAGTCGTTCATCGCCAGGGAATACCCTCGCGGTTCAAATGACTAGCGGTTGGTCTCTAAGGCCGCCAATTTTCACTCATTGCCGCAACCATGAACCATATCACATACGAATCATGTACCTACATATAGATACATCGAAATCGTAGTATCACTTGTTCGACCAAAACGTTTGTTAATTCGCCGATCGTTGGGTCGTCAACGATCTCGACCAATAATCGTTACCATGGCGCACACACAGCAATGCTGCGATGGAGCATGCTTGGGAAACACTCCTGGAGGACGACGGCAAAGTGAGAGGCAGCAAGAGATCGGATGTGGGGAAATAACCTATCGTCTGTTATTCCGTATCGTTAAGGAATGTGATTTAATAAGTCCTACCGAAGTGTGGCATTAAATCTTGGATTTTTATCTCATTCCTTTCTTGCCTTCATTTCGTCCTCATTAGCTGGGTAGATTGGCGTTTTTCTGTCTGCTAGTTGTGCGATCACAGCTGGAGGAGGTCTCGTTGCGAAGCAGAAGAAACGCCGAAAGATTTATGTTCCTGCAGTCTGACGTAAATAATTTCACCGTCGACTCTGGCCAAGGGGTAGTTATTAAATTTTGAGTCGAATTGGGTAGTAGATTGAATGCTTAATTGGCAATCATTAAAAAGTGGATTTGTGTTAAAAGATAGGTTAACAATTAGAACATAGCTTGGAGTTTGGTTTCAATGTGAACGGGTTACGATGTTGTTTTTAATGAAGTTATGGAAATGAAATGAAATGGATAGCATCAGACTGAATTGTCTAAATTGGGCTATAATGACGTCATTTTAGATGTGATCTTTTATAACATACAATGATGGAAAGATTTATTACTTTCAGAGAGTTTTCAATAGACGATTTCTTTGGAGACTACGATAGAAGTATCGCAACATCCACCAATAAGTAGTAGTAGGTAGACAATAGAAAAGCACAAATGAATCAAGGTTAGGTAAGGAAAGATCAGGCATAAGCTAACTTAATATCAATGGAAATAATATAGAAAACAAATTTATTAGTGTAATGCTGTTAAAAGCGATATTGTCGAAGCTACTTTTCCCTAATTTGCGCGTGCTCGAAGGATTTTGAGTAACACTTATATGTTTTTGAAAATTGCGAACTTCGTTGGTCTCAAATAAGTGTGAATTATCGTGGGAATTAAGAATTTGATCTTGGGTGTAAACTGTTTAACATTCAATGCGTAGAATTAATGAATGAGATATATATATGCGATAAACCGAAGAAGGCTGGAGAAATATCTCCAATGTTCACACGAAACTAAGGAGTTCGCTATTCGTATATATTTTAATCCTATTTAGGGGAGAAGTGCTGTTTTTGTTGTACCTGACCTACCTAGGCGCTAAACTCAAGTTTGGGGCTTTTAAATGTTCGTGCAGAGCAGAAAGGGAAGGTTAGAGTTTGTAACATCGCAACTTTATGGCGTTATAAATTTGACTACACATCAATTGTGCCTTGTGGTAACCTTGGGGTACTTTTCTTATCATACCAGATTTGACAAGTTTGACTTACAGGTGCTAGTGCTGATATTTGATAACATGACAAAAAACAACAACACTACAAAAATTCTGATTGGCACGGAATATCTGGCCAGATGTTATCAGGTGAACAAATGGACTTAGCCCTTAAGGTTGGGGTTGTGCACCCACCCACTCAGGTAAACGAGTGGTGGGTGCACGACTGGGTCGAACGCAACTTTCTCTTTCGCAGCGAGTTGGGCATAAGATCAACTTCCAAGCATGAACAAATTTTACGATATTCATAATTTGGCCCAAATACACAAAAGGTAATAGACATTTCGATTATTGATGCTAAAAATGATATAAATAATGTCGAAATGTGATTAATCGAACGTTTATTTCGAAATTTGATGGAATCGGTGTCTATGTGAATAATTATGATTTTACGTTATTGGCCAAAAATGAAAATTTCTATTAGGGATAGTTGGGCCAAAAATAAGTATGTGGAATTGTTGCAAACAGTAAAAATACATCAAATTTTATTCAATTTGACAAAATACATATTTTGCGAGAAATTGACAATTTTCTTTATATGGCCTAAATGCAAAAATCCATTATCAGGATCTTTTCGAAAAAAGAACTGGGTATGCAGTTTTGTTGGAACTAATATGCTCATACTGTTACGTAAAATTTTTATATGGCAGGTACCGGTAATAACATGGCTAAAAGTTTATGGCGCAACAGGCTCGTTAGTACCCAGGGCCTAGCTTTTTTCTCACATCCATTCGTGTGTGCGTGTGTACTTCTTTGCACGATGGCGGCACCTCATGTTTTATGCCGAATCCGAGCGGCTAAGTTGAGAT
The DNA here is from genome assembly GCA_949824845.1 of Rhingia rostrata. Taxonomy (NCBI): domain Eukaryota; kingdom Metazoa; phylum Arthropoda; class Insecta; order Diptera; family Syrphidae; genus Rhingia; species Rhingia rostrata. Next base: position 60,083,896 of record OX463755.1, read on the forward strand.
TAGCTTTTCATGACAATTGATACTACTCGGACAATAGTCAGATTATCACTAGAGGAGGGCCAGTTAAAACTCATTTAGGTGTTGCTACGGCTGGGAATCCAACCAGACCTTCTGCGCGGCAGTTCATCGCACTAACCATCGCGCCACTGAGCCTGTCAAACATGGCTTAAAGCAAAAAAAAATGGCCGAACATTATGACCAAAAAAAAAACGCTGGCAAATAGGACAATAGGGCAAATAGGGATTCCAAAAACCACTTTCTTGCGTTCCGCTTTCAACGTAATGTTAAACTCAATCTAATTCTCGAGGTCGAACATTTTCACAAAACCAATATCTTTCTCTTGGTAAGAGAAAGTAAAAAGCAAATTGTTACCGGACAACTGATTTTTCGATGTTTTAGAGAGAATGTGTAGCAATACGTAGGGGTAAGGATGATTTAATTTACCAAATAGCAGGGGTTGGCACACTTGCGGGGACCAGGCGATAATCTCGACGGATGGGGGGGGGGTTCTTTCTGCTATTGCTGCTGTTACTACCAAATAAATTCGTGCCAATGTGTACTCACACAAGCCATTGCTAATAATAATTTGTCAATGGCTAAACGTCATAAACTGGTCTAAATAAAATCTAAGAATGACCAAAGGAAATAACGAGTGGGTAAAGAATGGAAATTCAAGAAAGTATGTAAACGATAGAGAGAATGGAAAAGAGAGGGGGAAAATAATAGGGAGAGGAAGGGTCAGATGGTCGTGACTAGCGCAGCCTCGTTAGCATGCGTCATCGGCATTGCCCGCCCGCAACAGCTGATGATCAAGTCAACTGCTCCTTGGCTACCATGCGCCGGAATAATTATTTTGGGGTAGCCCCTTAAATGTTATGTTACGCAGTCCGTTACTTCAACATTACCAGACACATGTCCACATCTACAACTAATTTGACATTGACATTGACATTGACATTGACATTGACATTGACATTGACATTGACATTGACATTGACATTGACATTGACATTGACATTGACATTGACATTGACATTGACATTGACATTGACATTGACATTGACATTGACATTGGCATTGACATTGACATTGACATTGACATTGACATTGACATTGACATTGACATTGACATTGACATTGACATTGACATTGACATTGACATTGACATTGACATTGACATTGACATTGACATTGACATTGACATTGACATTGACATTGACATTGACATTGACATCACAGTAATTCGCACATGAATGCATCGAACTACAGACACATAACAGCACTGGCGACTGAGGCCATCGGCTAGGACAGATTAAGACATTAATACAACAGAGAGAGATAGATAGACACATAAAAGGAAAGACATATAACATAAACCTAAGTGGCACAGAGGAGGAGACATCGATTTATATTGTCTCATGTTATCGCACAGGTGGCCTCAGATAAGCTGGCAATTTTCGTAGAAAACAAATGCTGCCGAAGCTGGGGCTTGAACCCGCAGCGTTTGGCTTAGCAGTCAACTACGCATTCCTCTGAGCCATGGCCACCTGCAACAACTAACTTAATTCACCAAAACATGATTAAACTCTTAACCAAAGAGAAGATCAACACTGACGAAGAGAGTTTCATTATAAGATAACTTCATTTATTAATGTCATTCAAATAGAATGATTAGTATAATAATAATTGGAAAGAACATTGTGATCAATGAACTTAAACGTAATTGAGGATATCATGCGTACTTAAATACTAAAACTATTTATTTCAATTGAAAGAAATCTAACTTAGGATATTCAAATGTGTTGGTTCCCAACAAAATACAACAATTCACAGAAAATAAACAATTCACAAAAAAACGAATGTAAACGCCGCGACACATTTGACAGACCAGGAGGTGGGTGTTTGTGCATTGGGCTGGTTGCCGGTACACATAAATCAAAGTCCTCAAATTGAGGATCTGTGTTCCCGGTAGCTAGCGACAAAGCGCACAACACAAAATCGCGAAAACAAAACTTTAAAATAACAAATAAAGGATATTTAATCCTATAATGTTGCGCGCACCAACCACCGACGACAAATTATTCGACAACTGTCAAATATGTTAACGCTTAATTGCAATCAATGTAGTCGCTCTCCTCTCACGTGCAGTGGCCCTGGCCACATTAATAAATTTAATGATGGCCGAATGCAATGGAGTCTCACTCTAACTAGGACCCACATAGTGGGCATTGTTATTGTTAGGTAGATAATGTAAATGTAATACCAAAACCAAGTTTGATATTTATGTGTTGGTAAAAATTTTTATGTACACACAAACACATGTTAAATTTAATACGAATTTATAAGGACAATGGCCAAAGACAACAATCAACTGTAAATATGAACATTGTCATCGAAAATGAGAAAAAAAAACGGCAATCAGCTGTGTTAGATGCAACTGTGAGTGAAACGAGATTTCGTGGAACGCTAAGTTGCAATTTGCAGACACTTTTGTATCATCTTTCAAAGAGCTAACATCGTCAACAAAATAAATTTATAACGTGCTTTAATTCGGCATTTTTTATTTTAAAAGTAGATTTTTTGTAGAACCAGAGTGTCAGTTCGCCTAACTGAAGTTATCACTCTTTGTCTTAATCGCCTTCTTAAGACCAACTAAAAAACAATTATTTTATACTCGCCAAGTATAAAACAAAATGTTTCAACGATATTCCCAAATCGCGTGAACATAAATTGTTTTACACAAAACAAAAAATGTGTTCCAGCAATTTTAGGTAAATTAGGGTAGGTATTTCAATTAGGTTCTTTTGTATGTAAGATATTTTAAATATATAGGTATTTCAATTTAGGTATTTTAAAATAATGGTTAATTCAAATTTTGACTGTAGGTATTTTATATGTAGTTGAGTTAATTTAATTGTTTTAAAATGTGGTTGCCAAAAGAATATACTATATAACGGGTGATTTTTTAGCTGGTTTGGTTTTGGCAACACTGGTTTTGACAGCTGACGTGTGTTTAGTACCTTGTGTCACTGTCAAACAGCTTCAGTTTGGTTTGCAATTTAACCATGGATCGTCTTACAAATGAACAACGCTTGCAAATTATTGAATTTTACTATCAAAATTCGTGCTCGGTACGAAATGTTCATCGCGCGCTGCTTCCATTTTATGATCGGCATTCTCGACCTTCTGAGCAGTCTATTCGGAAGATTGTGACCAAATTTCGCACCAAATTTACTTTGTTGGACATTAAACCACCAACACGTTTACGTACTGTGCGTAGTGAAGTAAATATTGCGGCCGTATCAGCTAGTGTGACAGAAGACCGCGAAATGTCGATTCGGCGCCGTTCCCAGCAGTTAGGCCTTTGTTACAGCACTACGTGGAAAATTTTGCGGAAGGATTTGGGCGTAAAGCCTTTTAAGATACAGCTGGTGCAAGAACTAAAGCCAGCCGACATACCACAACGCCGAATTTTTGGTGAATGGGCTCTTGGAAAGCTGGCCGAGGATCCGCTTTTTTATCGAAAAATTGTGTTCAGCGATGAGGCTCATTTTTGGTTGAATGGGTACGTAAATAAGCAAAATTGCCGCATTTGGAGTGAAGGTCAGCCAGAAGCATTGCAACAGCTACCAATGCATCCCGAAAAAGCCACTGTTTGGTGGGGTTTATGGGCCGGCGGCATTATTGGGCCATATTTCTTCAAAGATGATGCGAATCGCAGCGTTACTGTCAATGGTGAACGCTACCGAGCGATGATAACAAACTTTTTTTTGCCCGAAATGGAAGTTCTTGACTTGCATGATATGTGGTTTCAACAAGACGGTGCCACATGCCACACAGCACGCGAAACAATGGCGCAATTGCGAGGCGAGTTTGGTGAACAGTTAATTTCACGTTTCGGGCCGGTCAATTGGCCGCCTAGATCGTGCGGTTTGACACCATTAGATTATTTTTTGTGGGGGTATGTCAAGGCTAATGTCTATAGGGACAAGCCCGCTTCGATTGACGCACTGGAAGCCAACATCCATGCATTCATTCGTGAGATACCGGCCGATATGTGTGAAAGAGTATGCCAAAATTGGACTCAGCGGATGGGCTACCTGAGACGCAGCCGCGGTCAACATTTGCATGAAATTATCTTTAAACATTAAATTGCAAGGTTCAAACTATCGATTCAAATAAATATTTCATTCATTTTTTCGAATTTTTTGTGTTTTTTTTTTTAAAAAAAAGTTCTAAACCTCTTAAAAAATCACCCGTTATATATAACTTACTTTGAACTCGTTGCTATTTTCTGTACTTTGTGGATTATGTATTGAATTGGTGTTTGACTCCGTTTTGTGCACACAAACCGTATGTCCTATTGCGGATTTTGATGTTTTGTTATGTTTGAATGATTGTTGGTTTATGTGTGTGGCTGTGTGAATAAATATTATTAATGTATATGTATAAATAGTATGTTCGATTGGCATTGCCTTTTTAATCTCTTACAAACTAACTTATATCTAATTACTCTAATTATGTACTAACTTATATCTATCAACAATAATTGAGAACAAACGAAGACAAAATTGTTTAAAATGCAGATGGCTTTTTCAAAAAAAAATTATTAAATTAATATACAAAAATATAAGTATCAGCATTTGGTAAAGCTGAGATGCATGTCAAATCCGGGTAGAGAAGTAAGTCAGGAAAATTTTAAGCACGAAGCTTGGCGTGGCATACGCACACGTGTGTAGAGGCAGGGTTATCTTGATTTTTCGCTTTATTCCTTGCAGATCCCGTTCGATTAATTTAATCTTCTTACAGTGATCTTCTACACTATGTTCGATTTATTTTGCGGTTTTTTGGTGGGGTATTCCTTTTTTTGCTGTATAGTGGAAAGTGATACTGGCAGGGTATTTTCACTTTCTGTTTTTTTTTTGAGCGCCTAACAGTGGTGATTCCCACTATACAGATGAATTAGAGACCCGACGATCTGGGCAGAGTGTTCGCTGCGAATAGGGTATTTTATTAAAGCACTATTTAATCACATTTGTATAGAACTTACGTGGAATTGTCGATTTAATACGCGTATTGAAATTTAATATAGAATCGCAATTCACATGCTAATGATGGCCTTGATGACGCAGATCTTAATTGGTTAAAAAGATTTTTGACAATTTGTCTTTCACTTACGGAAATATCACTTTAAAAATGTTACCTCGATTTGGTGAAATAAAAATCACTTGGTGATTTGAAATTGGCTTTTTTTTCTTTCTTAGAACTTTTTTTTTATCAACGCGAAGGCTTAAGCGATCACTTTTACTGCCAAAACAGAAAGAAAGAACGCATTCTCTTGCACATGTATATATATACATTCGTCGATCGCAAACATGTTGACATGATCGTTTCCCTTGTTGAGTGCATGGATATAGGTCAGTGGCATGTTTGGCTGCTGGTAGCCATAGTTGTATAAATAAAATTTGATCGCCGTTTTATTTAAAAAAAATTATAAATAAAACCAAAAAAAAATTGATTCATTAGACAAGGTGATACGCTACAAATGTAATCTCTAATTGCATTTAACTTGGAAATGCCCAGTTGTTGTAACTTTGACTAAACTTCAATAGTGCTTATTTTACCTCCAATCAGTAACCATCGGATACTGGTCTCATCCAACAGGATGTGCAAGTGTTGATAACAAGACGAAAAACAGCCAAACTATAATCTGCATTGTCAGATTCCTGCCACGGAATATCCGGCCTACTCTCAGGCAAACCTAGATCAGCTTCGACATATTTGGACAACATTTCACGAATCTCAAAAGTTAGTCAGGCCCCATGAAAAGAGATGGTGGTGGATGAACAATGAACATATCTATCGGCAGCGCTCAATAAGCGACAGACTAGGGATTGTCGCAACTTGTGTGCTAGGTACCTCCTGCCTACCAGCAAAAAACCATTGGTTTGATAAATTCGCATCAAAAAACGATGCCTACGAGGTAAAACTACAGGTGAAAAGAAGAGCTGCCACTGATCTGATTAGGGAAGAAAGGAAGGACAAACTTCGGTTTTTAAGGAGAAGCATACGACGGCGACAACGGACTCAGTGGAGCGATAGTAAGTGTGATGAGCTGCCGAGCAGAAAGTCTGGGTTCAATTCCTAGCTTTAAAAACAATTAAATAATTTTTCACTAGCCCCCCTCGCGTGATGATCTGACAAATCATGCAAGCAAGTGGTTGTGAGAAAGCTCGGCCTTGGGTACTAATGAGCCTGTTGTGCCACAAATTTGTATTTGTATACGACGGCGCAAAATATCTCGCTGTCAGCCAGAATAAACCGCCCAATATCGAAGAGAAACTACCAAGGAGAACTGGAAAAAAAGAGTAAGCCCACCTCGGATCCGCTGTTAACTCTGTCAGCGGCATCTCATCAGAATTCAAACGAAAAATTACTCTTGCTGCCTATCGCTGTTTCTTCGAACCAACAAGGCAGTTGTTAAAAAGGACCCCATTCCAACTACTTAGGAGATCCTATATAAGAACTCTGCCCTACGGCGTAGAATTGTGGACCATATCAACAGCGAATGAACAACTACATAGTCATAGTCATTGTATACGAAAGCTTCCTCGTTGATAGCTTATGGAGAAAAAAGATTCAAGATTGTACTTTATGTGCTTTACAGCACCGATAAATGAAATCAAAAATCAAAAATCCTTCAACATCCGACGCTGTAGAGGAAGACTTCACTTTACTTCACCTGATATCCCGCGCTCAAGTAGAAATCGACTTCAACCAACTTAAACTGCTCAACATTTGCTATGAACCGGGCTAATTATTGAGGCATGTTTTCGGACTACTTTACTAGCAACTTCTTTACACTAGCAAACGTGGCTATGACATCACCTTGTGTCTGACCAAAGATGTATATGTAGTCGGCGTATGCTAATAAATGCACCGATTTATGGAAGATTGTGTCTCTGAAGTTGGTACTGTAATTTGAACAATTATCTCAAGAATTAGATAAAATAAGTCACATGACATTGCATCGCATTGCATTTACTCTTTTTTTGTATCAAATGTGTCGGTAAGTTCGTTTACGGCCCTGAGGGCGCAGCGAAAAATTTCCACCGTAGGTAGTCTTGGAGAGACGGACGAGTTTGGGCAGTATACCAATACTAGACACAACTGTATTGTGTAATCTCAGTTCCAGGACTTGCTAATGAGGAATTTTCTGGACTAAAAACATGGTCGATCAGTATGTTGGGACAAGGTTTCAGGCATTCACATATTACAGCAGATCGAAGCCTACTTGTATGCGAGAGGTTCTCCTTTTTGCAAACGATGCTGAGCTTCCATTCTTTTAGCATACTTTCCTCCAACCAAATTTCGCTTATAAGTTGGTGAATGCAGTTATCTTACAAAAGAATCTCCGCTGGCTTTTTAAAGCTCGGCGTAAACGCCATCATTTTCAGTATCCATGTTAAGCTTATGCTAGATAATATTATTGGCTGTGTCTCCAATTCTGTTCTTACCCTATACTCCTGGTTTGAAATTGTACACTTTCGTTAATTTTACGATCACCATTCCTGGAGTGGCGCCTCTCTATATCCTCGATATAACACTTTTTTGCTCTTTTTCTGAAAAGCTGGTGTTCTTTCCTCCTTCTTTGTCCGGATATGTCGGAGCAGCTCAAATAGGTTGTTTTCTTTGTTCACACTAAGTGGGACTGTGGACTCCAACGTTAACTTCTTCTTGGTGGATAAACTTAATTTATCACAGATTGGTATTACCGATTTATACAAAGCTTGTACCTTAAAGTATCTACGATTGCTTCATTTGAATGAATAAAAACAAGCACGCAATAAGACTTGGCCTTTCCAGCTTCTACAGGATCTGGTAAAAGTGCTAGAAACAACTAAATGATTTTTCACTGGCCTCATCTCGTGATGATCTGACAAATCATCCGAGTAGTATCAATTGTCAAGAAAAGCTTATCTGAAATTCGCCGTTTGGATTCGGCATAAAACAGGTGGTCCCACCATCATGCAAGAAGTACACACACACATGAATGTTTGTGAGGAAGCTCGGTCCTGGGTTCTAACGAGCCTGTTGCGCCAAAAATTTGTATTTTTTTGTATGCCCAACTAAGTATAACTCGGTCAAAGTGTCCAACTTAAGGCAGATATCTACTGACTGGTTTTGCTGGAAAGACATATTGGCTAAGTGTTCGGTTCACCCTGTACCATAATGGTAGCTAAATATTTATCATTAGCACCATTCAACACCCAAAGCTGAGCTAGCTATTTGAACTCTAAAAAGGAAACTACAACATCTAATCATAAATAAAAAAAATCACAAAAGAGAAGAAATAACAAAATATCCTCATGAAGCAATAAGTTACTTGAAGTGTTCAATTACAGACAAAGCATTCATGTCCATCTGGCATCTATAGCACCCCATAAAGTTGTTCCAGAATTGCAACAGCTCAACACAACGACAACGATGACTACACCACTACTCTAAGCAAAAATCAAAAGCAACAGCAAAAACCATCAAGGCGGTCGTATTAATGAACAAGAACTGAGAAGAATACAAGGAACCAGCAAAAATAAATGCAAACTCCTGTGCCATGATCATTGCCTGTCGATATCGTTTGCGCTTAACGAAGAGAGCAAACCGCATCCAATTAAAAATAATGAACTTAATTAAAACTATGTTATAGCCCATCGATTTAGTGAACTAATTAATGAAATATTTCTAGCCACAGTGATCCCTGTGCCATGGCCCAGGAGGAGATGAAGCGACCGAGTGAAACACTCTCGACTGGCTGTTGCAAGCCTTCGACCCCCAGCCCGTACTGCCTGCACTACGGCGATGGCGAAGTAATGTGCATCACTATTGGTAATTGTATCTCTCCTCTGGAGTTCGGTACTCGAAAGGCTCTGGGTGATTACTGCCGGGTACCAGTAATCCGTGAACGCAGATGTACCAGTGTAGGTACGAGTACCAACATGGGAATCTTCTTCTGCCTCCTCAACTCTTCCGACATATCGACAATTTATTAAAATATATCACTGCTCCAGGAGTCATCTGTGTGCCGGGAGCTGGCTGATGGCGGGTGGCGACGAGTGGCGGCAGAGAAATTGGAGGAAAAACGGCGACTAATTGTGTATCCCATTAAAGCTGGCTGCAACCGATGGATATTCGGTTGGAAAATTGATTCCTAGACCGTGTTGATGTTGGTGCTCTGCAATCGAGATAAGGTCTTTTCCTTGAGGTTTTTTTTATCGCTTGCTGGCACTTTTAGTTCCTTCGGACGATTGTTTTTGTGGCGGTGTTGAGGTGGAACAGATGTTAGGGTGAAGAAAGAGGAGCGGGAAGCGTGATGCGCCATCAGATAGAGGAAAGCGTGCTGGGAAAGTAACAGTTGATAGGAGCAAAGGAGATATGATAAGACAGCGCTGATTGCAATTAGAAGTGGAAAAATGTCAGAGATCGACCAATTGGATGATTTTTTTTTAATTTGTCCTCTCCGTGCAGGAGAGGTTAGAAAGTTAAAAAGGAGATTGAACAACAAGATTGGAAGTTCAAGTGATGTGGCTTCCAACAAAAAAAAAACGTATGAGAAGGTTACAATCCGCTGGGCGAATCGTTAAATAGCATATACCATCCCATCCTCTAAATGAATTAACCAAAAATGTATGAGGGACTAAAAACTGAATGGGGATGAAATATAGAAAATGACGTCACCACACCTTGTTCAGATGGTTTATCTAAATTTTTTCTGGTTCAACAAAAAACGACGTTTTTTTATGGATATGCTAAGGGATAGGTTGTACAAATCGTTGTTTTTTTTAGAATAACGCCCCTAAAAAGTGAGCGTGGGTTGAAATTATCTATATACATAGTATAGCGAAATTTTTTGGTTCTTTTTCTAAAATTGTATCGATAAATGTTTTTTTTTAAGAAAACGATACTAAGATTATAATATTCATAAACTTTTTCAAAATTCTTCACCTTTTACCCAACAACAACATTTTACTGAAAAAGGTGCGTTACACTTGTTCTGCATCGTTGGACAGAGAGTATGTATACCAAAGTTCAACACTCTATCTCAAAATTTAAGGCCCAAAAATCGAGCTGACGAACTTACAGCAATGGCTAGATCAACTCAGCTAGTGTGTCTGGGTCAATCCATATACTTTAAGACGTATCTATCGAAATTGTTTCTCTATGTTACAAACTTAATGTCAAAACTAACATACCCCTATGCGATAAGGTATAGATACAAGGAACCCATTTGGTATTATATGCGCTTAAGCTTCGACGGATGGAAAAGTTAATGTTGGAAAGCATTGTTTTTTGAGCTCCTAGAGAAAAGTTATGGGCGATTGGAGAACATTTTTAGTGTCGACATAACGAAATCACAGGGGACTGCCAAAACTTGCAGAGAGCATTCTAGTTTAACTTACCGCTAGCATTAAATATCGATGACCAATTGGGACTTTGTGGACAGACCAGCTGTTTGCTCCCAACTGATGTGCTTGGTTTCTCACACCCACCAGCATAGACTTATGTCGCTTATCTAAATTCAGCCCTTCTAATTTCCTCCATGTGCCCTTTTGTGATAAAAAAGATAATTTAACAGGCTCGTACTCAAGGGACTAACGTGACTTTTTTGCCAAAAATTCTTATTTTATTAAGGCCCCTTTAGGAAAGTAAATGCGAAAGTTGCTAAAGACTCATCATTTAGCTTTATAAGCAATGAAGAAGAGAAGAACACAAGAATTTTTATAGAAAAACGCGCGATCAAAGTCATGAAGGGGTGCCACTCTTTACCAAAGTCTAAAACGTAAAAGCAGCAAAAAAAAACTATTTCTACAGACTGTTTAACGCGAATGATAACCAAACTCTAGCAGTAACGAAAGACCATCCTCGGATTTAATGTTACTATCCAGAGCTACAATTTTTATATAGTAAGCGACTTTGTCTACTCCGGCAACACTATAGAGACTCTTGTTGAAAACAAGCAAAGGATTCATATTGCCAATTGCTGTTTCTTCAGACTAAGGAGAAAATTAATAAATAATGGACGCGCTATATAAGACGCTGGTTATGTCAGTCCTAGCAAAGAAAATATCAAAAGCTTTTAAAGAAATCCTTCATAACTTTCAGCCTGCAATTGTTCGGATAATCAAAAAAAAAACACAGCCGTTAAATGGTTTGGTTTTGCCTGACAATATGAAATTTTTTTTCATCGCCGATAAACAGTCTTAAGTAGTATTGACAGTACTCCACGGACACATAAATTTATTGCTATCGAGGCTTAAATCGCTGCACAGATAGTCTGCTGTCAGACACGACCCAAGAATTTGGACATTGAAGTCACTGATAAGAACTCCCCAACAGTTAATCTCGTGAAACAAAAAATCTGCACTGGGACAAGAATATTGGGGCTATACAAACAAATGCCATTGGATGTGTCCGATTTCCCCAGGCGACAGAAAATAGGCAGATACTCTCGGCAGTTGGTTTAATTGCAGAAAGTGTTCATTTGAACGATGGTTCTTTCACGATGGATAATCCTCAAGATATGGGCTTTTTTTTAGATCAAGTATACGGTGAGCAATGCTTAAGCCCGATATTGATCAAAAAGCCTTTCTGAATCACTTTTATCTATGTAAGGAGCACCAAGCTTGACGATGAAAGAATCACGTCTTTGCCGTATTCAATAATTCGGAAATCACTCGTACAAAAAGATGAACTCATCGACATTTTTGTTTCACTGAAAGATAAGAAGTCGGAAGGAGGGGATCAAATCTCAAACCCTACTTAACAATGCACTGAATAATGCATATTTCCCCTACCCTACTAATCTTCGCTTAATAAGCATCTTGGCATCTGGCTTGACAGAAATGTAGAAGGCTTATGCTCTAACAAGAATACTGTTCCAAAGCTGTCAACTTTATTCAAGGACAAGATACGACTGTGTATCCGAAAAACTGTACAGCGACATACATCTAGTCAAAAAAAAAACTCCGCATTGGACGTTTGAGATGGCTAGGATGTGCATGGGGCGCAGGGTTATTACACTGCACCTGGCATTCAGGTGAAATCGATGCAATCAGCGCGAATAACGACGAGTAACGATTGCTCGAAATCGAGCATACGTCCCAGTCCTGAATATTTTTATTTTTTTTGCTAGGGCCTTTCACGTTTCATATCATCTTCTACTAAAATACAAAATAATGCACAACCAAATAACGACCATTAAAATTTACCAGAAAAACTAAAAAGGAAATTTTGAGTAGACAACACTGGACATCAGATCGTTATTTTATTGCATTCGAGCGAATAAAAAAATTCAAATAGAATAGAACAAAATTCTTGACGATATCAGCGGCTAGTTATAATACAAAAAGGCGGAGGATATGTTCTCCTTTCCTCGAATTTAGAAGTACGAAACAAAATAACTCGGCACAGATCCAAAGAATTTACATGCAGGACAGGAATCTATTATGCATGGTGTTCCTTAACCTGATTCCCATCCATACACACATCCTCATACTTATAGGGATGCGTCGTCCGCATTGAATGCATATCAACGGATGGACGACGACGAATAGTTCAGAAAAAGGACTTGTACTTCGTTTACAATCAATTATATTGGATCCTTCTTCTGCGAAGGAAGCTCGTGAAAAAGCACAATAAGTGACGCACTTCAGGCAACAATGGAAACAAGTGGATTGTGATTTTTCGTTTTTTTTTTTATGTCGTCCTTTTTTTCATTTCAAGTCCTATTCTTGTTGTTACTACTTGTTCACCTGCATTCAGTCGTTAGATGATGACTTAGTCGTCGTTGCTGTTATTCGTTCCGTCCTATGGTCCTTTTGGCATTCCATTTCAAGGAACCCATCTAATTGTGTCCAGGTTTTTCCTTACCGATTGGCTGGACCGTATAATGGAAGAGAATAGTATCCATCCAACAGGGACAGTGGCTAATTTGCGAACAGTGTACTCATGTTCGTCCACCTTGTTGTTGATGCTGATGTTGTCATGTGTGGGTGAGTGTTAGTGTGCTGGCCATTAAAAGCATTCATTGGTCTGAAGACAAGACATTTTCCCAGGATAACATTTGCATACATGACCAGAGGACATGGTAATGTTCATTGGAAAGTATACATCCGTATTAGGTTTTTTATCAAGCAAAAAACGAAACCAACGTAACAAGCACGGTTGAAAAAGGATATTTTTGCAGGATCTTATTATTTCTGCTCAAGTACTGGACTATACTTGTTATCCTTATTATAATATTCCTTTACCTGAATAATATTACGTATTGGCGGTCAAAGGTTACATGAAGGCACGTGGACATACGTACTTCCTTTTGTGAAGTGAGTAATTAGTATCAAATTTTGTTGCGTATTGACATTTGAGATAAGGGATACAGAGATATAAGTTAAGGGTCTGTCTTGATTTGTGGCTTTATAGGTATAGATGATGGTTCCGTGTAATATTTATAAGGGTTATACAAAGTTTTTCATGTGTCCTTTTGTTATACGTGGGAAATTCCAAATCTATACATGGTAGAAGTCCACCACACGACAAGCATCGACAGCGGAGGCTGAATGTATTGCAAGTGTTATATCTAATAGCATGGGTTAACACCACTGCTGCGGGTACAGTATGAATCACTTAAATACAGTGGGTGCAGTGGACTAGTAAACAGTGCGTTAGTTTACTAAGTGTGAGTAGTCCGAAATCCTGAAACTGAGAACTACTCAGTTCTTTCTGAAAATCATCCAAGAAAAACATTATGATAAGCTTTTCAATCTTGCCGTTTGGATTCAAATTATGAGGTCCTCTTCTTTGTGAAAAAAATAATAACTCCACACACAGAAATAAATGGAAAAGCTAAGTTTAAGGCCCTATATGTACCCTAAATGCCTGATACTTAATATCATTATTTCATTTCAAACTATAAAACTGCAGATTGAGTACAAAAAAACAAAATTCTATATAGTAATGCCAGGTATTGCATTCATTTCTCATGTTTGGAGCTCGTTCCCTGAACCTATTTGACTCTATTTAAAGATTGTTCAATCCGCCTTATAGACTTTTATTCTCTTATTTCAAAGCTGCAACCTTTGGCACTGCGAAATCTTATAGCAGCTCTGCATTTATATTAAAGGTACAATTTTCGGATGAGCTTAGAGAAAGTATACCTAGACTCTTTGCACTTCAACAACCGTCAAAACAAGTAGTTTCAGCTCACAGACACACTATCCATCTGGCATCTACCAACAACACGAACAATGTAATACCAACATTTTTTGTGTTACAGAACAAGCAAATAAGGCTTTCCACCGATATTCAATCTACAATAATTCCAAAGATGAGTCTATAAACATCTGAAGGCATCACTTCATGGCACTTCTGGAGTGTTATATCTTCGACTTACTTGAGAAAATTAAAAAAAAAAAATATTAGGTTAGGCTTAGTTTGTGGGTTGATGAGGTAGGCGGTGTGCGTCAGCAATGAAGTCAGCAATTTCATTGCCTTTCTGTTCTGTTGTGACACAGCAAAGCTTAACGCTATGTAAGACGCCAAGAACCTATAGCTCTTCATGACAACGCTTACCAAGCTTAGATTTTATTTCGAGAACAGAGAATGCTTTTATTGCAGCCCGACTGTCAATGAGAATGGTAATATCATCTGGTGGTAACTCCAGAAATCAGGTCAGTTTGACTGCCTCTGCTTCTGCCAATATATCAACCTGGAAGACAACTACTGTGCTCAGGAAGTGCTGTTTAGCTTTAGTGTTTCTGAAAGCACTCCATCGGTGTAGAATGTAGATGAATATGGTTTCGGCGCGCAGTTCATTCCTCTCCCACTCCACTCTACTTGCGAAGATGCAGGAGAATGGTCTTTGAGAGTCAGGGTTAGGAAGCTTGTAGTCGGAGGACACATCTGAGTTAATTTTCCAGCAGTTAAGATGGCTTATTCTTAGTGCACTTTTGGCTGCAGATTATTGCATATAAAGGTCTAGCGGTATCAGGTTTAGGGTGGTTTCACGTCCCTCTATCGGTGTGGTTCTCATTCCGATAGCAGCGCCCATACATGCTTTCCTTTATAATTTTGTCATATTTTCCAGCTACGAGACCAAAAATGTACAACCCAATGGAACTTCAAGAAAAATATTTTCGAAAAAAGTATCGATTTTCTAAGCGCGATATGGAAAAACTTATCAGTCTTGTGCGATCCGATCTTGAAAGATCAAAAAGTGATGATCTCCAAGTGATGGCAGCTATAAGATATTAGGGTCGAAATAACGTATATTATATCAAGTTTTTCAACATGGACGCTCCAAAAGATGAGCGACAGGGACATCAAACGACGCCATATTTCTTGCCGCTCTTTTGACATTTCTCTTCAGTAAGGTTTGCCATTTTGTGGTCGAAAGATTAACGATCCAACAACGAGTTGAAATTATTAAAATTTACAACCGAAGTTCGGAGTCAGTGGCCTCAACGTTAAGAGCGCTACGTCGAATTTATGGTCCTCATAATCGTCCTAACAGATCAACGATTAAACGTCTAGTGGAAAAATTTGAATCCACAGGCACAGCACAAAATGTTCCCGTGCCAGTGAGACAAAGAAGTGCCCGTAGTGTCGAGAATATTGCTGCCGCTGAGGCTTCAGTTGATGAAAGCCCAAATGTGTCTCTCACACGTCGTTCTCAAGCGTTGGGCATCTCTGTGACGTCGTTGTGGCGAATTTTGCGAAAAGATCTTGGCTTACATCCTTACAAGATTAAATTGACGCAAGAACTGAAGCCGCTTGACCACCAGAAGCGTCGTATGTTCGTGAATTGGGCTGAGCAACAACTTGAAAATGATTCGGATTTTCATCGAAAAATCATCTTCAGCAATGAGGCTCATTTCTGGCTGAATGGCTTCGTCAATAAACAAAATATGCGGTATTGGTCAGGCAGCAATCTACACGTACTCCATGAGTCATCATTGCATCCCGAAAAAATTACCGTTTGCTGTGGTTTATGGGCCGGCGGCGTCATTGGCACGTTACTGTGAATGGGAATCGCTAGCGTTCAATGATAACCGAATATTTTTGGCCCCAATTGGATGATATTGACTTGGAGGACATGTGGTTCCAACAGGACGGCGCCACACAGCGAATGCCACAATCAATTTATTGGTAACCAAGTTTGGAGAACGTGTTATCTCACGAAATGGTCCAGTCGCTTGGCCGTCTCGGTCGTGCGATTTGAAGCAGTTAGACTATTTCCTGTGGGGCTACGTCAAGTCTATGGTCTATGCCAACAAGCCAGCGACGATTGATGAACTTCGTACGAATATCGGCCGATTTATGCCTGAAAACCGTCGAAAATTGGGTTCAGCGCCTGGACTTCTGCAAGCGTGCCCGTAGTGGGCATGCAAAACAAATCGAGTTCCATACATAATGGCATTGAACGTACTTTCACAGGAATAAAGAATTTCATTGATGTCCAAAACCGTTTTTGTTTAATTAAAAAAAAAATTGTTAGCGCTCTTATTAAAAAAACCCTCTATAATCTACTATTTTACTACAATATAATTCTTCGAACATTCCATTATACCCTTTTTAGATGCAAGATAACGTAGCCTTTTGATATTCAAGGTTTTAGTCAATCCAGAGGGTTGCTAAAGCCTCAAAGTGGTCGCAATTTGTAAAAATGCCAACAATACTTTCTGGGCAAATAAAATTGGCGGCACGTTAAATCACCCAGCAACATAATGACGCTATCACAACAAGATAATACAAAGATATATTCTAAAGCCTTTGATAGCTCAGAATACAGAGTGCAATGACGATATGAACGAATATACACATTTGATATTTTTTTCAAGAGTTATCCTAGCACAGTTTTAAAACCAGACTCTGACTGAATTTAACATGGCAATGCAACATTTCGCTGTCGAGCAGAACGAACAAAATCCTATCTGCCGTAATATATGAACGCCAGAAACCGTTTACCAATAACATGGTCGGATCTTTTCAGTGTGGTTTTAGGCCAGGAAAGTCCACAACCGATCAAATCTGCCTACGGCATAGCCTGGAAAATACCCAAGAAGTCCAAATCGATACTCACCATGTTGGTATCGATCTCAATACCGCATGTATAGTTTTGGTATACCGCCCAAACTCGTCCGTTGGTGTAGGATGACGATGGAGAGTTCCCGCTGCTCCATCTGAAAACGACCTCACCAAACCATTCGCTACCAAAAAAGAATTTTGACAAGGCGATGCGCTGTCATGTGATTTCTCAATTTGATTCTTGAGATTTTGCGATTCTTGAAATTGTGCCTCTGAGGTTGGCTCCCCAGAGGCACAATTTTTCAAAAATTTGCGCACAACTAGCATACGCCAAAGAATAATTACTCTTGCCAACTGCTGTTTCTTCTGACTAAGAAGGCAATTTAGTAGTCAGGCCCTGACTTGAACTACTAAGGAGAACCTGATCATCCCAGTCCTGCTCTACGGCACTAAAACATGGACCGTATCAAAAGCGGATGAAGAAATGCTTGGTCGATTCGAGATGAAAATTCTTCGAAAAATCTTCGGTTCCGTTTGCTCTCACGGGCTTTTGAGTCGAAGATTCAACCAAGAACTATTCGACTCCGCATTACCGTTTAAGATGGCAAGGACATTTAGAACGAATGGATACCAATACTTCGGCTCGCTGAGTCTTCAATTCCTAGCAAGACGTCGGAGCAGTAGAGGAAGTCATTGCCTTAAGTGGCGCGCACAAGTAGTTAGCAGTTATCTAAGTAGCGGGCTGATTGCAGAGGCATATTGATTGAGGCCCAGGTTCATTCCGGACTGTAGTGCCACTTAAGTAAGTAAGTAAGTATCCAAACACAGATTATTTCAATGTTAAGAGGGAATGGAAAATTCCATTTTCTCAGAAATAAGATAACTCCACAATCTAAGCAATTATTTCGGCCGCGAAATACAGACTGGTTACATTGTCGTATCGCCGGTACTATTAACGCTGAATATAACCATTATCACCAATTCACTACCTTCAAAATATTTCAATTGCAAGTAGGCTTACATTCAAAAGAAAAAATATCCTTTCGCTCTATATCTAAATTCCTTTCACTTAGAATGACTAAAAACAAAAGATTTCTGAATGGAAACATTGCAGGGGAAATATAAAAACCAATCTCCTCGAAATGCATTGACACACATTTATCACCGTCTCCCTTAGAGCGATAAACGCTATACAAAGCAACTCTTAATGATTTCACACCCTCGGCAGAACCTTTAACCCGCATTACGGGATTGCAGTACCTTTCATAATCATTTATCCACAAAACCCTTAGCATCATCAGCGAACCACATATCGTGGCGCACGTCCCTCACCATTCCACCATCCACCAGCACTTTACACATTCAAGGAGTCTATACTTGTGCCCGGTATTCACTTTCCGCTGAGGAGCCAGACCACCTCATCACCTCCACCCCTTCCAAGCACGATGGCATAATATTGTTGACGTCAAAATCATTACCGCGCCATAATCATCCTCCATAGCCGTGAGCCAAAAATGGGCTCAATTATTTCGAAATCATTAAAATCGCTTTTTGTTTAGAGAGACCGAAGCGGTCGTTGTCGTCGACGCGCATACTGCTAAAAGGATCTGAGGATGCTGGTGTACGCGTTACACAGCGACTTGCTGCACTGGCCGCTAGGAATGAGGATAGAACAGCGGTAAAACGATGATAGTCCTGCCACAAACGATGAATAGAAACGAGAATGGAATATGGTAAGGCGTAAGGACGCGCAGTCTGACAAGTGCATTTTATCATCCAACCACCGCAACCGCACAGTGGTGTCGGGATGCTGAAGCCAAGCTGATGAATTGATGTTCCAGCGAGGAGGATCCTTTGCAACAATAACAATAATAACGTCCCAATGTAGCGCCGTTTTGTTGTCGCTTAGCTTCAACAAAACGATGACAAACAACGAGGATAACGAGGTTAAGGACGATAGTGGCTGCATTATCATTGCGCGCTTAAATCCTCTAGTATCAAACATTTGTGTGGATTTTCACACTGCGCGCCCCACATGCATGCCTTGACGAAGTAACTGGAAGTTCGTTTGTCCAATCAAAAGGAATTGCAGATCATTAAAACAAAAAAAATCCATTTCGTCAAAATGATGAAGGCGACGAAGAAGACTACGAAGCAGCCGTTGCATATGCTTTAATCCCACAACGCAGCGCTGATGAGAAGAAGTTGACCATGAGACCCTAAAGGTGGGAGGTAATCGGGGAAGGCATAAATACAAAGAACAGACAAAAAGCTGCCAACGAAAAAAGGAACCTCATAGCATCAAGAATCTGGAAGAGTGCCCCAGGGGGAGGACGAAAACCGTTTCTCGTCTTTTTTTCCCGCCCGAACATTTAGTGAGTGAGTGCGGAGTGTTTGGATATATGGCTTTGTTATTCCTAATTGACATTTTGCATTAATAGGGGCGAAGAGTTGCCAATTAAGAGCACCAGAAAGCCCTCTCCGTACACTTGAGATTTCTGGTCGTCCTTGCGCGCTGCCATACCATCACACCAACATACCACCATTATCGTCACATTAACGATACCGTCGCCGTCGCGTTGTCGTCGTCATCGTCGTGGCTGTCGTCGTCATAGCATAGTTTTGGTACCTCGTTGGCGATATGTGTTTGAAATTTTAATGAGCTCGACCGCTCTCTTTTACTCTCTTTGGAATTCGGAGGTCGTCCGCTGGGCTTACAGAACGCCATTCAGTGACGCGTTCATGCTTTAATGAACATGAGCATCATTAGAATTTTGACGATCCACTGGTCGCACCGCGTCGTTCTTGATTCCTTCAAATTGGAGTTTTTGTTCTCGCGTAGTCGTCGTCGCGCGGTCGGGCTCGTCCTCTGTGGATTATAACGATAATGATGTCTTTCAGGTCGGAGTTGGGCTGCGGGAGGGACATTGGTGAACTTAGGCATTTACTGAATGTCTGCTGCAAAAGCCTTTCGGCGTTGATGGTGATCGCCATGAAATACTAATTTTCAGAATCAGCGCATCATCATAGAGTGAAGGGGTAAGTCACATAAAAATGTCAGTGCCCTGTTATAAGACGTAGACTTACCCAGATATGTTTCCACCATATATATATATTTTTAATGACATTTTGTGTTGTGCTAAATGGCAGCATCTACAAAAAAATGACAGGCTTGCTTGCAACGATTTTTGATCTTATCTGCGGTCTTTCGGTCGGAAGGAATGCAGGATATGTTAAGGAGATAAGAAGTTGAAGATTTCAGGTTACGTGCTTTGAATGTTGAATTATCATGAGTTTATAGATGTAAGCACTTTTTTTTGTAACTGCTGACATTGTAGCAACCTGAAATACCCAAGCTGATTGATAGTTGTATGATCTGAATAAAAATAATTACGGTCTTGATAGGTCTATGACCATTAATATGGTTTATTTCGACATTTTGAGCGGTGCTTTCAAGAGAAATACTAATAACTCGCCATATCCTTCCAGTCTTTGGTTATGTTGTATGGTATGTTGGTGCTCGGATCAGCCTGCGTGAGCCCTTTGCGATTCCATCCACTCTTACTTACTCAAGTGTTGTTACAAATCGTAGTGTATCTGGGTCCTAATAAAATATCAGTCAATAACTAACAACCTCAAGTAAACGACAGTCAACGATTTTCGGCCGTTGAGATACCATCACATTATACGTGAAGTAATTGGTCTTCACAGCAACGTAAATAAAATAAAAAAAAACGTATATTCTACGATTATACATGTACGTCTTCGCTTTAAGGGGTTAAGAGCGGATGAAATTGCGGCCATAAAGCTCTTCAAAAAGAACTGCTTTGAAAGAATCGAACTATTTACTTTAGAAAGCAATTAAAGTCATAAAACGGCCAAAAAAAAACTGTGCCACCAATTAGGGTAACTCAAAACGTTTGGGCAAAAGGCGATGAGGAAAAAGCAGACGTTTTCGCCGCACATCTTGAGGAAACATTTAAACCGTTTGATGGTCCAGAAAACATTAATTTATTGGAAACTACAATCGATAATAATAGAGTTAGATATGCAAGCATTGCCGAGCTTAAAAGGGAAATTCATAATCTAAATCCTTAAAAGGCTCGGGCTTACGACCTGGTTACAGGAGAACTTCTTAAAATGATGCCTCGGAAAGCATTAACTAAGTTTCTCTTCATTATTAGATTTAGAGTATATACCAAGACAGTGGAAAGTCAAGGAAGTGATTATGTTCCTAAGACCAGGAAAATCCCCTAATGAAATAAAATCTTACAGACTTATTTCACTTCACCCAATAATTTTAAACGTTTTTGAAAGGATATTACTCGATCGCTTGCACCCCATTATTGACCAGAAACGCCTTTTACCTGACCATCAATTTGGGTTTAGATTTAGCCGTATTTCTTGACGTGTTGCAAGCTGTTAAAAAGGTTCGGCGCCTTTATGCCAATACAAGTTAAGAAAAGTTCTGCCTGAAAAATTATATCAAATCCTCGTGTCGTATCTTCCATTTGAAACTTTGAAACGAATATTCAGAACTCAAAGAAATATTGGCAGGAAGCTTCATTACTTAGGCCACTCTTGCACCACCTACTTACAAGTGATATCCCACACAAACAAACGATACACGTTTGCTGACGATACTGCAATACTAGAAGTTGGCTTAACAATAAAGGAAACAAATGTGAAATTACAAAACGTTCTTAACGATGTTAATGAATAGACAAAATCCTGGCGGATTGCACTTAAGAAGAACAAATCGATTCATGTAGATTTTTCGTACAAACGGACAAACAATTTGCCCGTATTTTAAAACATGGTTCGAGTCCCCTTTGCAAATGATTGATTGAAAATGTAAAATTAAAATGGAAGTCGCATGTAAAAAAGAAATGCGAAGAACTAATAAAATATACCCTATCCAATCCCTATCCAATCCCATCCTTAAAATTCATATCCCTAAATTGTGGGTTTTATGACAAAGAAATATAAAATTGAAATTGTCGCAACATATTGTTCAGACAGAACACTTGTATGGTTCGAGCAAAAACGACATTTTTATCCTGCATATGGTATGGCGTTGGGTATACAAATGGTTTTTGTATGAAAACGCCCCCAAAAAGTGTGCGTGAGTACAAATTATTTATCTTATCTTTACCAAAACTTATATATTACCAAAAGCAATTATTTTGCATGAAATTTTTTTTCGAAATGTTTAAAATTTTACCGAAAAATGTTTTTTTACGGAAAACGACCCCAAAAAGTGGGCGTGGCAAAAAAACTTTGTAAAGACGAAATATAGATATTAAGATTGTCTAGATATGTTGTTCAGACACTTTTTCAAAATCTCTTACGGTTTGGTCTAAAACAATGTTTTTCTAAAAAAAGGGGCGTGGCAGTAAGCGGATTTCAAAAAATTTTACATTTGTTCTGCTGGAATCAACAACAAATACGTGTACCGAATTTCATCATCCTAGCACAAAATTTAAAGCCCAAAAACTGGTGACGTACGGACGGACGAACGGACGGACAGACATGGCTAAATCGACTCAGCTATCGATTCTGAGTCGGTCCATATACTTTGAGGTATACCTAGCTCAATTATTTCTCTATATTACAAACTATGTATCAAAACTAATACACCCCTATAGGATAGGGTATAATAATACAGAGAACTGTACCGGTTATTCGAAGCTTAACCTTGATAACATGATGCTGTTATACAAGTAGGTGCTAAAGCCGGTTTGCACATTTGGTATACAACTATTGGGTTGTACCAGTGAAACGAATCTAAACATTACAAACTTTTTATAACAAAATGTGAAGATCATTCGTCAATGCACCGTGGTACATATGGAACGAAGCTACGCAGAGACCTGGGTATTCCCGCGGTTAAATATGAAACGAACAGTTTTGCACGAAAACATAAAAAACGTTTATTATCAACACAGCGGTCCTACGAATTCTTGACGAAACTAATTTATTGCGGCGTCTTCAAAGAAATAAATCTTTGGATTCGGCCCGATAATGACCAACCGCACTAAAAATTGCAGAAAAAACAGGAACTCTCAAAGCAAAGTTACCTGCCAAACTTTCATTACTCGTTTTAAAAAAAATTGCTAGATAAGTCGCATACTTAGTTGCAATAAAAATACAAAAAGGGTGGTGGTTTTAGTAAGTAAAAATCTCACACTACTTTGGGCACGTGCTCATCTTGTCTCTGATGATTTCCATCAGCCCACGAAAAAAAAAATTCCGAGCATCCGTCAGTGTCTCTGTTCAAATGGTCTGACATATCCTTGAAATTCCTGAATGACTTGTTGCTCGAATAAGTTGAAGCAGCTCCTGTAGGCTGTTCACTTCTTTTTTCTGGACTGGACTGAAACTCTGACATAGCAGGGTATTTGGTTAACCTTGGTTCTTCTTTTATTTTAAAAACGAAACCTCGTGAGAAATACATCCAAGTCTCTAGCCAACTGCGGTAGAAGGCAATTTTTACATAAGGAACTCATACGAACTACTATATGGATTCTATACAGTACCTTGATTATTCCATCCTGCTCTGTGCTACTGGATGGACTATATAAAAATAGTGTAAAGAAATCCTTGGTCGTTTTGAGCGTTAAAGATATATGGTGTGGAATACTCAACCGATAACTTTACGAGCACCAAGATAAACCTGTACAAACAAATTAGTAAGGCATGAAAGACTAATGGACACCATTTTTGATTTTTGATTCCCAGTCAGATATAGGGCGCAGTAATCCTGACTTTAAGTGATGACCACAATTATGAAACAAACCTAAGCCAAATTTAAGTGTGCAACCTGGGTGCAGTTACCCTAGCTATGGGGACAAGGCCCATGTTGAGCCAGGTTATGTAAGTAAAGTAATTTGAACTCAATATTAGATTGCGTCTCTAAAATAAAATTGTCATGAGAAATTTTTAAAATTTGCAACTCGAAATAACCGTAAAACCGCAGGTCAGTTTCTCACCGGCAAAAATGTTACGTCAACCACATAAAGGAATTAATAAGCTCTGAGGTTGTTAAAACTGTCAATGCTTTTTTTATTTTCTGAGATAGATGCGTTAGATGTTTGCGCTGCACTCTCAGGATTTTTGGTCAAAAAAGACTATTTTCATAATTGGCCAACATTTTATGGGTGATCATAATATAAATATAAACGTCAACTTCTCTTTCTCATTAATTAGCACTTAAATTGTCCTTCCCCACTTCGCATGTAATTTACGCATTCAATCGTATCAGAGATGACAAAACCAGCTAAAGGAAAACAATTTACCAACATTTCTAGCAGATACCAAAGCTGATGTTACATCAATAGAAAATGGCTCGTTAATTGTCATCCATCGACCGCACATACTAATTAGTACCATTAGATTGAACTCTCCGCACCATGGCCGACCACTGACCATTATCGGTAGTACGCAATTGATCCTATTCGTACACTTCCTAGAAATTATGTTCAGCAAATTAATTAAAGCCGGCTATGCCAATGCCAACCGATGGACGCGGACTAGGGACAGGCACAGGACAACCCATTTTGACCATTCATCCCGCAATTAAAACGCTCGCATACATCAACCAAATAAACAAAATTTTAATTACATACGTCCATTGCACAGCTCGCACTAACTAACACTCATTTGCGCGCTGCTGCACACAGGTGCTGCCAATTGCACACCTATACCGCGTTGTGCCGTTGATGGTAAATGCAACCAACCCTTGGTTTTTTTTTTTTTTTGTTGCACGAACACACAATGGATGGATATGAGTATGGAGGTAGGTAACCATACAATCGTTTTGGCCCCGTGTATCTTAGCGTATTAATTAAAGTTTATCCGCAGATACACGCACACCATGCCACGCCATCGGCTACTGTCTAATTGCATGATTTGGATTTCTTCTTAATTAAATTACACATACTCCCTCTCTGCCCTGTCCGGTGTGGAGCGCTTAGCTGCAACCAAGCTGCAACCGTGTATAACCGGGAGTCATCGGGAGTTGGTAGTCGGGACTCGTGTTGCATTTGATGAAATTTCCCAAGGTACACATTCTGACGCTCCGTGAACATTTCATAGAATCGCTTTGTCCGAGGGGTTTATCCTAGGCATACCGCGCACGCTGCTGTGCTGGATAGTGTAAGTGGCGAGTGTTTGGCAGTTAGCTACCGGAAAACTGAATGCTTCTGCCGCAGCCAGTGGCATGTAGCAATGTATAGCCTAGGTTAGAGTGATCGGCCGTTTGGAAAGTAAGCGATGGCCTATTGCACAGGTGAGCGAAGGGACGAATTTCATTGGAGTTGCCATACTCATGAAAACTTATTTCTATTTAGAATGCAATCAAATACCGTTGCAATTAGTTAAAACAATATTTTTGCCGCAATTACATTCATTAATGGATATTAAATTCTATACTTAATGAGATGCTGCTGGATTGGGATTTTTATTTTATTTTTTTGTGTTTTTGGATTCCCCGGAAATCGTCATGTTTTTGAAGATACCCGATAGCGATGTTATGTAACATGCAGTTGGTAATCCAACCTAATTAAGTAAATTTTTGAATGGGAAAATATTTAACTAGATCGCAATTCGCAAACAATTAACTCTTTTACAGGATGTGGTTTGTGTTGGGTTTTACACGTAATTTTCTATTTTGATTGCTTGTGTGTTTTTTTTAGAGGTATAGAACATCCGAGGGCTCAGTGGCGCGATGGTTAGTGCGATGAACTGCCGGGCAGAAGGGGTGGGTTCGATTCCCAGCCGTAGCAACACCTTATTGATTTTTCACTGGCCCTCCTCTCGTGATGATCTGACAAATCGTCCGAGTAGTATCAATTGTCATGAAATGGTTATCTCAACTTAGCCGTTCGGATTCGGCATAAAGCAGGAGGTCCCGCCATCGTGCTAAGAAGTACACACGCACACATGAATGGTTTTGAGAAAAAACTAGGCCCTGGGTACTAACGAGCCTGTTGCGCCATACATTTATTTTTCTTTTTTTTATAGAACATCCGATAGGGATAACTGTCAAAATTTTGAAGTATTCTTTAAAAATATTTACATCAGATCAACGTTTGCAAATCATAAAAATTTATTTCTAAAATTTGAGCTCTGTTCGCCATACATAAGTAGCACTTCGCCAAGCTTACCGTCTGCATAATCGTCCATCTGAGCAGCTAATACGCAATACTTGGGATCGATTCATGACCACATTTACTCTTTTTGATAATATTCATCCAAATCGAGCCCGTACCGTCAGTACAGAAGAAGCTATTGCCGCTGTAGACGTGGGTATGACAGAGGATCTGAATTTATCGATCCAAACCCGTTCTCAGCAACTCGGTCTCGGTGTCTGCTCATTCACTACTTGGAAAATTGTTAGGAAAGATCTTGGCCTACACCCATATAAGATCCAACTGGTGCAAGAATTAAAGCCAGCGGACCATCAATTGCGTCGTATGTTCGCTGAATTGGATGAGCTTGAGAATCAACTGGAACCAGATTTTTTCGTCAAATTATCTTCAGCGATTAGTCTCATTTCTGCCTTGACGGGTATGTAAACAAGCAGAATTGTCGCTTTTGGAGTGATCACAATCCTTATAAGATTCTAGAGACTCCATTATATCCCGAAAAAACAAGGTTTGGTGGGGCTCACATGCCGAAAGTGTCATCGTCACATTTTGAATTCGTGACCGGTGCCAAGAATATCGTGAATAGCAAATCCTCAGCTTATTGAAACTATACAACGTCCCGAAAAAATCACTGTTTGGTGCGGTTTACATGCCGAAGGTGTCATTGGCCAATTTGTCTTTAAATCCGAAACCGGTGACAATAATACCATGAATAGCCAATAATACCTACAGGCAAATGATTCGTGATTTTGTTTATTCCACATTACATTGGAGGTAATTTTGATGAAAGAATGCCTCAGTAATGGAACTTTATCATCCTTTGCCCAATCTACAAAAACAAAGATCATCTGAATAGCGTCGACTACAGAAGCATAATTCTCCATCATCACCTACAATATTCTGTTGTAATACGTGAACGCATGATATTGATAGAACATGTAGCGCGAATGGACCCAATACTACGGAGCTCAGATTAAACCTTTCCCAGCCCTACTTCGGATGTTTTAATAAAAAACGGGGTGTAAGTTACTAAAGTAATTCATGTGCCAAGGTACAAAGACCGTAAACAGCATGGAATTATGTATTATTCCAGAACTGGCATGTAGCGAGAGACCGTAGAGAAAAAGAATGGTAACAATGGATGTATTTCAATTGTTAACTACCTTCTAGCCAAATTGACCAAATAAAAATGTATGGCCAACAGGCTCTTAGTACCTAGGGCTTAGCTTTTTTTTCAAAGCCATTACGTGTGCACTTCTTTGCACGATGGCGGGAACTCCTGTTTTACGAACGGCTATGTTGAAACAAGCTTTTCATGATAATCGATACTACTCGGATGATTTGTTAAATCATAACGAGAGGAGGGCCAGTGAAAAATCATTTCGGTGTTGCTACGGCTAGGAATAGAACACAGACATTCTGCGCGGCACTAACCATCGAGGCAATGAGCCCGTCGACTAATTGACAACCTTGAGCGAATAAACGTAACAGCATCTTTGAAAGCCTCAATCTTCTAGATGGCGGATCATTTGGTTTAGGCATCAAGGAATAGGAGATGCTTTAGCAATTGAACTGAATCTTATCAACTA
Source organism: Rhingia rostrata (assembly GCA_949824845.1). Classification (NCBI taxonomy): domain Eukaryota; kingdom Metazoa; phylum Arthropoda; class Insecta; order Diptera; family Syrphidae; genus Rhingia; species Rhingia rostrata. The sequence goes on from OX463755.1 coordinate 60,111,713, forward strand.
AAACTAAACCGAGTAAATAAAGGAAAGTGAAGGATCTTCCAAAAGGGACTTCCGAACTTTCTCAATTGTTAGTTAGTCGCCATATTGTTGAAGCTACACCTGTCAAAGTGGCTGTTATTTATTCATTCTGTGTTGCAAAATCCCTAAAAACACGGATATAGCGCTCAAAAGCACGTGTAAATGTTAAACTGTTTTATTAAAATGAGTGTTCTGTTAGGCCAGCGTTTCGCACGCTTTGTCCATTTGAAGGTCCTCAAAATCGTCCTACAGAGAGGATTATACGCAATGTGGTTGATAAATTTGAGTCCACTAGCTTAGTAAATGATAAACCATACTTACGTTAGAGTGTGCAGGAGAATTCAAGGCCTTTTGCAGAAGCAATTTGGCGAATTTCGCGTCGTGAGTTGAGCCTAGACATAAACATAGAAATAGACGTGTGTTCGGTGAATAGACTCTGGAGCAGTTAGAACTGATCCATATTTTCATCGAAAAATCATCTTCAGCTATGAGGCCTTTTTTTGGATCAGTGTCGTCAATGTTTTTAACAAACAAAATTGTATTTGACTCAGTTAGACTTTTTCTTCTGCTAGACAGCTCTCTGAGAATAAGCTACAAACCACAGCGGCCCTCAAAGCCAATATGCGCCAGATTCATGTGAAATTGGACGTTTCGGATGCACGCCACCGAGAGAAGCCTCGGAGGACGAACGATGTTATATTCCATACATCGCTTTGACTTTGACGTTACAGTACTTCGCACATAAATGCAACGATCTACAGACATATAACAGCACTGGCGTCTGAGGCCATTAGCTGGGACAGAGCAAGACATTGATACAACAGAGAGGGAGACAGATAGATACATAGAAGAAAAGCCATATTCCATACATCGAAAAGCTATTGAAATGAATAACATTTTGATGATATCTCTCATACACTTTGTTTTATTTAAATTACAAGATAAGAAGCGCTTAAAGAAAGACCCTTTACTTGGGCTTGCCTATTGATTGAACCTCTTAAGGATGTGGTATGCGCGTTGCACTACTATGCTCGGGGTGCCTGGTTCAACCCCCAAAAATTACAAAATTTAATTTTGTTCACTACCCCACCCCATACCAAAGTCTGACAAACATCCAAAAGTAACGCTGGCACGAGAAGCTTCATCTAAGTTTTGATTCAGCAATAAACAGGAGGTCATCTTCCTTGTGGCACAAAAAAAATAACTTCGTACATTTTTTTTGGCGCGATTTACAACACTCATCACTGTACCACTAAGCACTCGATTCGGTTTTAATACTGATCGCAAAGGCAAGGCTGTCAATATCGTCGTTATAGTCAAATATTTCCTTTGGTTCTTAACAGCGTTCGTTTATAAATTCTCATCATCCTCACAAAAACCATTTTCAAGAAGTCGAACTGGATTGGATCATTGGATCATTTTGCTTTTTTGTGAAACCGCAATCAGGTGGACAGTATTTAGTGCGTTCGACTACTAAGTTCAGGTACCAAATTCAAATCCTTGAACTGACAACCTAAGAATTGTTCACTTCCATACATCTGAAGTTTCTCACCTTTGTGACAAATACCCAAGAGTATGAAACTGTCTTAAGAAGCTTCTCAAATTCACCCTTCAGAATCGGCGTTAAACCAGTGGTCATATTCTTTAAAGAAAATATATAACGTCTCACAATGGAGAAGGCAGAAGCTCTATTGGGCGTTAATGTGTTTATTTTTTCTTGATACCAAGTTTTACACACTCTCAAAAGGTTGCCTTCAAAGTAGCAGTCTTAAATAGATAATCACGTAATGGCTACCAAGATATGGTGTCGTCGAAATCTTTGTGCTAGATCATCAGAAATATAATGTTTGACGATTGGAGATTTGCCTTACATGTAAACTCTGATCAGGGCGATCAAGGAAATGATGTTGGGATTTCATTCTCCACGCAGTCCAGAAGCATTGTTTAAATTGAGCTGAGAAACTTTCAACCCATTCCTAATCAACCCATATCCACCATTTATTGTCATATTGCCAGGAACACATCAAACAATGACGGGGTCAGTGGGGCGATGGTTAGTGCGATGGATTGCCGCGCAGAAGGTCTGGGTTCTATTCCCGACCGTAGTAACAACTAAATGATTTTTCACTTTCACTCCTCTCGTGATGATGTGACAAATCATCCGCGTAGTAATAATTTTCAAGAAAAGCCTTTCTCAAATTCTCTGTTCGGTGTTGGCATAGAAACAGGAGGTCCTGCCATCGTTCTAGAAGTAAACACGCACACATGAATGGTTGTTAGAAAGCTCGGGCCTGGGTTGTAACGAGCCTATTGCGCCAAATATTTGTGTTTTTTTTTTTTTTTGTCAGGAACAGAAACCATCGTCCGGCATAAACTTAAATTTGCCTTCAAACATAAATATCCTTCAAATTTAGACTCTTATTTATAACACCCAAATTTAGAGTTTCTTCTAATCATCATTCGGCCCGCATCCTGTAGCCTAAGCATCACCCCGAACTGCATCTAATTAGTTACCACCTTCATCTTTCGCACTCGAAACTTCAACAGTTATCTAAATAAACTGGCAAATATTATAATGCGCTAAAGAAAGCCCCAAAAACCTTATCAGAGATTTCAAGTTTTAATTCCATACACACCGAAAATTGAACGAACTAGGACTACAAGATATATCTAGCGAATAGTAAAGGGTACCACCACTACGGCTGGTGCTGTTGTTGTCTCTGGCTATAGCCCGCGCACTCCTTTCTCGTTCGCATCATATTTCTCTGAATGGAGGGTATTATGCACTAGTTGAGGAGGAACTTTCCCATTACACTCTTCAATATTTAATTAAATTTCTAGAGCGCTGGGCTTCACAAACTTTTTAATTGCACACCAGCTTCAACCTCCTACGCCCGCTCTATATCCAGCCAGTTTCACACCCCTATTCCCTAGTATAGTATAACTTTTCGCGAAAATTAATTTTAACTACCATGCTTGAACCTACTCGAATACAAAGCAACATCCCTATAAATTTTAAAACTTGAACACACTGTGCTAGTCTACAACTACAAAAACATTGCTACCGCCCGCCATTGCCGCTGCTGGCATCGCATCGCCACCACACGTTGGTCTGCCGTTGGTTGGCTTGTTCGGTTAGTACGGATGGTTTTTGAGTCCGTGCTTCATTATATACATAACGCGAGTCGTCGTCTTAAATTTGTACAAATGCACTCAGTTATTCATTCGCATAACGCACACACAAACATACACGCGTACATCGATTAAAAGTTCCACAAAAATAACCCCAAAAGGACTACCTAAGTACCTACCATTCCCGACATGCCCATTAGCCAAATCGAATCGCATTACCATATCACACAGATGCACACCTATACACTGGCGCCGGAGAGCCCAAACCACACACACACACACTTCCATCTCATCGGCGGATAGTGCTAATGTTAAATATTAATCCTTCCTAACTCTCCAGGAAGTGGTTAGGTGTAAGTACAAACTTTTAGGTCGACGAAATAAAAATGAATAAAAATAGTATCTACAGGAAAAAACTGAGTATATTAATGAATAGAAGTATACCGCAGGGTGGGTGAAAGTTACCGCCTATCAGGACTCAACTTCTTAGGTCTGAACGCCTTTTCACTTTTCCATGCAAGGTATCTATATCTATGCAATGCAATGGTTGTTTCTTCGCCAAGCTGACGACTTGTTCTTGTAGAACTTTTCAAAAATGAAATATTCGGATGGCAACTGGTACTCATCTCATCACCGGATTGCATCTCTCATCTCACTCGGAGTGAGCAATTAAAAAATGAAATACAATTTCGACGGCGGACGGACGCGCCGCGGTGGTGTGATGAGGGATGATAATATTTTCGTGAAATAATTAGGAGTCCTTAAGTGCTACTGCTGCTGTTGCTCTCTCATGCTATTCTTTATCTCGTCTCCCGGTTCGCAGTGTTGTTAAGCGGATGTGGTGCACACAGCTCCGACTGGTATGTTGGCTCATCCTTGCATTGTAAGTTGATTCCCTCGTCGTAATGCCACCTGGAAATAAAAAAAAAAAAGTATCTACGAAATAAAATAAAATAAATGAGTGATAAGGGTGAGCTTTTGCTTCGACGAGAGACTGTTGTTGAGTCCTCAGGTTGGTAAAGAAATATACTAATTGCAGTGGCAGTAATTAAGATTTTTACCTTGGTGGCCTGTTAATAAGCTCCTCTGGTTAATTTATTAATGGATTATGTTGGGGGAGGGAATTAACTTTTTTTTTGCATTAATAATTGTGGAATTCAAGGATGTTGCAGTGGAAGTTTTTAATTTTTTGTTTGTATGTGCAACTTTGTACATCATTAGTAATTAAATGCTTTGGTTTTTTTTCTCATTTGAAGTATAGGTACTTACTCATGTAGAGTTATGTGGGCTTACTTTTTCATTTATGAGATATACTCTACCTGCATACTGAGTAGGGACGATTGTTTGTAATGTAGGACGAAGTAAGAAGCTATTTTTATATTGGATTGGGAGTGACCTACATCGTAACAAGTAAAGACTTTGGTGAAATATAGTCACCAGAATGCAATTAGTGGATCACTCGTTTTTTTTTTAATTTTGAAGATATCTCTAGTAGTAAAATATTTACGAACTTATTTTCCTGATCTGCTGCCACCAATTGGTAAAAGAGTTAGTGCAAACAATGGATAGCTGACCTTTTTTTAGATTTTAATGTTTTTTTCTGATAAAAATATTTTTATAGCAATAAATTTTTGTCGCACTCTTACTCTTTTACTTTTAACCAGTGTCACAGTAAAAAAAATTATTTGTAGGTAGCTATGTCGGAAATACGATAAAAAATTCGTCGGAAATAGGTTTTCAAAAAGTCAGTTAAAAAAGAAGCAAAACATTTTCGCCGAAAGTGCGGAATGTCAAGTTACCCACTTATTGCATACAGGTGACGATATAATTCGCCGATAACTTGGTCGAATCGATGGTTGGGTGTTGTAGACCCAGGGTAGACTCTGATTGGCTTTAACTTGGCAATGCCCAAGGGTTGTATCTATGACAACACATCAGGTGCTTATTTTTACCTTCAAGAGGTAACCATCGGGTACTGGTCTCATCCAACCGGATTTGACAACCAGGTCAGAATCGCACGGAATGAATACCCGGCCTGCTGTCCCAGGCGAACCTAGACAAGCTGCTTCGACATATTCGGAAAAACAGGCTGTCTAGGAATTTCAAGGGTTAGTCAGGCCCCTTGAACAGAGCTGGTGGCAGATGAACCGAAAGGCCAACGGCAGCGCTCATACTGATACTGATGGCCCCGTGTCCTACGGGTATCTAAAAAATTGGAACTGGCCCTCCAGGTTGGGGGTTGTGCTTTGGGTTAACTACCAAATCATGGAAAAATATAACGGTTACGAAGCAACCAAAAGCCTCGGAAAGTACTGATTTGATACGACACGGCTAAACGAAAAAAGGACAACGACGTTCGTATCTGCACCTGGAATGTAAGAACACTAAACAGGAGAGGTGCAAGCGAACAACTAGCGGAAGCCCTAAACTGCTACGAAGCAGACATTACTGCCATCCAGGAAATACGTTGGGATGGGCCGGGCAAAAAGAGGATGAAAAACTGTGACATCTTTAGCAGTATTGTCGGAAACCATAGCCTACACGACAATACGTCTGGTAACGGACTTAGGCTAATTGACTTCGCTACGGAACGAAATGCCACTATAGCCAGCATACGGTTTCCTCACCTCGATATCCATAAGGGGGCATGGCGCTCTCTAGATCAACGAACGGTCAATCAAATTGATCACATAGCGATAGACAAGCGCCACACATCCAGTATTTTGGATGTCCGAACATTTCGAGGAACAAGGTTAGAATGCTGATATCCACTACGCCACAACAACCCAGAAATACTGTAAAAAAAATTAATGTCGAAAGACTGCAATCGCAAGAGACCGCCAAGACCTTCGCGCAACGCGTATCCCTACACCTCTCGATTAACACCATAACACCAACATCGAATGTCGAAGAACTATGGCAATGATGCCAACAAGCCATTAGATCTCGCCCACCAGCAAGAAATCCCTGGTTTGATGAGGAATGCCGACAGATGCTCGCAGCCAAGAACGAGGCCTACAAGGCTAAGCTGCAGGTGAAGACGAGAGCTGCCGTTGAGCTCTATAGGCAGAGAAGAAGGGAAGAACACCGGCTTTTTAGAAAGAAGAAAAAAAAGGAAGAAAAGCGCGCGATCGAGGATATAGAGAGGTGCCACTCCAGGAATGATGTCCGCAAGTTGTAACGAAGTGTAAAACGTCAAAGACAAGGATGCAAGGCTCGAACAGAATCGTGTCGAGATGAACAAGGAAATATCGTAGTTGAGACACCGTCTATGCTGAGGATATGGAAGAACCACTTCTGCAGACTGTTAAACGGCGATGACGAATAACATTCCGCTGTCAAGCAGAACGAACCATTTGATATTGGCAACGACAGCGAAAGCTGCCAACCACCCGAATTGTGTGAAGTGAGGATAGCAATATCTTAACTGTAGCTTAATAAGGCTGCCGGAAATGACGGCCTTCCCGCCGAGCTTTATAAAGCCGGTGGAGATGACTTGGTAAGTAACATCCACCAACTCATAAGCCGAATCTGGTCGGAAGAAAGTATGCCTGAAGAATGGAACCTCAGAATCGTTCACCCGATCCACAAAAAAGGTGACCCTCTAAACTGCGCCAACTACAGAGGCATAAGTCTCCTCATCATCGCATACAAAATTCTATCTGCCGTAATATGTGAACACCTGAAACCGTTTACCAATAACCTGCTCGGCCCTTATCAGTATGGTTTTAGGCCAGGAAAGTCCACAAGCGAACAAATCTTCACACTTCGGCGGATCCTGGAAAAAACCCAAGAAGTCCAAATCGATTCATCGATTTCAATGCCGCATACGACAGCATTTATAGAGACGAACTATACGAACTATACAGAGTATGGTATACCGCCCAAACTCGTCCGTTTGTGTAGGATGACGATGGAAAATTCTCGCTGCTCCATCTGGGTCGGAACGACCTCACTGACGCATTCGATACCAAAAAAGGATTTAGGCAAGGCGATGTGCTGTCATGTGACTTCTTCAATCTGATTCTTGAGAGGATTGTGCAAAACTCACGAGCCAACACCAGAGGCACAATTTTCCAAAAATCTGTACAACTACTAGCATACGCCGACGATATTGACATCATTGGTAGGACCCAACGTGATGTCATAGCCACGTTTGCTAGTATAGAGAAGGAAGCGGCAAAAATCTGCTTAGCAGTAAATGAGGGCAAGACGAAGTATATGCTGTCAACACGAAAGGACACACAACATCGACGAATTGGACAGAACGTCACTATTGACAGATATAACGTTGAGGTAGTATGGGACTTTATCTATCTCGCTTCCGCTATTAACTCTGACAACAACATCTCGTCAGAAATCAAACGAAGAATTACTCTTGCCAACCGCTGTTTCTTCGGATTAATAAGGAAATTCAGTAGTAAAGCCCTCTCTCGAACTACTAAGAAGACCCTGATCATTCCAGTCCTGCTCTACGCCACTGAAGCATGGACCGTCTCAAAAGCGGATGAAGAAATCCTTGGTCGATTTGAAAGGAAAATTCTTCAAAAAACTCCGCATTAGACGTATAAGATGGCTAGATCATGTAAAACGAATGGACAGCAATACTCCAGCCAGACGTCGGACGCAGTAGAGGAAGGCCTCGCTTTAAGTGGCGCGCACAAGTAGAAACCGACCTCAACCAACTTGGAGTGCGAACTGGAGGCAGTTAGCTAAGGACCGGGATAATTGGAGAGGCATGTTGGTTGAGGCCCGGGGTCGTTCCGGACTCTAGCTCCACTTAAATAAGTAAGTAACATGATTTTTATGGTCGTATCGAAACTGAAGGGTTGGAATTGCAGATTTTCTTGCCATATGAGCGATGAGCGATGAGGAAATGTGTCTTTTGAATAGGGTTACTCTTCGTTTTCTGGAATCTATGGTGCCCAGCCATACGGCAAAGCAACTTATGTTAGCCGCTCTAACATATTCCTTCAACAAGTCCTATAGATACCTTAAAGATTAGTCAATCCTTTTGTATATAGATAGTGGCAGATAAACCTGAAATGTCAACGGGAAATCTAAGGCGCCTAGTGGATACCGATGGAACTGGGTCCTAAGGGTATCCAGTAAATTAAAACTGTCCCTTCAGTTTGAACATTGTTCTTTGGGTTAACTACCAAATAACATAAAATAAAAATTGACTACCAAGATGAACGAAAAAAAGACTACGACTTTTGTATCTCCATCTTGAACTTTAGAACGCATTACAGAAAAGGTGCAGTCAAAGAAGTAGAAATAGACAACGAAGTTTTTGTCTTAACAAACAACGATTAAGCTCTTATAATAAATGATGCAGACTTAGAACAAGCGGAAGTCTTAAGTTGCCAAAAAGCAGACATTTCTGTCATCCAGGAAATATGATATGGACGAGCAAGTACTGTTACATTTACTCATTTTGTGGTCCATCTACAAACATGAAGAAAGGATATTTCATTAGCGACTTGACAACTTCAAACTTTCAAACTGAATGCGCCCTTAGCCAATTACTGTCAATGTCAAAATATTCAGTAAAATCAGTACACGAAAGAACAACGTTTACAAATAGTTAAAATTTACTACTGAATTTCCTAGTCTATGGTCGCAAATTTAAGAGCTTAGCGCCAATTTTGTGTCGAAATTCTCATCCAAGTAGACAAGCAATTCTCAGTCCAATGAAGAAATTTCAGTCAGAATATTTGCTGGTAGTGTTGCCGTGCCAGTGAGAAATACATGTCTCCAGAATTGTGGTGGACATTGCTGCAATAGAAGTGTCCGTTACAAACGAGCCAATTAAATCAATTTTAAGGCGTTCTCAAGAACTGGGCCTCTCCCAGAACACATTATGGCGAACTTTGCTTATGCATCTTGGCCTGATTCATGAACTTAAGCCACTTGATCATATGAAGCGCCGAACGTTCTCAAATCCTGGTCTGCACATGCTGGATGAAAATGAAGAGCTTCATCGCAAAATCGTCTTCAGCGCTGAAGCGCTTTTATGGTTGAACAGCTTCGTGAATTAAGAACCCTCATGTATGCTTCATGAAACAGCACTTCATCTGCAAAAATTTACAGAGTCATTGAAAATGGCCATCACGCTACGGCAAATGATATTCGCTGCACAGACATATAGGAACGTTATTTCTTTGAGCAACTGCATGAATTTGTCAGCAGTGATTGTAATTCCAAGAATATGGTACCACAAGCCACACAGTGTGTGCAATACCCGAGTTATTGAAGTCTCAGTTCGGTGAATATGTTATCTCGAGAAACGGACCCTTCGATTGGCTGCCGCGATCGTATGATTTATCGCCTCTAGGCTTTTTTATGGGGCTACAATAAAACATTCCCGCGTGGATATATGAACGAAGTCGCATTCCATTCATTAATGTTTTGATATTAATTCAAACCAATACATATTTTTGAGATGTCTCAAGTAGTTTGCATTTTGTTTATATAGTAAGTTATCAAGTCCTTAATGAAAGACTTATCTCTACTATAGAATACACCAAAAGGCATTTGTCAAACCCCTTCGATATATCAAACTCATATGATCTGTCAAATAAACGTTCGATGCCTAATCCTGCATATAACTAACAACACTATCTCAACCAAACCTTAATGACGGAGAGAAAAAAGAACGCATGCAAATAGGAATTTCACCGAAATGCAATTGCCACACAGCCTCTGCCGACTGCATTCTCCAACCGCATCGCATCGCAATCCATCCCCCATAGCAAGGTGTCAATTAGTGCTAAATGATGGATGGGATACGCGATACATACCGGCAATAAGTCATCTTCATGGTAATGAATATGGACAGGTAATTATTTTCCGCTCGGTTTTCCAACACACCATCACCGGCCATATCGGACTAGCTGCAGCACACGAACGCCCAGACACCCTTTGGATGGATCCGAGGACCATGGACTTGAAAATTAGAATAATGATGTGTAATAATCGTGTACATAAACACAGGGGACCAACGACGTGCAAATGAATGGAAAGGTGTTAACGTGAAAAACATGAAAAGGTCATCACTGTACTCCGGGACTGCAGATTCTGGCATGGGAGAAAGAGCCGAACGAGCGCACCCAAGCCTCTTCCATGTCTCGGTGATAATTGCACTCAGCTTTTACGGCAAAAAGTTAGCCGGCTGGCTAATGTTATGACATCGGATGGATGCGACATTTTTGGTATTTAAAATTCTAGTTGGGGCTCTTTTTTTTTTAATCCTTGGCAATAATGATGACGATGCTGATGATGATGTTGGTGGTGGTGATGCTGCAGGAAAACGTAACACGCACAGTGCGACAGGATTTCACAACTATCCCCCGGTTGGTATCCAATTTACTCCTTTGTCGGTAATTGGCAGGCAGTGGTGCAACTGGATTTGGAGGAGTATACGAGTACGTAGGTGTAAACTAACTATATGGCACGGGTGGTTGTTGTTGCTGTAGCCAAGGAAACTATACAGTTGTTTGATGTAGCACCGAATGTTGGCATGAGCGTGTGCAAATGTGTGTAAGTGTGTGTATACAGAGCTGCCTTAGTCAGCGGCATATTCCAGCGTCTCTGAATAGACTACTAATTGAGCTCCTAGTTGAACCAATTTGGTGTTTGCTTGAATATGTGTGGATTGTGTCTCATTAGGGTGCGCTAAACAATGCAACTAATTGGGTGTATGGTTTACTATTCAATTTCTTCCATTTTTTGTTGCTTGCCTCTAATTTGGTAGCTTGTATGTGTTTTTTTTTTTCTTATGCGCGCGAGCGTTAATTTGTTGTGAAACACACTCTTTAATTAGGGAATGCAATGGGAGAACTACTGTCGACCGCATTCGACATAAATGGAGAATGAATTAGAAAATGGCATTTGTCGATTTAATTAGGCTACCACCCCACACCATAGAATATTTGATTCATTGAATTGAAAACTAAATACAGAGACTTACCACACAGTGGTGTGGGTTGTTTGTTAACCGATTCCTATCGGTTTACCTACGCTATTTATCCTTTCAAACATGTTTTGAGGATTTTTTTTTCCATAAGACAATTATGTATCAGATTACGTTATGTTATGTCATTTCTAAATGAATAGATGAAAAGGAAACAATATCGTCGACTGAGTATATGGAGCACCAAACAGCTAACTGAGATGATATTTGAGGCAGTCATAGTTTTTGTTTTCGTGACAAAGAAATGAAAGTCCTTTAGGAGATGACCGAAACTATCATTTATGTGGGTATGGAAATAATTATCCCTAAATAACAAATATACAGGTTTCAACAAACCATGGTTCAATAAATAATGCGAACAAGTAGCATCAATGAAAAAGAATCCGTTTACATATTGGCGTGCAGATCCCGTGGAAGGACAAGAATAAGTTTTCAGCAATCAGCGAAACTTATGTAAAGGGTGATCCAACGAAAACGCACCATGTTAATTATCTTAAAATTTATTATTATGATAGAAGGATCTATGACAATATATGTGAAATAAAATATCGACCAAATAGTTGCCACGCGTCGGTGGCATACCTAGAGAGACATAATTGAGGTTTATTGTGGTTAATGTGACGAATTATCTCACTCTTTAGCTCGGGATTTCTGACTTATTGACGGTCATCTATTCTCTTAAACATTCCCAAAGAAAGAAGCCCAACGGAGTCAAATCACATGACCATGGAGGCCAAATACTATCGTCACAACGTTAGATAACAAGGCCATTGAATTTCTCTCCCCCCTATGGGATTGTTTCGTTAGCTGTGTGGCAAGTGCCACAATCCAGTTGGAAGCACATATCGTCCAGGTCTATATCCTCAATTTGCTGCCATAATAAATCCGTTATCATCTCGCGATAGCGAACAGCATTCCCGTCACTCTTTGCGGATACATCCGCTTTTCAACAGTCACTCGTGGGTTCTCATTTGCTCAAATGCGGCGGCTATTCAGCTTGTTAACGAATTCACTGAGATGAAAGTGTGCCTCGTCGCTGAAGACGATTTTCTTTGTTAAGTCACCCCCACCATTCACTGGCGGTTCAACCAACCATTCGGCGTATTGACGAAGCTTGAAATGGTCAGAGGTAGGCTTGAGCTCTTGAGTGAATTGAACCTTCAGCGTGTAAATTCAAATCTTTATTCCAAATTCGCATCAGTGATGTTTGTGAGATGTTCAATTGTTGGGCACGGCGACGAGTCGAGGTTGATGGCTCTTCTACCACACTATAGCGAACAACAGCAATGTTTTCCGCAGAACGAACTGGGCGAGCATGCACAGGTGTTTTCACATTTCCTACAGACCCGGTTTGCTGAAACTTGCCAAAAAATTATGCTCGATTATGTTAAGCAAAATATGAACACCTACTCTCGTAAAAGTAATTCAAAAGCGATCGGCAATATGTGCTCCAAGGGAAGCGCTAACGGTAGTATTGTTACACTAGAATATATATTCATGTACATCTATGATAGAACAACATGTTTAATCGAGAGCTCCTACTTTTTTACTTAAATGACGCTACAGTACGGAATGAACTGGATCCCAACAAACATTACACCGGTCCTTACCTAACTGCCCCCAGTTGCGCACTTGAAGTCTGTTGAAGTCGGTTTTTAATTGTGCGCACCACTTAAGCCGAGGTCTGCAAGAGAACAGAATACGTTCATTCGCTATATGTCCATCTCAAACGCCAAGTACGGACTTTGTTGTCTAGGTCTATGTCGCTGTACGGCTTGTGTAGCTCTTGATTAAATCTTCGATTTATAGCCCGGCAACAAAAACGGGATAGCAGATTTTTTAAAGAATTTTTCGCTTAAAACGACCAACGATTTCTTCAACTAACTTCTTCATCAAATGGCCTTTGATACGGTCTATACGTCAGCGCCGTAGAGCAGGACTGGGATGATAAGGGTCTTAGTAGATCGAGTGAGGCTTTTGCTACTTAATTGCCTTCTTAGCCCTAAGAAACAGCGGTTGGCAAGAGTAATTCTTCGTTTAATTTCTGACGAGATGTAGTTGTCAGAGTTAATAGCGGAGACGAGATAGATAAAGTCCCGCACTACCTAAAAGTTATATCAATCGATGGTGACGCTCTGTCCAATTCCTCGATGTTTTGTTTCCTTTCGTGCTGACAGCATATACTTCGTCTTGCCCTCTTTTGCTGTTAAACCAATTTTTTCCGCTTCCTTCTCTATACTAGCAAACGTGTCTATGACATAACGTTGGGTCCTAACGATGATGTTAATATCCTCGGCGTATGCTAGTAGTTGCACCGATTTTTGGAAAATTGTGCCTCTGGTGTTGGCTCGTGAGTTTTGCACAATCATCAAGAATCAAATTGAAGAAGTCACATGACATCGCATCGCCTTGCCTAAATCCTTTTTTGATGGAGCAGCGAGAATTCCGTTCGTCTCTATAAATGCGGCTTTATATACGGCTTTGAAATCGATGAATAAATGCTGGGTATCGATTTGGACTTCTTGCGTTTTTTTGCAGGTTCCGAAGAAGTGTGAAGGTTTGATAAGGACTTTTCTGGCCTAAAAATACATTGATTGGTAATCGGTTTCAGGTGTTCACATATTACTGCAGTTAGGATCTTGATGTTGAAAAGACTTACGCCTCTGTAGTTGGCAGAGTTCGGAGGATATCCTTTTTTGTGGATCGGGCAAACAATGCTGAGGTTCCATTCTTCAGACATGCTTTCAGCCAACCCAATTTGCTTACCAGGCTTAGATATGTTTGTCCTCACTTCACTTAGGTTGTTGGTAGATTTGTTCCTTGTGCGTGACGGCGAGATATTGTACGCCGTCGCCGTTTAACAGCCTGCAGAAGTGGTTCTTCCATATTCGCAGTATCGGCTGTGTCTTAACTACGATATTAACTTGTTCATCTCGACAGAATTCTGTTTGCGCCTTGCATCCCTGGCTCCGAGTGGTACGAGTCGATGTTAGCCCTGTGGAATACATCCGGGCATCCAAATACTAGAAAATAGTTGACCGTTCTGCAGATCGTCATATCCCCTTTATGAATATCGAGGTGAGGAAGTCATATGCTGGCTATAGTGGCATTTGATTGCACAGCGAAGTCAATTACCTTGAGCCTAATACATGTTGTCGAGAACAATAGGCTAACAATACTGCTAAAGATGCCTTCTTTTCATACCTATGCGATAAAATCTCTCAGCACGATTTTAAAACCGTATTTAGGTAGTCGCTCATAAGTTTTGTTAAGATTATCGTCGGAGTCTGAATGCATATAGGGCTTATATTGGTCTTAAAAATCCACAGCCGAAAAGTCGCTGTTTCTGCTCACTATAATATGGTCCGTAGTAGAGTACACAGATTTTCGTCCTCCTTTACCTGGCCCATTCAACATGTTGTTCGGTTGTACCTCTTCTACTTAATGTTCGCACATTCCAGGTGCAGACAAGAACTTCGCTGTCCTTATTTCGTTTAGACTGGTTGTCGACAATAAAATCAGTTTTTTCGAGGTTCTGGTATTATAAATGTTCTTTCTGTCAATGAGTAGTTAACTCATAGCAAACTAACCTAAAAGTCATTCTTTGACCTGAGGACAGCAGGCCGGATCTTCCGTGCTAGTTTTCTGTTAAGGCTTTTTATAGTGTTCTTCTTTTTCAATAACAGTAACCATCTGCGAAACGTTTATCGTTCTTATGTTTAGATACCGTTCTTAAGTGCTAGCTTATTAGACACGACCATTCTAACCAGTTCCCTTAACCTTGTTCCCAATACCTAATATTGAAAATTCAAATGTAATTAACTTTCTAGCTAGCATTGGCTATCCATGTCACATTCATACATCATTTCCATTCATATGCTGATATACATTTGTATCTATGATTGTGGCCATCATACATGCAAGTATCTACAATCTCCGTTCACACATATTTACATTGTGTGCGTTATAAAACTGTCAACGAAAAATAAAACAGAATGACGGCACCGCTTAGAGGAAATTAGTAAAACTTTACGCAATTTAATGAATTTCGGTTAGGAGTTATAATTGCTTCCTCTTTGTGTCCTCCGATGTAGGAGTGCATGTTGTGGCATCACTCAACTCTTCGTAATTACCAAAACTTTCCCCTTTCGAATGTGTTTATATGCTACGCGAGTTGTTTAGAAAGTTGCCAACACCAACCAGCCAGTCGGCAGACCAATACGACATATCCTGCCTGCATCACTCCGACGTCCTGCCATTTACGGTTAACTGCTGTCGAAGCACTTTTATTGTTCTCATATAATTTGAGCTTATATTTGTTTCCATTTTTTTTTTGTTGATGAATGATGGGATGATGATTTGTTCACTATCCAGCTCTGCAAAATGAATCCTAATAGATTCCGTAAGTACCAACTTGTGAGTATGGCCCCATAAGTGTCGGACAGGAGAAAGAGTTGAGAGCATCATCTCGGACATGCAAAGCCATTAACCCGGCGTTAGTTTAGTTTGTGGGACGAAGAAGGAGAGTGAAGTGCACCCCCGACAACAAAGTGACCGTGGAGAGGTTTCTTATCCTTTTTTTCTCTCCTTATGTAGATGTGTACCTATATCTATCGAGAGGACGATTGCAAGGCAGCAAGATGGCTGATGGCCATCAATTATTAATGAGAACTTTCGAACATTTTATGCAACTTTCTTAAGACGTATTCATGCATAGAGGTAACATTCTCATACGGAGATGGACACGAGTGCACGAAGGACATCATCTCATCTGAGACGAATGGACATTTATTATTTATTTAGCATCGACGAACGAAAAGTGCAAATGGACATTTTGTTAGAATTTCCTTGAAATTTCGTTGCATGGTAGAAGGATGATTTGAATGGGTTAGGCGAAAGAGGTTGGGCTGGATGGCGCATTAAAATGTCGCTTCTTGAGTGCATGGAAACTTTGATGCCTGGAGTTAAATTCAATTTACAGTTTTGATGCTGATAAATACGGAAGACAGCCGGTAAACACATTTGCTAAAACGACTTTATTGCTTGCAAGTTCTATAAAAGGACTTTTATTTTATGTATGAGTAAAATTCAAATTACTAACCAATATACAGTCTCTAGAGTGGTATTGAGGATCGTGAAAAAGTTGAATTTGTATCGCTATTTGGATTAGGATGAGCTAGCAACCCTAACAATCGATATCTCAAAACATTTATTCAACTGAATCAACAAGAGAATGCTTTAGATCCCACAGTGATTCTTTGAGTGTGGCTATACGATAAGGCGTCCGTCATGCTGTTCTTCATAAGTATCCTCATTGTAGACAGTATTTATTTTTTGGAATACTGAAACTTAAAATAAACATTAGCATATGGGACAGTTTTCCAGCATCCATTACATTCCAAAGATGATTGCAGTGCAGTGCAGTGATTCATTCGTACTCCTCGCAATGATCTGACAAAGCCTTGGAGAAGTATTAATTTTAACGTAAAACTTATCCTAACTCTGACGTTTAGATATGGCAAAAAATAGAAATCCCTTTAAAACAAGGATTGGACGAATAAGTGACGCCATCAAAAAGCTAATACATATATCATGGTAGATCGGTCATATAACCTATTTTAACACTGAGACAAACCCTGAAAAATACCAATGAATTTCAAGTCTAGGCGCTTCATTTTTTCATTGACGGCATATGACAGCATCCGTCACGGAATTCGTGATTCCATACAAATTAAAACGGCTCTATCGCCTATCACTGGATGACACACGATGGAACGTTTCAAGAAGTTTATTTTTTTTTTCTTAAATCAGTGGGTGACAAAGTAATTTCTGACGACATGTATATTGGTAGCAAGGCTGGAGTAGACAAAGTCGCGTAATACCAAAAGTAATATCTGTCAATGGTGACGTTCTGTCGAATTCATCAAATTTATGTATCCTTTCGTGGGGACAGCTTATTCTTCATTTACAGATAAACCCATTTTTGTCGCAGGTAAATCACGTTAAGTCCGTTGAATCGGCGTGTGCTAGAAACTGCATCGAGATTATGCCTATGGTGTTAGCTAGGAAGTTTTGCACAATCCTCTCAAGTATGGTAGTACGGAAGTCACATGACAATAAGTCGCATAGCCCAATTCCTTTTTTTGCTAGAATGAGAAATGGTTTCTTGGTGAAAAGACACAATTCCCCAAAGTCTATCAAAATATATCTTAAGGGGTGGGCTATCAATCAGGCTTCTGTAACAGCCGCCCATGTATCACGAGACGGCTACTTCAGAAGCGGTTGCTTTGATCCTTTTAAAACATTCTTGCGTTTTATAATCGCAACTCTACAAATCGATAAATCTGCCTCTTTAAAGTGTACATTAGACCAATTATAATCGAAAACAACAAACATATTGTTCCACCACCTATTCCATTCCACAAAAAGTCACCTCAAAAAAAATTACTTCCCACCACATAAGGACAACAACATCCAACCAAAATCAAATAAAGCACGAGCCAGCAACAGCAATTACCTGTGTTGTAATTTATGGACAAAAAATAATGGCAGCCAATTTGTCCCGGCATATTCCAAAAGCTTCCATCGCCACCCACTGTACCCACCGTCCTACGAGTCATATCCTTTTACCCCTGCCAAACGCCAATAACATGAGTGTGGGAGGGTCATCGGACCAGGAGGGAATCGATGGTAGATGTTTTGCTGGTATCGTTGTTATGTTTGACTTGAGGGCTCTCGTTTAGTTCGAATTGAATTCCTCCCGGGTTTATTGTGACAGACATGGATGATGAGGGAAAGAATGAGTGTCGGTGCCGAAGCTTTTAACTCCTCGCCTAATAGGTTACACCCACGTATATTTTTTTTTTGTTGAATTTCCTTCTTCTTCTGGCTCATACACTGCCACTTTGCTTCACTTCGATTATAATTGGCTCAATGATGTTATAAGGAGAAGTTTCTTCTATTCCTTTTCTACTGTGAAGATGCTATTGCTGTTGTTGCTGGTGCCGTAGTTCGTTCCATTTTCATTCTCTAAAAGGCTTAGAATTTAATAGACTTCTCCCAGCTCGATGGTAATCGAACAGAGGAAGTTGATGATCGGAACGGACGGCAGATGATAGAGTAGGTTGTATAGAGTACTACGGAAGCATATGTGTCCTCATTCAATAGAATCCATTTTGTCCATCAAATTAATGATAGTATTATAATAAATTTGATGTTCTAGGGTGCAGCGCGGCGGGTCCTCTGTGCAATTCCCAGACTTATTACATTGATGTGGCACGATAGTATTCCTCATTCTTTGTTCGGGAGTACAAAATAAGTATATGTGTATAAATGCACGATAAATATCCGGTAAAGGATACGTTCGTGGTTCGACTAGAATTTTCAATTAAATTTATTAGGTTTGGTCAATTGTTGATTCACAAAGATGCATACAGATTCCAAAGAACTGCAAATGTAACTAAAGCGTGTAGATAGAATTTATAAAATTTGTGCACCAAGAGTCAAGTTAAGTAGACAATTTATTTTTATTTTTTCCAAAACTGAAATAATTCATTTCCGCCATTTTAAGTAAAAGGAGAAATATGATTTTGTATGGATGTTCGATTTTATTTTCCGTATACATGGATATATTTTCAATGATTCGCTCATTAAATATGCTGTAAGGCTTGTCAAGAAGAGAATTGTCAACAACAGGTTATTACTAATTACCAGTCCACAGTCCACATTGTAGCAACTTTATATTATCTAAATTAAATCTAAAAATCGTTTGACTCCTGAGCCGGCCCCATGGCCTATATGATTGTGGAAGTGCTTAATTGCAACTGAATACTCTAGAAACCTGAGAATCTATAGTAACGGGTGATTTTTCAAGCGGTTGGTTTTTCGAATAGAGATAAATCTGACATTTTGTGGACAAATCGGGCAACTCCAACGTCATTTATGTTCGGTTTGGTTTACCATTTCATCATGAACAGGTTGACAAATGAACAACGCGTGCTAATTTATTTCGAAAACAATGGTTTAGTTCGCGGAGTTTACAGCAAGCTCCGTCCATTTTATGGTCGACATAATCGTCCATCAGAGCAATTAATTCGGTTAACCATGGATCGTTTACTCTATGTGATAATACGCATCCGCAGAGACATCGAACAGTGCGCACCGAGGAAACAATTACCGCTGTAAAGCATAGATTTGAAGAGGATCCGAATGAATCGATTCGCCACCACCGTGCACGGCAATTAAAGCTTTGTCCATCAACTTTATATAAGATTTTGCGCAAATATCTTGGCTAACGACTAACAAGATCCAGCTTGTGCAAGACTTAAAGCCGCGGGACCATGCAATGCGTCGTGATTTTGGTATATGGTCCGAAAATGAAATTGATCTCGATGTTGATTTTCATCGCAAATTTTTTTTCAGTGATGAGGCTCATTTTTGGTTGAATGGGTACGTCAGCAAGCAAAATTTCCGCATTTGTAGAGAAGAGAATCCACATGATACCCTTGAGTTGCCATTACATCCACAAAAACTGGTTGTTGGGTTTGCTCTATGGACTCATGGAGTCATTGGGCCAAACTTCTTCCGAAATGATGCTTGAGAGTCAGTTAATGGAGACCGGCATAGAGCCATTATAATCGACTATTTGGTTCCCAAATCGGAGAGCATGAATGTGGATGAGATGTGGTTCCAACATGACGGCGCTACATGCCACAGAGCACACGTTAAAATCGATTTATTGAACGAAGTATTCGATGAGCGCATATGTTCGCGGAATGGACCTGTCAATTGGCTACCAAGGTCGTGTGATTTGACACCATTGGATTATTTTCTTTTGGGGATATGTCAAGTCGCTCGTCTACGCCAACAAAACAGAAACGTTAGGGGACTTGGAAGCCAACATTCGTCGTTGCCGACATACGGCACCAAATGCTCGAAAATGTAGTTGAAAATTTGACCTATAGACTTGGCTTTATTCGAACCAGTCGCGGCGGCCACATGCCCGAAATCATATTTAAAAAATAATGACATAAAATTATCCTTAAAAATAAAGTTAAATTGATGGAGATTATAATGATTTTCTTGTGTTCATTTTAATTCGAAGTTCTATACTTCTAAAAAAAGCACCCGCTATTAACCGAATTGCTCTTTTCCTATATACAAGTAATGGGTGTGTTAAGAACGTCCCTTGTTACACGTGGCCATTATGCGTGTTCCAAAATTAATTTTAAAAACAAAAAGGAACGAGTTCATCTATCCTTGTAATGTTAAAACTTCCACCAGGTTTTGGTGTTAAACCCTCCAACTGTCACTATCACCCTTATGATCCAAGGTCACAGTACGGTAAGTCAGGGAAGACAAGCCAGGAGGAGTGTCCGTCCAGCCATATTACGGTCCAGGCACTACCTTCTACTCGCTAGCTCCGCGGCGGGCATGCCTGTTTGAAATACTTTCAACAGCTTCTTTAACTACAGCAATCCTTAACTAACAATTTATCTTCGACAAAGCACTATCGAAGCTTTTTCCCCATTAGCAAATTTTACCTGTATGAAGTCTTATGAAAAAATATTTGGCGCACTTTTAGGAAGCTACTTACTTTGCTTCGTTAAATACCTTTAATAAGCCTCACAAAAAAACTTTGTTTGCTTATTAAAGGCTTTACAAAAGTTTTTCCGAAATCGTTTTCAAGGCTTCCCTAAGTTCAAAAATAACATTTTTTTTTTTAAATTTTTATTAGACCAATTTTTGATTTTGTTTGGGAATTGTTTGTTGGCTTTTTGGTCGATGATTTCTTATGCAAATAAAAAAAGTTTATTTCATTGTTTCCTTCTACATTTCTGTGTTCACTTTCTACCTTCTTCAGGAATCGTGTATTAAATCTTCAAATGTTAAGCATCAGTGTCAGTTATTGGACTGATTTTTTACATGCTTGGGGACTTACTATCTTGCTTAAACTACATAAGTGTTGGATATAAACACAATTTATATAAAAATGAACAAAAGATTAAACATAGTACTATTAAAACGCACAATTAGAGGAGAAATAAAACAATTTAGCTAAGTGAACGTTTTTTTCTAACATCATTGTCAAATTGCAAAAAAAATTTTTTTATTTTGTTTTAAAATTTTTTTTTTAAATTTTTTTTTTATTTAAATTTCTATTTAATTTAGGCTTAAATTGGTTTCGCAGTAAATGATTGCAAGACGAAGTATATGTTGTCAACACGAAGGGACACACAACATCGACGAATTGGGCAGAACGTCACCATTGACAGATATAACTTTGAGGTAGTACGGGACTTTATCTATCTCGGTTCCGCTATTAACTCTGACAACAACATCTCGTCAGAAATTAAACGAAGAATTCCTCTTGCCAACCGCTGTTTCTTCGGGCTAAGAAGGCAATTCAGTAGTAAAGCCCCCACTCGAACTAACAAGGAGATCTAATATACCGTCTCAAAAGCGGATGAAGAAATCGAAGAAATAAAGAAATTGAGAGGAAAATTCTTCGAAAAATCTTCGGTCCCGTTTGCGTTGATGGGCTATGGAGACGAAGATTCAACCAAGAACTATACGAGCTATACAGCGATATGCCCCTGGTCAAAAAACTCCGCAATCAACGTTTAAGATGGCTAGGACATGTAGAACGAATGGACACCAATACCCCGGCTCGCAGAATCTTCGATTCCCAGCCAGACGTCGGACGCAGTAGAGGAAAACCTCGCCTTAACTGCCGCGCACAAGTAGAAACCGACCTCAACCAACTTGGAGTGCGCAACTGGAGGCAGTTAGCTAAGGACCTGCCTGGCATGTTGGTTGAGGCCCAGGTTCATTCCGGACTGTAGCGCCACTTAAGTAAGTATTTAATTTTAAAAAATAAATAAATAAAAATTTAATAAATAAATATTTTCTTTTATATCATATTTATTTTTATTAATTTCAATTTCAATTTCTTATAATTAAAACCCAATTCGTTATAATGAAAGTATGAAATTCAATGCAATTTCATACAAACTCGTAGCATCGAACCCGTGTTCTCTCGCACGGTATTCCAACACGCTATCCACAAGGCTGTACTCTGAAAGATAAATGACCAGTAAGTACAAAGCGGCGACTCATTCTCCGGTAGGTTCCCGATCTTTTACCTTTTGCCGATCTTTTCACCTTTCTCCCTTAGCTTTTTTTAAGGCTTCATTGTTTAGTTCTATACATGCAATGCTTCGGATCAACTTCGTGCAAAGTTCTACCGATGTGCGTACAGTACACACATTCCCGGAATCTTAAAAACAACCTCACAAGGATAATTCCATCATTACTGCAGGTGGCTATGGCTCAGAGGAATGCGTAGTTGACTGCTAAGCCAAGCGCTGTGGGTTCAAGCCCCAGCTTCGGCAGCATTTGTTTTCTACGAAAATTGCCAGCTTATCTTAGGCCACCTGTGCGATAACATGAGACAATATAAATCGATGTCTCCTCCTCTGTGCCACGTAGGTTTATGTTATATGTATTTACTTCTATGTATCTATCCGTCTCTCTCTGTTGTATAATTGTCTTGATCTGTCCCAGCCGATGGCCTCAGTCGCCAGTGCTGTTATGTGTCTGTAGTCGTTGCATTCATGTGCGAAGTACTGTGATGTCAATGTCAATGTCCATCATTACTTCGATTACGCTTGTGAATATTCCTGCAAAATGTCTTAAACAGACTTCTACCCAAACAATAGACTGCAAAAATGTTCAACCTTCGCACACAAGTCCTATATAAGGTCTACAGAATTAATTGCTTGTGGAAACTAAATTTGATTGCCTTAAAGAGAAATAATTGTTAGTTGGGCCGTACCCATAACACCGAAAATCTATTTCCGAGCCGTATCTTTTCCATGTATACTGGTGCTGCATTGAACCATACGGGACAACCGTTAGCGATGATTGGCCTTAAAATGACTTTTACATTTGAATAAAGTTAACTGCTTTGAAACAGTTTTCTTGTCAGAGCATGAGCCCCCTAACCCTGGCCAGACAAGAATCTACATTTTTGCCAAGGTATTTAACTTAACTTCTCACCGCCAACAACCGTCCATGTTGTCCAATGATGCACAATTTTTGCAGTTTTTTTGGTATCGCTGGAATCCCTAAGCAATGTTGTCCGAAACAGCATCCTTTCGGGTTTTTTAAAATTGGTCTTCAATTCCCAACCATCGGTATATACCTTAATGTGATCGAAGTAACGTTGCAAAGGTAGGTTTATGACCTGGATTTTCGGATCTGATTTTTACGCCACTAGATCATCTGCGTACGCTGTAGCATGTCTGAGGAAATCAATATCAGGTAGTTCACCGCCCCTATTGTAAACCGTTTTCAATTTCAAAGCTTTTCTTAAAGTTTATTTTCCCATAAGCATTTCCATAAATAATATATAGTATGGGTTTACGCATGCCCAGTCTGGTCAGGTTGTAGATAAGCCCCTCTAACCATAAGGTGTCGAAAGCCTTCTTAAAGTCGACCAAACAGGCCCCAGTGCATTGTTTTTTTTTTTTTTTTTGATTTATTCCATTGAATGTCGGACGATAGTTTTGACGCGGCTTGAATAGTGTAATGCCTCGCTCTAAAACAAGACTGAATTTCCGGAATAATTTTGTTTTCCTCGACTCACTCAAACCGCGCTCTATTGAATATCTTTTCGAATACCTTGCTTACATTCGGCAGAAGGCTTATCGACCGAAGATTTGCATGGCTTGTTTTGTCGTTGCCCTATTTAGGGATAGGATGTACCAGTGCAGCGGATAATGTGCATTATTCAGTGCATTGTTAAACAGGGTGGTGAAAATATCGACTACTTCTATAAGCAGGTGTATTAATATGACGTTTCGGATACCGTCCTCTCCCGCCGACTTTTTATTTTTCAGTGATATAAAGATGTCCAGGAGTTCATCTTTTGCACGAACTGTATCAGACTATAGACTACTATGCCATTTAATGGATTCTCGTCATTGAATACGGTAAAATCGTTATTCTCAGATCGCCAAGCTTGGAGTTCAGTACGTAGATAAAAGTGATTCAGAAAGGATCATTCCTCAATATCGCTATTTGGCGAACAGCATTGTTCACCGTATACACGGTCTCGAAAATTGCGCTTATATCGAATTTGCCTTCTCCCGAGGATCTTCGATCTTGAAAAAACCGTCGTTCTAGTCAAAACTTTTCGGACTACCAACAGCCGTGAGTGTTGTCTGTTCTCTTTCGCTTGGGAAATTTGGAAACATGGAATTTCGTTATGATCCTTTATCCTGGATACTTTATTTGTTTGTGGGAACATGTTCGGGCTAGTTTACAAACTAACAGATTTTCTGCAATTCTCCGACTGTTGTGAGCAGTAACTTTAATCTCTGAACCTCTATTTCTCTTAAGAAATTGTTTTTTTTAATCCGTTTAAGCCTCGACAGCACACAGTGGCTCCATTTGTATGGGAAGTGCGGTCAAAACTCTAAATTTAATTTTAACTGATGAAAAATAAATGAAATATTTAAAAAAATGATTTGTTTTAAACATTATTTTATTTGGCAAAGAATTATATCAATAAATTTAAAATTTCTTTGGCCAAAGTCGATTTTTTATTTTTTTTTAATTTCTTTTCTTAGAAAGTAAATCGGTGTTTGTTGATATCCTTGATATTTTTCTCGTGTTTTTTGAACGAAAAAACTTGACATCTTTATTTTTAGCTTCGGCTGCCTCATCCGTAAATTGGCCTATAGGTAGTATGGAATGTTTCACGAGTTGCCCTCCATTAACTAGATCCTTGTGTACTGAAGCTGGCAATGGGTACCAAGGGTATTCTGTAACGATTCTTCGGGTTGTTTCTTGGGCGTATTCTTGAAAAGTTTCTGCATTAATTGCAAAACAGCTTGTTAAAGTTCTCAAAATAACAGCATATCTTTCGATAGTCGTTTGCTTTACACCAGATATTTGGGAAGATACAGACGGGTTTGCAAAAAATCTTCGGGTAGTATTGTCATCATTTGAATTCCCTCCACCTTGTTTCGGCTTGTCAACTATCAAGCCAATCTTCTTAAATTCTACTTGGATACGTTTTTATTGTGCGTCCAAAAAATGTTTTTCATTGCTTCCAGTGCGCCATTTTTTGAAATCCAAGAGATAAGCTAAATGAATGAAGAATTTAAAAAATCTTATCCATGCATGCAGTGAAGAAATGCCGAAATCTAAGAAATCTCAATTGATGGTTCTTTCTAAGGAGCTTCGAATGTCATTCATATTACTTGGATTTGCTCCACAAATATAGCATACTTGTTGTGAAGCCGTATGTGACAAGGCATTGCATATCTTGCCGTCAACCATTGTCAATTTAAGTATATGCCTTACGGTGATAAAACGCTCCGATATATAATTAATTGTTTCATTGAATTCGTTTATTTGGCTCTGTATATATTCTTGCTCAGCTCTGCTCAAGTCTGCCGTTTTTTTTATTGGAAACGTATGGGTCGGCAGTTCGGAGTTCATCCTGGTCGAGGATTTTGCCATACAACTTTCTTTTCAGGTTCAGAGCTCTCTAACGAAAAAATTTGTATTGGAACATATGATGTTATAAACATATCCGAATCGCTGTATTCGCTGGATATTCCTTGCTTGTATTCGGGCTTTCCACTGCTTCCATCAAAACCCCATTTGCGGATTAGAGTTAGATTACCTAAATCAAGAGTTCATGTAGCCGCAAATTATATATTTACAATAGACGAACACAACATGTGGTTTTATTCAGACGAGCGACACTATTCTTTTGGCAACTTATCGGTTGCAACAAACACGAAACACTTTTACTACTAACACAGCTAAAAAGGGAAGGGACAAGTTTAACAATATAACACAAAACTTGTTTTTAAGTTTTTTTTTACCGAAATCATAATCCGAATTTTCAAAAATTTCTCGTTGGAATTCTACGATGCGTTCAGCTGTATATAAACGAGTCCTTGAAGCGAAACTTCAGCTAATGAATCCGATATTTTTATTGTTTGAAGTGCTGTGTAACATTCTTGTTTCGCTTTAAGAACTTTTACATAGCTTGGAAAAACATCGGCTTCAGTTTTTTGGTTCAGTTTTCCCAAGTTCCTGATGACTTGGTACTGAAGTTTTAACAATTTGCATCGACCAAAAGCTTCAAAGCATCATTTGAATCAAGTTGTTTAATTTGAACATTTTCTTCGGACTGACATTTTTTTAAAGCACAAGCGATATCTCCATCGATGATTTCAACGATCTCTGCAATACGTCTCCTCTTCGTTCTAGACGAGCTTTACAAAAATGCCTTTTTTGGTCTGCCTTGACGTGTTTGCGAATTATTCTCACCTGCTCGGTCTTGTACAGAACTAAAATCTTCCTCGAAATCAAGCCAGCCATTGTTTTTAGATAAAAGTATGTTTTTTTTTGAGCAAGCCTCCTCTACCTTCTTTAACAGATGTTTCGATAGATCTTACATAACTGCCACCTTTCTTCACCGAATGGAAATTAGTGTTTTACTTTGGGTCAAAATTTTATGATTTGAGCCAATCTGCGCTCAAAAAGCCATACATAGAAGAAGAAAAATAGCTCTAAATTTGGATGTATAAATTATAACCGGCATTTATCGGTACTTGATGTGTTTTCTACTTCTCATCGCCTTTTTCCAAAATTAACTTTAAACAATCTTCTAAAATCGATTAATGCTAAGTCCTGTTTTCAGATTTTTTTTAACTGCGAAAAACACTCAACATTGTGATGCGACTGACAACCAACAACTAGTTTTAAATCAGAAATCGTACTGTCACTTAACTGTCCCGTTATCATAGATAATTACTGCATTAAAAAAAAAAACAATTTGATTAACTTTGAAATATTGACTCTTGCCCAATGGGAGGAACCACTGTGCAGCAGTAAGCTCCTTTGTGTCTGTGGAGTACATCGATTGTTGGCGTTCGATATTTCGCCTTCTGGTCACCGGAAATGGTTTCCTTAGGGATAATATCCATTGACTTCATTCACTTAGAATAAATATATATCGATCAATATGGTCGTTTGTTAGGTCGGTGTTTTTTCGGCGGTAGAATTATTTCACCCAAACGCAATTCTCGATTTACGGCCAGTTCGCGGTCAGCACAACCAGTTCGTCCACTGGTAGTCAAAAGAACGTATTTGCTCGAACTCGTCCAGCTTAATTTTATTAGTTTCGTATTCTTAATACGGACAGAAAGTCCGAAGTGGTCGCACACAGTTCCGTGCCAAAAAATGTGCAACACTTCACAATTTTGCGTGTCATCCTTGTGCAGGTGCCATGCTAATCTTGTCTGTATCGGTGCTGTTTTTTTTATATGTCCTGTCAAAGTAATAACTTCGTTGAAGATGTTTTTGATGGAAGTCAGGTTTTTTTTTCAAACTTTTGCAGAGTCTAGTTGTAGAAGTTTCGGCGCTTTAGATGATCAAGAGTCTTGAATTTTTCAATCGATTCGATCTTGCAAGGGGTTAGGCTATGTAAGACTGATTTGGCTCGATTTGAATATTGACATCTCTTTGCACAAGACTATACAAAAAAATGCAAATTATTGGCGCAACAGTCTCATTAGTACACAGGGCCGAGGTTTCTCACAACCATTCATGTTTGCGTGTGTACTTCTTACACGATGGCGAGACCTCCTATTTTATGTCGACTACGAATGCCGAATTTGAGATAAGCTTTTCAGATCATCACGAGAGCCGGGCTCGTGAAAAATCATTTATGTATTGCTACGGGTGGGAATTGAGCCCAGACCTTCTGCCCGGCAGTTCATCGCACTAACCATCGCGCCACTGAGCCCGTCTTGCACAAGACTATGCCCATTCAAATAACATCCTTTATACTGTCATAAACTACCATTTGTACAAAATTCCAATTATACTGAAGTAAAACAATTGTACTACACACAATGATTAGCCGTCCATTTTGGTGTTGCAGCAAATGTTCATTCCATCCTAGATACCCTGCAGTCAGAAACTAATAAGCATCCGAATTTCACTAGCAAACCCAATTTAAACTATAAAACCTTCACATGCAGCTAATGAACGTAAACTCACACACACAAAGAGCAAAAATTAATGCAATTACGTTAGACATTTCATGCAAACGAATTTTAGTCTGTTGACTAATTGCCTAGGAAACCTACAGGCTTTGAGCATCATCAGCACACACAAACACACATATGGCCAGGTAACACAAGGCGAACTAACGTAATATATATTTCTTTGTTGTTTTTTTTTTTTTTTTTTGAATATTCCAACATCACCATGTCTGACAGATTCGCTCAACGCAAGCCCCAGAAAAAAATTCTAACATCTCTTGAGCAAAACAACGGAAGGAAAAAAGCCCCCAAAAGCAACTGACAGCCTCATTCTACACGGTTCGCTGGATTATGGCGTACCTAAGGTTTTAATTATAAAGGCGTACAAAGGACCTAATTACCGTTTTTTGAAGAGGCTGCACCGGACCAGCTCTCGGTGGTTTCTGCACCACATGTGTATTTTTTTGTTGTTGTTTTCTTCCTGTTCGTTTGCACTTGCTCTCCCCTTGTGTTCCTTATTATTTCATACCTCCCTCTTTTGAAATTTTGCTATACTCAAACAACAACTTTTTGGGGGTGGGGCATGGGGGATACGTGAATTCTGGAGCTACTTGCGTGTATGTGCTATGCCTGCCGTTAGACTAATTTACGGATTCTCACAGCCAAGTACGTACTTACACATAGCACGAGTTGACGGATATGTTGTCGTTGTTGTTGTTTTGCTCGCCGATGACGGTGGTTTAGGTGGTAATGGTCAAAAGGGATTTCTCTTTAACAGCTTTTCAGAAACACTCCCGCCTAACATCAAAGTTATGGCTGGCGATGCATACACAATACCTACACACATAAGACACATGTACAAGTAGCTACACAGCTTGTTTGCAGTTTAGGGCGGCAGGGTTGAAAACAATTAATGGAGAAAACTTTTAGTCTTTTGATTATAATCGCAGAGTACAAAGGATATTTTCTAGCTCACATATTTTAATTGCATTGCCTTCATATTAGGATTAAACTGCCTAGGGGCTCATAGTAGCTGGTAGTATTGGTTAATGGGCCGTACAAGAGTCTCGACATTAGACATCTGGTCCGGGATTGGTTTTAAAAGATACGATATAACGCATATATTTAATCGTTGAAGGCAAAACTATTTCTGGCCAACTCAATCAGTATGTGTTGGTTAAGGATCAATTCAGGTATCTCGATAACGTTCATATGTTTATGTAGCTATCCTATCGCTATCAAGTTGTATTCAAGGTTTATAAGGTGCAACTCGGAATAGATTTTGTCGAAAAACACATCAAGCATTTCAAAGCAACATCAGCGATACTCGACCAAATTGTTTGATACTTGACTCGACTTTCTGAAAGTCGATGATGAATATCTTCTATATAAAATTTTGTACGGAAATTTGTCGCTCCAGGAGCTCCAGGAGCTCCCTGAGGTGATGCTGACAGATGTTGATGATTTTATTTGATGTTTGCTTGTTCTGTAGCAAACATATTTTTTCTATTGCGTTATTCTTGTCGTTGTAAACTGAAACGCCACTTCTTGGGGTCGTTAATGCAAAGAGTCTAGGGATTGTTTCTCTAATCCCCTCCGAACATCTGTCGTTATGAAAAGAAAGTTCTCCCATAAGTTTTCGCGGTTGCAGATTTAAAGTTATGGAAGAATTGTCTACAAACTGGATTGCACACAAGTTCAGTGTATTTTTCGAGACTGAACTTCAAACATGAAAACAGTATTCCAGTCATGTGAGCTGTATAAAGCAGATGGTGTTGCATATCTCTTCGCTCCGAAAAGGTAACTTAGTTTGGAAGCTTCTAATTTGGAAATACGGCAGCCCTCGTCTTCACCTGCAGCTTAGCCTTGTAGGCCTCGTTCTTGGCTGTGAACTTCTGCGGGATTCCTTATCAAACCAGGGGGTTATTGCTGATGGCCGCTAGTTGCGGCTGATCTAATGGCTTGTGGGCATCGTTGCCATTGTTCTTTGACCGGCTTTATCACTTGATTGTATAAAAGCAGCTTGTTATCAAGGGTAACCTTCGAATGTTTTCCGAGTAACCAGTACAGTTCTCTGTATTTATTTTTAAGTTCTTCGCATTTCTTCTGCCAACTGCTAGTATAGCTGTATCGTTCGCAAGCGTGGCAGCTATTATATCATTTGGTTTTAGAATAGACCGTTTAAATAACGGGTGATCCAAGACGAGATACTTTTTTTAATAGCCTTTTTTGACAGATCACGTGTGAGTCGTGTCATGCTGTCATGGTTTTTTTGTTTAGTATTGTTTGGCATTTCATAATGGAATGACTTACGCGTGAACAACGTTTACAAATTGTTCAACTTTATTATGAAAATTCACGTTCTGTGAATGTGTTTCGTGCACTTCGCTCAACTTATGGTCAACATAATCGGCCTACTGAGCGTACTATTCGCAACACCATCACCCATTTTGAGACCCAGCATTCATTATTGGATAATATTCGACCGAATAGACCACGTCCAGCACGCTGTGAAGAAAATATAGCGGCCGCAGCTGAGAGTGTACACGAAGACCGTAGAGAGTCGATTCGGCGCTGTTCGCAGCAACTCGGACTGACGTATGGAACGACTTGGCGCATTTTACGTCAAGATCTTAAATTGAAAGCGTACAAAATACAGCTTGTGCAACAACTGAAGCCGCTCGACCTTCCCAAGCGACATCGCTTCGCTCTATGGGCTCTTGAAAAGTTCCAAGAAGATCCGACGTTTTCGAGGCAAATTTTGTTTAGCGATGAGGCCCATTTCTGGCTCAATGGGTGTGTAAACAAACAAAATTGCCGCATTTGGGACGAAGAGCAACCTGAAGAGATTGAAGAACTGCCACTTCATCCAGAAAAAACAACGGTTTGGTGTGGTTTGTGGACCGGTGGAATCATCGGTCCATATTTCTTTAAAAATTATGCCGGTGCGAACGTAACCTTCAATGGCGACCGTTATCGTGCCATGATAACCGACTATTTGATGAATGAAATTGAAGCTCGTGATCTCGGCGACATTTGGTTTCAGCAAGACGGCGCCACTTCCCACACATCGCATCAATCAATGGACTTATTGAGAGAACATTTCGGTGAGCACATAATTTCACGTTTTGGGCCGGCCGATTGGCCACTAAGGTCGTGTGATATCACACCGTTAGACTTTTCTCTGTGGGGATATGTAAAGTCGAAAGCTTATGCCGACAAACCAGTCAGTAACCAGTCGAAATGCTCGAATGAGTGATCGAAAATTGGACTCAACGGATGGACCATCTGCGACGTAGCAACGGCCAATATTTAATAGACATAATCTTCAAAAAATAAATGCCAAAGAATGTTCTTTCGAAAGATAATAAACATTCTCCATTAAATTTGAATTTTCTGTGTTTTTTTTTCTTTAAAAAAGTAGGGAACCTCGAAATGGATCACCCTTTAGGAGGTACGAGAGTGGTCCAAGGACGCTTTCTTGGGGTACTCCTGCCAATATTTCTTTGAAATCCGAATATTCGTTTCCAATTTTCACACGGAACAGTCTATGCTCAAGATACGACACGAGCATTTTATATAACTTGTCTTAGTTTGTATTGAAGGCCTCTATGCCAAACGTTGTCAAAAGCTTGCGAAAAGTCAAGAACTACGGCTGAGCAAATTTTCTTTTCTTCGAAAGCTTTATCAATTACATTAGTAATTCGGTGAACTGCTAAACCCAAATTGATTGCCAGGTAAATGGCGTTACTGATCATTAACGGGGTGTAAGCGACCGAGTAATAGCATCTCAAAAACTTTTGAAATTATTGGAAGAATTGAAATAGGTCTGTAAGATTTTATTTCATTCGGTGATTTTCCTGGTTTGAGAACCATAATCACTTCCGCGACATTCCACTGTCTTGGTTTGTATTCTAATTTAATTGCTGCATTTACAATGTACAGGAGTTTAATTAATGCTTTTCGAGGCAACATTTTAAGAAGTTCTACTGGAATTAGGTCATAGCCCGGAGCCTTTTTAGGCATTAATTACTGTATTTCCCCTTTAAGCTCGGCAATACTTACTAATTAGATAACTATCGGTTGTATTCTCGAATAAATTTATATTTTCTGGACCATCAAATGGTTTAAATATTTCCTCAAGATGAACGGCAAAAACGTCTGCTTTTTCCTTATCGCCTTTTGCCCAAACGTCTTGAGTTACCCTAATTGGTGGCATAGCGTTTTTTGGCCGTTTTGTGAATTTAATTGCTTTCCAAAGTGAATAGTTCGATTCTGTTCCAGCTGCATGGTTCTTAAAACTTTTAATCGAATTTTATAGCATGTTACTCAACCGATTGAGATGTGCGTTATCTTGCGGGGCACGAGTTTGGTGCCATCTCTTTCGAGTTTTCTTTTCTGTCTTACCAAATCTTTTATTTCCCAAGGGTACTTGATAGTACTATAGCTCTCTATTTGGCGTTGTTGAGGAGTATTATTCCATGCTGCTTTTTCAATGGTATCGATAAAGTAGTCAACCACGACTTCAAGTTCCAATGGGGATCTAAGCGATTCACCGAGTCGAATATTATTTTCAATATCGTTTTTGAAGCCTTTCCAGTTGGTTTTCCCGTTTGTTAGTCTGGGTGCGTTTTCATTTCTAATGATTGACTCGCTCGTTATTAAAGTGACCGAAGAATGATCAGAGAAAAGATCAAAGCATTCTTCAACTTTGATTCGATTGGACGGCACACATTTTACTATGAAAAAATCGATCAGATCCGGTATTTTTGTAACATTAGTTGATATTTTACCCGTATAATAAAATTCGGTATTGTACTTTCTACCAAAATCGTAAAGCATCCTACCTTTCTGTGATATGCATCTAGATCCCCAGGATGTATGTTTTACATTAAGGTTCCCACCGATGATAAAACGCTGTCCAACGGAATGAGAAAAATTTTCAAAGCCAATTTTCTCAATCTTGCATCGTGGTGAGCAGTAAACAGAAGATATCTTCAGAAAGGATTGTCTGCTTCTGACTTGCATAGATCTAACTTGCATTGTTTCGATTTATAATATAAGATCAATCGAATGTTGAATACACTCTTTTATAGACAGTGAGGCTCCACTTCTAGCCTTGTTCGATGGATGTAGAACATGATAGCCGAGGTAAACTTGAATCTTTAAGTTCGAATGTCGATATCTTTTTCTTGCGCATACAATTCAAGTTCTCCAAGTTTTTGCCAAACGCCACTGGCATCTACGTAAGAATTTTAAGAAATCTATTCTTGTCGAAGGTGGGGTACGTTTGTTGCGAATACTATTTCCGAGCTTAAGTAGCATGTCCAAAATAAGTTTATTCGTTTTACTTTGTTCCTCAAGTTTTGAAAGAATAATTGAAAATACGTTTGTAACTGTGTCATAAAAAAAATAAAAAAAAAACAAGTGAGACATCGGAATAGCTATTTTTTTATAAGGAAAATGTATAGATTACCAATTTTTTCCTTTGTCAAAACAATTTCTTGACAGACGATATATGTATTACCTGTATAATAACATATAAACGAAACCACTGTACGGTGGGACACAGTTTACCCCGAGAATTGGACTGGATTTTTCATCCACCACCCATTCATCGATTTCAAAGCCGCATACGACAGCATTTATAGAGACGAACTATACAGAGCCTTGTCTAGTTTTGGTATAACGCCCAAGCTCGTCCGTTTGTGTAGGATGACGATGGAGAATTCTCGCTGCTCCATCAGGGTCGGAAACGACCTCAATGACACATTCGATACCAAAAAAGGATTAAGGCAAGGCGATGCGCCTGACTTCTTCAATCTGATTCTTGAGAGGATTGTACAAAACTCACGAGCCAACACCAGAGGTACAATTTTCCAAAAATCTGTACGATATTGACGATATTGTTAGGACACAACGTGATGTCATAGGCACGTTTGCTAATATAGAGAAGGAAGCGGCAAAAATGGGTTTAGCAGTGAATGAGGGCAAGACGAAGTATGTGCTGTCAACACGAAAGGACACACAAAATCGACGAATTGGACAGAACGTCACCATTGACAGATATAACGTTGAGGTAGTATGGGACTTTATCTATCTCGGTTCCGCTATTAACTCTGACAACAACATTTCGTAAGAAATTAAACGAAGAATTACTCTTGCCAACCGCTGTTTCTTCGGGCTAAGAAGGCGATTCGTAGTAAAGCCCTCACTCGAACTACTAAGGAGATCTTATATAAGACCCTGATCATCCTAGCCCTGCTCTACGGCGCTGAAGCATGGACCGTCTCAAAAGCGGATGAAGAAATCCTTGGTCGATTTGAGAGGAAAATTCTTCGAAAAATCTTCGGTCCCGTTTGCGTTGACTGGCTATGGAGACGAAGATTTAACCAAGAACTATACGAGCTGTACAGCGACATGCCCCTGGTCAAAAAACTCCGCATTGGACGTTTAAGATGGCTACACTCAGAAAAAAGTATCCCATTAAATCGTCAATGGTACGACCATTGGTTTAATAAGACGTGTTTTAATAAGATTTTACTATTAAAATAATAGTTTTCTAATGACATCAAAGGTATATGGGTTATTAATACAATGGTTTTGAAACTATTATTATTAATAGGCTACAAGCTATTAATTTAATAGGAAATCCTATTTATTCAATAGTTCTTCACCATCAATATTTTTAAACGAATACTATTGTCCTATTAAAAAATACTATTGACTGCTTAATAGAACTGATACCATTAAAAAAATATCGCATCAATAGTGCGTCTCATTAGTTCAATATGACTGACCATTAGTTAAATAGTTTTTGATATTAAATTAATAACATTGGTACTATTGTTTAAAATGAGGTATTCAGAAGTTATTTAACCAGATGAAACTATAGATTTAATAGGATTTGAGTATTCAATATTAATAAAGGAGACTATTGTTTTAATAGTTGCATGTACTTAAAAATATTTCATTCTAACAAAAATATTAATTTAATAGGTTATACCATTTAATTAATGTGACAGTTCCTTAGGATAATAGTATTTGGTACTATTGTTGTACATATTAAACACACCATTAATTTCTTAAGCAATACTATACTATACTATAATTTCGCAATATTTTTACTTTTCATTGTTAATAATACGGACTATAGCTTTAATAGTTCCATGTAGTTAAACATCTTCGATCCCAAAAATATATAAAATTTAATAGTGTATCCCATAAAATCAATGTGACAGTTATTTATTACAATATTATTTATTACCATTATTTAAAATATTATATGCACTATTACATTTATAAGCAAATACTCATTTGACAACTTTTCAATATCAATAAAACGGACTGTTGTTTTTATGGTTTCTTTTAGTAAAGTCATGTTAAACAATAATAAAATAGTCCTTTTTGTTTAATTTTTGCAAAATAGACAGTATGTTATGTGTTATGTGAACAATTTATTTAATATAAGAAATAAACTTAAAAAACAATAGTCTTGTTTAGTAAATTCATCATTTCTCTTTAATTACTACTTACATTAAAAAGCTATGGAAAATCGCTACTGATTTTATTAGCACAAACAACCTAGTTTCTTTGAAAATTTTCAAATTTGATTCAAATTTTATTTTATTTTTCCCACACATTATGTGCATATAAAGGAATTCAATTAAATTTGCCTATCATTCTACCCAATTTCGAGGCAAATAAGTAGCAAATCAGATGAAATTGTTCAAACTAAATCGTAATTCACAATTTTCACATGAAAGAAGAAGCCAGCATTCAAAACAAATAAATAAATCAATTTTCCACAACTTCCCAGTTGCCAACATTTCTTCCATTTTCCGCCAATATCTGATTATAATTCAACATTTTGTTTTATAATTTTGGCAACTTGTGCGAGTAAGGCAAATGCAGCATAAATAATTCAAATAAGTATTGAATTAAGTTTTTTTTTAAACCGAATTCAGTCTTCTGATAATATGTTAGTCCTTAAAATCACGCATACCTACCGTTCCGGTCAATTTAACAAATTTTGGTGATTGTATAATCTTAAATTTTTTATTTTATTGTTTTTCTCCTGAAGAACGATACTCGTATGTAATTGAAATAATTTACATTTGACAAAGTAAAGTGATGTGCATAAAGTTAACATAAAAAAGAAAACAGCTATGGAGGGTATGTATATAAATTTATTATATTTTTTTTAATTAATTAGAGAAATAATTTAAAAAAAAACGTTCAATAAATTAGGTGGAGTATTGGAGCATGAAAATAATATATTGTTTTTAATAAGAAATTGCCTATCCCACAATCCCTAGTTTACCCACAGTGTGTCACAAGATACTTCGATAAAAATTACATTTCATGAAAATAACTTTAATAAGGGTATCAACAAATTTCATTGGGGAAAATGTGCTGATATAGTTAAAGTAACCAATTTTTAAATTCAATTCCAAATTAGGGTGCATCAGAAGTACTTCAAAATCCAATAAGACTTTTAAGAAGAAACTGTAAAAAACGTAGATTTTCAAAAATCGAGGTGAGTACCATATAGATTTTTTTTTTCAACTCTTAAAAAAAATGTTTGGTTATCTGTAAACATTTCCATTAAGGGTACACATCCTTTGAATCTAAACTGATTCCTAATTGATTTAATAGTACATCCCATAAAAATGCATTTCTTTTAAAATGAG
This sequence comes from Rhingia rostrata, assembly GCA_949824845.1. NCBI lineage: Eukaryota > Metazoa > Arthropoda > Insecta > Diptera > Syrphidae > Rhingia > Rhingia rostrata. The sequence continues at coordinate 60,148,606 of OX463755.1, forward strand.
TCCCATTGTTTTAATAGTATGTACTATTAACACCCTTTCAGTTATGGACTCATTCGAAGAGATTTTTTCCTATTAGTCCTATGAAAAAGAAAATTAAATTTTTTGTTTATTTATGTTGAGTTAATTTTCAATATTCTTAATATTAAAAAAGTTTCATGAAAAAAACTTAAGTTTTTACCATTTTTAATTTAAATAAAATCTAACAATCCTAAAAACAATTAAAGGCCTTTTTATGGATAGCACACAAATTTTAATTTTGTTTAAATAATATTTTGTTAATTTGTTAATTAATTTTTGTTATTACTAGAACTATTTTTCCAAATGTATTTTTTAAATAGTATTGCAACCATATAATTAATGTTGTTTCGTTTTATCATAATATTTGCTTTAATGTAAAACAAAATATTTAATTAAAAATATATTTGTTGTTCTAAATTCGTTATTTTGTTTGTTTTCTAATGATGGATTTTCAGATTGATCGTCGATAGCATTGATTGATAATTGATATATTTAAGCTATCAGTTGTATAAAAAAACATTAATATAATAGTATGATAGACAAGCATTAATAGTACTGTCCTATTATTTTAAAAGTAAGTACTATAACTTTCAATAGGGCGAACCACTTGGATCAGTAGTTATCTCATTGGAACAATGGTTTAGTTTTTTTTTTTTAATTGTATATACCTTTGTTTAAACTCGGTAATACTATTAAGACTATAGTTTGATCGAATAGTTTTTATAGTTTGTCCTATTATTATTTTAGTCAATACTATAAATTTCAATAGGAACATCCTATTTGAATCAATAGTGATACCATTGAAATAATGGTTTATTTGCTTATTGTTTAATAATACGTACTTTTGTTTTAAATCTGTAATACCATTAAAATAATAGTATGAGAGAAGAGTTTTTATAGTACGTCGCTATTATTTTAATAGGAAATACTATAACTTTCAATGGGACCACTCACTTTAAATCAATAGTTATCTTATTAAAACAATGCTATTAAAACAATAGGATGATCCAATTGATTTAAAAGTGTGATCCTATTATGTATTAGTAAATAATATACATCTCAATAGGATGCACAGTTTTGAATTAATAGGAGTCTTATTGAATCAATAGTGTGTAAATTGTTGAATACGATTTAAATAATAGTATTTTGTTGTTGGTTCAATGGTATACCTTTACATAAATTATGTTTTTAATCCTATTGAAAATAGTTGCATTAATACAATGGTACAAACTATTAACCTGTTAATAAGACAGACTATTGAAACAAAATTCTAACACTGTTGAATTTATAGTAAGATCGTACCATTATTGTTATAATTTACAAATTATTATTTCAAAAGTACGCATCCCATTGACTAATTTTAATAGTAAAAAACGATTGATCTAATCATAAATCCCATTATTTTCATAGTATTTTTCTCTGAGTGTAGGACATGTAGAACGAATGGACACCAATACTCCGGCTCGCAGAGTCTTCGATTCCCAGCCAGACGTCGGACGCAGTAGAGGAAGACCTCGTCTTAAGTGGCGCACATAAGTAGAAACCTACCTCAACCAACTTGGAGTCAGTTAGCTAAGGACCGGGCTAGTTGGAGAGGCATGTTGGTTGAGGCCCAGGTTCATTCCGGACTGTAGCGCCACTTAAGTATGTAAGTAAGTAAGTAGGTAAGTAAGTAAGTAAGTAAGTAAGTTGGACATGTTCATTTTAATTAAAAGCTCATGATGCAGGATGCAGGACCATTTTGAGGAATTAAATTAATTTTTGATGTCTAGGTTGACAACGGAGCAGTACTCCATTGTTGCAAGTCTCCATCGTGTTCCCTAGATGGCTGTTGCAGCCATGTTGACAACCACTTTTATGTCGTCTACCTTGCTTTCTTTGTTTAAAGTCACACTTTTAAGATTCTCAATTCACTATGTGAATATTTCACCTTTTTGAAAACCCCTTTCACATATGGCTTGCAAAACATAATGGCATATCATCTCAACAACCTGCTAACCAGCAAAAATTTGTCGAATTCGTCACAGCAATCGAAATTTTTCATATCCCTCCCTTGCAACCCGCACCATGTCATCGTTATGAACCAACAAAAAAATCGAAAAAAAGACTGAATATCTGAAAAGTGATTTCTTCAACAGCAAATATGACAAAACGTTGAAGATCTTCTTCACTCCACTTTGGCACCACACATGACACAGGGATTTTTTATTTTAAATACTCGTACAAGAATTCGTGAGGGTCACACTGAAGAGCATTGCGATTGTCGTTCGTTGTGTGCTACAATACCGCAGCTAGGAATCAGCCTCTGAAGCAGCCAGCACAACTCCACTTCGCATCTCGAACATTTGAATTTCAAATGATGACTTTTTTGTTGTCTTCCTCCTCATTCGCAAAGGTTAGTTGGTAAATATTAGTTATTACGCGAAGCTCGATGGCTTTTGAATTGGTAATTCAATCGCTGGTTGAGTTGGTCGTTTGGTGCGGTTATGATGCCGGAACGTGACGTTGGGCTAGGTGTGAACCTTAATGTTTGCTCTAGGCGACGCGACGATTCGTACGTATACGAAGGGGTTGGAGTACCTTTTTCTATTTGCTATTTTATTACGTAGATACTATTTGAGAAAAAAAAGAACACTTCATTTCTTAAGCGATTGTTGAAGTGTGAAAAGCTTACGAGGTGAATAAATTTGATTAATCCACCAGGGTAATGAAGCGTTTCAAGGTCGATGGACAAATACAACGTTTTACTTGGCGGAGCACATTGAATGGAGTGTACTTACGGTTGCATAATACCTATCCATTCAAATCATAACTTTATTTTCGTGATCCATGACATTTGTTTAAACAATGTTTCGCTTCTTGGACATTTCATCTGGAGGAGTTGCTCTTGGGACGGTTGCTTTTACTTTCTTTTGGACTAAACTGGGTGAGTCGGGCAAAAAGAGGATGAAAAACTGTGACATCTACTAAGCAAAGTGTTACAGTGAGCAAGAAAGCATCTATTCTGTTGCGGATTTGTTATAAGTGCCAGACTTAGGCAAAAAGTCTTTTGTTTCCAAGATTTTAGAGAACGCATTGTAAAAATTCGCATCAAAGCCCCGGTGGAGACAAAAGAAATAAAAACGGGGTTTTTTTTTGAGGTTAGTTTTTCGAATAGAGATAAAACTGAGATTTTGTGGTCAAATTAGGTAACTCTAATGTCATTTATGTTCAGTTTCGTTTAGCACTTCATCAGAAATAGCTTGACGAATGAACGACTCTTGCAAACCTTGCAAATTTATTTCGAAAGTAATGGTTCGCGAAGTTTACCGCAAGCTCCGTCCATTTTATAGTAGACATAATCGTCCATCAGAGCGATTAATTCGGTTAATCATTGATCGTTTTCGCCCTACGTTTACTCTATCTTGGCTTACGAAATAGTAAGATCCAGCTTTTGTAAGAATTAAATCCACGAAAACATTCAATGCGTTGATATTTTAGTGCATGGGCTGAAAATAAGATTGATCTCGATGCTGATTTTCATCGCAAATGCTCGAAAAAGTGGTTAAGAATTGGACCTCTAGACTTGGCTTCATTCGAACCAGCCGGGACGACCACGTGCCAGAAATCATATTTAAACATTAATGGTAAAAAATTATCCTTCCACAAATGGACGGACATCAAAACGATTTTCTTGTATTTTACTTCAATTCGAAGTTCTAAACCTCTAAAAAAAAACACCATTTAGCTTAAGATTTCTCCTAAGAGCTTCTACGCCATACACGACAACAGAACTGGCAACGAACTTAGGCTAATTGACTTCATACGGAACGGAATTCCACTGTAGCCACCAAACGGTTTCATTACTTTGATCCATAAGGGCACACGACGGTCTTTAGATCAACGAATGGTCACATTGCGATAGACAATAGGCACGTAACCATTACTTTGGACGTCCAAGCATGGAATGCCGAAGAGCAATGGCAACGATGCCAACAAACTCGAACTAATGGTCGCGAACTAATAGTCGCGACTTATGGGCTAGGTTTCTCGCACCTACCAGCAAAAAAAAACTTGGTTTAATGATTAACCCTCAGGCAAGAACGACGCATACATATAAGACTAAGCTGCAGGCGAAGACGATAGCCGCCATTGAGCTGTATAAGCAAAGAAGAAGTGAATAAAAGTGATCTATCGAGGATATAAATAGGTACCGCTCTAGGACCTATGTTCGTAAGTTTTACCAAACTATAAAACGTCAAAAACATGGATACAAAAGTTGAATGGAATCTGTCGAGATGAACAAGGAAATATCGTAGTTGTGACACTGTGGAGCTGAGGGTATGAAAGAACCAAATCTATACAGACTGTTAAACGGCGATGACGAACAAAATTTCACTGTCAGGCAGAACGAACCATTCAATATTAGCGACGACAGCGAAATCTACCCACCACTCGACCTAAGTGAAGTGAAGATAACAATATTTGAACTCAAGCTTAACAAGGCTGCCGGAAATGGGTAAATGAGCTTTATATCGCCGGACGAGATGACTTGGTAAGGAACATCTAAAATCTCATTAGCCAAATCCTCGGCCGAATCTGGTCGGAACGTATGAAGAATGGAACCTCAGCATCGTCTGGCCAATCCACAACAATGAGACCCTCTTAACTGCACCCACTACAGAGGGATAAATCTCCTCAACATCCTATTTTCTGTAATATGTGGACGGCTGAAACTGTTTACCAACAACCCGATCGGCCCTTATCAGTGTGGTCTTAGGCCAGAAAAGTTCCAACTGATCAGTTCCTGAGCCAAAGCCAAAGAGAAAAAAATTTCAAACCAATTAAATTGCAACGGAAAAGAGTTTCAGGCTCTGTTATAAAGTGTGTTTGTGTCAGGTGCATAAAGCGACACCACAGATATTCTCCTATGACTATGGAGAGGAATGCGTACAATGCACGCCTCCAGCACCTGGGACCAAAGAGTATAGAACTACATAAAGTACGCATCACAGCTAAAAAAGTTGTTACCGTTTCTGACGCCGGCGGTAAGTGCGAAGGGGAAATTTCGTCGATCGTACACGTCGGCTGGCTGTTGTTTTATGCTGGAATAATCAGCAACCCACATAGAAAATTGTCTTTGCATGCGATGCACACTCCATGGAACCTACATACTTCCCAACTCTGTATTTTATGGCACAGGCCTTTGCGTAATAAGACAGCGACCTCTTGTGAGGAGTGTATCCCAATTTGTGTCTCTGATTAAGCTTAGCTTCGCTGACAAAAAGGACATCCGGGAGTAAGGTACAAAAAAATGTAAGGACGGTTCTTCTCTCGAACCTATCTAATGAAATAACTTTCACATCTTAAAGTTTGCCTCATTATCATGCTCATGGGTAGAATCGACAAACATGTTGCTAGTCATTCAGTAGTTTTTAGAACTGATCGATCTTGCTGTTCAATGACAGGAAGAACTTCTTTAGATCCATGTCCGGGTCTGGGTCCAGCTGCCATTTGGACAAAGGATACGTTATTGCAACGCAATTTGTATCTGTTCTTTTTAATTTCTCCCATAGTATACTTCTGATACTATGGTAGTATACTGCTGTTGTTGTTGCTGCTGTTATCTTATAGACAATGATGGAACATCGTTGAGTCTTGAACTCAGATGTACTTGCTATCTCCTTTTCGCATTTCTTGCATTTATTATCAAATTATCAGTTTGGAAGTAAGCTTACCATGTAACCTCATGCGGCATACCGTATACTGCATGAGGCTTAGCTTACTATAGGTGTGTTTTGTAAGATTTCACTACCAAGTGAAGTAAGATCTCACAGGGAGTACAAATACAACAAATAACTGGGAATTACTTTAAATTTTTATTATTTTTTATTATTTTGTACACAACGGGCCGCTGAAAACAATTTTTTCAGTTTCTGAGTTTGGTACACCTTCCATAGATTGACTTTTATTGCGTTTGGTTGAAAGAAAATGGACGACCACAGTGGACCAACTTTTTAAAATCCGTGGCAAAATTATATTTCGCTTGTGCTTAAAATCCAAATCTAATCTATTTACTGGATAAGAAAATTTTGGAAGCCTTAAAAGCCGTTTGAAATTTTAAAATCGAAATGAAAATCGGTACCGAATATATACTCGTCAAAGTATTCGATACTAGTATCGAATGCCAATTTCGAATACTAAATATGAAGTATTATGTACTGATTCGTTACTCAAAAGTAATCAAATTGCACACCACTAATAATAATTACCAATTGTAATACAATTATGATCCAACCATTTTTAATATTAAAAAATTTAAAAATTTTCGAAATGCTGTTTTTGACTCAATTTGTTTACTTTGAGTTGAGTTATAAAAAGTTTTCAAGAGTTTTTAATCTAAACTCAACGGAAATTTGATCTTTGACTATTTCTCAAACATTTACTGCCACTTTTTGCCATTTGCGTTTTAGACATTTTTTACGGAAAACATGCAATAAAACGATACTCTCCAGAAATGATAAATTGGTTGCAAGTTACCCCGAGTTCAGACGACAGTTTCCAAGAAATATAGTTTTTATTTATTATTGGTTTGTTATCTTAAGTTAACAGTTCTTAACTTCAAATCTATAAGCAAGCCAGTTTTAAACAAATATAGGTTTTCTTGACAAAAACTTAAATATTTGAATAAAAAACATTCTTGCAGTTGATCTTTTCTTTTTCATTTTTTCTTTCTTGCAGTTTTTTTGAAAAAAGATTGTAGATATATTTTGGTCCTCTGTGTGGATCGTTTTATACCCTATCCCATCCCATCCTTAAAATTAATATCCTTAAAATATGGGTTTTATATTTAAAGAAATATTAAAATTGACATTGTCGCAACATACTGTTCAGACAGTTTATCAATATGGTTCCCCTGTATATGGTGTGGCGTAGGGTAAACAAATAGTTTTTGTAGGAAAACGTCTCGAAATAGTGGGCGTCTGTTTAAATGATATATGGAAGAAATATTTTTCTTTATCAAACCCAATGATTTTACATCAAAAGTTTTTTTCTAATATTTTAAAATTGTACCGAAAAAGGTTTTTTTTACTAAAAACGCCCCCAAAAGTGGGCGTGGTAAAAAACCTTACGTGGTCAAAATATAGATATTCACATATGTTGTTTAGGCAGTTTTTAAAAATTCGCTACTGTTTGTCCAAAAATAAGGTTTTTCTAAAAAGTGGGCGTGGCAGATGGCCAATTTTGAAAATGTTTACACCGGTTCGAGCCGCACGTACAAGGATCACATGTACAAAATTACATTGTCCTAGCTCAGAATTTAAGGCCCAAAACCGGTTACCTACAGACGGACGGACGGACGGACAGACGTGGCTTAATCGTCTCAGCTAGCGATTCTGAGACGATCCATAAACTTTGAGGCATATTTCTCTATGTTACAAGCTATGTATTGAAACTAATATACCCCTAAGGGATAGGGTATAAAACACGTATTTCAACACATGATTCTGAAGCAGGCACGAGAACTATAAGTTTGGCGCCAAAAAAAAAACAAAAAGAAACATTTTTTTCTATTGGAGGGCAGTTTTAGAAAAAAATTACTTAAAATGAAGAAATACATATTGAAAATAACAGTTATACTTACAATTAAGCTATTCTTTAAATCCAAAAACAAATGCAAAGTTTTTGAAAAACAACGGGTTTTAAGCTCAAAATTTAGGAAAAAAATATTTTAAAAATAGGTTGTAAGTGCAATTTTCAAAACTGTAAAATTATATTTAATTTGGTTCTAAAGTTCGTTGCTCTAATAACTTCTCAATCAGAAACTAACAGCTAGATGATTTTATGTCTCCTAGTTTTTGAGAGAATTGAATATTACTAAAATAAATTCGATGTATAAATAGTGAGATGCCTATGAGGGGGCATGCTGCCACCCTTCAACCACCCTGCTTGGGGTAGGATTTGGAGTAGGTGCGAGGATTTTTTTGTTGTATGTTGTTGTAAAACGTTATGCACTTGTATTGCTGTACTTTACTTATAAAGATGAACATTAATCCTTCAAGTGAGCTACAAAAAAAATCATACAAGAATAGTCTTAGTAATCTATAAGTTTTTCAATAACTAGAAGACATAAAACTATTCGGTTGTCTGTGTTCGATTAAGAATTGATATAAACATTGACCACAAAAAGCAAATTAAGCACTTCATTTCACAATTTTGAAAGAAAATTGGTCTAAACTTTTTTTTTTCATTTTCGTTATCATAATATGCGCACCAATCTTCAAATATTAAATAGCAGACTGAGTTTGGATTGTCTTATTGAGAATTTTTTACTTTGTATTGCAAAGATCACTATATAACATCCTGCAGAATGCTATATGATTTGAGAACCGTTAAAGTTGTCGTTTTTTTAAGCGGCTTTTTCTAGAAAATACGTTGGTTATTGGTAAGTTTCGATTATGAAATCTTCGCAAAGCCTTATTTCATGCATTCAGTCATCTGAAGCGTAATTGCTGCCTTCCGCATTCTTTTTAATAAACCATTTGGAGTGACATCTCTGAATTACTTCAACAAGTTACAATCAAACACCAACGTTTAAGATGCACACATAGTTACTCTGACCCCATTTGCTCTTCTTTTACGCATCCTTAACCATATCACGCCAATTACTTCCTAATGATGCAGCTCAACTTACCCCATTAAATGTACCTAAACATACAGATATCACAGCATCTACATATCTCCAACACACACATCAATACAGATAACAAGTAGAGCTGAGTGTAAAAAGCAAAAACAACACAATACGAGTAGAGAAAGGAAAAGAACAAGCGATGCTTTTATGTCCAATATGCCATTAGCCTAATCACTCGTCGAAATATTAAGAGCACATTCATCCATCTATTCTCCAAAGAACTTTTTTCTTCATCTTCTTTTTTCAACCCCCCTGTCATTTCCCAACACATATCCCATCACAATCCCAATATACCTACAACAGCTCCAGCTATAACGACATACACTCTCTTTGGAGGCATTCGCCATTTTTTTTTTGTTCGCCAGTATTCAGTGTTCCTCTCCATTTCTCCACCCACATCAGCTAAATGCATTAAAAGATTCATGATACCGGCAAAACGCTTTTATCATATCAAATTGGCTTTGTTTGTTTCCAGGGGATGCTGGTCTGGTGGGAACTGGACGGGGGGCTTGAATGGAGTACGTGAGAGGGATGTGTTATGGAAAAGATGACAACGCTGCGTCGGTCGGTCGTCGGTCTGAGCGAGTACAAGCGGGACAGAGTGGCGGCTGACTAAGTGAATTCGCAAATAATAATAACAACTAACAGCAAAAATATAATTGCACCAATACTTGGGTAGGATACCAAGTTTTAGGATTGTGGTTGTGTATAGTTCTCTCTCAGATATGCTCTATCTCTTGCAGAGGGAAAAAGCTCTCTTTGGATGCTCCTGAAGGGGGATACGTTTTTATTTTTAATGTGCAGCAGTATGCCAGTGTCAGACAACCATCCGCACTAAAGGTGGTCTTTCTGATCAGTCGGTGTGTTGCGAAAGATGACAGATATGTTACAGGATGACAGTGCAGTGGTGTCATTATCGTTAAAATCTGGCTGGTGTCGGTTTCTGCTTATAATAATGCCGAGGGCTACGTGCCAATGCTATCTGGAAATCGAAGACTGCGAGGCCGAATATTGGTGTATATTTTCTCAACATTTCCCAGCCATCTAATGCGGAAGCTTATTGCGCTGTACATCAATTCATTGTTGAATTTTCGTCTCCTTAATCGGGAGATCGAAAATATTCTGCCCCGTATAGCATAACTAGGATGACAAGCAAAATTAACTATGACATCACGTTGAGTCGGACCAATGAAGAAAATATCGTCGGCGTATACTAGTAGTGAAAAAAGTGCTTCTGGTGACGGCTCAGGGGTTTTGCACAGTTTAACTTGTTCATCTAGACAGGATTCTGTTCGATCCTTGTATTCCTGGCTTTGACGTTTTATACTTTGGTAAACCTTGCGAACATCATTCCTGGAGTGGCACCTCTCCATATCGTCGATCACGAGCTTTTATTTCTCTTTTATCTTCTTTCTGAAAAGCTGGTGTACTTCCCTCCCTCTTTGCCTATTGAGCTCAATGGCAGATCTTGTCTTCACCTGCAGCTAAGCATTACAGGCCTCGTTACTGGCTTCAAGTTTCTTACAGCACTCTTCATCACATCAAGGGTTTCTTACTGGTGGAAGCTAGAAATCTAGCATCCCAGTTTCAGCTTGTTGGCATCGCTGCCATTGATCTTCGACATAAGGTGCTGGTGGTACGGTGTTAATCGATATGTTTAGGTTAGGGATACGCGTTCTGCGAAGGGCATTTATGGTCTCATTATATTTTATTAAGCAGCTTGTAGAAACAGTCTTTCGCCTTATCAGCCTTTTTCCTAAGATAAATCGTTAGCGCATATATTCTTAAATTCGTCGATATTCTTAGTGTATAAATCACAGGGATTGCTATTTGATGATGATCTGAGTTTCCTCCGAAAATGTTTCCTCCTAAATGAGTTTCTTAATTAAATGTCTATATAGGCACGTTGTTGAGATTATCATCCCAAACGAAGTCAGTTTCAATCGGAATTCTGTTTACTTTCGAGGAATCTGATGCGGAACAAAATAAATGTTAGTTGCAATCAATGTATTCCACAACGATTCTTGGTCGAACAAAACTCATTATTCCGCTACGCGATCGTGTGCAATAAATATCGCCTGAAGATATGTTTGAAATGAATGGAAACCCCGGTATTCTCGTATATAAAAAAAATCGAAGAAAATTTTCTTCCGAACGGATACCTCGATAGGTCGTATATCCTCGGTTTTTGTTAATAAGTTTGTGACGACACTAAACATTTTCAACAAGGTATGACGAGGGAAAGGCTATCAAAAGACTCCTCGCAACCTACCCACAGCCCAGAATATTTTTCGGTATCTCTGCCTGCAGCCAAAATGTTTGATATCACTTTTTTAATTTTTTCATCTTCAGCTCCTCATTGGTGCTAAGCTCGAAAAGCTCTTATTGCAATACCATGTTTGACAATTCCAATTCATCAAATGGTGATCCTTGGTAATATTTCCATCCTGAGAATATCCCTAAATCTATTTTTGACATATATCACATTCAGCAAGTAAAGATGAACGTGTGTCGGAATATTACCATCAAGACCTGTCTGTTTGGAAACTGGGAGAATGTTTTGATTCATAAATTTTAATTTTACAAGATAAACCGAAAAGCCCCTTTAGACAGATATGTCAAATATGCAATAACTGCCTTGAATTCATAACACCTTCAGTGCGTGTAAATTATAAAAAAATTGATCGGTGCTATTTTTAAAAACTGGATTTTTACTTTTTAAAAACAAGAACAAGAGAGCAAGCATTTACTAAGGAACAAAGTACTTACTAGTTTCGGATGAATTTCACTAGTAAATACTTAATACCGTATGCATAAATACTAGCAAGTGCTTATACTTCTGTAGTATTTACTTGACCTTTTTCAAGTTGATGAATTGAAAATTCTCTAGTATTTTTCTGCAGCTATAACAAGTAGGATAATAGTCGTGAGTCTCACTTGGAAACAATCAGGTCGCTATAGTTATCGAAATGGCTGAATTTTTACGAATTAATTCTGAAAAAATTTACAAGAAGCGAATGGTTATGGAATCGAATTTTAAAATGCTTTTCCGTTTTGAAAAGTAAAACGTAGATTGGTTGAGTGAATACTTACGTAAATACTGTAGGACTTTACTCGAATATTTCGTATATTTATATATTTGAAGGCATTCAAGCTGAAACAAAAGGAGGAGCAGTATTACCTCAAGAAAAGATGAGAATCTTTTTAAGATACGTTGGGGATCCTGGGTTTAAAGTTGGAGTTGCTGAAAATATTGGCTTACATCAGAGTACTGTTTCTAGAACAGTAAATTCGGTTGCAAAACTTATAACAGCTATAGCCTCTCATTAGAAAAAGTTTCCTTCCAATTCTGAGGAACAATTGAAAGCAAAACTTGATTGGCTTAGCATATACAGATTGCCATCATGTATAGGAGCCTTGGACTGCGCTCATATAGAAATAATAAAGCCTCACTTTTATTCAGAAGAATATATTAATCGAAAAGAATATGCCTCCATCAATATTCAAGCAACATGTGATGCAAAGGAATGCTTAATTAGTGTGGATTGCCAATGGCCAAGGTCAGTTCACGATTCCAGAATTCGGGGGAACAGTTTTCTTGAACCAGTAATGCGAAATTCCACTAACACCGTTTTGTTGGGAGATGAAGGGTATAGAATCGCACCTTGGTTAATGACTCCTTTTAAGAATCCAACAAGTTATCAAGAAAAGGCATTCAATAAATTGCATTCAAAAGAGAGGGTAATGAAAGGTGTTTTGGTCATGTGAAGAGGAAATTTCCAATTCTCCAATTCTAAGAAAATATTCCAAATATAATTGTGGCATGTTTCGTTTTGCACATATTGCATTTTAATGATAACAACGATTTCCGATTTCCATAAGGCGTAGAAAATGAGATTTCTGTTCAAGGTGATGAAGAATTAATTGCCAGTGTACTTCAACGACGAACGGGGCAGATAAAGAGAACGGAGTTAGCAGGAATAATATGTAACGTAAATTCATAAAACTTTTTCGAACATATGTATTTTCTTAATACAAAAAATTAAATGTTATTTCAATAAAAAAAAATATTTATTTCTGGGCTTTATAAATTTAAGAAGGTTAATTCTTCTTCGTTGTCATTTTTCATCCTATTTTTAATTTCCTCCTGCTGCATTCGTCTTAACTTGGATTGCTCCAGCAACACAGTCTCATTGAACTTCAATTTTCTACGTTTTATTACTGGACAATCTCCCGATAATTCTTCAATTTCATCTGCAGCAACACGTTTATCAGCCTCCTTTTCCGTTTGCATCCGAATGGGATAATCTGCTCCCACAGATAAACCACCTTTACGTAAACAATATTATCTAGTAAAAGTATAATAATTAGCTTTATGAATCAATACGTACCAGGCATGCAAGATATAGATGAGTTTTCATCAGCATTTAATAGCTCTAAAAAAAATATTACTTCCCAATATTTTAGCTTATTTCCCGTTTTCTTGAGGTCTGCCTTCTTCTCAACCTCTGTCCTACAATTTTTTAGCCTCTTTCTAATTTTCTCTTCCGTTAATTGAATACCGGTCATAGCCTTATATTCACTGATAAATAATTGTATAGCTTCGGACTTCTCCTTTTTAATGCACGGTTGTTGTGATTTATTCAAAAGAACGGTATGCTCTTTTAAAATTCGAAGCTTCCCTTGTCATGGTTGTTTCTTTTGAATATGCTTTACAAACTGAATCATCCAAAGAGATCGTGTACAAAGCAAACATTAAAGAAACAGTAAATGTCGAAAGACTTAACGATATAGTTTTCAAAACAAATTTTTAGCAAAGCAATTGGGGAATAATACAAAATATGTATATATGTACTACCAATTGTTCGATAAACTGGTAGTATTTACTTGAATGAATTCAGTATTTACTAGAAGTATTTGCTGGCAAGTTAAAACGCATGTTTTATGCATACAAAATCTAGTATATACTTATAATATAAGCTTTTAGTAGTACTAGTATTTACTTAGACCTTTTACTACTAGTAAAATACTTAAATTTTATGCATACGGGCATTGTTAGAGATGGATGACGGTATATCCAGTTCTCCTTCATCAGTTATTCCGTCCACTTCTGGGGTAGCAACTTCACATCCACCACGTAGCACTGGAAAGAAATATAAAATGAGCCTTAACGTACGATTTTTTGAATTGGCAAAAGAAGAATCAGATGGTTGGGTGTTGTAGAACGAGGGTAGACTCTGATTGGCTTTAACTTGGCAATGCCCAGTGTTGTAACTCTGACTACACATCAAGTGCTTAGTTTTACCTCCAAGTGGTAACCATCGAGTACTGGTCTCATCCAACCGGATTTGACTTGCTAAACGATAAGCACGAGTGTTGATAACACGACGAAAAACAGCAACACTATAAACAGCCAGGTCAGAATGGCACGGACTGAATACCCGGCCTGCTGTCCCAGGCGAACTTAGACAAGCTGCTTCGACATATTCGGACAACAGGTTGTCTAGGAATTTCGAGGGTTAGTCAGGCCCCTTGAACAGAGCTGGTGGCGGATGAACCGAAAGGCCAACAGCAATGGCGGAAGCCCTAAACTAAACAACTAGCGGAAGCCCTAAACTGCTACAAAGCAGACATTACTGCCATCTAGGAAATACGATGGGATGGGCCGGGCAAAAAGAGGAATAAAAACTGTGACATCTACTACAGACCATGTTATAGTGAGCAGAAACAGCGACTATTCGGATGTGGATTTGTTAAATAAGTGCCAGACTTAGGCAAGAAGTCTTATGTTTCCATTGTAATGATCCGCATCAAGGCCGAATTCGCCAACATTAGCCTTATATGCGCTCAAGCCCCAACGGAGGAAAAAGATGATATAGCCAAGGACTGCATCTATGAGCTCCTTGACAAAACCTATGAGCGACTACCGAAGTACGATGTTAAAATCGTGCTGGGAGATTTTAACGCAAAGGTAGGAAGAGAACACATATTAGCAGTATTGTCGGAAACCATAGCCTACACGACAACACGTCTGGTAACGGACAACATCGACTCGGAACAGTACCTTGTTGCAACCAAGAATGCGGATATCCACAACGCCACAACAATCCAGAAATACTGTAAAAAAATGTAATGTCGAAAGACTGCAATCGCAAGAGACCGCCAAGACCTTCGCGCGAACAGGCTCGAACAGAATCCTGTAGAGATGAACAAGGAAATATCGTAGTTGAGACACAGTCTATGCTGAGGATATGGAAGAACCACTTCTGGAGACTGTTAAACGGCGATGACGAACAACATTCCGCTGTCAGGCAGAACGAACCATTCAATATTGGCAACGACAGGGAAAGCTGCCAACCACCCCACCTGAGTGAAGTGAGGATAGCAATATCTAAACTGAAGCTTAATAAGGCTGCCAGGAATGACGGCTTCCCGTCGAGCTTTATAAAGCCGGCGGTGATGACTTGGTAAGTAACATCCGCCAAATCATAAGCCGAATCTGGTCGGAAGAAATTATGCCTGAAGAATGGAACCTCAGCATCGTTTGCCCGATCCACAAAAAAGGAGACCCTCTAAGCTGCGCCAACTACAGAGGCATAAGTCTCCTCAACACCGCATACAAAATTCTATCTGCCGTAATATGTGAAAGCCTGAAACCCTTTACCAACAACCTGCTCGGCCCTTATCAGTGTGGTTTTAGGCCAGGAAAGTCCACAACCGATCAAATCTTCACACTTCGGCAGATCCTGGAAAAAACCCAAGAAGTCCAAATCGATTACCACCACCTATTCATCGATTTTAAAGCCGCATACGACAGCATTTATAGAGACGAACTATACAGAGCCATGTTTAGTTATGGTATACCGCCCAAACTCGTCCGTTTGTTTAGGATGGCGATGGAGAATTCTCGCTGCTCCATCAGGGTCGGAAACGACCTCACTTACACATTCGATACCAAAAAAGGATTTAGGCAAGGCGATGCGTTGTCATGTGACTTCTTCAATCTGATTCTTGAGAGGATTGTGCAAAACTCACGAGCCAACACCAGAGGCACAATTTTCCAAAAATCTGTACAACTACTAGCATACGCCGACGATATTGACATCATTGGTAGGACCCAACGTGATGTCATAGCCACGTTTGCTAGTATAGAGAAGGAAGCGGCAAAAATGGGTTTAGCAGCAAATGAGGGCAAGACGTAGCATATGCTGTCAACACGAGAGGACACACAACATCGACGAATTGGACAAAACGTTGACAGATATAACTTTGCGGTAGTACGACTTTATCAATCTCAGTTGCGCTATTAACTCTGACAACAACATTTCGTCAAAAATGAAACGAAGAATTACTCTTGCCAACTGCTGTTTCTTCGGGCTAAGAAGGCAATTCAGTAGTAAAGCCCGCACTCGAACTACTAGGACAAATTATATAAGACCCTGATCATCCCAGTCCTGCTCTACGGCGCTGAATCATGGACCGTCTCAAAAGCGGATGAAGAAATCTTTGTCGATTTGAGAGGAAAATTCTTCGAAAAATCTTCGGTCCCGTTTGCGTTGACGGGCTATGGAGACGAAGATTCAACCAAGAACTATACGAGCTGTATAGCGACATGTCCCTGGTCAAAAAACTCCTCATTGGACGTTTAAGATGGCTAGGACATGTAGAACGAATGGACACCAATACTCCGGCTCGCAGAGTCTTCGATTCCCAACCAGATGTCGGACGCAGTAGAGGAAGACCTCGCCTTAAGTGGCGAGCACAAGTAGAAACCGACCTCAACCAACTTGGAGTGCGCAACTGGAGGCAGTTAGCTAAGGACCGGGCTAATTGGAGAGGCATGTTGGTTGAGGCCCAGGTTCATTCCGGACTGTAGCGCCACTTAAATAAAAAATAAAAGAAGTATCAAGGTAAAAAAAAAATTGAATTATTAGAAAAAAAAACAATGAAATCCAAGAAAAACTGTTAAATGCCGTTCTGGAAAAAAAAACTAAATGTAAAATGAAATTAAATAAAAAAAATCTTACTAAAGTACTTTGAGAGAGCTTGTCTTATTCTGCAACCATCTTCTCTGCGATTTTCTTCTCCAGCCGCTCTACTTCTTTTTGGTTGAGGTCTACCGGATTGTTTTTCATATTTTGATAGTTCTTTTAACCAATTTCCATTTATGCGAACATTTCTAGCATTACAAATGTTGTGTAGAATGCAACAAGCTTGTATTTTTATAGGGGCGTTATCTATATGTACTTCGATGCCTTTTGATAACTTGCGGAATCGTCCTATTAAGTAACCAAATACATTCTCAACAACACGTCTGCATTTTGAAAGGTTAAAATTGAACTCTTTTTCACTTTCTGATATTTGAGCATTATATGGAAATGGTTTCATAATATATTTCGATAGTTTAAAAGCGGAACCCCCAAGTAAAAGTATTGGTACATCAACTTCTTCAATATTCCGTTTATAATTGTTAAATATTGGATCATTTTGGTACTGCTTTTTTATATTAGAGCATTCAAAAATTGTTGAATCGTGCGATTTTCCAGGGCTTCAAACAATTATATAAGTAAATCTGTAGCGATAGTCCACTGCAGCGAAGAGTATGACTGAATGCAATCCTTCAAAATTGCAGTAATCGACTGCTTCCTCTCTTGGTGGCCTGGCCTCAAAATGGCATCCATCAATAGCACCAGAACATTGAGGGAATTTAAGTTCGTCAAATCCTTTAACAATTTCCATCACATCACTCTTATTTGGTGGATAAAAATTCAGAAACGTTTGTTGGTAAACCCTGTATATTTCTCAATCTCCCAACACCAAAAAGGCTTGCAACAACGGTCCTGTATTCTGCCGAAGACCCTAAAGAATATAGTGCTATAGCAAATCTCTTCGGCAATGGAATAGGAGAACGAACGCCAATTCGTATCGTTCTTTTCGAAATCTTTAAAATGTTGAACGACGAAATGGAACGTATCTCGATCTAAACGAAATGAATTTATAAATTTTTCATCTGTAAATTTTGGGACATATTTTTCCCAAAACGAAGATATCTCCACCTAAAAGAATAAAATTTTTACACTTTATAAATAAATCGAAACTATTTTCTTACCATGGATCAAGTGCTACGAATACGATTCTTCCGATGCATCCACATTCGAAGATACAAATTTAATTTTCTTTTGCTTCTGAAAGCAGCCATTTTTAGCCGCTTCGTTTCACTTTTCATTATTAATATTTTCTTAACATTAATAAAGTAGCGAAGAAGCAAATTATCAAAACTCATATTGCAACTTTTTTTTTGTAATCACGTTACTATGTCAAAATATAAATCTGTATGTACTAATGTAATGCTGTACTAAGTACCTCTAGTGTCATGGGTAATGGTATTCTCTATATATTGATATTAATACCATAGTATCAATACCAGCAGTCTGTCTCCCACATAAGACTTGTTTACCTATGGTATTATGTCATTTGACCAAGGCATCATAGACCACTTCCCTGTGGAATGATGCCCAGTCTGTGGCATTCCTTTGATTGATCTCAATCTCAATCATTAGGAGAGAACGTTGGGTGTTTTTAGTCCATAAATAAGTAAAGTTTATTATTTGGTAAAGGGTGAGATGGGAATTATGAACAAAATGTGTTATTTCTTATTGACTTTGTTAATCTGCATCTCACCTCTTTTTTTATGAACATTTTTATACGTAGTATTATACTGCCAGGCGTACCCCTCTATATATTTTTAATTGAGACACAGCGCCATAATATGGTTGTTATCACATTTCATTTCATTATGTTGAGCTATTACGGCCCAGCTTCTGGCATAATAGCTCCTTCTTTTTATAAATTTTAAGTTGATTCATTTTTTTGTTATATATAATCTTCACTTTTAATTTTCCACACAAAACAAAACAACTTTTTTACTTGTAATAATTTATAATGCCCCTTGACACCTAAAAGGCTACAATATAATAAAATAAAAGCATTCAATCTTTTTTAAATAATATAAATGCATAGCTAGGTTACTTTGTTAAACAATTTTTATTTCTCATTAATTGTTTTTAAAATTTTTTTTACATTCTTTTTTTTGGATATATGTTATATTTTGTTTTTTATCTGGCAATGCTCCATTGCAATGTGTTTCTTCTTATTTATCACTCCGCTATATGTGATGTGTCAAAAAATGGTTGATTTGTATGGGGAATTTTGCAATTTTTAATGTTTTATAACTTTCAAAGTAATCGAGAGCTACGATTTTAAATTTCACCTAAATTTTTTTTACAGAATTTAACGAGTGGATTAAACAAAAAGTGAGTGCCGGATAATGTAAATTTGTTCCAAAAGTTTGATTAGTGATTAGGTTAAGTGAAAAACATACGGAATTGTATTTTGTTCAACAGTGAAGTCCAAAAAAGAGCATTAGAGAGTGAGATTAACGGTGTAGAATTAATTTCTGAGCCCAGCAAAAATTCAAAAGTGATTTATTTATAGGTATATTTGTATGAATATCGGTATTGGTTTGTACAAATATTTCAGAGTTTGTTATTTCCTATATTTAATTGCATATTTTTTTTTTTCAATTCATTTTTATTTTGTTTTTCTTAAAAACTATCTTAAATGCTAGACAAAAATGCATGAAAAAAACCAGCCTGTTTATCAACTACTTAACTAACTTACTTGCTCTATGCGGGCGCCCTAAATTATACGATAACTTAATTCTAATGCCTTCGGCCTATTATCTAATATATAAAAATATAAAGTAACAAAATTTTTACCAAGAAAACTTTGAAAAACTTGGTTCCTCGTCTTTTTTTATTTTATTTAAACTTACATACTAATTAAAACTACTTATCGACTAACTTAAGCTACTTAAAATTAATTAAAACTACCTAAAAATAACTTAAAAACTAGAACAGCCACAGCAAGCGTTTTTTTTTTTTTTTTGTGCCACCATGGCTGCTTTGCACCTAAACCTAAGACTAAAACTATGTAAGTCGGCCATAAAATTACAATTTTAAGTCAACTATCCTATCTATCATTCAACCACCACAACAGGTTCTCCTGTTGTGACCTACTCCGACGGTCCCAATCGGACACACTCCTGCTGAACCGCAGGCGCTCTCCTCCGCCCTGAGCGACGACCGACGTCTCGGTCGTATAGGAGCCGCCTATCCACAGTTCGTCGGAAGACGTGGTAGATTAGCGGAACCGCCGATCTATCCTGTATCAGCCCTCGACTATCCAAATATAGGAAAGCTTCGGGTGGAATAAAGCCGCTTAAACGCGCACTCTCAAAATATTCATCATTGGGATAGAAGGCCACAAAGATGAGACTATTGTTCGAAGCCATCGCTCTTGCAGCGTGAAACCGAATGAGTTTCACCAGAAAATTGTCTATTCGGTTTATGTTGGCCCCGTTGTATAGGACCTGGTTGGAATAGTATTTTGTGTAGTCAGATACTGGTGTTCTGTGAAGTCCAAGGCAGCTCCTCAGACACTGCCTCTCAAACACCCGATTTAATTGCATATACGACACTGCGGTTAACAGACAAAAAACTTCAAATAATGAACCAAAAGTAAGAATTATAAAATATATTGTGTAGAAGTAAAAACCGATTTAGGTAACTGAGTTTTCTTGGTTTAAATTTGTCGAAGGAAACTGTTTCTGCAAAATATGCTTCAAGTCTTTCGACAACAACAAATCCAACTAAGAAAGGCACACATTGTTGAAGATGCATACAGAAAAACCCTCAAGACACAACTTCGATATCTATCAGAATTTTTCCGAAGAGCGGACTCTCGAAGTTCGAAACCTAGATCCGAAATAATTTGTGTAATGAATTGTTCTTAACAAAATTCATCATTTTCATTAATGGATATAATTCCTGCTTTATTGAGCACTGTGCGTAATGATTCCACAATTGCAAAAGGCATTAAGTGCGTCCGGAAAAAGGCAACAGCAATGGTTAATCAAGAGATTGGACCACTTTCACAAGAAAAAATTAGCAGGCCGGTAAGAAGTGGCAGGCTTTTTATTATCATCGATGAGACAACAAATGTATCAAGCTTAAAATGCCACATTATTGTTCAGCCTTACTTCGATAACACCCAATATAAGATTTTCGAAAAATTTGTTGGTCTTGTTGGTCAACTACAGGACGCAGATTCTGAATAAATATTTTCTGATTTGAAGGGGTTTTCCTCAATTAGGAATATTCCTCTTCAATATAAAAAATCTTTTTAATTTTAATGAAGAAAAACTGAAACTTCTGATGTACGTATATGTAAAGTTAGTTGTGAAAGGCAGTCTACCCTAGATATTGCCAATGGATTTGATTTTTGATTCGAAACAATGATCTTTTGGAGAAATATTATGATGTTTTAGATACGACAATATTTTGTTCGGGTCTGCTTAAAAAAGGAAACTCGTTGGCTGAAAAAAAAGCTATGTAGCAGTACAGCAGCAGAGCGAAAATTCTCAACGGTGAGCTAAAAAAAATAAAAAATTTTGGCGCAACAGGCTCGTTAGTACCCAGAGCCGAGCTTTCTCACAACCATTCATGCGTAGGCTGACCATTCATGTGAGACGTCCTCTTTTAAGTGGACATGTACTCTTTTTGTCTAGAAAATAAAAATCCGGTATCTTTTTGAAGAAAATCCAAATTGTCATCTTTTTCGTTTTTTTTTTCAGTTAATTCACTGATTCAGACACTTTCTGCATCTTTCTGATACGAACCTGCCTCCGTCCGTCCATTTGTGTGTCACCGAGTTTTGGGACCAAATTTTTCATTTAGATTGATGAAATTTGGTACATTGTTCGACGAAGCAGAACAAGCGTAAAAATTGTCCGCATACTGCCATGTTTACTCATCAGTCAAACTTTATTTTTTACCAGAGTCTTTATAAAGTTGTTTTTGCAACGCCCACTTTTTGTTGGTGTTTTCAGTAAAAAATGTTTTTTTAGTTATACCTATAACCAGGTAAACAAATTTATTTTTTGTTCTACAACTATTCATATGAGATTTTATTAGGGTGTCCTCTTTTTCGTGGGCATAGATCTGGTCACCCTATTCATGTGTTGCGTGTGTATTTCTAGCACGATGGCGGGACCTGCTGTTTTTTGCCGACTCCGAAGGGCGAATTTGAGATAAGCTTTTCTTGACAATTGGAGGGAGGACGGAAAGTGAAAAAGCGTTCAGGTGTTGCTACAGCTGGGAATCGAACCCAGACCTTCTGCGCAGCAGTTCATCGCACTAACTATCGCACCACTGAGCTCGTCGGTGAGCTAAGTCAAAAATAAAAATAGGAATAAGAGTTATACACTGCAACTCTTGGAAATTTAATTCTCTGCAAGGAATTGAATAATTTTGACAAAGACTGTGGGAACCTTGTATTCGCCAAGGCTCTTGCAATATTTGACGATGTTAATTTTAATGATAGGAAATTTTCCAAAAAAAAGGGGCGAATGATGTGTTTTTTTTTATTATTAATAATAATGTTAAATACTCGTTTTTATTAGAATTGTATTGTTTTTGTTATTTTTATTTTTAATTAAGTTTTGATTGATATAAAGTCTACTCCAAAAAAATCAATCTACTGCACTTTTTTAAAGAATCTACTGCGAAAAAAATTCCTAAAATGACAATGCTGTTCCCATACTGTCGTATTTATTTTCATACGTTCTCCCGTAAAGTTTACTAACATGGAATTACACACTGCCCTCGTTTCACCGACGATATGCTACTTTTTACAAGTAACAGTCGCTGATCTTCTTAAAATACACTACTCAACAAAATTAAGGGCAGTTTTTAAAAAAATAGTATAAAAACTGTAAATACTTTTTGTATATGCAGTAACCTGTAAATATGCGATTGATAATCGTGCTATATCGTATGGGTTCTATTGGGGAGGGTGCCACGATTTCGGAACTTTGAAGCATGGTTTGGTATTGGTGATGGCGGAACTGAATTGTTCCATCTACAAATTTTGTAAAATAAGTATCTATCATAAAATTAAATACTAACATCTTTTAGTGGTTTCTAGATTATCAGCGCAAGAGTTTTTCAAGCGATCCTTAAGTTAAGAAAGATGTTTTTATATTGGCCATGCTGCAGAGCGGAAAGACCTTGCATCGGAAATGTTGAACTCTTTGTTTTTATTTGACAAGATTGTTTTTGCGTAAATATCAAGCTCATATCTTTTTATTTATAGCTCGAATTTTCTTAGCTTAAAGTTCTGTTCTTGTTTTGACTTTTTCAGCTCAAACTCTTTCTCCTGAAGGTCAAATTTTCTAAGCTCCAGGTCCAATTTTTATTTATGTATTTTTAGTAGCTGTTTAATCGTTCTTTTGCAGTCTGAAAATAATGATACAATACAATGCAATAATGCAATAACAGGGGAAGAAAACAGCATGAGCTGTTTTTTTTTTCTAAGTAAAAGTAAAACAAAATTCCAATGAGACTTTTGAGTGATAACTATATAACTGTATAGTTTGATCCTTTGGCGAAACTGACTATTTGCGACATAAGGGAAAATAAAAAAACTTGCTATATTTAAAATCCTTTGAGACAGTGATAAGCGTAAATAAAGGGTTTTTCAATAAGAGCGCTACAAAAGTTTTTTTTTAAATAAAACAAAAACGGTTTTGGATATCAATAAAATTCTTTATTCCTGTGAAAGTTCGTTCGATGCCATTATGCATGGAACTCGATTTCTTTTGCATGGCTACCACGGGCACGCTTGCAGAAGTCCAGACGCTGAACCCAATAAATCGGCAGATACTGCTGCAATTTCTCGTTCGATATTCGTACGAAGTTCATCAATCGTCGCTGGCTTGTTGGCATAGACCATAGACTTGACGTAGCCCCACAGGAAATAGTCTAACGGCGTCAAATCGCACGACCGAGGCGGCCAAGCGACTGGACCATTTCGTGAGATAACACGTTCTCCAAACTTGGTTTCCAAAAAATTGATTGTGGCATTCGCTGTGTGGCTTGTGGCGCCGTCCTGTTGGAACCACATGTCCTCCAAGTCCATGTCATCCAATTGGGGCCAAAAATATTCGGTTATCATTGAACGGTAGCGATTCCCATTCGCAGTAACGTGGAATCACAATCATCAAGGAAGAAGTACGGTCCAATGACGCCGCCGGCCCATATCTAAACCACCCCAAACCGTAATTTTTTCGGGATGCAATGATGACTCATGGAGTTCGTGTGAATTGCTACCTGACCAATACCGCATATTTTGTTTATTGACGAAGCCATTCAGCCAGAAATGGGCCTTATCGCTGAAGATGATTTTTCGATGAAAATCCAAATCATTTTCAAGTTGTTGCTCAGCCCAATTCACGAACGTACGACGCTTCTGGTGATCAAGCGGCTTCAGTTCTTGCGGCAATTTAATCTTGTAAGGATGTAGGCCAAGATCTTTTCTCAAAATTCGCCACAACGACGTCATCTCTCAACGCTTGAGAACGACGTGTAAGAGACACATTTGGGCTTTCTTAAACTGAAGCCTCAGCGGCAGCAATATTCTCGACACTACGGGCACTTCTTTGTTTCACTGGCACAGGAATATTTTGTACTGTGCCTGTGGATTCCACTAGACGCTCAATTGTTGATCTGCTAGGACGATTGTGACGACCATAAATTGGATGTAGCGCTCTTAACGTTGAAGCCACTGACTTCGAATTTCGGTTGTAGATTTTAATAATTTCGACTCGTTGTTTGATCGTATATCTTTCCATCATGAAATGGCAAACCTTACTAAAGAGGAATGTCAAAAGAGCGGTAAGAAACGTGGCGTCGTTTGCTGTCCCTGGCGGTCAACTTTTGTAGCGTCCCTGTTGAAAAACCCGATATGTTTCACAGCTAATTGAAAAAAAAAACGTGAACGTGGATGGAAAATTAAATTGATGCTGTGAGTCAATTGATGTGTTGGCAGCGCTTACACAAAACTCATTGTTGTTGTAGATTGTATTGTTGGGTGATGAATTTGAAGTATCATTGAAAGGATCAAATATATCCTCTGGAATTTCATCAATGATCTTATCTATCGTAGATCCCCACATACAACTGGTATACCCCCATTTTTTTCATGTCAACGTAGACCCCTGTCGAGTCTCCCGTGGCCTCCTGGGGGCCCTTCTATACCACTTTGGGAATTACCGGTCTAGTGTTCTCAGTTTGGGCTCCTTGCTTAAAATCCCAAAAGTAACAACACCCAAATCTTTTTCAATGCTGCACCTCTTGCGAAAATCTAAGACAAACATCCAAGAGTAACCAATGTCATAAGAAACTTCCCAGATTTATCGTTTGGAAACAGGAGGTTCGCCTTTTTGTGGCAAAATAATTAAAACAGTCACACACATCTCAAGGAAGAAGCTATATGCCCTGCATGGGCCCTTAATGACATTTAAGTCTTTTTTTCACGTGTCAAAACTAATACCTATATCCTCGTGGGGAAGGGTAAAAGCATGAAGCCCATTTTACACATCGGTATTGCTTAGGAGTATTCTTCCCAGATAAACATTCAAAGTGATGAATGAGCCTTTACATAATCATCCTATATTCTGAATTCGGAAAACTGTCTACCCCACCTTTTTCCAAAAGAAATGCGAGCATTTCGCTTTTCCGATTGCTTGGCTTAATTGGCATTCATTACCACAAAGATTGAGGATGATGAGTCGGCAATCTCTTTTGCCTTGTTCGATTCGGGATTTCAAGAGAAAGGAAAATGCGAGAAATTAAGTCAAACAAGTGTTTGGGTTCTGCGAGAGTTGTACCTCCAGATAGCAATACACACCGACCACTCTGCTTGACAACTATGACCAAACACGTCACTCCATAAAAAAATTTACTTTTACTTACGGTTATCCCAGCTGAATGCAACACTAACTGGGATTGTTCATTATTTTCAGTCTGCATGGCCTGCACTGTTCTTCTGCTTCCCTTTTGTGATTTTTATTAATTTTTTTGGAAAACCTCTTCATTTGGCTGCTGCTCCCCTCTTCACACATATGCGATCCCTTCGATAATATCAGACCTTAGCTCCTTTATTTGCGCTTCGCTCGGTGGTTGTTGGTTCAACGTAGTCGGCGGACGACCGGCAACGACAACGAGTTTCCTTTGGAGATCACAGTTGTGTTCCCGCCACCGATGATACAACGAATGTACAACCGTCAAGCGGGCGGGAGCACACAAGGAGCGCACACAGCGTATCGCCTTATATCTTCTGTTAATTGGACCCAATTAAGATAGCAAAGAATGCTTTTATATCACGCTGCTTTCTTTCGATTCGTTTTCCTCCTCCCTCACCCTGCCGCATTCGGTGTTCCTGCCATCATACTTCCATGCTGTGTTTTATTCATTATTTTTTCTCATTTTTGTTGTTTCCTTTTGCTTGCCATTTTAATAACGTCAAAATTGCAGCAGGCACCTTTTCGCTACTACCCTTCTCACTCCAACTGTCCAACTTACCGCTGACTATGATCCGGGAAAGAGACAAATACTGGCAGCAAAGCAGACGAACGAAAACCAAAACAAAAACATAGAACATAACAATGGAAAATTAGCGCGCGCGAATATTCGATACCAAGCGATGGTGATGATGATGATGAGTGAGTCTGTTGATATTTTTAAGAGAACCTCAAAGACTCTTAAAATTCCCTACGCCATTAAGGGAGCACAAACCCGCTATAGCGCTCCTATTCTGTCTAACATGTCCTTTCTATTTATCTCCCTCAGAATCAATTAAACTAATTGATATTTTCACACAAACACTACGAACACATTCCTTTGAATTTCCACTTGCAAACAATCAAGCGAACACACTCTTGCAAATGTCAAAGAATGTGTGACAATATGGGTGGCTGTGTGGCGGTGTTCTATTGTTGGGTCCATGTTGGAGCGGCTTCGGCGTACACCAAACTGAAAGGAAAATAACAAAAGAAAATAAAAATGAATGACGGGCCCTCTTACGCCATCGGGTCCGCAACCCGAGTCTTAGTCAAGTGTTGTCTGATGATTCATATGGACGAAGGTGCTAAAAGTTTACCTCCAAAGGACGTGCCAACAAAAGAAAGACATCCCTGTGTTGTCTTACCTCAAGACAAACTGTCAACAAACCTAAATTGCTGTCAAAATTAGTTTCAGTGTGTCTATCGTGTGTGTCGGTATCTTTTCAGTTCCCCGGTGAAATTTGTAGTTTCTTTTCGACTTATTTTCGTTGTCCGGCTTATACTCTCGGTCGTTGTCCTGTTCCGGCCAAAAGGAACAAATTAATTATTCAATCCAGTTCCCATTGAATTCCCCTTTAAACAGACAAATTACACGAGTGCGTTACAGTGAGAAAATGAAATTTACGAAATAAGTGCGTCAGTGATCGGTGTCACAAGGAGGGCGACTTTGTCGCTGTCAAAAAAATAGGAAAATCGTAAAAATTTCCATACATATATGTAGTGTGCGACCAGAAAAAAAAACGAAACAAAACAAAGTCGCGTATTTCGGTTTTGTTGTGAGTGTGTTGTGTTCAGGGCGAGAGAAAACGAAAAAGGAAATTTACCGGTTAAGTGATTTGTGTGTGTGCTTTTTTTCGTTTTTGTGTTTTGCTCGTTTAACGAGTGCGAAAGAAAACTGGAACAGAGCAAGTGCTGCTGGTGATGACGAACCAAACACGAAAAAGTTGAAAGGTGAGTTTGATTGGATTTTGCTGTTTCCATAATAATTGCTTTTCTGTCTGAGTTTTGGCAACTGTCAAATGTTGAAAAATCGAAACTCGAAAATTGGACAAGAGAGTGAGTGTCAAAGAAACGAATGAAATCGGGGGGACAAACCGAAAATCCAATCCGCAATAGAGCAGATGTTGTTAAGAGTGCTTTTGAAGAGAGCCAATTCAAGAGCTTGGCGAAATTATTGACTTTGTTCAGACACAGTGGTGGGCGAAAGTTTTCGTTGCTTTGATGATTTTACTAGACGTTCTACTTGTCGTGTCTATATAATATTAAAATAATATTAAAAACGAGGCCGTGTGTCAATTGCGTTAAAATTTTAGTGGATAAATGTTGGTTAGTCTGGTGAATAGATACTGCAAAATTTTGATCAAATTTAATTAGGCACACTCCCTTTTTTTATTCTACTCATTATTTTATGCTGATAATTTAGCAATTTTTAAAATCGTCGCTCTCAATCATTTAAAAAGTTATTAAACAATTAAAATTCGAAAAATCTCTATAGAAATCAACCATATTTTGACATTTAACACAAAGCTAAATGATAAACAAAAAGAAGAATATTCCAATGCAGCATTGCCAGATAAAAAAATTAATTACTACATATTTCCCAAAATGTAAAAATAAAAATCAAAGGATTTAAAATCTCTTTCCACGCTCACTCAACTTCGTTGCTCTGGTCAGTGTATGTAAAGTCGTTAGGCAGGCGCCTAACTTTTTTTTGTTTACGGTACTCTGGGGGAAAAAGGGAGTTTAACTCTCTTTCTGGGGACAGTCCACGCTCAAGGTCGTCAGGTGGGCGCCTTAGTCAACCGTTTTGTTTGTTAAAATATTTTCATTTGTTATGTTTGCCATGTTGGGAATGCTGCGTACACCGCAGCAGTAAAAAATTCAAACTACACTCAATATGTATGGAATTACAACCAATAAAGTGCAATTTTGTTTTAATCATCGCTTGTGAACTAAATGAGAGAGACGATTTTTAAAAACGGAGAAATAATCAGCTGACGAATCGTTTAATATAAAAAAAAGTAAGTTCGTGCTAAAGTAAATTTCTGCCCAACGTTTTTATTTATCCAGTGGCTAATATTTGACATTTGGTATACCTACTGAGAGCGAGAGAGATGGAAAGCACACTGGTGGTCTAATCGTCATTACCGCTATGTAAACATGTGGTGGGAAAATCAGATTATAAAATAAAAATCAGAGAACATTCATTTTTGTTAAATATACAAAAACTGGGTTCTTGAAAAGAGATGGTTACAAAAATGATATGATTTCATTCGTTACGCTGTATTTTATATGCGAAATATGCTTAACTTGAACAAAGTTGGATGGATACCTATCCTTAATCATGAACACAAATCATACAATAATATTTTTGTTACTGATAATACATAAACAAATTAGGGTTTTTGGATGATCTTTCTGAAATTTATTCCGTTTTTTTTTAATACAAGAAAATATAAAGAAAAGAGTTTTGATTCAATTCTTTTCTGAAATTATTGAGAATTAATTTAATTCAATTGACACAGCAAAAAAGCCGATATTTTAGTTACCACTGCAGAAATGTCAAAAATTATATAGTGGATAATATTTAACCCTCATTTAACGAATTTGACACACGGCCTAAGTATGTGTGAACTTTTGAAAATAAATTTTTTTAATGTTTAAAGAAATGACATAAATTTTCAACACTTTTTTTCTTTCTCTTACAAAGAGGTAGGTATTGTTTGTTGTTTGAAAAAAAATCGTCCTCGGGATTTTGATAGATTCTAACATGACGTTGATAGGGAAACCCAAAATGTATTTTTTTGCGTCGGTTCGTCGGTCCTTCTGTCATTAATGGTCTCTCCAGGCTAAACGACTTGAACGACTTTTCTTCAAACTTCGTATCCAGGGTTTTTTTTGTCAAAATTCTAGGATATTTTTTTTTACTTGTAGCCATAATATTAGGTTTCTGTCATTAATCAAATTATACATAACCCCAACTTGGTCAAAAACGGCTGTGAAGATTTTGTTTAAATTTTATCAATTCTCATTATAAGCAGGGTATACAGTTGTGTACTCCTTAAAATGCAAAAACAATAGCCAATCGTAATAGATTTTCCTCTTTTAGATAATATATTTGACACATACCCTGTATAACTATGATGGTGGGGAAATATTTGATTAATAAGAATTTGTGCGATCCTGAATAAAGGCTGCATAAATACTTATATGCACTGTGTTTTAGTGAACTCTAATGAATATTGAATAAACAAAAATATTATAACACAAAAAACTGTTGAGATATATGTTAAATTTTTTTACGATTGCGTACATATGTTACTCAAGATTGTATAAATGTTGGAATAGAAATGGAGCTATGCTACTCCTGCAAACATCATGCTGGAGGTCGAATATTGATTTGAAGATGCGAAAAGTGGAAACGAAGAAACTTGGCATTCACCCAAAGCAAATCCTAGAGTGAGCCCAAACAGGGGGTTGCACATATTGCACTGTTTAGTATATTTTAGATTTGAAGTTCCGAAACATGGTCATAAACTAATTTTGCATTCACCCAAACTCGAACCCAAACCAAATCCTATAATGTGCCCAATCAGGGGGGTTGCAGGGGGTATGCTACTCCCCATACCTACATATTGCACACCTAAGTATTTTGGATACCAAAACGTTCTTGATCTTATTCAAATCATTATATATATTATAATATATCATCTAACGAATTATTTGAATCTTCAGAACATTGTTCTTTCGTCGTACGATTTACCCACGCATTTATGAAATTCTATAAGAGGGTCTGAATTTTTAGATCGGTATTTTTGCAAAAACATGATTTTTTCCATGTACCCCCCGTCGAATGTTTCTTATTTGACTATATTGTCGACATATATTCTCAACATGGCTTGCAAGGGCACCAGTTTCAGGATCTTTGAAATTAACAGAGTTGCTCAGTGGAACGATGGTTAGTGCACTCATGAATGGTTGTGACAATGCTCCTAGGTAATAACGAGCGTGTTGAGCAAAACATTTGTATTTGTATTTTGGTTCATTGTTAAATGTTGGAAGCCTTTATCTTTTAAGCAGTCGTAGCTCTGGAATATATATACCTTCCAACAATAACTGACTTATAATTGTGTTTCAAGGTTAAATCCACTCTTTGATTATTTTGAGTAGTGTTTCCTTGTTCCTTTCTTCAACGGGAACAAGAAAACATATCCTCGAACCCCTTTCCTTGGTGCTCCTTGTTATTGGTGGTAGAAATATTTTTTTTTTCGACTAAAGGTGTCTTTTTTTCGTTGATCTAGGCTAAGAGATCCATTTATGTATAACAACAGCACCTTAGTCTTTATAGATTTCGTGAAACCCGTATATTCATGCAGTCTGATCCCTTAGTCCGGCTTTACCAATCTTATTTATTTTAATTATTATCGAAGAAGATGGTTTTCGAAAATGCGAAAAATATCGGCCTGCATCAGATCCGGTAGACAAAAGCTGTAAAATATGCGTAAAATTAATGTTTTATAAAGTAATTTGATGTACAACATTATAATCAGTGTAGAACAGGCTAAAACAGAAAGATATTTAGTTGCAAAATTATTATTACAATTGAATTTGCGTTTTTTTTTATTTATGCCTTTATAAACTAAGAAACAAACGTAAAAAAAGTTACAATCCGCTGTGCGGATCGTTGAATATTCATCCCATCTCATCCTTAAAATGAATGTTCTCAAAATTAGGCGTGATTAAACTTGAATGGGAATGAAATAATGAAAACTACATTGTCAACACATCTTGTTCCGATATTATCTAAGTCTTTTTTGGTTTTAGATGGCATAAGCTTTGGGGTAGGATATAAAAATGGTTTTTGTGAGCAAATGGACCCAAAAAGTGGGCGGGGGTTAAAATGAAATTAAGACGATATGTTTATATCGACAATATGGATGTATTTGCATCGATTTTTTTTTCGAAATTCTTTAAAATTTTATCGCAAAATGTTTTTTGCTGAAAACGTCCCCAAAAAGTGGTCGTTTCAGAAAACTTTTTACGGACAAAATAAAGATATTAAGATTCTTAATATGCTGTTCCGACAATTTTTCGAAATTCCCTAACGATTGACCAAAACCAACTGCTTTCTAACAAGTGGGCGGATTTTAAAAATGTTTACACTTTCTCCTAAGGCCCAGCCAAGGATCCTATGTACCAAATTTCATTATCCGTGCTCAAAATTTAAGGCCCAATAATCGGTGACGAACAGACTGACGGACGGGCAGACAGACATGGCTAACTCAACTCAGCTAGCGATTCTCAGTTGATCCATATACTTTGAGGTAGGTAAGTCTAGCTCAATTATTTCTCTATTGGTATTGGTGTCCATTCGATCTACATGTATTAGCCATCTTAAACGTCCAATGCGGAGTCAACGCAAACGGGACCGAAGATTTTTCGAAGAATTTTCCTCTCAAATCGACCAAGGATTTCTTCATCCGCTTTTGAGACGGTCCATGCTTCAGCGCTGTAGAGCAGGACTGGGATGATCAGGGTCTTATATAAGATCTCCTAAGTAGTTCGAGTGAAGGCTTTACTACTGAATTGCCTTCTTAGTCCGAAAAAACAGCGGTTGGCAAGAGTAATTCTTCGTTTAATTTCTGACGTGATGTTGTTGTCAGAGTTAAAAGCGGAGCCGAGATGGATTAAGTCCCGTACTACCTCAAAGTTATATCTGTCAATGGTGACGTTCTGTCCAATTCGTCGATGTTGTGTGTCCTTTCGTGTTGACATCATATACTTCGTCTTGCCCATCACTGCCTCTGGTGTTGGCTCGTGAGTTTTGCACAATCCTCGCAACAATCATGTTGGTATCGACGACAGGTAGGATTTAGTAGGCGATGTTGAGGAGACTTATGCCTCTGTAGTTGGCGGAGTTTAGAGAGTCTTCTTTTTTATGGATCTGGCAAACGATGCTGAGGTTCCATTCTTCAGGCATACTTTCTTCCGACCAGATTCGGGTTATGAGTCGGTGGATGTTGGTGGATATACCCTATACGATAGGGTATATAAACACGACTTCTTGTTGATATCGAAAGATTTCTGTTCACGCCTTCCTGGATTCGGTAAAATTTACGAACATCTTTCGGCGCGTTTTTCTTGCTCTTCTTTTCTTCTCTTTGGAAAGCCGTTTTTTTCCTCCTTCTTTGCCCATAAAGCTCAATGGCAATTCTCGTCTTCACCTGCAGCTTTGCATTCTAGGCCTCCTTTTGGGATTCGAGCATCAGTCGGCGTTCTTCGTCAACGCAGGGGTTCATTGTTGGTGCACTCGGCAAACCTAGCAAGGAGGTAGAAGTCCAAGTCGAGGTTAGCACCTAGGAATGTTGGGCAACAAAAATACTGGATGCGCTTCTCTTGTCAATCGCTAACTGTCTTGCACGACCATACTTGCTCAAGGGGACTGACAAACGTTTAAGATTTCAAAATAAACTGTTGTCCGATATGTCGAAGCAGGTCATGTGGGTTGTTCACTTTCTCCATTATAACTGGAAACGTAACGTATACGCCGCCGTTGATTTCATCTTAGGAGTAATTTTGCTCCCGTTTTAGAAAAGGATTATACGCCTCAGTTTTCGATCAAACAAAACTTATCCTATACAGGGAAAATCGAATTAAGTTCAAATTAACCAGAAATTACTGTTATTCCCCACGTTGAGTATGTCAAATTCTCCCATAACAAAAATTTGTTTGCCAACAATTTATACATGTTCCAAGAGGAGTACAAACTTTTCGTCCTTCGTAAAAAAATAAATAAAAAATGTCACCTCACCCTCCCTTCTTTGGGGCTAATCCACTTTCTAATTCTCAAGAGTATTATTTGTAATTGACATAGACACATCGCCTTTTCCAAATCCTTCACGCTGGCAAAAACCATCTGCGTAAGCTTCTCCATCCGTCCTTTTCATCAGGTCTCTTACCGAATACAGCATTTATCCTGCCCCAAAACAGTTGAATCTTCTTTTCCCTATAATTATCGACCAATTGCTCTTACATCCACTCTATCCAAGGCCATGGAAACGCTGATAAGCCGTATGTTTACGAAATATTTTAAATCACCAAAACTCCTTAATGACCGACAATAAGGCTTTTATAGTAAGAGGTCTACTTGTGTTTCGGTGTCATCATCTCTATCGAGGTATTCGTTCGGAAGAAAAAATTTCTCCGATTTATTCGATATCGTATCTGTTGCGATTAGCACTTTCCAACGAAATTCAACGCACATGATCGCGTACCAGCGATATCGGTTGAATTTCTTCCGAAGTTGTCAGACGAAGAATTTCTGCGGAATCAAATGAACGTAACTGAATTTTTTTTTATTTTGTTCTGCAATGAATATCTTGAAGGCAAATTGAATTCCAATCGGGACTGGCGTTTGTTTCGGAGATTATTCCGAACGGATACTTCGATATGGGTGCATATCTCACCGAATTGTGGAACCAATCAATCCACTTTGGTGGCGATTGGCATAAAGGACTTTTCGCGTAAATGCGTGTTTTGTTTCAGTATCGACGATACTTGTTTTTCCTATGGTTATGACATCCAGCTGTTCTACTACTATTAAATAAATGCTGGTTCTCCCTACGCTCCGTTTCGTCTCGGACAGATACTCTGATTTTTGTTAATGGCCTCTTGTCTGCAACTTCTAATCCATTCCTTTGCTGATGATAGTATCCACAACTTTCCATTTTCGTCCTTGAATCCACGCTCTTCATCTTAGGATGTGCAACAAAACGGCAAGATATATTAATATTATTAAAGTTGGACCTTGACAGCATAATTAAATGGTAAATTAAATAAAGTGGAACTTAAGGTGTCCAAAACTCTTCTGTCATCAAAGCGAAACCAAAACCTACAGCCCACTATTCATAGATGGTACTTGCGTAATCTAAACCACACTCGGTATGTGTATTTGTAAGGGCTTTCGTTTGAAAGACCGCATATTAGAAGTCGCTAAATGTCTTGGTTTCCTAAACTGATGCTTGAAATATTTCACCCCTTCTGATCTGGCCTAAATAATTCGTATATACGTCCCAAACTAGAGATCAATAGCCACATCTGTTCAATATCAGCAAAAACCTGGCAACTACTGGATAGCATATAAAAGCGTACGATAAAACTAATAGGAGACTCAACCATAGCGAACTCCATTGTGTCGCTTGAACATCTTAGAAATATCTTCTGATATTACCATTTGCATTCCGTCCACTCAACAAATCAACCATAATTCTCGCCGTGCCATGAATACTAATGGAATGCTTTAGCGAACTCGGGGTTTCGGGTTTTCCTCTCCATTATAATTTACAGACATCTAAAACTAACGCACATTGGTATCTCCAATTTTATCATCTTTAATTGCATTTAATCTCGAACTATGCTCAAACATTATAAGGTTATTCATCTTAGGCTGATAGTCCATTCTATGAGCTATATATCCTTCTGAAGAGAAATAATATGATTTTGAGACAATTAGAGCCGAATCCATGTTGCTACATGTAGTAGAGTAGAAGAGTAGATTTTGAGGCAAGCCGTAGAATAAACTGTGCCGTGGATTCTATTTCATTTTTCCCATAGTGTTGTGGATCCGCAAGATAATTGTAAGAACATTCTTACTTCTATTATGCTTCCTTGAAAATTCTCTGCCTAAGAGTCATCACTCCTTGAAAACATTTATTTTTTCCTTGTTGTCCTTGTCAAAGTCTTTCCCAAAACCAATTAAAAAAAATAAAACGCTTTTTAAATATTCTTAACAAAACTTTGAAAAAAAATCGCTGTTGTGAACTGTTTTCATATTTTTTTTCGCTTTTCAAGTAGTTCATTGTTTTACCTTGGGCAATTCCAACGTTCGTTTCTTATTTACCATTTAATTTTAAGACTTCCTGTTGGAAAATATGTACCTGTTCAGAGGTAGTAAAAGTTTCGGGGTACAACATTTCCAACAGGTATAAAGTGTGAAACACGATTGCAAAATATATGTTATTTGAAGAATATTTTGTTGACCACCATATTCCTGAGAAAGCTGAGAAGAGTTGATAGAAAGAGGCCCTGTGAAACTTAAAAACTCTACGATTATTGCCTTCTGGGTAGTCAATTGATTAGTAGCAGTTCACTTTCTCCAAATTTCGGTAAATCCTTGTCCTGAAGTCCAAATCGATACCCACCACCTATATATGAATTTCAAGGGCACACCCGGCAGCATTTTTAGAGAAATTTAAAGCAGTTAACGTCATAAAAGGGCCAAAAAAAAGCCCTTGACAAAGTTTGGCATAGAGGCCTTCAATGCAAACTAAGACAAGGTCTGTCTGAAAAATTATATAAAATCCTCGTGTCGTATTTTCAAAGAAATATTGGCAGGGTTACCTCAAGGAAGCGTCCTTGGACCAATCTTGTACCTCCTATTTACACGTGATATCCCACAAACAAACGATACAATAGTTGCCACGTTTGCTGACGATACAGCTATACAAGTAGTTGTCACAACAAAAGAGGAAACAAATATGAAATTACAAAACGCTCTTAACGAGGTTAATGAATGGACAAAATCCTGGCAGATTGCACTAAAACGAGAGCAAGTCAATTCATGTAAATTTTTCGTATAAGCGGACAAATAATTTGCTAGTATTTCTCAATACGGTTCGAGTCCCTTTTGCAAATGAAGCGAAATATCTCGAAAGGGCACTCGATGCAAAATTAAAATGAAAGTCGCATGTAAAAGAGAAACGCAAAGAGCTTAAAAATAAATACAGAGAACTGAATCAGTACAGTCTCGGAAAATATTCGAAGCTTAACCTTGATAACAAGCTGCTATTATACAAGCAAGTGCTAAAGCCGGTCTGGACATATGGTATAGAGATCTGGGTATTCCCGCGGTTAAAGATGTAACGAAAAATGCTGCAGGCAAACATAAAAATCGTTTATTGGGACACTTTAACACAACGGTCCTCCAAATTCTTGACGAAACAAATTAACTGCGGGGTCTTCAAAGAACTAAGTCCTTAGATTTGGCCCGATCATAACAAAACTGAAGGAAAGTTACCTGCCAAACATTCATTACTCGTGATAAAAAAAATTGCTAGATAAGTCGCATACTTAGTTGCAATACAAATACAAAAAGGGTGGTGGTTTTAGTGGGTTAAAGTCCCACACTTATTTGGACACGTGCTCATAGTGTCTTTTGAGATTTCCACCAGCCCACGGAAAAAAAAAACTGACGATGGAGAATATATATACAGAACAAGTCTATGACCTCACCGAAACTTCAAAAAGCGATTTAGTGTGATTTCTTTAAATATTTCTTGAAAATATTGTGTAAAACTCTCGAACCAACACCAAAGCACAATCTTCCATAAATCTGTTCAACTACTAGGATACGCCGACGATATTGAGATCATTAGTCGAACTCACAATGCAGTCACAGCCACGTTTGCTTAATGAGTGAATGACCAAGTATACGCTGCTAACACACAACATCTACAAATTGGACCGAATGTCACCATTGACAGATCCAATTTTCAGGTGGTAACCCCTCTTCTGAACTACTAAATAGTATATTAGAGCTATATAAGATCCTTATAAACCTAGCCCGACGACCAACCATGGACCGTATCAAAAATGGGCAAAAAAATCCTAATACTGTAGATTTGCGCATGTCCCATGAACGTTGACAATGTAGTTAGTTGCGCAAATCGATCAAAAATAAAAAAACGCGAAGACGATATCGGTTAAGTTGTATCATGGTTTTGAGCGAACAATTCTTCAATAAATCTTCAGTTGAAGATTCATTCAAGAAATTTACGAGCTGTACATCGACATAGACCAGGTCGAAAAAAAAACAACAACAGCGGTTTGGAGTTTTTTTTTGTATTCCCAGCCAGACGTGTCGGACACAGTAGAGGAAGATCTTGCACTAAATTGAGCGAATAAGTAAAAACCGATCTCAACCGACTTAAAGTGTGAACTGGAGGCAGTTAGCTATTGATCGGGCAACTACTGCTTGTGGCCTATGTTAATCGCGGGTTTGTAGGAAGGAAGGCGGTTTTTTTTTGCACGTTTATAATGTCTTGGTAAAAATAGTCCACATAGTGAAGGGTGGGTGAATTAAAGGTTTTTTAAAGTGTGTCCCATAATTCACGCTTATATGCTCCAATTAATAGTACTGTGTTGTCAACGCAAAAAATGATAACAATGTGACAGCTGACAGTTCAGGGCTTGTAAAAATAGAGCGCTGTACAAAAGAACAACGTGTTTCCATTGTTGTGAGTCTAGCTTGTCCACAGGGGTAGCTTCGATGAGAGAGAAGGACGCGGCACGGTTTCGATCGCACGGCTGAACTTGTCGGACGTTGGTAGTTCGTGCCTCCTCTCCAAACATCCTAACTCAACAAACATTTTGTCTCGTGCCAGGAATTAAATAAAAGGGAAGAAAATCGACATCAGACGGAAAATAAGGACTATAAAAGTATGCGATAGTTTGAAAAAATGCGGAAACATGAAAATGATCAAATACCTATGCCAATATTTAAAAAAAAAGAAGGTTTGTCAGCTAGAGTCCGCAATTTTCGTACAAATAATCGGGCATTTCTAGAATTCTCTACAGCGAATTTACACAAAAGGCTTAAAGGCAGCATCACTGATGATGATTTTTCGAACAAAATCATCTTCAGTGATGAAGCTCATTTGCATCTTTATGGCTTCGTTAACCATCAAAGTTGTTGGTCGTATATCGGCAATAACGCTGCGAATGTTGTCCTCCAAGTGGTCAATCGTTTCGGGCTTATCGGCGTAGACTACCAAATTCATATGTCCCCACAGAAAATAGTCAAGCGGCGTCAATTCGCACGATCTCAGGGGCCAATTCACAGGACCAAAACACGAAATTGTGCGCCGACCGAATGTTTCCTTCAACAAATCAATTGTGGCGCGAGCTGTGTGACATGAGGCGCCATCTTGTTGAAACTACAGCTCCTGCACATTATGGTTGCGCAATTGATGAACGAAAAAGTCAGTAATCATGGTTCTATAGCGGTCAAATCGTTTTTAAAGAAGTACGGACAAAATATTCCACTAATCCATAAAGAACACCAAACAGTCGATTGGCTCAAGAACTGAAGACTACTGACCATGCAGTGCGAATAGAGTTCGTGGAATGGATTTGGTACAAAACCAAGTGTATCCATACATAACCGCAATCTGTATACTCGATGAATCAATAAAAGCTTTAGGCCAGTCGCACATTGGATACGAATTTGTATCGTACGTAAACGTATGAAACTGGCCGTACGAATTGAGTGAGCACACTAAATACGTTTTTCTGCGTCAAATAGGCAGTGGTGATATCGCATTTCTAAAGTAGTTCAAGTGATTTCAATGTACGAAAATAACGAAAAATCCGAACAAGTTCGGATTGTTTTCGGACGTCGGAACTAAACTCATGTAAACGTACGACTAACTCTCACACAGTGTACGCGCTCCATAGTAAAAGGTGTTTTTTTTAGAGGTATAGAACTTTGAAATGGAATAAAACAAAGATGATTTATTGATTTAAATTGACATAAAATTAAAATTATTCCAAAGATAATGTTCTGGCGTTAATCACGCGGCGAATGTTGTCAATCCTTTCCAGCTTATCAGCGTAGACTACCAGATCCACATATCCCCACAGAAAATAGTCAAGCGGCGTTAATTCGCACGATATTGGAGGCCAATTTCCAGGAGCAAAACGCGAAATTATGCGCTCACCGAACGATTCCTTCGACAAATCAATCGTGGCTGGAGCTGTATGAAATGTTGCCCCGTGAACCACAGCTCCTGAACATCATGGTTGTTCAATTGATTAACGAAAATGTCAGTAATCATGGCTCTATAGCGGTCACGTATACATTCACCCAAAAGTGAACTACATCGCTAAATAAAATTCGCTTGGGAAAATTGGTATCAACGGCAATCTTGTTTTGAGTCCATTCACTGAATCAACCTCTTGCTAGGTGATCCTGTGGCTTCAATTCTTGCACGATTCGGATTTTGTAATCACGCAAACCAAGATCATTCAGAAAAATCTTTCACAAAGTTGATGGACACATCCAATTCCTGTGCACGATGGCAGAAAGACTGATTCGGGTCATCCTCTACGCTATGCTCTACAGCAGCATTGACTTCGTCTGCACGCACTGTACGACGTCTCCATGGATGCGTATTATCATTAATAAATTATCATTAAACTTAATCGAATTAATTTCTCTGATTGACGATATGTGACCGCCAATGGACGTAGTGCACGATATGTATTTCGAACAAAACCATGATTTTCAAAATAAATTTGCACAATTTGGAAGCGTTGTTCAGACGTCAGTCTATTCATGTTGAAATGCCAAACCAAATTAAAAATAAATAACTTGACAGCTGACTAAATGGCCGCTAGTTAAAATAGCATTGCCAACTTAATGTTCTATACCTCTAAACAAAACACTTGGAAGGCCGGGATTGTTTGTGCGTGCCCATATGTGTTCGCACAAGTCAATTCGTACAAAATGTGCGACAGGCCTTAAGCTTTCTAATTAAAAATCTACATTTGCTATCAAAATTAATTGTTTGATCCATTTTGATCCTCTCGGTCCGTTGCATTGCATTTCTTAGATGGTAGTGATGTTTGCATGATAGTTCCTATAGAGCCTATGCTGATTCCCTGGCTGCTCAAATTCTGGATTTAATAATTTCGGACCAAAGCACAGCTGTGTAAAACAAAGCCAAAACTTCTAAGACTTTGTCAACTTCGGAAATTAAGAGGTTACTTGTCAAAATATCTTCAAAGCGATTCCCCTCCGGATAGATAAATTTTGATATGTGTCAAGTTATTTTTAAAGCGACCAACCGCTGAGCCGATAAATCCAAATTGTCTGAACGGAACCGGTTTATGTAAAGCAATAAATTCGATATGATCAAATCAAAAATTCCAATTAACTTTCATTCATTAAAATAGATTTTGAAATTCATAAATGTTTGCTTCAAGGTCAACAGACTGCTCTCCCTTTCCACATTCTAATTGCGAAGTAAATGTATAATCTGTGTATGTCTTCCTCAATTGAATTGTAGTGTCTTTTTTTAATTTTAGCAGGGTAAAGGTTAACGATTGAAATAGCTTTCATCTTTCGACCCTTAGCAACTGATTTGTGCTGAACAAATTTTTTTTGTCGAAATGAGTGGACTAGGCAGAATTGGGAAATTAACTACCTCAACAAAGATAGTGTGGCTGTGGCACCCGTTCTGAATCCATTTCACGAAATATTTTAGAAGGGGGCAGTTTTGAATCACTTTTTTATGTGCAATGAACTTTAAGCTTGGCCATCTAAAGACCACGGTTTTACCATACGTATTTAAATAGGAAAACTACTAAAATGTCATAGCCAACAGGTTGATGGCGACCGTGTAAATAGGAAAACTCGAAGACATTTTCGTTATTCAGGAAAATCGAGGTATCCGAAGAAAAACTCTACCGTGTTTTCCGTTCCGATCGATGAAATTTATCGCACAAGATCGCACGGCGACATAATTCAGTTCTATCGCGAAAACTTTCCTGTGAAACTGTTCCCAATCAGCAATCTGATTTAGATTGCTGACAAGGGAAAAATTCTCGGGAAAATTTATTCGCTCTCCTATATTCGTTAGCCTAATTGAACCATTCAGAGCTTACTATGTAGCGAAGGAGGTTTCTGACATTTATGTTAGCCATCTCACCTAAATTGTCGAAGGAGTACTCTCTCAGATGAAGTTTCATTTTTACTGAGAGAGGTGAGTAATATTTTCCCCCTCTTCTTTGGCTAAGCAGCTTCTGCAGAAGTCATTGCTGAAGATGCCTAGTCTTCTTGCGTGTAGGCCTATCGGACGGTGTAATGTAAGAACACCGACAATGCAGCTGAAGTTGGATCTATTCAGCATTGTCAAGCTGGTTAAAGTTAAGCCAGAGTTGCCTGTATATTAGACATGTAGTGACGTTTCCATCTGCAGTTTGCTTTCTAGATCACATCCAGTTTGATCTGAAAATTACATGGAGTGATGGGCATACCTATCATTTCTATTTGCGGTAGATTGTGACCGGCACCCAACACAGGTAAATGCTAAAATGCGCCGCCATCTCGTTAAGAGCTAGTCGGCATTCTAGGGCTGATTTCGAATTGAACGAGATTGCTTCCAGGGATTTCAATGCCAGTTGGCTGTCACTGAAGATGCTAATGTGCATCGCGGATATAACATTCCATTTCAGCCAGGACAAGGCTTCTTTGATCGGCATGATTTCCTCCTGAAAAACGCTACAATTATCGGGAAGGCGAAAGGATTTACTTATGTATCCGACTCCCATTCGAGGCGACTGTTAATAGTTGTCCTGAAGTTATGCTCAAAACTGAGTTGGGTAGTGTGGTCTGTGTTTTTTGTAATCACGTCAATGATTCAGAATTTTTGTGTGTTCATATTGAGTGGGAGACCATTGTAACGAGGCTCTCAGTCTCAAAGCTGTGCTAGCTGCGGTCTGGAGGAACTAAATGCAGGATATCATCAATGGCTGCGGAGGGGGTTGTTCTTAGAGCTTCGCTGACGCATATGCAAGGTAATCTTTTAACTTTGCCTAATAGGTTGCTGTTGGAGCTGTTTCTAAAGCCGTCCACCAGCCTAAGATACCATACAGGAGCATGGGTCCAATGATATACACGCAAAGCCACAAGAGATTTGTGGTTGCATATCCCATTTCTTTCCGATAGCCTTTTTACAAGAGTATAAGGCTATGGTGGCTTTCTAAACGCGTTCTTGGATGCTGGCTTTCCACTATAGTTGTCTATCCAAAACCAGTTCCAGGTATCTGGCTGATTCTGCGAACTCGAGATTGACGCAATTAAGTTTGGGAAGATCAATGTGCGGAACTTTATATTTCCTGCTTAAAAGGACGATTCGGTTTTTTGAGGGTTCTCGCCGAGTCCACATTTTGCGGCCCAGTTAGAGAGTACAGAGAAAATATTATTCTAGATTTAGCAGTAGCTTGTTGGCCACTAGGTTCCAGAGAAGTGGGGACAGGACACTCCCTTGTGGGGTGCCACATCTAACAGATCTGCGTGAGGATGAGATACCAAGATAACAGTTAACAATTCTGCCTATGAGTAGCTGATTCATTAGCACTCCCAGGGGGTCATCAACATTGCTTCTGCTTTGACATTTTCAAAATAGTATACTCCTTTACTCTTAGTGAGTTTTCAATTATACGTACCAATGAGTGAAGCGCTGTTTCAACTGACTTACCCTTGCATTATGTAATTTGGGAGTTGGAGTGGTGCAGTCGGTTCTGTGCTAGTACGGAGGTGTAGATCAATTAATATTTCCAAGGTTTTAAGCAGAAAAGAAGATAGACTGATCGGATGGAGATTCTTTTGAATGTGTTTAGTGAAGAATTTTTGACAGCTACTAATGAATTTCTTTCAATGTTTTCAAACGAGAAAAGAACTGTCCCGATTGCAAGCTTCATTTATTTTGTCCCGCAACGGATAACCTGTAGAAAAACTGAGTTTCGATTAGAACTGAATTCCGTTTTGGAGCTTTGTCCATCGACTTTATGGAAAGTTTTGCGCAAAGATCTTGGCTTACAACCTTACAAGATCCAGTTTGTGCAACAATTAAAGCCGCGACACCATGCAATGCGTCTTGATTTTGGTGTATGGGTCGAAATAGAGATTGATCTCGATGCTGATTTTTATCGCAAAATTTTGTTCATTTTTGGTTGAATGGTTACGTCAACAAGCAAAATTGCCGCATTTTGAGTGAAACGAATCCACATGAGACGTTTGAGACGCCATTACTTCCACAAAAACTGACTGTTAGGTGTGCTCTATGGGCTGGTGAAGTCATTGGGCCATACTTCTTCCGAAATGATGCTGAAGAGTCAGTTACCGTTAATGGCGACCGGTATAGAGCCATGATAACCGACAATTTTGTTTTCAAATTGAATGACATGAATGTGGATGAGATGTGGTTCCAAAAAGACGGCGTTACATGCCACACAGCGCCCGTCACAATCGATTTATTGAAGGAAACATTCGATGAGCGCATTATTTCGCAAAATGGACCTGCCAATTGGCCATCAAGATCGTGTGATTTGACATCATTGGATTATTTTCATTGGGATATGTGAAGTCGCTCTTCTACGCCAACAAACCAGAAACGTTATGGGACTTGCTCGAAAAAGTGGTTCAAAATTGGACCTCTAGACTTGCCCGAAATCATATTTAAACATTAATGGCTTAAAATTATCCTTTCAATGAAAATAAATTGATGGACATTAAAGCGATTTTCTTGTGTTTTATTTCAATTCGAAGTTCTATACCTTTAAAAAAACCACCCAATACTACCTCGAGAAACACACCCGTCGATTGGCCGCCGTGAT
The DNA here is from genome assembly GCA_949824845.1 of Rhingia rostrata. NCBI lineage: Eukaryota > Metazoa > Arthropoda > Insecta > Diptera > Syrphidae > Rhingia > Rhingia rostrata. Next base: position 60,192,498 of record OX463755.1, read on the forward strand.
CGTGTTATTTAACGCATCTAGTTTTTTTTTTATGGGGCTACATTAAATAATTTTTCTATGCCAATAAGCCGACGACCCAAGTTAGAGGAGTCCAGAGCCAATGTTGAAGGAGAAATAGCGTGGTGGAAATAATGAACGAACTCGAATTCCATTGATAAATGTTTTGATAGAAATTCAAGCAGACAAAATTTTGTTTTAAGATATCTCAAGTAGTTTGCATTTTATTTAAAAAAAAAGGTTCTCAATTCCTTAATGATTTACATAGGATTGACAATTTAGTAAACAAAATTTGAGCTATTACGACTGTGACTTATCTAATTAAACGTGTATCGCACATCGATATAAATATAGTCTCAAAAAGTTATTTGGATATCCCAAGTTCCCAAACAAAATTTACCCACTATAGGCATTCTGTAAACAACATTAGCATCAGTGATGTCACACCGCTGTCGAAAGTAATATTTGACAAGTCGAATTATCACAGTTCAAACGGATTTCTATTCAAACACCACTGTTTCAATTATCTCTTTCATTCTCTTTTTTTCTCATGCCAATACCACCCCCACTTGAAAATTCTCCCTTCAACTTTTCACTTTACATAGATGCTGATTAGCCTAACGATGTTGTATTTTCTAATTCACACCACGAATATAAGAAAGATACACAGAAAAAGATACAAGAAAAAATAAAATAAAACGTAAAAATATTCAAAAAAATAAAAAATAAGAGCATGCAAGACACGTACCTCTCAAGAAACGAGTCATTTCGAAATAAGACCAAGTCAGCTGATTGAAAAACCCCCCCGGAATTACATCCACCATACTCTGAGTGTATACTGTCTACAACTTCTGGCAAAAAAAAAAATATATATATATATATATAAATATATATTATTGTACATGCATACACCATTAATGCATTCAGAGGTTAGAACGAGAGGGCACGACAGTGTATGTAGCGTACTTAAGAATAAATAAAATAAAAACGTCAAGAAAATAACTAAATTGGATTAAGTACAAGTCATAGTGTATCTTTTTAGATTGAAAACAGTACTCGTGTGATGTGGTTAAAAAAATGCAAAAAAATCGTACGTACTTCGAAAAAAAGTGAAAAAAAATTCTGTTCACAAAATGAGTGGTTCAAAAAAGTAAATCTCCGAAAATACAAGTACTAGCGCAAGTTTTTTTTTTTTGTTGAAAAGAACAGTGCCAACAAGAAAAAGATTGAAATGTTTAAACAAGATCAACGTGACTTGCTCATCAGCTCTCTTAAATCCGTTCAAAGATGGCGCTAATCAAGAGTAATCATATCGTTAATCGAGAGTAAATTGCTATTAATTATTAATTTCCTTTTTTTGGTTTTGGAATAATTGCGCAACCACACACATCCCCTGCGGCATATGTGTATCCGCGTAACGTACAGCAATAACAACAATCAATACAGCCGAGTGTATATATATTTTACATCCAGCATAACAGTGAGAAAACATCAAATAAGAAAAAAAAAATAATAATAATAATTTTTTGTATTATTAACCAAGTGTACAATCAAGGTTGTTTATTATTATAGGTCGTATCTATATGTGTATAGTGTGCTCTTTAAGATAGAACATTGGTGCTTGCTCACGACAGAGAACCGTCAACGTAACATCGCAAATACGTAATCAACCGTAAAGGGTATCTGTCTATCTGCAAACTGGGGTAGGGATTCGCATGTAACTTTGTTGACGTATCGGAATGAAATTTGCCTCTGGAGGAAAAGCAACAGCAGAGCCCCCCTACCGAAAAGAAGAAAAACACAACACGTACTACAGAACCCCAATCTAAGTTCATTTGCTTCATAATCTGGTATTCGTCTTCGTCGTCGTCGTCGTCGGTCGTCGTCATTGAGTGTGCACTTAAATCTCAATGAAAACATACTCGAGTCGAGTATAAATCTGGCGAGAATTATACACACGGAAAGTCTCTCGAATCTCGATCTCTCTTCATATACAGACGCTTATTTCGCTCACTTAAAAACATCGGCGATCGTTTGCCGTATCTGTGTGTGATTAGTAGCAGTTTTCGCTCAAATGTGATATCAGAAAAAATAAACAGCACTTGGCACTCAGTAAGCAGGCATACATCAATCTGGAATCACGACACGAGGCGACAAATAACAAACGAGATACACTATCGGTAGTACTACGCGTACTACCCTGCACTGGACACGGCCGGAGATCGCGTTGATCGACAGCAAAACGACAACGACGACGCAGTTCTTATCGCAAACCAACATATACGAGCAATTGTAAATATTATTATAATTCGCGCACATCCACACGACACGACGTATCTTCCTACGGGCGCCGTGAGTTTGTGTGTATCTGTGACTTTCTCTAGTGGCTATTGTTTTTAATTTGTGTGTTTCATTTCATTTGTAGAACTCGTAGCCACAATGAATGGCAAACAGATCTCAAGCCCTCAGCGGATGGTGAAGAAGGAATACCTGTTGGCGGTGCCAAGTCCGCGAATGGGTCAACCGAACAAGGCCGATCCGACAAATGTCAGCAGCAATGGCACAACTGACGCTGAGGAGGAACTTGGCTACACTCACACACTAATGTATGGCCGCTATACGAGAGACCTGGGTGAATATGCCAAGGATGAGGCGCGTAAGTTGAAAATTCTCGAAAAACGACGCAAGGAAGAGGACAAACTGCGCGACAAGGAACGACTAGGCGATCGACAGGGCAGAGTTTGGAAAGTATCCTCCTGGATCTGGCGACATACATTGGCACGTTTTGGTGAAGATTGGGTTTTCTTGGCCATGCTTGGGGTGATCATGGCACTCTTGTCCTATATCATGGACAAGGGCATCAACATGTGTACTAACGCGCGCATTTGGCTGTATCGCGATTTGTCGACGTCTCAACCGGTGATTCAGTATTTTGCGTGGGTGTCGCTGGCCGTATGTTTGATCTTGTTTTCCGCCGGTTTTGTGCATCTGGTTGCTCCGCAGAGTATAGGCTCTGGAATTCCCGAAATGAAGACCATCCTCCGGGGAGTTGCACTCAAGGAATACCTCACTTTCAAGACACTGGTCGCAAAGGTGATTGGGTTGATGGCAACTTTGGGCAGCGGCATGCCTCTGGGGAAAGAAGGTCCATTTGTGCATATAGCAAGTATTGTGGCGCGGTTACTCTCCAAATTGATCACATCATTCCAGGGGATTTACGAGAACGAATCACGAAACACTGAGATGTTGGCGGCCGCGTGTGCAGTAGGTGTTGGAGCATGTTTTGCGGCGCCAATCGGTGGGGTACTATTCAGCATTGAGGTAACCACCACGTATTTTGCTGTGCGAAATTACTGGCGGGGATTTTTCGCCGCTGTCTGCGGGGCAACTGTCTTCCGGCTATTGGCGGTGTGGTTCCAGAACGCTGACACAGTGCGAGCGATGTTCTTGACGAACTTCACGTCCGAGTTTCCGTTCGATCCGCAGGAGTTGTTTGTGTTCGCCCTCATTGGGATAATGTGTGGATTTGCCGGAGCAGGATATGTATGGCTACATCGATGGTATGTTACGTTTATGCGGTCGAACAAGAGGATGAGTCAATTTTTGCAGAAAAATCGATTTTTATATCCCGGACTGGTCGCACTGATCGTGTCAACGTTTTCATTCCCATTGGGCACGGGACAATTTCTCGCTGGGGAATTGAGTACACATGAACAGGTTACGGAATTGTTTAGTAATTTCACATGGTCCAGAGATGATCTCACTGTCGAGCAGGCAGCGATCGTGCAGCATTGGATAACACCGTATACGAATATATTTATCAATCTGATCTGCTACGTTCTATTTATGTTCATATTTTCGATAATTGCTGCTACAATTCCAGTGCCGTCGGGCGTGTTCATTCCAGTCTTCAAGATCGGCGCCGGCCTTGGTAGGTTAATCGGTGAGCTAATGCACGTTTTCTTTCCAACTGGGGTTCGTTATGGAGGCCGTCTTTCACCCATCATTCCCGGTGGCTATGCAGTAGTGGGAGCAGCCGCATTTTCTGGCGCTGTTACCCATACTGTATCCGTGGGGGTGATAGTGTTCGAGATGACTGGTCAAGTTACTCATGTGGTGCCAGTGATGATCGCCTCACTCATAGCCAACGCCATTGCGGCTCTGCTACAGCCATCAATATACGATAGCATAATTCTCATTAAAAGGCTGCCGTATTTACCAGATCTGCTCCCTTCAAGCTCGCGCATGTACAGTATTTATGTGGAGGACTTTATGGTGCGCAATGTCCGATGCATCTGGGCGGGCATCACATATCAGAAGTTAAAAGAAGTGCTCTATCAAAATCGTGGACTACGAAGCCTTCCGCTGGTCGATAGTCCGGAGAATATGATTCTCTTGGGTTCTGTGCAAAGATCAGAGTTGATAAGAATGATCGATCGAAATATTGGACGCGAACGCCGCATGGAGATCGCTCAAAAGTGGCACAAGGAAGCCGAAAGGCGAGCCCGCGAGGAAAAGAAAAAAGAGCTAGAAGCTGAACGTATGAGAAGATCATCAAGATTCGAGGTACTTCCCGCTCCGGATATTCTCAAACTCGAGAAAATCGCCAACGACGAAGTGTCCCACATGGAGGCAAAGAAACGTCAAGAACTCTTCAACAACACTTTCTTCGGCCAGCCACGCAAGTCAATCTTGAAAAAGACGAACTCGTTCAACCTGAAACAATGTACGCCAGCAACATCGCACAGTCCAACAATCACACCGTACACAACCATAACAGGTTCCGAATATCGTATACGATCTGCATTCGAAGCGATCTTCAAAAAATCCGCAACCCTTCAAGATGTCGCACCACATTCACCCGGCAGCGGTACTATATCACCGGGAGTCAGTGTGACCGAAGTCCATCATCCCCCAAGTACACCCGGCATCCAAAAGAAGGTACAACTGCCCCGAGAACGAGTCATCGATATGTCACCCGAAGACCAAAAACAATGGGAATACGAAGAGATGTCGAAACCAATTAATCTCGAAGAGAACAACGTTCCCATAGATCCATCACCGTTCCAACTAGTTGAACGAACATCCATCATCAAGGTACACTCCCTGTTCTCCATGGTTGGCATCAATCATGCCTATGTAACGAAAATTGGTCGTCTCGTTGGTGTTGTCGGACTCGCCGAACTACGCAAAGCCATCGAAGAGATCAACACAAACACCTTCGTGGTAGCCTCAAATCAAAAAGACGAGGAAGCTCAAGTCAAGCCATTGATAGACAATAATAAAAGTGATAAAAATGTGAATATGACCATAACGTCCATGGACTCTGCGCTTTCGAATTCCGAAGTTGGTTCTGACATTGAGGTCGAAACTAAAAAACCAAAGCTTCCCGACTAGAGATGACCATATATCAATTAGGTAGATAATTCTCCGTATATATAAATATAAAAAAATGTTTCATAGTAGTATCTAAGTGTATTAAGTAAATTTAAATTTATAATTAGCTCTAAGGTCTAGTTGTATAGGAGACAAAACAAAACTACTTTTGTAATACGATGATATTCCATTATAATAACGTGCATACTACCATGTAAGATTCTAAGAATTAATAATTGTTGATATTTAAAAAAAAGAAATGAAACTTTATATCTTGTAGATGTGTATCTATAGCTATGCGAAAATATCTAGAATAATAAAAAAATCCAATGTATTTGTTTTTTTAAGCCGAACACTTGTGCTTCATTTAAAATGGTGCGGGAGAGTTGTTGTTTGCGCTGCAGTTCATTAAATCGGATCTTTGGGCTTTTTTTTTGCTATACTAAAAAACAGGTTGTTGGCAATAAAAATGATAAGGTTGACGTATTTTTTTTTCTATTTTATGTGATAAGAATATAGGCAAGTGCTAGGAGACATATGTTTTGCAAGAAAACAGATTTGATCTTCAATTATTGCAATTGTCCACAAGGAGATGTAATTGAATGGCATTATCCAACTGACATTTTTTAGGAAGTCTATGTGAAACACAATTTCCAAACTTGTAGATCAGTACTTCTTCAAGATATCACTTTTTCTTGGAGAATACACAAGAACTTACTCCTGCAAGTCGTAACATTACAGATAATATACAGGGTGGACGAATACAAGTTTCTTTTTAAAAATGCAATATGGAACAATATGGAATACAACGCCGCCTCGTTAGCACATTCTGTCACTCAAATTTTCCAAGACCTTGTTGATGGTTTCAGGCTTGGTTACTTAGATGATATTGTTGCTTGAATCGTTTCCGGATTTTTGGTATAACAATGATCCTTCACGGTTACAAATACAAATTTTTGGCGCAACAGGCTCGCTAGTACCCAGGGCCTAGCTTTCTCACAACCATCCATGTGACCTCCGAGATAAGCTTTTCTTGACAATTGATACTACTCGAATGATTTGTCTGATGATCACGAGAGAAGGGCCAGTGAAAAATCATTTAGGTGTTGCTACGGCTGGGAATCGCACCCAGACCTTCTGCGCGGCAGTTCAACGCACCACTGAGCCCATGGTCCTTCACGGTTCCCCACAAAAAGAAGTCGTCTTTGATAAAACCATGTGGGAACTTGGTGCGTAAAATATCAATTATGGTATGGCGTGGCATCCTGCATGAACTAGAGGTCGCCCAAATTCATGTCATCAATTTCAGTAAAAAACGTATGAGAAGAATTATATAAATCTTTTCTGATTCAACAAAAAATGACGTTTTTATATGGATACGCTATGGAATAGGCTTTACAAATCGTTTTTCTAATATAACACGCTCAAAAAGTGGGCGTGGCAAAATACTTTTGCAAACAACGTTTTACTGAAAAGGGGGCCGTGAGCGGATTTTGAAAATGTTTGCACTTGTTCTGTTAAAAATAAATACAGAGAACTGTACTGGTTGCTTTGAAAATATTCCAAGCTTAACCTTGATAATAAGCTGCTATTACACAAGCAAGTGCTAAAACCGGTTTTGACAAATGGTATACAACAATCGAGTTGTACCATTGAAACGAATCTAAACATTTTGCAAACTTTTGAAAATCAAATGTTAAGATCATTCGTCAACGCGCCGTGGTACTTATGGAACGAGCTGGGTTTCCCGCGGTTAGCGAAAAATTTGCACGAAAAGATAAAAAACGTTTATTAGGACACGTCAACACAACGGTCATCCAAATTCTTGACGAAACAAACTTATTGCGCCGTCTTCAAAGAACTAAGCCCTTGGATTTGGCCCGAAATTAAAAAACCGCGCTATAAATGACGAAAAAAGCAGGAAATCTCAAAGGAAAGTTACCTCCCAAACATTCATTACTCGTGATAAAAAATTGCTAGATAAGTCGCATCCTTAGTTGCAATACAAATACAAAAATGGTGGTGGTTTTAGTGAGTAAAATTCTCGCACTGCCTTGGACACGTGCTCACAGTGTCTATAAAGATCTCTACCATCTCACGAAAAAAAAAATGTTGTTCCGCTTCGTCAGATATTGACTCTATAAATCAAATTTCAACAATATACCTCAAAATTAAACCCCCAAAAAATCGGAGACACGAAGACTGACGGATAGTCAGACATGGCTAGATCGCCTCAGCTATCGATACTGAGTCGATATATTTACTTTGTGGAATATCTATCGAAATTATTTCTCTATGCTTCAAACTTAATGTCAAAATTAATATAACCCTATGGGATTGGGTACAAACAGTCGGTTAACGTGGCTCTGTAACGCCAACGGTTGACGGAAACGTGTTTCTCAGCCTCATTATCGAAGAAAAATTATCCAATGATGCCACCACTCCACAATCCGCACCAAACTTCTTCTCGACAATAACGTTAGGGTTTTCCGACCCCCAGACAATACCGCCGAGATAAAAATGCGAGAAGAGGAGATTTGTCGTCCAAAACCGTTGTCCAATTCAAGCTGCTCCAAGGCGCAAACTGCGAAGCGATAGTGAAGCAGATGGTCGTGCGCCTTTAATTGCAAACTCAATTGGACTGGACATTGTATGCGAAAAATCCGAGATCTTTGTGTAGAATTCTCCTTAGACTAGTATGTGAAATGTTGAGCTGATGAGATCGAAGCGTTTTGAGGTTCGTCAATCGGCTACAGCAGCCACATTCTCGTCTTTGCGCGCCCTACGACCGCGAAGACGGAGTCCTTGAGTGTTGTCCACTAGCATACCAATCGCACGAACTTTTTGCACAAACTTGCGTACAGAAGGAGCGGTGGAGAAAATAGAATAATCCTGCGAAATACAGGATAGATGGGAGCGTTTGATATTAAGTTAAGGGTTGCCACTGTTGCGGATGTATATTTGATGGCAGTTGGCGCATAGTACACCAACACAAGATTGCAAAAATCGCGATGTGTTAGGGATTTTATTTTGTTCAAACAAATTGTTCAAACCTGGGGGTTTATCTGTGGTAATATCTTCGGATTAACGAAAAAAATTAATTTTACTCGCATATTTATGTCCATGTTGCTGTGTTTTATAAAAATATTACTTAACTCGAATACACGTTAGATATCGCTCGAAAGATACACTTTAAAATAAATCTCTTAATGAAGTGGAAGCAAGTTATAATTGTCACTTTATATGGGCTTTTAGGGTTTATCGTTGAGACGATAAGATTAAAAAGAGTTGATAAATCTTACGGTCGTACTTACAGTTAACGTGACTTACACCTAGGTACCTGTAAAGTGATTCAATGCCATAAAAGCGATCTGTATTAATTTTGTGTAGGTATATAGAACTAGCCAATTTGCGTGATAAAACTTTGGATACGGATTGTAGCCATATCTGTGGAAATATTCCACATAATTTGCTTAAAATTTTATATTATGAAATATTGTACGATAGAGTTGAATTTGATTAAACAAAACGTTAGAAGTCTATAATTCGCTGTGCGGATTGTTTTATACCGTATCCCATCTTATTCCATCTTTAAAACTAATATCTAATAAAAGGCTTATGGGGTTGAAATATAGAAAACGGCATTGTCACAACATATTATTCAGACAGTTCAGGAAAATCTTTTTTGGTTCGACGAAAAATAACGTTTTTGTATTCCATATGGCTTGGGGTAGGTTATTCAAATGGTTTTTGTGGGTTCAAAAATGAATGAAAAAAATGATCTTAACACGAAAATTCCATATATATGAAATTTCCTTGAAATTATTATCGAAAACTGTTTTTTTAAAGAAAAAGTCCCCCATGTATGTATATTAGATATATTAGCGAAATATAGATATTGGTTTTGTCTAAACACATTCTTGAAAATGTGTCTTTTCAAATGTAACCAATCGTTTGACCAAAAATATCGTTTTTCCAAAAAGTGGCTTCGAAAAAGGCAAGGATATTGTGTACCAAATTTCAATATCATAGCTCAAAATATAAGGCCTACAAATCGTGAATTACTCACAAATAGACGGACTGACAGACATGGCTTATTCGACTCAGCTAGCTGTACCTTTTCTTGATAAACTTTAAGTTAAATCTACATGAATTATTTCTCTTTGGGATAGAAAGTAAGCAATGTCCTTTCCCCAAGGAAATGTTTGAGTTTTGGCTTTTTCTTAGAAGAATATGGCGTTCCAACTATCCTTAGCGATTTACAGTATTTTTTGTCTGTTTTTAGTTGATATAAAGGCGGTTGGTCAGATTGGTCCACCTGTTCGATACTGGTGCCAGAATCTTTCATCTTGTTAATTGTCTGAGGGTTGCTTGGGTACACTTTGTCTTTCACATTACCCCACAAAAAGGAGAAGAATCTGGAGATCTGGTTGGACCGTCAATTGACATCATTTGATTTGCATGGTGACGTGGTGCATCGTCTTTTTGAAATCGGTAACCGTCCAGACAATTTACACACATCTATTTTCTGACATAATGAGTCAACATCTATCGATTGCTTCGCCTCCCTAAAAACCATTTTGGGTTTTGGCGAAAACGCACTCCGGTCCCAATAGTATTTTTTGGGCAGAAACAAATGCAAATCATTCTACAAAATGCGTCGCAAGATAGTTCCAATGATGTCAAACTGGTAAGTGTGGTGACAATGCGATACATGTTGTTTGAAAGTTCTTGGTCGGCAATGTCCCACTTACATGAAATTCGACGAAAAGTGTTGTTAGACCGTAATTGGTGGCTACGATATTTTCGAGAATATCCATGTTCAGATAACTCAACTAAGCGATTATTCTCGATGTTGATCGTCACCATTATGTTAAAAATTCTGCGTTCGATACCAAGCCATAGTAAAACCTGAATGATTTTTACTGGTTATCTTCTCGTGATGATATGACAAATCATCGACATAAAACAGGAGGTCCCACCATCGTGCAAGAAGTACACAAGCGCAAATAAATGGTTGTGAGAGATTTAGGCCCTGGGAACTCACGAGCCTGTTGCGCCAAAAATTTGTATTTGTTTCTTATGTAGGTATATAGGTTTGTTGTCAAATATGTTCCTTAAACACTGTCACTGGTCGGAAAATGCAGGAGAACGTTCTCTGAAAGTTAGTGTGTAGTCAAAGAGTGCATTCGGTCCCATTTATATGTGGATTCGCAAAACTCTCTTATGGCCAGATTGTTGCTTGAATATAGGGGTAAAATATTAAGAATAATTCCAAGCCCGGCTGTAAGTGAGGTTTTAATTGTACTAGTCGTGTCAAAATAAGCTTACCGTCTCTTGAAAGTTCTTTGGAAGTCCTGCGTATATATGACTGTTATAAATGGTTTAAAGAAAAGAAAAGAATAGAAAGAAAGTTTCGGCAGATCCTGGAAAAAAACCCAAGATGTCCAAATCGATACCCACCACCTATTCATCGATTTCAAAGCCGCATACGACAGCATTTACAGAGCCGAACAATACAGAGCCCATGTCTAGTTTTATTATACCGCCCAAACTCGTCCGTTTGTGTATGATGACGATGTAGAATTCTCGCTGCTCCATCAGGGTCGGAAACGGCCTCACCGACACATTAGATAGCAAAAAAGGATTTAGGCAAGGCGATGCGCTGTCATGTGACTTCTTCAATTCGATTCTTAAGAGGATTGTACAAAACTCACGAGCCAACACCAGAAGCACAATTTTCAAAAAAAAATCGGTACAACTACTAGCGTACGCCGACGATATTAACATCATTGGTAGGACCCAACGTGATGTCATAGCAAAAATGGTTTCACCAGTAAATGAGGGCAAGACGACGTATATGCTGTCAACACGAAAGGACACACAACACACGACAGAACGTCACTATTTGAGGTAATACAGGACTTTGTCTATCTCAGCTCCGCTATTAACTCTGCCAACAACATCTCGGCAGAAATTAAACGAAGAATTACTCTTGCCAATTGCTGTTTCTTTTGGGCTAAGAAGGCAAATTCAGTAGTAAAGCGCTCACTCGATCAAATAAGGAAATCCTATATAAGACCCTGATCATTCCAGTTACTGCTCTACGGCGCTGAAGCATGGACCGTCTCAAAAGCGGATGAAGAAATCCCCTGGTCGAATTGAGAGGAAAATTCTTCGAAAAAATCTTCTGTCCCGCTTGCGTTGACGGGCTATGGAGACGAAGATTCAACCAAGACCTATACGAGTTGTACAGCGACATGCCCCTGGTCAAAAAACTCCGCATTGGACGTTTAAGATGCCTAGGACATGTAGAACGAATGGACAACCAATACTCCGGCTCGCAGAGTCTTCGATTACCAGCCAGACGTCGGAATCAGTATAGGAAGACCTCGCTTTAAATGGCGCGCACAAGTAGGAACCGACCTCAACCAACTTGGAGTGCGCAAATGGAGGCAGTAAGCTAAGGACCGGGCTGATTGAAGAAGCATGTTGGTTGAGGCCTAGGCTCATTCCGGACTGTAGCGCCACTTAAGTAAGTAAGTAGAAAGAAAGTTGAAGAGATAGGGAAGATGTTCCTATCCCTTCCATTTATGGTTTCCGCACTAACATGTTTTTTCTTGGGTTTATACCATGATTTTTTATTTTCCCTGCTACATGTGCAGGAAGCTAGTATAATGTGCTTTTGTCCAAAGGAGTAACTATCTCCTAGACTAACACACAACAAATGGATGTGAGAATATTATTTTTACGGGCGAGAAGATTTTTACCCATGACAAAGCTTTTAACAAATCGAATGATTATGATTTATGACTGATCATCTACGTTCTAACTAATGCAGTGGTGGGGATGCAGAGTCTCACACCCAAGATCCACACCCCTTCATATGTCTGTGAAATTAGTTGTTAAAAGTAAGAT